>OY856357.1:9166200-10416200 GCA_963693475.1 Ectropis crepuscularia | reverse complement strand
CATATATATTCCTAGAAATAAGTACCTTACACTGAAGTAATTGGATTCATCCTTACCTATGTAACATTATATACAAAAAACACCTACACGTAAAACAATCAAATATATTTACCGCTCGGTACAAATTGAGGTGATTCTGGCCCGTAGGCTATTCTTAGTTTTTGCTGATTTGGGGGCGCGCAAAAACGTTTTGATTAATGGGGCTTCCTATGAATTTTAAAAACACGCACGCAACAGCTAAATACATTAATTTATTAATTTAGATTTATTTTTAACACTTCTCACGCGATGTGTTTGTTAGTTAGTTATCTCCGTTCTCCATCCGTTTTCTACCGTCTTACAAATTTGAGCTTAAACTTAATTTCATATCTTTGTGTTAGTTTCATGATATAAATCTAAAAAAACGTCCATGTCAGGTGGGTTCACGGATATCGGTTGGTGCCAAGTTGGTGCCAAAAATATATTATTAAAATACTTATACATCTCATCTCATTACAATTGGTACAAAGGAACCGTGCGGGAAAACCTGATCCATTTACTTATTTTTTAGCTAAGGTTGGTGCTTTCGGCACAATACTCGTACATTTAGTTTTGGGTGGTATTTCCTGGGGAGACAAATTTGGTCGTAATCGTGGTCTTAATCATGAAAAAAGACGACAAAAATAATTACAAAAAATAATTTAAACACATTTAGTTGCGGCTGACCTAGTTAGTAGCTTAATTGGAAGTAAGTCTGGCTACGAAGTCGTAAGTCGTGGGTTCGATTCCCACCCAGAGCAATATTTGTGAGATGAGCACAAATATTCGGCGTTTCTATGTTTAATGAGTAAGTATTTACAATTACAGAATATTTACTTATTTATTTAATTTAATTAATAACATAAATTATCATAATATACAGTCCCATAATAGGTTTGACATCTTCCAAATGTTGAAGCAATAAATCAAGCAAGTGTAAACATGTCACCGCGAGACGTACAGCATACAGCGAGTATTTGGCACAAAGACCGCCAACAAAGGCCTACTCGGGGCCGATATTACACCCATTCACCGCTGACGGCTGAGGCAAATATTCACGGCTCTGTTGACTGATTGAACGGTGGCATTTAAGGCTGTAGGTATGAAGGAAAATGCGCTTTCTGTGCACTGCATTAGATAAATGATTAAATTAAATAGAATCTTACCTAAAATAGCAATTTGGCTGTACACGGCTGACTGCAGAAGTGACTGCGTTTGATCAGGGGTGTGTTGGCTGATCAAACGGTAGCGTTAAACTCAAGAGATATTATGGAATGTTCACTTCCATAAATAAATTATTAAATATGGCTCTAACCTAAAATAACCATTTGACTATACATATACACCCACCCATTCACAGCTGCGAACTAATGCAAATAAAGCGTTGCATGTATTTTGGAAAGTGCGCTTTCTGTGCACTGCCATAGATAAGTTATTAAAAAGGGATCTTACCTAAAATATTATTTTGACTAAACACTCATTTACTGTTGACGATTGGTCAAATATTCACGGCTCTGTTTGAACGGTAATAATTAAAAACTGTATATATTACAGAAAGTGCGTTTTCTGTGTCCACACACAAGTCACTTAGGTACCTAAAATAATTATTCGACTGTACACTACTTATTCATTGCAGACGGCTAGGGCAAATATACACGATTCTGTTATTTGATTAAACGTTAGCATTTTTGATGAAATGCCAAGCCAAAGAAATGAAATGCCAATTTCCAGCCTTATGCTGGAGGTATGATGGAAAGTGCGCTTTCTGTGTATCTACTACCTTAGATAAGTTAATGAATAAGGATCTTACCTAAAATAACCAAAGCGTTACTTTCTTACTGTTTTATTATTGTGTATTAATATTCCTCACACAACACCAGCTAGCCCTAAACTAGGCAAGGCTTGTACTAAGGATCTTACCTAAAATAACCAAAGCGTTACTTTCTTAGCTGTTTTATTATTGTGTATTAATATTCCTCACACAACACCAGCTAGCCCTAAACTAGGCAAGGCTTGTACTAAGGATCTTACCTAAAATAACCAAAGCGTTACTTTCTTAGCTGTTTTATTATTGTGTATTAATATTCCTCACACAACACCTGCTAGCCCTAAACTAGGCAAGGCTTGTACTATGGGAACAAGAATAATTTTATGAGATGTAATCAAACTGGTGAAAAAGTGAAAACATAATCTGTGTTGAACGAGTTTTCGTTAAAAAACTGATATTTAAAATACCAATAGAATTAATCCACGAATTGTGTTTCGGATTTATTGTCTTTTATTTCGGTTTATTCATTCGCTGTTATTTTTGTCTCGACGTTTCATACAAAGCGGATAAAGTAAAACTGAAAACGACCTACAAAAGCGAATCTCATCTCAAAGTATTAATTACAATTATGAAGAAATCCTTCTGAAATATTATTATATTTTATGATCGGCAATTAATTTCAGCTCCGTTATAATTATGACACGCTTTTTATTATTCGATAATTTAAGAGGGTAGAAATCACAGCCTGAAACAATTACAATTATTAAATATAATCAATAAAAAATCAGTCAAATTCGTATTTACATTGAGAGGTGTACCGTCAGGGACAAATTGTGACTACTAAAGTAGTGGTAGAATTCTTTGCAGAGTCCACCTGGGGAAGTACCACACCAGATTTGCCAGATATTCCACCTCCAAGCAGTAACGTGTTAGCATCACTGTATTCCAGTTTGGAGGGCAATGTTTCTATAGAAATTACAAGGCCAATAAATACAAATAGTCTCGCTTATCAGGACGACGGGATTTTGTAGTGGTAGGACTCTTAGCAGACTCTTAGGGGAAGTACCACACCTTTGTCAATTATTCTACCGCCAAGCAGTAATGTGCAAACATTACTGTGTTCCGGTTTGAAGGGCAATGTTTCCAGAAAAATTACAGGGCTTAGAGATATAACAACTTAGATCTCTGGGTGACGAGCGCAGTGCGGTGCTAGGTAATGATTTGGCTCTTCATGTTCCAATAGCTGCGTGTCACTGTGCTGTTATGTGGCAGGCATGTTGCTTACCATCAGGCACATGACATGCTCGTCTCGCCATTCTTTATTTAAAAAATAAATAAATGTGATAGGTAATGATTTGGATCATCATGTTCCAATAGTTCCGTGACACTGCGCTGTTATGAGCAGGCGTGTTGCTAATCATCAAGCATGTCCTGCTCGTCCCTTGAATCTTAAAAAAATATTTAAATCTAAACGTAAACTTAAAACAATTAAATTAATAAAACGTGTTCAGAATACAAAAAAGCTGAAAAAAATCGTTCTTAATTTCCCTAAAGGCGGCGTTCATGTTTCATTCTGTTAGACAAATTTTATGATCAAGTAAACCGGGTAAACGTTATTGTTCATTGACATATTTTTCACCCATTTACCTCGCATACCTATACCTATCTATCATTTTGTAAATGTTTCATTGTTAAATGAGACAAATAATGATAAAGAAGTAGAAAGAAAAAAAACAACCTCAAAACTTAAACATTCCGGTTATAATAAAACGTTTTTGGCATTTTTTCATTTGGCGCTTAAATCTGACTGGCTGCAGTTTAATAGTTACTTTGCGCCGTCCTTGGTGCACAAAGTGAGGGGTCAAGCATTGTTCTTTGTTACATAAAAACGTGCATTTTGCATTGTAAAATCTACTCTCAGTTTATAAAATAAACTTTCATTTTTGCACGGCGTTTGCATTTAATGCAGCCATATAAACAGAAAAAATATGGTTAAAATAAAAAAAGGAAAAATACTGGACAAATAGATTTAAGAGTCGTATCTCTGGGTGACAAGCGCAATGAAGTACTAGGCAGCGATTTGGAAAAACCTACTTGTCGTGTAGCTGTTATGGATAGCCAAGTTGCATATCAGTATAATACCTTATTATAAAAAATAGTAACAAGATATTTTACATTTATTCATCACCATATTTTTTTCATTATAAATGTAAATTCATGATCATTTAAAATTAAACGAAGATATATTGAACATAATAAAGATGACACACTACCAATAATGGAATGTCTATTTCAAAACCATTTAGGGACTCGTTATCATCATGTCATCGTTGCGTCGTAAACGGTAGCATATTATAAAATTGAATCGATTTTCTGAAAGATTCCATTGATATTAAATTTTCACTATTAATGGTGATTTTAAACATGGCTCGTTCTAGTTTCTTCGTTTGTTTTTTAACGTTATAACGTCTTATAAATCGATGAACAGCGGCTGCCTCACCCAGGATAAAGAGTCATGTTCCACCCGAGCAGAGCGGAACAAGCGATAGAGATGCACCTAGAGCGATGGAGAGATCCAGGCGTTCGGTTTCGGGGCGTCTTTATTATTTAATAACTAACCGCGTAATACCAAGTAAAACTATAGCCCGTAGATCAACTTTACGGACATCCATTTTTGTTTAGTCGTTATTAAACTTTTACGTTTAACCGACCTCTAAAGTCAAACGACCATGCATTATACGAATTTGCTTATTAATAGGTATTTGAATTCATATATTATTATAAAAATATGTTAACCAACCAGTTAAAAAATGACTTGATCCTATTGTCGGTGTCCTTAAGGGCAGGTAGACCAAGCGAAATAGGCATTTAACGCTACCAAGAGTTTCCCGCGATTGACGCAAAGCAAGCCGTGCGCTCACATCGCGGGAAGTGTCACATTACAGATAAGCAAGCAGTAGGTCAACTTGACTTACTTACTGATTTATTAAAAAAAAAAAAAATAAGAGATTTGGTTTATTAAATGCTTGTTTTATTATAATTTATAGTAACCACGATATTTTTTTGTAACGACTTAAATTTTTTTGCAATACATTAATTTGAGTACATATTTTAAATGGAATAAACTGTAAATTATACTTATTAAATTAATTGAAGTTTTTGATTCTAGGTCGGATGTTCCAAATGCAATAGCTATAGAGGACTATATAGAATAGATATACAGGAAAAGTTTTTAACCACTGCGTAATTTTTTTTTGGTGGCTCAGTGTGAGTAATAGAACACATTTCCATTTTTAGTTTATGATATTTTCTTTCTCATTTTTCCACCTTGTCCCAATTTGAAATAAGCAAAACATGGACATATTTAATCGTAATACTATGAATGAGTAATATGAGTATGAATGAAAAAAATTGCGCACTGGTTAAAAACTTTTCCTGTATAGGACGCGGGTGCGGGTGTCACGACACTGCCGCCATGCCATGCTGGGCACCGTTAATCAAATAGTTAACTTCGTTAATCGTTAATCCGTTACAAAAAAAGTTAACTTCGTTAAACGTTAAAGCGTTACATTTCCTAAGAATTTACGGAAGTTAACGTTAATCGTTAATCCGTTAATATGCGTATTGGTTTTTATATAGTTACGTTAGTGAACTTATAAAACCTCTTGGTTTAGGTTCTGGAAGTTAACAGGTTAGGAAAAAAACAAATACTTGTAGAGTTTAATTTTATTATTGAAGTGAAAACTTCTTTAGGCGCGCCGAGACAGATTTTTCGTGGGCTGTGAATTGAATTCTAGCGTCACGCTCGGGTATGATAAGAAATCTTCGGGTAAACTCGGGACCATGGCTATTGGCCATCTAGAAATACGTCAGCCAATGGGAAATGCTGAAAGGGCGTGGCCTGGCCATCTAGAAATGCATCAGCCAATAGGAAATGCTGCTGCTTTTCTAGATGGCCATGCCATGATGGCCAGGCCACGCCCTCCGGTTACACCCGTGTAGTTTCCAAGGTAAGCTATCAAATTCTGAGTTATAAGTTTTCACTTCTATCGGCAGTTTCTATGACTGCCATTTTTTTTATTTAATTTAATGTGTAATTTAATCGTCGGACATAATGCGCATAGGTATCTATTTCCCCTCATGAACATTAACATGTCGAAGTTCTCGTCTGAAAGCGAGGCTCGCTTTGGTGTTAAAATGTCTTTCAACCCAATCCTTTCCCGTTTCCAGACGTTCTGACGTGATGAAACAACAAACATTACAACATCCAAAAATTGCCATTGTAAGATGTTAAACACTGGAATTTTCATTGTATACCTCCATTTCTTCATTCTTATACCTTGATTTGTTCATTTTATTTAACTTTTCTTTGGTTAGTTGAAATGAACTACCACCGATTTTATTAAAAGAAAGTTACAAAACAGATAAACGATCGAAAAAGTATGATTGAATTTATCGGGGAGTTCCCCACTAGCTATGGATTACTATAATCTACTTGGTTTACTAGGGATGTGTGAAATATTCAACTAAATTGTAAACGTCAGTCAAATTCAAGTATGTCTATGCTCAAATTTTCAGCCAAAAAGAACTCGAGATTATCGGTAATATGACTTCTGATAACAAAATTATATTTGTTTTCATATAACGTCAACCGATCATGCCGCAGGCTAAAATGACGCCTCAATCCTGCCAAAATTGCAGGAACTCGCCACATATGGTCACACTACGCCCAGCACTTTTCGTTTCATACTTGTCTGAACCTGTTTTTGCGCCGCGCCGAGGTGCCGTGCGGTAAATAGTAAGCATTGGATTAACGATTAACGGACTTCTGCATAATTAACGGAAGTTAACATGTCCGTTAACATTTTTTAAAGTTAACTTAAAAGTTAATCCGTTTATCAAAATGTTAACTTCGTTAATTAACGATTAACGGATTAACGAGTTAATGCCCAGCTATGCGCCATGCCGTAAAGATCGCGTTGGATCGCGCGATCTAGTTGTGCGTGAAACCACTCTTACGTAAACTCGGAGTGTTCGTTAGCCACAATTTAAGAATAAGAATAAGAATAAGAATAAGAATTCATTTATTGCCATACTGTGTTTACAAAGATCTTAAAGTAGCTTAAATGTACAAACAGTGTGCCCAATTACGGACGTGCAATATGTGTCACATAGTGACGTAGTAGGTACTCAACGTAATAATTTATGTCAAGTTCTTAGTTATATACAAGTATGAATAATAAAATTTGTAAGTAACTTAAGTTTACCTACATAGCTATAACATTTTAAAAATCTATCTTTAGTATACATAAATATGATATCAATTGAACATTCAGCTTAAGAAAATAATTAACCAATTTAAAAAACAAACAAAAAAATAATAATTATGAAATAGGAACAACATTTTAAAATAATAAATAATCGTCATTTTCATGGTTAAAATATTCTTTTAAGTTATAGAATCCTTTCATTAATAGCCAGTCCTTTAATTTTCTCTTAAAACGAGTATTGTCCAAGTTCTTGATGTCTGAAGGTAAACTATTAAATATTTTGATAGCAGTGAAGTATGAGTTCTTATGATACAAAGAATTGTTTGCTTGCGGAACGAAAATATTATTTTTGTATTTAGCACGTGTTATGTCAGCTCTAAATGAGGAGTTAAAGTAGTCACTCCGATTTAGTTTGACGAACAAGCAAATTTCATAAATGTAAATACATGTAAGTGTTAAAAACTTGAATTCTTTAAAAATATTACGGAGGGTATCTGTCCTACTTAAGTTGAATATAGCTCTAATACATTTTTTTTGCAATACAAATGTTGCTTCTACATTAGTGGAATTACCCCAAAAAATAATTCCGTAAATTAAAAGAGGATAAATGTACCCATAATATGCGTTGATAGCTATTTTCTTAGAGGACACATTTGTTAATATGTATAGAGAATGTATGTATTTATTTATTTTATTATTTATTTTACATATATGTGCCTTCCAATTCAAATTTGCATCTATTGTCACACCTAAAAATTTTGCTTCGTTAACCATATCAACGTTTACACCATTATGAATTATATTTAAGTTAATTTCTTTTCGTTTATTATTTCTAAATTCTATTAACTTTGTTTTTTGTATATTTACTGAAAGGTTGATGTGTTCTAACAGACTGACAATTTTATCTAACACATTTTTTATTTCTTTTTCAAATGCATCATGACTCATGTTTCCTTTGGGTATATAAATTGTCGAGTCATCAGCAAACATGATACATAAGTATTTAGTTACGAGCGGTAACTCATTGATGTAAATTAAAAAGAGTAATGGACCAAGGATACTTCCTTGGGGCACACCACGTATAACATTTTGAAACTGTGAAAACATTTTTTCAACTGTTTTGGATTTTTTGTTATATGTTTCAATCAACGTTGCCTGGGACCTATTTTGTAAATATGATTTAAACAATTTTAAAGCTACTCCTCTGATTCCAATGTGTTCTAGTTTATCAATTAGCAAAGAATGCGTAACGCTATCAAATGCTTTGGACATATCAAGTAGTAACGCTACACCTGTTTTGCTGTGATTTATTTGTTTCCATGCTTCATTTAACATTTTGAATATAGCTAATGATGTATTTTTTCCTTTTCGAAAACCAAACTGATTTTTGTTTATTATATTGTTAGAGTTTAAAAATGAAGTTAATCTGTCATAAATTACACGTTCAAAAATCTTTGAGAAACTAGGAAGAATTGCAATTGGCCTATAGTTATTTACATCGGATTTACTATCTTTCTTATGTAAAGGCTTTATGATTGCTTTTTTGAGGTCATCAGGGAAGCAACCAGTTGTAAGTGACAAATTGATTATGTAGATTAGGGGTTCAGCTATAATATCTATACATTTTTTTATAACTTGTATGGGTATACCGTCGTGACCTGCAGACTTCTTGTTTTTAAAACTTTTTACAATCTCAACAATTTCTTTTTTGTTTACTGGACTAAAGAAGATTGATTTGCTATTTGAATTTGTTAAATGTTGAGATTTTGTAGGCTTTAAGTTGAACAGTGTTCTAATGGCATTGGCTAAGAAAAATTGGATAGTTAAATAAAATACAATTGTGAAAAAAAAAGGTTTATGTTTCATAATTGTGACACAAAAATTATTGGTTATTGGACAACATTTTTCTTTATTATCAATCAGTTGAAAGTATTGAACGTGTTAATATTATTTAGGTAAATTGTTCCAGTCCTTCGAAGTAGGCTATACAAACGACGCACGAGGTGATATGCTCAATTGCTCAGTTCCAACCTGCCCTCGTATACAACTCGATTTTTTTGCCTTCAATCGTGATTTAGTCCTGATTTTATTTCTTTTATTTGCCATTTTCACTAAATCTCAAAGAGGTATAAATTGTCTTAATAACAATTATAAAGTACAAATATTTACACAATGAAAATATGTCAATAATCAAAATCTAAACTATGGTAGGTATTTTTAGGTACAATATTATTTGATTTCGAATCAATATTATTTACGTAACAGAAGCGAAGCGCGCGCGCAAAAATTTTACACAGATCCCTCCTCGGTAACGTCCCGCGGGACACTGGCAAACGAAGCGTGCAGTGTGACCATCTCTAAATCACGGATCCTGCCATACTGCGGGTGAAATCCTGCCAAATCCTGCCAACGCTTGGGGCAAAAAATGCCAAAATACTGCCAACCGCAATTATCGCTGTATTTATCAAAGAAAAACCATAAATACACAAGTAGGGATGAAACGATACGAGTAAATACAAGTAACTACTCGATACTTTTCTTTCGATACCAAGTACTTTTGGCATCGATACTTTAGAACTGAGTACCAAGTAGTATCGTAAAGTAAGTACTTGTATCGGTACTCGGTGATCATGGTCACCGGTCACTCTTCACTCAACAGTTTGTCTCTGTCTCTCCTACTTTGAACGGTATTATACTGTTTCGCTCAGGCTTGATCACGTGATTATCGTGTCAGGCAGGCCCTTGGTGAACATAGTGTTCGTTCAAGTCATTCACTAATAAATCTGTGCTGTGCGTGCGTGTGCTTGTTTGTTTGTTTTTGTTGCGATTGATTGAATTGAATTTGTAAAAAGTTAAAACAACATAAATTCAGTAATAATGACCACCAAGGTCTGAGGCGTGGCGATATTTTAATAAGAGAAATGAGAAAGTAGCCCAATGTAAAAAGTGTTTTAAAGACGTACAATATTGTGGTAATACTTCCAATTTGCACAAACACCTGAAGACCCACCCTGACTATATTCCAACGACTAATGTAAAGATTTCAAAGTAAGTATTTTAAACCTTGTGAATTGTGTATTTGTTGAAATATCTAACATACGTAATACATACCGTAGTGCGTTTCAAAATGTCATTAAAGTATTTTTTTTAAATAAATACTCATGACCATACCGCATACTCCTGGACGTCTAGTCTCTTTCTACGAAAACGTAATTTCGAAAAAAAACTCGCGACTTTCTTACTGTCTTCCTACTTGGTTTCGTCCGATAGAACATTGTTTGACGTTTAAATGTTCTAAGCCTACTCTAATATTCTAGATTTCTAGAAGATTTAAACGGACAAAACGACGGATCGAAGTGGAATCGGAGTTCGAAAATCGCGAGTTTATTGCGAAATTACGTTTTCGTAGAAAGAGAGTAGACGTCCTGTTCTTATTTTCTTCTATAACTTCGACGAAAATACTGAAAATATGCTCCGATACAAGTAGGTATCGATACTTTTCATGCGATACCGAGTAGGAATCGATACCTCATGACCGATACGGTATCGAGTAAAAGTATCGATACCCAGGTGGTATCGTTTCATCCCTATACACAAGATTATGTCGTAATACAGCGCCCCGAGGTTTTATCCGCACAGTTCCCGTTCCTGTTATTTTCCCGGGATAAAAAGTAGCCCATATTTTCTTCGAGACTGTAATATAACCTGTAAATATATAACGGATCTTGTTAAAATTTGTGTTACAAATTTCAACAAGATCCGTTTGTACTTTACGACGTGATTGAGCAACAAACATCCAAACATTGACATCCTAGTAATATCATAAACTACGCGGTTTTACTCAAATATTTCGCGTTTTCGTTATTTTTGACGTGACAACGTCTTATAATTCGATGAAGCCGGCTGCACGCCCGCAAAACATGACGTCATGTAATGTTACCGCCGTTACCTCGCCGCCGGCGTTACCTCGCTCTAAGGCGTAGTTGAAGTTGTCACGTTCAACTAACGTCAGTAACCCGACTTTACAGACAACCATTTTTTTCGGGATAAAACGTAGCCTACGTCATTTTCCAGACTATAATCTATTTGTGTTCCGAATATCCGAAGTTAAGCTAAGTTCCGATGCGTTCAGACGTACCAACGTCATTCTGACATTAAAATCTCCAAACGTTTCCATTTATAATATCAGTGGGATTGCAATTTTCATTGTATACATCCATTTTTACATGTTTAAACATTGATTTAGTCATTACATTTAACTTTTCTTAAAATGAAATACAACCGTCATAGAGCTGAATGTTACGACTTGCGAAAGTTACAGTACATACCTACAAAGGAACGAAGAAATATAGTTGAATTTATCGGAGAATTTTCCACTAGTGACGCTTTACTATAATCTACTGAGTTTACTAGGGATGTGTGAGAACTAATCAACTAAATTGAAAGCGTTAGTCAATTTTGTCTATCGTTATGCTCTTATTCTCACCCCCGGGTGGTCATTATCGGGAATATGAGTTATGGTAACAAACATTTTTTCCGATCCACCAATACTGCCAAAAACTGCCAGTTTTCACAAAACGTCAACCTATCATGCCAAAGGCTAAAATAACGCCCAAATCCTGCCAAAATGGCAGGAACCTGCCACATATGGTCACACTGGAAGCGTGGATCGAAATTTGCTTCAAAAAATCGATAAAAAAACAAGTAAATTAAATGGAAAAAACGATCGGGTAGAATCTATTCTAAAATGAATTACCTATATATTGATATAATTTATAAAATATTGAGTATTATAGTACTCGTATAAAATGAAATTTGCTTGTAAAAAAAATGCAAATCGAAGTTATTTCAGTAATTTTTTCTATCGAGAAAATTGTATTGTGTCGTGTATTGAACCAGTACATGGTAAAGAGGAAGAATGTATCCTAAGTATATATTTATTTCAGATTCAAAACGTTATGATTTGTCTGTCAAAAGTGAATTCTAAAACAGGCAAAACCGGGAACACCTGGCCTTAACCCTGAGCTCTATTGGCAATTGCCACAGGAACGAATAAAATAGCTTCAAAATAGAGATATTTTTTCACTGACTCGCACATGTCCCGGTTTCACACGACCACGCCGTTGCATGCTGCAACGTTAGTGCACGCAGTGTCAGCCAGGTCCAATATTTTTTTTAAGTTAAAACTTCTTGTTTGGTGTTAAAACTTGGTGTACAGACAGATTTTTCGTGGGCTGTGACTTGAATTGAATCGCTCGCACGCTCGGTAATGACAAGAAATTTTCGGGTGAACTCGAGACTATGGCCATTGGCAATCAAGAAATACTAACGCATTTCTAGATGGCCGTGGTCATGGCCATGCCCTCCGGTTTCGCTCGCGTAATTTCCAAAGTGAGTTAACAAATTCTGAGTTATAAGTTTTCATTTCTATCGGCAGTTCCTATGACTGCCAATATATTTTTAATATGGAATAGTGACAGGACGAGCCATGGGAGTACCTGGTGGTAAACAACACGCGTACTCATAATAGCACAGTGTCACGCAGCTGTTGGAACATGAAGAGTCACTACAACAGCACAGCAATACACACATCACTAAGAGGTATAAGATAATAATTATCTCTATGCCCTTTAATTTCACTAGAAAAAACTCACCACTCTTGAAAATGATAGCGGCTCAATTGGACTATATGCTTTCCGCGAGCATTGCTGTAGCGAGCATGTGCCGGTAGGTATGGGTACCAATAGGCTTGTGTACTAAATTTTAAAAACTGATTTATAACAGAGAGACGAACTTCTTAGCATTCCATGGATTCACCGTGCGGGTGCCGGGTCCATCGTGTGGCAGAGAGAGAAATCTCGAATAGACCCCAAGACTTGTGACTCGGGCTGTAGGTTTAAAAGGGGCCCCTTATATTGACGTACGTCAACACTCACCTTCACTACTCGTATTTCTCTCCCTGCCCAGCCAAATCCGATATGATCCTACTAGTGCAGCTTTAGATACTCGTTCTAGTATAGAACTTACTGCACTTCTGGACAATCCAAGGTCTTTAAGCAGGTTATAGAGAGATTTTGCTGGTATACCTCTCGCTCCTACTTCTACAGCGTATAAATTAACTACATAGCCATTTTTTGTTAATTCATTTTGTAGGTCGTAATATTTATTTTGTTTCATCACGTGGTCTTTAGGTATATTAGTTTCCCACGGTACGGTAAGTTCTACCAGGACTATGCGTTTCGTTGCCCTAGAAAAAAGGAAAATGTCCGGTCTGGATGACGAAACACCCACATCCTTTGGGATTTTGTAGTGCTTTTCATACGTGTCCATTAAAATAGTCCAATCAGGTGCTGAACCCAGGATTGAGTAAGGCTTGTTCTTGGAGTTTGAAGTTGAGCCCTCTGTTACAAAGTTAATTTGTCTTTTGTTTATCGTCAATCCCTTTTGGGCTCTAGCTACCGAAAGGCTTACGGCTTCACGTATGATTTCAAGTACTCTGTCATGGCGCTGTGAGTAATGACCCCTATTAAGGAGCACCTTGCATCCCACCAATATGTGCCTTGCTGTACATATCGCCTCACCACAAGTATAGCAACATTTTTCAGAGGCTTTTCCCCACCTTACCAAGTTACTCTGGTCAGGGAGGGTCATTTGGAAAGCGTTCAGATAAAATTTTAATAAGGCAGGAGACCAGTCATATAGCAAGGTGCGCCACTTTAGAGCTAATGGGATACAAAACTCACCTATGGTTAACCACTCACTTTGCATTTCTAAATTCATAGCGTGCACTTTGTAACTATCATTTTCGTCTTGTTGTAGAAAGGTTTTTACCATGTCTCGGTCTTCCCTTTTCTTTCTCGCACCCAACCCAGCTGTATTTACTTGCGCACCTGCCATAAATTGTTTGTGGAATTGAAGTCTAGATTCAAGGTCCGAAGCGCTTTTGTCTTTTGGGAGAGATGCGATTAATTCGTCTTTCGACTTTCCCAAAACATGCGTTTTTGTAACTCTTAGGTGTTTATAGAGTTCGGATGTTTTTTTTAGTTTCAGGCCAAAACTATTGTGATCCCTAAATAGAGTAGAGGGATCAGCCGGATGTGCCAATCCAAACCATGACTTCAATATCTTTATGACATTAGCATCTAGTTTTGCGAGGAGGGTTTTACCGATGTCATATACTAGGAAAGGCCAAGTGAGACGTGATGTGAGATAGTTGTCATATATCCATGCTTTTTTGATATTGCTGATAGGCTGTTGGTCTACCTTATTGAGGTCATTCATGAAATTTCCAACAACTACCTCTAATGATGGTGTACGTCCTTTGTAGTCTATCTTTCTACCAAGAAATTTGAAAGGCACTGCCTCTGCAATTGTGGCAACTCTTTGGCCACTTATGGAGAGTCCCGGATCGTAAGAAGTATATTTGGTATCTCGTCTACCCAGACATAAACAATGACATTTACTTGGTTTTGCCCTCATTCCCTCCGTCCATGTACAGAACTCATCAACATCATTCAACAATTCTTGACACTGTTTGGGATTTCGTGTAAGTATTGCAAGGTCGTCGCAAAGGCTAAAATTGACTCAGTGTACTTATTGTTGATTTTAAACCGGTAGCCCCATTTCTTCTCACGGGATATTAATTTATCTACTAGAATATTTATAACTATATTAAATACTATTGGTGATAAGCAGCACCCTTGGAATAGTCCCACATTATATTTAAGTGGTTTTGAGTATTCTTTGTTTACTGCTATAACGAATTTTAAGTGATTATAATATGAATTAATTATGTCAATAATTACAGCAGGAAAGTTATACCATTTTAGGGCAAATAACATAAGTTCATGCTGCACGGAACCAAATGCGTTCTCTAGGTCTATCCAGCAGACTGTTATTTGTCTCTCATGTGTTCTGGCATCTTTCAAACTTTCCGCTAGTAATGTATTGTGTTCCAGGCATCCAGAAATACCAGGCAAGAAGCCTTTCTGGTGGTTGGGCCTGAAATACCTATTGCTAGCCATAAATGTGGTCATTTTTGTTTGCAATATACTGAAAAAAATTTTAGAAATTGTATTGGTTAGGGCTATCGGTCTGGTGTCTTTTGGGTGAGTTACTTCTTGCATTTTAGGAATCAGGACAAAAATTGCTCTTCCAAATGATTTTGGGATTTGCTTTCCTGACCAGATCTTACTGAATATATTTAAGATATGTTTACGAACTGATGGACACTTTTTATACACTATGTAAGGAATGCCATCAGGGCCTGGAGCTGATTTAGTAGTTTTCTTCTTAATTTGATAGTTTACTTCCTCTTCACTAGGTGGAGTGCTTTGAAAGTTTGTTAGAGGATCATTAGGTCTTTGGATGTTTGGTACTACGTACGAGCTCCCGCGTTTAGGCACTTCGTATGTGCTTTTAAAGTGATCGTAAATTTGCTCATTAGTCAAGATAAGCTTTCCATTTTGTTCTCTGAAAATATTTTTCGAGTATTGAAAAGGGTTTTTATCAAAGTCTACTTCGTGTTTAGCTCTGTAAAGATTATCACGATTTTTACTGATTTGTAGCGATATTCCTTGTATTAATTTAAGGATTGATCTTAGAGCCCTGGACAGTTGGTGACTTAGATGGTTGTCGCCCATGGTTTTAGCTACACGAAGACGTTTTATTAGTTCTCTTTTCTTCCTCCGCAATTTCATTTTGAACGTATTTTCCTTGTTATTTCGAGCATAATAAGTTGATGGTGGATAGTGCTCAGAGAAGTATGTATAGATGGTGTCCTGAAAAGTTTCTACTTGGCTGTTTGGGTCTTGTTTTGTACCAGGATGTTCTAACAATATAGCCAAGTTTTCGTCATGAACTTTCCAGGTGGATTTTTTTAGGCTGGGTATGCCAAGACGTGTCCTGATGACAATGGACTCCTGGTAGTTTTCACTCGATGGTTCACCTTGGGATATATGAGGGTCAACTCTATCCATAGTGTTTGTCGAAGTACTGACCGACGGCTGTCGTGCTTCAACACCATCATGTGTCTTTAAGTGCTTTAAGTACCAGGCTCGTCTCTTGTAAATTTTCCCGCACGTAGGGCATCTCAATTCCGTATTCGCGCCAGGGTCGTCGTTGTTATCAACCGGTGGACAGATCTTCCGCCCCCCCTCTCGGACTGTCCCAGGGGTATTTTTCTTATTTGGTTTTTTAGCGCATATATTCCCGGGCTTGGCTTGCTAGGCCTTCACCCTCGACTGTCTTTCCAGCAGTCAGATGTCTTTCCATCCGTCAGATGTCTTTTCCACCAGCCATCTGTCTTTCCAGCTTAATGTTTATATTATTCCGAAACATCTATATTTTTGAAAAAAACCTACATTTACAATGAGTATTTTGCATTTTAAAAAATCAAACCAATGTCTGCACAAAAACACTCCAGACTGTCATGGCGTCTTGAATGACGTCACGCCGTGGCAAACATATTGTGTTTGTGTAAAGACATAGTCAATGTTTTTGACGTGATAACGTCTTTTAATTCGGTGAAGCCGGCTGCACGCCCACAAAACATGACGTCATGTACCGTTACCGCGTTACCGTCGGTCGTTACCTCGCCGCATGTTTGTTACAGTTGTATTAACTATTTCGACCAGTAGTTCAAGCGGGGATGTAGCTCAGTGGTAGAGCGTTCGCTTTGCATGTGAAATGCCCTGGGTTCGATCCCCGGCATCTAAAAGCTTTTTTGCTTTGTTTTTTGCATTGTTTTGATTGAAAATGACTAAATTCTACTGATTACTTTTTACATACAAATCTATTAAACAAATGAAATTAAAATTTTCTTTTGAAAAATGCTACCATTCCGTCAGTATTTTCTTAAGACGTTGTCACGTTCTATCGTCAGTAAACCGACTTTACAGACAAACATTTTTTATTTTAAAATGAATCCCTCGTATTACAAGGACTGCATAGTGCCTCAGTGTACAAGCACAAGTATAAATACGCCAAACAAATTATTCATCTAGGTTCCAAACGATCCACAATTACGAAAAAAGTAGCAAACGCTTGCGAGGAGGAATGATGCCCACTAAATCAAGAATATATTTTTGTGAAAATCATTTTAATGAAAGTATTTAACACAGTATAATCTTAGTAAAGGAAATGTAAAAACTACTGATAATTTTCCTCAAAAATAGTGGTAAAACAATAAAAAACTAGTTCAGTAAAGCGGCTGAAGAACTAGTATCCATGGCGAAGAATTAATAAAAATAAAAAATAATATTATTTATTTTATGAAAATGTCAACAACATTAGTGATGTCTAGTGATGTTTAGCACGGCGTGACGTCACATTTTCTGATTGGCGTTCACTGTCACGTGACACAAAACCTATTTTTTAAGATTTTCTTTTCTAAAAATATTAATAATCTTTACGTAGTTTGATAAACTGTTTTATTTTTTGAAATATCTATATCTTAATCAATAGTAAGAACCTCTAATCCATCCGATTCATTCTTAGTGGAAACAAGCCTATTCCCGAACGAAGGTACCAACTAACTATTTTTTTCGTTCACAGAACTACCCGGCATTCAAGAAGATTCTTTATTGCTTTACTAGTTTTCGTAGTTGTTTTTTTTGTTTGTATTATGCTTTAATATTATTCGTAGTTCAAAAAAGCGTCTTCGTTTTATGGTTGTTGTTCCTATTATTTTAATCGATAGAACGTGCTTACCTAAAAAAAATTTGGTAAGCACGTTCTATCGTAAGTCGCATGGTTGTTTAACATCAGGCGAGATTCCAGTGAAGCTTGCAAACCTAATAACGACATGAAAACGTGATGTTATTGAAATTTGTTTGAGTGTGTTTATATATCAACTAGCGGCCCGTTCCAGCTTCGCTCGGATAATAACCTGGATATCATCTGCTGCGTCATCTGCCGGGCTGATTTGTGAATCTAAACCATGGAGGGCCCTACCCAAATACCTACGCATACAGAAAAATTAATTCAAATCGGTTCAGCCGTTTAGGAGGAGTTCACTAACAACGAAAAGTGGGATTGATTTTTATTTATATAGAAGAAGATAGACGATAGATTATGTTATACGTAGTGAGTGATATTCATAATTAGACTTTTTTATACCTTTCTGCGTCACTATTTATTGATTTATGAGTATTGGTGTATTGGAATATGGATTGAGTCAACGAATTTTATTATTTTTATAATTTATACCTGCCAATAGAATAAAGGACGCTCTAAAGATAATGATAACGACAACTCCTAATCAAAACCCAACGAATAATATCCATTATCCCCAAGTGATCGAAATACAATGAATGTTTTTTAATCAAGCAGAAACATAAAAGCTATGGGACAATAGCCTTGTTTACAAATAAAATTACGTCATTATACCTGTAGGTAATGTAACGGTTTGTTTGCGTTTTACCTACGGCAAGGTAAAAACAATTAGGGCACAAGTGGACATAAAATCAATGGGAAATGCCGTAACCTTTCCATTCATTAGGGATTTCATCGTGTTCAAAACTTAAGGTATTAAGCTTAATTATATTAACTTTACTTTAGAAACTACTGATAGAGTTATCACTGAAGGGAATGCTGCAATTAGTTAAAATTCAATGGGTCAATTCCTGGGGTCATGTTTGTGAATTATTATATCTTGGATTAGGTTAATCTATTGCGCTTATTTTATTTTTTATCTGTGTTTTAAAAGCTACGTATTACGCTACTGTACGTATTGGTGTCTTCAAACTTCTGAAAATCTAAGGTGTTCGTAATTATTTTAGAAGTGTTTTTAGAATAAGGTCCAATACAACCCTAGAATTTGAAAATGAAACGAGGACAATTATAAACATAATCGTTTACGAACGTCGACATTATTTCGTTCAAATATTGATCGATGTCGATTTGAACGGCTCACTTTTTGCTATGTAGCCGTTATTATAATTCACAAACCTTATAAAAACACTGTAACTATATCAAACTAGAGGCAAAGTTTGGAAGAATAATATTGTACCTTATTGTATCACAAACACCAAATGTCTTGATTTTCACAACTTTTATAGCGAGTCAAGCTTTTGAAAACACATAATAAAGAAATAATTTTAGTAAAATTCTTCCATTATGCATTAATTATTATTCTAACTTATTCTAACCTAACCTATAAAAGTATGTTTTTACAATTACAAATGTAAAAGTGTTGTGAAATTGTAAAGACGCACTTGTCGAATGATACATGTATATGAATGAAGAAAGTGGATATTTTGTAACGACCCCTTAATAAAGTGGAATAAATGATAAATGTACATAATCAGCAGGTCTACTACGAAGTCCGATAAACGATATATCGGCCGAACTTATGGACTTTTCCTACCTCGATAGACAATCGGTCGGTTGATCGAATCGGCCGTTTCGTTCGATCCGACTCTCACCCGGCCTAAGTCTATAACTTCCGACCGAGATGTATCCGATCCAAATGTTTTTCGTGGTAAGCTACAGAACCGATTCAGCTGTCGGTCGGATCCGATCATTCGGAGTTTGTTTTCGTAGTAGACCTGCTGACTCAGAACAGTCACTAACTATGTATTTAAAAAAAAATATTTTGCGTGGTTCCCATAATACACGTTTGCTTAGTTTGGGTCAACAGCCTATCTGTCTCGTATTCATAATAGGTATAGCTTCTGAAAGCTATCCACAAAGTAACAAGTCCTAGCATTCAATTGTGTAAATGTAAGTGCGAGTCGATAGTATGTAGGTAACACAAACCGTCGTATTCCCAAACATTTACCAAAGGCTTTTTTACGCAAGCCGAAAACCTCTAGAAATGTTTGGTCATACTCACATTGGTGTAGAGTTTTACTAAGTTTTGTGACATAAGGGCTCATAGTAGAAGCAGCGTAGGAATGTCCTGTGCTGTTATGGGCAGGCATGTTGTTTACCATCAGGCACATATCCCGCACGTTTCGTCACTCTATATTATTAAAAAAATATTAAAAAATAACGAAAGTTCTTTTACAGACAAAATTAAATTTAAATCAGGATTAAATGTGGTAAATCTATAATTGATTTCGTTTATCTAACTGAAATAAAGCATCTATTTGTGAACGCTCCTATTAGGTACAGATCTAATATAAACGTCTCCAAAGCTATCTAAGTAAAAGGCCGCCAAGTCCCTATAGATAAACGCTGGATGTCGGCAGCAGTATCATGATAAATGGACATCTACTTGGCTGGTTTTTTTTTCGTCTCAGACGACATCGCCTCATGGCTTATGGACGATCGTTATCTTGCTTCTTTTTCGATTGTCTCTCACTCTCTGGGGAGTTATTTAATCTTGCTAAAGAAATGGAATTTAATAAAGTAATACTTTTCATTTGTTTAAAACAACAGTGTTTTGTTTTGATTCTAAATTACTTTTTGAAACTAATTTTTGTAAACATTTAGAATGTTAAATACGCTCTTACGCCTAGAGCGTAGATTCTTCGACTAGCAAAGCATGGGATCTACAATACTACTAATGTTGTAGGTATATGCAAATGTTTCGATGTCTGAATATTTAGATCTTGAGATGTTTGTTGCTCAATCACGTCGAAACGAATGAACGGATAGGGTTAAAATTTGGAATCAGATAGATAATAGTTTCGAAGAATACATACACATCACATGAAAATAACGGGAATGTGAACTACGCTGGTAAAACCGCGGAAACATGCTAGTGATTAATAATTAATCCAATCTCCTGAAATTTTGTTTTTTGATATATTAAATTCATGGTTAAACGTCAATTTCAGTGGCTAACACGCCCGCCTAACGAAATTGTTAGTGTTTATTTGGTTCTACTTATAAGAATGGCCATGCAGTGTGATACCGCCGGCAACTTTGGTGGCAGTAGGTAGGTATTCCCGTTTTCTTGTAGTAGAATATCTTCTTTTCCATCCTGTTATTGCCATAAGAGAGCTTTTTTAGCGACAAGATTGGCATTATCACTATTTTTTCTGAAACTTTATAGCGTCGTAATATGTTAATGTTTGTTATAGTTGAATAAGAATTGATATGAATTGATTGACATAAATGAATTTGCACATTATTATTTTAGGTATATAATAGCATATGTTTATGTGTCTTCATCTACACTCATGATTATATTACATTATCATTAGTATAGTGTGAATGTTTGTCATGGAGTATATTTAGGAGTATATAGAGTATATCATATATTTAAATGTTATTTTAATGGTCGGTTAAGATAGTACTAGATCCTATTACATGTAACAATGCGATAACAACAATAAATATCCTAACAAATACATTTACAAGTCAAATCGCCTGAAAAGTTTTTCCTGGAATTACTAAATGAGTAATTGGCATTATGAAAAACGATAATCACGTAGAAAACTTCAATATCTAGGTCGACATAAACGTTATTAAGTGTACCTACTGGAGAGCTTTTAAGACGTGACTTGGTTGCTAAGTATATAACGGGACTGTGTGCAAACTGTTCGGAAATATTCCATGAATAGTGCGTATTTTTTGTAGTCTAAGGTACCTATTCCTGCAGTAAATATTTTGTAGTAATTTTATTTAAATAATTAAATGTATAAGGGTTCAAAATAAAGAAAATCTAAAAATGTTGCGCGCGGTTTGTTGGTTTGTGTTTACTATTATATTATATTTGAATGACAAAGCCACATTTATAATTTGGTGTAGGTACTAATTAAAGTAAGTAGTTACTGCAGTGAGTTTAACTCTAACAAGTGTATAAGCTACTATGATGTATAGTTAACATAAAAAAAAACAAATAAAATACAGTACATAGATAAATGCATTGTAATATCGTTGACCGATTCCCTCGATCGAAAATAGCATATGAAATCTCATAGAGTCCCAAAGAAATTACACGGAATGTATCCGTACTCGTTTGCGATAAAAAGCCCAATTTGCCAAATCGCGACTCTGCTTCCCACGAATGAATGGTTTTTGTGTGGATCCGACCTTCCAATTAGGAGCCAGCCTGTATTGAAATCTTTTTCCCTCACTTATGTACGAGAGCGTAATTATTTGAAACGGCTAACTTCTATTCAAGGTGCGTGCTACATCGCGAGCTTTCCGGCAGCTATGAGCGTTTGAATTTATGTTTATCGTCGTACAGACAGAAAATAAATGTTAAAGTAGGGTTTCGCGTGGAAACGAGGGTCATTATCGCGGAGAGCACGCGACATTCTTCCGAGAAGCCGTAACGAGACATCCTGTGAGGCTTCGGCGGCGGCGGCGCGTCTTCGCGGTCCCGTTACATAACGCACCTGCATTCCGCGAATTTTCGTCGGGCACAGGTTACTTACTGCATCGATTATGTCACGTCTCAGCTGACGGCGTGCACGCGGGAGTCGCCGGGCGGGTTATCAGTCGATACGCGCGGTGGGTCGGTCGCGCCGGTCGGCGGAGTGGGATGGGGTCGGAGGCTGCGGACTCACCGTGCGGATGGTTACATAAGTCGCGAGGCGGCGGAGATACGTGCGGCCCCTCCGGGGCTCTAGGCGCGACTGACGGCGGTTCGGGCGCCGCCCCGCGCCCATTGAGTTCGCGGGGCGCCGCCGCCTCCCAGACGCGATTTAGCAGCCTTCACGTGTGCCTTAAACGCGGGCTAATAAACCTCGTCTCTATACTCGATTTTAGAGATTACACGCGCTCGGATTACGTACAATTGCTCATTCATTACCCGTTAGCTGAGGAGCCGTTATTTATTTATGCCTAAATCACCTCACTGGGAAAACACTAGCAGCTGCTTGGATTCAACTTGGATAGAGCTATTTATGTATATCACACATTTTAATTTTTTTCGTAACAAATATATTATTTTATTTATGTTTTACTAGCAGTGCCCTACGGTTTTACCTGCATAGTTTCCGTTTGAGTAAGTTTTTCGAGATAATAAATAGGCTATGTACTAATTCAGGATATGTCCTAGTTGTGTTCCAAATTTCAAGCCGATCTGTACAGCTGTTCCGACGTCATTGGGCAACAAACATCCATACTTTCGCGTTTAGAATATTTGTAGAAATGGCTTATTCGTTGGTGGATGTTTTTTTTTTACTTTTATAGTTTACACTTGACCGCCATCTCGCATGATGTGAAGCCACGATGCGGTCTACGATGAAGTGTGTTTACCTAGAATAAACCGATTCACTCTCTTTTTGAAGACACAACGATTGTAACCATCGGGAAAAACGCACTCAGGCAACGTATTCCAACCTAGACGATGTTATATATTCGCCTAGATATTCTTATGTAAAAACGTAAGTAAATGAATGCCTGTTATATAGCTAACTTTAAATATCGATTAATTTTATTATAAAGCACTCTACAACTCTACTTTTGCTGAAACGAAAGTTTGTTTGCACAAAACTGCCCGCCCACTAATCCGAAAGACATGTTTATTTGAACAGTTCTTTATTCACCGTAATTTATAACTTTTGACTCGAACTAACTAAACAAAACTTAAATTTTTTTTAGTTAGTTCGAGTTTTCACCAAAAACGACGATTGTTTGCAATTTTCGTTAGTTACATATTATGAAGATTAGAATGTGGGAGGCTCGTTTTTTCGTGGTTCTATTTTAATGAATATTTTTGTTGCACAACAGGTACATACGCATTTTGTGACCATGGCCTACGATGGAGCATGTACCATGGAGCGTGCTTTATCGTAAACAAAAACTAAGAAATAATGCACGGTCTATCGTACACCGCATTGTCTCCAAATGTGAACTCTGTTGCCCGAGTGAGTGTTTGCCGATAAATAAATTCGCAAGGTACCTGGTGTTACTTATCGCAATGTATGGTAAAAAAGTACTCGTCATATTTCTCTCCCTCTTCAAATGTATTTTTTCATAGGGTAGTGGCAATAAGCATACATTCCGCCTGATGGTAAGCG
Organism: Ectropis crepuscularia; assembly: GCA_963693475.1. Taxonomy (NCBI): domain Eukaryota; kingdom Metazoa; phylum Arthropoda; class Insecta; order Lepidoptera; family Geometridae; genus Ectropis; species Ectropis crepuscularia. The sequence goes on along the minus strand of OY856357.1, from coordinate 10,392,222 downwards.
GTAGACATCGCATAAGAGCATCTGTGACATCAAAGGTGCTGATGGCGTTTTGCTAGCCTGAAGAAGTGTTTAGACGAGGAAATGCATGTTTAAATAAAGTAAGTCTACATTAAATCATCTACATGTTATGTGGCAGGCATGTTGCTTACCATCAGGCACATGGACTGCTCGTCTCGTCACTCTATGCTATAAAAAAAAAATCAACATAGGTACATAGTTTCAAACGCCACTGACACCTAACTGAAACAGTAAACATTCGTTCCCAGCTTATGTCATACATATATATCGTAACATAGACGAACGTATATAATTCCAGTAAACATAATATATAATTTCAGTAAGTATCAGTGGTCATTGAAGTTACGGATGGTATAGTCGGGAAAACGGCGACTGCCTATCCGGAGACCCCGGGTTCAAAACTACACGCACCACTGTCTTTTCGAAGTCATGTTCGTAATGCGGCTAACTTAACGCGGTGAAGGAATACATCGTGAGAAATACGACATGTAGGTACCTAGAATGTTTCGAAGTCATGTGTCATCATGTCATCCAGCAACCCGCACGGGGCCAGCGTGGTGGATTATGGCCTTGAGTCTCTCTTTGCGAGAGACAGGCCCGAGTCCCAGTAGTGGGAACATTGTGGGCTATTTTATGCTTTAAGCACTAACAATCGTGAGATACCTACATAGTTGGTTTGATTTCCATCTGCAAAGTGAGCCAATTTTTTTTTAATTTTAAGGTTTCACTTTTATCTGCAGTCCCTATGACTGCCATTTTTGTACCACCATTATTAAAATAAAATGTTATGTAAGTACCTATTGTTTTTCATTATTACTCTTTGATTTATTTCCTAAGGTTACCGAAAAGTCCTAACATAAAACAAAGAAAAATTACGTAATTAAAAACGAATAATAAAATAACACAGTTATACTACCTAGTCAGATTACTAAAATAAGGGTTCTCGTATTTTTACACAGGTTTAATGACACGTCCTAATAAAAAATAAATTTAAAAAAAGTAAATATTGGTGGACATCATAATTTTCATCATTTTCAAAGACGATCTACCCCAAACTTGTAGGTTCTATGGAAGTCAAATAGCTGATATAATGTCAAATACATACTCATTGGACACTGAAACAATACAGATAGTTAAAAAAACACGAAACGGCAAAACGTAACAACAATGACTAAAAAGAGATTTCTAAAAATGCACCAGCCAGTATATTTTTCAGAGAAAGCCGTGGCATTTGATTCGTTGTTGTTTGACCCATAAAATTATAGGTCAGCTGCAGACAGCAGGATTACAGAACGAAGGCACGACGTCTACCTGTGCCTACTTCAGAGTTAAATGCATATACTGACAAGTGATATATAACGTTTAGAAACTATCGTAGATAAATCACCGTTTGTATTTTTACTAGCGGCACGTTCTGACTTTGTTCGGGTAATGTAATTTAAAATACAAATAATTTGCAATAAAAATGCGACCATTCTATTAAGTTAAAAGCTATTGTTAATTAATTATTATTAACTGACATCATTACTTTCAAATTACACATAAATACCAAAATTCGTGAATATCGGTTGATTTAGTGAAGAGTTCACTGAGAACGAACATGACGACTTTTGACTTTTATAAATACTAAGATTACTAGTGTAAGATAACTAGTGTTAAGGCCTCACGGTATTATATAATCCGTGGCTTACCTAAGCTATCTAATGTTATTTTTAAGCAGTTTTTACAAGTAGTTTTTACTTCAAAAACCGTTCCGTGCTGGCAACAAAGGAGCCCATGATGCTAACAGCATTACCCCGCTGAATGGCATTAGATATCTTCAGCACCAAGAAACGAGTGATGCAGAGAGTCACCGCCCTTATCGTGAATTCGACGACCAATATCTTTCACCAAATTCTTAGCCTCCCCAACTGCCCAAACTTTTCACAGCTACGAGTACAAAATAGTACTATAGTTCCATTGCTGCGTACTTTAATCGTCATTTTCGAACCGTCTACCCAAAGTTTACGTGCACCAAAAAGCTGTCAGTTTTTAGTAAAGCCCAAATGTTTGCTACGTCAGACAAACTTAACTATACAAAATTGTATTGAATAGTTCTTTGGAAATACGGAGATGCCTTTGAGTCTGCCTACGAGGCCGTTCCGTTCACGCCAGGAACGGTGGGCCCTTGGGGTTCAGGGGTAAAAGCTTTTGTCATTGCGTTGTATCGACTCCTGAGGGAGAGGTGTGTGATCCCCGCTCCAGTCAATTCTCAGAGCTTTTTTTAACAAAACTAAAATACAATGAGAACTACACAACTCTACATACCTAACTAACTACTTACACTAAGCACGCCTGAATTTTCCATAGACCAATGAAGGTCTACAGATAATCAAGATGTTCAAGCCTACTACCAATCGGAAGCGTACCCAGCATGATGGCGGCATTACCACGCTGAATGGCTTATGCGTTGGGCCAAATAAACGCCAGCATTTTGGTCACGCGTCGCGTCGACCAAGCGCTCGGAAAGGCTTTTGAAGATGAGGTGAGTTCCCGGGCCCCACGGACCCAATGTCTCAACCCCAAAGGGCTCAAATATGTAACCTCTTCCGAGGGTTGCATATTTGGGCCGTTTGAGTCACTCAGCTGAATTAGCCGCTGCACAAGCCCTACTATGTGTCTCTGGAAGATGTGATGGTGCCAAAGTATCGACTCAAGTTGCATCAATTCTAGGCCCGAAACATCTCTCTGGCGATATGGAGTGGAAACGCCACAAACTTGATGAGCGGTTATGGACGCGGGTCTGACGATCGCAAAACAATATAATTTGCAACATCGCTATTTTGAGTGTTTGTCTATTGACTTTGTATAATTAATTTGTCTTACTTATACTTGACGCTCTTGTGCGGAAAAGACTGCAAAGTCTTGAACATCGCCGAAAAATGGCTAGCCTATCGGTTTTTTATCGGATACACTTCGGAGAATGTGCGACTGATTTGCATGATCTAATACCACCTTGTCCTTTTTTCTATCGGAATGCTCGTACCTTGAATAAGCAACATCGTTTCATGGTTGATGTTCCAAAGACACGAACGAAGAGATTTGACTCTACCTTTGTAATCACAAAATTGAAATTGATTTTGATGATTGACATATAGATATTATGTATTCACTCCGTAAGAAATCAGTTTTTTTTAACATTTATAGGTTTACACTTGACCGCCATCTCGCCTGATGTTAAGCGACGATGCGGTCTACGATGGAGTATGTTTACGTAGAAAAAAACCGATTCACTCTCAATTTGAAGACATAAAGATTGTAACCATCGGGGAAAATGCACTCAGGCAACGTATTCTACAGCCTAGACGTTCTTATCACAAAAGTAGAGTCAAACCTCTTCGTTCGTGTCTTTGGAACATCAAGATTAATATGCGTTATTTTAATATATAGAGAGATTCAAGAGGAAGGTTAAATGTATAATACGTGCATAAAATAATAGATAATCACCGATAATTTTAAAAGTTGTGATGTTATAAATGAACACATGTTTTTGCGCTTACATTGCAAACGGTGCCGGTGGCTGAACCCTAATAATAAAAGAGATACATCAAAATGATGTACTGCAGTTTTGTACCCCTTAAAAAGGTCTACAAAAAAGTCCGCGATGTAGTAAAGTATGTAAGTAGGTAAAAAAAGTAGGAATAGCCCACATTTAATTATAAATAACCATTTTTATTAGAATATTAATTTAGTATCAGTATTCCACTACTACTGTATTATATTAAATTTTGTTTGACGCCATCTAGCGTGGAGTAGCAAAACTAAAATAACAACCAAACTGCTCTCAGCTTGGTTGTGCAGCACAAAATCAAAATTTAAGCTTTTACGACATGGGTCAAATCTTTACCATCTCGATACAAAAAATATATTAAAACTAAATTTGGATTTATAACAAGCGATAAGATTTTCAAGGATTGCTTCGTAGTCGATATCTTAATATTTATGTATTTACAGGGCTCCGTGACTTTATTACTTACTAAGTTCCCGTGTCCGCCAATAAATTAATTAGTTCTGTACCTACTATTCAAATTTTAATAAGTAGAAGAAAATGTCAGAATAATGGTGAGTGCTGTCAGTAAAAATAAAATAAATTGGCAATCATAGGGACCACCGATAGAAGTGAAAACTTATAACTCAGAATTGCATAGTTCACTTTGGAAAATACGCGGGTGAAACCGAAGGGCGCTGCTTGTTTGAAATAAATCTTCAAAACATTTTCCTCTAAATAAGTCTTCTAAGAATGGCCATCTAGAAATGTGTTAGCTTTTCCAGATGGCCATGGTCCCGAGTTCATCCGAAGATTTGTTTCATTTACTCAATCACAATTGAGCTCAATTCACAGCCAACGAAAAATATGTGTGTGGTGTGCTGGTGCGCCAAAATAAGTTTTCACTTCAAGACCAACAAACAAGTAGGTACATATATACTTATGGTGCGTTTTTTTATACACTCATACGAGTTTTATCTCGTTGTTTGTTTGAAAAATCATATCATTACTCGATTTTTCCAAGCGATCTCTTGTGAAATTTTGACGCTGGTAGGTATACCCTGAGCAAATTACCTTGAGTATTTCTTACTTCATCGCACACCGTCAGAAATAGCAAGAGTGAACCAGTAGGATTTGATTTTACGCTGAGATTTTAGAATAAACTCTTTATAAAATCAGATTTTGGTCTTTTGAAAAAAATAATTTTACTAAAATGTTTGTAATCAAATTGCCTATCCGTCGGTATAAGTACAAAATCCAAATCGATGACTAACGGCCAAAAAGGGATAAGCGACATTTTTTGGAGTATGGACCTTGATGGCCATCTGCATATTGAACTCTTGAATGGTCTTCGGTGTTGCAGACAACGCTCGCCGTACGAACCAACCGATGGCGTCGTCATTGTCGTCAGCATAGTAAGTATATGAAGTTCCTTGTGTGCCGTGAGATTGCGACGACCGCGTGGGGCACACTCTCGTGCAGCTTCATGTTTGCATTAGTTTTTATTGCGATTACCGACTCGTATGTCAGTCCCTGAGCTTCATGGATGGTAATGATGCGTGACCCGGTGCCTGAACCATAACCCTGGTTTGTCAGGGTCTCCTTCTCCTCTTGAGTGTGAACTAAAAAGAGGGTGTTTGGTTGGGTGTTGGGTATTTGCGCTCCCTTATACCTTCTCTGCTCTAGGGACTTTATACGAGGCGCTGAGGAGTACATACCAGAGTATATTTCCCTCGGCGCATATGCGACGTTCATTGGGTTTCGATTTGTGCAGAGCAACTCCTGGCTGATCTTTGTTACCAGGTTCGGGTGGTGATATCTCATTTCGAAGACATTTTCCCTATCGATGTAAGGCAATTGATTGACATATCCGATGAGGATATGTCAATCAATCACCAGATAGGCGTGAGACTATTACAATGGCTCCGAAACGGTTCATGAGGGCTTCATCCACCATGAGGCAACTGAAACTCTCTTTTCCAAATCCATTTCCCAGAGAAGAAGCCATAGTTCGCACCCTGGAGTATGGACTTATATATAATTACTAGCTGAACGCGCGCGCGTTGCTACGCCATCTATCGAAAATTGGTCGTACCAATTCAAATTTTGAACAAATTCGGTTACTTTAGGTTCTAATGACGCAACCTTTAACATATGACAAATGCTGTCAAGCCACGAAAGCTCTCTAAAAGCAATATTTTTTCCCCGTTTTTGTTACATTTTTCATTCATGCTCGGCTCCTGTTGATGGTAGCGTAATGTTAAATACCCTATAGCCTTCCTCGATAAATGGACTATCTTACATAAAATAATCTTTCAATTCGGGCCAGTAGTTCCAGAGATCCTTGCGTTCAAACAAACAAACAAACAAACTCTTCAGCTGTATAATATTAGAATAGATGGTTAGAGGTTTGAGGATAAGTGACAGAAAATTGTGTTTACAAGCCGAATTATAAAATAAAAACTACGTTATTTTATAACTAGGTTGTTAAATGTTTTGTAGGTATACAAATTTCTAGACCTTCGGGGGCTATAGTTAAAATTTTATGATTTTTTTGTTTTCATTTTATTTCAACTTTAAATCACTCTCCTGTAAAATTGATAGAGTGGCGCTAAACCTTTTTTTTGGCTGTTAGCCATCGAAATAATGGCGGGTTTTTGACACTAAAGACATGACGTTAGTAAAAATTTAATGGCGACTTTTGGGCGCCATATTGTGACAGTGAAAAAAATGTAAGTCAACAAATTATGTCAAATGGGGAATCGTTGAATAGGAATTTAAAAATCATGTATACTTTTCTCTCAACATTTTTCGATAAAACCAACCGTTTAGGATGTGTATCAATGCAAATTAAAGGACAATGCCCACGTCCCATACATTGAAAAACCTGGCCAACTTTTTTTTGATACTGAAAGTGTATAGAGATGAATAGTATCTAATTAGGATTGTTAATGCTTCTATAAACGTCTGCTGTTGGTGTTTTTCATTTCCTAAATACCAAAAATGAGTTACAGTTAAACCAAAAGTAAGGTTATGTTTACTGTCAAAATATTTTAGAATTATGTTTTCTTTTGGATTAGAACAGAAAAGAAAAGAAAGAACTATGGTATTGTCTTTCAAAACATATTTCTTATCAGAATAAATAGGAATAATAGTACTTCTCACTACCAACTGATTACCATAAAATAGTTCTCGGATGGAATTATCATAGGGTAAACAAGCCTTAAACTGAGTGCAGGGCTAGGTCTGATGATGTAGACTTGTCTTCATGTTCTAATAATTTATGACACAAGACAGTGTGTCTTGTTAAAGGCAAGCATGTTTTCTTGCTTACCATCAGGCACATGTTTCGCTCATCCTATCATGGTTTCCTGAAAAAAATACTTAAATCAGTGTAGATAATACTGTTCACCGATATCTTTCTACTGAATCTATATTCAAACCAATGCAAGAGAGGATAAATAAAATATATTGTTTGCTATCATATAATTATATTTACATTTAATAATAACTTTATATATTTAATTGCCCAAAACTACTACATAGCCAAAATACTCTGCTCGTGGATTTATGTGGTCCTGGTGTCTGGCCATCCTAGAAATCTCACGAAGAACTCTGCAATGCAAGTACAGCAGTACTGAAAGATGGCCTCTGCTGGTTGTCCCTATCATTTTCAACTAAAATATACATATTATATCTATTTTATTTGCTTCAACTTGTGTCTGTCTTCTAAAAGCAACTCAGGGTTTTAAAATTGGTAATTGCATAGGTTTTGTAGCAACTTAGCGCTATCCCCGTATTTCCTGTAGAGTATGAACACTTCATTCGCATAGAAATATTGTCACAGAAAGGAATATCTTAATTGTGAAATAAATATTTCATTATTTTGGTATTCGAGACAGTGGTCTTAGAAGGTTCATAACAATCGAGGGTTTCCATCAGAAAACACAAGCAAGCCATCACAACAATATATGGTTTTATGTAATTATTACCACAATTATGTAAGTAATAAGGAGCACTGAATCACATAATTCCCAGTTTTGTTAAAACCAATTTAAACAAGAAGAAAACCAAAGTTAGGAAGAAAACCATGCATTTTGCTTGTTTACTTTTTTTTGATTTGTCAATTTGACATTGATCTTTGACCAATTTGGATTTGGTGAAAATTGCATGCCACCTTTTTCCTCGTTTACATTACCAAAAAAAGCTTTGATAGTTTCTTTGTCGCCGTATTTATATATATATTTATTTAAATATGTAAAAGTAGTAAATAAACGACATTGTGAAAGAAATTGATATACATAATATCCATTTTCAATTTCAATCTAACGCGGATCACTAAAACGAAACGCAGGTACCGTTTCGTTATTGCAATATTTTACAAGTCAGCTTTGTTGGTAAATGGTAGGTTTAATTTAAACAAATGCAAATTATTTTATTTTGGAATGTATATAATTTTTATGTTATATTTTATATAACTTCGCACACGAGTACAACAAAAAATCACCAATTTTTTATTATATAACTCATATGTCTACACGACAACTATTTTAGCGGGTCAAAAATGGGCATTGTCCTTTAATTGAACTCAACAAAATACCTCATTTTGTAAGTGGCTAAAAACACTATCCACAGAAAGCAAAAAAAACTTATTTTTTTAGTCTGTGGCTTAGTTGCGCGCGCATAACGCATAATATGACAGCTGATGAATTTTTCCCGCCATAACCAACGTAGTGATTACCTACTCTGTGGCCATAACGAAAAATTGTTGAAGTGAAAACTTCTTTAGGCGCGCTATGGACAGAATTTTCGTGGGCTGTGAAATGGATTTATGATCACGTGATCATCACGCTCGGATATGATAAGAAATTTCGGGTAAGCTCGGGATGCTAGAGCGAGAAAGATAATGTGGTCAACAAACGTGCCAGACCGAGAAAGATAATTGTTAGAGGAGGACATGGGACAATAGATACTCTCTCTCTCTCGCTGCTCGCTACCGGTTACCAGTGTTGACACTTTAGCGACTTTGTCGCTGAAACTGGCGAATTTTTAAAACATTTTAGCGGATTTAGACGACGTGTTACCGACAAAGGGGAATATACTAGTGTAGTGTAGAAGGTTGGAGAAGGAAAAAGCTTATGTATTCTTCCAGACTGTTATTCCCTTAATAATTCAATCAAAACCGGCGACTTTGTTTCATAACTATTTGGCGACAAGCTCAAAATCATAGTGGCAACACTGACGGCTACCAACTCCAAAAGACTTTTCTTTGGGCGGGAAAACACGACGGGTGCTTTATAATTTTCACAATCAAATTAATTAGTTTTGCTGTGTAAATATTTCGTTTCTTTCGTGTAAATATTTAGTTTTGTATACATATAGTCAATAGTATAAATAAATATGAGCGTCGCTAACGACGGGGGTGACCCCGTCGAACAGACCAGAAAAAGAAAACTATTGAAGCCAAATCCAAGTGAAAATGTTTCTTACAAACTATTTAGAAAACCCCTTTATAAGAGAAAGAGACTATTCCCAGAAAATCGTAGTGGAGACTGTGTAGTGTATGTGCAATCGACGGAACAGAATCCTATTACACTCACCAACCTTTTTGCGGACAATGTTAGGGGCATCATAGGGGTGCACCGTGTGAATGTATACAAAGTTGGAGTAACTTTTAAAAAGCCGGCCCCGGCCAACAACTTTTTGAACATGGACACATTTTTTAATAACCATAAATGTGTATACAATCTGGGTATACAAATAAGTACTGCCTGAGTAACCTTAGTATTATCTTAGTACTAAGTCGCGGGTAACAGCTACTTTGTATATAAATAAAATTTCAATAAATATTTACTTTAATTTCTGGCTTGTTTTACTCGTTTATTCAACTAATACGATCCATAATATTTTATTAAAATACGACATACCTACCTAATACAAAAATCAGCTAATGCAGTTTTCACTTCTGCCGTGTGGTCTTAAGCACACACCTTTTTTATCTTTAAACTACCTATAGGTAGCTTTTTTTCACTGTTGATACGATTTTTATTGTTATTTTATTCACAAGTGTTGAAAAACGTCGTATGATACACGTGTGTCGATGATTACCGTCTTCGGTTCTCTTAATGGTGCCTCTGCAGTAATCACCAACTTTACACACTATTGTGCCTAGCATAATCTACTAAGTATTACCACGTTATATCATTTGTCAAAGTTTTTTAAGGTTCACTAAACTTCGTATTATTATATTTTGAACGGATCATACGTTTTCGCTTGACCACTGTATTACCTAGTAGTTAAGCGACGACGCGGTCTACGATGGAATTCGTTTGCTTTCGTAATGTACAATATACATATATTATAAAACCCCTATAAACTGGACACTTGCGGCGATGTTCGGTATTTTGAATCCTTACTATTATTATTGTTGCTTTACCAACTCTAAGAATCGGTGAAAGTCTCAAGTGATAATGAAAATGATCAAGCCTACTGCCAAACGGAAGCGTGTCCAACATGCTGGTGACAAAACCCAGCTGAAGAGCAAAGCTTACACGTTGAGTCAAATAAATGCCAGCATTTTGGGTCTTATGTCTCAACATTAAACGGTTCGCTTATAGTTTGCTGATTTTTGCCGTTTGCTCGCAATACGACGCTCAGTATAATTAGCCCTACTACTTGTCTCAAGTCAGACCAGATATCATGATGCCAAAGAACCAAAGCAATTTGCTTGGTTCACAAAGAATCACAATTAAAGAGTTCACAAGAACACTCGGTTCGAGTATGGCTGGCATTGGAAAAAGCATGGCATATGAAATGATAAGATATATTCACTCGTAATTGTGATAGGAAGTACTTACACTCGGTTCGAGTACCTAATTTGATATACCTATGCCCGCAAAACTGCATACGCAAACAAAGTTCAGCTACTTAGGTAAATATTTTGTCTAGTTTTATTTGTTTATACTTTTCTCATTCTCAGGCAACAATAATATCAAAAATAACAAAAAAATAGATTATCGCTGAGGCGCTTTTGTGTCGGTTTGTCTTAATACAGCCGAGGACGGTAATCATCAATACACACATGTATCATACGACGTTTTTCAACACACTTGTGAATAAAATAATATTTCAACAATGAACACGAGTTATTAAAAATGTTTCGTTATGGCGGGAAAAATTTATTAATTGTCAAATGCGCGAGCAACTAACAATGGCGACCAGACTAAAAAAATGTAGCTTTTTTATAATTTGAGAAGTTGAAACACGTGCTAGTTGAATTAATCTATTTAAATACGTAGCAATAGATACATTATTTCATTTGTTCTACTGGAAACGATTTTTTCTGTATCGTAACTTTTTCAAGAACAAAACAACTCAACCAATAAAAAAACTCTAAAACTCACTCGTGAATAATAATAAGTCGAAGTTTGATTATAGGTTATAGATTGCGATTAAATATTAAGAGTTATTTTATGAGCAAGTGTGTTAATTTTTTTTTTTAATAAAGATTGACGAGATGAGCAGGCCATGTGCCTGATGGTAACCAACACGCCTGCCACATAACAGCACAGTGACATGCAGCTATTGGAACATGAAGAGTCCAAATCATTCCCTAGCACTGCGCTCGTCACCCAGAGATCTAAGTTATTATATCTCTAAGCCCTGTAGTTTCCCTGGAAACATTGCCCTTCAAACAGGAACACAATAATGTTTGCACATTACTGCTTGGCGGTACAATAACTGGCAGAGGTGTGGCAAATTAATTAAGCAATGTATCATTAGGTGTATCATGTAGTATTAGGTATCGATTAAAACATTTAATCGATACCTAATGAATAGAATATAAAGAATAGGATACAAAATACATTTGCAGGCTACTCAATATGAGCAGGCGAATTCTTACTTAGAGCGTAACTTTTTAAGATTTTTATTCAGTACCCCTAGACAAAGCGCACACATTCACGCGTCTGTAAAAACGGCAGCTCCGTAGTTGTGTGAAGAATACTTGACACTGCTATTGTGTAGAGTTTTGGTCGAATGTTCGGGGTGTGCTACGCGGCTTGCTACGGATAAGCGCACGTACCTGGACGTCTACTCTCTTTCTACGAAAAACGTAATTTCGAAATATACTCAGGACTCTTCTACCCGGTTCTACTTCGATCCGTCGTTTCGTCCGATATTCTAAGCCTTTTCTAATTAGAGTAGGCTTAGCACACTTAAACAATGTTCCATCCGACGAAACGAAGTAGAACCGGAGTAGGAAAGTCGCGAGTTTATTTCGAAATTAAATATTAAAATCTCTTTCCACGAAGAAAGAGAGTAGACGTCCTGATTACTAAGCATGTAAGAAACTGATTCACTCACCGTCAAATAATTTCGCAATAACATTAGGAATGAAATAAGTCAAAATTTATCAAACACACTTCCTTTCGCCTTGGATTAAGAATTAGGTTTAATGAGTATTTTTTAAAGAAAAAACTGGTTGTTCGATCTGTAACTTCATTTAATCGAGACAAAAAGTTAATTACAATATAGACTGATAGTTTGACTATCCGATTTGATAATGATATTACTTGTGTATTTAAAATCATAACTTAAAACTAGATCTTATAAAACTATTCACAAATAACTTATGTAGACCATACGGCTTAGTTAAACGCTTCACAATACATAAACATACTACCTATAAAAATATTCTTTTTGAATGGGTAACATTAATTTTTATAGTTGTGTATGTCTAGAATGTCATGACATAATTATATTAACATGAAAGTTAGGCCATGTAAATTAAAAATTAAAGTAGGTATTTATTGTATTTGTTTATTTTCAAAGGAAGTTAAATATAGAGCAAAGCCAAGGGCGAATCGAATTATACCGAAGTTTTGACGGTATTTAATATTTTTTGCATTCTATAATCAATACTAAAGTATCGCTAGTAAAGTACATACTGTAGTCTCGTTTCCGTTTAGCCAGTGCCAGTGTCGAGAATTGACTTAGACTTGTAATAAACTTTGAATAACTGTGGAACATGTATAAGTAAGTTTACTTACTTAGTTTAGTTTTATGATTCGTGTTTATGTACCTAACATTTAATTTATTTGTAAATATTTGAAACATACAAAATTAAATTCTATTACATTATGTACAGTAAATACCTCGTCAAAATAATTGACGCGCGTAATTGCACGCAAACTATGCTGAATAAGTTATTGTTTATTGACTTGGAAAAATGTTGTTTACAATAATAACAACTAAATATAATTTTCCTGACAACATCGGCTAATTATACTTGAACATCACAATTTTTACCTGAAATTTATTGATACGATTTTAGAAAAGTATTAGTTTTGTAAAGGGTTATACGTATTTCAAAACTGTAAAAATGTTTTTTGTGTACAATTTACAAATACGTGTGAAGCTTAGGTGCATTTAAGTAGAATAGCTGTATAAAATACTTATACGTTGAAACATACTGACCTTTTTGTCACAAACATTGAATTTAAGACAAAAACATTTTAATTAAGTAAGATGCTGTTGGTTGGTTGGTTGATCGATGTTTTTTGGATGAAAACGAAGCATACTTTTTGATGAAAAAGGTTTTTCTCTATAAAACAACAAAAATAGAGCTCCTTACAATTTACATATCATTTCTGTGGTCTTACACGACACGTAGTTACAGAAATTCGTAAAATATTTTGTTTGCATCTCATTATAACTTAATAAATTACATTAATATGTAGATTTTTTGGCATTTTGAGGTAAACATTAGCAGTATTATAAAGTTCGCTTGTTGTATGCACTAATTTTAACCTTTGCCAAACCAGTGGATAGTGTAATGTAGGTACCCACCCATTGATTGAGCATTATAAAAATAGAACCAAACAATCGAGAACAATCTATCACATAGCAGCCTGACTTACAGTCACCACCAAAGTGACCATGAAACCCATGTCGATGTCGTTAACTACAAAATATTTTAAATACAATAAAATTGATGTGTAAAGAAATAAATAATTGACACAACACTTTTGTTTGTTAATAGTTTCAGCTTTTATCTATTTGATACGTCAAAATAATAACACTGCACACGAAAGGCCTCCTGAATTGTCATTACAACAATTTTGACTTTGTATACAGTTAAACTGCAGAACATTAAAACGCACTAGATTTATAGACGCATTAAAGTGCAACAGTTTCTCGAATGGTAAAACGTGTGTGGGATTAATTGAAGGTTTGCACAATTGCACTGAATCTCAGATCACTATATTATTACGACATTATCGCTATTACGAAAAATAGCAGCTGAAATAGCAACTTATAAAGTTATAATACTCGTACAAAAACATACCAAGAATTTATCCTTACTTTCTATTTGTTTAGTTCATTTTTAGGGTTCCGTAAAACGTAAAAACGGAACCCTTATAGATTCGTCATGTCTGTCTGTCTGTCTGTCTGTCCGTCCGTATGTCACAGCCACTTTTTGCCGAAACTATGAGGACTACACTGTTGAAACTTGGTAAGTAAATGTATTCTGTGAACCGCATTAAAATTTGAACAAAAAAATTAAAAAAAAAGAAAAATTAGGGTTGCCCCCCATACTGAGAACTGAAACTCAAAATTTTTTTTTTCATCAAACCTACACCTGTGGGTTGTCTATCGATAGGTCTTCAAAAATGATGTTGAGGTTTCTAAAATAATTTTCGTCTACACTGAATAATTTGCGCGAGAGACACTTCCAAAGTAGTAAAATGTGTGTCCCCCCCCCCCTCTAACTTCTAAAGTCAGAGAAAGAAAAATCTAAAAAAAATATATGATGTACATTGTCATGTAAACTACCAACGAAAATTGGTTTGAACTCGATCTGATGAGTAGTTTTTTTAGTACGTCATAAATACACTATTATTGAAACTTCGATCAAAGTTACAACGAACTACAATAACTATGTGTACTATGTATATTATGTTACTTGCTGCAACGGAACCCTTCATGGGCGAGTCCTACTCGCACTTGGCCACTTTATTCATTTATCTTTTCGAGTTCTTTTAAGTGACGCATGATGACTTATCTAAACACGTTAAAATACCAATAAAGTTTTTATTAAAAATGAAATTGACACGTAATTTGATTGACTATTATAATTTTGTTACGATTTATTTCACATATACTAAAATAGAATTATATCAAATAGCGGCTTTTTCGCAACGCGGTTGTTTGAAATATTTACGCTAAAACTATAATTAACTTAACGCATTTAAAAATATTTCATTAAGTCAAGGATAACTAACATGTATTATGTTGGGTCCAGTCCGACTCAAATCACCTGTGACTTAATTAAATATGTGTAACAACCACGTTAATATTCATATAAGAACTTTAAAAAATATTACTTTTAGTTTACAAAGTCTCGTGACGAGGAAATCAAATGCCTGGTGGTATGGATGACGCTTTTCCATTACTGCGTAACACCATGCGGTAATTGATCAAGATGAGTTTAAATTATTGCTTAGATCTACGTTACTCTCGCCACTTGGAGTTCCCCTCAAAAATGGTTTGTCTCTTTCCCTAGTAATTTCGCAGGAAGCATCGTACAATACTATTTTTAATTATTTTTTACGTTCTCACACTCATTTTAAAAATCATTCGAGTAAGAGACAATTTATTATTTAATACATTTCTTAAATTAAATTCATATTTCATTAATATTATAAACACGGTACGACCTAAATTATTTTATAATTACTTGGACGTTTCTGCAACAGCAGCCGTGGTGACGGCTTTTGCATAACCACGTTGCCGAAACGTCGAGGTAATTATACAATAATTTAGACCGCGATTGCGTAACATTTTCAATTGTGAGTTCACCTCGAAAATTTATAATCTATAAAATCAGTTAACTTTGTTACGGCGACTGATTTTGACTTCACATTTGAGTTAAAATCAACTTCAAACTATTCTATTGATCAAATATTCAACGACGGTATACATTCTGGAACTTGATAAACTTAAATAAAATACAATTTTAAACCTTACTTGCGCATACAACAAAACAATGATGTCAAAAGACTTGTATTCTTCGGTTTGGTTTTCTTCGGCGACGATGTCGGTACTCTCTGGTAACGCGACTGCATCGGGATAACCAGCTCCAGCACCGAGGCGTCGTCATCCTCGTCTGACGCTGTGAGCTCCACTTCGTAGAGAGGAGGCGACGATCTGTCGTTCTCAGAGATCGAGGACTCACGAATTTCACCGTTCTGTCGCCATTTGATCAGGATGTCTAGAGACTCGTGCTGTCCTTCGCTCATGTCCTTCTGAAAATTAAAATGAATACAGAGTTAAATAAACCCAATTCGTTTCATAAACTGTTTGAACTTCACAATCTTATCCAACCCGGAGGCCTTTTTTACTATCAGACAGCTATAGAAGCTGGCACCGAGCATAATGCGTGTTGCATAACGCGTTTGTATGGTAGATATTCCTAAAAATCATTTTAAGCGCCTAGGTAAGCGTGTTACGCCTTAGGCCATGTAGGCTTAGCATCGGGTAAATTGCGTTCAAACGTTACCACTGATCTACCTGACGATCCAGCATGGGAACGCCGCAAGCTTAATGGGCACTTATGGGCGAAAATCTGACGATCGTGTGACAGTTTAATATTTTTGACATTTGAGTTATTGTGTGAAATAAAGTTTTCATAACTAACAAATATTTTAAGTGAATCTATTAAATAAAGTGAATTAGTAAATTAGGAAGAGAGGTAGTCTACGACGCGACGGTGCACCGTACATGTAGAACTGAATGAGTATGATCATAACGTTAGTCCAAGATTTAAAAACTGTGGGGTGCGTAGGCTCGGGAACTTCTACGCGGAGTAACCTGGGCATCATACAACAATTTGCCTCAGTGGCATCTTTTTGTGTGATGGCTAATTTCGACCGGGGAGGAAACTTCTATTCACGCTCCTCGCTTTTCATGCAACACTTCTCGAAGTTCAAGGAAAAGGACTGAAAACTCTGGGTGGTTACTCGTCTGATACTGTTAACACACAAGTAAAATTCCTAAGTCTTCCAGACGAGGGTCCTCTGGGAACATTCTGATTAGCAGATCCCGCCGCAAAGTGGCCACGGAGGCGGAACCACGGCTATCCCTAGGTGCGGTCGTCACGATGGTGGACTATTCATGCCCACCGGTCATCTTAGCCATAATAGTCCGAGATCCCAGAGCTCCCAGACTTCACCTATTTTCTGATGAATGCAATGTGGACGATTGAGTAGAGTTAGTAAGTACTAAGAACACATGCTTAGTCGCTAACTTGCTTAGACGGCCAATTTTGAGATATGGGGTAATGAAGGTACATACAAACATTACTTACTTCACGTATTTTCTAATAAGTGATTTTCAAGTATGTTGTAGGCAACATCCTTAAAACAAGGTTCAACAAAATAATAATTTAACTTCACTTCAATTCTCATACTCCATTTGTAACTATGTTCGTCATACAACTATTTTGTTGATTTTTACAATAAGATAGACCAATCTAAGGGGGCAATCATCCCCTAAACATAGATTACGATACAGATTACGATGTGTCCACCGTGTGCATGGACACGGTGGACACATCGTAATCTGTATCGTAATTAAACTCACACATCGTAAGTTAAATTACCCGACAAAAAAAAATCTACTTGTGTAAAGTTTCTTAAATCTACAAAGTCTCACCAACGGTTCAGCTTCGTCGTCTTTCTTTTTTATCATGTTGTCTACAAAATCTTCATCGCTGCTCTCATCACTAATCTGAAACGAAAATAAATATATTTTAGACTGTGAAATTCTTTTAATTTTCACCGTAGTATAATGATATCTATCTTGGTGATAAGTCACCATAGAAGAATGATAAGACTCTACATATATGATTGAGTTATTTTTAAATACTTTAAAATGATATTATCGGACAGGACTGAAATGAATTCCAGATTTTGGAGATACATTAACAATTACCATCTAAAATCGATCAGTTATTATTATTCTGTACGTTATACATGATTGGTCCTTCAAGCTCCAGAACTAGCTTCAATGTTCAAAAGAATATCCTGAATTAAGATTTGTAATATTACAGAGCATAGAGATAAGATATCTTATATATCTGATTGATGGGCGTAGTGCATCATCATCATCATCAGCCTGTGTTCGTCCACTGCTGGACATAGACCTCTCCTATAATACACCACTCAGCCCGATCCTCGGTCTTACGTTTCCAACTGCCACCAGCCATCTTTCGTATATCGTCATCTGGTCTCAGGGCTTCCTACACTACGTTTGCCGATTCGAGGCCTCCACTCCAAAACCCGTCTACCCCAACGGTTATCGGGTCTGCGACAGATGTGACCGGCCCATTGCCACTTCAGTTTGCTAATACGCTGAGCTATGTCGGTGACTTTAGTTCTCTGACGAATTACTACATTACGAATGCAATCCCTCAGAGAAACTCCAAGCATAGCCCGTTCCATAGCTCGCTGAGCGACTTTGAGCTTTCGGACCATTTTCACTGTCAGTGTCCAAGTTTTAGCACCGTTTTCATAACGGGTAGGACGCACTGGTTGTACACTTTTGTTTTGAGACTTTGTGGGATGGGTGACGAGAAGACTCGACCAAGTTTGTCAAACGCTGCCCAGCCCAACTGGCAGCCAACTGGAGCGTAGTGTAGTGCTAGGTAATTATTTGGACTTTCATATTCCATCAGCTGCGTATCACTTTGCTGTTATAGGCAGGTATGTTGGTTACCATCAGACACATGCCCTGCTCGTCTCGTCACTCTACTACTATAAAAAGAGGTATGAGCCCAAACAAAGGAAACACAATGTAAGCTGCTATACTTATGCTAAGGTTTGCTTATACAGGATAATCAGCCTGCATTAATTTGAGGACATGTTCTGAATGAACAAACAATTCTTGTTCTACAACTTTTTTTTAAACTCAAAACATATCCCAAAAAATGAAGTTTTTTACTATCCTCTCGAGCACCGTTTACCTCTATTTACGTCGGCTTTTCATCTATGGAACGTTAGAGAGTGCGCGCGCTCTTGTTACGAAGAGTTTTATGTTTTTAGACCAGGCAAATAAACTTTTTCATTTTGAATGGAAAATTAAAAGGAAGAAAAAAAAACAAAATATACGAATTTTTGAAAACTGTAGAGCTAAAGTTGACATATTTAATGTACTTAATAAGCCTTTAAAAGGATGTAGGCTGATTAATTACCAATAACACTATATAGTATAGTGACGAAACAAGTAGGACATATGCCAGAATGGTAATCAATACGCCTGAAAGCACAGTGTTATTGGATTGAATTGGTTAGTTATTGGAACCTGAAGAGACCAAATCATTACCTAGCTCTGGCGCTCATTATGGCTCATTATATTGGCTCATTATGGCGCTCGTCATCTTAATTTCTCTGAAAACGGCCCATGTTTTCAAAACGACACACAGTTATGTTTGCACATTACTGTTTGGCAGTGGGAGAACTGGTAAAAGTGTGGCCCCTGGCAGACTCTTCAAGGAGTCCTACCACTACTAAATAGTCAGGATTTAGAAGTCGTCTCATATGAAGTCCAGGGATAGACCTGGTTACGTACCTCAAGTGCAGGTCGGAATGGCGTCGGCTCGTCACTATCGAAGCCGCTGTCCCAGGGTTCTGACGCCAGGGTCCGAAGGTACATCGCCGGCTGCTTCACCTGCGCCGTGCTTACTGCTGCACCTTCCTGAAAATCACCAACAAAATTTCGTAAGTCCGTGCCCTGAACAAATGACCTTGAGCATTTCTTTCTTCTTCGCACACGCCAAGAGAGAGCAAGAGAGAAACATTTGCTACTGTTTCTCTCTTGCTCAGAGATTTTAGAATATTCTCTTAGTTAAAATCTGATTTTAATCTTTTGAAAAAATGTTTCCGACATAATGTTCTTCAATATTGCCTATCTTTTGGTGTAAGTACAAAATCCAATGAATGTCGGCTTTTCGATTAGATGCATGTTTTTAAAAAAATATTTCTAACTAGCAGTCCGTCCCGGCCTTGCCCGTCATATAATATAGCCTATGGCACTCAGGGATCACGTACATAATGTATGTATTAGTCTATTAGTACCCATATTATACTTATACTTACCTACAAAATATAATATACATAAGTATTTTAAGTATTAGGATGTATGATTGTTAATTTACTGTATGTATGTGTATTTGATACTTTACGACACATAGTTACTCCGTCTTTTGCTATCTAAAATTTTCTCTCCATCTGGTTGCCTGGAAGAGATTGCTCTTAGCGATAAGTTCGCCGTTTGTTTCACTAGAGTTAAGAATTTATCTTTTTATTATTTATTTATTTTTCTTTTTGTGTTGTGAACAATAAAGTGTTTCTATCTATCTATATCTACAAGTGAAAAATGTTTGAAGTGAAAACTTCTTTAGGCGCGCTATAGACAGAATTTTCGTGGGCTGTGAAATGGATTCATCAATCGTCACGCTCGGATATGATAATGGATCGGATATGAAATCTTCGGGTAAACTCGGTAAAAACGGCCAGGTATGTACCAGGGCAACAGAAACAGTAAAGAGTTTCGATTACCTACCTCCAACAGCCCAGCGTTTATCTCCAGATACCAGGACAACAAAAATATAAAAGAGTTGCGTTTGCCCCTAGGTACCAGTACCAGGGCAACAGCAAGTTTTCACTTCTATCGGCAGTTCCTATGACTGCCAATTTTTTTTTAACCGGTCCAGTAGTTTTTGATATTAGCGCGTTCAAAAAAACCTAATATCGACGGTTTCATCGTGCGGAGACAAATTAAATACTTAATAATAAATATTGGTGGTGGACAACTCACACACAACACAATCTGCCCCCAAACTAAGCTAAGCTTGTACTTGTAATTATTATTTATGGTCAGTAACAAAAAAGAAACTTTAAAAATTTTTAGAGCCAAGATTTTGCAAAAATCATAAGTAGGTAGGTATTTTTAGTTAGTTGATATTTCTTTTCGATAAAAAATAGATAGCTCCAAAGACTGCACAAAAAACAGTTAACACTATGGTTAGCTTAGGAAAATTATTGTAATGAGAGTTTAGGGAGTAGAATCATAGAGCCACACGAGTTTGAACCTCGCCCAGAACCAATATACATACGTCATCATTTGCTTTAAAATTTCGAGAAGAAACCTACGTGTAGTAGAAGCATTAACTTATCAAAATCTAAGAAGGTACTTGTTAGTAAAAAACACGTCTGCAAGAAGAGAAAGGCCCCAAACTACATTTATTATGGGAATTAGATAGTAGATAATGATATCTTTATTATGGTTAATGCATACTTATTATTAATAGAACATCCAGTCACAAAATATTGAAATGAACCAACAAATATTTGTCCTTGGTGAGGGTTAAACCCACGACCCCGGGCTCTGCGGGCACTCTTACTACTGACCACAACTTCCAATTTTATTGACCACAACTTTCACATTGCTTGACTTGTCTTAACTTTAGCCCGAAAAATTAAACATTGTTCACATACCTTTTCCTACATATTCAGCATAGACCGAATTAATCAGAGAATCCACAGTTATGTACAAGTTTAATTCTTATTATTTTCGAAATTTCATGTAAATAAAATTAACAATTAAATAATAAAAAGTTTTGTGCGATTTTGAAATAAACTTAATTTTAGGAAATTGATCAGATTACCAATATTGAGTTTGCGAAATCAGAGTTTATCAGATACAGGTAGATTAATGCCGGATGTATGTAGATAGATACGAGAGAAGTGCTCTGTAAATACAAAGGTAGGCGTTATTTTCATATTACAGCAACCACAAAGGATAACCAGCACCTCTACAGGGACACGAAACATATTGGTCCTTTAATTAACTTAACACACTCACAGGTTGTCAAAGATTTTAGACTCTGTGTAAAGAACGCTTAAATACCATAATCATAGTACGTACCTACTGGATACCGTAGGAAAACACAGATAAAAATGCTGTAGTCAGGATTATTGTTCAAATATTATACGAGCACGTTCGCACTGTAGTCTTTGATTTCGTTGTCTCAGCTGGGTAGAGAGTACCCTCCCCTTTCATCTACCTTTCCCCGTAGCCATGGCAACCGGAAAACTGCGCGCGCACTCAATCCCCGCACTTTTCAAATGTCAGCATTATTTACAATATTGTCAAAAGTTTTTCAAAAGAAAATTTTGTAAACCTTGCCAACACAATTCGAGAGGATATCTGAAAATTATTTTGTCACTTGTTATGAAAACAGTTTGGTAGAATGCCTCCGAAAAGGGTAAGCGATTTGTTGTATTTATTATCTTACCGAAAATAAGTTTTCCGTGAAATTCACTCACGCCATAATACGTCATCAATTTTCACAGTTCATTGAGTTGGAGAATTGTTAGTGAATTCTTCTTCAGTTGAGTGGATTCCCAAACAACACATTTACATATATAAATATTCAACAGCTATTAAACATTATTACGTAACATTGACTCTATACACTCGGAGACATCGATCAAACATTCTGTAGGAATCAGTGTAAACAAAGTGGCTAGATAAATCTTGGATTTATCCTGTTACGTCTCAATTGAGGCAAAGTGCCTTGACATTTTACTTAACAAAACGGGAAAATGAACTTCTAATATCAGTTTTAACTTTTTAACGCTCAGTTTGAACATTAAAACGCGAGTTTTGTAAGCTGAATCAAAGTAGAGGTAAGTCTTGACTAAAACTGACATATGCACGCAATAGATTCCTACATATTACTACAGAATAATAAGTAAATGTAATTTATTGGCCAGACATTTAATTCTACCTAGAATAGACTATTTATCATCATCTTTTTCGTAGTTAGGATTCAGGAATATTATTCCAATTCTCACATAAGTACACACTCAAAATTAGGCACTTTAACTACTATTAGTTAAATTTCTAATTAATTTAATTGTGAGTATTATACAGTTATGTACATACAATAATTACATTGGCTTATACCACTTTACTATGTTTGTTTATAGAACAAGTAAGACAGTCAACTAATTAATGTTTACCACTTAATCTAGATACCTAGCGCCCAAATGAGTAAGCCTAGATTGCCAGACATATGGCGCAAAAAATCCCAAGAGAAGTCTATAGGCATCCTCCTGAAGCGGCTCCGAGTGAGTAATGTAAGCAATGTTTGGCCTGATCCGCACGGTCTTGGCCTAAACCGCACGATCTTGGCCACAGCACGGTCTACGCACGATTTTAAAGGCCTGCTTGACGTGCGATCTGTTCATTGTACATATGTCTTTGCTGATCTGTGTTTGTGAGCGTCTTGGCCAACGTTGGCTGCCGTTTGTGTCCGTCCAAACCTTTGTCCTAATGTTGGTTATTGGCTCTAGCGTATGTCGAATTTGAATATACTTTAACATATTTGCAACGTAAATCTAGGTAATTTTCTGGAAAATTCAGGCCACATATTGAGCGCTGCGCGTCCGAGCAATATCGAAAAATTTATCATCGTTCTTTATTGCGTATCTCAACATATTTGAAGCTGTGAACAATATGAGGTTACATAATATAAAGGCGTACTAAACTGAAAAGTATGTGTATTAGGCAGTATCTTTATGTATTAGGCAGTGTTTTTATAAAGACTAGAAAATCATCTAAACTGGTCGACGATGAAACAACCAAGATTAAACTGTTTCGACACTCGATATTAAACTTAGTTTCAATAATGAATCAGAAAAGTGGGATCCAAATTTAAGTTTAACTACATAATATGTTTAGGGTATTAAATTATTTGTTTTATAGGAATAGATCTGGATTGTAGCATTTTACACCAACTCAACATTAGCAGCTCACTTGTATGTTTCCACTGCTAGGAAACACGCAAGTATTTTTTCTCACAGAGTGATAATCCACTAAACTGTCTAGATCTATCGACCCGATGGATCGATATCGCCCGTCCTTAGAAGATGTATTACTTGGAACAGATTTTATCTGAATATTTTTATACACCATGTAGGAATTATAAAAATAATTTCTTCTCCTCGAGCTCCTTGATATTATTAACAAACTGAGTCTCTGTGTGTAGCGTGAGTAGTTTACAACTACCAATCTACTTGACTCCTAGAATTCTTAACGGCGAGGAGAGTTGCGGTTCTACTTATTTTGGTTGTTGACAACGAATAGCGATAGATATGAACGTCCGGCACGCACCGCTTCCTACAATCTCTTCCCAACGATATAGTGAGCTCGCTCTTCCCAATGCTAACATAATTCCGTGCGCCTGAAGTTTGCGAGGGCACATCCATTGATTTATATCGATGAATAAGAATAAGAATTTATTTATTGCTGCACTGTGTAAAAATAAGATATAGGAGAATGAGATAGATAGATTCGATAATGTTGCCAACTATCGAATGTAGATTATAGAACAAACAAACATATTTTGTTTCTTTAGGATGCGTTGCCTACTTTCAACAGTAGATAGGTTTATAATGATGGAATGTTTTAGACAGTTTCTATGTTAGAAAATTATGTATCTGGTTCCAATAAAACAGTTTCAATGGTCCTTATTAGCTTTATTTAATTAGTCCATTGAAAAGTTACATTTGGGGTTGCGTTTTTTAGAGGACGCAATTTTATTTTTTTGATGTGTAGATGTTCAGTGTAAAGCTAAAACCAAGTTTTTAGGGTCGCAACCCTTGTCCCAAGGCCGCCATCTTGAAAATAGGGGTTGAAATGGTTTCTACGGTATATCTCTTAAACTATTTAATTGATAAAAAAAATTATTGACATTTTTTGTTACAAATTAAATTTTCTACAACATTGATTCAGTAACTTTTTGTCGTAGAACTATAAATAAAAAAGTTATAAGCGAATAACTAATAAAAAGAATATAGTTATCACTGAAGTTTAAATCGTATCTAAAATTATTCGAAATCGTCTTCACAATTAAAAACAGAATAAAATACATCCGCACGTGGAGAAATTTGTAGCACAACTAAAAGATATAGGTTAAGCGACAACTTCAACACAATGTTATGAGCTATCCTTACAATAACAGAGGTTAGGAATAATAATAATATCAATAGCAGGCAGCTGTTCTTTTATTCCCTCATGCTCACTTGGGTATTTTCTACCTAAACAGTATTCTCGGTAACGGCTATTAGATTTAAAATTATTTTTAAAATCAATAATTGTTAAATTCTGTTATAGGGTGAAAAGAGTCCCAAATTATTTTTTAATAATATTGCAAAATTTATAATTAAAAAAGTTACAAAGACGAAAAAAAAAACAAAAAAAAACTGATTACATGTTATTAGTACACACGTATAATATAGGTAATTAGGTATATAGTTAAGAGTGCTGAAAAATAGTACTCACTTCGGAGCGCTGTAAAACCTTAGCTATTGACTTAATGAAAAAATAACTTTAATAATAATATAATCGCTTATAACTTTTTCATTTATTGTTCTACAACAAAAAGTTACTGAACCAAACTTGTAGAGAATTTAATTTACAACAAAAAATAATAACATTTTTTTTATCAAATAAATAGTTTAAGAGATATACCGTAGAAACCATATCAACCCCTATTTTCAAGATGGCGGCCGTGGGACAAGGGTTGCGACCCCACAAACTTGTTTTTAGCTTTACACTGACCCCCCTACACATCAAATAAATAAAATTGCGTCCTCTAAAAAACGCAAGGTAAGGCCTAAAAAATGTAACAATTCAATAGACTAAATTGGAGACAAGAAATTGCTTAATAAATGTTCACTGTCACTTACATAATATATTATTTATGTTTGCTTTATGTATGATTACTTAATTAACTAAAACTAAAATTTACTTAATTAATAATGTATATTCTACGTACATAAATATGTGTTCTACTGTCTGCGCTGTGTTACCAAAGTGAACTTACTATACAGTAGAGACATTATGAAAAAGAAAAATCATATTTATATATAAGTATCTATAGTTTTCAGTTACAATTGAGACTACCCATTATTATCAAACTATTTGATTTAATAATTGTAGTTTATTTTAATTAAATGACAAGATAGACAATGAATAGTAACAACTGATTTAAACTGTCAAATATGTTGAAATATGCGAACCATGCGTATAAAATTCACTTATTAAATTTTAATGGAATCAAACTGCGAAAGCCAATAACCTTCATTGATAGTATCTGTACATATTGTGTGTGTCCAATCACTAAATCACTTCTACAGCTCGAATATCTGTGTGTATATTAAAGTGTACGTCAATGCACGCCATGTGACCTTGTGATAATGTGGATTCCCCATTGCGTTAAACCCCAGAGCCCTGGCCATAAAAATCTACATAGGAGTAAATTTTTTGAAATTCATAACTGCATGAAATCTGAAAGTTACATATTTAATTAAGTCACCGTTAAATTATAAACACCTTCAAACTATAATCTGACGCGTGAGATTACAATCCTACAGTACCTAGGTTTTAGTCCAAGATCCCAGAGCTGCCAGACGTCACGTATTTTCTCATGAATGAAATGTGGACGATTGAGTAGAGTTAGTACGTACTAAGAACACATGCTTACTCGCTAACTTGCTTAGACGGCCAATTTTGAGATATGGGGCTATGAAGGTACATACCAGTGTTGGCCAAAATTTAATTACAATTAACAATTAAAAATAACAATTGATTAATTGTTAGTTGTGATGCTACAATTAGCAATTAATTAATCGTTAATCTGTTGGGATCTGGGATAAGGTTAGTTTAGACTCTGATGTGAATAGAATATATTCTGGTGGTATTTACAATTTACGGTGACAGATTATATTAATAAAATAGTTTCAGTTTTCTTTCTCTACCGATCATTAGCATAATACTTTCTAAGGAAATAGATAAACTCTTGATGCCACTTAACAATAGAATCACTACATTATAGTACGAGATCCGGCTGCAGAATTTCTACGTTCATCGCGTAGTCCAATTCACGTTTGAACATACGTTTATGATTAGGAAAATACATTGATAATAGGTTGCCAGTCAATAAGTGGCCGCAAGTAATTTTAACTAAATTAATGTTTTAGAATTAAAATTAACGTTGTTGTTATACATATTTATTGGGTACCCGTTTACCCAATAAATATGTAAATTAATTTTCCAAAAAAAAATTCGTTCACTTGTTTTTTAAATAAAATATCATCCACATCATAGCAATGTATGCGGCCGAGTGTGCAACAGCACCCATCGATTTTCGAATTCTTTACATACATTGCTATGATGTAGAATGACGTTTTATTTAAAAAAAACAAGTGAACGACATTTTTTTGGAAAATCAATTAACACTAATTTAATTAAAATTACTTGCGGCCACTTATTGACTGGCAACCTATTATGAATGTTTTCTCCTAATCATAAATGTATGTTCAAATGTGAATTGGATTAACTACGCGATGAACGTAGAGATTCTGCTGCCGGATCTTAGACTAAAGATCTACGAGTATTAGTATATACCTAAAAATATTTTGAAGCGAAACAAAGCAAATGGTGATCTTATTTCTTAAACCGATTTCTTCCAGGCGGTCGTGGAATAAGTACAACAGGATTGAAATTAGGAAAAGGATGTAGTACACAAACAAAGATTAACCAAATACCTACGTAAATGTTAAGTGAATTAAGTTCTACTCGTAACTATTGACAAAAAGATAATTAACAACTGCAAAACAACGCGCTTAAACGACGTTCATGAATTTGATTGGCGGTTGGTGGTATTAATAAACTATCGAAATCGTATGAATTTGTAACATCTACGTTATCGTTGTGTATCTTTTTTTTGTTTTTAATTAACCTCAGTTGTCCCACTGCTGGGCAAAGGTCTCCCACAATTCCCTCCACTTTATCCGGTCCTGCGCTGCCATCGTCCAATCTTCTTTGAACACTCCGAGCTCGTCCTTCCATCCAACTTCCTTACTGTTTTAAAATCACCCGATTTTAACCGACTTCAAAGAAAGAAAAGGTATTTGATTCTACTTCTCGGTTGTTTTTTTTTGTATGTAGGTATATTACACGGTAACTCCACCATTTTGATGAATCTTTTATCTATTATTTTGTAAATCACATTTCAGAGGTATTACTTTTTGTAACATCAACAAAAGTAAAATAAATATAAACCTCAAGATGGTATTCGTTCATTGTACATTTCATTCAAATTAGTGGTCATTGTGTGTTATTTTTTTTTCAATATTTGACATTTGTCGGTTATTTGTTTTTCAGAGAAAAAATAATATTTGCAGTTAATGAAAAGAAAGAGATTACAATATTCATCATTTGAATAATGCAAAATGATGAATTATGGAAATAATCTATGAAATAAAATAAAATATCTAGGTGTGTGTATAAGTAACATGGGAATCTCGAAAATAATTGCCTTATAAAGCCTAATGACGAGAGAAGCAAGGCATGTATCTGATGGTAAACAATACGCCTGCACACAAAAACATAACGGCACGCATTTATCTGAACAGTAAGAGTCCAAGACACTGCCTAGCACTGCGCTACGCTCGACATCCAGTGATTTAAGATGATTTATCTCCATGCCCTATTATTTCTCTGGAACTATTGCCCTACATACCGGGACATACATAGTTATATTCGCATAATGCTTTTACGATAAAAAAAAACACCGACTACTTGTGATTTAAAAAATACCTGAAGCACGCAATTACTATGACAAAAAATTAGGATTGCATTATTTTTTCTATAAAAATGTAGGTATATTATAAAATGTGTTTTTTTTTAAGTAGTAAAATTTTACAATTTAAAACGAATATGTATTACAACTTTTTATTCATAATTTCTTTATTTTAACCATAACCTTCTTTTCAATTAATTTTGAAAACGTTGTTGAAAATTGATTTTAAAATTCTTTCATAATTTCTTTGTTTTAACCATAACTTTCTTTTGAATTAATTTAGTAAACGTTGTCTTAAGGTTCTAAGTTTTTGACGTGAACACTATAAATTAAAACGAAACTCACTAACGTCTTCAAGTAACGCGATCGCGAAACTTTGCCTCGATATATCTTGACTATCGCGAAGCTATCGCATTGAAGTTCAAACACATAATGCGACCACAAACGGGGATTAGGATCCGGAAATGGACTATTAAACTGTTTATTATCACGATAAATAACGTTATCAACTCCTATGCCTATTGATCGAGCAGCGGTTCGATATCTATCACGCAACTTTGACGCAAGGGATATACTTACCATAAAATGTTTATGTTTTGGTGTTTCCCATTTTAGATGTCTTGGTACCTTATAAAGTAAATCCTGACCTAACTTGATAGATTGTGCAGAAAAGTTCTACATAAACGCAAATAATAAATATTTATAAAATGAAGTAGTTTTACTTATCTTATACCTTTAATAAATGAGCAATTCTTGTATAGCCAGTGACTAGCATTCCTATTTGAAATTTTATATGAGAAAGATCTCACCGTTGTTAATCTAAATTCTTACATTCGTTTAATTGGTTTAGTTTTACTCTCAATTGATAACAAAACGTCATTTATTGCGCATTTTTAGACACTGAAAATGCATCACATTTAACATAAAAATTGGGAACGTTAATTTCGCCGCGTTGCGCGACAGCGTAATAGCTCAACCGGGAAGTCGGGCGGTTACGAATTGATAAATCCGGGTTCGAATCCAGTCGGCTTCTCTTATTTTTTTCAATTTTTTGGAGCTTCTATTACTTCTATTACTTGGAGCCTTTCATCTGTAGTTATCTAAGTAAATTTAGGGTTTATACCGAGCAAAGCTCGGTCACCCAGGTACTACTATTTTTAACTCAAGAACGGTTGCACCAATTTTTATAATTTTCATTCGGGATACGATACTAAGTATTGTAATATGATATTTTAAAAAATTGCTAAAAAATCGGTATAGCAGTTAATTCCTAAATCAGCTCATTTGTAATCACTCAGACATTACGAAGATTGCCAGGTCAGCTAGCTAAATGAAACTTTTTAACATCCGGGATTCACACTCAAATTGAAAACATTGTCCAGATTAGCCATTCTAAAAATGAACGCCCCTCTACAAAACGTGATAATTTCAACGTGTAAATACTTAGTGCGTCATTAAACCTGTGTGCGTGCGGTAACTTTACGGTGCGGTTTTTTTTTTTTAAACGCACGGTTTCAAAATGCTCCGTCTAAAACGAACGGTACCTTTTTAAATCTTTGTAAAGAGTTTTTATGTCAGAAAAGTGGTCAACATTTTATGAATAAAATTAACTTTGAGAGGTAAAATATAATAAAGAATTATTTAATTCGTTAATTTAATTAATTTTGACCATAAATTACAACAATTTATCTGTATCAAAACACAAAAATATTAGATGGCATACTGGCTGGTTCTGTGCCGTGCACGGGCATTGCTAATCTGTGACAAATAAATATTATTCCGGGCCCTTTTTTTCGCTGTATTGTTTTTATTTGAAAATGTCGTCAGAGTTTTATTTATTTCCTCGCAAATATGTTAAAAAACCTCGTATGACATAAGTGCGCTACGTGCGCTTTGATAATTACAGCCTCTGCTAATTATACCTCTCACCTTCGGCTCGAGCGAGCTATAACGCCTCGGCTGTAATTATCAACTTGGCGCACTTATATCATAATGAACTAATACACAAAAAAAACTGACCTCAAAACCACAAATAGGCACTCAAAAGGGAAAAATTAATTGATATATTTTTATAAGCGCGACTCACTCATCTATTTGAAGCCGGTGCCAGTCACGTCAAAAACCTAGTAGATAGATACTATCTACGTAGTACCTAATTAGGCAAATTCTTGTTTGTAGATAGTAGCTATTTTCTACCTGTTAGACTTGGCTGGCACCGACTTCAAATAGATGAGTGAGTTGCGCTTACCTACAATAATTTTATAAATTTATTTTTCCCTTTTGAGTGCCTATTTGTGTTTTTGATGTCGGTTTAATTTTTTGTGCAGTAAAAATGTTAATTTTACCCTTTTTAGTGCAAAACAAGTTTTTATTAATGCATTTTCAACACACTTGCTCATAAAGTTGATCTGATTTCACCGCAATCAGGCATGTAATGACACCTATAATCAAACTGTGACTTTTTCATTATAATTTACATTACAAGTGAGTTATAATAATAATAAACTTTATTTCAGAAATTGTTCCATACAGCAAATTACCTTTTACATATTAGCATTATACCAACTTAAATGAAAATCACAACAATAAATTACATTAATTCAAACTAAAAAAAAAATTATTAGTCAATGAAATAATACTAAATTAATCACAATAAAAGAATGTCAAATTTAACAAATAATTTAAACGTGACGAACATTTACAGTTTATTCTGCATTACCGCAGTCTAAATGTAGGTCTGGATCCGGAGTGCTCAACATGCAGCCTGGTCCAGTGCTGCATTATCGGGCAGTCCAGATCCATCTTTGAGGCAAACAGCTGAAGGTAGCCGTTGGAGCTCCCCCGCACGCGACGCTGCAGGGACGCCACTCGTTTGCGTCTAATTGCCATAAAACTATCTACTTGAGCATCCGCAAACATCCCTGAAGCACTACAGTGCGGTGGCAGCCTCAACAGCGCCCTGAAGGCGTTATTGTACTCTTGTACTACTTGTTTGTTATAGAGTTTTTTAATTGGTTGAGTTAAAAAGTTAAAAACAAAGCCTTTTTTTTAAAGTTTCGAAACAAAAAAGATCGTGTTCAAAAGAACAAATGAAATGTACTGTAGAGCTATTGATTGCACACTTCATCCAACTTTTAATGAATAATTTGAACTTGTACGTGTCATTAAATAAAATATTCACTCCAATGTAACTTTTGGTAATAAATTCCACATTTTGTATGTGGCTAAAAAAACGCTATTCACAGGAAGCAAAAAAATATTTTTAGTGTGTGGCTTAGTTGCGCGCGCATAATATGACAACTGATTATTTTTCCCCCTCAAAACGAAACCTTTTTCATAGCTCATTTTCACTGTTGAAATGATTTTTATTGTGTTGAGTGTGTTAAAAATCTGTTTGTGAAAGAAGTAAAAATTACGAAGAGACGATTTTTATGTAAAAATGACGTTACAACCCCTTCAAACCACTTTGTTTTTGACAACAAAGTTTGATGATCTAGGTATATCTTTGTCTATTTTTAATTATTTTTTTAAATGGTGTCCCTATTTTTCTATAATCTACCAGTAGAAGATCCGGTTTCGAATCTAGATGATTTCCTATTTTTTTTTCACGTTCCTTCTTTTGTTGTTGAGAAACTCTATTAGGTACTGGGAGGGAAGGAGCCCTTTTTCTGTATCTAAGTATATTCAGTGCTTAAACCGATCAAAGCTCGGGTCACCCAGGGACTGTATGATAATAAATAATGATAAGTATGTACTTAAAACTATATAAGTATTACATCAGCTAAGTAGGTACTTGATTTTCAAAGTATAAGCTTTGCTTAGTTTGGGGTTAGATGGTGTTGTGTGTGAAGTGTCCACCAATATTTATTTATTTATGTATTATATTAAAACAGTATCGCATACATGTTTTAAAAGTTTTGAGCTGCTATTTAATAAGTGTACATTGTAGCAAAATAGATAAAAAAGTGTAATATTTATTTACTACGAGGTATTGTCGTATAATACTCGTATATACCTATAAAACTCTTTGCAATGTACAAATATTTACAGAATAATAAACATTATTTATTTATCACGTTTATCAACAGTAAATGTAGTCTAGTCACACCATAAAAATTTAAAAAGAAGTACATTTATGTATTTAGAAACGTTTCTCAACCGAATTGTTACAAAGAAAACTACTGCTTCCTACGCATCTATCTCGATAAGCGTGGCGCAGGAATAGCAACGGATGGGTAATATATCTAGAATAACAAACTGGAATGCATATCTACCACAATGGTTATTATGTTATTACAACGCTTCAAGTACATTCGACCAACGTAGTAAATACGTAAAGTACGTTTTTCACGCGCAATAAAGTTCCAAAATAGATTCACCTGCCCTTCACTCACGTTCTATTTTCTATGAAAATAAATAAGCACGCATAGAGGAAAAGGAAAATAAGTCTACTTTTTGTTTATGTTTCTAAACAAAGATGTTCATGCGTGTATTCTAGAGATAAAAGACTACGTAAGCAAGAGTAGCCTACGTAAGTATTTCAGGAAAAACATGGTTACTTGTGAAGGCATGAAAGACTGCGTCACAGAAAGACAATATCACGATACGTTACAACAATAATTTTACATTCTTTTAGACACTTTTCACACAACTTTGTCACACTTTTTCATGGTATGTGGACATGTGGTATTAGGTTGAAATATGGTTAATTCTACTGATATTATAAATGCGAAAATGTCGATGGTTGTTACTCAATCATGTCGGAACGAATCGAATTAAAATTTGGAATACAGTTAGATTACAGTCTGGTACAGCATATGAGTTTTTTATCATTGGAAAATAAAGGAAACGGGAACTGCGCTGGTAAAACAATATTTATTTTTACCAACTGAAAAAGTATCGATACAATACGTACTTACCCAAAAAAGGTATTTAAATAATACTTACAATATTAAAACTCGCTAAACTATAGCAATTGACCCTAAATGTTAAATCTCAAATGTTGAATCTGCCCTAACAATTTAGATATTTTCACGAAAAAGAACGCAACGGGCAACTTACCAGTTTATTATCCATATTCGACCAAAATCAAAACATCTCATGGCGATGAAATCACATTGCACTCCGTGTACCGAAAATGCGTCGACCTCTATGCCGAGCGCGTGGAATAAAATATTTTTAGAAGATTGTGATGCAAATCGCGCGAGTAAAGTGCTACGCGAACGTTTGCTGCCAACCCGGGTCAAATGGCAAATAGTTGTGTGATTACAAAGACGAACGACTAATGTATACCGCCAGAGACGGCGGCAGAGAGAGGGCAACAAACCGACAGCAAAATTCTAACTATTCAAACACACACATTTCTTACTGTTTATTGAAGCTTACTAGTTTGAAACTAAGGATTTTCGGTTCGATTTCGACCTCGGGTGGATTTAAATTATGGCAAGAAGCCATAATTTCAAACGATCTCATTCAATCACTCTAAGCTGATATACGTTTTTCGACAGTACATTTTACTGTCAATATCTTCATTGTGGCCCCATTTAGGGGTATTCGGCTTGTCACGGGATTTATAATTTTTCGTTAATTAAAGCTACTGAAATGCGTACTTATAAAAGCTCATATAGCACTTTTGAGTGTGTGATAAAACTTTTCATTACGTCTTACTATTGAAAAACTTAATCGCGACATAAATTATTATATAACTAGCGGTTCCCGCCGTTTAACCTGCTTTAGGGACCATTCCCGTTTTTTCGTGCGGTAAAAATAGTACTATAAACTGTTCAACTGTGAAATTTCAACACGATTCAAACATAAACATGTCGAATGGATCCATTATTTCGCAATGCCGTACAAAAATCATGCGACAGGGAAAAATGATCGAGGGTTGCAACCCCCCTCTTGGATTGTACTCAGTTGGACCTACAGCTTACAAGTGACGGCATAGTGCTGAATCTTATTACATTATCAGTTTATACCCTTCCATCTTTCTACATACATCTCCTGGTGGTTCATTTACTACGTAAATTTTGTTCACGGGCCTGTAGTCTATTACGAGAAGGATGAAAAGAATGCGGGTCCTCTCATTGGGAAATGAGATCTCCATCTACATTCATTTGGTCTTTAAAATTGCCGGTTTGTCGCCAGAACACCTCTAAAGGTGCGCTTACACGAGGGCAATAATTGCTCGGCGACACGAATGGACCGATCTAGAGCAATTAATGGAGCAATTATTAACGCAATTTCGAATTGACGAATATCCAATGGGCTTGGAAATTCCTAGCAATTTTTGTATATATCTCATTCGCACTTGTTTGTTTTGCGGCTTACCGTCTTGCTTCCGCAGGGAGAGCGAGAGGTCGGGTGGCGCTACAAGCCGCCGCAGCAAGAACAATGTATCTATGGACGACATAGCGAGCTTATAGCGAGCGAATACTGAAATGCTAGTGTATACTGTCCGTATTGCCTAGTTGATGAAGTTGCGCGATATCGCTCAATATTGTATTGCGCAGTATTGATGCTTGTTGCCGTTGCCGTAAATGGCTTGATGTAGTCGTGACGTCATAGTTGACGAGTATTGACTGGAATTGAGCAATTTTAGTCGCCCGTATAAGCGCACCTTTACTTTATTAATAAAATTATGTCATTTTTTAAATGTGTTCAAATCGCGAAATTTTAGAAGCTAAACGGTTTAATAGTATCTGTATTGTCCTACTACTACTGTATTTTTTTTGTTTGTAACACGACGCAGCGACAACTTGGACCGGCCCTTATCTGAACTAATATTAGGAATTTGCTACGGTAACATTTTTACAAACTTTTAAAGTCATGTTTCTTTAAATATAAAGAAATGCTTTTTTTCGTATTGTAAATGCATTTACTCAGGGACACGGCTTGGTATGTCGGGGACACGGCTTGGTATGTCGGGCTCGATATCACCTAGAGTGATTGGAGTGGTTTATTCTACTGGCTAAAATTACCACTAATTTCTCCAGCATTGGTTTGGCCGCAGAGTCTCTGGACGGTATTCGTATTCAACCGTGGCCCTGCCAATGTCAATGCCCTTGGAGACCCACCTCGACCCACTCTCCCACTCTGGGAGACGGACCCCGTATTTAGCTCCAAAAAGCGAGGTATCACCTCCTCGGGAGAGTATATCCCTAGATAGGCCTAACGGCCCTAAACGTCTGATGCCCCAGGATGAGATAGTGGTGATCAGTGGAGACGGGATGCGAGCTGGAGTGCCTCACCTCCGTGTCCGCTTTTTCCTCCACGGTTGAGCGAGAGTCTTCGGCGCCTCTCGCTTCTTCGCCTCGCACGACCTCTCACTGTCGTGTATCATGACTAAGATGATCCGCTACTACGACGTTCTACCTTCGCGAGGCCGCAATGATCGCCAAGGGCCTTTATATTTTCTTTATTGAACATACTAGTTGCATCCGGTGGTTTTACCCGCGCAGTTCCCGTTACTTTACCGGGATAAAGTATGTGCTATTCTAGACTATATTCCGACTGTGTTTCAAATTTCAACCAAACCTATTCAGACGTTTGGGCGTGATTGGCCAAGAAACATCTAAACATCCAAACTTTCGCATTTACAATATTAGTAGGATTAAACGTATAAATGCATAAAGATACATTTAAATGATCTAACCCTAAAGCCATCTCTGTAGCTATATTCGGTTCTCTTTTGTCACACTTGCCTGAGGTGTTTCGTGATTGCTCTAGACTTCTAGAGGCCTCTCGCTATCTCACGTAGCCGCTCCCCTGAATCTTTTATTGACTATTACATGATCCTATAATCACTTAAATCTCAGCGCACTGTCGAGTTTAATGATACTTAGCTCTTTTCGTATCTTTGTTTTTTTTTTATCGGCACCTTGCTGATATTATACACTAACTTTAACCCGCGGCTTCGCTCGCGTTCAGTAAGTTTCTTATGGCAGGTTCCCACTTTGAAAAGTAATAAGGCTGTCGAATAATAACTTACATAACTATAATCTTTTCTAGCTCTTACGATTTTGGGCTGTGCGTTGATCTATCAATCACCTTTGCCTTATATATAATATATATAGATAGATAGATTAAGATTACATGAAAAATCGATCGTAACTTTTGAGTTTCTAAGTTACCGAATTTGACCGACGCGGCGGGTGGGTAACTTAACGGTTTTACTAAATTTTTACGAAGTTTCATGCAAATATGTACAAGAAATAAAAAGTTTTATACAAGCTTTCATGCCTTATTTCACCCCCTTGAAGACTGAAATTTGAAAAACGCTTTTATACGTGCTTCATGATTTTAGTTGAACTCAATTTCTCGAAATTTCATGCAAATATCTCCAAGGAATAAAAAGCTTCATACAATCGTTCATCTCCTATTTCACCCCCTTAGGGGTCGAATTTCGAAAAATCCCTTCTTAGTGTGTGCTTACGTTATCATGCGCGGTCCGAAGGGGGGGGCACAGGGGACATGACCTCCTCCAAAATCGTGTAAGTTAAATTAAAAACCTACAAAAATTCAAAATATCGAATAGTATATAGACTATTTTTAAACGCGGGAAAACAACTGCGCTAATAGCAAAGTGTTTTTTACTAGATTTATCGTATTTCTACTCGTGACCCTTTTGATTTCATAGGTATATTAAACATACCATTTGTGATCCCTCTAATGAGGACAAAGTAGGTTTATTTTAGTCATTTGTAATTAATTCTGCAAGTTAGTGAACTGTGGATATGATGTGTTTAATATTATGAAAATACATAGCTACTCTCGTTGTCTTTCTTACCTACCTTTACATAACCTAACTTTAACTTAAATCTTCCACTTAAACTTCCTTTTTAAAACTGTTTCGAGCTTAAAAAGGGGACACCGTCTCATACGTTTTCATTAGTCGACATGTCCAAGTGCTGAAGGAAGAGATTGAATGCTCAATGAGTGAGTGTTCATTGATGATGGATCATCTTTTAGATAAACGCGCTTCATCGTACACGGCGGCGGCGACCTCGCAGTCTACGTCATCGTCTATCCGTACAGCAGGCGAGATGGCACTCAATCAATGAAATAAAAAAAACCGTTCTCGGCAACAATTAGAACTATATTTCTTTCAATTTCGCCCCCTGTGCAGTTGGTTCCCTCGCGTGGGCCCTATGACAAGTGGCCTGACTATTGTCGCGTAAGTTCGTGATTACGAAGCTCTGTGCTACCTTATGCCAGACACGGATACTAATTAGAATTTGGTGACACGCCCTGCCAGAGGAAGTAATTTACTAACTTTGTACCGATCGCAAATTCATTAAAATACCTTTTAATGAAAATATAAAAAAAAATATGGCTTGATTTTGACGACCAAAAATAACGATTTAAATTCTGTACTGAGCTGAGAAAAAAAGAACTAAACATTATAATTAACATATTTCTGTTATTATGTCTAAGTCTAATGTTTCACAATATTTCTATAAAACAACACAAAAACCTAAACCTAGAGAGCCGCAAGCAGTGGGCCAGGGCCCAAGCTACCGGTGGTTAGGGGTGCAGAGAGAGGTACCTCCTGACGATGCGAGCTGTGTCGAGGATGACCGGCATCTGCATCGTGCTCTTAACCCAACCGTCTACATTATTATTATTACAATAATTAAACATAACAACATTTTGTTACACTACGTTTTTTTCTTGCTGGGTATTTAGTAAAAGAAAGGTAATGAGGGTTCTGGTCATCTGGGTTCTGGTCATCAAAAAATGTACCTTCAAAGTTAATTTTAGAATTATTGTTGAAATTGTAATATTTCATAACAAAGATACATCATCGTAATTATTTACTTTTATAAAACCTACTTTTGATCATCTAAAAAACTATTAAAATCAATACAAATTGGCGTATACATACAAAAATTCTATCGAAGTCTATCGAATTAACTTTCAAGACACAGAACCTACGTTTTCATGCTGTTGCTGCTGAGCATGTAATGGCAGTTAAAACCCCCGCACAGAAACATTCAAAGCTATTAAAACTTTATGACATGATTCTTAAAACAAGCGATGGAAGTCCATAAGCATGTCAATAAGCAGATAAATAACTCAAACGTTTAATCATTATGGCCGTAATAAATCTCTCTAACTACCAAATTTATACTGCTGCGATTAACCCGCATTCGCTGTAAACGGTTTTCACGGAGGGAAATTATTTTCTTTGCTGTCTGACCTTTAAGTCGTTAGTTCAGTAACTACTGCGCCTAATGCACTGCAGTTTACACCTGCCTCATTTTACTCAGTCTGTTAGTTAAGCTTAAGTCAGGCTGACTACTAGAACTTATGCCAGGGCCGTAGGGTTGTTTGCTAATTATAATTACTTACATATCTTTCATAAGATGTCCATCGAAATATCTTCTGAATCAGATTACAATTCAGAAATAGATGAAGATGGTTCTGACGTAAGTACAATCGTTTCAACTATTGTGCTTCCCAAAACTGGGGCTTAATACAAATTAAATTTACAAACAACGATATCTATAGGTAGTGTGCTTGGGACACGCAATGGTCTAATCCTTTGTTTACGCTTGCTTTGCTTAGCTAAAGTGCCTAAAATTATTTATAGTCAAGTTACATGATCATGCCCAATAAAAAGCCATCAAACAATATGCAAATATCCCTAGAATATTTACTCGTAAATCCCTTCGGCGGTTTCCAAGCGTTTAGAGACTAAGCAGTGTTTCATTTGCTGTCAGCCGGTGCTTGCGTGCTATCGTATTTCTTTATTTCTGAAGGAACGTCTAATTATTTAAGCAAAATGTTAAAGGCTATGATAAAACGTGCTCTGAACATAGACGAAACTAAACCGAAAGATAAAGTGCTTATTACTAAAGCTCTCCAGTGCTTGGACGTAGGTGACCTGTGTCAGTTTTGTATGTTTTGTGTTGATGTGTGGGTGATGTCTGGTGCTTTGTTCAGCAGAAGGAAGCTGTGAGCAAGTTGAGGCTAACTGATGATGAGGGAGGATTGGATTGGCTGAAACCGAGGACGTTGATCAAACCAGACGACCAGGAGGACGTACCGGACGCCGTAAGACATCGCCCTTATGGTTTATTAGAATATCACAGTGATTTATGGTTGATGAAATATTTATACATTTTCAAGTATCTTTTTTGTAACATTAGCAAATATTTAGTTTTTCTGATATGCTCTGTCAATAAGCATTGCGTGTGTTGTTTGTTACTAACAAATATTAACCTTTAACTAATGACCAGTGCCAGATATGGTGTCCCTTTAGGCCTCGGATATTTTGATTTTTACCAAATTTAATGTAAAACGACCGACAGTTCAATACTTGGTTTTTTTAATTGTCTACTGTTGTTTTATACTTCACAAGTCTTACCTGTGAATAATTTTACGTTAACTTTCAGACTTTTCTTTTTTTGTGAAACACGTACTTCCTCTTGGTAAATTTTAATAAAAAATATTTCAGGATCTCGACGAGGAGGTAGGTAGACTGCTGACCACCTACAACCCTCGGTGGGTCGCAGACGAGGTAGCATATCATTATGGCCAAGGGAAGTTTGTGGTGAAGCCCAAGCCGACGTTTGGAAAGGCATACCCACTCTACTTGTACCAAGGTACTGCCATAAGGAAGGATTCTGAGGAAGCCAAAGCACAGATTGCTGCTGGGTATGGTAAGCATTGGTTTATAGAAATAATTCCACATAGTTGATGTGAGTAAGTTAACGTAATATACAATTTTATCAAAGCAATTACTAAATATCGTGGCTTTGCTTGCCTATTACCCGCCCACTTATATTACCTGCCATCTTTTCTATTTTAGTACTTATATTTCTACATTCATTACATTCAATACCACTTAGATGAATCCTAATAATATTCGAAATGCGAAAGTTTTGATATTTAAATTTTCTCTATTTTACGTTGGAACGTCTGAACGGATATATTGAAATTTGGAACACAGATTATAGTCCGGAAGTATTTAGAATATTCCGGCTTTTTGTCGCAGGAAACTAAAGTTCTCACGATGTTTTCAAAATAATATCAATAATAAACATTTTTTTTATAAAAGCCAGAGCCATTTATTTTAAAAACTAAAGTAGGTACAATAAAACTACAATTTTAACTATTTATATTAAACACATCTGAATTATTCTTTGAGCGATGAATATCTAGAGTCACTAAAAATGTTTTTCCTTCACCGGTTTAAAGTAAACACATTACCTACCGCACATGATTTCGAAAAGACTGTGGTGCTTACGGGATTTGAACCGGGGCCTCCGATCCGGAGTTCTCCTGTTCGGGAGAACCGGAGAAGTCGGGAGGGATCCCGACTAGACCAGCCGTAATTTCGTCAATAGGTATATTGAAATGTGTATTTCCCACGTTTTTATAAGCAAATCCTTTAAATGACAAGCTTTTTACACCACTTTTTACATACATCGAGTTGTAGAGTTTGTTGTTTCTTTGTTTTTTTATAATTATTATTTAACTCTAAGCTCCATGATCATCGAACGTATTACAGAAGTTTTTTCTGTGTGGTAGTCACAGAAAAGGTTTTATTAAGTTACATTACTCCGCACCGCACCATAAAAAGACCGCCGAAGGCGGTTGAAACTTAAATACCTGCGCCCACTAATAAAACTCCGCTCCCACCCTACATATAAAATACACTCAAATATGGAGTCTATGTTATGCGTGTTAATAAGATACAGATTACATTGGTAACATAAATTAGCAGGCGGCTGTGAGCGAGTGGTCTGCTAATTGTGTTGCTAATGTAATCTGTGTCTTAACATGCATGACATAAAGCCCATATTTGAGTGTATTTTACTTGTCGGGTGTTAGTCGAGTCGTATTAGTCGGCGCAGACCTTAAGTCTACGTGGCCCGACCACAACGCACGCAAACAACTCGCTAATTAACTAAGAAACCAACTAAACATCGGTGAAGCCATGGAGCGCGGCTAGTATACAATAAAATAAAACAAAATAGCTTAACTGGCATTTCGTTTAATGTTGAATAATGATGCGGTCCAAGATTTAGCGTGCTAATCTAAAATGAACCAATTTAACTTCGAAACAGTAATTTCCAAAGATTTTCGTACTTTGATACAACTCAATCAAGAACCTACATTTAGAATGAGTGGGTACCTCTCCCTAAAATATACTCGTAATCTGGTATCAATAAAAGTACTTACTCGTATATTTACTGGATGCATGTAAATATTATGGGATCTTCGGTAGAATAAGTGCTAAAAAGCACATTAATTTCAACTACACAATATTACAGGGTAGTTAGTTATAGTAGGGTAAAATCCCTCTTGTACGGAGTATTTGTGCAAGTGTAGATAGATAGGTTTAACGTCTCTAACAATGACGTGTAATTGCTTTAACAGTGATGGAAAACATCGTTAGGAGTTACGGAGTGTTCCAAGAAAGAGTACTTTTGAGGGAACGTGTCATCGGCTAACCCACACTTAGCCAGCAGGCACACTGGGGTAATTATGGCTTTGACTTTCTTCTTGTGAAGACCCAGAGTCCCAGCAGCGGGAATGGAAAGTGGGCTACTTATTTATATATTAGATAGTTAGATACAGTGTATACCTATACACTTTATTGACACACCAAAAGAATAGGACACACAATTTACAAAAAATATTATTGAAATTACGGCTGGTCTAGTCGGGAGAACGTCAAAAGCCGACCCGGGGGTCTACCGCCTAACGTAAAACGCTTTGATGCTTTGACGCTTTGGCATTGCCGTCTCTTTCATTTCAAGCGAGAAGAAAAGAGACAGCAATGTCAAAGCATCAAAGCGTCAAAGCGTTTTTCGCTAGGCGGTAGAAGCGCCGAAGTTGACCTGGTGGAAATCCCACGCGAACCACTGATTTTTTGAAATCATGTGCGTAATGCTGCTAACGTAAAACGGTGAAGAAAAACATCTTGAGGAAACTGACGTGACCTAAAATCTTTCGATATTGTTTGTCATCCACTAACCCGCACTGGGCCAGCGTGGTGAATTATGGCCTAGAGCCATCCCTTGCGAGAGAAGGCCCCGAGTCCCAACTGTGGACACATTTAGTGGACTACTAAAGCTATACTCGAAAGTAACAAAATGAAATATATGCGTGTTTTCGACTCAATGTAGCATGAAAGTGTTTCTCAGACAGCTTTGCCGAACATTCCAGTAGAAGTTTCGTAACAAATGATACTAACATTTAAATATTAGTTTCATTCGCCGCGGGTAAAGTTTTGCGAAGAAAATGTTTGGCCCGCTTCTTTTGTTTGTATGATTAAG
This sequence comes from Ectropis crepuscularia, assembly GCA_963693475.1. Classification (NCBI taxonomy): domain Eukaryota; kingdom Metazoa; phylum Arthropoda; class Insecta; order Lepidoptera; family Geometridae; genus Ectropis; species Ectropis crepuscularia. The sequence continues at coordinate 10,349,672 of OY856357.1, read as the reverse complement.
TAAAGGTTATTATTTACGCATTTAGAATACTTTTAAATATACGGTCATGTCTATTTGGTGCCTGGCGTCGATATCGTCATTCTAGTCGCTACGGCACGTTATGCACGAGAACGAAGACACAAACGCAGCTCAGAATGTGCATTTTTGTATTGAGGCTATAAAAAGCTGCTGTATTTAGTTATAAAGTTGAAATTTCTGTAGTACATTGAGCAACTGTGAACTAAGCGGTACTGCGGGCCGGGTGATACATTGTTTTGTCGTTTATAGTATAAGCTATGCTTAGTCTTGAGGCTAGATGGTGTTGTGTGTGAAATGTCCTCCAAGATTTATTACATAATATTTATTATATGAATGTTACTGCTAGCAGCGCCACGCCGCGTGATTTTACCCGCGTAATTTCTATTCCCATTATTTTCCCGAGGAACACTAGCATATATTCTAATTGTATTCCAAATTTCAACTGGATCCGTACAGTCATTGTGATGTACCTGATTCAGGAATAAACGTCGAAATTATGGCATACATACATAATATAATAGCGTTAGGCTTTGATGAAACTAAGTAAACGAAGATAAGGTACGCTCTAATATAAAGACAGCATAATGTGCCGAAAATCTCACACAAGTATACGCAATGTGCACACAGCTTCACTTGCATCGTGAGACACGTTTGAATGAATGACAAAGACATCATGACAAGTAGGCAGTAGGTGCAAATGAGATAGCTATACATCACATTTGTTTAGATATTTTTTTCGACAAGAATAGAAAGACATACAAATGCACTGGCGTGAAAGAGACAAAATAGCCGCAACTAACATATCGCCGGTCGTGTTGCACTCTTACGCTGTATGTATATCTGTCTCTTTTTAGAAATTGCCAATTGTAAAATTGTTTACAACAGAAAAATAATTTTAGATGTAATAATCATTGAACTGTTATGGAAATAACTAAAGATTTTGTGTACTTACGCATGAAAAGTGATACCATGGAACTTGTTCTTGGTCTTTGAACTGTTTGTGCACCTTGCAAAAGCAGAATAAGACATTATTACGGCTCATATCGGATTTTTTTTAATTGTTAGCGAACGTCCACTCAACTTGTGGCTCCTGTTGCGACTGAGACTCAATCAGGAGACGTCACCTGATTTTGCATTGGGATCGTAGCAGAGCGCGTGCCGCTTCTTAGTGTTTTAAGACTTCAATGGCGTTAGGATACCAATAATAATACTTGAACGGGCTTTACGTTCTCTACTTACTAGGTAATAACATAACTACAATAACCTTCTAGCCACAAATTAAAGGTAGGTTTGTCCAATTAAAGGCATAATATATGTATAATGTAATTGATAAAATACATTTATTTAATTTTATTATATATACTTACGAGTATACATAATACATAGAATCACCCTGACATAGAACAAACATAATTTAGTACGTACCTATTCATTGCACAAATATTCAATTTGGGTGGGAATCGAACCCACTACCTATGGCTCACTGAACTTACTCACTACTGACCTAGTCACTAGGTCATTCCTGATATTATAATTCTAAACTGATTGTTTTTTTTTACACAAGTAGGTACGTATCGTTGTTTGGAAAGGAAAATCGTGTGTGTATACAAATGTGTGTGTACACACGATTTTCTTTCATTTTATTTCTTGTATCCTAAAAATAGGTCTTCCGCACTAATTCCACATCTCTGATATACTTGAGTTTTTGTAACTTTCTCAGTGTTTTTGTCCATATATATATAATGTAAACTAACAAATATCATAAAACCAGGCATGGTTGGATTTGACGACGCTGGTCCCAAACGCGTAAGAATAAAGAAATCGGCTGCTGAAGAAGAAGAAGAGGAAGAACCTGAACCGGATGCTGCCGCGGAAGAAGCTAAAGCAGAAGGTATTTTAATCAATTTAAGGATTGCCTTATTAATCGTCTTGCCTGTCATAAAGTGGCATTCGTTTTCATTGGCATTATGGTATAATATTTACGATATTTAGCGCTCTTACCCACTGAATCCTGATTCATTCTCGGTTTGAAGAGGTCCAGATGATATTAATTGAAAAACCAACTCGAAAAAAGTATCCATAGCATCGGTTTCTTCTAGGTAAGCACGCTCCATCGCTTCGCTAAACATCAGGCGGTCAAGTGTAAACGTATAAAAGTTTTAAAAAAACTATGCCAAAAGTGGAATCAAACTGCTTTTCGAGTTTCGGAGTAGGATATAACACAAATGTTGATTATATCAAACGTTAGAGCTGTCCTATAAATAGGACTTTGTGATATGAAATTTCTTCATTCTAATTGTTTTACACTTAATGTCACTTCATACAATGTATACATCATGTTTCTATCATCACCAACAGAGGAACCGGGGGAAGATGATAAAAAAGAGGATGAAGCGGCAGAGGTAGCCGACGAGCCAAAAGAAGACGAAGGAGAGAAGGAACCTGCAGCAGCCGGAGAAGAGGCAGAAGGGGAAGAAAGTAAGCTATTGGGAATCCTTCCATAATACATTCTAACTGATTCACATCTTTATTGCCAAGAAAAGACATCAAGGGTAAATAAAACCCTATTAGGGTACAATCCTCAAAAAACTAATTAGTCCGTCAGTTAGATTGTTCAAAAATATTGTACACGTATATTGTTTCACAAAAAAAAATGGCCAAGATACAGTGGTTTGAAGTTTCGCGTGACCTCGTGTCGCGAACCCCACTCTCGAGTCGTGATGTTCTAAATCTCTGTCGATTTTTTATATTTTGAAAAAAAAAACAAAAAATACGTGTTCCATTATTTTCCATGTTCTAGCCGGCGGACTAGTTAAAATGGTGTATTTTTGACCCAGTCCAATACCCTATACTTTAATTGCGTACAATTATACCTAACCAGGTTCGAGTTCCAATCGTCAGGTAATTTTTCCGTTCATTCATGTGGTAATGTTTGAAGAAAGATCGTTGTGTATTCTAATTTACGAATAAGAAATGTATTCCATATTATTGTGTCAAACAAAAGACACTCATTAACTGGATATTTTCTTTTGATCAAACTAAGCAGTATCAGAGGAAATTGAGTCAGACGTCGAAGGTGAGCGCCATGGCAGCATTAGGTTGTCATGGCTGGTCCTGCTTTTATTTTACTGTTGCTACTGGTATTTTAGTCTACTTGACTGCGATTCTTAGAACCTTCTGAGTATCTTTGTGTAAATAACTTATGAGAATGTACATATGTAATAACAGGTACGTACTTGTATAACATGTTGGTAAAAAATTGTTTAGAAAAAGGATGTTTTGAAAGAACGTATTCTATCGAATTTTAATTCCGATGGGAATTCCGCAAATCGTTATTCTGTTATTAAAAAAATATTTAGTGCATAAAATACGTTATCAGGTTTTTAAATAGAAATTTTACGAACACAAGACGTAGCAAGACAATAAAGTTAATATGATTGCTACGTGATCATTGTTTTACTAATAACTTTGGTAACGTTACTAACCAATCGTTGGTAACCAATCAATGAAATCTTTGGTAAATTCTTTCCAAACATCCATTTGTATCATACACGTTCTGTAAAATTCTGAAAACTATAAATATAGAAAATAGCGAAAAGGTAGCATCATAGATAAGTATTGAGCTAGTTAGAGAAACCTTTGTAAAAAGTCTATGCAACGAAAACGTTTTTAAAGAACTTTGAATTACAATGAACGTACATTTTTTTTCGTTTAGAAGAAGAGGTGCCTGCAGATATGGGAGGAGACGAAGAAGTCTTGGATATTAAGCCAAGAGTCAAGAAACTGGCCAACCAGTTTAACTTTTGTGAACGTGCGGCTCTCACTTACGTCTTCCCAAGGAGAGTTAGTATGGGTTCTTTATTATTTGTTATACAAAGTAATAGGATGAGCAAGAATTGCGTCTGATAGAAATGTGCACACGCTATTTGAACATTAATTATAGCATATAACTGGACGGCGCTCATCACGCAGAGATATAAGATGACAACAAAATGGCACAAAATATTATAATGGAAAAAAACGAAATTAAACAAAAATATTACCACAATAATTTATTATCGAGATATATAAGACAAAAGTAAGACTTATTGAATTTTGAGTTTTTGTAAATATTAAAACACAGTGGCTTCCCACTAGGCAAGCCTGTTTCGGGAAACCCAAAATCCAGAGGAAACAATAACACTTTAACTGAGCTTTTCAAGACAGTTGACAGTTAAAAATAAAATTGAACTATTATTACAGGTACACTAAAGGTACAAGTTCGCGCCGCGACCGCGACGCGAGACCGCGACCGGAGACCGCGACCGGAGACCAAGAGAGGCACTTGACACTATGGAATTGTATGGGCGCCAGTTCGCGCCGCGACCGCGACAGGAGACCGAGACAGGTCGCGGTCGCGGTCGCGGCGCGAACTGGCGCCCATACAATTCCATAGTGTCAAGTGCCTGTCGCGGTCTCCGGTCTCGGTCTCCTGTCGCGGTCTCGTGTCGCGGTCTCCGCGCGAACTTGTACCTTTAGTAGGTTACAAAATACATTTTTCAGTATAGCTTCTATTTCATTGTAACTGTGGTTTGAGCCAACTTCGGATGATATGATTAGCTTCGAAAGCTCTTCTATTTTTGATGTCACAATACTTAGTAACCGCGTTGTAGACAAATACTCTTACAAACTCACCAAAACTTTGCGCGAAACTAGTATTTACTGATGTCAGAGGCGTTCTATAAACCCTACGAGCAGACAGAGATTTATAAAATAATCAGAAGCTAAAAACGATTTGTGCACCCTGGGCGTAGTGTTTAAAATAGATTCTTGGCGTACACTAAGCACGCCAGTGCTATTCGAAATATCGAAAAGGTTTTTGAAACTTCACTTTTTTACTTTTACATAATAGCTATAAGGTTTCAACAATGGCAAAAAATTACAAGAAAAAAAAGCCGGTGTGATCAGGAAAGGTTGTAGATGATGATGTACCTTTTAATTTCTGTGTTAATGGCATCGGCAGTTTGAATAAAAGTTTGCTCATATTATACTTTTACATAATCCTCAGATAAAATGGCGTATTTGGTAGAAAACGAAAATCAACCTGAGAATAGTTATGATTATGGGGCTATGGTCGATTGCGGAGGCCTTTTTTTTCCTTGTAATTAGAAGCTCAGTTTGAAGATCAGTATTACAAGTAGCTCGGCTGGCTTATTTAAACTCTGGTAGTAATTCCAGTATACTCTATACTGGACATCAATACAGTTGCCTTCATGTGGAATAGGTCAAATAAAAAAGTACGCACGCACGCTCTCGTAAAATCCAGCTGGAGCTTTCTGAAAACTGCAGTCTTGATCCGTTAGCAACCTGGAAAATATACTTTTTCGTAATCTTCAGTCAGTGGAAACCCAAACGGTGCCCCCGCCGCGAGCCAACTTCGGCATGACGGCTCTACAGTGCATCATATTCGACTACTATCAAGAGGACTACGCCAGGAAAATGAAGGAAAAGGAAGATGAAAAGCCTAAAAGGGTAAGAATTTTAACGTTATTTTACAAAACTAGACGCTTCAGACTTCGAAATACTTCATACTGATTTGACTTGGCAAAGAAGAGTCCTTGATGATTTGGATTCATAATTATCTAGTTCGTACTTTCATCTTATTTTGGAAACACATTCAACTTTAAACTATATTGCCATTAAATATTGCATATTCGTATAATAATATCGTGCAACTTTTTGGAGATACTGAACTGTAAGTAAATAAATGTCATCTGCACAGACAAGTTCGCTTTCTGATTAGCTTTCTGCTGGGCTCTGGCCTTCTTCTTGTCCAGAAGCCACTCCAAAATTTATTTAAAAATGGGTTTATTTTTTAACTTCTTAATTTTAATCTTACGAATATTATTGTATAATACGATAAGTAAGTTGAGAACCACACAAAAACATTCGGGGTCTTAAAATGGAATAATGCAAGCCTGCAAATATTTGGTGTCAACATTACTTTTTTGATATTGGTGAATTCAAACTGATAGGTAGTGATTTTCTAAAGCCGAGGGGGATGGTGGTCTAGAGGCGAGAAAACATCATGTTCCAAGAAAATAATCTGTTGAGGACATACTTAGTCCGCTTTCTCCCACAAGGCTAGCTTAGTGGAAGCATGGACTCTTTCCTTGCGAGAGAAAGGCCTGTTGAGACTCGACAGCGGGAACATAAATTGGACTGTTTAATACTATAAAACTAGACATTTAATACATATTAATATGGGTTTTTTGATAACACAGTTGAAGAAGAAATCGGCGAAGCACATGAAGTCAGCGCAACAGATCCATGACGAGCTGCTAGCGCAGAGGATCCGTGAAGCATGGTCGATCCTGGAGAGGCTCGTTAATCAAAATATTTACGATGATATTGGTGAGACCAGAAATTATAACTAATTCAGAAGCATTTTTAAACTAGAATGTTTCACAATGTTGTCATTTTGCTAATATTATAAATGTGAAAGTTTGGATTATGGTTCCTCAATCACGTCAGAACGCAGTTCAGCCGTTTCGGCGTGATTGAGCAACATACATTTAAGCATCTGAACTTTCGTATTCATATCAATAGCAGGATTGTATCGAGATGTTTATCGCTACTGCTGAAAATTAAATATTTAACTAACGGGTCAACTGATTCTGCAGCCCAAGATTACCGCTACTGGGATGACCCATCGGACGAGTTCCGCGAGGGGATGGGATCGCTGCTGCCGCTGTGGAAGTTCCAGTACGAGCCCATGAGATCACACGCCGCCTGCGACATACAGTGGAATCCACACTACCAAGACCTGTTCGCTGTGGCCTATGGATCCTGTGAGTAGTTCTTTTTAAAATGGTTTATCAAATCGAGAGTGAATCGGTTTCTTCTAGGGTTTTCTAGTCAGCAAGCTCCATCGTAGACCGCATCGTCGCATCTGGTGAGATGGCGGTCAAGTGCAAACATATCAAACTCATACAAAATAGACGGGTGTATGGACAAACGAAGAGATAGATATGTAGCGTGTAAAGCATAGTCTATTCTTAATAATGTGGTTGGTATATGGTAATTCTACTCTAAAGGTACAAGTTCGTGCTGAGACTGCGACACGTGTCTCGGTCTCCTGTCGCGGTCTCGGCGCGAACCGCTATCTTAAAAAGTAACAGGGTACTTAGTAAAAAGTAATGTTAATTTAATAAACAAAAGATTCTTGTAATATTGAACGGTACAGTTTCTCAGCATAATTAAGCAGCACACTAAATGTTCCCACTGCTAGAATTCGGGCCCTTCTCTCGCAAGGAGAGAATCAAGGGTACCAATTCAGTACCAACCCAGTGCGTGTTGGCGGATTACATATGTACTGGAAATATCCATGAAACGTGCTGATTTTCACAGGATGTTTTCCACGTCTGTATCTACTTGGAAAAATATACAAACGTGTATCCGGGATTCGAACCTACTACTTCTCTCTTGAGAGTGAATCGCTCGTTCTAGCCACTAAGCCACTTCGGCTATAGTCTCTCAAACGAGTCCTATTCCAAATTTTCGATTATACTAAAATTGTCATCAAAGTCGTCGTTAACTGAATGGCGAAACCCTAATTAGTGAAGTGAAAGTTCTGTGCAGTTCCATGTTTACGGATTCCTTTCTTCTAGTGCCTGAATGTATCTAGTGTCTGTGTATGGTTTAGGTAAATTCACTTAGTTTCACTTTCACTAAAAAAGCAAGACCATTGAAAATGGTAGTGATAATGGTAGTGGTAGTGAGTGATATTGTAGCTAAGTAGATGTAGATTTTCTCGCGAGCTCTTTTAGATATGACTTTTACAACGTTATTCTTGTATGACTAACTAGTGTTAATACTGGTGGCTTCTCTGATTTGTGTAAGATTTGTAAACTATAGAGACGTCATCTACCGTCAAGTTTCGTTAAGATGTACGATTATGTTAACTGAACTAACGGATCTGGAATCATCACCCTCATAAGCCAACACGTTGTGGAGTGGCGTGTGCGAAACCCATAGGTCCATTTTTACAATCGTGACATCATAGGTTTGAATCCCTCTGGCACCTCTGGAGTATTTTTCCAAACGCATATGTATAAATTTGTCATCACCACTGGCTTAAATGGTGAAAGAAAACATGATGAGGGAACTGGAACGTTATAAGAAAAATATGTTTTAAGAACATGTGTTACCCGCCAACCTGCACTTGGCTAGCATAGTAGATAATGTCTTGTCGCCCACTTTGTGACAGAAGTTCCCAATAATTCCAGTAATCTTATGTATAAAATTCTCGTGTCACAGTGTTTGTTTCCTTACTCCTCCGAAACGGCTTTACTGATTTTTACCAAATTTTATTTGCATATTCAGTAGGTCTGAGAATCGGCTACTAGCTATTTTTCATACCCCTAAGTGATAAGGGTTGTTCACCCCAAAAATCTAGATTATGATCCGAGCGAAGCCGGAACGGGCCGCTAGTGACTACATAAAGCAGACTCCTTATGTGGACATTCTTCCCAATTTCAAAGATTCCTGCCAAAACATTTCGCAGAAATCAGAAGTAACGTGAAAGAAAGTACCAATGACGTGACTTCTGAACGCATTATCTAGTTGTAAAAGAAAAAGGAAAACATCGTTACAGTCCCACACGTTTCACGAGTACCCGCTCGATGTGGGACAAACGTGCCGTCTACCAATTTTCACCGATCAACCAGCCCATCTTGCCGAGTTGACGAAATGATAAAACCAACATTTTCTCCAAAAATCAGTCCGCTTTGTTCATGAAAAGCGATGGTAACGTTTCATTCAAATAATTCATACGTATCGGTTGGAATGTAGTGTGAAATTGACGTATCAAAGGGTAAACAGCAACGCGTCATGGCATACGTGAACAGGGGAACCGAAAACGACATTGCAAATACTTTACGACAATTTTACTGCAAGATAATAAACGAACACATATTATACGTGTACTTGTGTGCATACGATAGGTGTGTCGGTTTATCGCCTCAGAATAGGAGTAGGTACGTCCCGATTACGTGACAATGGATCGTTGGAAAGATCATTTGTGTATCCTACGAGGGGCCTTGACCGCTTTGAAAGGGAATTCGTAGGATACGGTCTAAGGAATCTTGACCTAGTTATTCAAGGCCGCTGCATTTCAGTTGCTCTACATATTTCTCGGTCATCTCATAAAAGTAAATGTGACGAAGGCGAAATGGGACTTTGTAATATCTGCATTATAAATTGAATACTATGTGACTAAAATCTATACGGAATCGAATTGATTATTATTATAGGCTAACCACACACACGCAATAATATTATCCTATGTAACGTGTTTTTTTATACAGTATAGAGTGACGAAGCGAGGGGGACACGTGCCGGATGGTAAGCAACATACCTGCTACATACCTAACAACATAGTGATAAGCAGTTATTGGAACATGAAGAGTCCAAATAATTGCAGTGCTAAGTAGCACTGCACTGCGCTCGTCACCCAGAGATCTAAGATGTTACATCTCTACTATATTGTCAATAGTATTGTGTGTGTACGGTATGTATTGCGGTATTGTGCAATAATATTGTTGATATCCAGAAATTCTGATTTTTATCATCAATATCGGGAGGAGGCAGGGGTATTGTCAATAATATTGTTGTGTGCGCGGTAATATTTTAGTTGAGGAAAAGATTTTGAATTACACGACTTTTTTCTTTCCATTCGTTATATTAAACGTTCGCATACAATTCTAGCTGCAGAGCGACTGAGTCAGATGATGGAGATTGAGATGATTTTACCTCTAAAACATTTCAATGATATTGCTTAATGTATAATTACTATAATTATATTGATTAAGATTTTCGACAATCTTGTATTGACAATAATATTGTGTGTGTGCGGCTAGCCGCACATAGCCATACGATTAGTTCATTCAAATTACTACCCCACTTTGTATGGCACGTCATCGTCGGTTATAATTACATACATGTAGATACTGTAATCCATTCTTGTACCTTGTGATTTAACTTAGCCCTTCTTAGCCCAATTAGGCATCTTCTAGCGTCCAGCTTAGACCATACCGTCGGTTTCCATCAGGCGAGTTGGTTGGTCAAAAGAAAAATGTATGTACAATCAAAAATAAAATGTTTTGTCCTATTTTTCCAGTGGACTTCACGAATCAGCAGAAAGACGGCTGCCTCTGCATGTACAGCATCAAGAACCCGGCCTACCCCGAGTACTCGGTGACGACGGAATCGCCGATCATCGCTCTCGATGTCTACAAAGAAGTGCCTTTTTTGATTTGCATTGGTAAGATTAGACTTACTGAGTTTTATAGAAAACATGAATCTATTTTTACCTTTTTTGGGGGAATCCTTTGCGTCAGGATTTTTTTAAGAACTGAAAGGAAATTATTTTAGATTGGTTAGATACCTACCCTTTATTAGACACACCAAATCACAATAATTTACAACTTGAAACAATTTATATATTTAAATCTAGTGCCACGATTTGCAACGTTATCTCCAGCGACCTCTTCCCGTCAACTTTAGGGTGGAAAAAAGTAACGTGGAATGTCGAAGACGGTGTGAGCATATGCCATGGAAAGTAATTAACAAAAACAAATCATGAATTAACACATATCCCACTCAAACGTACGTAATTAATTATAAAATAAAAATGCATTTTTATTCACAATAATTATCATGAAATATTAGAATCTTTACTCCTTACCGTGTGTATGGAGAACGTCACACCATGACATGATAAATTGCCCACCAACCACCAACCAACACACCTCTGCTGAACTTGCGTAGTGATTACGCAGTTACGCACTCACCGTGTCACTCGACATTGGACGTTTATGACATGACGTTGGACCAATACTTGCCTCAACAATATTGTTATATACCAAGCAAGCACTTATTTTGGTAATCAACGTAGTATCATTGAGTGTGTTGGGGGTTATATGAGAATAATTTCGACACTTAATATATTTTTTAAGATTCATAGAATAGTAATATATTCTGATGTTATAGGTATTTTTTACAATACAGTTTAGAGATTAAGTGATACATATTTTGGGCTAACATAAAATATAATTTCTTATTCTAATTAATTCAATCATGTTTCATTTGCCCTGCTGGAAATCAAATTCGAGCATGTAGGATGGTCACAACCATTGAACCCATTTTATATGCGTTTCTTTTTTCATGAATATTTCACGTAATTTCAGCCAAGTTAGGTCGAGCCAAGATATATTAATACAATGACTAAAGTAAACATTTTTAGGTTTCCCCAAAACCGTAGCTTAGGATCACTCGATCATGATATTTTTTAAAACAAAATAACCCGCTCCGGCTCGTTCCTGGAGCAAAGGTTGTGGCCATTGCCATTCAACGTGGGAACGAGGCGAGCGTCATGGGCTCATGGGCACCTTTGCGTAACTATTTTCTTATCTGTGCCTTTGCGCCCGGAGCTGTTCGAGGTGGAGTAGTTTTAGAGTTGAAATTGACAATAATTAATTTATATTTTGACATAAATATAGCATAATATTTATCAACAAAATAACGATTTCGATTATTTGTAGTTTCCAAACAAAAAACACACCAAATACGGTCCATTTGTATGAACGCTACGATCCCATAGACAATAATATCGAAATCGAAATAAAGACGAATTTTTTTTAACGTTGTAGATTAAAAATATTGTTTCTTTTTTCGTACGCAGGTCTGTATGACGGAAACGTTTGCGTCTACAACGCTCAGCTGACTTTGGAGTCTTCGTATCAATACAAATCAGATTCTGTGAGAGACAAGCACAGCAACATTGTTTGGGAGGTAAACGTCGCTCATGATTTCTAGCCCTTTTTTACATGGAGGAAATGCATGGACGTATAAAAAAGTGGGACGTAGTCTCGCTAAAACAAAAACTGTGTCTATAGAGTCGGCCACATAGTATGCACGTGTGCGCTGTCACATACAGGCTGACATGCAACATACACACAGTCGGTCATGTCACTACACGAGCAAACTTGTGTGCATGTTGCGTGTCAGCCTATCAGTGACAACGCACACGTGCATATGTGATCGACTCTATAGACACAGTTTTTGTTTTAGCGAGACTACGTCTATGCATGAATGCATACATTTATGCACCTGGGATACGGTATTCCACCGTTGCCGCCCACGGCTGTCTCGGTAGGACTCGGCATGCTACCGCGAACCCGCCGCTGTAAATGTACAGCTCATCATTAATTTTAAAATCGTATAATACTTCTTCTACCTATTTATAATGTAGCATAAACAGCTCACTAAACGTTCCCACTGCTGGGACCCGAGGCATTCTCTCGCAAGGAGGGATTCAAGACTATAATCCACCACGCTGGCCAATGCGAGTTGGTGGATGACACATGACCTCGAAAGGTTCTAGGTCCATGTCGGTTTCCTCACGATGTTTTTCGTCACAGTTTAAATGTTAGCGGCATTACGCACACGACTCCGAAAAGACAGTGGTGCTCGTGGGGTTTGAGCCCGAGGGCTCCGGATTGGCAGTCACCGTTCTCCCGAATTATGTGTATGTAAGTACCTGCAGTATATAGAATTCAGAAACTGAATTCTATACTTATAACTTATGCCAACTGAAAATAGAGAATAAACTCATCATAACCTTCACGCAGATGCCTACAAAACACCGATTTAGACATCAATGATTGATTCCCTATGTCCAGCAGGAATTTAGGAAATTGTTTATCCGAACGTAATTTATTACATTGGATTTAGATTAAATAAATTACTCAAACAAGCACCTCGCTACAACTCGCATCACAGCGTAATTATCACTACGTCATATCTTTATATCATAGAACCTTCTGATTTGGTTGGTATTGTCAGGATTCGGCATAACCATAGCATAAGCAACCCACTAAATGTTCCCACTGCTGGGACTCGGGGCCTTCTCTCGCAATGAGAGTGTCATGCTCATTATCCACCACGCAGATTTTTTTGTCGCATGAATCTCGGACACTAAAAAAAACTTTAAAAGTTTAGTTAGTTTCGGCTATAAGAGTACATAGAAAACCGAGCTAAACTGTATGTTTTAAGTGTGAATGTTTTAAGTGTCATACAATTCATGACCATCGCATTATGGAATTGGTTGAATTCGTAAATTCTTATAATCTTACGAATTAGTACTTAAGGTTCCGTATCAACCCTTAGAGTCTCGACTGTTGGAGCACGGGTCTCCACTAATCAAGTAACCAAGAGGATTGGGCCATCGTCGACTACGCTGGCCAAGTGGCGTTTGGCCGATCTCACTTCTCTTTGGAGAATCTTCTCCAACAAGCAGATTTCCAAACGATGTATTTCTTTCACGGTTTTAAGTTATCTAACGTTATTACGCGCCTGACTTCAAAAGCAGGAGGCACCAAGTTACGACTGAGCTAGTCGGGAGAACGATTCGGATCTCATGCACTAGTGGTGGGCATGAGAAGTGCCTACTACTGGTGCATGAGATCCGAAACAGGGGCTCCGGAACGGCAGTTTTCGTTCTCCCGAATAGATCAGTCGTAACAACTTAGTGCCTCCTATACTTCCTACGATTATTATAAAAGCGAAGGTAAGTTTGTTTGCTACGCTTCCACACGAAAACTACTTAATCGATCACTAAAGTAACTTTGTACCTACACTTATTCTTGGACGTATTCGTTTAGAAGTAACTAAAGGTTATTAGGTTATGTTTTAGCGCGGAAAAATTACGGGATCACGTACTACGCGGGCGAAGCCGCCTTTTATTTATAACTGCGTGTTTGTTTTAATTCCTTAGTATACTTAAGTCAATTGACATCAAAATATGATTAAATGGATGTCAAAATACACGTCCACAATTCACTAAAATAACCCGCTCCTACCGTACCTGGACCAAATGTCCTCAAAACTGGCTGCGTTGCCATACTGACCGATGATCGCTATCCTCTGTCTCAGAAGCTCTAACGCCTAACTAAAACTGTCTAAGCTTTGATATTTCTCTGTCTTTTTTTTTCGATTGCAATAATAAAGACAGCAATATCAAAGCCAAAGCCGATTTTGTAAGGCTGTAGAAGGACGGGAGTTACCACTTCGGTTACATGCTTACATAAACGTGTTTCTGTCGTGAAGGTGCGGTGGGGTCCTCGTATGATCGACGGCGAGGCTTCGTTCTTCTCGATCTCTGGCGACGGGCGCGTGGTGCAGTGGGCGGTGATGCCGGGCGAGCTGCAAGCGACCACCATCATCACGCTCACGTCGGACGTGCCGCCCATACCCGGCCCCGACGGCACCATGATCACTGTCAACAGTATGTTACACTTGTTACATTTATCGCCCGATGACTGCGTCAAATAGTGTATTCTGTAGAGTTGGGATTCTTTGCGGCGCCTGCCTGGGGAAGTACCACACCTTCGCCGGTCATAATAGAACTTACTTTTTACATTTTATATTACGACCTGCGAAGGTGTGGTACTTCCCCAGGCGGACTCTGCAAAGAATCCTAACACTACAGAATACACGAATAGTAGGGAGTGTGATAATAGGCACGATGCCTAAAAAACGAATTAGTCCGTCAGATAGATTGTGGAAAAATACGGGGCATGTTTGTACGTAGGTAATGGTCAAGTTTGGTAATGTACTCGTATATCATAATAAGTTAAATAGGTATATAATATTAATTATCAAACTTCAGAGTGGGGTTTGTGACTCCACGTTTTCGTAAAAATCGTACAATGAAGTGACGTGAAACCAAGCACTGTATCTTCGTCATTTTTTGTTTTTGAAACGATATTTTAATAGCTGCGTGACGCCGTGTTGTTAAAGGCTGGCGTGTTGCTTACCATAAGACAGTACCTACCTACCTACTTATTTATCGTCTCGTCACTGTTTACTATAAAAACAAACTTTCGCATTTATAATTACCTATTAGAAGTGAAGTTCGGCTTGAAAATGATCGCCGGACGCGATCGAAACTTAGTCGGACTGGATCAACCGTGAGTTACCCGTGTATTAATTTTAAAATATGTACTTACTAGAAGTCAGTAGTGATTGACTTTTTTCAAGTATATGATATTATCCACGTATTTATTTCTTTTCTTAAATTTAAGTTTTTACAATCTTAAATATAAAATTCTCGTGTCACAGTGTTTGTTTCCTTACTCCTCCGAAACGGCTTTACTGATTTTAACCAAATTTTATATGCATATTCTGTAGGTATGAGAATCGGCTACTAGCTATTTTTCATACCCCTAAGTGACAAGGGTTGTTCACTAAGGCAAAACAACGTTTGCGGGGTCAGCTAGTATTTATATAAAAGAACATAAAAACATTATAAAAACCTAGACAGCAGCGGGGCAGGGCCTACGCTACGCAGGGCGGTGGTTAGGGCTGCAGAGTGAGGAACCTCCTGACGATGCGCGCTGTGTCGAAGGATGACCGCCTTCTGCATCTGACCCTTGACCCAACCGTAAGTCTCTTAAGATGTTGGTCAAGACTTTTCGCTATAAGGCCGTTTGCCGACACGACTATTGGGACTATGATCGTCGAATCAACATCCCACATGGCGGTAACCTCGTTAGCCAAGTCAAGGTACTTGCTCAGCTTGTCCTTCTCGGCTTTCACGAGGTTCGCGTCATGTGGTACGGTGATATCGACGATCACAGCCCGGTGCTGAGACCGGTCTACCAGCACGATATCAGGCTTATTGGCGACAATAGTCCTGTCCGTGATGATAGAGCGGTCCCAGTAGAGCAACGCACGACCATTCTCGAGAACTGCCAGAGGCGCGTACTTATAGTACGGCACCTCGGACTCGACAAGCCAGTATCTAAGAGCAAGTTGCTGACGGATGATCCTGGCTAGTAGGTTATGTCTGTGCAAGTACTCGCCGTTAGCAAGATGCGAACAACCGGAAATAACATGACGAAGAGATTCGCCTGGACGGCGGCATGCCCGACAAATGTCGACCGTACCGTCCTTTATTAGGTATGTATTTCCGGTAATTGTTCGTTGTTGATAACTTCGTCTGCAATTGCACAGGCAAAACCCTCGGTTTCTCCGAAGAGGTCCCCGAAGCGTAGCCAGTTCACCGACGCGAGGAGATTCACATCGGGTCCCGTCAGGGCCCGATAGAATGCCCGTGCAGCTCCTTGCTCTTCCATAGGTACTTCCTTCCGATCATCAGTGCTGAGCACCGATGGTTTGCGCCAGTTCTCGTTTGCCAATGAAAGAGGCGTGAAGCTCCTGTCAACTGCCACAACATCGCAATCCATCCCGGACTCGCTGTTGCGGAAATAATCCCTGAGACTGCATACCTCACGGTAGTGAAGGTTCTTGGCATTTAAAAAGTCTCGACCCCCCCATTTCCGCGGGATATACAGTCTCATAACTCATAACAGACGAGCGCGGGTGTAGCATGCGGTATGTTGTGAGCAGTTGACGAACCTTTCTGATAATATTTTTTTTTTTACATTTATAGGTTTACACTTGACCGCTATCTCGCCTGATGTTAAGCGACGATTCGGTCTAAGATGGAGCTTGTTTACCTAGAATAAACCGATTCACTCTCGATTTGAAGACACCAAGATTATAACCATCTTATCACAAAAGTAGAGTCAAACCTTTCCATTCGTGTCTTTGAAACATCAACCATGAAACGATGCCGCTTCTTCGAGCTACGAGAAGTCCGATAGAAAAAAGGGCTTGGTGGTATTAGATCATGCAGATCAGTTGCACACTCTCCGAAGTGTATCCGATAAAACCCGATAATCTAGCAATTTTTCGGCGATGTTCAAGACTTTGCAGTCTTTTTCGCACAAGAGTGTTATTGTCTATGAGCCTTTTAGCACGCCTCTCGATCGATTCCAGAGCCTCAAGCTGATACTTAGCCGATCCATCCCAAAGGTGCGAACAGTACCTACTCCATACAAGAACGAATCTGTGCTTTATAATAACAAAAGTAATTATTCAGACTTGAAGTACCTACTTTCGCACCTTTGAGAGGACACCTAGTTTTTTGGCAGCTAATTTAGCCTTGGACTCGATATACGAGCCAAAGTTGAGCGTAGATGTCAAGGTAACACCCAAAAGCTCTATATTTATTTATTTATTCATATCAAGATGATCAGTAACCGGCACGGATACACCTCGAAAAGTAGGAGTCTGTAGAAACTGACTCCTTTTTGCGGAGAACATACACGCCTGCGTCTTTCGTCTTTATCCGTATTATCCTTGTCTGAGACATTGATTATAGTAGTAGGTAGTAGGTACCCAATAGAATTTTCAACACTAGCTTTTGTACTTGCCAGTTCCCCGTACTCGATTCTAAACTGAATAATGGACTCTCGATCCAGTTAACAAAGGAGTGCCCGCAGGAATTCCCTCTCGAGTAGACAGCCTGTTCCTGTACGCATGGGAATGGGAGTGTGAACGAACCCATTTACGGAGTGAAATTCTTAGAATTTACTGACAAACAAAGCACAGCAGCTACGTTTAGTAAGTAACTCAATACAATTTTACTAAAGTCATGAGCAAGGAGTGGATCAAGAGTATAAATAGGAATGTTTGCTATTTCCACTTCAGCATTGGTTGCTCAGACGTGACGTATCGGCAGATAATTGTTGATCCGTTGGGAATTGCTGAGCAGCGCCAGGTTTTGTTGATCTAATGTAGATTCCTGCGTACAAATATGGCTCCGCATTGATCAACAATAGGGTACAATCCTCAAAAAAACTAAGTAGCCCGTTAGTTAGATTGCCAAAAAATATTGTACACGTATTTTTTCTTTTGTTTTTGAAATGACGAAGATACAGCGCTTCGAAGTTTCGTGTGACGTCATTTGTGAGTACGATTTTTGCTCACGAGTTGGCGGACTAATTAGGATGGTGTATTTTTGAACCAGTCCGGTACCATATTGCTTACTCCTCTGCTGACAGGATTACAAATTTTCCATCATAATGTCTCTAAACTAACCTAAGTCTTTTAATGTTCTAAAATTGATTTTATTTAACTACTAGCAGTGCCCTGCAGTTTTACCCCCGTAGTTTCCGTTCCCGTAATTTTTCCGGGATAAAAAGCCCATGTGTTCTTCCAGCCGATCCGTTCATACCTAAGTTACGACGTTATTGAACAACAAATATCCAAACATCCAAATATTGACATTTATAAAATTAGTAGGAAGTAGGATTGTGCACTTGACCGTCATCTCGCCTGATTTGAAGCGATTATGCGGTCTACGATGGAACGTGCTTATTTAGAAGAAAACGGATATTAGGATATGGTCTAAGATCCCGCTATACAATGACCTTCACCGAGATGTTTATTTGATGAAACGTATTTTATATGTAATTTAATATGTCAATTGTATTGCATATGGGTTGCCTAACAAATTTTAGTCCAGAGTATGATTAATTAATAAATGTTTTTTGACGTGATAACGTCTTATAATTCGATGAAGCCGGCTGCACGCCCACAAAATTAAACATGACGTCATGTACCGTTACCGTCGGTCGTTACCTCGCCGCATGTTTGTTACAGTTGTATTAATTATTTCGACTAGTAGTTCAAGCGGGCATGTAGCTCAGTGGTAGAGCATTCGCTTTGCATGTGAAATGCCCCGGGTTCCATCCCCGGCATCTAAAACCTTTTTTGCATTGTTTTTTGCATTGTTTTGATTGAAAATGACTAAATTCTACTGATTACTTTTTACATACAAATCTATTAAACAAATGAAATTAAAAGTTTCTTTTGAAAAATGCTACCATTCCATCAGTATTTTCTTAAGACGTTGTCACGTTCTATCGTCAGTAAACCGACTTTACAGACAAACATTTTTTTTTTATTATTATTAAATCGTAAACGGTACATGTCACAGCAAAGTGTTCATACTACAAAAGAAGCAAAATTGTATTTTCTACAATAACGACCTCAATAATGTTTGCCCTAAAGTTTATAGTTTCCGAGATATTGGCCAAGGTTGCAGCAATATTTTACTTTTAAAAATTAGGCAACCGGACTTCAGGACTGATTTTTCGCAGGCAACCCTATACCACCGTGTTCATGATAAAATAATCTTTCATTTTATTCAATTTCAATTCAATAATCAGACCGTTGCAAAATGCAGTATTGATGCAAAAAAAAAACATTTATTATATAATTATACTCTGGAATAAAATTTCTTAGGCAACCCATGTATAATATATTTATGGACCTATTAAATTACATATAAAATACGTTTCATCAAATAAATATCTCGGTGAAGGTCGTTGTATAGCGGGATCTCCTACTAATATTTATCCTATACAAAAATATACATATATAAGTTTGACAACAACGTTGATATGCCATAAAATAATGTAGAAAAATAAGGTACCTACTTCATGTAAAAGTATGGGGTTGAATAGATACCATCACACTTGTGATAAATAATATTGTGTACATGGACGTATAAAAAAGTCGGACGTAGTCTCGCTAAAACAAAAACTGTGTCACTAGAGTCGGCCACATTTGCACGTGTGCGTTGTCAGGTTGTCACTGATAGGCTGACACGCACACATATAGGTACACAAGTAGCGCGTGTAATAACCCACTGATGTGTGCGTGTCAGCCTGTATGTGACAGCGCACACATGGATATGATGTGGCCGACTCGATGGACACAGTTTTTGTTTTAGCGAGACTACGTCCGACTTTTTTATACGTCCATGATTGTGTACCTACTCAACTCGCACCGTAAAATTGACATGTGGTATGCGTTTGCGTTATGCATTTGCGTCTGCGTAATCCAGCCGTTCTGACGTGAATAAGCAACAAACATCCAAATATCGCAATATTCTACTTATAACATTAGTAGGATTGTAGGATGCTAGCTACTCCAGGGATAATGTAGCGTTCTAATGTCGAAAAAGTTTTTAAATTTGTTTCAATATTTTTTTTATTTGAGTCGTTTGAATTATACAAAAATGCATACATGCAAATCTTCCTTTTTCATAACATAGGTAATCACAATACTAACTCATTTTATTGTAACTTTTATACTTACTCACTATTATAATACGTATCAAATCATAATACTCACCCAGACCTTATTTTCTCGAGTAGGTAGTCATATCTCTCGATTCGCCGAGTTAACGAGTTCACCGAATTGCCTAAATTAGTCGTTAATTTGCTCCAGATAATTACTTACCTACGAGGGTCCAGCTTTACGGCCATTACATTTTATGGAAGCGAATATAAATGTACTCAGACCTTGATTTTAATAAAATTATTTTACTAATTTAGTGAGACGAAACTCTTCGGTTGGTTGTTATCAGCTGTTAGTAGGTATCTACCTACTATTTAATTAGTATATTATGATAGTATGGTTTACTTATAATAGGAGTTATTATGAGTATCAAATCATAGTAAGTACTCGCCAAACGCCCAATGTCCGACACCTACCGTTCAACGCCCAAATCCAATCCAAACGCATAACGCCTAACACAAACGCATCACGCATAGCGCAAACGCATATCTAACGCAAATACATAATTCAATCGCATAACGAAAACACCTCATTAATCACATATGTACTTTCGGTTTAAACTTCTACTTCTTCAGCCCTTTATCGTTCATGGTGAGCATAGGCCTCTCTTCGTGTACGCCACTTGTCTCGATCCTTTGCTAGTCTCATCCATACATGACCCGCGACTGTTCGGTCTAATGCTTAGTTAAATTATTCTTGTGCCCCATTATAGGTTGCGGCAGCTGCATTTGCTTCCATCCTGAGAAGCCAGACATCTTCATGGTGGGCACGGAAGACGGGATGATCCACACGTGTTCCCTGAAGTACAACAGGAACTACGTGAGCTCGGTACAGGGGCACCACATGCCGGTCTACAGGATCAGCTATAACTTCTACAATAACAGTATATATGCGTCCTGTTCGGGAGATTGGAGGGTCAAGATTTGGGAGGATGGACGAGAGTAAGTGAAAACGCTGAAAGATAATTTATTTAGTTCTACCTCTATTAGAAAAAAAAAAATTAATAGTTTTAATCATCGGGCTGCCTATTTACATTTTGAACTAGAAATGCAGCCAAACCATTCGCTCAGGTTGCTTAATTTAAATTTTTAAACAAATTAAACTTTAATTCGTGCGTCCGGCGAAGCTAGTCTACAGTTGGCTAGTAAACTGGAACCACACATTTGGTTTGTTCCAGACAGTTTATTTATTTGGAGAAGTTTTAGAGACTATCCAGACAGACGTTGCCTGAGTGTGTTTTTCCCGACAGTTACAATCTTTGTGGCTTCAAATCGATAGTGAATCGATTTCTTCTAGGTAAACAGGGTCCATTGTAGACCGCATCGTTGCTTAGCATCAGGCGAGATGGCGGTCAAGTGTAAACCTATAAAAGTAAAAAAAAAATAGGTACGATCCAAATTAAAGACAAACATAATTATAATAGGTGGTACCACTTGTGCGTGCGTCATCGCCACACGCTTTAAATCAAATCGTACCTAAATTTCTCGTTGCCAGTGAGCCGCTTTTCATGTTTGAGCTTGGATCGCCTGTTGGCGATGTGAAGTGGGCGCCGTATTCCAGCACAGTGTTCGCAGCCTGCACTGCCGATGGCAAGGTACCTTATTTATTTATTTATAGTATGGAGTGACGAGACGAGCTAGCAGGACATGTGCCTAATGGTAAACAACATGCCTGCCACATAACAGCACAGTGACACGCAGCTATTGTAACGGGAAGAGTTCAAATCATTATTTAGCACAGCACGGCGCTCATCACCCAGAGATACAAGACGATTTATCTCTACACCCTGTAACTTCACTAGAAACATTTTCCTTCAAACCGGAACACGGTAATGTTTGCACGTTACTGCTTGGCGGTAGACTAGCTGGTAAAGGTGTGGTACTTCCCCAGGAGGATTATGCCAATAACCCTACCACTACAAAAATTTCAGCCATCCAAAAAGCACCGCTCCGCTTCTCCACTGTCGCTCCGACGTTACATTAACATGCCGGTGGCCCGAACCCAAAAAACATTTTTTCCCACAAAAAGTGCTCAACGTGGCTCAAAGGAGCTGTCAAAAGCTCAAGAGAGTTCAAAGTTGTTGAAACAAGTCTACTACATTCCAGGTGCACGTTTATGATCTAAACGTGAACAAATACCGTCCGATCTGCGTACAGGCAGTCGTCTCCAAGAAGACCAAGAAACTCACACGGATCGACTTCAACGCCCGGCTACCGGTCATCGTCTGCGGAGATACCAAGTTAGCCCTGTCATTTTTATCAACATTCGAAATTAAATTAAAATTATGTTAAAATTTAGTTCTTGTAAAAATTACTCATACCAAACAAGTAAAATTGGAGTCCTGTATATTGGACACCTGTAGTAAGTACGAGACTCCAAAAAATATTCTTTACCTAATAGTGGTCAAGTTTCCACCGATCAGTCGAATCGATTCCAGTCGATGGCATACCAATCTCGAAGCGTTTATGGCCTCATCATTGGATATTTGAAACTCGGGATCGCAAAGAGTGATGGAGGGAAGTAGGTACATACTTTCGCCCACTACTTAGACAGCTATGAAGCGATGTTGGCCCAGAATGTGCCATTTACAATCGTGAGGTCGTGAGGTCAAATACCGCCCTATTTTCTCAAAAGCGGTTTCCTCGCGAAAATTGTACCTATGTATACATACATAGGTACAATTTTGTAATCACCAATGGCTTTGTGATGGAGGAAAACATCGCGAAGAAACCGGCATATTCTAAGATTTTTTCCAGGGCATGCGTTATTCGCGAAGCCGCACTGGGCCAGCGTAGTTAATTATGGCCTTGATTCATTTTACTAGGGCGAGAGATTACCGAGTCTCATCAATGGGAACATTTACGATTAAATCGGATTTTATAGAATGCCGTAAAAAGTGTAATTCATCAATATGTATTATTTATTCAACATTCTGTTTAAATGTTTTATTCATTTTCCTGTCTAGTGTCTTTGTTCAATTACTCATAAAAGGAAGACGTATCTACCTTCTACGGTTTTACAGAGGTGTTTACATGCTTATAGTCTATATTATCTATTCTATGCTATAGTTTAGCGAGCTCGATTATCATTCAAGAAACTAAATTGTAATTTCGAGCTCGCACACATCGCCTCCATAGCTCAGGGGTTAGAGCACTGGTCTTGTAAACCAGGGGTCGAGAGTTCAAATCTCTCTGGGGGCATCACAATTGGTATCTTTTTTACCCTATCGCTAGTGGAGAATTTCTAATAAAAGTTACCTAAGATGAAGTTAAATTACAGTTTCGATTTTATCCATCAATTGCTTTTTATCACAAGTTTTCAGAACTACTGGTTTGCACAAATTCTTCCACAAACATACCTTGTAGCCCATTTTTCGTTTTAAAAGTGTTTATGTATTGTTATCGTAAATGTATGCGTTGATACTTGGCTAATAGTAAGCGCGGACGGCATTGATGACTATCTTTGAAATAGGAACTATACCTCATTCCAATTCTCTGTGAATAAAAGGTAAACAAATCGATGTCACTCAAAATATGACAGACCAGCATTTCTCAACCATTGTTTTACAAGATAGTTTGTAGTACCTTTCATTGCTTGCCCTTTTAAATTTTCGCCGCATAAAAAGGCTAAATATATATGTATGCATATCATAAACACCCAAATAAATGTTCCCACTGCTGCTGGGACTTGGAACAATCAACACATTGCCGCTGTAAAAAATCGTCAGGCACAAGAATCTGCAATTGCTGAACATTTGATTGATGCTAAAACTGGTCATTGGATCGAGATCCACGACCCGAAGGTTCTATCTACCGAATGTCATTACTACGCAAGAATGGTTCGGGAAGCATTGGAAAATAAAAAACATAGGTATATTTATTTCAACTACGACGCGATGACCACGATGTCAATAACCGAAAACTAACCAGTTTACAGTTATCGGCGTCGCGAAATCCTCTAATAAATAAATGTGTGCATAGCGCACTTAGTTTGGAGAAACCTGGTGATATGATTAGTCTTGTGTGTAGTGTTAGTCACCGTGCAATTTTTGAAGCCCAAATAAGGGTAGATGGAGATTTCCTCTCATTTCATAATGAGAATATGGCGGGCATACGTACATTTATTTCCCCCACGTAAAAAAAGGAAAGGCAAAGCATTTGAGTTCGGAGAAGAATGTAACACTAGAAGAAAAGTAATTTAGATGTTTCCTTATGTGAAAACGTTCCTTTTATTTTTAACAATAATTAAATAAGACTGGCCTCGTGGCTTAGTTGGTAGTAGCTCTACCTGCGAAGCCGAGGGTCGTGGGTTCGATTCCCACCCAGTGCAAATATTTGTGTGATGAATTCAAATGTTTGCACTGTGTCTGGGTGTTTCTATGTATAATAAAAATGTATTTCAAACTATATAAGTATTATATCAGCTATCTGGCCGCCATCACACAAGCTTTGCTTAGTTTGGGGTCAGATGGTATTGTGTGTAAATTGTCCACCAGTATTTATTTATAAAAAAAAATATCTCGTTCGAATTGTCCTCGTACTACCCAAAACTGATCATTACACTATGACGTAATATTCTGTAAACACATACAAAAGTTTCGATCAAAATAACACAAAATGTATGTCATTTTAGAGTGAAAACTATACATGCTTTTGATAGTAAACAGCGTAATGTGGAACACGTATTTAGAGGTTTGCGATTTTCTCTCAACTCGTTACGACACAAGAAACCTTTTTCTCGGAGTTCTTTAGTCATACTCTTACTCTTTTATTGATAACGAGTAGTTGCATGTCATATTCAAGGTATTCAAATATTACCAATACAAGTCAATAATTTAAAAAAAGTAGACGTCAATTTAAAATCCCATTACAATAAAAATCAAATAATACATTATATTAAAATCAAATTACATTATAATTAAAAATTCTAAATTAATGACAAAAATAAATAGAGTAAAATTAATCCATACTGGAATATAATGGAAATGGGCATTTTCACAATATGGGCATGATGGGCAATATGGGTATGTTAGAAAAATAGGCGCGTACTTAATAAGAATAATTTGATGAAAAGAAGTATAAATGTCTTGAATGCAACATTGAGAGTTTGAGAAACACAGATCAAATTGCTAGTACTTAAAATCATATTTCTATCATCCTGCCATTACTTTATATAACTTTTAAAATAAGATAGTATAGAATTATTTGATCAATACAAATCTAAGTATATAGTATTTAAGATCGCAATAAAGTCGAATTCTATTTGTGAAAAATATTTTAAGGCTATTTCATAAAAATACTAAGATTAAACGATGTATATGTTATGGTATCACCTTTGTTTTGGTTTGTTTTGGTTTTCTACACAGCTTATTGGAATGCACTATAGATAGAAACATTTTACCACAAAGAAAATCTAATGATTTTCCTTTGAATTTTCAGGGGCACATGTCATGTGCTGAAACTGTCGCCAAACCTACGAGTCATGTGTAAACCGCCGAAAAAGGCCACGGGAATCGACCAAAGGACATTACAGGTAGGTACTTCCTAATGTATTAAAGCATGCATATTTTACCAGTTTCGCCTACACCAAAGTACCTACTTAGTTCAGCTGTTTTGGGTCGAACTCAGTGATTCTTGGAACTGTGGCGTATTGTCGGAACTTAATACGAAAATCATCTGATGCGCAGCGTTTTGTGCACAGTAAGAAAAGTGCGTCCAAGTGCTAACGGAGTAGATAGTTTTCATAATTGGGATGATAACTGGATCAAAAATATAATTGTAGGTACCATTCTAATAAGTCCGTCAGATAGATTATGAAAAGTATGGGACACGTATTTTTATTTTTCATATTATTAAAAATCGACAAAGATATAGATCATCAAACTTCTTTAAGTGGAGGGTTGTGACGTCACATCTTCGTAAAAATCTTACAATGAAGTTACGTCACTCCAAACTTCTGAGAGTATACAGTGTATCTTGATTTTTTGTTTGTTTGTGAAACAAAATAAATATTACGTGTACAATATTTTTTAATAATCTAACTAACGCTGACGGACCAAATATTTTTTTTTAGTTTCTTTTAGTCATCATACGTATTCGTAACGCCACATCTTCGTAAAAAACGTACAATGAAGTGACGTCACTCCAAACTTCTGAGCACTGTATCTTGATTTTTTTTTTGTTTGTGAAACATAATAAAAAATACGTTTGCAATATTTTTTAATAATTTAACTGACTCTGACGGACTAAATTAGTTTCTTTTAGTCATCATACTTATTCGGCTAATACTCGTAACGTTAATCCATGAACCGTAGGTACGGATCCTGGTAATTTATTGGTAATGTGTAGGAACTTGGTGGGTTCATTCCTTGTTCATAGTATTAGGCACTTTACTCGTAAATGTTACTAATCGCGAAAACAACAAAAAAATCCTAAGTAGGAACAGTTTTATCAAAATAAATGTCTATTCATAGAAATGAATCACGACAACCGACACGACGATTCGATAAGCATTTATCTATCACTTGGGCTTGGGTTGGGTTTTCTAAAGAACCGCCAATGTTTTAAAGCGTGACTAATGTCATTAATGTACATGGATACAATTAAATATGGTATATTAGTAGCGCCCCGTGGTTTCACTCGCTTAGTTGACGTTCCCGTAAGTATCTCGTGATAAAAAATAACCTCTGTTATAACCTCACGTATAAGTTATTTCTTACAAAATGTTATCCAGGTCCAATCAGAATGATTATATTCGTACACAAGCGTTCGATATATCATTGATATCGAAATATATTAATTATGAAGATATACCTAATGCAGTTCCATATCATCGTATGATGAAAATTTGTTTATTTGTTATTCGTTTCGTTTTCCATAAAAAGGAATTGTGTATAGATAATACATTAGTTCGTAATTATTCCTGCAAATTATACAAAATAAGATAGCATAACAAAGAAAGCATGCACCCTGGACTCTATGGAGATAGTATAAAATTATATTAATTAGCCTCGTTGTGTCGGCGAACGGACTTACAACGAAAAGTCTCGATTTTTCTCGAAGTTTCCACTACTCCTCCTCGACATATTGCACATCGTCGGTTTCCTCAGTCTCCATCCCTAACCACCAATAGCTTGGGCCTTGCAACAGATTAGATACCCTGTTGATCGGCGATGATACGAATCTCGCCCTGTCCAGCTGCCGACGGTAATATATTTTATGTTTAGGTTTTTATCCTACTAATATTATGAATGCCAATGTATGGATATTTTGATGTTTGTTGCGCAATCACGTCGTAATAATAGATGAACGGTTCGGGCTGAAATTTGGAATAGGTAGATTATAATAGTCTGAACACATAGGACTATCCCGGCAACACCGCGGGGCGCTGCTAGTATTTTTATAAATTTAAATTTAGCTAAATCTACACTTACGAAAGAAAATAAATAAACTGAATAATAACTTTTATTATGTAGCTTATAATAGTAATCTGGAATACCCCTTACAAATTTTGAAATTTATTGACCCTGAAGATTACCACCACCAATCACCGCTAAACCGGCAATCTCTCTTGTAGCATTATTACAGCACTGATGCTTTAGTAATATTGTACTTTATAAGTATTACTTTATTTGAAGTAAAATTGTGATTCTTTTTTTTTCAGATTATGAAACTCGATAAGCTCCTAAGTCTGGTCCGCGATCCTCCCTACAAGACCGGCGTCGTCGATGAGAAGTTTGATGAAGACTAGTTATTTTGTTATTTCAGTAATACTTACTTACAATTAATTTAATTTATATTAGTTGTAACTGTATTGAATAAAACATATTACATTTGTTATTGTGTCGTTTATTGTGTAGTCCTTCGTTTTGAGAGCTTACATTTAAGATAAAATCATAAATTCTTATAAATAGAAACGCTGTGCATTTTTTACGTTCACATTATGTCATATCACTTCTAAAGTTGTTACCTTGATCGATTGATCCAAAAGGCAAACAAACAAAGACAGACTAGCAATCAAGACTCGTGTAAGAGCCGGGTCACATGAGGACTGTTTAATGCATCATTAGTTGTAGTTTATTCTATGTTATGCAGATGTTACCGTAAAACTGTAAAACCCATTAGATCACAATCTAACGTCAGATTACAAGCTACAGCCTAAGTACCCTTACGAAGCAAAGGCTACCTGGAAGAGATCGCTTTTAGCGATAAGATCGCCTTTTGTGCCCTTTATATTCTGTTATTTTATGTTGTGTTATTTATTGTCAACTTTGTTTGTGGTGCCAATAAAGTGTTTTTGTATTGTATCGTATTGTACCCTACAAAGTAACCTAAGTACATAGTTTATAATCTGACATTGTTAAACTTTGTACCTACCGTGGATTTAGCTCGTGCCTTATATTATCGTAAGCTGATGGATTGTAATTTTACGGTGACTTATTAGGCACGTTTATAAAACGTGCGTTCAACGCTGCTCTGGCCATTTTCAACTAGACTTTATCGATATGCTGGTGCTAGAGCATACGTGAAGCTAATGCAAAACTTTATGAGCCTTCGGAAGTAAAACACGAAATAATTTGTGCCACGTGTATATGTGTGCGGTTGTGTTTTATTTACTAGCGCTAAAGATGAGCGGTTGTGTATGTACGAAATTCATGCTCGAAGTTGAAACGTCTGGCAAAGAATAACGCGCGAAGACGGTTTTTAAATTAAACATACTAAGCAACCTCCCGTTCTCCCTCTCAACCGTTACTTATAATCCCATAAGCTCGTAATGTTTTGCGCAAGATGACAGACTGAAAACAGCGCGTTGAAAGAATCAACAGTCCTAAAAACATAAGTACACCATAGAGAGTACAAGAGGCATAGGTACATTTTTCACTTTAACCCTCATTATGAGCATGTCTTGTAAATTAAATCCGTTGGTCTATTAACAATATATTCTAATTATTTACTAATTATTCGTAATATTTGAGATCAAATACTAATTAATATTAATATCGTACATACATCATTTACAATTTTGAGATACTTATTCATAACAAGACTATTTGCAATAAACTCTAAAAACAGAACAATAACAAGATAGCGCACTATTCATAGATTTAACAAATATATGAAGATAATATGTACGTTACCTTATTGCAAAACGCATTGAATCGTGTGTAAAAGCCTTAACATTATTACTTGGTTCATTTAAGGCTAGAAAATGCGAAGTTTTAAGACAACACCGCCAGATAATTTACAATGATATCCTGATTTTACACGATATCTGAGATACAATTGTAAGGAAGATGGAAAATGGAGATGGAAAAATGGCATTTTCAGAATGCAAATATAAACAAAATAATGTCAAAAATAGTTCTCTACTACGCCAGAGACGGTTGTAATGTTTCATCTTCAATAAATAATGGATCTGGTATCTCTGGATGACGAGCGCAGTGCAGTGGTAGGTAATGATATGGACTCATCATATTCCAATAGCTGCGTGTCAATGTGCTGTTATGGGCAGGCATGTTGTTTACCATCAGGCACATGTCATGCTCGTGTTGTCACTCTATACTATAAAAATAAAATTGGAAAGAAATATGTTGAGCATACATGAATATCAATAATTTGACATAATTATGTTTTCACCCATTTATTACTGGCAATCGTCAAAGTCGATGGTATTAAAAAGATTGGCCATAAAATATCAGGATTTTTTTAAATACTTTAGAATGACGGAACAAACAGGACATGTACCTGATCGTAAGTATCACACCTCCCCTAGCACTGCTCTGTGTCTCACCACCCAGAGATATACGATAGTTTATCTTTGGAAACAAACTGCACATTACTGCTTGGCGGTAGAATAATTGACAAAGTGTGGTAAATTTATTTCCCCAGGCGTACTCTGGATAGAGTTCTACCACTACGATTTTGGTAATTAATTAAATGATAAAAAATTCCATTACAAACCATAAGAGAAAATGAACTATCACAATTAATCTAAAAGCCGTAAATCTTTTTTGTTCCTATGGAACTACGAACGAATTATGATCTAGCAATAGCAGCATTATTAAGTAACTTAATTACTAATCCTGACTAGATTTGAACTAACCTATTTGGTGGTTATTTTAAAAGATTAAAATTGTTTACAAATTTAAGTCATATTAAATTTCGTTGAGCTCTTATAACTATCGCAATCATGTGAGTATTAAACGAGACGCGAGAGCAAAACGGGATCGCCGCAAACTCGAACGAACACGCAAAAAGACGTAATGAACACGCAAATAATACGCAACGTACTCTACAGGCGAATCACGTTCTCTTAAATATGTAACGTCCCCGTTAAAGATGTGCAAATACTATCTAATGTAAAGAAAGTTCCATTTAAGATACTAGGGGCGTTGTCCTAATTTTTCGTACTTTTAAATATAGATACATGAATATGATACGTGAGAAAAAATGGGGCTACCGGTTTAAAATCAACAATAAGTACACTGAGTCAATTTTAGCCTTTGCGGACGACCTTGCAATACTTACACGAAATCCCAAACAGTGTCAAGAAGTGTTGAATGATGTTGATGAGTTCTGTACATGGACAGAGGGAATGAGGGCAAAACCAAGTAAATGTCATTGTTTATGTCTGGGTAGACGAGATACCAAATATACTTCTTACGATCCGGGACTCTCCATAAGTGGCCAAAGAGTTGCCACAATTGCAGAGGCTGTGCCTTTCAAATTTCTTGGTAGAAAGATAGACTACAAAGGACGTACACCATCATTAGAGGTAGTTGTTGGAAATTTCATGAACGACCTCAATAAGGTAGACCAACAGCCTATCAGCAATATCAAAAAAGCATGGATATATGACAACTATCTCACATCACGTCTCACTTGGCCTTTCCTAGTATATGACATCGGTAAAACCCTCCTCGCAAAACTAGATGCTAATGTCATAAAGATATTGAAGTCATGGTTTGGATTGGCACATCCGGCTGATCCCTCTACTCTCTTTAGGGATCACAATAGTTTTGGCCTGAAACTAAAAAAACCATCCGAACTCTACAAACATCTAAGAGTTACAAAAACGCATGTTATGGGAAAGTCGAAAGACGAATTAATCGCATCTCTCCCAAAAGACAAAAGCGCTTCGGACCTTGAATCTAGACTTCAATTCCATAAACAATTTATGGCAGGTGCACAAGTAAATACAGCTGGGTTGGGTGCGAGAAAGAAAAGGGAAGACCGAGACATGGTAAAAACCTTTCTACAACAAGACGAAAATGACAGTTATAAAGTGCACGCTATGAACTTAGAAATGCAAAGTGAGTGGTTAACCATAGGTGAGTTTTGTATCCCATTAGCTCTAAAATGGCGCACCTTGCTATATGACTGGTCTCCTGCCTTATTAAAATTTTATCTAAATGCTTTTCAAATGACCCTTCCTGACCAGAGTAACTTGGTAAGGTGGGGAAAAGCCTCTGAAAAATGTTGCTATACTTGTGGTGAGGCGATATGTACGGCAAGGCACATATTGGTGGGATGCAAGGTGCTCCTTAATAGGGGTCACTACTCACAGCGCCATGACAGAGTACTTGAAATCATACGTGAAGCCGTAAGCCTTTCGGTAGCTAGAGCCCAAAAGGGATTGACGACAAACAAAAGACAAATTAACTTTGTAAAAGAGGGTTCAACTTCAAACTCCAAGAGCAAGCCTTACTCAATCCTGGGTTTAGCACCTGATTGGACTATTTTAATGGACACGTATGAAAAGCACTATAAAATCCCAGAGGATGTGGGAGTTTCGTCATCCAGACCGGACATATTTCTTTTTTCTAGGGCTACAAAACGCATAGTCATGGTAGAACTTACCGTACCGTGGGAAACTAATATACCTAAAGACCACGCGATGAAACAAAATAAGTATTACGATCTTCAAAACGAATTAACAAAAAATGGCTATGTAGTTAATTTATACGCTGTAGAAGTAGGAGCGAGAGGTATACCAGCAAAATCTCTCTATAACCTGCTTAAAGACCTTGGATTGTCCAGAAGTGCAGTAAGTTCTATACTAGAACGAGTATCTAAAGCTGCACTAGTAGGATCATATCGGATTTGGCTGGGCAGGGAGAGAAATGCGAGTAGTGAAGGTGAGTGTTGACGTACGTCAATATAAGGGGCCCCTTTTAAACCTACGCCCGAGTCACAAGTCTTGGGGTCTATTCGAGATTTCTCTCTCTGCCACACGATGGACCCGGCACCCGCACGGTGAATCCATGGAATGCTAAGAAGTTCGTCTCTCTTATTGGACACACCAAAATTAAAGTAATTGACAAGTTGAAACAAACATTACTTTATTTTAACAGAGACGGAACGTTAAAATACTATATTAGTATTTGTAATTCGCCTATTACGCGCGTTCAGCATGTTCTTTGCAAATAGTCAACGACATTCGTCTTTACATCAATTTGTTTAGTTCGCCCTCAATTTAACAGCAGTGTTTTAAATTCGGAATACAATAAGTTATTTATTGCTCAGAACCAGTATTACTATTGATGAACACGTCAAGTCATATTCACAGCGATCTCAATGCGTAGTTCTTAAATCGCCATTGTAACAGCAACCGTAGGAGTGAATATACTTTGGCTTGTTCCAATATAAATAATTTTGTGCGACGAAATAAACCGTCTTTTGTTTCGTTTCGAGAGATTTCGTGATGGAAAGCTCTTTAGAAATTCGCCTTTATGCAAACGACTTACGAATCGTATAATCTATATTCTACCGATAGAATAATGTTATTCAAAATGCGTGGAAACAGGAAAACGCAGTCCTTACAGGTGGTCAAGCATTGCATTGACGTAAATTACTTTCTAACTAGGTCTTGCATATTCACTTAAGTGAACAAGTATGATCACACCTTTATACAGATCCATTGTTTGAAAAACTCAGATAATAATAATTAATTATTCTAATGAGTGTTAGAACAACAAAAATACTATAATTATTATGAATCTTACAACCAAAAATATTGAGTAATACGGTGAACTTATTGCTATTAATTTAAATACTTAAACTATAGATATATCTCACTTGTGTCATGAAACCGAAACGATTAAGTGAACCTTTTTGGTACTATTTTATGTTTCAATGAATTTGGATAAATTTGGTTTAGACTGCGAAAATCAACGTAGTTACAGAAATTTATTAGCATTTAAACGTGTAACTTTCAGTTTCTCCGACTTCTAAGTTTTAACCGCATTCGGCGGTCTTAATCAATTAAAGTCAAGTCAATCAAATCAGTTTGAAACCTAATCCTAACGTAACTCCTTTTAAAATCTATGGAATACTTGCATGTTTTGTTGCAATACGTTTTTCAATAGATTTGCTATGAACTCTAAACTAATTTTAAATTATAAAATGAGTTAGAAAAGGCTAAGTTTCGAACGCGTTTGATTTTGAATTGATTCTGACCGCCAAATGCGGTTGAAACTCAAGCAATCGGAGAAGGCTCAAATTACACGTTTAGTAGCTAATACCTCAATAGATCACCACTTCCTTTCCTTATTTTACTTTTGTCGAAGATTTTCTTTATTTTTTATGGAATTTTACAATACCTGTTTTACATTTCAGAATCAGCTCGTTCTTTGGCTGGTCAAAAGAGATCTTAGATATGTTTATCAACAAATTTACGGGTACAGTAGTTTTGGTCCGAGTTTTTCACATCGTTCTACAGCGAATGGTCCTAACTTAAGGTCAAGGAACGCTCGAGCGTCATTCGGCGCAGGCGCTTGCCGACCCGCAAATTGAATCTGTAAAACGATTTAAAAATTATTCATTAATATAATCGTTGTTGGTTATAGTTATTGGTAATCGGCCTGAATCCTTCTAAGGGTGACAGACGGACGGACGGATGGACGAACAGCCAAGTGTCAGTAATAGGGTTTCGTTATTGCCCTTTGGGTACGGAACCCTAAAAATGATCTGAACTGTTATTTAATTACCTCGACGTTTCGGCAGCGTTGCAACCGCCGTGATCACGAGAAGACTAAAGAAAGAAATTGTGGGTCGTCTCATTGGGAAATGAGTAGATTTCCATATCAATAGTATAGAAAGTATAGAATCATTTGGTCTTCAAAAATCGCAGAGTAGCCACGACACACAACATTAACCGTATCACCAGGCTTCTCCAAACTGATATCACAATGGAAACATTTATTTTTGAAAGGAAATAGCGGAAAACCGCTAAACAAAAATCAAAAATCCACTATTTCACTCTTTCGTAAAAACGAAAGAGTGAAATAGTGGATTTTTGAAAGAGTGAAATAGTTAGTGGATTTATGAAAGAGTGAAATAATGGTTTTACGAAAGAGTGAAGTAGTTAGTGGTTGTACGATATAATTAAATAGTAGTTTTACGAAAGAGTGCAACAGTGGTTTTACGAAAGAGTGGAATAGCGGATTTATTAAACAGTGAAATAGTGGTTTTACGAAAGAGTGAAATAGACTTTTTTTGAAAGAGCGAAGTAGTGGTTGTACGAAATAATGAAATAGTAGTTTTACGAAAGAGTGGCATAGCGGATTTATTATTATTAAACAGTGAAATAGTGGTTTTACGAAAGAGTGAAATAATAGTTTTACGAAAGAGTGAAACAGTGGTTGTACGAATAAGTGAAATAATAGTTTTACGAAAGAGTGAAACGGTGGTTTTTACGAAAGAGTGGAATAGTGGTTGTACGAATGAGTGAAATAATAGTTTTACGAAAGAGTGAAACAGCGGTTTTACGAAAGATTGAAATAGTGGTGCCTCACCTGAGCTAAAGGATGCAAGTGCCTCTCAGGGAAGTCCCGTTGATGCGCCAGCACCCAGTCCGCGGGCCACATAGTGCCGTTGCGGGCTGTGAACGGGAGAATCAGCACGTACGCTCGGTTCGTTGCTGAGTACGCTACCTGCAAGATAATCGGTACTCGTACAATTGGGGCTTTTTTAAGTGAAAACTTCTTTTTGCGACGAAAAATTCTGTGTGTCACCAAACACAGAATTTTTCGTCGGCTGTGAATGAAGCTGATCGTCACGTTCGTAAGTGAAAGGTTAGTTCGGATCAACTCGAGACCGCTGAGTGTGTCTGAGTGAGAAAGATAGACCGCTGCTCAAAGATTTTTCCGCTGCTGCTGTTCGTCTGCTGTCACTGTAGCGTCGCTGTGTTTGCTCTATTCAATCATTTTTGTTTTTAATTATTAAAATGACTGCCCTCTTTGAAGTGAACACTTCTACTGGCGCGCCACAGACAAATTTTTCGTGGGCTGTGAATTGAATTATAGCATCACGCTCGGGAATGATAAGCAATTTTCGAGTGAAGTCGGGACTACGGCCATTGGCCATCTAGAAATGCATCAGCATTTCCCATTGGCTACCTAGAAATGCGTCAGCATGATGGTCATAAGTTACGGTGGTCTAGTCGGGAGAACGGCGGCTGCCGATCCGGAGACCCCGGGTTCAAACCCCACACGCACCACTGTCTTTTCGAAGTCATGTGCGTAATGCCGCTAACTTAAAACGGTGAAGGAAAACATCGTGAGGAAACCGACATGTACCTAGAATCTTTCGAAGTGTCATGTGTCATCCGCCAACCCGCACTGGGCCAGCGTGGTGGATTATGGCCTTAACTCTCTCCTTGCGAGAGAAGGCCCCGAGTCCCAGCAGTGGGAACGTTTAGTGGGCTGTTGATGTTGATGTTGATGATGATGGTCATGGTCAAATTCTGAGTTCTAAGTTCTTCTGACATCTATCGGCAGTTCCTATGACTGCCAATTTTTTTCGCTCTACTCGAAGCTCGAAAATCTATCATAGTTGACGTTTCGAAGGCTCGAACGAAGAGGTTTGGCTCTACTTTAGTGAAAAGAACATCTAGGTTGTGGAATGCGTGGACTGAGTGGGTTTTTCCCGATGGTTACAATCTTAGTGTCTTCAAATCGAGAATGAATCGGTTTCTTCTAGGTAAACACGCTCCATCGTAGACCGCATCATTGCTTAACGTCAAGCGAGATGGAGGACATGTACAATGTACATGTACATTGTACATGTCCAACTTTACTTTAAAAGGCCAAAAAAATGCATTATCTCATTTGCTCGTGTCTAGTGTCCACTCATCCCTTAGATACAGAATAAGTAAATTTAATAGATCAGATTTTTCCGCACGGTCCCTTTTTACCAATCGCAGATAAGCAGATGAGGTGTATGTTAGCTATGGAAACATAGTGATGTGCCGCGACAAAAGTATGACACTTCCACAAGAGCGATCAGACCCGTACTTTCCGTGTAAAGCGTTTGTTCCAAATCTATACGTAGTATCTGCAATCTCTCTTTTGAATTCTCACCCTGTAGTAGTGTCCCTTGGTAGCGCGCTCCCAGACGAAGCCATCAGCGTCTGCGCCGCCGCGGGAGAGCCACGACACTCGCGTCACGTCGTCCGCATGAATGCCGATCTCTACGTACTCGGC
Organism: Ectropis crepuscularia; assembly: GCA_963693475.1. Classification (NCBI taxonomy): domain Eukaryota; kingdom Metazoa; phylum Arthropoda; class Insecta; order Lepidoptera; family Geometridae; genus Ectropis; species Ectropis crepuscularia. The sequence goes on along the minus strand of OY856357.1, from coordinate 10,313,134 downwards.
CCACGGCAGCAAATCGTTACTGGGAATATTCCAAATCATATAAATATAGATGATCTTGTATCTTGTGTATAAGTTTAAGCCAAAAGATTTGAACTTTGCATGTTTCGATAGCTGTGCTGTTGTGGGTAGGGACGTAGGCATGTTGCTTACCATCAAGCACATCATCATCTTGTCGTCCAGTCACCTTTTACTTTAAAAAAAAATGGTTGTCTGTAAAGTCGGTTTACTGACGATAGTTAAACGTGACAACGTCTTAAGAGTGCGCCTAAAGCCAGGAAAAAATCAGATTTCACCCGCGCGACGCGTTTCTTAATGTGATGTACATAAAGTCGAGAATAGCATGACACAGTTTGGAGGAAAAATCAATATTTAATCAGGAGTCCATTTTTGACCAAGTTTTATTTAATTACTCAATAACTGAACATAAATTTAAAAAAGTGTTCGGTTACTTTACTAGAACGTACAAATAGGAATTGTATTACCAAAAAATAATGTGGGGTCATCGCTGATAATTTCGAGTACTCGAATTAAAACGGGTTTTTTCGGTGTCATTTTTCTTTTTTTATTGTAAAAAACTCTGATCTATTTTTAAAATTCTATTCGGTTATTGTGCTTTTTCTTGATTGTACCCACACGTCAATATTTTTTTTGTCATAGTTTTTAGTTTCTTAACTTCAGTGAGCGGCGTCGAAAATGTCCTTTTTTCGTTTTCTGGCTTTAGGCGCCCCCTTAAGAAATTAGTACGCTGATAGCGCGAGTAGTGATACCGCTCGACTCGGCGGGTGGCGCGCTCAGCTTCGTCCGTATGGCACGGACGACGAACTAACGGTAACGGTAACGTTACATGACGTCATGTTTTGCGGGCGTGCAGCCGGCTTCACCGAATTATAAGACGTTATCACGTCAAAAATACATTTTTATCACGAGATAATAACAGGATCGGGAATTGCGGGTTTAAAACCATGGTGCGCATGAGTTTATAATATTAGTAGGAAGTATGATAGTTACCGCATCACCGCGGCTAGTAGCGACGGAGTTTCTAGCCAGCATCGAGCGCCCGCTTGCGACAGCGCGCGACGCATGTTGCAAGGAGGCGTGTTGCAGCTCGCTACAGTATACGACAGTATGATAGTTACCGCATCACAGCGGCTAGTAGAGACGTAGTTTCCAGCCAGCATCGAGCGCCCGCTTGCGACAGCGCGCGACGCATGTTGCAAGGAGGCGTGTTGCAGCTTGCTACAGTATACGACAGTATGATAGTTACCGCATCACGGCGGCTAGTAGAGACGTAGTTTCCAGCCAGCATCGAGCGCCCGCTTGCGACAGCGCGCGACGCATGTTGCAAGGAGGCGTATTGCAGCTCGCTACAGTATACGACAGTATGATAGTTACCGCATCACGGCGGCTAGTAGAGACGTAGTTTCCAGCCAGCATCGAGCGCCCGCTTGCGACAGCGCGCGACGCATGTTGCAAGGAGGCGTGTTGCAGCTTGCTACAGTATACGACAGTATGATAGTTACCGCATCACGGCGGCTAGTAGAGACGTAGTTTCCAGCCAGCATCGAGCGCCCGCTTGCGACAGCGCGCGACGCATGTTGCAAGGAGGCGTGTTGCAGCTCGCTACAGTATACGACAGTATGATAGTTACCGCATCACGGCGGCTAGTAGAGACGTAGTTTCCAGCCAGCATCGAGCGCCCGCTTGCGACAGCGCGCGACGCATGTTGCAAGGAGGCGTGTTGCAGCTCGCTACAGTATACGACAGTATGATAGTTACCGCATCACGGCGGCTAGTAGCGACGTAGTTTCCAGCCAGCATCGAGCGCCTGCTTGCGACAGCGCGCGCAGCACGTGCGACGCCGCGCGACGCATGTTGCGGCGACAGCAAGGAGGCGTGTTGCGCCCCGCTACAATGTACGACGGAGTGCCTTGCACGGACGGGAAACATCGCTACAATAAAAAAAAATAACAATCACATAGACAGATTGAAGTAAATAAAAAATAAATAAATATTAGTGGACACTTCACACACAACATGTGACCCCAAAGTAAACAATACTCACGTAGCTTTACATACATACTTATTATACACAGAAACACCCAGACACAGAACAAATACTTGTATTCATGACACAAAACAAATAATTTTGAATTAAACAGCACTAATGCACAATTTATCACCTGTATAGCTACACATTTACTGCTATGAAGTATGTCGGTGACCACCGCCAAATCATAACCACCACAAAGTCACAAGTGGGTTACTCGTTAATTCATTAAATATGTAACAACCACATTAGTTTTCATGCAAATGATTACATAATTAGAAATATTTAAAGTATTCACCTGAGTTTCTCTTTTACAACCAAACCACTGAGCTCTGCCATCTTCTCTTATCATAGCTTTTACTCCCAGTTGCTTGTACAAAACGATTCTGTGATCTCTTGAGCGCCGAGATGCTTTCTGTTTTGCTACAGGACTCTTTAGTACAGCTCTTCCGGGGCCCAGTTTACTGTCGAGTATTTGAATCTGAAATTTATAATTTTTTTATGAGACCTGTTTTTAAATCATTGTGAAAATTACACTGCACTATATACCCTAATAACAAGTAATCAATCAAGTTGAATAGTTAAATTTTCAGTGGATAATTTATCATTTTTGTTTTGAAAACTTTCAAATTGATTTTACAATGGTAAATCCATTACTAAACTATTTTTACTAATAAGTGCAACCCACCTTCACTTTTTTGACAGTAGTTTGTAAATACAAGGACTCTGGAAATGGAAATACAAAAGGCTGTGGCAGTGTGCGTATCAATGAAGTCCTGATCAAAAGTGCATGAGGCCCATGCACAGCATCACAGATCTTTCCAGAAGCATCCTTGTTATACTGCAGTGTCCATTCCGCATAATTCCATTTTACTTGCTGACAGGTCAGACGAGAAGTTCCAACTCCGATAGCTATTGCTTGTGACGGGTTTGCTACTGCTGCAGTCATTGCTTGTTGCAAAGTGCGGCGTAGCACGCGAGTGGAATCCGGCGCAAATAAAATGTAGTCAGTAAAAATATGGGTCAACGGGTCTAGGTCTTGAGGTGCCGCGGTAAGCCGGAACTCTAGCGACAGGACCTTGACGTTGCGTAGAGTTTCATTAGTGACGGAGAAAGGGAACGGCGGATAGGGCGGACTCTCGCAGACCACGACCACAGGCATGTGCGGGTACGCCGACACAAAAGACTGAACACTATCTGCGACATCATTCTCGAAATCCTCAAACTGACGGAACACCACAGTAACTAGCTTCGATAAGTGCCGCGAAGTCTTCGCCGGCAGCGGCCCCACAGTGCTAACGACATTGGAATAAAACCTATACTGAGGAAATAAGTAACCGCTAATCGAAATTATAGCAATAATAGCTAAAACTAGATACACTTTGAGCTTCAGACGACAGCGGCTGAGACGATAAAGCATTATTTTCAGTGATGAAATAACACATTTCAGTCATAACAAGCTTTATTTATTATTTACGGTTTCATGCAAAGTTAGGAAACATGGAAACAAACACCGAAAACTGAAAACCTGAAAACCAAATCGATTTTTTTTTTCAGCGTTTTGGCAATGACAATTTGACAATATCAAACATAACAATATATGCCAAGAGATATCAGTTATGTCAGTAATGTCAGCGTCAAATAGAATTATCATTGCATTGTCATCCCAAATGAAAAAACCCAGTGTTACCAAGCTGTTTAATATTCAGCTTTATAATAATACTTTAGCGGCCCGCGGGCCCGTTCCGGCTTCACTCCGATAATAACCTAAACCCGACTGTAGTGCATCTGCCTGGTTGATTTGTGAACCTAAACCATCCAGGATGCCACTCCAAAAAAACTATTAAAATTATACAATAGAATTATAAAATAATTTAAAAGAAGATAAATTATTAGTTTAGTTCAATAGGATAATGCGAGCATGAAATAATGTTTATTATCGTCATGATCTTTTATTGCCATGATCATAGTTGTGCCACACATTTAATCTCAAGCACCTTACAGTTTCTTCCATCGAGTTGAAGGAAAAATTAGCTGCCAAAAAACTGTGTAGTGACCTCTCAAAGGTGCGAAGATACTTCTACTCTGGACAATAACTGTTCATATATTATTACACCAAGCTCAGTTTTACTCCATCTTGTATGCTTTGGGGTACCAGTTTAATTCGCATTCGCACCTTTGAAAGGGGTTAGTTAGTGCCAAAATGCTTATAACTTTTAAGCACAGACAGTCATGTTGAAAAGAGACTTCAAAGTCTACGAATTGCTAGCTTATCGTTTTTTATCCGGTACACTTTGGAGAGTGTGCGACTGATCTGCATGATCTAATACCCCCTTTTGGCACTCGTCCTTTTTTTCTATCAAACTGTAAGTAGATTGAAAAAGGGACAGTGTTTCGAGGTTAACGTTCCAAAGACTTAGGTACGAAAAGGTTGAACAATGATTCAAACCTCAAGTATATTTTTAATTAGCCACAATGTTTATCTAGCGTTGGCAACATTACATGCTACTGTCAACAAATTCGCTCGTGTCTTGGTTGTCCAAGAAGTAGAAAATTCGTTTTCCTCATTTTTTCAATAATTGACAAGCTTTTACTGCTCACATTTTCGTCATCTGCGTTTAGATATGGAAGAAAATAAAGAAGAATTCGAACCCCTAGAGCCCTCACTAAAGAACGTCATCGACCAGAAGTCTTTGCGATGGATCTTTGTCGGAGGAAAAGGCGGTGTTGGCAAAACAACCTGCAGGTTTCAATAGTTCTTTTATCTAATGCTTATTTTATTGCGGTTGAACTATGTAATAATTATCTATTTTGTACATCCAGTGAAATATGTATAATTTCTCATCGGTGATTTCGTGTGAGTCACCGACTTTTCCTGGCCTCATTTCTCGAACTAGATCATTTGTATTAGAGTATTTATTTGTTAATTTCAGCTGTAGTCTCGCAATTCAGCTGTCTAAAGTGCGAGAATCAGTGCTGATTATATCAACAGACCCTGCCCACAACATATCTGATGCTTTCGATCAGAAGTTTTCAAAGGTACATATCTCTTATAACTTATATTTTCTAAAATTGTCTAGATTAAAAGTGTGTCTACCTATAAAGTTAGTAATATTCAATGATTTTGTATGGAATTAATTGCTGATTTGATTTCAGAATTATTGCAAATTACCATTTTATAAATAAGTAAATAGATATTGGTGGACAATTCAGACACAACACATATTATGATGAATATGTAGCAATTCTTTTTGATTTTGAATGCAATGTTCTGCAAAACCATTTATAAACAGTTCATTTTTATTGCTTACATTGAAATAATCCCACATATTGAAGTAGACTGCTATATACTAATGATGTTGAATATACAAACAAGTCAAAATCCAATCAGAATTAAAGTATTCCATTTCATAATAGTTTTCAATGGGAATCTATATGTGCAATATATACTAATGGTGTTTTTATAGTAATATTTAAGAATTATTTGCAAAAACAGAATGTCAGTCAGTTACAATTTAATAATAAAAATTCCAGGTCCCTACCAAAGTGAAGGGCTTTGAAAACCTATTTGCCATGGAGATTGACCCCAACGTGGGTCTCACAGAGCTCCCGGAGGAATACTTTGAGGGAGAAACTGAGGCTATGCGACTTGGAAAAGGAGTGATGCAGGAACTCGTAGGAGCTTTTCCTGGTATTGATGAAGCTATGAGTTATGCTGAGGTGAGAACATGGCTATGAATAGTAAATATTTAGAATAAGGATTTATGCATTAGGTCCTTGAAATATGTTTATAGATTTCACTGGTTTATTTTGGCTTGTAAGCAGCTGTCTTTTTAAAAGGGCATTCCTCATATGACTTCACACCATAAAGAAAAAGATATTAACCAATTTCACATATACATAGATTTTATAAACACTAGCTGACGCGCGCGCGTTGCTACGCCATATATCGAAGATTAGTCATACAAATTCAAATTATGAACAAATTCGATTACTTTGGTTCTACTGACACAACCTTTAACATATGTATGACAAATGCTGTCACGCAACGAAAGCTCTCTAAAAGCAATATTTTTTTCCCGTTTTTGTTACATTTTTCATTCATGCTCGGCTCCTGTTGATAGTAGCGTAATGTTAAATACCCTATAGACTTCCTCGATAAATGGACTATCCCACAAAGAAAGAACCTTTCTATTCGTACCAGTAGTTCCAGAGATCCTTGCGTTCAAACAAACATACAAACAAACAAACTCTTCAGCTTTATAGTATTAGTATAGATATATTTATTTATTTATTGAAACAAAATATAGTTTAGTTTTGATATTTAATATTAGTACTGAAAGCTATAAGAAGCAGTAACCACAACATTGCATTGCAGGTGATGAAGCTAGTAAAGGGTATGAACTTCAGTGCGGTGGTGTTTGACACGGCCCCCACAGGACACACACTGCGGCTGCTCTCCTTCCCCCAGGTTGTGGAAAAGGGGCTTGGTAAACTGATGCGGTTGAAGTCCAAGGTATTGTGATATTAAATTATACTCTTACTAACTTGATTGTATTCAGAAAGTTACGTTAGCATATTTAATCATAAAATAGACATCAATTTAACTACATATATCTAGTTCTTACTAGATCTTACATAGTCAATAAGTTAAAATACCTAGAATCTTCTTTGAAATGGCATTTGAAAGAATGCATGTGTATTATGTAGAGAAATCATAAACATACGTTTTGTTGACAGGTGGCTCCATTTATCAACCAGGCAGCAGCACTCTTTGGCCTCACCGAGTTTAATTCCGACATGTTCAGCAACAAAATGGATGAGATGCTATCAGTGATCCGACAAGTAAATACACAATTCAAGGACCCCAACCAAACTACATTTGTGTGCGTCTGTATTGCAGAGTTCCTATCTCTGTATGAGACGGAGCGCTTAGTTCAAGAACTTACTCGCTGTGGTATTGACACACACAATATCATTGTCAACCAGCTTTTACTACGCACTTCAGCGCCTTGCCAGCTGTGTGCAGCTAGACACAAAGTACAAGAGAAATATCTAGAACAAATTGCAGACTTGTATGAAGATTTCCATGTAACCAAACTACCTTTATTAGATAAAGAAGTGAGAGGAGCACCGGCCGTCAGAGCCTTTTCCGAGCATCTACTGACTCCATATGTGCCACCGCCGTCCACTTCAACCTAAATATTTGTAGTCCGGCTTCTGTTTCAATTTTTTATCACAGTACTGTTGAGGATTGGTGCTAATTACCCACAAGGTGTTTGGCGCAATAAGATTTCCTATTCATGGTCTGTTATATTCAGCACTTAATGATGGGCTTAACTGACATGAGATGATTAGTTTTAATGTGAGGGATGTTTTAGTAACATGTGAATTTTGTAAGAAACACCACTGGAAAAAACCACAAGGGTACACTTGTAGAATAACATCTCCACATTTACAAAAACACCCTAAAGGTGACGGCAACATAATATTAGTAATTTTCAATAGACACCAAGGTAACATTAGTACAGGGTTAAGTATTTGTAAGTGCCCCATTCTAAAGTGTATACTTCATCCACATAGTAATGCTAGAGTCTTGATTAGAATAGTCACCAGAGAAGCTGTCATTTTATCACAATCTTGTAGTTAAATGCCTTAAAATATAGCAATATGTACAGAGCCGGATTTATACTCCCAGAAATATATGCAAATGTTTGCTAGTTATTTGTAACTTTTGTCTCTAGAAATAATAGTTAGGGTACTGTCAGTTGGTAATTAGGCATGTTCATGTTGTCTTAATTGAACATGAAGGTTTATTATTTATATATCAATTTGCAGTATGCAATTTTTAGGTGTGCATTTGTTTCTTTACAGTGAAATTATTGTTATTTACGTGATAAGGTGATCAGTAAAGTATTTATACTATTCCAAAGTAATAATAATGTTATACAAATTCTATCAATGCATTTTTATTTCAAATAACAACACAATTTTAACCTATTGTAAATCTTTATTAGTATAAATTATTAAAAACAACATTGTTCATTCCCATTTAGCAAATACTTATGAATTTCAATACATTAACTACTGACTTATTTTCACAACAACAAAAGCAATAATTGCAACCATAAGCGTAAACTTAAATTCATACTGGAGGCTTCTTTTTTAATACATTTTATAGAGCACAAGATAAGTCCTTCCCATAAGTCCGTAAGACGAGTCCTTCAGAAGCAAAAATAAATGTTATATGTAAAAAACTATAAATTCTTCCATAGAAATTCCAGAGAATAAGATAAAACAACCTAGATCACACTGAGTATCTCCATGATTCTATTTGTAAACTGTACTTAAAAATAGAAACACGCAGAGAAATCTAGGCCAGCATTTTTCTGATTTTTTTGTGAATCTATAATTAATTAATTATTTATTCATGCATCAGAAAAACTATCATTATCCCACCATGACACATATCTTCTACGCATTCAGGTCTGATAAGTACCTACAATGGTCATAACATAATAAAAATCATATTGAGGTCCTGGACGGACGAGAGACAGTCAAGTTTCATACAAATTAAACACAGTACTTTTAATTTATGTGTGTTGATCGATATATTTGTGCAAACTATTTAATGAGATATAAATTTACTTTAATGGATACCATTGAAATAACAAAATATACCACTATTGTTAAAAAAAAACTATTAGTATTTACCCTTTGCATGTGATTGACTACATCTGTAACACAATTCGCATCAACCAATCATTGTTCTATCCCTTACGCACAAACGAAAAACATTAGAACATAGACAAGGATAGATCTATATACAATACAAATAATGATTCCACTATCTAGCAATAATCATTAATCAAAATCAAGATACTTTATCTTAGGACGCAGCTTTAAGGTAATCATTCATCAATGATGCAGTTCCCCCTTTATACTTTTGTAATAAATGGAAGCTTCTGTGATTCATTGAGAAATATATAAACTTGGAGTGGCAATTCCTTATAGAATATGAAAGCAAAAAACCACAATTCATAACAAAACTGTGTATAGTCAACATGGCCAGTTAGTAAATATGAGACCGTTACCTACAGTTTTTGTAATAAATCACAAAAAATGGCACTGATAAAGATACTACAGAGGTAGGTTTTATTTTAGTTGAAAGTTGAAACAAAATACTCCAAATCTACTCGAGTATATATTCATCGCACATCAATGGGGTAACACTAAATATAAGGTTCCGCGTAACACAAGTCGAAAGAGCACACAATTTTACATTATACAATTTATAAAAGTTTCATCATACAAATTTTTTAACAAAAGTAGTACCAACCATGACATTGCGAAAAAAAAATTGTAGTTCTATACAAAAATTCCCTACATAATGCATAAATGTCTGGGACAGCTAATTATTACACTACTTCAAGATTGGCCTCAAGACTAAATTAATGTTAATGACGATATTAGTAAGCTATCCATTTATTTTAACACTAAAGTATTTCGTAACAATACATTGGTATGTACAAATAAATGCTACGGAAACTCCGAAAAATAAAAACAACAGCAAAGTACTAAAAATAGTATCCAACAACACATTTTACACAGTATATAAATAAGGCTTTGGACGATAGGTCTCACTTCACATAATACAAATTTTCGCTAAATAGGTAAGTAACAAATAAACCCACAATGTAGATTCACTGGGGTTTTGTACTATAATAGACCATATTCTAAAGACACATTCTTAACTTAAAAAAGCATTTTATGTAAACACTGGTCTCTTTTATTACACTTAGGAAGAGGAGAGCTATACATATTCCTTTTTACATGTTTTATTATGCCTTCAGAACATGATCTTAAACGCGTGCGTGCGTATTTGAGTTACACAGACTGGGCCTAGACCAATACTTATTTCTTATGCCTGAAGAGAGTTTTTGTCTCACTCTAACTGCTTAATGACAGAACGAGACAAAACAAAAACCCCAGTTAATTTGCTTCACCAGTCAATCTACAACAATGTTTGAAATAATCTTTCACGACGATAGAATGCTGGATTGATTATATTATTATTCTTGTAATAGTAAACTACTGACGAGTATAATGAAACATTCTTTGAAGCTATCCTAGTAAACTGTCATTATTTACCAGGATATTTACCGTGGTTACTGGTAGAGATTGCTCAAAGCGATAAGGCCGTCGCTAAAATGCTTAAATACCAATTTTAAGTTTAGTATAATTTCTATCCTAGCGGCCTTTTAATAAAGAGTTGTTTTGCATTCATGGAACGCGACGCGACGATATTGCGTTGCAGATCTATGCACCAATTTACTACGATAGATATCCTGGACTTAACCATAATAGAGTATTTATAACTAGACATATACTCTGTGTAACTCTAGTTCATAGCATTCTAATAATACTTGCACACAAATAACATTCCATTTAAAACAATGTCTTTAAAATATCTCAAATAATCTCAAAACCTACAAGTCAAAAGTAACGATGTAGTAGAATTAAAACAAGTTATATACCAACTACATATATATTCGACTCGTTCCAATAGTCCCACTAAAATGCATTAACAATAAATATGGCGGTTTCTTAATCCAGATTACTGAAGCATGCCCAACCTAGCCTTTTAAAAAGCAAAAGATTTTATTTTTCATTGCGTACAAGAAAATCTATAGGATTTAAAAAAGTCTACTAATTTAAGGTTAATCTTCTATAAATCAACTATCAAAATGATGTAATAAAATGTCCTTTACGAAAGACAGCGCTATTTTCGTAAGTAACAGGTTAAGTAAAAAAAGTAAAGGCGAATCATTTTTGGTCCATTTTGACAAATGACTAGAAGTTTAAGGCCCGGTTCACACGACGCGGCTGCCAACCGCGCCTGCGCGCGGGCGCGGCGCCGCGCCGCGCGACGGTTTTGTTTCAATACTCACGAGACCGCAGGTTTTCGCTGGTTTTTGCTCCGAAAAGCTACTGCGCAAGAATCGCGCGCAGCCACGCGGGCGCCGCGCGGTTGCCGCAGCCGCCGCGGCCGTAAACCGCGTCGTGTGAATTGAATTCAATTTTATATGGAAATCTGCCGCGCCCACGCGCGGGCCCGGTTGGCAGCCGCGGCGTGTGAATCGTCTCTAACCTTAAAGCGACGTATTTTGTACTCTTATAAATGGTGTGGATGTATTAATATTTTCCTGTTTTTAAGAACTCGGTCATCAAATAGTGATGACTGAGCTGATGGCAACAACATCTACTGATTTTACTTGCAATTATAGTATTTGGTAAGTACATAATTTTTATTAAACAGTTCTCGGACGTATAAACCTTTTTTTTTTAATATCTCGACTGGACAAGCCCCAGTGTACATGAACCAGACTTCCGCCTACGGCTAATTGGCCGTGGCCTTTATTTTTTGACATCCTTCGAATAACACTACCAAATTAACACTATGTTGTGCAACAGATACAATTACAAGATAATCTGTATTTTGAGTTCTGCTAAAAATCCTATCAATTGATAAAGTTATTGATATTGCTGCCTCTTAAATTTCAGGTCAAAATTTAAGAAATGGCAATAGAATGTCTGAATCAGTTTACCTAAGCAGTTGAGATGAGAGGCTCTGTAGTAAGCTGCAAACGAATCTAAGATAGTAAATATATGACAAATAGTTTTCCTCTTACAATATCTAACATAAATATTGTTAATAATGAATGTGTCAGAAATGTCCATTTCTCATGCAAAGCCCTAAACTAAGCAAAGCTTGTAGGAAGGCAGATAGCTGATATCTTAATATATGTATACAAATTACTCGTCACATTGTTTGCGCGATGGACCCCCTAAACTACTTAACAGATTTGAATCAAATTTGCATGCCGGGTGCAGTTTGATCCAACTTGAAAAGTAGGATAGTTATCACTTCGATCAATAGTCTTTATATGACAATATCCGAGCGAAGTCGGAACAGGCATTAGTAATACCTATATAATTGTAAGAGAGACGTACTTCTTAGCATTCCATGGATTCACCGTGCGGGTGCCGGGTCCATCGTGTGACAGAGAGAGAAATCTCGAGTAGACCCCAAGACTTATAGTTATTATTTATGTACGTAGACACAATAAAAATTTGTATTCATCACACAAACATTTACCCTGGGTGGGAATCGAACCCACAACCCAGGCCATTGTAGGTAGACTTACTACTAAGTCACAAGGCTGGTTAAATACAAAAGGGGCACTGTTCTAGTAGTTATTGGTGGATTGCGTGACAATTATTACCTCACTATATAAATGTAGGATACAACGTTTATGTTTATATATAAGTATACAACATGACATTTCTATAACAATAACCATTTTTCCATATATCTGCTAACGTTCATATAACATAACACAGTCTGTCTTTGTGCTAATTATTTCCGTTCACAGCATAACACAGTGATCAACGCCCTGGTCTCATAAGCTACCTATGCTTGTTGGGCTATAGCAATAGCAATATAGTCTCAGAACTTTATTACAATAGCGATATAGACTCAGAACTTTATTGTAATAGCAATACAGTCTTAAAACTTTATTGCAATAGAGTTATAGTCTCAGAACTTTATTGCAATAGCAGTATAGTCTCAGAACTCTATTGAAATAGCGTTATAGTCTTAGAACTTTAATGCAATAGCAATATAGTCTTAAAACTTTATTGCAATAGCGGTATAGTCTTAGAACATTATTCGAAGGACTTCAAAAACTTGCCTTCATTTAGAACCTATTGTTTCCTGGGTCAACTGGTCCGTTGGTGCGCAGGCGCGTGCCACGTGGCGAGGGTCGCTCCTAACACCGTCCCGAGCAGGGCAGCCGCGCACGCGCCGCCCTCGAAAAGAAGCTTCGGTGTAAACACGCCCCAGATCATCAGATGTCGGCAGTGGACCGTTGCGGCTATCGCGCATACGAATACCTGGTAACAATAACTTGTTCGAGAAATCTTGATTTGATTTGACAAAAAAAAACTTATGAGGTTTGAGATGTGGGTCTCGCTTTCTGTGTGTGGGTGTTTGTATAAGGGTGTATGTGTGCTGTGTACGCGTGCGTGCGTGTATAAAAAGTGATGTCGTAATTTTGTGTTTATGGATAGTACAGAGAGCGACTTAAGATACAAAGAAAAGTGGTTGGAAGATATGGATGATGTATCAATTACTGGTGGAACACATTTTTCTAAGAAACTTTTGGTAGATGGTTTTTTTTAAAGAAAGAATGACGAGACGAGCAGGACATATACCTTATGACAAGCAACTCGCCCACCCATAACAGCATAGTGTCACGCAGCTATTGGATCATAAAAAATCCAAATCATAACATATCACTTGCACTGCGCTCGTCACCATATAAAGTGATTTATCTCTATACCCTGTAATTTCTGAGGAAACATTGTTCTTCAAACTGGAACACAATAATGTTTGTACATCGTGGCAGCAGAATATAAGTAAAGGCACAGAATAAATATTAGTACAGAAGCCTCACTTACCGAAAACAATTATATATTATAAATAGCGACTCTTGCTGGGACACAACAAAGTTCAATTCAGCTCGCAATACCTGTCGCGATTTTCAAATAAACATTTCCGCTCTTTCTAACGCGTAACTCTTTTCCTGTCTAGCGCGGAGGGTTGTCGACATATCTAATAACAATATGCGCGGGAAACGTGTTGCGCGAACGCTCAGCCGTGCGTCCGACAACCGACTGGCACTTGTTCCCTGGGAGGGACGGTCTAGCTGTAGGCTAAAACCGCGCGACCTTGAGCGAGTGATGATGCACTGGCAAAGGTATGGTTCTTCCCCAGGGGGACTCTGCGAAGAATCCTAGCACTATTATAAAAAATGCTTGTACTATACCAAATAGATACTCACAGGTACAATTAACCGCCCGCCCATCTATATTTTTCATCATTATATCGATATTTCAAAATCGGTTTTGTGGGTGTACCGTCGCACCAATAGGTGGCTTTCTGCACATACTTGGGGGCAATACGGTAAATTATAGTTGCGATGTTCACAGACTTAGAGGGAGTAGTATTCAAGCACCACGTACCTGGGACTGCTCGCCTCGTCGATGATGTTTCCTCAAATCACTGTGCTGCGCTCGCTTCCAGATCATACATTAAACGTATACGTTCCTGTTTTTGTTGGTTTTCTGAATATAGATGACACGAGTAATCACGTTGATGCAAAAGAGTAAATTCAGTACACTTTTGTGAGGATATCTTCTTGTTACTTTCACCACGTTCACTGAAGCGCGCTCCCAAGAGACGAGTGCGCGGTGCTTGACAGCTGTTTAGAGCTGTGTCTTGAACTACCCTCATGTTAGCCCATCGCAAAATTAATTAAACGCTAGTGAGAACGATACATACCGCCCACCAAAATGCCTATGGTATTTTCCGATCAATATAGATAAGTTAGGGACAGTATTAATGACTTCGGTAAAAGAGTTAAGTTAGATTCGAATTGAGTTATGTAAATATAACAGATGATAAATACATATCACAGATGATAAATATTGATAAACGATAAAAAGAATAGTAACATTAAAATTACGACAAAATAATATGAACTAATTTAATATTCTAACGATACAATAGGTTACGATAATTGACATACAATTTAAATTAGTCCTCTATTCGTAGGGGACACAACTTAACCAACGGTCGCTTGATTATTTGATGATTAGCGAGTTTAACTACTGCGCTTCGAGCGATCCCATCAGGGCCATATAACAGTTCCACCACTCTGGCAAGAGTCCAGAATAAGGGAGCACGGTTATCATCCTTAATTATCACCATCGAACCGATTTGTGAAGGGTTAGAATTTTTAGTCCATTTGGCGCGTTGCGTTAAAGAGTTTTGATATTTATGTTTCCATCTGGACCAGAAATTCTGTTGAAACGATTGAATCAGCTGCCACCGATTAAGACGTCGCAGATTTACGTTAGATAAGCCATCATCGGGAACAGCTGTCAAAAGTTCTAAGGTGAGGAAGTGACTAGGTATTAGAACGGACAGATAGTTAGAATCGGAACTGATCGGGCGCAAAGGTCTTGAGTTTAAAATGACTTCAATTTGTGTGAATATAGTCAACTCTTCAAAAGTGAAAACTTGGTCTTCAATAACGCGTAAATCACTCATAAACGATTGTAATGGTTGAGGATTTGTTCGAAAACATTTGATGCGTTTGGAGAGTTGACGATGGATTGTACGTTTTAATACAATTTTCCAAAATTGTTGTAAGAGTAGAAAGTGTGTTGTGTTGGTGTCAGGATGTAGATAATGATGATGAATGAATCCGATTATTAGAGAGATAAGTCGGTGATCTGGCAGTAAAAAGGCAGAATGCTTTGGTTCATATCCGAGACCTGATCTAGAGATCCTGCCGCCCACCCTGAGGATTCCCTGACTGTCGGGGAACGGATTGAGTTTCGAAAATTGCTTTGATGACGGTCTGTGAACTTTCAAGTTATTGATTTCCGCTGAGAAGGTAGTGGTTAGCACGTGTTTGACGATTCGTAGCAAGGCTTGATGACACTCAACGTTACTTGGAAATTTGGTATGGTTCGTTTGTTGTGCGCTACGGATGTTATTGACTAACTGGAAAAGCTCTAAGTTATAAGAAGAACGGTTTGTCAAAGAATCAGAAGGAGCAAGCTCAGATATTTCAGCGTTGGCCACTAGATCTGGTTTACGTTGTTCACCTTTTGCAAGCAACTTGGCCTTGTGTGATTTTAGAGCATATGAATCGGAAGGCCAGGGAGCATGTTCATTTGATATCCATTGTGGCCCCGCCCACCATGGCAAGTTGTTTGCAAGGTTTACGGGCATTTGATCACGAGAACAGACGTCAACAGCATTGGTGGTGGAAACGCAGTGAGGCCATCGTTCGATGGGGGTAATATCATCTGGCACATTTTGCAAAAGACTACTTGTAGAAAGGCTAGTTTTACCTAGTAGAAGCCAGCCGAATAATGAATTAAATGCGGTAGGTTGATTGATATCTCCCTTAATACGTTCCCCCAACACGGAATCGGCAAATACGTCAGCGGCTAACAACAAATGAATCGGTCCAGGAATGTCGAATCCTGGATCGCCCAATGGTAACGAAGTTATGTGGGACCAATCCGAGGTGTTTAATCGAGAGGTAGGTTGATCACCACATATACTTGAGATGACATGCATATCAAGAGTGAACAAGAGTTTATTATTAGCTCCAATGCTACAAGTGACGTCACCAATAATTGGAGTCACTGCTTCGCCCAATCCGCTAACATTAATGTTTGGATTTTTAACGTTTAAGTTTAGTTGTTTAGCAGCAGATTCAGTTATAAAATTGCCTTGACTTCCAGTATCGAATAACGCGCGAAACGATTGCATATTGCCTGAAGAATCTTTAATCTGCACGACAGCTGTAGCCAGTAAAACACCAACATCAGCTTGAGATTTCGAGAGTAACGCCGACTCTGGGCGATTAGAGTGGTTTGGAGGTTTACAGAGTAACGTGTGGTGTTTTCGTTTACAAGTTCGGCATGAAAATATTGATCTGCAGTCCCTTAACTGGTGAGATGATTTTAAGCAATTAAAACACCAGTTACGTTCAATTGCTACAGCCATGCGGTCGTCGACTGATTTTGCAAGAAATGCCTGGCACGATAACAATGAATGAGCTTCATTACAAAATGAGCAATTATTTGTTGGCGGTTTTTTATCAGTTATGTCTTGTTGTGGATTGGCCGCTAAGAGTGAATGTGACCAGGTACCACGTTGGTGTTTCGGTAACGCGACGGTGGGTCTGGGTGCGGCGGCGGCCAGAGGGGCATGCTTGCTCACCGAGGATGCCTCGGAAAAATGAGTATCACGGAGCACAGCCTTGCACCTGCTCCGAAGAAAACATTGTAATTGTTCATAGGACGGAAGTTCGGTATCTGCATGTTTTTCCTCAAAATCGCAACGTAACTCTTTGTCTAGTTTCGATAGAATATGATATACCAAAACAAAATCCCATTTTGAAGTCGGTAAGTTTAAAGTTTTCAGAATGCTTAGGTTTTCTTCAAAAAGATCTAATGATTTTTGAAACTCTCGCGGATTAGTGATTTTGAAGTCAATGCTCAGTATGTCTCGCCAACACGTGAAAGCTAATGAACGCGTACTTGGATAACGCGCTACAAGAGAATCGTACGCATCTCGATAATGTTCGTGTGTCATAGGATACGCCTTTACGACTAACAATGGCTCGTCACTAAGCGAAGAGATCAGGTAATGAAATTTCTCAGTGTCCGTAAGTGTGTCTGAATTGTGAATTTAAGCATTAAAAAGATCGAAGTACTTAGGCCATTCCTTGATATTACCCGAAAAGTTGGGTAAATTAATTTTTGGTAGCTTGATATTCGTTGCCGACAATGATAATCGTTGGTTTCGAGATTGATGTGAATCGGTCACAAAAAATCTGCGATGAATTGACAACACGCGGTAATAATTATCGTCGAACTGTTGCTGAAGCTTATCATCTTCGTTAACTTCTGTTTCAGAAGAGTCCGTTTCGTTACATACAAGCTGAAGAATTGTAAAGTGTGCACTTTCAAAGTTCGATACTATTTGACTTAGTTCCTGATGATAAGATAAAAATAAATCCCGTTGCAGAGGCTCATCCACGTATGAGTTACCTATTTCTAAAGCCTTCGTCATTCGCTTAAAAGCGATAGTTCGCTTCCGACGCAAAACTGGCAAATCTTTAACGGTAAAAACAATATTATCCCTAGACTTAGTCTTAGTAAGTGTACCTCTACGAGCACACGAACCCTTTGATAACAATGACATGATTTAAAATTTCTCGAACAACTTGTTAAACGCAATGAAATAAGAATATAAAATAGAATGAATTAAAACTCAACGTTGTAAAGAAGTGATAACGATGCGTAAATTCCGAGAAGCTAAAATAAGTTCGTAATTTGTTTCAACCGTATCAGCTTAAAAATACGGCTTATAATCCCAAGATGCTACTTGGTGATTACGACCTTTGGTTACCGATAAATGGTCTATTGTATTGATACGGACGAGCACAAGAACAGGTACACAATATGAATGAATGCAAAAACGATATTATTTTATTGAGTAGTTCTTGAATATAGATGGAATAGGAAAATAATATTTTTGTAGTATTTAATTTAACAAGAAAAGGTTATTTGTTGTAAAATACCTTCAACAAAATGTTATGAATTATGATCGAACGGTTTAATTCTATGACGAATTAATGTAGGTAGGTAAGTATGCTATAATGTTAAACTAAATACCATTAACTACAAACCCAATAGATAAGTAGGTACGTGGATTCAAGAAGAACGAAAAGTAGGCGGCCCAGTGAATAATAATTATAAATCGATACCTACTGCTATGACATGTGCACCGGTTTAGTTAGTGATTGCACGATAATAACAGGAGGTGTTTCGTTAAGTACCTTTAGATTCGTTAGTCGAATGTATCAAGTTAATTATTGATGTTTATGCTGTATTTTTAAGGATATAAATATAAGATATATTTTAGAGTGACAAAACGAGTAGGATGTGTGTGTGATGGTAAGCAATATGCCTTACCATAATAGCGCAGTAACACGCAGCTATTGGAACATGAAGAGTCCAAGTCACTACCTAGCACCGCACTGCGCTCGTCACCCAGAGATAGAAGGTGTTTTATCTCTTAGCCCAGTAATGTTTCTGGAAACTTTGCCCTTCAAACCGGAACACAGTAGGTAATGTTTGGACACTACTGCTTGGCAGCTGAATAATTGGCAAAGGTGTGGTACTTCCCCAGGCGGACTTTGCAAAGAGTCCTACCACTAGATCTGGTATGTTGTAGGTATTTTGAAATTGATTAACCGATAGAATACCGAGATGAAGTAATTAATTATTGTAAGGCAAAAACGTGACGTTTATTATTTTATGCACCGATTGTGAATTGTGTTTGCATAAAATAAGTTAACGAGAATGAAATCTTACAATAATTGGAATAGGTAGGTAGGTAATTACATACATAACGGTTTTACGTGATGACGGTGGCGTATTTAAAAACAGATTCGATAAAACACCTACCTGGATGAATTGATATTTATTGTGAGCCGAGACGATTTTATTTTATTTTGTGCACCGATATTAGATAGTGTTTTGCACAAAATAAAGTTTGATTTAAATTGATCTCACAATAAATTACGAATGTCGGAAGGTAGGTTACGGTTACGGGTTATAAAAGGAGATGAATTGAAATTATTACAAGCCGATAGAATTAGGCATCGATGGGTTTGTGTGTTTGCCTAATTAGATCTTGTAACAATTCCGGATAATAGTGAATGTAATGGGAACGGTTCGGTGGCGATTTCGATAAATTAGCGAGAAGATGAAAGAAACGTAGGTAGATAGGTAAATCAGCTGATGACGCAATAACTCGAAACGCAATATAACGGATAATTTTAACAATTTACAACGTTAGGTACCTACGTACTAGATATCAAGTAATTTATTTATATATGTGATCAGAAATACCAAACGCACGATGATTTCGGTGATTTAGATGGAAACATCCCGGGTTTCGGCACCAATTAAATATGTACCGTCGCACCAATAGGTGGCTTTCTGCACATACTTGGGGGCAATACGGTAAATTATAGTTGCGATGTTCACAGACTTAGAGGGAGTAGTATTCAAGCACCACGTACCTGGGACTGCTCGCCTCGTCGATGATGTTTCCTCAAATCACTGTGCTGCGCTCGCTTCCAGATCATACATTAAACGTATACGTTCCTGTTTTTGTTGGTTTTCTGAATATAGATGACACGAGTAATCACGTTGATGCAAAAGAGTAAATTCAGTACACTTTTGTGAGGATATCTTCTTGTTACTTTCACCACGTTCACTGAAGCGCGCTCCCAAGAGACGAGTGCGCGGTGCTTGACAGCTGTTTAGAGCTGTGTCTTGAACTACCCTCATGTTAGCCCATCGCAAAATTAATTAAACGCTAGTGAGAACGATACAGTGGGATTATTCTCAAAAAACCGTTTGTTTTCAATATCTTCTTTTGTTATTGCATCATGATAACTTTCAAAGTGGGGTACTATGATAAAATTTGCTTTAAAATTAATGATTTCTGCAAACTAGAGAAGTACAGGGTGGGCGGTTCATTGTGCCTGTGAGGGTATTACGATACTTACCCGAACGGAGACGGAGAGAGCGAATTTGAGGCAGAGAGAGAAGACAGTCGCGTGGTGTGTGCGCGGACCCACGGAGGGTGTAGCGCCCGCGCGGGGCCACAGCGCTAGCAGAGGGACGGAGCACCCGAATAGCAGCGGCATACCTGCAACATCATGTTACGTAATTACAATCAAATTATGTGTTATTAGTTTTCACTTCTATCGGAAGTCCCTATGACTTCCATTTTGTTTTTTGTTTGGAAGAGCATAGCACAGCGGTTCTATAAAAATGTACTCCCCAGCGGTTATCGGTTCTGCGAGCTATATGGCCTGCCCATTGCCACTTCAGAGCTATGTCGGTGACCTGATTTAAAATTGAAGTCTAAGGTCTGAGTACAGAAGTCTAAGAGACTTACCAAACAGTTCAAGCGATATCAGTGCCCCAATGATGAAATGTCCCACCGACCAGGCAGCGTCATGCGGGTCGCCGGCGTGGAAGGCGGGCCCCCACCGCACGTGGCCGATGGTCGCGTGATGGCCCGTGCCGTAGAACTGGTACATGGCCATCAACGCCCACAGGCAGGCGATGCTCGAGTGGCAACGGTTTGGAATCGCTATAAACCAAATTTTACGAACTTATAAACTACACAGACCTACGGATCATCTATAAATTACGTCACACGTTAAAGAGAAGGGAAGGGTCGACAAAATGTGACATTGAAGGAGTCCCAAATTGGAACATGAAGAGTCCAAATCATTACAAAGCACTGCAGTCGTCACCCAGAGATATAACATGTTTGATCATTATGCCCTGTAATTTCACTGGAAACATACCCTCAAACCAAAACATAGTAATGTTTGCATATTACAGCTTGGCTGTAGAATAACCGTCAACTAAAGGTGTGGTAGCCCCAACGCATGTTGCAGATGGTAGCGTGATAGCCCGTTCCGTAGAACTGGTACATGGTCACCAACGCCCACAGGCAGGCGATGCTCGAGTCGCAACGGCTTGGAATCGCTACAAACGACTTTTTACTGAGTTTTACACTATACTACCTAATAGGTAGTGGTCGCCAAGTATAGTAGGACACTACCTACGATCAAAAACTGTTGCCATCTATTGTAAAATTAGACAACTTCCGTGTTCTTTACAAACTGTGTTTTCAAAGTTACGTCTGGTGTAGGGTGTAGTCAGGAGAACGGTGACTGCCGATCAGGAGCACAAGGTTCAAATTTCAAGACAATGGTGCGCACCATTGTCTTTTTGAAGACATGTGCGTAATGCGGCTAACTTAAAAATGATGAAGAAAAACATCGTGAGAATATTTCGATGTTATGTATCATCCACCAACCAACCCGCACTGGGCCAGCGTGGTGGATTATAAAATTTGGGGTCACCACTGACTACTGGTCACTGGTATTTTTGGAAAAATAATCAAAGATGCATGTGGGGTTCAAACCTACGACACACGATTGTGAAATCGCATCGACACTAGACCATCGCGGCTTTTTTGAGTCATGACATAGAATAGATAATTAATATCATGATTAAATATTTCATAGTATTATCATACTTACGTAATTTGGTATCATTCTTGAGCATCGCGACAACATTTAGCGCCAGGACGCCTGACAAGACGGCCAGCACCGCGGGCGGCGCCAACGAAGCACCCAGCACTAGAGTGTTCCCCACGAAGATAATCAGCGAGAGGACAGCCAGGGGAATAAGAGGGCCGCGGGAGTCTCGTCGCCATAGCAGGATAAACATTACTCCAAGGACCACCCAGGACAAACGAGCTAGCAAACGGGAGCGGCTAGGAGAACCTAGAGTGCCCCAGCCAACAGCCCAATGCGCACAAGCTAATAACCCAGCTACCACTATCCCATGGCCGCGCCATCCTATATATCTCCTTGCGATAGCTACCACGGCAGCCACGGACCCCAAAGCCAACACTAACGCCAGTCTAGAAGCCTGCCCAGTCGGCGCCGAACCACCAGACAACCAACAATCCCCTTGCTCCTCTCTACACCCTCTATAATTCCGACTAATCGTTTGCACGACTCCAGAAACAGCCCACAGCCCTAGAGCTCGAACCGTACCTACGTGCCATGCCATTAGACCTAACACCGTTAGAGCTAAATAGGAGAGACTAGCTCCCTCCTCTATGATAAAACTATTTGAGACTAGCACAGCTGCGGACCCGACTAGAGCAGATCGAGCGAATCGCTCGTAGAAATGAGATCGTCCGTCGTACCACCTTTGGGCTATACCTTCCCAGTGCATTATGACTAGAACGCTCGACATAGCTCCGGAAACCAGTCCGGTACTCAAATATATCGCGTGTTCGATATCTTCGAGAACTTTAAAATAATAAGCTGTGTAGCACAACCCTACACACAAACCCATAGATACCAGTCCAGTTGGGACGAATGAACTAGAAAAAATATACGGCAATCGCTCTGGAGGAATGCCTTCAGTCATTAACCAATTGGAAAATATAGCTAATATTAACAATAAAAGAGCTCTAAGCATCGACAGTGAATCAAATTCCACCCAGACTTCTCTAAAGGTGGCGCGAATGTTATCAATAAGTGCCCTGAAACAAAAACATACTCTTAGTTTTCACCATTAAAGTCCAAAATAGACTGTGTGAGTTTACTATCTTACCTAACATTGGCGACATAATTAGTTAAATCCTCTTTTGTTTGAATGGTGGCCGCTTTGTCTATTTGCTCCCGTGTGGCGTTAATTAAGTGAGCTAGTCTGTCGAGGGACACTTGTTGAGACTCCTCTCCATATCTCACTAGGTATTGCATTATCTGAAATGAGATTATAACATTTTTGTACGTATTTATTTAGGAATCAATGACGTAAATTCAAACTACAATGCGTCATTCGGCTTTGAAACATTTTAGATTCTAAGATTACGATAGTGATAAATTTGTAAGAAATCGTTAAAATTATTGCTATCATGAATTTAAGTATACACTAATATTATAAATGTCAACGTTTGGATTGGATGTTTGTTGCTCAATCACATCGGAACGTCTGAACGGATAGGGTTGACATTTCGAACACAGTTAAATTATATTACCTTTAGTTTGGAAGAAGACATAGCCTACTTTTTATCCCGGGAAATTAACGGGAACGGGAACGCTAGTAACACCGCAGAGCGCTGCTGGTAATTTATATATTAGAATAGTGATAATAATGAGAAATAGAGAATAGTCTCGTACATAGCATAATTAAATCAATAGTGGATATCAGAAAGTAGGTACAGATTTATAGTATTCAACAGCACACAAGCAAAACTGAAGATTATAATTTTGAGCGATATATACACAATGTAAGTTATCTGGTCCCTTGTAACTAATTAATACGTAATTTGACAAATGAGGGTTCTTTAACGTCTTCACCGTCCGCCAGGTATAGGCTACATGACGTTACATTCAATTAGAATAGAATAATACATTGATTTATTATTATATTTACATTGATATAATAATATACATTGAATAGAAGAATACATATAAATATAAATAAATATTGGTGGACAATTCACACACAACACCATCTGACCCCAAACTAAGCAAAGCTGGATAATTACATTGTAAAAACAAGATGTAATAATATTCGCAGCATATTTTTGTTTGAAGTGATGACTTCTTTTGGTGCAGCACAGACAGTTTTTCTGTGAACTGTGAATTGAATTCTAGCGTCACGCTCGGGAATGATAAAAAAATCTTCGGGTAAACTCGGGACCATGGCCACGTCTTCCAGTTTCACTTTCACTAAATGTATTATTTTTCAAGTTCTGATATAATGTATGATACAAGTCATACACAACTAGAACTTAGAACTTCATTACAATTTACCACACTGGCTAAGTGTGGGTTGGTGGATGACACATTTCCTCAAAAGATGTCTTGTCTTAGAACATTCTGGTTCACATTGTTTTCCTTCACTGTATCCAGTATTCTGAAAATATCACTGTGTTCTGGTTCGAAGGGCAATGTTTCCAGTGAAATTACAGGACATAGGGATAAAACATTCTCTGGGTGACGACTGCAGTGCAGTGCTAGGAAATGAGTTGGACTCTTTATACTCCAATGTCTGTGTGTCACTGTGTTGTTATGGGCAGGCATTTAGCTTATCATCAGGCACCAGACCTGCTTGTTTCGTCACTAGCTATAAAAAAAATTACAAAGTTGTACAATTGCTCTTGGAAATATACTTGTTGAAATTCACCAGTTCGCTTATCCAGTACAGAGAGGAATGACGATGAGACCAAAGCATAGCTAGTTGTAGTACTCTATAGTTACACTAGTTAGATATTTAAAAAAAGAACTCTAACCTGTTTCAAATTGTTGCTCAAGAGTAGCAAGATACGTGGTATTGTTGTTTCAGGCAGTATTGGCAACAGTATATTGCCTAGAGAGGGCGCTGGTGGGGGCCGACCCAGCGCCACACTCATTGTGGGTGCTAAATCAGTCTGTTGCACCTCTCTGCCTAAAGAGATGTCTCCATAACCACCCAGACCCAACCCTCTGTAAGCGAATAAGGCTGCCGTACGCTCAGCCTTACTCTCACCCCCATGGTCACCTAAAACAGTTTAAAATGAACTTAAAAGTGTCATGCATCAATGCACACAATCATGCAATGTATGTTAGTTTTAAGCTGCTACTAACTCCTTGGTGGAAGATGCAAGCGAAACACAGAGAATAATGAGAAAATCAAAAACAATTTCACAGTGACAAGGTTTATAGTATTTTAGAACTGAAGGGCTTATTTTGCACAAATCCTTGTAGTAATCCTTACTGCACACTGTGTGAGTAATTTAAGAATTTGTTTGCATAGTTCTCAGCAATCAAGATCATAATGCTGAATCTGAGGCGGGCTAGGAGAACTAAATTTCAGACAATGTCATGAATTTACTCTAGAGTTTGCACATCTAAATCCAAAATACTACAAATTTCATAGAAAACCTTTCCAAGTTGAGATTATGAAAATCATCAATTAGTTTTAGTTCTAATTTAAATTGTATTTTTCAGACTGTTATTTAAAGCGTAACTAGAATATGGACTGTGTCAAATAAATGTTCATTATTAGAGGTACCAATACATTCAGGAATATTTTAAGCAATGATTAAATCCATGGCAAACTTGAAAATCAGCATACAACAGAATAATTGTTATGCGAAACAGAAAAAACTTCTCACCAAAATAACACTATTAATCTACAAAAATAATGCTTTAGAATCACACACATCATAGCAGAAAGAAAACAAACTAGTAATCAACAACCATTTAAAAATTCTAAGTTCTAGCATTACTACATTTACCCACCAGATTTGTGTCCTTGTGAGTCTAAAACAATTTGAAAATGTTTTAAAAACTAAGAAAATGTGATGTGTCTCACTTCTAAAACTTATTTTATAGGTCACTCTATACAGAGAACTTGACTCTGTCAAACAATACTGTTTGCGGAATATTTTATATGCAAAGCTGTGTAATTGTGTGAAATAAATTGTGTCACTAAAGATCAATTTTAAAGAAATATAGTATACATTTAATAAATCCCTTATTAATAGTAATATCTAGGTAGCTCTAGATTGAGCTGTGATGTTGTTATTTTGTTGTTATTGTGGGCACTAATGTAATACTTGTATTATTGTTAAGAAATGAATAAATCTCAGAAAGTATCACATTTCCAAGAACATTTTCAAAGTTATAAAAACTCTTAACAAGTCAAAGTTGCATCATCACTTAAAAAGTGAAGTTGTACTAATTTAATTTGGCTGCATTTCATATTTAGATTTATTATTTGAATGTTTAATATATGTTACCTGTTTCAGTCATGCCATGGTCTCCGACGACATACAGCAAAACGTCAGGTGGTAGCATGGAGATAATCTTCTCTAGTCTCGAGTTAGTTTCATTCAATTTCCTTGTCATCTCAGGATGGTTGGGCCCGTACCTGTGGCCAGCGTGATCTACACCTAAATAGTGGGCCACTAGGAGGTCCCAGTCATCTTTTACAATTTCATCATATATTTTATTGTCAACTTCTGCAATAGAAAATTAGTTTTGTAATTAAACCTAGCCTTCCCTCAGTTGAGCAAATGTATCTACCAAATCCCTCCATATTTTCCAAATTTTATCATGTAATATTTATTTGACAAATAATGTTGCTATTCAAATAGATGCCAATATAAAGAAATTATTTTTGTACACATCCATCAAACTCTGAAATCTAGTATTGCTGCAAACTGAATAGCAAGCAATGGGCCCTCAATTTTAAAGCTGAAATGGTAGTATCTAAGTTTCTAACATAAATATTAAGCACTTTTGTGACTTGGTCACATTTTACAGTATGAACTTCAAACAAGAAGGTAAGTAGCATTTCTGTAATAATGTTATAGGATGTTTTAATAAAATTAATCAGTAAATAAGACAAGTAGGTAATTGAAACAAACCTTTATCAACAGTGTCCAAGTCCCAAGTATGGAAGGAGTACATGGCATGTGAACGTTTCCACCTTCCAGGTATAAGTCGGCCCCATGTGTCATCTCCTAATAGAATGGCACGACCACCACTTTTTGCCAACTGTAATTAGAAATTAGTGTTACAAGCCCTTACTATAAACAAATATAGTGCAGTTATTGGTAGAATTTACACCTAGCTTTATCTAAATATAATTAATTTATTTATAAGTATGTGTTAACCGTTAACCTCCATCTTGCCTGGATTGATGATCTACAAAGGAATGTGCTTACATAGAAGTAACTGATGCACCAAAAAACTAAAACCAAAGTAATTTACAATGAACTTGAAATTATTATTTTACCTGATCAACAACATTATCTTCATGTAACTCCATAGCAGCAAAGTTGGAGCTCACATCGATGAAAGTAGGCAAAGATCCAGTCACTAGGGCCTTAACCCGCTGCAGAGTGGTCGTAGGAGGGTCTGCCATAAAGCGAAACAGCCGCGTGCGTTCCGGCCACCTGTCTAAGGTTTTCTTCATAACCGGCAAGCGGTTTTGGAACGCCAAAGGCTTTTCATTGGTAGGGTCATATTCAGTGAAGTCGTAACGCAGCGCATCTACCAGCACAAACATCACTCTATGTCTAGGCGGTACGCAGGCTAAGGGCCCTCCGGGGACAGCCAATATACGCCGAATCTTGACATCTTCCGAGCACAAACCGCTACCAGAAGAGTTTCCTTTTTCGTGCCCATCGCATCCAAACTTATCGAGTGGGACACACTCGCTAGTATCGCTTAAAGTTTTACGAGATAGTAAAAATCCATGACCGAACATCAACACCGCCGACAGAATCAAATATGAAAACCATATTAGGTATAAGACATAATTCCATTTTTCTTTCATGATACTAATTATTTTATATGAATTTAGTTGAAAAGAATATCAATTTTAGCCGTAGATTCCATGACAAATATAATAATACGAAATGAATTTGTACAAGAACAGATTCAAGATTCAATTCAAAGATTTCAAAGAAGTGTGAAGCTGTGAAGTCTGTGAAGTGACTTCAAAAGTGTTGCCAGCAGTGCTGCCAGTCGGGTCTTGTCAGAAATAACCTAAAATGTAACCTTTTTACACAAAAAGTAACCTTTTAATTTTTTTTTACTAAAAGTTGATAGAATAGATTAGTTGTATTGACTTATAGAAACATCCATGAGTATTTGAGCACTTGCCCGCATTTTGTGTTTTATTCATAATTCATATCCTAGTCGTATGTAACAAAAATTGATAGGTAAAGGTCGTCACAGATGTAAGTAGCTATAATATTACAGTTTTTCGTGACGTCAGCAACATATAATATATTAGTTTTATTGCATTTTAATATATTAGTATATTAGTACCTCAATATATTAGTTTTATTGCATTTTAAACAAAAAAAAAACAGAGCAAGACATATTTTGAGTGTACAGCATATTTCAACAGTGACAGCACGTCACGAGTCATTTTTTATTTTCGACGCCCGACGAAAAAACGACGGGTGTTATTAGTTTCACATAACTGTGTTTCTAGCATCGTAGCTCCCAAACGGATGAATCGACTTTATTTTTTGTGTTTGAAGGATGAATTAGTCGGAAGTGTTCTAAGCTAGGTTTGATGTAAAATTATTCAAGATGGCCGCCACCACAAAATGGTGGTTAACATATTTTTTCATAGCCTTCCTCAAAATGGAAATCAAATGAAAGGGATTGACTAGAAGAATACCAATTTCAAATCCAAGATGGCCACCACCAAATAAGGGAGAATTTAATAATTTAACTATGTTGTTATTAAAACATTCATGTAATCCATATTTCAGCTTCATCATCAGACCCCAGACCCCAGCACCAAAGTACTGGTCAAGACGAATAAAATGAGACCAAACTCGATGGGTCATGTCGTTAATTTACTGAATTCCTATGGCTATCTTTCAGCTTCGTCATCAGACCCTGGTTGCCATCAAGTACCAAAGTACTCGTCAAAGCGGATAAAACGAACCCAAACGCGATGGTGTTATGTCGTTTAATTACAAGATTCCTATGGTCATTAGCTTCATTATCAGACTCTGGTTTCCATCTTACACCAAGGTACTCATCAAGACAAATAAAACGATCCCAGAATTGACGGGATTTCGTCGTTTCATTACAAAGGTACAAAGTTCCTATGACCACAGTCTAGATAGATCCGTCATCAGAACTTGGTTAATATCGGGATAGATAAAAGTAATATGTATAGCTTGTAAAACAAATCATGATGTGTGCTCGGGCAATCTTGAAACATGCTGTACATTCACAATATATCTTGATATACCAGCATTTATATTGATATGCCTTAACATATATTACGGTATATTGTGGTGGCGTCACAAAAATATGTATCATAGATGCGTGTGTGGACACTCGAACATTTGTATAGAAAATATACGGAAATATGTCCAGCTATGACATATAAAAATATGTATTATAGTTACGTTTGAGACGGCCTTAAAGAGCTGTGGTTCTAGTTCTACTGATATCGAAGCTTACCAATATGAAAAAATCTAAAACGAGAGCTCCGTTTCACTTCGTTTTTATGTAAAAAATTAAAAGTTAATGCTACAAATTCAGAAAAATCACCTAAAAGTAACCTTTTCATTAAAGTAACCTAAAAGTAACCAAAGCAGTTTAAAAATCACCTAAAAGGTTACAAAAGTAACCTTCTGGCAACACTGGTTGCCAGTGTTGTGTGACAAACTGTCAAAAATAATATTTGAAGTCATAGACTGAAAAGTTTTCGTCGAGTACAGTGGCCAGCAATCAAGTTGACCCAAAATTGACGTGGAAAGAGAAGTTCACGCATGTACACTTCCACCAAAGAGACCGAAGAAACGTTTCTGCGCAGCCATTGCGCCGCTAACTTCATTGGGTCAACTTGTTTGCCAACTTATACCATACTTCTACGTCGATATCGAGAGAAAACTCAAATTATTACCTACTAGATGTCCGCCCTGGCTTCGCTCGGGGTACATATACAGCCTAGCCTATAGCACTCAGGGATCCCGTATATATCCAACGGTGAAAGAATTTTTGAAATCGGTACAGTAATTCCTAGGAATATCGCGTTCAAACAAAAAAAAATTGGCGTGCAAAAAAAAAAAAGAAATCTAAGATCCTAAATGTCTATGTCTGTACCAATGGGCTGTATCTATGTATATATTGTATATATGTATATTATAATAAGTTACGGCTGGTCTAGTCGTACACGCCACACGCACCACTGTGTTTTCGAAGCCATGTTTGTTGTAAAAGATACGGCTGGTCTAATCGGGAGAATGGCGACTGCCGATCCGGAGACCACGGGTTCAAGCCCACGGGCGCCACTGTCTTTTCGAAATCTAGAATCTTTCGAAGTAATGTGTCATTCACCAACCCGCACTGGGCCAGCGTGGTGGATTATGGCCTTGACTCTCTCCTCGTGAGAGAAGACCCCGAGTTCCAGCAGTGGGAACATTTTGTGGGCTATTTAAGATTATGTGTGTAATGCTGCATAAAACTTAAAAAAAAACGGTGAAGGAAAACATCGTAAGGAAACCGACATATGTCTAGAATCTCTCGAGATCATATATGTCATCCACCAACCCGCACTAGGCTCACGTGGATTAAGGCCTGGAGTCTCCTTGCGAGAGAACTCCCAGAGTCTGTACTGTGTAAACATGTAAACATTTTGTGGGCTGCATATGCAATGTTATGGTTTAGTCATGAGAGTGTTACGGCTAGTCGGGATAACAGCAACCAACTGCTGATTCGGAGCCCCTCGTTCGAATCCCACGCGCACAACTGTTTGTACAGAGTCATGTGTTTAATCTCATAGTCGTGGTCAAGCTACTAAACTGTGCGATAATGATAAGTACATGAATGCTTTTTAATTTGTAGTCCACCTAGGTACTGGACTATAGTACGTTCCACAGAGAGGTCTAGAAAATCAAAACAAAGGTGATATCATAACATAAACAACGTTTAATCTTAGTATTTTTATGAAACTGTCTTAAAATATTTTTCACAAATATGAATCGACTTTATTGTATTTGTATTGATCAAATAATTATATAAATTATACTATTTTATTTCAAAAGTTATAGAAAGAAATGGTAGGATGAAAGAAATGTGATTATAAGTACTAGATAGATAGATAGATAGATAGATTAACTCTTTATTGCACTTAACAAAGTAAACAAAGTTACAAAAACTTAATAAAATAAAGTAACAATTGGCGACCTTATCGCTAAAAGCGATCTCTTCCAGGCAACCGCTGGATGGAAAAGGAGAAATGAAGAATAATAAGACGGGGAAGTACAAACAATGAGTGAAAGATTATAAGTCTATAAATATGAAAATTAACTTTGAAATATTCTAATATAAATACACTACAATACTATTAAACATAAACCTACATATTAATAACAATACATCCTAATACATAAATACGAATATAATATAAACTAATAAATAAATATCATGATTTACTAAAGGATATATACAATAATATATGAAATTGATAAATTTACAACTTAAATAAGAGTAACGACTTCAACTAAATTATCACGTAGATAGATATACCTGATTTACCAGTTGTTTGAAAACTGCAACTGATGGAGCTTGTCTAATAGTTACAGGCAAAGCATTCCACAGCTCAACGGCCCGAAAAGCGAACGACTTGCCGTAGAAATTTTCGCTGCGTGCCAAAGGCGATTGGAGTGACAAGTTGTTCTTAGACCGGAGAGGCAGAGAGTGCGCATCGCTCCAGAATGTAAAAACATCTTTCAAATAACGCGGTGATGAGGGTTGAAATAAAACATTGTAGAGTAGAGATAAAATATGAGCATTCCGACGAAGGCGAATGGGAAGCCACTTGAGCTGCATACGGAACTGAGATACATGATCATATTTGCGCAAGCCAAATATGAATCTTATGCAATAATTTTGGAGACGCTCAAGTTTATTTAGCTGGTTTTACTAGCAATTTAATCTGTGTTTCTCAAACTCTCAATTTTGCATTCAATGCATTCAATACATTCGTACTTCTTTTCATCATATTAATATTATTTCTAACATACCCCTCTCATACCCATATTGTAAAAATGCCCATTTCCGTTATATGAAGCTAGTTGACTTCGGGTTCGCGGTCATTTCGCACAGATCTTGTCCACTATAAAAGTATTCAAGTATGGACTAATTAGTTAATAATTCAAACAAAGTAGATAGATAGATAGAAACTCTTTATTGTGACACAAAAAACTTTAAGTATTACCGAAACACACTTAATAACTAGCGCCACAAATGGCGGCCATTGTTGAGAGCAATCTCTTCCAGGCAACCAGCCATTTAAAATCCCATTGCAATAAAAAATCAATGTAATGTAGTACATTAAAAACATTTTTTTTTTATTGTAATGGGATTTTAAATGGACGTCTAATTTGTTTTAATTATTATGGATTTGTATTATTTGAGTACTTTAATAGGAAATGTAACTACTCGTTAGCAATAAAAGAGTATGACTAAAGAGCTCCGAGAAAAAGGTTGCTTGTGTTCGATCAAAAAACACAAAATGCCATACATTTCGTGTTTTTTGATCGAAGCTTTTCGATGTGTTTCCAGAATATTACGTCATAGTTATGACTGATCATAACACTATGACGTAATATTTTGGGTAGTGCGAGGACAATTAGAACGAGTTTTAATTATCGTTAAAACTAAGAGAAACGTTTTTAAACAAAATATTTAAAGTACTTTTCTAAGTCACTGGTCCTAGTGTTACATTCGTGCTTCTTTTCCGAACTCGAATGCTTTGTTTTCCTTTTTTAACGCGGGGGAAATACATTTATGTATGCCCGCCATACAAGGACATGGTGGGGTATCTCAAGCTCGACACCATGGGAGTGGATATGGTGCCCTTACAGACTAAATCCCCCACAGGTATCTCTGGCAGGACCTGGGATCGCTTTTCGCATTCACTAACGATCCAGTCCTACCACCGCCCTTGCGGGCCCATCTCGAGAGGTTTCCAACTCTCGCTCCTCACACGACCTGCTAAGGTATTTGGGAGAGAGATACCTCACCACCGTGGCTAACCCTAGACGATCGCGGATTTTTATTTTTAAGGGGTACAGTAACTGTATATTATATTGTTTTGATCTATCTCGTAGCGTTCATCCAGCTTTTGCAATGTTAGCGCAAAAATGTGTTTATTTACGACATCACCTCTAAAACTATCATTGTTAATTTATCAATCAAATATTATAGTTTTTAAACCCTTGCGATTTGAACCCAAAATGTAAACACTATATTCGAAACTTTATAGCGATCAGAGTAGCGATTCTGAAACCATTCGGTTGCATCCGACACAGAATCTCATCTCTCGGTATTTGTCTTATCTGTTTAGCATGACAGAGACCGAGAGATGAGATTGGATGCCGAATGGAACAAACCGAATGGATTTAGAATCGCTACCTAGGGTAGCGATTCTAAATCAGCGGTTGCATCCGACACGGAATCTGATATCTTGGTCTTTGTCTTATCTGTTTAGCATGACAGAGACAGGGATTGTCATTCCGATTCCGAACCATTAGGATTCCATTTAGAATGACTTACCCAGAATAATTATTTAATCGACCTTTTGGCAGCGTCAACCGCCATGGTCACGAGAAGACTGAAGAAGTTGCGGGTTCTCTCATTATTAAATGAGGAGATCTCCATCTAGGTTCATTTGGCCTTCCAAAATCGCAGGGTGACCAACACGACACACAACACTCACATCACCAGGCTTCTCCAAACTCCGTGCGCGATGTACACATTTATTTATTAGTGGATTTCACGACGCCGATAACCGAAAACCGGGTGCTTTTCGATTATTGTCATCGTGGTTCAAAAATATGTTTTTTTAAATTTCCAATGCTTCCTAAACCATTCTCGCGTAGTAATGACATTCGGTAGATTGAATCTTCGGGTCGTGGATCTCGATCCAATGACCAGCAGGTCTACTACGAAAACAAACTCCGAATGATCGGATCCGATCGACAGCTGAATCGGATTGTAGCCTACCAAGAAAAACATTCGGATCGATACATCTCGGTCGGAAGTTATAGACTTATATCGGATGAGGGTCGGATCGAAAGAAACGGCCGATCCTATCAACCGCCAGATTGTCTTTCGAGGTAAGAAACGTCCATAAGTTCGGCCGATACATCGTTTATCGGAATTCGTAGTAGGCCTGCAGTTTTAGCATCAATCAAATGTTCAGCAATTGCAGATTTTTGTGTCTGGCGATTTTTTACAGCGGCAATGTGTTGATTGTTCCGAGTCCCAGCAGTGGGAACATTTAGTTTGCTGTTTATGCCATGCATATAATTATATTTAGCCTTGTTATGCGACTAAAATTTAAAATGGCAGGTAATGAAGCGTACTACGAACTATCTTATAAAATAAAGGTTGAGAAATGCTGGCCTGTCAAATCGAGAGTCACATTGATTTGTTTACATTTTATTCATCGATATTTGGAACGAAGTATAGGGCATAGATACAGGTATTCGGTACAATATTACCGAAAAACCGGTAATACCGGACTATTTATGGCAACTCTAAAAACCGGTTGAAATTTAATATACCGGTTTTTGGGTACTTATTTTGAAAATAATAATTAAATTCGTGAATAAAACCCATAAGGTGGCTACTGGCTAAAGATCACAAAAATAACAAACAACTTATTTTATTGATGGGCGGCGGTCTACGTTTTCTTTTTGTGGTTAACTCGACATTGTAGCGCGAGTAGCGCTTATGAAAAGTATAAGAATTAATTTATTTTTCGCTTTGGAGTGCCTATTTGTGGCTTTGAAGTCGGTTTAATTTTTTATATAAAATAGTTAATTGTTTAGTTCTTTTTAAGTGCAAAACAAGTGTTCATTCATACATATACATAATTTCGTATTGATAGTATCGTACGTCATAACTTTTGGGAAATTTAGACACACGGCAGTGTGGCTAGCCAAGCTCAATCTACAACTACGTGATCCAGGCAAAATTGTAGGCAAATTTTAGCTCTTTTGTATAAACGTTGTGTATGTATGTAACATCGCAACTCATATCATATTATGTATCATATTGGTGTATATTATAAGCTATTGACGTTAAGTCTAAAGTTAACGTACCTAAACCACGTTCGGGGTAGTATCAGCACGAAATTCGCGTCTCTCTGCCGCGAAAACTGATTCTATCGCGTCGCTTCTAGCCTACATTCAGGGCGACCGCGGCGAGACTTGTGACGTCACACAGCGAACACACCGCGCGGCTATTTGATGTTTAGCAAGTTATTTCAAAATGTTCACATATACGTCATTTATTGAGATATCGAAATATTTTGTTTCAGTATGTATTATTTATTTCTTTTATCTTGTAATATATGTAATTAGTTTTTTATTTTACGTAATCGGAAACTTCCTGATTCATAGTTACTATTTACACAGTCAGTCTGGCTCATGGAACTTGGTATGAAAAGATTGATTGAATCGAAATAAGTGTTACTCTGTCTTATCTGTGGTGGCACTCTGTCACTGTGGACTGTGGTTTATGATATGTCATTATCACTGTCAATCCGTGAAATTATCAATATTTCAGTATTTTCAGAATTTCTGTCAGTCTGGCGAAACCGTAGTACTAAAAATTAATGTATGAAACGGTTTTTCTATTTTATGGTGACCGAACCCGTCAAAGTAGAAAAGTATTCCATATTCAAATGGTTCCTATAACATCATTGACTTTCTTGTTTTAGCCGTATAATAGTGACAAAATGGCGGCTACGGCCGCCATAACAGCCGCCATATTTGCAAGTTTGTAATCCGTCAATGTCACAATGTCAGTTTAGAGACGTAGTGATTACCTGATTACTTACTCTGTGGATTCTGTTCCCGCCATTATGTGATAACTTACTCTGTGCCCGCCATTTTGTCCGATTATTGAGAAAAGAAAGTTTGTTTTTGTTAAACGGAGAAACGGACATACGACTAATAGTGTGTAAATATTGTCCAGGTGGGTGGTAAGGTTTGGGTTAGGGTTTTTTTTTGGGTAGATTTTCGACAGATGTAGTGATAATGGAACCGAGCAAAGAACGAGGGCCCCTGCCCTCGTCATGGCCCTTCTTCGAAGCCTTGGAGGTCTTGAAGAAATCTCAGATGATGAATTCACAACCACCTTCAACAGATAATTCTCCTGACGCCACCCTGGGCCCCGCCAGCCAGGGGACAGCCCCTAGTGTTGTAAGTACTAAGTTTTTAAATTGTGTAAACTAAAGTATCAAATTTTTAGAGTGGAATAATTGTAGTGTGTTTGCTATTATGTCAAATATTTCCATGGAATACAAATAATGAAAGTTAAGAAAACAGTGAGATGACTTTATTAGTATTAATTGGTCCTCAAGCCTTGGTGACAGTTAATGCAGGCTTGGTGGATAAGAATGAGTACTTAATACAAATCATGTTTTTGTTTTTCTTTAATCTGCCACGAAGCAGTAGTGTGCTTAATTTACTGTGTTCCAGTTTGAAGGGAAATGTTTCCAGAGAAATTATTGGGCTAAGAGATAAAATAATAAACCAACATTCCTGTATCGCAGACAATAACATGCTAATTTTATATTACAGACAAGCATCCCAGGCATCTTCGAAAGCTTCCTCTGTGGTGGGTGCTGGCGATGCCGTTTCAGAGGTATCATATAAGATGGCAGAGAGCACGATATCTGACACTGTGGTGTCCACTGTGCTTGCTTCAACTTGTGGGCAAGAACAAATACTTTGTAAGTAACTAAAAATATTTTTACTACTGAAATTAATAACTACACTGACACATTCATAGAGTACATACAGCATACCTGAAGTATTCAACATACTTCAAAGCTTCAAAAAGCATAGTACAGGTAATATCAGTACTTTTGTGTAGTGGTAGGACTCTTAGCAAAGTCCGCCTGGGGAAGTACCATACCTTTGCCAGTTATTCTACCGCCAAGCAGGAATGTGCAAACATTACTGTGTTCCGGTTTGAAGGGCAAAGGGAAAATTTAAAATTCTAACCGTAGTCTCCATGTACGTACAAACTAAAACAAATAAATTCTAACAAAAAGTTTGTCAAAGTCTTAAAAATATATTACTTGAGAAAGGTTACTACACAATAGACAAATATCTTGCCGATAAAGCAATTATTATAGAATAAGTATAGAATAAGTCGATCCGCTCCGCACGACACTAATTATATTGCCACACCCAATCAGGGTAGGTAATTATGAAGTAACTGTAACATGTACGATGTACGTTTAGATAAGACCAACAATTGTACCATAATAAGCAATAAATTATTGAGTATTGAGATCTCTGGGTGACGAGCGCAGTGCAGTGCTAGGTAATGATTTGGACTCTTCATGTTCCAATAGCTGCGTGTCACTGTGCTGTTATGTGGCAGGCATGTTGCTTACCATCAGGCACATGTCCTGCTCGTCTCGTCACCCTTTATTAAAAAAAATATTTGTATCATTATAGATATATTTTGTTGACTGTGGTTAGTTGCTACCAAAATCAGTGAGGTGTATTAATAGCGGTTAGTAAGCTAGCTTACTACATTCAGAAGTGAGGCTGCTTGCTTGCTGCTAACTTGCTTCTGAAATCAGTCAATTATGCTTGCTTCTAACTTGCCTCTGAATTTAGTCAATTGACCTTGCTTCTGAATTCATTCACTAAATTTAGCCAAGTATAATATCCCTTTAAGACTAATAGTTTTACTCTTTTCAAGTAACTTAAAGTAAGCAAAAGCAATGTGTTATAATTCCAGAGAGAAGTATTTGACCTGTAGTGAAGAAGGGTGAAAGTGGCACTCCTGTACCAGTGACCGCCGATGTCATCTACCTGATGTTTGAGGAGAGTAGTGTCTTTAAATATGAGGTGTGCTACAATCCTCCTCAAGACTACAAATATCTACTGTTCAAACTACTCAATGGTAAGTGAAGTGAATGTCATTGATTGAGTTGGAGAAAGAAACCAATTTATTTTAGTTTAGCGACCCATTCCGGCTACATTTGGATGTCATATAAAGAATCATAAGACTATTATTTTAACACAAATATATTTATTTATTTTGTTACGAGCTAGAAGTATGTATGGGTTTAGATTAAATACACAATAGAAGTTTTAATTTCCATTGGGGAATACTTGTTCTCTTTCCAGGTCCTTTCTCGAGCTGCACTCCCTTGCCGGATACTCACTTCCTACTTATTGTTCGTACTACGCTCACACGTAGGGTATTCTGCCTTCCAGTATCACTCATGCGGCGGGCCCTCTTCTTTACCTTCTGTTTTCTTCTTGTGCATTATGTTCTCAAGTTTCCTCTTCTTGTTCCAATTTTTTTTATACTTTTACATACTCATAAGATTTGCAAATTATTTACCCAAGACATAACCCTAATGTGTTATTTGGCCCTATTGACCTTCTCCTGGATACTTGTGCAACAAAGTCCTGAAACGTCGGAATATTCTACTTATATTATAAATGTCAATGTATGGATGTTTGTTGCTCAAACACGTCGTAACGCATGAACGGATCCGGCTGAAATTTGGAACACAGATCATAGTCTGGAAGAACACATACTTAGGCTTTTTATCCCGTGAAAATAACGGGAACGGAACTAAGCGGCAGTAGATAAGCGTTAATCTGTCTACAAAAAGATATCGTGTTTTGACTAGTTAAAATATTAGTTAATAAGTCATAACCCATCTTACATTTGTTGCAGAACCTCAAAATTCAACACACCTGGAGTCCAGATCCTTCTGCGGCGGCGGAAAATGCAGCAGTAATTAGCGATGCTTTTTATCCCGGGCAAATA
Source organism: Ectropis crepuscularia (assembly GCA_963693475.1). Lineage (NCBI taxonomy): Eukaryota > Metazoa > Arthropoda > Insecta > Lepidoptera > Geometridae > Ectropis > Ectropis crepuscularia. The sequence goes on along the minus strand of OY856357.1, from coordinate 10,274,461 downwards.
ACAAGAACTACGCAGGTTACACCGATGGGCGCCGCTAGTCGTAGATAAGCGTTAATCTGTCTACTAAAAAGACATCGTGTTTTGACTCGTTAAAATATAGTGAATAAGACATAATCCATTTTACATAATATGTTGCAGAACCTCCACAATAACACATCCGGAGGCCAGGGTAACGATTCTAAATCCATTTGGTTGCAACCGACACGGAATCTCATCTCTCGGTCTTTGTCTTATCTGTTTAGATTGACAGAGACAGGGATTGTCATTCCGATTCCGAACCATTCGGATTGCATTTAGAATCGCTACCCAGATCCTTCACCGGCAGCAGTAGTTAATTTAGCATCAAATATTTTTTATTAGTTACTATATCGTAATATAAATGAAATAAAAATTAAAAAACGATGTTGTTATTTATTTATTTAATAGTAATGTAATCGATTCGGGTTATCCGATAATCGATTTCACTAGCCATCCCTATTTTTTTTTTTTGTTATGTTGGCGTCACTGGTTTGTTGAAGTTTTAGTTTGGCTAAAGAACTATAATATGCATGGCCAAGATTAAATTCAAAAAATAAATAGAAGTTTTAGTTAGGTTGGTATTTGATGCATTCCATGTGTTTCATACATTTGGATTGGTTCATTTTTTTAGTAGGGAGTCCCGTCTCTTATAACGTAGTGATTACTTACTCTGTGATTTCTGTCAACAATAACTTCACTTGTTCAGTTTATTTCATTTTTGTGTTTTTCGACTTACATAAAATGTCCCATTATTCTTTCTTTTAAATTCACCTATATATCTGTATGTGTGAATCTTAAACTTACAAAAGCTTTTATAAATTGAGTGAAGTTAATAAACATAACCTATAATTGTGCTGGGACCAGTTTTGTTTTTATGAACTTCTAATTCGATTTATCCATGCAGCTGACATGAACTGAAAGAGTTACTGTGACTGAAAAGTGTGGAATAGTATGTTACAAATAAGTCAGGATGTCTGCACCGTCCAGAGTAAACAAAGAAAACTTTCGTCTATTAGACTTATCTAGCGATGAAGAATCAGAAGATTTACAACTTGAAATAATACCCAGCCGAAAAAAGAAAGTCACGAGGTAAATTAACTATCTTTTACTTTGTCTTATAAAGACTTATCTCTCACTAAATATATTATGTAGTGCTGTGGTATTTAGGTTCATATTATGCTTTTGATTGTGAACACTATACAAGTACTTAATGTTTATCTTTTCTTTTGTTTCTCTAAATTTTATCGTTGCTGTTGTATTATTTTAAGACGTAAGCCAAAGGGCATTGGTATTGAGGTGAAGCGTTAAATTGCTAGCTTTTAACTTACAATGCTAAATAAGAATTGAAATATGGCGCATTGAATGACAGATTGCGAGACATATTCCTATTGTTTTCTTTCTGTTGCATTTTTACAGCTAATTCCAATAAAAAATTGAGTTGGTATCTGAGGAGTGATCAACTGGTACTCATGTCCTGCTAGATGTGTGATATACTAAACGGATAAAAAAAATACGTACTCCAAATTTAACAATAAACAATTATTTAAATGCAACATTTTGTCTTTGGAACAGTCTCCTGTTAAATCATGATTTTGGAGGTACAACAATATGTGGGAGCCATTGATTTGTTCTATGCTATGATACCAAGATAATGTCAATAAATTGAAGGCTTGCCACAATGTGACTTGTCAGCTATGATAAAATATGGTTATTAAAACTGTTTTTCATTTTATTACTGTAGGTATGCTAATGCTGATAAAAATAATACTTACAAAAACATTGATAGGGTAAGTTCGCCTGTTCGCGTCCATCGCCCAGTTCGCGTCCATTTTACGGATCTTCATTAAAAACTCACGAAATTTAGTATACTAACACACCAATAAGTCGCAAAATTAATACGGCTAATACCTCGATGTATAAGAAGCATGCACACATAAACAACAGCTCCGTGCTTGAAACCAATCCTGTGTAAAAAAATAGTTTGTGACGGTTGTTCAAAAAGACAGTGCAAATACGCGGAATTATGAAAAAAAAATAGTGGGTACCGGTGCGTTTGAACGTAAGTCTTTTATTGTTTTATGTGCAATTTGGACACATAGCTATTTCTAGACGTTGATAGTGATATAAGGAATTATATAAATTATGAATTTGTTTATTTTTTTTATAGTTAACGGTTAAAATAAGGTGGACGCGAATTACTACACCGAATTTATAAAACATGCAGTTTGCGTCCGCCATGGACGCAAACTATACCTACAGGGAATAGTAACAAAAACAGTTTGCGTCCATTTTTTAAATTAATAGATTTTGCGAAATTCAACCCCTAAGAGGGTGAAACAAGGGATGAAGGGTTGTATGAAAATTCGTGATTTTCAAAGTTATCAAATTTGGATCTCGACACTTGACACGAAGCAATTGAATGATTGTTCTATCAATTTTGTAGTTTCGAACTGTACGGGGGTAAAATTGGGGCTGAAATGGGGATGAATGTCAATATAAAAGTTCCCAACCGTTGAAGATAAAACCATGAAACTCTGTATATAGACACTTGACACGAAGCAAACAAATGTGTGGTATATCAATTTCATAATTTCGAACTGTACGGGGGTGAAATTGAGGTTCAAATAGGGGATGAATGTTGATATGAAAGTTCCCAACCATTGAAGATAAAACCATGAAACTCTGCATATATATACACTTGACACGAAGCAAAGGAAGTTTTGTTCTAGCCATTTTGTAATTTCGAACTGTACGGGGGTGAAATTGGGATTGAAATGGGGATGAAAGTATACATGGAAACTTCCAATCGTTGCAGATAAAACCAAGAAACTCTGTATATAGGCACTTGACACGAAGCAAATAAATGTTAGTTCTAGCAATTTTGTAATCTCGAACTGTACGGGGATGAAATTGGGGTTGAAATGGGGGATGACAGTGAAAAGTGCATTAGATTGACTACATTGACCTATCATCTGAAATGCACGCGGATGATTTTAGGGTAAAATCAACACAACAGATTATTGTTAAATTAAAAAATTTAGTACTTATGTTAAATTTTAAGTAATATCAAAGTTTAGAAGAATAAACAGGTATTTTTATTTTCTTTTAGAGAGATTTTTGATGTTAATATGTTGTTTTTTAAAACCCCATAATTCTTTAATTAATAAATAATTAAAATCCAATCTCTTTTTACATTTTTATAAAATATCACCCCTTAATTCCTTTTCTGTGCTGGTGGACGCAAAGTGGTCCAGCGGGTGGACGCAAATTGGATTTTATGGACGCAAACTGGGTAAATCGCCTATTTCTGAAGTTTGTCTGTTTTTAGAAAAAACGCAACATTTTTCGATCAAAACTAAATGTTCATCTTAAAATAGACTATCAAAAGCAACACATTACATACTCTTTTCATTAAAATGAGTGCTGGGACATATTTATTTTGCCCTTCAAACTTGCCAACTGCACTAAGTGGACGCGAACAGGCGAAATGACCCTAGTATGTGTAATAATTATTTTTGACATTATGATACCGTTAATGTTGTACATTTTACATGTCTGTACCATCAAACCATCATATATCTTAAATGAAGGAACTGCAATATGAGATTCTTTAGGATTAGTGGCTTAGCTGATGTTTGGTAATAATTCTGCCTGCAAATCGGAGGGTCGTGGGTTCAATACCCACCAAGTGCATATATTTGTGTGGTGAATACGAATATTGACAGTGTAGTGTGAATACCTCATATCAAACAAAACACAAATTTTCCAGGAGATGAAACAAAACATTTTATTTAATTTATAAAAAACCCCGCTTTGCCCCGCGGTTTACCCGCGTAGTTCCCGTTTACGTCGTTCCCCCTCTTTTAAGGGATAAAAAGTAGCCTATGTGTCCTTCCAGACTATAATCTATCTATGTACCAAATTTCAGCCCGATCCATTCAGTAGTTTTTACGTAAAAGAGTTACAAACCTCCATACTTAAAAACTGACATTTATAATATTAATAGTATTATTGAATACAAAACACTTTTCATCTATTATTCTTATATTTGTGAAAATAATCCTCGAATTATATTGTTAAGATCTTAAATTGCAACACTTTGAATTGGCTTGTTTTTTGAGGTACCTAGTACAAAACTGGAGACATCTTACTATAATTGTTCTTATGTCTACCTGTCTAATAATATCTATCTGTCTAAGCTATTTTGGACTCAAATTTTTTAACCATACTGTGTAGGTAATTGCAATTTTCCATGAATACAAATATCGCAATAGTCATAAAGGTTCTCGTTTGTTAATTTGGTTATCCTTTTTTTTTAACAGGAGCAGAGCCTTTATTAACAAAACTAAAATACAATGAGAACTACACTACGCTACATACCTAACTAACTACTTACACTAAGCACACCTGAATTATTCATAGTTATCCTTAGTTTAAGCAGCCTATTTTGGATCCACAAACCCACATGTAGCACAACTAAGAAAAAACAATTTTGTGCATGCTAGATATATTAATAAAGGTTCCGTTTGCAAGCAAAGTAGAAAAAGATCCTTGCAATATTTTCTCTTTAATTGAGAAATCCTACTAATCCTACTAATATTATAAATGTCAATGTATGAATGATTGTTGCTGAATCACATCCTTACGTATGAATGGATCGGGCTGAAATTTGGAACACAGATAGATTATAGTCTGGAAGAACACATAGGCTACTGTTTATCCCGAAAAAACAACGGGAACTACCCGGGTAACACAGCGGGGCGCTGCTAGTCTCTAATAAAACATTGAAGAATCTATAAATCATTAAATAAATGTATGTGTTTTGTCTAGGAGAGAAAGAAGCAAAGGTCCCACCACACACAGCATCGAACCAAACATTGGTGCAGAAGTACAATGCGCGCTTCGTTGGGCTGTCCGAGGCACCTTGCTTCTCTGGCTCGTCATGCTGACGTGGATTTGCGCCACGCTATACGACCAAGTTTCCACTATGCGGCTGGAAGTTGATAAAGGTAAGATTAGTGGTATAAAGCTCTCTCCCGAAAGATTAATGAGGCGGGCAGGCTCAGTAGCTGTGGTCTGGTCATCCACGGTTAAGCTAAAAGGAATCCGGGGTTGGTGCCGATCGTCTAGGCTGTGCATCCAAGTTGTCGACGATGCGGCCATGAAGGTTGCCAGGTGTATAGGCACCGGCGCAACTGAGGTAGCGCCGCTCTCTGTCCTCTGCAGCCCAAATGTGATAGGCGGAGGGACCATAGACCTGACCCGTTGCGGGAGACCAAGGGTGTCTAAACGCGGGGGCGCCTAGTTTTCACTGCTTATGTTGGGTTCAAATGTGACGGTGATGTGGGTGTGGTCCAGAAAAAGGGTCCGGAAACGGGCAAACCGCGGCGGATTCGCGGAAGAATGCGAGAGCGTACCCGTATTCGCATCGTTAGCGAGAAAGGTGGAACCTCGTGGAAGTTTTAGTCGGTAGGATTACCATTTCCGTCCGTAGTGTGGAGCCCGACATAACCCGATAGTTTCTCCCAGGCGTAGACCCCTACGTATAAAAAAGTGGGAGCCTATTAGAACGCATAACTTTTTGTTCCTAATTTACTTTGTCATAATGAATGTAGCATAATGTATAGTGTCATAATGCAACTTTCGCATAATCATTTTTTGGCGTCATGTGTTTTAAGCATAACAATCTATTGTACTACATTTTATTCGACTATTGATGAGACGCATAATAGTTTTTAAGCATTTTTTTATTTGTTCTATTTTTTTTAAAGTGCCGTTTAAATCGCATAATTTTTTTTTTCCTAATTTACTTTGTCATAATGAATGTAGCATAACATATAGTGTCATAATGTAACTTTTGCATAATCGTTTTTTGGCGTTATGTGTTTTAATCATAATAATCTATTGTGCTACATTCAACTTGACTGTTGCTCAGACGCATTTAGGCATTTTTTAATTATTTGTTGTGCTACGTAATATATAACCAGGTTATATAGGGTCCAGATCCGACTCGGAGCACCCCGACTCCACCTAGTCTTGTCGATACTACCCCTAGAGTGTATTTAAAAAATGCGGGAGCCAGAAGCTCAAGGGAGGTCCTGAGTGGAGCGATCCATGCGAGGCTAAGCGTAGCGAAGGGGGGAGGTGGCGAGCGAAGCGAGCCGGCGACCTCCGTAGTGGAGTGCAGGCCGAGTATGGAAAAGCGACACTCAGGGCTGACCGAAGAGCTTCTGGTGGGAGCCCACCCGGAGTCATAAGGTGCACCATATGTCTTAGGTGTATGTAAGTTTTTAAGTCCTAAAAACGTTATGTCTACATAAATTGGTACAAAAATTGTTATACTACTGCATAGTCCTGCATAGATATTCCATTAAATTAGTGGATACCTACATTACGAATAATAAATATTGTTGTCGAAGTACCCATCCGCATTTCACACACCCACGTATTTTATTTATGTCCGCTCTTTACACTTGTTTTTTAGTTAGGCGTTTAAAGTTTATGCCGTTGATCAGTATGTTTAAGTATTGTTATGCTTTTCTCAATGTGTGCCTTTAACCATTATGCTATTTATAGTTATGCGTCGAAACATTATACTAAGTTATCTGTATGCTATATGGTGGCATAACATTTTTTGTCTTATTTTAGGTAGGCATAACGTTTTTAGGACTAATGATAATTTACCATAACAACTAAACGCATAACTGTCTTCGCATAATGTTAACTAGCATAACCATATATAACATAACAATAACTTAGCATAATGTTTAAACGCATAGCCATATATAGCATACAGATAACTTAGTATAATGTTTCGACGCATAACTATAAATAGCATAATGGTTAAAGGCACACATTGAGAAAAGCATAACAATACTTAAACATACTGATCAACGGCATAAACTTTAAACGCCTAACTAAAAAACAAGTGTAAAGAGCGGACATAAATAAAATACGTGGGTGTGTGAAATGCGGGTGGGTACTTCGACAACAATATTTATTATTCGTAATGTAGGTATCTACTAATTTAATGGAATATCTATGCAGGACTATGCAGTAGTATAACAATTTTTGTACCAATTTATGTAGACATAACGTTTTTAGGACTTAAAAACCTACATACACCTAAGACATATGGTGCACTTTTTGACTCCGGGTGGGCTCCCGCCAGAAGCTCTTCGGTCAGCCCTGAGTGTTGCTTCTCCATACTCGGCCTGCACTCTACTACGGAGGTCGCCGGCTCGCTTCGCTCGCCACCTTCCCCCTTCGCTACGCTTGGCCTCGCATGGATCGCTCCACTCAGGACCTCCCTTGAGCTTCTGGCTCCCGCATTTTTTAAATACACTCTAGGGGTAGTAGCGACAAGACTAGGTGGAGTTGGGGTGCTCCGAGTCGGATCTGGACCCTATATAACCTGGTTATATATTACGTAGCACAACAAATAATTAAAAAATGCCTAAATGCGTCTGAGCAACAGTCGAATTGAATGTAGCACAATAGATTTTTATGATTAAAACACATAACGCCAAAAAAGGATTATGCGAAAGTTGCATTATGACACTATACATTATGCTACATTCATTATGACAAAGTAAATTAGGAACAAAAAGTTATGCGTTCTAATAGGCTCCCTACTGTATTTACCGTCCACGAGCCGTAAGACTAAAAATAGATGAGATAAGTTTTATCATAAATTGGTTTTACTTTAGCAGTAGCAAATGATAGCAGTCTGCAGTCAAATCAGTACTGTTTGTTTAGTCTATACGTCCATCAATTAGTTTACGCGTCGACCTCGCTGCGTACGTACGTAGTACATCCACAAACTTGTCCCGGGAATACTCATAAATAATTCACTTAACAACGTATACGAATAGGGTGGCAATCGCACCAACTAATATCTCCGGACAGTCTCATTTCTAGAATACACCTATAGACTACCTGTTGTGATCTATTATTCTGGAACGCCGCGCCGTACAAAAATTATTCGATAAGGAGAAATGATCGAGGATTGCAATCCCCCCCCCCCCCCTCCTCTTCGACTGTACTCTGTTGGACAGCTTACAAGTGACGGCATAGTGCTGAATCTTATTACTTTATACCCTTCTAAATCATCCTACATAGGTCTCCTGGTGGTTCATTTACTACGTACATTTTGCCCGTACGCCTGTAGTCTACTATAGATCTGTGAATTGTTTGATTAATTATTCACCTAGTACCTCAATGACCGAGCTTTTCAACCAACCCGACGTTTTCTAAAAATTTAATCTAGCTAGATCGATTTATCGCCCCGAAACCACCTGCATATTAAGTTTCTTGAAAATCTGTGGAACCACTTCTGAGATTCAGATTATTTAATATATAGTGGATCCTGCCTTTTCGCCGCCGATTTGCCGATTATCACATGCTAACCAACGGTTCGCCGATGTTTCACATTGACAACTAACGATTGTCAAATTTTTGTATGACAACGTTTCATTTGGCAGAATTATTGTATAGCAGATTATTATAATGACACAACACGTTCAGGGCACTTATCAATTGTCAAATCTTTCACTACGCCAAACAACTTTTAGACGAAAAACGTTTCGTCTATGTATCAATTCCCTTTTCGTACATTTATATTATGGTAAAAGACAAACTAATCTTTTATACAATTTAATAGCAACAGTAATCTGCATACACATTTGCAGAATTTCAAAGTGCTGAGCGAAGTTTAGGCAAAATCGAAAGGAATCGGTTAGGTTAGGTTAGAATTGTGACCAACAAACCAGAACCAAAAATCGTAACAGAATTCTACATACACATTTGCAAAATTTAGGTGAAATCGGAAGGAATCGATTAGGTTAGGTTAGAACGATGACCAACTATGCACGAGCCGAGCGAGCGAAGCAAGCGTGCCGCGGCAGCGGCCGGCGAAGTGCCAGAGCTTAATCGCTTTTGTTTCAGTACACAGAGCAATTGAATATGTGCTATATTAGAAAAATAATTATACAAAAAAAAATCCAATAATAACATCAACCTATAATATTTTTCATCAATATCAAAAACATTCACTACATGAAAATTGGCCTTTTGAAAACTGTCATTAGGCAGACCAAACGTAAAGTTGGCAAATGTTAGGTTGGAAAATAAAACAAAATTATGTGATAAGTTTGGCAAATGATTGTTCGGAGAAATAAAATTCTGCGAAACGTTAGTTGGCAAGTGATAATCGGCCAAACAATTTTCGGCGAAAAGGCAGAGAACCAATACATAGATACACTAGCGGTCCGTTCCGGCTTCGCTCGGGTATATAAAGACCATTAATCGAAAATAAAAATATCCTATCTCTCAACTTGGACCAAGTTACACATGCGGGCTAGCTTTCGTGAATATTGGTTGACTTGTTGAAGTGTTCACTGGGAACAAACATCGTGAATCATGACACTGGATTTTTAGTATGTGTCAGCGGAAAATTATAAAAACCGTCAGATTATTAACTAACCTTACCTACCGCGAGATTATAATCTCACGCGTTAGAGTATAAGATACGGTATAGCTACTGGCAGCTCTAAACAAACAATTTTTCGCTTTTATATTGGTGTTACGGGAAAATCTAGTAGCATCTACTACCAGATTTGTTTTTATTTATAAGGATACAAATATATACAAAAATCTGGTGTCACTATGTTTCTGCTCGGACTCCTCTGAAGGGGCTCAACAACGGATCAAACGATTTTGATGTAGGGTAAGGGGTCATTATATACGAAGTACGAGAGAACGAACACAAATACGAGATTTTTGTATATCATTATAAATTGAAAATTTTGTCATTTTCATAATATTAGGTCCTTACATATTTATGACATTGGTGTTTTGTCGTACTGGCCACTTTGATCTTAAATGTCTCCTCTTTGGTTAGGATTTCCAATTTCAAATTTATATAGCCATTTACTCATGGTTTTGTATTTTTATTTTTTTGTATTTTTCCTCTATTGGTTATTGTATGTATGTTATTGTATTATTATAATTATTATTTGTTTGTGACTGGTATCAAAATCTGTACCTCCTAGAATTTGTAACGATTGATTTTTTATCTGAGTGTTATTATCATATTATTCATTTCGGACTATTAGAATGTAAATAACGTGACGTGTAACTCCTTAGTTATTAATAAATGAGTATATGAGTGTATATATGAGTATAACGTTGTACTTTTACAAGTTACGAGCAAACGCGTTGGTTAGTTACGAGGTGCCCGACTATTTCTACAAATCCGTAGAAAACCGAACCATACCGGAACCCCAAATCGGGAGTAAACATTCGCGCGGAAGCTATAAATAACGGCGGGGGTGGTCTACTGTCTAGCAAAACTGCTTATGGTCATCCCTTGCTATCCCCCTCTCTGTAATTTCGAGCGTAATTAAAGGGAAAGCAATAGCAATGCCGAAAGCAATTGAGCTGGGTGGTAGAGGTGAAGGTGTTTTATTACTAATCCAACCCAATTTCCCTCTAATATTTCTAGAACACGACGACCAAATTAAATAATGCTCGCACCGAAGCGTCGAACAATTAAGGTGGAACAAATTGGGCCATTAAATTATCTATCGTTATAATTTAACGATGAGTTAAAGTTACACTAAAAGAGATACGAAATTATAGATGATAATATCATCATTTTTTTTTTTTCTTTGACTAACAAACGGTGAAATCTGAAACCTAATCTTTTCCTTAAAACCTTCTTTGAATGTTTCCAAAATAAAACCAAATCGGTTGATGCGTTCTCGCTTGCCAAAGAAGATGATGCAAGTTTTATTGGATTTCCGCACCCAAGGGGTAAAATGGGATTACGGGACCCTATTCCTAATACTGAGACTCAGCGGAGTCGGGTCAGCCGGGTGACAGACAGACGAACGGACCGCTGGTCGTTCGTTTGTCTGTCACCCGGCTGTATCTCATGAACCGTGATAGTCAAACAGTTAATTGCCCCTATGATAATACATTCTAAAATACATACTAAAATAATTCTCATATCTAAGAGCCTTCATACAACAAACGTGATTTTTTTGTTTGATGTTGATAACGGCAACCAGGTAGACGCTTAAAATATTGAGTTATATTATACTCAATTTTATTCTCTAAAAATTAGAAATGTTAATATTTAAAATGACCCATACAACAGACTTGATTTTTTTGTTGTTGTTATAGATAATAATACGGAACGCTTCATGCGCGAGTCCGACTAGCACTTAGCCGGATTTTTAGATTACTTGCAAACTTTCTAAAGCATATCCTTTACCGGAAAATAACGTTTGACTGCCCACTCGCTAAATATTATTCTGGAGCTGAATTTCTTTTTCACCACTTCCGCTCTCCTTGTTAAGTGGTCCTCTTCGTATAATGTGCCCTTACCCTACAACGATAAGGGTTTCCGCCGGAGGGTCCGAAAGGGATCAGCTTTACATAATATCATTTCTAACTCGCACAAACCCATTGAGTCAAAAAGCTGCGAAGTACTCGCACGTGCTTATGAATAAATGAAAGTACTATACAAAAAGCGTACTTTTGTTTCTAAGCTGACTCGCGAAATGCAAACCAAAGTACCTACGACAGATGACGATGAGCAAGCATTTCGAAAGTAGGTACTTCGAAAACAATACATATAAGCGGGCATAAGCAGTCTACGTTCTCACTGCTGGCGTTCTTTCACAAGGAAAGAGCCAGCGGCCAAATCCATCACCCAGGACATATGGGGTATTACGGATATGGATGTTCTGCAAAAAATGAAGAGATGCTTGTGTTGAAATTTGTCAGTTCCTCACGATGTTTTCTTTTATAAATAAATATAATAGTTTAAAAAACTAACCAACACGCTTTTAGCACGCACTAAAAATTACAAAATTGGAACGGCCGCCATGTTGGATTTAGGTTACGTGATTTAATTTAATACCCATATCATGGGGGTGCATTTCAAATAGCCAATCCGCCATTTTGGCTGTCCGCCATGTTGGATTTAAGCCACGTGACTATTTTTTTCGTATTCCTGACAGCAAACCCTTTCATTTGATACCCATATTATGGGGGTGCATTTCTAATACCCGGTCCGCCATCTTGGACGTCCGCCATATTGGATTCAAGTCACGTGACTCTTTTTTCGTACTTCAGACAGTAAACCCTTTCATTTGATACCCATATATCATGTGGGTGGATTTCAAACAGCCAGTCCGCCATCTTGGGGAGGCAGCCATATTGAATTTGTAATGACGTTTCTTAGCTAGTCATGTATTGTCATCAGAACTCAGAGCGTGTGCAATTTCATCCTAATCGAAGACCGAAAAGTGGGTCAAATTAAGATTCCAAGATTTTCTTACATACATAGTTAGTTACAGGTGAAGCTAATAAAAGCGTGTTAAAACTCCAACTTTCACAGCAATATTTACTAGCAGTGACGGGGACGGGAACGGGAACTATGCGGTAGTTCCCGTTACCGGTATTTTGCCGAGTTGAAAATTCGCTATGTATTATTCCAGACAATCTCTATCTATTTGTGTTCCGAATTTCAACCCGCTCCGTTCAGACTTTCCGACGTGTTTGAGCAACAAACATTTAAAACTTCGAATTTATAATATTAGTGAGATTTAAACAGTTGTTAACAATTTCAGAGTTTGGAAAATAATGTATCAGAGCTATCTTAAAAAATAGATAGATATATTGTTCACACCAAAATGAAAACTGAATAAACAGGCGAAAAACAGCAAATAAAATAGTAAAGTAACACGGAATAGTGTTTTTTTCGAACTGGGACTGCGCTTTTTGCAGCACCTCAAAGTAGGCAGAAGAGTTACTAAAAGCCAAATGGCATAAGCAACGATTTTCAAACCCTTCCTATACTTAAATCTCTAAAAGACGAACTTCTTAGCATTCCATGGATTCACCGTGCGGGTGTGCCGGGTCTATCGTGTGGCAGAGAGAGAAATCTCGAATAGTTATGACTTGTGACTCGGGCGTAGGTTAGTTAGGTGGGTTATACTAATATTATAAAGCCGAAGAAGTTATGTATTTGTTTGAACGCGCTAATTTCAGGAACAACTCGACCGATTCCAATAATTATTTCACTGTTGGATTTGTACGTGATCCTTGAGTGCGATAGGCCATAGAGGTAAATGTACCACGAGGAAAACCGGGGCGGATCGCTAGTGTCCTATAAAATTTCACAGTGGAGTTATTAATTCGCCTAGATGTTAATCGAAAAGTTACAAAACAACATTTTAATTAGAGTTTAACAAAATATTAACGTTAGTACCTGGGTGACCGAGCTTTGCTCGGTATACTTAGATACCTACAGATAAAAGGAACATTGTAATATATTTTCCCCAAAAAAAAAAAGGATGAACTTGATCAAAAAGAGTAGCTGTCTGGATTCGTATCCGGATTTACTATTTCATGACCGCCCAACTTTCCGTCTGAGCTTTTATACTGTCGCGCAATGTTTCGAAATTTACCGTCGTATTCTAATGTCAATGTAACAGTTTTTCATTGTCTAAAAACGCGCATAAAATGACGTTTTTTAAATATAAAACCTAGATAGATCGATTTATCGTCCCCGAAACCCCGTGCATACATAATTTCATGAAAATCGGTCCAGCCGTTTCCAAGATACAAAATTCTATACATACCTATACAAGAATTGCTCGTTTAAAGGTAAGAGATTGTATACATTTGTGGCGGTTTTCAAACTTGTTTGCGAGTATTTTCTGCAACTGTCACTATTTTAGAACTATGGAAGAGTGTCCTCATTTCGCGGGGGTGATGTCCTGGCGTCCTCTGATCATCTCATAACCTTTTCCAGTATCTCTACAGCAGAGTGGGATTGATTCGCGCATGCGTCGCCGCGCCTTCACGATCGTGACGTCACTCCCAGTTCTCGCCACAACCTCCTATGGGACCCTTGTGCTTGACACAATTATTATTAATATGCAAATAGAAATTAATATCTGATGTGATAGTGTCCAACTTTACCCAGTTACACCAGTGTGTGATAATTTGTGAAATTTGTGCGCGAAACGTCTGTATCCTCGTGTGATATAGCTAAATCCCAGCGTCTGTTTGTGTACTGTTTTGTGTTTATGATCGGAAGCCTCACTTTCGAATGCTTTGTCGTATATGAAGCCATTTCTCGACACACGGTGTGGTACTCGTGAATAGCTAATTAGTTGGTATTGTTTTGTTTTTAGGGTGAAATTTAGTGAAGCCAAAGAGCCGTGTCGCATGCCGGACTGCGCAGGCGCGGTATTCATTCACCCTTACTCCAATTACGAGGTCGATATGATCACTAAACATGGGAGTAACGATGCTTTATCTTTAGGCTTTCTCTGCTGGACAAGTATCTGATTGTTTATGTACGCATGTAAATGAAATTAATGACCATTTGCTTGGCATCTAGGCCATCCTGTTGATTTGATGAATATGCTAGGCCAGATTATTATTACTATACATTGGTACAGGATTTTAATACCTATATGACTTATTTCTGTCTCTGGATCTATTACTCTACTGTTCTATAACTTTTGTGTTATCTTTCAAGTGGAATATTGTTATGGTCCTACTTATCCGAATCATATTTCATTAAATCCTACTAATATTAGAAATATTGAATTTTGGATGTTTGCTGCTCAATCACGTTGAAAGAGCGGCACGGATCAGTCTGAAATTTGAAACACGGCTGAAGTATATTCTGTTAATAACACGAGCTAATTCTATCCCAATAAAATACTGAATTCTGGAATAGTCCTTTTATCTGAATAGTTCTTTGAACAGATCTCGATTGTAATTTTTTGGACGATAATATAAACTGTAATTTACTATTAATGCCAAACAATAAAGTAAAAAGAATTAACTCTGCAACATAAATCAAAGTTTAGAACCGATTCGTTCCCGTTGGCTTTGATAAACACATTAAAATCGATTCATTCATTTCAGACCTACGGTACCACAGACAGATGATACATGGATACACGTATATAAACTACTAAACACCTTATGCGTCGGTGGTTAGAAAAAATATACAACTGAAATGTAGATTCTACAATTACTGATTTATAGTATTAATAAACACTTCAGTTCGATTTGCAGAATCAATTATGAAGATAAGATAAGATTTCATAGATTTCACAAATTTCATAGAAAACACAATATGTAATCGTAAATCAGCTGAGAGTACGATTGATATTTTTCACGTGAAAACAGAATTAGCGTATTCGCCTAAGATTTTTGAGACGGGGCAGCCTTGTTGTCTAGAGGGAGTAGCCGTCTATCCAAATTTGCTTACCATATATTTTTTTAGGTAACATTTTCATCAAAAAATTAAACGATATCGATAAAAAAACAGAAGTTATGAAACTGAGTTTGATGAAATTTAATTACAAACGTATTTGACCTTGTTATATCAAGCACTGTCTTAACTCAGATCTCACGAACGATAGAGATGAATGGAGGAATCGGATATTTTTTATATTTTTATTTTGTACATAAACAGATTACATTAACACATTTTTTGATACCCAATATGAAGTGGATGAGGGAAAACACAACAAAACAACATTTTGTGTTATAAACATATTGTACCTTATGCTTAGAACTAAATAATTTAGAACAAAAGAAAAAAAATGAAACAAAAGAAACCGCATCAAAATTTGTTGATTCGTTTCTAAGCAAAGCTATGATATCACAAAAAAACTTCCTCATAGTACCTGGATAAAAGAGTAAAAAAACTGTTTATTACAACATACATCAAATAATACAAGCCAAACAAATTAAGTAAAGCCTTCATAAATCACTCTAATGTGTTGTATGTAATTTCTATAATACACCGATCGAAGTACCGATACATAAAACATACATACAAGGCCACTCGTACTAATTAAGGGCTTTCAAATTAAATATTCAATGCCACGATATAATCTAAATTATTAAAACTAGAAATATTTGAAGTTTTTTTTTCTAAAGCATTGGCCTCATGTGCTTTCTACTGTGTACCGGAAACATGGTATCTCAACCACCTTACCTCATCATATTCATCATTTATTTTCTGTACTAACGGTCCACCCCGGCTTCATGGCACATATTACATACATACATGGTACGTATAGCCCTCAGGGATTACGTACTTATCTATCGGTGAAAGAATCTTTGAAATCGGTCCAGTAGTTCCTGAGATACGCTCGTTCAAACGAAACACCTCCTCAGCTTTATAATATTAGTATGGATTCGTCCACTGCTGGACACAGGCCTCTCCCATAATACGCCACTCAGCCCGATTCTCGGTCTTACGTTTCCAACCGTACCTCATTACCTACATATGTACTTCTAATTGCCTAATCCAAACAACAACTTCACAATCATTCACACTTGTTATGAGCCTTACATGGCAAACCTTATAAAATGAATAAACATAACTACGAACTACCAAATAGACAAAAAAATATAGCGGAAGTAGGAAGTTCGCTAAATATTTGTTTGCATCCCTGAGTTCAGTATACAATAGTGAACTTTCGCAGTCGTTATTTTTTATGAGCTTTTTATTTTCCTAAAAGTCCTGTGGCAGTTACCTTCAGATGGAATCTTACAGCCTATCGAACTTTGGGTTGGCGCAGAGCCCTACTAGACTTACTAACTATACATACGATCAGCAGTCCACTAATTGGTACCACTGCTGGGACCAGGGGCTTTCTCTCGCAACGAGAGAGTCAAGGGTTGCCTATCGGATGACACATGACCACAAAGAATTCTAGGGATAGATCGATTTCATCACAATGTTATCCTCCATATTTATAGCTTGTTGAGATGATTGACTCTTACACTTGGACTTGGATAAATAATAATTAAAAGTGTACAGCCTTAGATTTCAAAGCACAAAAACGATGCATTCGTGCTATGTTCGGGATGCAAGTTATAGATACGATCCCACGATTTTGAATCGCACGTTCTTGGTACTTACTTGGCCACCACAGCTTCACCTACGCACATCATACCAAACATTCCATATACTTAACATAGTCACTAAATTTTTTGGACCCTCGTGAACCTATCCGTGGTCCAGTCAAACGAGTGCCTACCAAAACTATAGAAACTAGTAATAAATTGTAAATTGTTCACCAGACTTCCTGCCAACGAACATAATCGTTATCTATTCTCATTTCTTGTTAGACGAGTTTACCATCAGTATTGGTTCGCATCATTTAATATTCTAGTTCGCTAAATACCTACTCTGAATGCGAATATAAACACAAGATCAAGGTTGAGTGAACCAAATAACTGATAGTTTTATAAGCCGTTTCAATGTCGGCATGGAAACTTATTATTATACAAGGCGCTCCTAAATGCGGTGAACGTGTTTTTTACGTTCACAGCCTAAATATCGAAAACTACGTAAGTTATGAGCGATTTTAATTACCCAGTATGAATGTCTATACTTGAATATTCTATTTGTTTTTTTTTTACAATCATTTGAGTATTACAAGTCATTCATAAATACTATTGACCTACTCAAAACAACGAGTATCATAATACTCATAGGCACAGCCGGGATTCGAAACTATGACCTCATGATTGTGAATCGTACCTATGATCCAGTAGACCATTACGTCTTATTAAAAAAGCATTTACTATGATATTTTCATATATTGTTTTTTTTTGCGATTTCAGAAGATTAAAAGATGTTCCAAATTAAACGTTATTTATGTTTATGAGTACCTATAACACGACTTTTTTTAACTTAAAACGGGTGTCTTGCGCAACCCTGTGTCAGTAGAAAAAAATAAAAACACCCCAATGAGATAAAAATAAGACAAAACCAAGTACAATTTGCAGAATCTTATATGTTCGTTTAATTTGCGCCGTACTCCACTACCATTTGTGTAGTCCAAAATTCATTTATATTCCAACAGTCCTACCAGCATCCTCTATAAACCACTGATTACTAATCGTTTTCCTTCATTAAAGTAAGAACCTATTTCCTCTATCATTTAACCAGTGCCAAGACCTACTTTGGACCTTGTGAGAATCAATGCTAGACCAGTTTTAGCCTAGACATTACGAGGTCTAATTTATGGACGTACTTACCTAGAAAATGCACCTAATGAACTTGGACCTTTCATTGTTTCAATGTTAACTACTTGACCAATGTGTATCGTTTGCTTGTCGTAAAATGTAAATTGCTTTCTTTTCGTGAGCAATTTTAATTAGGACCGTGGAAATTCTTTTATTAATTTACGTAACGAAAAATGTTATACTGTAGGATTTCCGGGGTTTCTGTGCTTCTTTTTCTTATGGCTTTTGTTTGAGTATATGGAGAGTTATTAACGTCCTTTATGTTCTTAAGTTGAGTATGATTTCCCGGTTTTCAAACATTTCAACCTTCAAGTTACCTTTCATCCTTTCAAACGTAATTCATATTTGAACTTCATGAAATGGCAAAACGTCAACTTGAGATTATCATTTACCATCACGCGCAGCATTGTTTTCTGTTGTTTATGCTTTTTTAACTAAGTACATGAACATCCGACCGATCTGGGTACAATTTCATGCAGACTTTGATTATTGTCTGGAATAACACAGGCTACTTTTTATGACGGGAACATTCTTATTCTCCGATTAATATTAGGCTATGATTTAAATTGTGACGAGTTCTTGGGTACTCTATCTTTGACCACGTCATTGTTTAAAACAAAATCTGAATGCAGTTACACAACAGGAAAACTGGATGATACTACCTTACCGTCTATAATCTGTTAGATACTATTTTTAATTATGAGCAAATTCCAAAGATATTTGATCTGTTTCATATTTATGATCAAATCTTACTTAATAATGTAGCATTACATTTATGATATTTTCAAGTGAATTTTGTTGTATATATTATGTTTTGTTTAACTTTTTGTGATTACTTTGTTTAAAGTGTTTAATAAAATCGCAATTTTGAAGGTCTTCATGGGTATCTAGTATAACTAAATCGCCCAAACCCCCCTTCTACTCTGCTTGCATGATGGCATTGATGAATCAAGCGAGTACACAGTCCAGATAACGATAACACGTCAACGATAAGCCAAATTATCAAAAAATGTGTGGTTTCACCGTGTAAAATATCGATCCTACAACAATAGAGCACAAACAGACGCTGCCACTGTCGCGTACACTTCCCGATATTACCTTTAACCTGGTTTTATTAGCTTTAAGTGAGAAGCGATATACGTTTCGTATCGTTGGCGACGATCATTCGTCACAGCGTCTCGGCGCCGCGCGCACGTGTGGTAACAGTGAAAGTGTTTAACAAGAAGGTGCTGATGTGCGTGCCATAGTAGGGTTGAGGAATGGAGAGCGCGGTGCACGCGGCGGTGCCGCTGCGGGTCGGGAAGAAGATGAGAAAGCGGCGGGAGCTAGACGCCCTGGTCAGCGGGCCTGGTTCCCGTGGAGGCAGGCTGCTGTCAGCTTCCAGCGACGAAGGCGAGCCTTGGGGACGCAGGACCACTCGTCGCCGCCGTTCCAGACCCTTCGTACGCCTTGCCGCTGCCCTAGCCCTCTGCGTATGCGTGGTCTCAGCAGCCACCGTACTGTGGCTCTTCGTCGACGTTAGAAGACAAATCGTCTCGCTCCGCATCGAGATGGACAGAGGTTCGGTTATGTCATAAATCGTGTTTCATACCAACAGCGTCACTTCGACCTTGATCGATGATCATAACTGCCTTTCGAAACGTAATTCAAAACTTTGAATTGTTGAGGTCAATGATACAGTTGATATTGCATGTATAGTAAATGTTGGATAGGTTTAAATGGAAAATGATTGCATAGTATAGTATATTATTTGATCATAGATAAAATAAGTACTTTAACAGCGACTAATAATAATTAATCGCCAGTCACGAATAGATAGATGCTTATAACGAGACAATTAGGATATTAAAAGTGAAAAAACATTGTTTGCTCGCATAATCAATGAAACCTTATTTAACCTGATAAAGTCCAATTACACACAGCAATTATAATCAATATCAAATTAACTTAAAGGACATAAAACATTAAAATCGTTTTCGCTGCTAAGTTAAGAAGCTAAACCGTCCATAATGAAGACAAGATACCCTGTCTAACCCAGGCGCCCGTTCATTGTTTTGCGTAGGTTGGATTTATCTGCTTTCGCAAAGTTTATCTACGCGCTGTATAATTCGAGTTTCGTTTCATGGTAATGTACTGTTAACAATGGAATAAAGCCGCCTACGCTAGTGTTACTCACGGTCTAAACACTAAAGATGGTAATAGAATTCAAAAACATAATCGGCTATTACGTAGAATCTACGGCTCTATCAGCGCGATTCGTGATGGTATTATGCTCTCAAATAAATAAGTGGACAATGTGATACACACGTTTCAAGCTATTATTTGTATTTCTAACTAGGCTGTTTACGCTTGTTGTTGCCGTAGTGAAATTTACTTTTTTGAAAACATGTTTATTAGTAAAAAAACATTTGCCAATTTTAGTTTTGTAAATTCATTTGATTTATCAAGATAGACATCGATGCTCAACCATTGAAAAAATACAATGTTGGAGAATCAACTATTCGAAAGTCTTTCACAGTTTTACTTTAGTGTAGAGTTACGGGGCGAGCAAAACGACTGATGGTAAAACACGCTTGCCGATAACAGCAAAGTCTCACGCAAATATTTGGACATTTTAAGAGAGTCCACATCATTGTCTAGCACTGCACTTCCCATTTATTCAAGATTATAAGATATTTTTTTGTAAATAATTTTCTAATGTAGTAAGAAATTGAAATAGGGCAAATGCCCTGTAATTTATCTATAAACATTGCCGGTCATTCAAACCGGAACATAGTAATGTAACAGCGATTACTACACTACCATAGAATAGATAATACACTACTACACAGTAATTCTACTGCCAATCAGCAATGAGCAATGCAATGCCATTCCTGCTTGGCAGTAGAGTAAGTAGCAAAGATGTACCTATGTCAGTCTCCAATGAATCCTGCCACTACCAATTAATTGGTATTGTTCATTTCATTCGAGTTTATATGAAGATTACGTTTGTGGAACTTAAGTATATGAAAAATGTTTTGTTGTTGCCTGACCTTCAAGCTTTATCGTAATATATCTAACGAAAAAGCTTGAAACTCTAGTATACAAATATCTGAATAGGCCAGATAGAGCTCATAATCTACATTAATATGTAGTTTTTCATAGAAAAATAAATTTTGATATAATGATCAATATTATACACATTTCAAAATTATACACATAAACAACAAATTTTAATAACATTTGTGAGATTAAACTATGCATACACTAACTAAATGCACTGCTCCAATGAGACAGTGGGGTTTCAGACTAAAGAATGGTTTGGCCATTCAAGATTCAAACCATTTTAGAATTTTCAAAAACTGGTCCACAGATTTTATTTAAAATGAAAAGGCAAAGTGCACTATTACAACGAAAAAAAAAATTTTTCCAAAGCGGTTCAGACGCCTTCAAGACGCTAAATGCAAAATTACGATGGAATGAGAGGCTCCTCCGTTTGAAGTCGGTTAAAATAGTTATTGATTTACATTGATTTCATTTAGTTTTATATGTTTTAACTCGATACTATCAGAATTGATGCAAATTAGATTAGATTTTAATTACATATCAAATCAGTCTAAACTCGATTAAATTCAGGTTATCGGATAAGTACATACTCACTAACTCAATGATCTGAAATCAGGATGGAAATTTAAAGTACCTGGTACTACAGTAATACAATGGAATACTTTTGTATGTAGGTACGCTTGTGTAAATTTTACACGATCGACGTTTTTGTCAAGGCACAAAAAACTTTAGCCGGAACTTTAAAGTCAAGCTTAAAAGATCCGTAGTTTTGTTAACGCCTTCTTTTGAATGGTCTGTTTTATTGAATGATAAAAAACTGAACTGCATTCGCGCTGGTTGAAATCTTGGCTTAAGAGCTGATCAGTGAAGTAAAAAATGTGACCTCATAAAGGTGAATCGTCAGTCTTAGAGTCAGGCACCCGGAAGCCTCTGATTGGTCCTGTTTTAGTTGAGTAGTTAAATTTCAAACATAGTTGATTGATAACGCAAACGAGTTATCAAATACTTTTACGTAAATGTCGTAGCCAACTAGCAATTTAATTAACAGCTTAGCCTGCTTACCAAACAATGCCGTTTAACTAGCGGTCTGAATGTGATCATCTTTATGTTTGGTTGTTAAAATAACCCAATCACTTATAAATGGTCTAACTTCATCTTTTTACTAAATTTAGTTTGAAATTGACGACTATGGTATGGTAATCAAATATATTACACGTAATTTTACTCCGACTAAAATAATTAAAATAAGCATAAAATAAAAGTTACGAATTTCTTAACTTTGCTGACGACTAAAAACAAGTGCTAGTTATTTCGCAGTTTGTAGTAGTCTAATTTGGCGTTTAACATTTGTGTACTAATTTTAGATAATCTAATAGTTCGACGATAATTTTAGAACCGTTGGTCCCCAATAGGGTACAATACTCAAAAAAAACTAAGTAGCCCGTTAGTTAGATTGCCAAAAAATATTGTACACGTATTTTTTCTTTTGTTTCACAAACAAAAAATGACGAAGATACAGCGCTTCGAAGTTTCGTTGTGACGTCACTTGTGAGTACAATTTTTACTCACGAGTGACGTCGCGACCCCCCACTCTCGAAGTTTGATGGTCTATATCTTTGACGATTTTTAATATTATGAAAAAACAAAAATACGTGTCCAATATTTTTCCATGATCTAGCTGACGGACTAATTAGGATGGTGTATTTTTGACCCAGTCCGGTACCCTATTGACTAAAATGCAGTATTTTGTGGCTCTAGGGTCCTAAAACAGTTCGGCATACTTAGTCTCACATCTTTCAATTCGACCTGAGAGACTTTAGAATTTATTTTATTTTTCTTTGTCCACAGTTTCCACCGGCAGCTCCGGCGTTGCCGACGCTCTACAGATATGCCACTCGACGGCGAAAGACTTGCATTCGAACACAACGTATCTCAAGAGCAAAATAGATAAATTAGAGTTAGAATACAAAGAGCTGGAGCTCAGGGTACAGACGGCCACGAAGGCGCTAGCGGAGGTGTCCGAGCAGCTGTCGGCGGCGCCGAAGCTCGCAGACACGCCCAGGAGGCTGGGCGAACTGCAGCGAACTGTCGCTGACTTTGGATCTCAGGTATTTACCAAAGACCATACGCAACAACACAATACAACTACTCTTTATTACATTTACTAGCAGTGCCCTGCGAAGTAACCCGCGTAGTACCCGATGCCGTTATTTTCCCAGGAAAAAAATAGCCTATGTGTTATTCCAAACATTTATCTATCTATATACCATATTTCATGCAAATCCCTGCAGTAGTTTTTGCGTGAAAGATTAACAAATATACATCCATCCGACTGTCCATACATTCTTGCAAACTTTCGCGTTTATAATATTAGTAGGATTAACATTTCTTCATTATAGCCACAAATCACAGAATACATATAAATTAAAAAAGAGACAATATATTATTATATTAATATCTAAGCATTTTAGTTATTACCTAATTTATCGGTCTGGAATATGTTAGGTTACTTTTCATCGCAGGAAAATCACGAGAATAGAAACTATGCGGGTAAAACCGCGGTCCCTTCTAGTAAGCTACACTTATGATACATTTACGTAAATGCAAATTATATAATAAACTCCAATATAACACAACCCGTATAATAAAGTTATATCATCTCCCACGCATTTTTTCACATCTCATTAGTATTTTTTGCTCCTCAATCGCCATTATTTGTCTGTCAGACAATCAAAGGAGCGTAGAACAACAACTAAGTGTCGTCTCAAAGTAGCCAAGCGATGTGTTCGCTATTATCTTGATTAGTTATTATTTTGGAGTCGTGAGTCTATATTTTGCTCGGGTCGACCCTGAGTTCTCAATGACAAAGTCTGCGTCATAGCATTGCTAATGCAGTGCATAATTTAAAGTAGATAACCACTACCTATTATTAAATTACGAGTACTATAGGGATTTGAATGGCCCTTCAGGCGTTGGCTTCATGAATTAACGTTGCGTCTTGAACGATGCCCATCAACCTATAATAGTCGTGGGTCTATGGATTTTTTCGTAGTCTAAAAATATCTGAAGTCATAGTCAATTAAATTTTGTTTGAATTTTAATAACGCATAATATGTCAATGTTTGTAAAGTTAGCTCAGCGGATTAGACTTCGTTCGATCCTTCTCTGTTTCACATATTTTTTTGAAAGTCCGTATTTGTTTATTATAGTAACTAGGTACCTACTGCCTGAAGCCAGAAACCTCCTACTAAACTGCACTTTCTAACTATTACCGCAAATACATATAGCAATAAAGCACACTTTCCTGTTAAAGACATCTAAGAAGAAGAAGATCATTGTTTTTTGTCACGTTTCAAAGCCTTAAAGTCTACTCGGACAGATCCTTTGTAACGACGATAAAATTAAGTAATCAAATATTATTAAGTAGGCATTGAAACAATCATATTTAAGTAGGAATTTCTTGAAACGCGAACTCTGTTTTTATTTTTCCAGTAAGACAAAGAGTTTTAGCGGAATACCTAATTCTCTTTGGCGTCGCAAGAATAAGAACTCGGAATTAGACTATCTAGCATCAGTCATTATTACACTCTACTCAGTAAATGTAAACGAAGCTTCTTTTGTATTCATTCGATAAAATTACGTAATTAATGTATCAAAGATCGTGTTTTTTTAAATATTAGCACACTTTTACATATTCCAGGACCTTGCACACATTTGATAAAATTAACTTTAAAACGACATATGACCCATAAATACGTTTTTATTCTAATATACCTATCTCATTATACTTAACGACTAGTTAGCGATTACTTTACAACACTCAAGGACGACCCCACAGCGTACTGGTCACATCTTTGAAAAGGCGCAGTATACCTTCCGCCTCTTGACTCCTCACAGCGTCAAGTCATAAGAATTGTTGACGACCCCTGGTTTTCCGACAAATTAAATTATCTGAGTCTCTGACATACTCGTAGTCTGCCTGTGTCTTCTATATAGTTTTTTTTTATATCGACAACGTCAGGTCTCACCCACCCTATGGTTTTCTTGTTCTTTTCTGCCACGGACTTGCATGACGGATATGTGGAACAATCTCCCTGCAAAAATCTTTCTACCATTGTACAACAAGGAAATTTTTAATAAAGTCTATTAAAAACTACAACATAGAAAACAAATTAAAGTACTATAAAAGTAGATATACATATTATATACTCGTAAGCAAAGCATCGTCAACGTACATAGATGATGTTATTATATACAGGCTGTCAGTTTGTTTGTTTCTGATTTTTTTCTAAGTCCCTTAGGAAAAACAAAAACAGATGACTACATAATGTTGTAATTTGGACACACAAAGCGTTGTGCTATGGTCTATTGTTCGGTGACGAAGTGGTCTCGCAAAGTATTCCTCACTACAGAACAATAGTTTTGATATTCGCGAATCCATTTGCGGTGCGTCTACAATGAGATCACGTGCGACAGACAGTAATTGATAGTACAAAGCGACGGTGCACGTTGTATTTTATGGTAGTTGTCCATCAATTATCGTCTCGCTGGAAATAAACGTTCCCTTAATTAATAGGAAGCACACTACTCGTCCGCTTGTAATTTTCCTGAACTTTAATTCCGTAGGAAGTTGTTTTTGAACTTTAACTTCGACTTTAATCGAAAAAGTTTATACGGAAGAAGGAATTCTGACGCCTTCCATTACACGGAATCTATAGACTCCGGTTTTTATATTATTAAAGTCAATAACTTATTGTTTACGCACAATGATATATCTACTCAAGTGTCGTATTTGGAAAAAATATTTGTTAAAAATATTATAATACCTACATAATGGTTAACGCTTTCAAAGGAATTACAATACACACTTTGATAAAAAGATAAAAGCATTTCATATAATATTTTAGGTTCCCTGTTTTTTTTGCTGTAGTTCTAAAGACTGTTGTAAAGAGCAGTACTAATTATACAATTAAATTGAATAAATTTAGCTCTTTGAAATGTGGTACGTGTATTTATACATTGAATATTAATTCCTTAGTCAATACGGTATTTGACAAAGTTTCATATATAGCGTAAATTATGATCATCCTATCAGATAACACATTAAATAAACATATTTCACTCTATATTGGAATATATAGTGTATATTTTTTGTATAATACCCGAATGAAAAAAAAAAATACTGAATTTTTATCTGCGACGTAAACGCTAATTCTGGTCATGGGACACGCGTGACGTCACATGCCAGTAAATATTCAATCTACAGCAAACGGTTTCTATAAGAACACTTATTTATTTACTGGCGTGTGACGTCACGCGCGTCACATGACCAGAAACAGCGTTTTTGGCGAGGTTTTTGACCTTTTTACTTTAAACAGTTATTTTTAATGGTAAAAATCTTGAATTTTGCGGAGATATTCATGTAGTGTGGTATATTGTGTAATCAAACATTATTTAAACGGTTTTATAAAATTAGTCAAATACCGTATTTGTGCGAAGTTGGACCGTAGATAGATTGGTACACTTTTACATTTTAAATCACTGTTTACGATACCAATCGTAAAAAATAAGGAGCAGAAAAAATTTAGGCACTTTCTGCCAAAATTACACCTTCTAATTTCATCTAAGGTCGCCCTGTCTTAGACTGCTTTGTCGCTTTACATCTAGCGAGTCTATCTCCTGTCTATCATATCTTCTAAAAAACTCTGTTGCATAAACAACGTACTAAAATAATTGGCTGTATCAGTTTATTTTAACCGGCAGTTTTCTTTTTACCTGACTATCATTTCTAATACTCTGGTTTTGCCTCGATAGATAAGCGGGTTCAATGGTGAGCTTACTTCTGCAAAGAAGCAGGCTGTGACGGCGACGACGGGAGTCGAAGAGGTCCGAACCATGCTGAAACAGCTGGAAGCGCGGACCAACGATACTATAGCCAACATCACAGTAACGACGAAACAAGATGAGGAAATGAAGAACACACTCCTGGCTCTCAATACGTCGCTCATCTCTAAAGTGGAGGCCTTGAGAACGAGGATAGAAGAAATCACTCTTAAAAATGTAAGTTTTTTTTCGTTTGCATTTACATTTCAGCCGTTTATCAATACACTTTCTGAAGTTAGTTTTCAGAACTATGGATAACGTATCGTTTGGGTATACTGTAACTAAATCTTATATCAATCAAGCATCTACTTCGTTTGCTAGAATATTGAACGTCTAATCCCAAAATGCAGCACCATATTTATACCATATTTATCTTGTGATACCAGGGAGCCAGAAAGACGATTTAATTCGCGTTGTGTTTTTTAAATTTAATTCTTAATCTAATCTAGTTTTTTTATTGTAAGATTTGTATCTCTCGAATCTCATAGAAATATGCTCGCTCACAGCGCTAAAATGCTTATTATTTTTTATCAGATAACGCTGCGTAGCCTTTACCACTATCTCTTCTGAAGTTGTAAGATGCCGTCTGCGATAGGAACTTGTTGTTACTTTAGACAATGTTGTAGCTGTATAGTTTAGAATGTAGACAATATTATACAGCTACAAAGCTGTATAAGTATTGTAAATATATGAGATGTGCTCAGAGGGTTTTAGGGTTGGAATGCTTTCTACGTGTGTGTGTAAGTAATAGAGGTTAATGGGACCCTTCGCATTTTGCGCTTGCCCAAATTTCGGTAGTTAGTAGAGGCCATCTGAAGCTAACTGCCAGAAGTATCTTTTAAAACTTAACATCTATACTAATATTATAAAGCTGAAGAGTTTGTTTGTTTGTTTGTTTGTTTGTTTGAACGCAAGGATCTCTGGAACTACTGGTCCGAATTGAACGATTGTTTCTTTGTAGGATAGTCCATTTATCGAGGAAGGCTATAGGCTATTTAAGATTACGCTACTATCAACAGGAGCCGAGCAGGAATGAAAAATGTAACAAAAACGGGAAAAAATATTGCTTTTTGAGAGCTTTCGTTGTGTGACAGCATATTATGTCAAATTTTAAAGGTTGCGTCATTAGAACCTAAAGTAACCGAATTTGTTCAAAATTTAAATTGGTACGATCGATTTTCGATAGATGGTGTAGCAACGCGCGCGCGTTCAGCTAGTATAATACTCTTACTTAAATAAATTACGCGTCACGTTCATTGTCCGCGATGGACTCTAAATAAACTAATGGACAATCCTAAATTACTAAACCGATTTTAATTAAATTTGCACACCGTGTGCATTTCGATCCAACTTGAAAGATAGGATAGTTTTTTTTATTTCGATTAATAGTCTTTATATGACAATACCTATATGAGCGAAGCTGAGCGATAGTAATCTATAAATGAAGGTCGATTGCGGAAAATAACGTAAAAGTAGCTAATCATGGTTCCTTTGTCCTCATTGTGGCAATTTTCTTCCTCTGAAGTTCCTCCAATGTCAATTACCTTGAGTAAAAGGAAAGAGGAAATCTTTTAATTTTTCCACAAGTTTTCATATAGCTTTTGTGAATTTTAATTCCATCGTTGTAAGGAGATTGTCAATTGCGCATATTAAACGATTCTTGAATAAATCAATGTCGTTGTGTTTGTTTTTCTGGTTTCTTGAGAGTTGTTTAAATATTTGTTCTGACTTAAATGAGCTTTGAACCTTCACCTTGTGAAGTTATGCGGTAGGCATGTCGTTGTTTTTCGATTATAATATTTTCGTTTGTATTGAATTTGAAATGTTTGTCAAGAGATAATAAATGTAATATAAGTACCTACTATTACTACTTCTATAATAATATATACGTGTATATATATATACTAATATGAGAAAGCTGAGGGGCGTATTTGTTTGAACGCGCTATTCTCAGGAACTACTGTAGGTATCGATTTCAAAATTATTTCACCGTTTGAAATGTGCGTAACCCCTGAGTGCTATAGGTAAGATATAAATGTATCACAGGCAAAGCCCGGGGCGGACCGCTACTTACAACCATAAAAAGTATTTAATGTAGGTAGCTAATAATACCTACTCAATGACGTGTTTGCAGAGTGACGAATATGATTGATAGAAAGGTGAAAAAATATGTAAAATTGATATTGAAGTAGGCTTATCAAAATTCTTGCAACGAAATGAAACATTAACGCACCTGTGGCGCAATTTAATACTATTTCTGATTTCTGACAGGTTCTGAAATCACATTCTCATTGATCATTATTAATAATTTTCACAAACAATTTTTTAATGCCGCTGTGAACATTTTTTTTAGGCATTAACCTTTTGAACGCCAGAGTCACCTATACTTGACAAGCACTAGCGAGCCCTCAGGCTGAGAACGACAACTTCCTAAAAGGACAACTTCCGAGAACGACAAATTCCTAAAACGACAACTTTTTAAAATGACAACTTCCTAAAAGGACAATTTCCTAATACGACAACTTCCTAAAACGGCAACTTTCAAAAATGTGCCCCTCAGGCTGAGAACGACAACTTCCTAAAAGGACAACTTCCGAGAACGACAAATTCCTAAAACGACAACTTTTTAAAATGAGAACTTCCTAAAAGGACAATTTCCTAATACGACAACTTCCTAAAGCGGCAACTTTCAAAAATGTGCGTGTGAGAAAGGGTGTGTGAGAGGGTGTGTGTGAGGAGGATGTGTGTGTGTGTATGTGGGAGGGTGTGTGTGTGTTGGAGGGAGGGTGTGTGTGTGTGGCATGGTAGCTCTTGAACGGGATTGAGGGAGTTGTGTAAACAAAATATTATTCGCCCTTTTGTGGAGGCGGCCATTATGAATCATCATTAACCAAACATAGGTAAGAACCAAGCAGCGCCCCGGGGTATTGCCTGCTGCCACATAACAGTACAGTGACATGGAGTTATTGGCACATGAAGAGTCCAAATAATTACCTAGCACTGTATTGCGCTCGTCACCCAGAGATCTAAGATGTTATGTCTTTAAGCCCTGTAATTTTTCTGGCAACATTACCCTTCAAACCTTTCAACAACGTTTCCGTTATTTTTTCCGGGCTAAAAAGTAGCCTATGTGTTTTTCGAGATTATTATCATATGTTTT
Source organism: Ectropis crepuscularia (assembly GCA_963693475.1). Classification (NCBI taxonomy): domain Eukaryota; kingdom Metazoa; phylum Arthropoda; class Insecta; order Lepidoptera; family Geometridae; genus Ectropis; species Ectropis crepuscularia. Next base: position 10,244,268 of record OY856357.1, on the reverse strand, counting down.
CGGGAGCCTATTAGAACGCATAATTATTTGTTCCTAATTTACTTTGTCATAATGAATGTAGCATAATATATAATGTCATAATGTAACTTTTGCATAATCGTTTTTTGGCGTAATGTGTTTTAATCATAAAAATCTATTGTACTACATTCGATTCGACAGTTGACGCATTTAGGCATTTTTTAATTATTTGTTGTTCTACGTAATATATAACCAGGTTACATAGGACCCAGATCCGACTCGGAGCACCCCGACTCCACCTAGTCTTGTCGCTACTACCCCTAGAGTGTATTTAAAAAATGCGGGAGCCAGAAGCTCAAGGGAGGTCCTGAGTGGAGCGATCCATGCGAGGCAAAGCGTAGCGAAGGGGGGAGGTGGCGAGCGAAGCGAGCCGGCGACCTCCGTAGTGGAGCGCAGGTCGAGTATGGAGAAGCGACACTCAGGGCTGACCGCAGAGCTTCTGGCGGGAGCCCACCCGGAGTCAAAAAGTGCACCATATGTCTTAGGTGTATGTAGGTTTTTAAGTCCTAAAAACGTTATGTCTACATAAATTAGTACAAAAATTGTTATACTACTGCATAAAGACCTTTTATTGTACCTACCATAAAAACGGTGTTTACTATAAAAAAAAATATGGTGTTATTCTCAGACCAACGATTGTTAATCCTCAAAATATACTAAATAATTTCACAGCAACAGTATGATAACACGAATGCGACAATGACAGATACTATTGGCAATGATATTCCATTAAATTAGTAGATATCTACATTACGGATTATTATTCGTAACATTGTTGTCAAAGTACCCACCCGCATTTCACACACCCACGTATTTTATTTAAACAATGTTACTACAGTCCGCTCTTTGCACTTGTTTTTTAGTTAGGCGTTTAAAGTTTATGCCGTTGATCATTATGTTTAAGTATTGTTACGCTTTTCTCAATGTGTGCCTTTAAACATTATGCTATTTATATTTATGCGTCGAAACATTATACTGAGTTATCTGTATGCTATATATGGCTATGCGTTTAAACATTATGCTAAGTTATCGTTATGTCACATATAGTTATGCTAGTTAACATTATGCGAATACAGTTATGCGTTTAGTTGTTATGGTAAATTATAATTAGTCCAAAAAACGTTATGCCTACCTAAAATAGGACAGAAAATGTTATGCCACCCCATATAGACCCTATGTTTTCGCATAATTTTTATGTATAGCACAAAAAGCGGACGGTACGGTAAGAAATAATATGATGCACGTTTTGACTCCGGGTGGGCTCCCGCCAGAAGCTCAAGGGAGGTCCTGAGTGGAGCGACCCATGCGAGGCCAAGCGTAGCGAAGGGGGGAGGTGGCGAGCGAAGCGAGCCGGCGACCTCCGTAGTGGAGAGCAGGCCGAGTATGGAGAAGCGACACTCAGGGCTGACCGCAGAGCTTCTGGCTCCCGCATTTTTTAAATACACTCTAGGGGTAGTAGCGACAAGACTAGGTGGAGTCGGGGTGCTCCGAGTCGGATCTGGGTCCTGTGTAACCTGGGTCTACATTTAGTAATACAACTCCTGCAGACTATTTATTTATTCATGCGTCTCGTCAATGTGCTTAAAAACCATTATGTGTCTCATCAATAGTCGAATTGAATGTATGACATCAGATTGTTATGCTTAAAACCCATTATTCCAAAAAACGATTATGCAAAAGTTACATTATGACACTATATATTAAGCTACATTAATTATGACAAAGTAAATTAGGAAAAAAGTTATGCGTTTTAAAAGGCACTCTACCAGCCGAACTTACTTCCTAGGTCAAATCGCTTTATGTTTTAGGCAATTGGATAAACCGATATAGGCTAGGCTAATCTAGTTCGTCTTATTGTCAAAAGGAGAAACTAGGAAGACCTTGGAGTAGGAGTTTGGTCTCTTTACAGAGTCCGCCTGGGGAAGTATGTGTACCTTTGCCAGTTTCTCTGCCGCCAAGCAGTAGTGTGCAAACATTTCTATGATCCAGCTTGAAGGGCAATGTTTCCAACTAAATTACTGGGCTGATAAAATACCTTATGTCTCCGAGTGACGAGCGCAGTGCGGTGCTAGGTAATGATTTGGACTCTTCACGTTCAAATAGCTGCGTGTCACTGTGCTGTTAGTGGTAGGCTAGTCTGTACGGTTTATTCTATCACCCAAAGGATGAACTTTTTTGTGCTAGGATAAACTCATTTGTCCTAATTTGGTTTGGCCGGTAACATATACATATATAACTAAATGTATCGTTTTTGTAATTTCTCATGACGCGGCTGAAATGAACACACTATAGTAAGTCGTCATTTACCTGAATTTGTCTTTATCGGAAATTTATTTTCAGATGTTGTCGTTTTAGGAAGTTGTCGTTTTAGGAATTTGTCCTTTTCGGAATTTGTCCATTTTGGAATCGACGTTTTAAGAAATTGTCGTTCTCGGAAGTTGTCCTTTTAGGAAGTTGTCGTTCTCAGCCTGAGGGGGAAATTTATTTTCAGATGTTGTCGTTTTAGGAAGTTGTCGTTTTAGGAATTTGTCCTTTTCGGAATTTGTCCATTTTGGAATCGACGTTTTAGGAAGTTGTCGTTCTCGGAAGTTGTCCTTTTAGGAAGTTGTCGTTCTCAGCCTGAGGGCTAGCGAGCCCTGTACGCCGACGACGTCTATAGGTGACAAAAAAACGGACTATACCAAAACATTGTGTCTTAGATATCAAATGGTGACATCACAATTTATTTTTAGGGTTCCGTAAAACGTAAAAACGGAACCCTTATAGATTCGTCATGTCTGTCTGTCTGTCTGTCTGTCTGTCTGTCTGTCCGTCCGTATGTCACAGCCACTTTTTGCCGAAACTATGAGAACTACACTGTTGAAACTTGGTAAGTAGATGTATTCTGTGAACCGCATTAAGATTTTTACAAAAGTTTTTAAAAAAAACAAAAATTAGGGGTGCCCCCCATACTGAGAACTGAAGCTCAAAAATTTTTTTTTCATCAAACCTACACGTGTGGGGTGTCTATCGATAGGTCTTAAAAATGAAGTTGAGGTTTCTAATATCATTTTTGTCTACACTGAATAACTTGCGCGAGAGACGCTTCCAAAGTGGTAAAATGTGTGTCCCCCCCCTCTAACTTCTAAAGTAAGAGAATGAAAAAACAAAAAAAAATATATGATGTACATTACCATGAAAACTACCAACGAAAATTAGTTTGAACTCGATCTGATGAGTAGTTTTTTTTTAGTACGTCATAAATACACTATTATTAAAACTTCGATCAAAGTTACAACGAACTACAAGAACTATGTGTACTATGTATATTATGTTACTTGCTGGAACGGAACCCTTCATGGGCGAGTCCAACTCGCACTTGGCTACTTTATTTAATTTTGACTTATTTCGTACGCTTGGCGTCCAGGGCACGGAAATGCAATTTAGTCCTGCCTGTCAAAAGGTTAATGCCGTATTGTGTCAATATATTTCTCAAGGTAGATTAGGTACCTGCTTTAGTGATTGCTTATGTCATAAGTATTATACGCTCTAATTTACAGCCTGTTCACACTAGCTACTTTCAGTAGCTGCGACAGGCGTCTAGCTGCTGCATCTTGCTTCAAAAAGAAGCTGCGACAGGCATCTAGTCGCTGCATCTCGCTTCAAAATGTAGCTGCGACTCGCGTTTTTCGGAAGCGTGATGCAGCGGCAGCTGCAGGCGACTCAGTCACAGTATAATGAAAAACCCAGTAGGACGACAATATGCCATCAAAAATATAAATATGAAATTAAAATCAAACTAAATATTACTTATAGAATTTATTACAGAACAACAAAAGAAGTGAGATCTAAATGGGTGGTTGAGTTAAAAGTTTAATGGGCGATCCTGAAATATTTTCATAATAAATGAAACTACTCTCAGGATAATTGGTTCAAAACTAAGATCTGACTTGGCTAGTTTTCAAATACCTAATTTGTAACTGTTTAATAATTTCTTTTCCTACAGTTCAAGTGGCTCCCCATTTGCTTTCTTCGGAATGCTCATTTTCTTTCACTGCTTTACAGTATTATATTTAACACTGCCACACCACGATATCTGAAAGACTGCTTTACATTCTACAGTAGCGTACACTCATGTTATCTTATATCAACCTATAATTTGTCTCTGCAAGCGCCCTCTGCACGTTGCAAAACATTCTACGGCAAATCTTTTGCATTCCAAGCAGTTGAGTTGTGGAATGCCATGCCCGTGGAAATAAGACAAGCTCCGTCACTTTCCGTATTTAAAGTTCAAGGCAAAAATCAGTAGATTATGTCGAAAGCTTGCTAAAATCTGATTGAAGCTCGTACATCTTTTTTACATAACATTTTGAATTCATTGCCTTCGTATTAGTATATGTAAGAAGGGTCATGGACATATGTTAGAAAGTATGTCTATTATATTTTAGGCAATAATTAGTACCCTTTTTAAGTAGTTTTTACTTCTCTGCATTTTTATTATAGTTTGCGATCTTAGCGACGACGATTTTGATTGTGTGTATTCAAGTAAAAGTACCTACGAAAACAGATAAACTGGACATGCAATCACAGATCATTTCCAATGTTTTGCGGTTAGTGACGTCATGTCAGTCGTTAGTATTTTAGCGGGAAAAATCTGAATTACATTACTATTGTATTTATACTCATCAAAAATACACAAATTTTTAAACATAATTTTTTTAGTAAACAAGCTATAATCTTTAAGAAATAAAAGCAATTCCGAAAAATTGTTAAAATCCCTATTGGGTCAGTAAATTGCTCAATAAATAATTAAATAATAATTAAAGCTTTAATATAGTAGAGCCAAAAGTAGCTACGAAAAGTAGATAGATAGATACTCTTTATTGTACACCATAAATAAAAAACACGTATACAGGAGAGAATAACAATAAAACTAGTGTTACAAGCGGTGGCCTTATCGCTAGTAGATAGCATTGTTAGCATTTCTCCCAAATGAAAAAAAACTAGTCGTCCTACTGGTATTTTTGTTATACTGTGGTTGCTCTAGAGTTTGACAAAAGTACACTTTCGATTCAGTGTGGCCAACTTTACGTGTTTTTGCTTTTAGCGTATATCTACAATTATTAATGTCTGTTCTTAACACGGATAAAAATATTCTCGGGAATAAATTAAAAGTTGTTATGCACTTTAGTGGTATTTATTTTCCAGCGTACGTCCATGATCATAAAGTTATAATTTATATAATTGTAAATCCTCAATCAATTAGCAAAAATACCTCGGTGTTATAATTACATTTAAATACAACAGCCGTACTCGAACCGTCTTGGGCGTGACGATGGCAGAAGACCTGACGGCATGACTATTGTGCATGACTATTGCAAGTATGCTGGGTACGCTCCCGATTGGTAGTGGGTTTGGATATCTTGATATCTGTAGTCCTTCATTGGTATATGGATAATTCAGGTGTGCTTAGTGTAAGTAGTTAGTTAGGTATGTAACGTAGTGTAGTTCTCATTGTATTTAAGTTTTGTTAATAAAGGCTTTTTAAAATATTAAATTTGAAATGCGAAGAACACATTTCTGCAATTGTACAGAAAGCAAACTATTTTCTTTACGTTATTCTGATTCCTTTCAATCTATAACTGTAGAAATGTTTCTTAAAATTTATGAAACATATGTGAGGACCACTTCAAAAAAGATATCGATTTACTTGAAAGTCTGCAAAGAAAAGCGACAATATGGCCATATACTCTTCGACGTAAATCCTACACAGACAAGTTAAAAACCCTGCACCTAACTACATTGGTATACTACATTTACTACCTTACTACTTCAAAAAAAAGTACGCAGTTCTATAAACTTTACATAATTTAATATTACTCTACGTATTTTTAAACCTGTCTACACTTTTTAAAAATCCAAGTTAGCAACACTGAACGGAACAATTGCTCGGCGGCCGCGACAGACGCAAACAGCCGCAAACAGTCGCTGCATCGCGATGCAGCTTCTTTTTGCAGCTAAATCGCGCGTTTCCGCTTCAGCTGCTAAAGCGCGCGTTTCCGCGTTAGCTGCTAAATCACGCGATTTTGCTGCAAAAAGTAGCATGTGTGGTCAGGGCCTTAGGCATCGAAACCTCGGGACTTTTTTCTTCTCAACTGCATTAAGTTGGCTGTATTCAGTATTCCTATTTCAGTACTATTAATTTCCTCTGTATTAGAGGAAATGCCGGGTGATTAAATCTTCTCCGATACGGAATATTCATCAAATATATACATATGTACCTATAGTTTCTATCGGATAGGCTGTTATCCTAAAATAAAGCTTCTTGTACTCATACTATCACCCCAATCATCGAATTTGGCAAATGTCCTAAAAATATTTCCCTGTACAAAAAAAAATTCAAAAAAAATTGGAACAAAACATTGTGTCAATCTGCATTGCAGACATGTAAATCTGCATAACTTGAGTTCGATTCGCCTCGATTTCAGTGTCGGTTGCGGCGGTTTAATCCGATTAAAGCCTCGGATGTTGGATTATGTCGTTCTATTTACTGACACGAGTAAATGTAAATCTAAGATTATAAACATTCGGTCACCAAATATAAATCGGTTCTTATCCACTGTATGAACATATGTAGGCAATTTATGTTTCGTGTTATTACTTATCTATTTCTACTTTAAGGCTTTGACTCGGTCCTCAAGACCTCGGTCTTATCACACAAGGAAAAAGTCCAGGCCATAATCATGTACTTTGCTGTAAATATTGTTTTAAAACTTTGTATGTGTAAATAGGCCAAAAAGCTCATAGGCCAAAAATATGCCATGCCATCAATGATATTAATACGTCAATGCATGCCATGCCATTTAATAGTGCAAAAGGCTCGTAGGCAGCGACACTCTAGTGCCAAACGAAAAAGGCTTCCAAGTCTTGAACATCGCCGAAAATTTGATACCCTATCGGGTTTTTATCGGATACACTTCGGAGAGTTTGCAACTGATTTGCATGATCTAATACCACCTTGCCCTTTTTTCTATCGGAAGCTCGAAAAAGCGACATCGTTTCATGGTTGATGTTCTAAAGACACGAACGAAGAGATTGGACTCTACTTTTGTGATAAGAACGTCTAGACTGTGGAATACGTCGCCTGAGTTGCCTGAGTTTTCCCCGATGAGCACAATCTTTGTGTTTTCAAATCGAGAGTGAATCGGTTTCTTCTAGGTAAACACGCTCCATCGTAGACCGCATCATCACTTAACATCAGGTCATGTGTAAACCTATAAAACTTAAAATAGAAACAAAAAAGTCATGATTTGATTTGATTCCACCGCACTGGCCAAATGCGGGTTAGCGGATGAAGCATGTCTTGGAAAGATGGCTTTCTCGGATTATGCCGGTATCCTCTCAATGTGCACCTTTGCCGTTAAAGCCAGTGGAGATGACGTACTTGCACACTTGCACTTGAAGGAATACTTCAGAGGTGCAGGTGGGATTCGAACCTATGACCTAACGATTGTGGATCGCACGTTCTCGCCACAAGAATAAGTAAAAAGATCAGGTTTTTCCGCACGGTTCCTTACGGTACGGTACCAATCATAAACAGATGAGGTGTATGTTAGCTATGGCAACATAGTGATGTGCCGCGACAAAACTATGACATTTCCACAAGAGCGATCAGACCGGCCCTTCTACCGCCTAACTAAATCGGTTTAGACTTTGCGATTGCCGTCTCTTTCATTTCAAGCGAGAGGTAATGAGACAGCAATGTCAAAGCTAAGACAGTTTTCTTTGGCGGTAGATCCCCCGTGCTTTCGGTGTAAAGCGTTTGTTCTAACTCTATACGTAGGATATGTAAACGCTTTGAGCATCACGGATTCAATTGTCCACTGAATATCATGCAAATGTGATGTAATGTATTTTAAAAAAAATATGTAGATTAATCTGTTTCAATAATACCCGGTTTACATTATTCCAGTCCAGCGGTCGAATCCAGCGCTGGATTGCTTACTGGAATAATGTAAATCGCACTGGATTGATGCTTTCCAGTGCCGGTTAACATTATTCCAGTAAGCAATCCAGCGCTGGATTCGATCGCTGGACTGGAATAATGTAAACAGGGTATAAAGTTCTGTTTCAAATAATCTGTTTTTCTATAAAAGTGATACAGGTTATAATTTTATGGTTATCTCTTAGAGGACAGCTGCAATGTATTTTATGTCGATGGAAATATCTATGAAGTGGGCTTTATCATTCGTTACTATTTAATAAATAATTACATGTAATACATGCAGGTTATAACTTTGTGGTTTTCTCTTAGAGGTCATCTGCTATGGATTTTTATGTAAATTTAAATATAAATGAAGTGGGCCTTATCATTCGCAATTGCAAGTGCAATTGCCTTGCAAGTGGCCTGGATTAGGAGCAAATATTACTCAACCTGTCTTACTGCTTAAGTAAAATCGTAATATTTATTTTTAAATAAAAAGATGGGGAATAGAAAAGTCATAACCATTTTTATTGGACGATTGAACCTTCCTAATTCATATGTTGAATTGAAAAGAAGTGATCATATCTTTTCATCTGAGCTATTTAGTCTTTTAGGGCAATATCTATGTATATAGGAAGGTCCATCAATATTTAACAGTTCAGTCTGAAGACTATAGATAGCCTTTCTCAGAATGTGTCACTGCGTCTTCAACGGCTGAAGTCAGGCTCTTTCATTAATGTATTCGTCGTCTCTAGTCATCTAGACTGTTCGACTGGCCTTGTGGCTTAGTGGGTAGTAGCTCTGCCTGCGAAGCCGAGGGTCGTGGGTTCGATCCCCACCCAGTGCAAATATTTGTGTGATGAATTCAAATGTTTGCACTGTGTCTGGGTGTTCTATGTATAATAAGTATGTATTTAAAACTATATAAGTATTATATCAGCTATCTGGCCGCCATCACACAAGCTTTGCTTAGTTTGGGGTCAGATGGTGTTGTGTGTGAATTGAAAAAAAAAAAAAAAAAAAAAAATGTAAATTTTGCTTTGATTGCTATGAGCTAGATTTATTGAAGTAATATTATTATAAATATATTTTAAATAGAATAGAATTGCAACCTCTCCTGGCAACCTGAGGTGTTATGTGAAGAATGGCGCGGTGGGGAAATCCGTCCGTCCGTCCGTCCGTCTGTCAAGACATTTTTTCTCAGGGATGCCTGGAGGTATCAAGCTGAAACTTATACTCAGCATGAAACTTGGTACGAAGCAACGTCTTATAGCACAGATAAAAGAAAATTGCGAACACCGTACATTTTTAGTTATATTACATAAAAATACATTTATAAAAATACCATAACGTTTACATATATACTTACTCCCACCTGGCCGGTTTTTTAAACTACTTCGCCATTAATTCCAGAATCCGGTGAGCCCCGCTGCGCCCGCGTCTCCAGTTGTAACGAGCAGCGTCGCGGCGCCACCAGCGGTCGACAACGTGACTCCCGCGCCGGCCACCACAGCGCCACCAGGTATGTAGTACTACATCTATATTATAAAGCTGAAGACAGTTTTTGTTTGAACACGCACTAGCGTGTGACTACACAGGAACTACTGGGACGATTTTAAAAATTATTTCACCGTTGGATATGTACGTGATCCCCCTGAGGCTCTATATTATATACCATGGGCGAAGCCGGGACGGGCGGCTAGTACTTACTCAATATTATATTACAAAGCTGTCAGTTACACAATTTTTTTAATTGAAATGAGACGTTTTCAGAATACTAGATGAATGCAAAAATCTGGCAGAAATAAAAATAAATTACTTAAAACTATTACATACTTGAATGTCAAAGTTCGATCGGGTTGAAATTTGGAATACAGGATTCTATTCTGAACCCAATCCGAACGACTCAAGACTCAAAATTCGGAACGACAATCCTTGTCTCAGTCATTCTAATCGGATAAGACAAAGATCGAGAGGTTTGATTCCGTATCGAAATCAATCCAACTGGGTTCGGATTTCAGAATCGCTACGCAATTTTAGGCTACTTTTTATCACAGGCAGATAACGGAAAATGCGCGGGTAAACCCGCAGGGCACTGCTTTTATATGCAGTAGGGAATGTAATGAACTGTCAATTCCAGCTAGTTACTTATAATTGTTCTCCGTTCCAGGTCCTCCAGCCAAACCCAGCGTCTTAGAATGAGAGATGCGTCAGTCACCACACAACCTGAACCGACATCTCTGTCACAGAGAAATGCTCACTGTCTTGTTACCGAGACACGTTGCGTCCGCTAAGACAAATACGAGTCGCGAGTAGGCGGAGCCGATTCACGAATACCCTCCAAATATGTTTAGGAATGTAGCGATGGGGAAGTAAACCGTATAGCTTGGTTTGAAGGTCCAAAATGGCGTATCTGTTTCACGTCTTGCGGGCTAAAATGGCCGCTTCGAGCGTATTCGTATTAAAATTGACAATTTATCTATTTTCATTAACGAGTGAATTATAACAATCAAATGCGTTTAACAGGTATTAATGTATGTTCATCATATTGTAATCAATTCGATTATTATTTTATTCTCTTTCATAATTAACATTCGTAAGAATTACGTTGCCCAGCTCAATTTGTATGTATGGTGGGTACTATTAATATAATTTCAAATATAGAAAATCCTAAAGATAACAATTGCTGCGTACCTCAAAGCGACCATTTTAGACTACACATTTAGAATTTTTATTTTTTTGTGGAAAGGTGTTGTAAAATAAGGAATGCCACTGGATTCAATCGCAGTAGGTGCCAAAGGCTTCGACGTATTTCTTTTGCGTTAGTTATTCCCTAGAGAAGAGTCCTATCACTTTTGAAAGTGTTCGTCGGTAGTTAGTGATTCCTAGTGCTTTCGTAATTTTCGCCGTCCTTGAAATTGCTCCACGTTATCAGTGACATTTGACTCAGTTTTTGTATTTTGTTGAAATTATTACTTTTACTTGGCTTATTTTGACGGTATAAAAAAGCTATGCGATTCGTCGTCATTCCGTCTCTGTCCCTCACTCAATAGGTACTTACATTTAAAGACAACCCATTATTTTATTTGCAAAAAAGGTTGTTCAATTAATCATAGCTATTGATGGTATGCTGAATGCTATTAAATGTCAAACTTGACTCGCTAAAGGGCTTATTACACTTGCCTAAATTTAGTCGACTATTATTATTTAGGCACTACTAAATTCAGTAAAGTGTAATAAATAGCATTCAGTAAGTTAATGTTTTTTAAACTGACAGGCGCGTTCACTCGTGACATATATCTTTCCTGATTTGCGTCGCATCACTTTGAATTATTTTATTTGACTTTGAATGGACTTTCCATTCCATGGTATACGTTGAATTGGTGAGAAAGTTTTGAATGTTTGTTGATGTTTTATTGTAATTGTTTTGTATTTTTAATGAGTGAAATTACCGCAACGTCTATCTATCAATCCATTCCACCTATGTTATATTTTCATTCCTTTAGCGATTTAGTTTAAAATTGTTCAACTTGGCAGAAGGGGTACTATAAGAGATTCATACTATGAAATAAATATATAAATTGCTTCTACCTGTATCAGGGTTTAAAACACCTTATCATTCGCATTTTCATGATTTTTGTTCCCACGTCTTTTAATTGGTTTTGACAATAGCAAACAAACGACAGACTACGACTAACTTTGATCAACTTTAAACCTTAGACAAAAAGTAAACAGGGACAAAACGATAAAGCATTTCGTAAAATAATAATATGAGTGCAATCGACATAATATTAAACTCGAAACCGAATCAAGCGTCCGTTGCAAAAACGCGTCTATAGATTTACGCTCGAACTATTGTTTATATTTCAACGCAACTCTTTATGAGCCCTCAGAAGCAAGTCACGTGATAATATGCGGGTACTTTAGTGTAAATGTGTACTAAAACTATTTTATTTATAGTAGAAGGACCGAACGTACTCCAACGTCCCCGTTATACCTACATAATGAGTGTACTGTGGAACGGGTTGTTTCTGAGAGCTCATTAAGGTTTGCGTATATTGTTCGGCGGCGCCTTGAATTTCTAAGCATTGTAGTTATCGAACCTAGGTCTGCGTTAAACCACCAACTTGATTAAAAGCTACTTTCTGGGTGATGGTCATCTTGAGGATGGATTATATTATACATAAATAACACGATTGTTGAGACCAAAATTTTGATTGACATACCACTTAGCATAGCTCCGCATAGTGACCTTAATGTCGACCTTGCACTCAATAGACGAATTAATTGATTTATAAAATGAATTACTTACCTAACAAAAAGCATTCCCAAATATAGATACTACGATAAACAAACAGCTTGTAAGTTGCGTTTATTTTTTTATTTATTTTTTATTGATACAACGACATAATACAAGCGTGTAACGAAATAGCAGGGGGGTAGAAAGGGGGATTTAATTATTTAAGAAATCTCGCGAGGCGAAGTCTGCACGTAATTTTCTTGTCGGTATGTGATAATGCATATTACTCTGGAGTCTAGAATTTTACTCTAAGAAATAAATGGGTTGATATTAAAAAAATATCACAGGACTTGTTGATCACAATATAAATTATTATATATTCTCGTGACTACGGGCGCTGTAATTGCTCCCGAAACGTCGAGGTAATTAAATAATTATATAAATCGCGATTAAATCCTCTATGTCTTCAATATAAAGATAACCTCCTCCACAGTCTTGAACACAGATTTTATAAATGTCGTTTTAAGCGATCTTTTGATGGATCGACGCTCAAACTGTATCGATCGATCGACGCTCAAAAACCAATGAAATTTCGCCTATAAACTCGTGGTAGCAAAGGTGAAATATCTTTGGCTCATTTTGGCATATTATGATGCAACAGGAGATCCCTATTGAATGTACTTTTTTGTGACTCCCAGTTGAACGCTGAGGATTGTCAATCTCTTTGTGTTCTAAATTTGGACCCGTAAACTAAATCCGAACGACTTTTTCTATGAAAAGGGAACGTCTAGGACCAGTGTAATATGGATTATTCTCCACTGTTCTCGCAAGTTTGTCGAGTGCAAAATTGTACCTATATTTTATGAAGGATTTACATTAGATTTGTTCGGAAGTCAGCATTAACTATGTTGAAAGGATCTAAGTATGGTGTATCCATTTTTTGACTCAATGATACACAAATAGGGCAACAATATAACTGCCGTCAAAAAGAGGGTTAGAGAGCCATGTATAGTGCTATCTCTTTTTTTCATATATTTACTGGCGACAGAGAAATGAAAGCAAAATGATTTGCAACTATTGCCAATCAAATTAGAGCTTTTACCCTAAGTAGATAAGGTACATCTAATGCACTGATGATAAAATTAGATTTTTACTTGTTTGCCAGTTGTTTTTACTCTGCATTTTTCCTTGATCGGTTTAATCCTTGCTCCAGAACATATCTAATGCAATATCCCTTTATTTCAATAAATGGACGAGCGAGAACTCATTAAAGGTAAAAATTGTAAATATAATACTTATAGTTATAAATGGAAGTGTATACACTAAATACACGTGGTCGCACTGCACTGCGTGAGATGTGTGCGCGTGAGTTTTACTACTTGTAATAAATTATTGTTAATAGATCAATTATTACACAGTTATGTGTTTTTATTTGATAACCTATTAATCATACCTATATTTTTTTGTATTATTTTTTGTTGTATATTGTATTATTTGTATTTTTTTTGTAGTGGTAGGACTCTTAGCAGAGACAGCCTGAGGAAGTACCATACCTTTGCCAGTAATTCTACCGCCAAGCAGTAATGTGTATACATTACTGTGTTCTGGTTTGAAGGGCAATGTTTCCAGAGAAATTACAAGGCTTAGAGATATAACATCTTAGATCTCTGGGTGACGAGCGCAGTGCAGTGCTAGGTAATGATTTGGACTCTTCATGTTCCAATAGTTGCGTGTCACTGTGCTGTTATGTGGCAGGCATGTTGCTTACCATCAGGCACATGTCCTGTTCGTCTCGTCACTTTTAATTGAATAAATATTATATATTTAAAGAAAAGACTAGACTGCGATCGTAACACCATACTACGTTCAATTACAAGTGTAGCAGACATAGGATTTAGGCCTGTCAAGCATAAATGGGCGAGGGTGAGTCATGTGAGCAGAATACACCCCGATCGGTGGGCCAAAAAAATCAAATTTTATGTCTGTGGTATGGTACTAAAAGACCCAAGGTTAGTTTTTGTGAAACTTTAATTACTATCGTACGTACCACATTGTCCTTTTTAAAATAGAAAGTAATTTAAAAAAAATAAATCACTTAAGACCTTTTAGCTGGTTAAACAATGTTTTAGTAGTAAAATCACATTTTTTCACAAAAACGGACTTTGGTCCTTTTAGCACAGAATTTAAATCCAAGGCTTCAGACCTTTTCACTTAGCACGATATTTCTCGATACGTAAGTCAAATCTTAGTATAGAATCTTGTAGGACAAAATCAAAAACATAAGTAACAATAAAGGTTTTATTCAGTCGTGTATTCATTCAAATGACAAGCTTAGATGTACCGATATTTACAAAGAACGTAAAAGCAAGATTTTTTTATATAATAACATGAATATTTATTGGATTGGTAATTAAGTTGTTGTTGCAGTTAAACACGTAATTAAGATTTATTTTTATTACTTTTTTGTGGCTTGACGTAACACCTAAAGTAGGTACCAAAAATAGGTTTTAAAACTTGTAACATTCTTAAAATTCAAGGGTATAAATATATGCATATGTAGGTATCAGAAAGGTATTTGACTACTAATTATTTCAATAAACATGTTTATTTTAAAAGTATGAATTACAACAAGTTTTCTAGTCCTCTTGTTCCTATTAGGTATGGGGAAAAGACCAGGACGTCTACTCTCTTTCTACGAAAACGTAATTTCGAAATAAACTCGCGACTTTCCAACTCCGATTCTACTTCGATCCGTCGTTTTGTCTGCTTAAATGTTCTAAGCCTACTCTAACTAGAGTATGCTTAGAATATTTAAACGTCAAACAATGTTGTATCGGACGAAACGAAGTAGAACAAGAGCATGAAAGTCGCGAGTTTTTTTTCGAAATTACGTTTTCGTAGAAATAGAGTAGACGTCCTGTACTACATTCACTGGGGGTCTATTATTAATTTCTGCCTGCCAGATTTCACCTATGCTATCCAAAGTCCTTGAACCACTGGCGTGATCTGATAATATAGTACTCGCTACCTACTTGTAAACGCGAGAGTTGGTAGGCACACATAATATAATACAAATCTTTATTTGAAAACTGTATATTTGGTACACTTTAAATACCTACCGATTGGTAAAATACCAATTTGGTACAATAAATGGTAGGTAAGCGAAATTAGAATAGGTACCGACTTATCGTTAACGCCGAATATAAACGCAGAAATATTTGAGAAATTTGAATACCGTCCATAGACAACGTAAAACTAATCGTATTTTCTATACATTTGCGAGCGTAACGCGACGTTGACGGAAACGCTACTGATTCGTATAGATACTTCGCATGCAGGAAACTTTTCGAAAACTAAATTGACGTACTTAGACCTACGTCGACACCTGATTGTGTAGAAAGTACCATTTGATTTTTTTATGTTGTTAGTGGGTTTACTTGTTTTAAGTAGATCAAATTATTACAAAACGTAAACATATTACTTTCATATTATTTAAAGGTGTTAGGTATTATAAGTAGTTTTCAAAAGGTTCCTTAAAAACCCTGTTTTTATTGCGATCATCATATTTTCTCTATTTCTTGACAAGTCCGATGTTCCTCGCAACGTGCGCAAAGGCGTCAACTGCGCGCGTGACGTCATCCTTCGTATGCGCCGCGCTGATTTGCACGCGCACCCGAGCCAAGCCTTTCGGCACCACCGGGTAACTAAATGCCACTACGTAGATCCCGCGCTCTGGAACAAAGATACAAAGAAGGTTCATTTGAGAATCACTAGACATACAGATAGAAACAATTTACTATGTACCTATACCACAAATACAGCGAATAAAAACAGAATGTAGTGCCATATATCGCTTACATCAATTTCTTCCAGGCAATAGTTAGGATTTGGCAATAGACTAACTATAAATATTTACTACTAGCGACCCGCCCCAGCTTCGCACGGGTGTAATACTGATACTAAATAAACTACCTACTAACTAAACTAAAATAAACTATCTACTAACTACCAAGTCATACCCGAGCGTGCCGCTAGAATTCAATTCACATCCCACGAAAATCTGTCTAGGCGCGCCAAAAGAAGTTTTCACTTCAAAAACTTATATACCTACTCTTTGATTAAAACTATAAAGGTAATAAATACTCTTTGATTAAAACTCTCTCGAAAAAAAATGTTTTTGATTGGTAACGTCAAATGTTTAACTGGAAATTATGTAGAACACTTTGTATGAAAAAATAAAATTGTTGTTTTTACTATCTTCTTCGCAAGTTTTCAGTATTTTTTCACCGTTTAAACCTTCCGTTAGCTACGACAAACATTTCAAAACCAAAATCATCCAAATCGGCCCAGCCGTTGTTGAGTTTTAGGAGACCCACGAACAGCAATTTTTATATACCTTTATAGATAAAAATATTATACTCTTTATTGTACATAAGTAAAACAAAAACTTTAGAAAAAAAATATGTATTTAGTAACAATTGAACACAGATGCTTTTAGGTGCTATAAAAGTCTTATTTTTAATGGCATTCTATATTTAAAACAACATTTTTGTTTTCATACTAGCCCCAAACTAAACAAAGAGTGTACAGTACCCGGCGATAAGTATTGCACATCGGCCTTTGGAGGGAGACAGTCGGCTGATTTCGGCTTCGTAGAGCATTATCTCCGTCACACACTACTATGTGACGTTTTGTCAGTCGTTGTTCAAGTGCGATAGAGTGCGGTCGCGTCCAGTAAAAAAAATATATACAGAGTTGTTAACACCCCCAAATTTAAATAATTTAAAGTTGTACTATGGCATCTTTAGGAAAAAAAGGGAAACCTTTACGAGGTCAGTCACGCCAAATTATCTACAATGTTTATAAATATTTTCTAACCTTTTTAATATTTTTAAGCTGACAGATTTTAAAAAAATGAAGATAAAACTGTAAGTTGTTATTTTAAGAAGGTTCAAGCGCGAGTTGCAAATGCCACTGGAATTTCAAGAAGAACTTTGAACAATATATTAAACGAAGTCAGTACTGAAACACATTCTACTGAAATTAAGTTTAGCACTCCAAAAAAAGGGAGACCAAAAAAGCAATTTCGTTTGGATATGGACGATTTTGATTATGATGTTGTTCAAAGAATGGTGTATGATTTTCACTTACGATTTAATGAACTGCCAACAATAAAGTCATTAAAAGCTAAATTATGTGAAGCTATTAATTAATTACAATGGGTCTGAAAAGACGTTGAGAAAAATACTTCACGAGATGGGATTTCGGTTCACTAAAATGGAAGACAATCGAAAAGTTTTAATGGAAAAGCACGATGTAAGCCTCCAACGAATGGAATATCTCGATAAAATGCGCAAATTTCGCGAAAGAGGAAAAAATATCGTCTACATGGATGAGTCTTACATACATACATCCCACACTAAAGGGAAATAGACTACAGGCCCGTGAACAAAATGTACGGGTCAAATGAACCAGCAGGAGACCTATGTGGGGTGATAGACGGGTACAAAATAATAAGATTCAGCACTATGCCGTCACTTGTAAGCTGTCTAACTGAGTGCAAGTGAGAATTCCAAAGTGCAAGTAGAGTGTGTACATTTTGATCAATTGTTTCTGCACGGCATTCTTACCATCCCATAGATCCGTGAAAAATAATGAGAAAACGCGTAGTGCCGTACAAAAATAGTGATCCACAAAGTCGGAAACATTATTGATAATCCGGAATTTTTGAGGGAAAACTTGGTCATTTGATACTGTACGGCATCGGTTCCATACAGTTGCAATACCTCTTCTAACCCATTATTCCGCAACGCCGTACAAAAATAACGGTCCAAGAGAAAATGATCGGGGGTTCAACTTCCTCTTTTCAGTGATCCGGAGAGGTGATTTGACACAACGTAAAATTAATTTATTCCGAAAGTATTTTGTCCATAGATACAAATTTTATACGTGCCGGACATTTTTGTTAGTCCAAAAGTCAGTAAATGGCAAAAAACCTCCAGAACATTGCATATGACGAAATGTACTTTAGGGTGATAGTTGGTACGATTTTTTAACGACATTCTGATAATTTATTTGAATTTAATGTATGACTAAGAAAAGTTAACGCCGTACAAATCTGAAAGTTCATATTAAAGGCCAGTAAAAATATAATTTAACTTACAAATTTTCGTTCCCAATTTATTTATTATAAGGTGTATGATCACTTACTGAGCATAAAATAACAAAATGTTGACAGATTCAGGTGGATCTTTAAGCGTCATCTAGAAAAAAAAACGTTTTCTCGGGAACTATGTACTTTAGGGCAAGTATTATTGGAGTCATTATTGTAGAAAGTATAATTTAACACCTTTTGTTGCCCAAAACTTTTTGTTAAACGTACCGTTTACGGCCCATGAACCGGGTTTTTTATCGCTGCTGATAGCTCTTGAGATATTTATATAAATAAGACGCATCAATCCATGTTTAAAGACCGGTTTATTCTCTACAACTTTTGCCAAAATTGTTTTTTTTTTTGAGTTTGAAGAAGTTTAATGTTGGACGCATCACTATATTGCCATAGCTAACATACACCTCATGTACGTGAAAAACCTGATCTATATTTATTTACTTATTTTTTATCAGAATTTTCATGGTCTAATAACCGACCACAAACAAAACTATTGTTTATTTTAATACAATTCATTGATTTATAATATTTTTGGCGGAATAAGAGATTTTAAACGTCTTATAAATCAAAAAGTATGGACATTACAAAAAAAAGCTTTTTACAAAAGTTGTAGAGAATAAACTGATCTTTAAGAATAGTTCAATTTGTTTTATTGATTAATCTAATATTTCAAGAGATATCGGCCGTGATAGAAAAACCGGTATTTGAATGGGCCATAAATCGCAAACGGTACGTTTCACAAAAAAGTTTTCTTGGAACAAAAAGTGTAAAATTTTATTTTCTACAAAAAAAATCTCAATAGTTTTTGCCCTTAAGTACATGCTTTCCGAGTTTCCGAGTTTCTAACTAAGTGGTACATATTTTGTTTGATTAAGGGTTAAAATGTACGGCATTACTTTTTTCCAATTTATTTATTTGAATACTATTTAAAACAATGAAAATATGTTGAAGATTCCTATAGTTTATTAATCTATGGTTATTCAAATAATTGCAAAACTTGCATGTTTTGTATTCCTCTGTTACTTTTTTTAGAACACTTTCTTTTGTACGGCATTATTATACAACAATAGTTTTTAGCAATGTCATGTAGAAAAATAAGACGCCGTACAGGATCAAATGACCTACCACCTTTATAAATGAAGTATACGATGAAATTAATGTAATTATCGGTGAACATTCAAATGAACAGTAATTTTTAGACGGCATTATTTTTAATTGTCCGTTTGAGTGCTAGATAATCATTTGGAACCGATGCCGTACTTTTTCAAATCACCTCTCCGGATCACTGAAAAGAGGAAGTTGAACCCCCGATCATTTCCACTTGGACCATTAGTTTTATACGGCGTTTCGGAATAATGGGTTAGAAGAGGTATTGCAACTGTATGGAACCGATGCCGTACAGTATCAAATGACAAAATTTTCCCTCAAAATTTCCGGATTATCAATAATGTTTCCGACTTCGTGGATCGTGGGTCACTATTTTTGTACGGCACTACGCGATTTCTCATTATTTTTCATGGATCTATTGGATGGTAAGAATGCCGTACAGAAACAAATGACCAAAATGTACCCACTCTACTTGCACTTTTGAATTCTCACCTGCACTCAGTTGGCCAGCTTTCACGTGACGGCATTGTGCTGAATCTTATTATTTTGTACCCGTCTATCATCCTACATAGGTCTCCTGCTGGTTCATTTGACCCGTAAATTTTGTTCACGGGCCTGTAGTCTAAAATCTTGGAGTGATGATAAGAAAAAAGGAGTAAAAAAGCCAATTTCAAAAAGGGCAACGTTTGATAATAGTTCATGCGGGAAATGAAAAATGCTTTGTACCCGGTCCCTTTTTAACGTTTAAATCCACGGATACTACAGGTGACTATCACAATGAGATGAATAACGATAACTACGAGAAATGGCTGGTTAATCAATTAATCCCAAATATACCCAGTGATTCCGTTCTAGTTATCGACAACGCACCCTATCACAACAATAAATATGTTGAAAGACCCCCCAACTCAAACATCATTAAACAGGAAATGATCAACTGGTTAAACAGACATGAAATTCCAGTTGATCCAAAATTAACAAATACCCAGATTTATGCTATTATAATTCTGTCAGCACAAGGAGAGGTATATAGAGTTTTCCGTGGACAAAGTACTTGCCGAACATGGGCACACTGTGTTGCGATTGCCACCGTATCATCCGGATTTTAATCCAATTGAAAATATAAATATGGTCTCAACTAAAAGGCTGTGTAGCCTCTAAAAATGTGGGTATCAATTTAACTAAAGTAAAAACGTTATTGACTGAAAAAGTAAACATGATCGGGACTGAAGAGTGGAAAAAGGTTTGCGATCACACAATCAAATGTGAGAATTAATATAGCAGCATTAAACACGGTTTAGACTTTTACACTGATAGACTAGTGATAAATACGGCTATGACATGATTATATGTCCGTATGTCATTATCATTAAACAGGAAATGATCAACTGGTTAAACAGACACGAAATTCCAGTTGATCCAAAATTAACAAAAACCCAGATTTATGCCATTATAATTATGTCAGCACAAGGGCATGGGCACACTGTGTTGCGATTGCTACCGTATCATCCGGATTTTAGTCCAATTGAAAATATATGGTCTCAACTAAAAGGCTATGTAGCCTGTAGAAATGTGGGTATGAATTTAACTAAAGTAAAAACATTATTGACTGAAAAAGTAAACATGATCGGGACTGAAGAGTGGAAAAAGGTTTGCGATCACACAATCAAATGTGAGAATGAATATAAAAGCATTAAACACGGTTTAGACAATTACACTGATAGACTAGTGATAAATACGGCTGATAGTGACAGTGATATTGACCTCTTTGAGAGCACAGATAGTGAAATGGAAGTACTTGAGAATAAGAATTATTATTATTTTTATTACAATGTCTCACTTTAACAATAGGTACAATGGTGTTTATTATGTACACTTCAGCTGTAATTTTCCAAAATAATTAAATACGTAAACATAATGTGAACATATTTTTAGGGTTCCGTAAAACGTAAAAACGGAACCCTTATAGATTCGTCGTGTCTGTCTGTCTGCCCGTATGTCACAGCCACTTTTTGCCGAAACTATGAGAACTACACTGTTGAAACTTTGTAAGTAGATGTATTCTGTGAACCGCATTACGATTTTTTCAAAAAAAAAGAAAAAAAAGTAAAATTACGGTTGCCCCTCATACTGAGAACTGAAACTCAATTTTTTTTTCCATAAAACCTACACGTGTGGGTGTCTATCGATAGGTCTTCAAAAATGATGTTGAGGTTTCTAATACAATTTTTGTCTACCTACACTGAATAATTTGCGCGAGAGACACTTCCAAAGTGGTAAATTGTGTGTCCCCCCCCCCCCTTCTAACTTCTAAAGTAAGAGAATGAAAAAACTAAAAAAAAAAATATAATGTACATTACCATGCAAACTACCAACGAAAATTGGTTTGAACTCGATCTGATGAGTAGTTTTTTTTAGTACGTCATAAATACACTATTATTAAAACTTCGATCAAAGTTACAACGAACTACAAGAACTATGTGTACTATGAATATTATGTTACTTGCTGCAACGGAACCCTTCATGGGCGAGTCCAACTCGCACTTGGCTACTTTTTTATTTTATTTTACTCGAACCTAAAGCCATCACTTATAGAACACTTATTGGTGTATTTTATACAAAGAATAAAAATAATTATTAAAAGAAGCAAATTAAAATTGTTTTAACAGCTCCTAATAGATACCGCACTGTTTGTATTTCGTGCTACAGATATGACGCTCTACGAAGCCGAAGTTGGCCGATTGTCTCTTTCCAGGTGTCGATGTGCAATATTTATCGCCGGGTACTGTAGGTACTGTAGAAGCCCGATAGGTGATTTCATTAAATTCCTTTGATTCATTTGACCTTTGATTCATTAGGAGCGCCCCGTTTTTTCATCCGCGTCCTTCCCGTTTCCATTATTTTCCCATAACGAAAAGTAACCTATGTGTTATTCTAGGCTATAATCTATCTGTGTTTTGCAACCTGGACGTCTACTCTATTTCTACGAAAACGTAATTTCGAAAAAAAACTCGCGACTCTCCTCTCTTTCTACTTCGTTTCGTCCGATACAATATTGTATAAATATAAATGTTTAAACAATATGTTTAAATGTTCTAAGCCTACTCTAATTAGAGTATGCTAATAGAACATTTAAACGGACATTAGACGGATCGAAGTCGGAGTTGGATAGTCGCGAGTTTATTTCGAAATTACGTTTTCGTAGAAAGAGATTAGACGTCCTGATCCGTTCAGACGTTCCGTCGTGATGAGCAACAAACATCCAAACTATCGCAAGTATACCTAATATTAGTAGGATACCCTCAGAAACAGATCCTGAGATCGGTTCAATCAACTAAACAATTTTGTTTTAGCTTTTTATAACAGTTTAAAAGTACATATTAGAAACACAATTTACCCAACATTCCCGAAGCCAGCTCCACTGCTAGGGGAGCCTCGCCCACCATGACTGGGCAGATGGGATGGTCGTCACCCGCCACCGTTAGTCCGGCCGCTTTCAGACCGTCGCGGAACTGGCTTGTATTCTCCCGCAGTCTCTGCCGGAGCGAGTTGCTGTTCTCCACTAGGTCTAGGGACTGGAAACAATGGCTGTGTGAATGAGGACAGAAATTTCCAGAAGCTCTATAGTGTAGACAGTTGTGTAAGCTATGAATAAAGGTAAACTTGCCCACCAATAACAAACTTGCTAGTTGCTACTTCTTAACCCGGACGCAAAAACGACGGGATGTTATAAGTTTGAAATGGTTGTATGTTGTATGTGCACGTTTTTGTGTCTGCTGGAGCATCGTAGCTCCCGAACGAAATAAGAGTGAATTAGAAGTGTTCTTAGCTGTTTCACCAAAATCGCCGTTACAAACTTAGTTGTGGTAGGAATGTTTTACGTAGTTACATTGGATACCTATTTTCTTTAGTTTCAAACAAACGTGTGTGTTGGGTTTTTTATTCAATGTGGGTACCTACCTATACTTAGGTAATAGATCCTCGGTCGGTGAATCACATTTTCTCATGCGTTTTTAAAATCACTTCAAAATCCATTTACCTACCTAATAGAATGTTTGATGTATACATCTAAATTGTTACTATTAACTACGAGGCTTAAGATACCTTCAAAGAAGCTGTGACCACAGGTGGTGGTGGTGAGTTAGAGAAGAGATAGGGTCTGGAGACGTTTCTCAATAGCGTGACTAGTTCTTTAGGGCCAGTGGTGTAACCGCCCGCCGCTCCGCTCACGGCCTTGCCAAGGGTCGAGCAGATTATGTCGGCTGCACCCATCACGCCGCAGTGTTCTTCTGTTCCCCTGTAAATCAAATAAATTTACTACTAAACCTTTTAATATATATTTTGTCAAAAAGAGCACAAACAGAGCTTCGCGGCTTCACAACGCAATCGGATTGATCTCGACACGGAATCAAACCTCTCGGTCTTTGTTTAATCTGTTTAGAATGACAGATACCGAGATTGTCCTTCCGAAATTGAATCGTTCGGATTGTTTGAGGATTTTGAGTTGCTCTAGAGTCTAGAGCAACTCAAAATCCTCAAACAACAACAACGCAATCCAGACTCTAGAGTCTGAGTCTAGAGTCTAGAGTCTGGATTGCGTTGTGAATCAGTTCCCAGACATCTCATAGGAAAGGTTTTTGTAACCTTCT
The DNA here is from genome assembly GCA_963693475.1 of Ectropis crepuscularia. NCBI lineage: Eukaryota > Metazoa > Arthropoda > Insecta > Lepidoptera > Geometridae > Ectropis > Ectropis crepuscularia. The sequence goes on along the minus strand of OY856357.1, from coordinate 10,220,122 downwards.
ACCTACATTTTACCTATTAAGGGTTGAACGTTGTAATGCTAGACTTATGATACTTGTATCACTGATTTAAAACTTATCTTAGTATCTTTCTAATTCTAAGTAAACCATCACAGCATGACACATCTTTGGGATAAAATTGATCAAATCTGAGCATAGCAATTTATCATTGGAATAATGCTCTTTTGCTATTCGTTAATTTACTACATTTTACAAATACGAGCAGGTATACGAGGTAGGTATATACGAATATCGCGTTTTGATATGGCATATTTTATTGAAATAAAGTTGAGTTCATTTCGTACCTGCCTGTTTCTCCAAAGAATCCTGTAGCATGGCTATCGTCTACTGCGAGCAAAGCGCGGTATTTATCAGCTAAATCGCGAAGACCCTTCAATGGGGCAACAGTACCATCCATAGAAAACACTCCATCGGTCACTATTAGTTTGATCCTCGCTTCACTATGTGCTAGGAGATGTTCTAATTCTGGAAAAGCAAAATTGAACGTTTACTCGCTTTGACGATTAAAGTCAACGTGTGCATAACCAGTGAGATTGGTTCGTGTATCAAAAATTATATAACTTGGATCAGTTATTGAATCGTCACATTAGGCTCTGGTCGTAGCTGATTGTAGAGTGCAAAGAGAATGTAAATATGGTAGAGTGCAGATTTTCTGGGTCTGACATTGCAGCCAAAAAGTTTACATGCATTGGGAAGATTTAATGCGATAGTTCAATACTAAACGGATGATTTTAGGACTCTTAGCAGAGTCCGCCTGTAGAAGTACCACACCTTTGCCAGTTATTCTACCGCCAAGCAATAATGTGCAAACATTACTGTGCTTTGGTTTGAAGGGCAATGTTTCTAGAGAAATTACAGGGCTTAGAGACATCTTAGATCTCCGGGTGACGAGCGCAGTGCAGTGCTAGGTAATGATTTGGACTCTTCATGTGCCAATAGCTGCGCCTCACTGTGATGTTATGTGGTAGGCATATTGCTTACCATCAGGCAGATGTCCTGCTCGTCTCGTAAATTTTTTATATAAAAAAAAGACCGAAACGAAGTTCTCATTCCATTGATATTTTCGCAGCACCAGATTTCAAGTGAAGTTATCTTACCATTGAGATCTCTATGAGGGTAGCGGAACTTCTGAGCCTTGCACAGCCTGACTCCATCGATGATCGACGCGTGATTGAGAGCGTCAGAGAACACTGCGTCTTCAGGTGTCAGCATTGACTCGAACAGGCCTGCGTTGGCGTCGAAACATGATGCGTAGAGGATTGCCTCCTCACGGCCGTGGAACGCCGCTAAGCGTTGTTCTAATTCCTGAAGAGGAAAAGGAGTAAAATGGTTTATAATAAGCATTTTAATTCAGCGAGATTTTGCCAACAGCATATTGGTTATACTTTCGAATAGTAGTGAACTTGAATTTCGGGATTATCTACAGTGGTATATATGTATACACTTTTGTAGGCATATTTGACATACCTAATTCATTACCATGCTTAATATCCACCCATAACTGCTAATCACAATCAGACACCTCCCTTCATCAATCGTGCAGTCTCTTAATTCAAATATAATCTGAGTTGCCGGATATAATTTGCCTAGAAATTTGTAACAACCTAGTAGGTATTTATTCTCTTGTAAATATGTATCATACATCTTAGGTACCTATTTACATACAACGAATTCTACCCATTGCGAAATCGTTTCTTATTTGCACAGCACTTTTTGCTATATGAGTGTTAACAAGTGTAAAATTGTTTGTTTAATTGTTGAAGGAATAGAGATTTAAAATCAAAATTTACAAGTAAGTATTTATCCAAAAAATAAAAATTATGAAATTACATTAGGAAGAAGGGACTCCTCCAAACGTTTATTAGGAAGGAATACTGTATTAAATCGCGATGTTTGAAATTATACTTACTTAACGTTTTAGGATTTTTTGAGATGAGGAAAAGCAATTGAACTCGCCACAAAGTACCCATTACCGACAACCGTTGCGTATAAGTATGAACATGTATTGTGTACTTAGGTATCTGCGTAATAATTGTACTGCAGTTAATTTCCTCATCCTCATCTCTTGGTATAAATAACCAATATGAAAAAAAAAATGATTTATTAGAAAGATAAACATTTACCTTGTGAATAGTCTGCGTCCCACATATAAATCTAACAGAGCTAAGTCCCGCTCCATATTGCTTTAGTCCTTCTCTTGCCGCTTCCACTACTTCTGGATGGTTCTGGAAATAATAAGTATGACCGGTTAAAACCACAATTCTATGTTTTTTTAGTGAAAATAAATTACACCATGAGAAGATAAGCATCATCACAAATCACAAGGCCACGCAGTACCTACTTTGAATTGAAACAATAGTCTGTATTATCTATTCTATGACAATAGACGAATTACGAAAACAACCGTCTGTATTACCGTCGCGTAAACGCTAACAAATCTATGAAAGATTATAAGACTTGGATGTAATAGATATCTTATTTTATATAAATATCCTGGGCTAGTGTTTACGCGCTAGTGTTCACATTTCGCATTTTAATTGAAACCCCTACAAGGCACTATAGGTAATTAATTTCCTATCACTTGAAGCTATGAAAAGAGAACTTTAGTCCTGACATGGTCCTGAGTTATCCTTGGTTTAGCCAGAGTTTATGTTTCTAATATGACCACAATTTTGAAAATAACGTTAGACTTTAGTTCTCAGATCCATACAGCATGTGTTATTCGGCTGGTTCTACGACCAGGGCCCTTTCACCAGTGCCTATAATGTCACAAGTGTTAGCCATCAATCTCTTTGTCCACATTTGAGAAAAGAAGGCGAACCACCACACGACTCTTCCGCAAGAAGCCTTTAAGCGAACTTGAGTGATTGTGTCTTGTGCATTATACGCAGTATGTACCTTCCTATTAGATACATCGTTATCAACCTACACTCGTCCACTGCTGAACATGAGCCACTCCTATAATACGCTACTCATTAATAGACCCATAAAACGAGATATTTAACTTTTGCTCTAAATATTGTTATTCATTTAGAACACAGTGTTTTTGACGCATACAACTTCATAGAGTAACTGGCATTGATGTTGTTCTTTCTATTATTGTGGTCTTTACAAACATCATCATCATCATCAGCCGTAAGACGTCCACTGCTGGACATAGGCCTCCCCCCTAGATTTCCACAACGAACGGTCCTGCGCAACCTGCAACCAGCGGTTTCCAGCGACCTTCGTGAGATCATCTGTCCATCTAGTAGGAGGCCGTCCAACACTGCGTCTTCCGGTTCGTGGTCGCCACTCGAGAACCTTTCTTCCCCATCGGTTGTCAGTTCTGCGAGCGATGTGGCCTGCCCATTGCCACTTCAGCTTAGCTACTCTTCGAGCTACGTCGGCTACTTTAGTTCTTTTGCGAATATCCTCATTACGGATTCTGTCGCGCAAAGAGACTCCGAGCATAGCTCGCTCCATAGCTCGCTGTGTGACTTTGAGCTTTGTTATGAGGCCCACAGTTAAGGACCACGTCTCAGTTCCATAAGTCATCACTGGCAACACGCACTGATTGAAGACTTTCGTCTTCAAGCATTGGGGTATTTTGGACTCCAAAATGTGCCGTAGTTTCCCGAACGCTGCCCATCCGAGTTGGATCCTTCGCTGGACCTCTTTGTCGAAGTTGGATCTACCCAATTGGATCTTTTGACCCAGGTAGACGTATTCGTCAACAACTTCGAGTGTGGTATTCCCAACAATAACCGGTACAGGTGAGACATGAACATTTGACATGACCTTCGTCTTGTCCATATTCATCCTCAAACCTACCTGCTGGGATACTCTACTGAGGTCCCTGAGCATAGCACCGAGGTCCTCCATCGACTCCGCCACAATGACTATATCGTCGGCAAACCGAAGGTGAGTGATGCATTCGCCGTTGATATTGATGCCATATCCGTTCCAGTCCAGTAGCTTGAAAACATCTTCCAGCGCGGCAGTGAACAGTTTCGGAGATATAACATCTCCCTGTCTCACGCCTTTCTGTAGCCGGATATGTTTTGTGAACTGGTCCTGTAATCGGACAGACATTGTGGCTTTGCTGTAAATGCACCTCAACACTTCGATATAGCGATAGTCCATGCGGCATCGCTGGAGAGACTGAAGCACCGCCCAGGTTTCGATAGAATCGAAGGCTTTCTCATAGTCCACATACGCTATACATAGTGGCCGATTATACTCCTCGGTTTTCTGTATAATCTGCCGAAGCGTATGTATGTGGTCTACGGTACTATAGCCTTTTCGGAAACCGGCTTGTTCGGGTGGCTGGAAGTCGTCAAACCTGCGTGCGAGACGATTCGTGATTACCCTCGAAAACAACTTATAAACGTGGCTCAGAAGTGAGATGGGTCTGTAGTTCTTCAACAAGGTGTTGTCACCTTTTTTGAAGAAGAGCACCACCACACTTCTGCTCCACGCTTCTGGCGTATTACCGTCAAGTATGACGGAGTCGAACAGCTTCTGGAGGACTTTAAGTACCGGTTTTCCACCCGCTCTCAGAAGCTCAGTCGTAATTCCGTCGTCGCCAGGTGCCTTGTTGTTCTTAAGTTGTTTGAGGGCCATCCTAATCTCATACAGGCTGACTTCCGGGATGTCTTCGGTAAAGTGTCGGGTCAGCTTGGCTCTTGGGTCTTTTGCCATGCTAACGACAGGTCGTGTTTGCGTAGAGGTGTATAACTGTTCATAGAACCTCTCAATCTCCTCCAAAATCTCGGCCCTCGACGAGACGACGTTACCACTGTCGGTCTTCAGTTTGGTCAATTGACTTTGCCCAAGAGACAGATTTCTTGCGAACACTTTCGAGCCTTTGTTCCGCTTGATCGCTTCTTCAATACACGAAGTATTGAAGCAGCGTATGTCGCGTCGCACACAAGTAGAAATCTGTCTATTGAGCCGTCTGTATACCGTCATGTCGACCGAAGACTGCAATCGCATATCTCGCCTAACCGCCATGAGATTCAGAGTATGATCGGAGAGCTTTTGGGTTCTATTCTGGCGTCGGCTCTTATAAAATTCCCTGCCAACTGCTTGAACAGTTTCCACCAGCCTGTCGTTTATTTCATCCGCCGTTACGCATTCATCTAAGGCTTCGAAGCGATTTTGAAGTTCGAGTTGAAAGTTGTCGGGATCTTCGATTTGAGCATAATTTGGTCGGAGCGTGGACTTCATTAGACGTGATCTTTCGAACTTAATGTTTAGATTCAGCGTGCCTCTTACAATACGGTGATCGCTGCCGGTTTTAACCCTACTGATCACAGAGACATCGCTGAATATTTGCCGTTTAGTCGTCATAATGAAGTCGATCTCATTTTTTGTGGAACCATCTGGGCTAATCCATGTCCATTTTCGTTGTGGCTGTTTCTTGAAAAAGGAGTTCATCATAAAGAGGCTCTCCCTTTCCAAGAAATCAGCTAGACGTTGCCCTCTTGGGTTCCGCTGCCCATATCCGAATTGTCCCACTCTCAACTCATCACCGCTACGTTTGCCTAGTTTCGCGTTGAAGTCTCCCATCACAACTGTGAAATGTGTTGGCGAGACATGTATGGCTTTGGAGATGTCCTCATACATGGTCTCAACCTCTTCGTCGGGATGTGTCGAGGTCGGTGCGTATACCTGTATGACCTTCAATGAATACCGGTCGGTTATTTTAAGTACAAGGTATACAACCCTGCTCGACACACTCTCGATCATTAACACGTTGTTGACGAGAGACTTGCGGATGATAATCCCGACACCCCCTTGGGATTGTTGATCTCCCTCCCGGTAGTAGAACAAGTTGCCGGATTCGAGGGTTATTCTGTCCTCGCCCTGTCTACGGACTTCGGATAACCCTATGATATCCCAGCGCAACTTGTCCACTTCTTCTTCCAGCTCCACAATCTTTTCGTCAGCCCTCAGCGTCCGTGCGTTGTACGTTGCCAGGTCGAGTCGTTGGGTTTGGTGGCGGGGCGTCTGCCGGGGATTCTTAGCACCCCATGCTCCGCCGGAACCAAGGCTGCCACCAGCGCCTGGAATAACGGAGCCGCCGGGGACTAGGGGCCGTTTCTTTGTTGTGACCATCATATGGGGGGGTGTTTGCCATAGTCACCACGCTTGGCAGGCGGGTTGGTGACCGCGGAGCCAGTCCTTTGCACCGATGACGCCGCTTCCCGTCACTGGCCAGGTCAATTTAGGACTGGCTTTTAAATGGATATACCGCCATTGGTTCGGTCGTCAGAGCCTCGTTAGTTGGCAGCAGGGTGTACCGCGCGCAGGAGAGGTTGACATTTGGGGAAACTAGATGTTAAGCGCTTCCCCCTTACACCCCCTATACAAACATGCTATCATTTAATACTTAGATACTAATGAAAATTGGCAAGAATAAAATAATGGATAATTCTAGTCAAAAAGAAAAGGTTTACAAGACACTTACAGATAATCCTAAGTAGTTGTTAGCACAGAAGTTCAGGAAATCCCCTTCGGCACCTTGCACTTTCACCTGAAAGAAATAGTTAAAGTTAAAATAAGGTTGTGGTTAGAGAGCAACGATAAGAGGCTACTCTACATTTAATATAATCATAAGTTTTTACGAATTATCGAGATAATATGTTCTTACGTTTATCGAAATCGGTGCAGCGATTGGATCTAGCTATCTAGTAAGATAATAATCTAGTGTTATGAACACCTCTCTTAGTTTCACCGTTCGAAAAAGGAACATTTTCTCTAAAATGAGCCATTACCAGAAAAATGCAATATAATTAATTCAAAACTATACTCACTACATGACGATGGTGGGTTTACTGCAAAATACACAGCACTCATTTGTTTTATGTAAAAAAAAATGTATAGTAAAGTGACAAGACGAGCAGGACACGTCCCTGATGGTAAGCAACATGCCTGCCCATAAGAGCACAGAGACACGTAGCTATTGGAACATGAAGACTCCAAAACTATACCTGGCACTGCACTGTGCTCGTCACTCAAGAGCCATAAGATGTTTATTCTCTATGCCCTCTAATACGTTGCTGCTAATGCTGTGGAGCGTAAGGGTTACTGCACTGTAGCTACCAGTACCTACGTAACTGAAGATTGTTTACAATTCTAATTTATCGGCTGCAGTCGGAAACCAGACACATGGGTGTATGGCGCGCGATAACCGTACGAAAATAACGCAGACGAACATCCTTGAACTGAACCGTGCGCTGTTCATTAGCAATGACCCATTGTTTTCTAAGGATACTCTGTAAACGTGACGTCGAATCGTGACAAACAAATAACTTTTTATAAAGTTTTTTTAAATTGTATTTATTTTTAATTGGTCTGTTGTGGCTCATTTTAAGACAAATTCTATTAATTGATTTCACTAGTTCATAGTTTTTTTGCTGCCGCGACAAATGTTTATTTGATAAAGCTTCACATATGATTTGTTTTGTCAAAACTAACCTCAAAATTTTTGAGGGTAGAGTCATCTATTTTTCTCATGATGAGTCATATTCAGAGCTGAACCCCTATATATGATATGGGTTCCCTGCCGCTTTAAGGGTTAAATATATCTATTGGTGGACAACTCACACACAACACCATCTGCCTCCAAACTAAGCAAAGCTCGCTATGGCGCCCAGATAAATAAGTATTATATTAGCTATAATATACGATATAATACTTATATAGTTGTAAATACATATGTTAAGTCCTGACTGAAGGTAGCGTATGTAGGTAGGAGGCGTATAACATACTTAATATACACACATATCACACAGTTAATTCACACTTTTATAGACTCTCTTTAAAGCATTAACAGTATTTTTACTGTTTTTGCTTTAATTTAAAACGAATAATAATAAATATTGGCGAACATTTCACACACAACACCATCTAGCCCCAAACTATGTAAGAAAAGCTTGTATCTACTATGAGAGCCAGATAGCTGATTAATGATACTTAATAAATTTATGAGTCTATTATTATCACAGTCTATTAATATACTATGATACGAGTAGGTACGTATTGAGCAAAATAAACTGTTGTGAATTATAGAGGGAGCGATTTCATAAAATTATGACTTCGTAGGTTCGACCCCGCCTGCACCTCACTATTTGCCATGTGTTTAGCCATTGTTGAGGATATTGCTATTTGTACATCTGACAAATTTTCTATCACCAGTGTCTTTAGCGGTAAAGGACTAAAGAGCACTACATTTAGGTTAAAAATGCTCCCCTCTATTTTCCTTTTATTCTCCTAATACAAGATAACTCAAATGGTAAAGGTCACGGACCCCGAAGTCTGAAAATTTGCTAAATTTTAAAGCGGTAGATCAAAATATATCAAGGAAACTAACATGTTCTACTAAATATGTATGTATAATATCTTTACAGTGGATTTGTCACCACTAACTTACACCGTCACACCATGATTAATAATCTCTTGAAATGTTTAATTTGTTCTTGTCGTTGTTGTTAGAATGTCAGAGTATCTAGATATAAAAAATCAGCTCTATCCTAAAGCGAGAGCTAAAGTTATAATCAAAGTGGTTCGTTACTCAGAGGTTTAGACGTTATCGCATTGCAGCGTTTATCACTGTGAAACATTGACCCAGTTCCTTTAATGCATTTATAACCTTAGTTTATAGAACTGTAAATAGAAAAAATAGCATGCCAGCCTACATTGACTCATGGATTTTTTTCTCTTGTTGTCAAGGACATAATCCACCATGCTGGCCCAGTATGGGTTGGTGGAGAACGCAATAACATATACTAGGAACATGCCGATTTCCACACGATGTTCTCCTTCACCGTTAGAGCCAGTAGTGACGACAAACCTATTTTAGACAACTTTGAAAAATAATCAGAGGTCCAGCCAGGATAGCCAACCAATTTTAATTAAATTCCAGGACTTAATTCACAATTGTGAATCGCATGTTCTAGCCTCCAATGCTGAATCAATTTTGATGGCTCTTTTTATTTCATATGTCAGAGGTACACAATCTTAGAAAGTACTTTATAAATTTTAAAAGCAAAATTTAGATTATAATATTTTAAATATTTCATTACATATATATATTTCAAAAGTCACTATACTTACCAAGTTTCAATAGTGTAGTTCTCATAGTTTCGGCAAAAAGTGGCTGTGACATACGGACGGACAGACAGACATACAGACAGACATACAGACAGACATGACGAATCTATAAGGGTTCCGTTTTTATGTTTTACGGAACCCTAAAAATCAAGAATTATTCACGAGTGGAGCCATCGCGTAACATACATAAAACATAACATACAAAAAACACATACAACCAAATTAGTTTTTCAACTTTTTTGAAATCGGTTAAAAATTACCTTGGTATCTTGAGGTGATGTGAGAACTCGTTCGTGCTTCCAGGTCTTCGCTCGTTTGATCTCTTGCAGCCTGTCCTCCAACACCTCCCGAAGTTTGGCCACTCCAGCTCTCTCCTTATGTTTTAACTCGTGCAAGTGACGCACGTTCTGCCCGTTGAAGACTAGAAAAACACAGTTACTGAATAATGCGGATTCAGTATACAAATATAATTTATTTTGATGGTGCACACATTGGGACTGCAGGGGAAGAGGAGTGCCGGTATTGCGGTGCACTGTTTTCCATGTCCTCTGCAGTCAAAATGTGGTTGTGGTGACACCGTTGGCAGGTGTGCCAATGACTGAGGTATGCCCTAGAGAAAGGCCGGGGACTGGCAAGCCGCGGCGGGTTCGCGTAAGAATAGTATGTTAGAGACTTCAAGACTTTGAAGTCCTTTTCGCACGTCCTTTTGAGTGTCGTTGCCTATGAGCTTTTTGGCACGTCTCTCGATCGATTCCAGAGCCTCCAGCTGATATTTAGTTGATCCATCCCAAAGGTGCGAACAGTACTCCATACAAGAGCGACTGATTCGCTCTTGCTTGATATAACGTGAGCAACTGTTCAGACTTGAAGTACCTTGCCTCCTTTGAGAGGACACCTAGTATTTTGGCAGCTAATTTAGCCTTGGACTCGATATATGAGCCAAAGTTGAGCGTAGATGTCAAAGTAACTCCCAAAAGCTCAAGACGGTAAGAAAACGGCACGGGTACACTTCGAAAAGTCGCTTTTCGTGATAAAGCTGCCACTTGTCGCACTTCTACTTGTCTACAAATGTAGATTTTCTTTATTTAATGCTAATTTATCACCTGTAAAAGTTACTCATCATAAAGCAGAAACATAGTAATTATAGTTTCCACTTATTACTTGATCCTAGTGTTCTAAAGTCCGATGTTACTTTGGTGTTATAGAATATAGGGTCAGGCTATTGATGCTATGTTATTTGAATCATACATACCAGAGGAAATGTTTAATATTTTTGTACTGAAATTCGGGTGAACAGAACCTATTTCAAATCATACTTGATAGCTGCCCATGGCCGGTGTGTTAGGTGGTGGAGGGTGGAGATTAAGCCTACTCTTGTGCTTACTGGGCTGACCACCACCTGCTTACGGACTACCTACAGTGGAGTTTCAATGTGTATGGCAAGATCTAAAATCCATTAAAACTGTCGGTTATTGGCAGTAAGGTCTTTTTTATAGGCCCCCGATTAACATACTTAGGTACATAAAATTCACTTATATCAATTATCTTATATTTAAATTCCCGTGTCACAGTGTTTGTTTCCTTACTCCTCCGAAACGGCTTTACTGATTTTAACCAAATTTTATAAGCATATTCTGTAGGTCTGAGAATCGGCTACTAGCTATTTTTCATACCCTTAAGTGACAAGGGTTGTACACACCAAATTTTTTTTATTTTAATTTTTGGATATTTTTTTTTGTTTTTAGTTTTTTACAATGTGGCGTTAAAAAATACATATAACCCAAAATTTTTACCCTTTTATCACCAACCCCTATTTTTTAATAGCCATTTTAGTAATTTAATCATTTGACAGTGAACTCCTCCTAAACGATGGGACCGATTTGAATGATTTTTGTGTGTGTACAAGTGGATTCGAAGATGATTTAGATTCACAAATAAGTCCGGCAGATAGCGCTGCAGACAGTGTCTAGGTTATGATCCGAGCGAAGCCGGAACGGGCCGCTAGTCTTATATATAAAATTCTCGTGTCACAGTGTTTGTTTCCTTACTCCTCCGAAACGGCTTTACTGATTTTAACCAAATTTTAAATGCATATTCTGTAGGTATGAGAATCGGCTACTAGCTATTTTTCATACCCCTAAGTGACAAGGGTTGTTCACTAAGACAAAACAACGTTTGCGGGGTCAGCTAGTAATTAATAAATACTTCATTTTTTTTATAGTGTAGAGTCTGTAGAGTGACGAGACGAGCACGACATATGCCTGATGGTAAGCAACATACCTGCCACATAACAGCACAGTGACTCGCAGCTATTGGAACACGAAGAGTCCAAATAACCTAGCACTGCACTTCGCTCGTCACCCAGAGATCTAAGATAGTATATTTGCCCTTCAAACCGGAATACATCTATAACGAAGGTATGATAATGAAGTTTAGGGGCGTCTTGGTGTCTGGCAGTACTTCTTGGGTAGTACTGATATATGTTCGGCAATGGATGACGATATTTCTTAAGGTGCGCTTATACGGGCGACTAAAATTGCTCAATTCCAGTCAATACTCGTCAACTATGACGTCACGACAACATCAAGCAATTTACGGCAACGGCAACAAGCATCAATACTGCGCAATAAAATATTGAGCGATATCGCGCAACTTCATCAACTAGGCAATACTGTCCTACACGAGCGTTTCAGTATTCGCTCGCTATGGACGACATTGTTCTTGCTGCGGCGGCTTGTAGCGCCACCCGACCTCTCGGTCTCCCCGCGGACGCAAGACGGCAAGCCGCAAAACAAACAAGTGCGAATGAGATATTTACAAAAATTGCTAGGAATTTCCAAGCCCATTGGATATTCGTCAATTCGTATCGGCGACATTGAGCGATATGAAATATCTGGAGCAATTAGAAGCAATATCGCCGAAATAATTGTCGAAATTTATTGAAATTGCGTTTAATTGCTCCATTAATTGCTCCAGATCTGTCCATTCGTGTCGCCGAGCAATTATTGCCCTCGTGTAAGCGCACCTTAAGATTTAGCTTTATACTTTCGAAACTAAGGTAAGTACCTACTATTTTACCACCTTTCCTATCGCCTTTACTATGTGTTACACCTGCCAAAGTAAATCCATAGTCGAGGGTCGTTCTTACCTGTATACAGGACAGGCACAGAAAAAAATCAGCTTTTATTAAAAAATCTGATGTCGGCTCGGCTATAAGTAGGTTGATACAAATAGTATTTATGTGCCGTTGTAGAGAGTTGAAGATCTCAAGAGGCCACTTTTAAAAATCTATACTATCTAGGAATCATTTGGCGAGTTGGACCATTTGAGTTTCATCTTTGTATATTTGAAATGTATAGGTACTTGTATACTTGGTAGTATTAGTAATAGTAGTAAGTAGTTGTATACGAGATGAGTTGAAACTTGCGTCTGATGGTAAGAAACATACCAAAAAATAGCAGCACAGAGCGACGCGGCTATTTAAAATTTAAATATTTATCTATTTGGACCGTAATTTCACTCGAAACCTTGCCCTTCAAACCGTAGTACCTACAGTATTCCACTAATGTAAACTTGTGCAAACAGTGCAAACTTTACTGCTCAGCGGTAGAATAACTGGTAAAGGTGTGAAACTTCCCCAGATTTTGCAAAGAGTCCTAAGTACTACTACAAATAAATATGATACATATGATACTTGATACATATGATACCTGATGCAATTATTCGAAAGTGTATGTGTCATGTTTTACGTAAGTATAGATAATAATAATTGTGAGTTACGGCTGGTCTAGACGGGAGAACGGCGCCTGCCGATCCGGAGACCCCGGGTTCAAACCCCACACGCACCACTGTCATTTCGAAGTCATGTGCGTAATGCCGTTAACTTAAAACGGTAAAGGAAAATATCGTGAGGAAATCGACATATGACCTAGAATCTTTCGAAGTCATGTGTCTTCCACCAACCCACACTGGGCCAGCGTGGTGGACTATGGCCTTAACTCTCTCCTTGCGAGAGAAGGCCCCGAGTCCCAGCAATGGGAACGTTTAGTGGGCTGTTGATGATGTTGATGAATAATTGGGAATTACGGTTCCCGATAAGTAGTTACAGCTCACAGTTATTTCAAGATAAATTTGACTTTTAAGGATATTTTAGTAAAACAGAAACCCATGAAACGAAATGCCTTGAATTGGCCTTGACCTTTGCAAATGAACATGTGTAGTTTATTTTCTGTATGAAGCAGGAAAAATTCTATAGTACAATTCACACTGATATAACAACATTATAAAATAATACACATACTGAAAGTGAAACCACAGTACTAATACACAAACTTACGTTTGTATTAACAAACGTTAGTGTGTTAGTAGCTTCGTTGGTTTTAGCAGACGGCGATCATCTATAAATTATGTAATTTTTATAAGAGTTTGAAACGAAAATATTTAAGGAAAATTTATAGCTGATAAGTATCTCGCTTATGCAAACTCTTGAACAAAAATTTACAGTTTCAAAATCTATACGTTCTTCGAGAATTTCCAGAAACTGAAATTTACAGATGCATAGATAGTCATACTTATAAAAATGTGATTTTCGATATTCTATTAACACAAACTACATATCATAAAATTATCACCAAACGTTAATATGTGGTTAGTGTTATTAGCATCCCTATTTTTAACTGTAGTTCAATTTACTCAGTGGGGTACCTAATGCTGACAGCATTTTGGGTTCCTTTGTGCCAGAAATAGAGCATGTGATATTTAAATGCCAATCTTGGTAGATATGAAAAATATATTTTACGTTTTATTTGCATTACAATAAATCCGTTGGATTTTATTGAATAAAGACATTTATTTTTTATTTATGTATTTATTTATGACAGATTTAGACATTTATTTATGTATTTGTGTGATGAATTCAAATGTTTGCACTGTGTCTGGGTGTTTCTATGTATAATAAGTATGTATTTAAAACTATATAAGTATTATATCAGCTATCTGGCCGCCATCATACAAGCTTTGCTTAGTTTGGGGTCAGATGGTGTTGTGTGTGAATTGTCCACCAATATTTATTATTTATTTATTCAACTACCTACACCTATTTATTCATTATAAACCTTCAGTATTAAATAGTCTTTTTTTGTTATAATCAGTAAATCAGTAGGTAGAAGCAATTTCAGTCAAGGTTGTTTTTGTAGCGTTGTATTCCCAAAGGTCGTTCAGTCTGTGATGACTTTCAGATAAGTGAGATCACTAACTTTTTAGTAACTGCCAATAACCCTCAGTACAAAACAGCCAGTACTATTTACTCGTACCTACTTAGGTACCATACCAATAATAAAAGTATTTTTCAACTGTACTATAGGCATCGAATTTATAATTTTAGAATATAGGTGGCAATTTGAGTTGTAAGAGTAGGTATGTATGATTGTTGTAGTTGATCTTTTTATATATTTCGTGACGTGGAAATTAAATTAAACAGCGTTTCACTTAGCCTAAGCATAGCAGCTCATAAATGTTCGAACTGCTGAGAGGAGGGATCATGGGAGTCATGGCCGGGCTGGGTCCAGGACATATGGACTACTTATAATAAAAACGGCCAAGTCCGAGTGGGATTCCCGCACGAAGGGTCCCGTACCATTAGCAAATAAACGGCGAAAACCTCTTTGGCTATATTCGAAATTCCTTAAACATCGCAATTTCCGCAGACAGGGAAAGAGTGTTTCGTAAAATTTTGATTTTTGGCTCATGATTCTGACGACGAATCCAATATCAAGTTTTATTTTTACTAGTAGCGCCATCTAGTTTTCTTGGGACGGACTAATCGAGCAAGAAACGGTAAAACACAAGTTTGTTGTATGGGAGGCCCCCTTAAATTTTATTTTTAGTATTTGTTGTTATAGCGGCAATAGAAATACATCATCTGTGAAACTTTGAACTGTCTAGCTATCACCGATTTTGATATACAGCCTGGTGACAGACGGAACGACGGTCGGATAGCCAAGTCTCAGTAATAGGGTTCCGTTTGTACCCTTTGGATACGGGACCCTAAAAACGCGCGCACGTACTTATTGCACAGTTTTGTGAGTTGACCACGGCTATGTGATCCTGGCTCCAAAGTTGGATCCTTCCTTGACTCGGAACTTCTCTCTTGCAACGCAAACTGTCAAGAGAGAGCCAAGAGTCGATGGTACCGTCGCTGATACTACATATACCTATAGACCTCGAAATATTCTTGGGACATGCCGACATCCTCACTTTGTTTGCCTTCATTAAAGTTATGTGTTTGTCATGGTGGTGATCAAACTTGTACATACATAGGTACTAGGTACATAATTATGCACTTATACTCAGAGGTGCAGGCAGGATTCGTATCTACGACCTCTGGATAATGAATCGCTCGTTCTACTCATTAGGTCACCACGTCGAAGCTCGTGAGGCATACTTTGTTTTGTTTCATGAATGTCTTTTAGGCTTAGGTCAAAGACACAAGGAAAAAAACATTTATGGCGCTATCACAAATTAGTCCGGTATAATACGTATTTGCATAAAGTCTCCACAAACACGTCATAGGTAAGTAGATACATTTGTGACAATATATCTACTGCGCAAAACGCATTTCTACAACTGACAAACTAGAAATCTATCTAGCATGTAAAAAGATCTATCAGAACTTAAGGAAAAAGAAAGAGGTAAGTTATATTTTTTTTCTTATAAGTCTCAATAATCTATGACGGTATAATTCATTAACATAAAATACTAGCAGTGTCATTTACCCGGGTCAATGTATGTTTTCCAGACTATTTGTGTTCCAAATTTCAACCAAATCCATTCAGACTTTACTTATAATATTCAAGGATTAGTAGGATAACTATAAACCTTAAATGATTTTAAGACCGTAATTTGTGAACTACTGACATACATTGGAACAAGAAGCATCGCTTCTCACATTACCATATGTACATAATACTATGATGCATAATGTTGACCCTGAACAAACAGACATAATATGTACGTACCTATACTATTGAATGTAAGTGCCACATTCAGGCTTTCACTGAGCCGATGCACTCATGCACAAACTCTACATGATAATTCGCCGGAAAGACTTGAGTAATAGATTGGCAGATCCCCATAAACCACATTCCTTCTGTGCTTCGGTAACGAATGTAAATTAGCGTAACTTTTTCTACACATATTTACCAGAATATTCTATTGGCAAACAAAACCTATTCTGGCGAGAATCGTCTAACAGATGCTAACTTATTCCAAACAAGAACAAAAAGGACGTGTTTAAAACACAAGGACAGCCGGCGCGTTATCTTTACATTACAAGTTTATATAAATAAACTAGATTTTTGGTCTATTAATTAAATTTACTTACTTGTGATGTAGAACACGGCAAATAACACAATTCACATCTCAAACACTACACCCTTTTAGTACACTTATTATGTTGTTTTTTTTTTGTTGTAACTTACCGTTGCGCAGGAGTTGTGAGCGTAGCGCCATGTCGCCGAATGGAGGCGCGGCCCTCGGCGCCCGCGCAGCGACCGGGCTCTTTAGTAGACCGGTCACGCAACTAGTCGTACATTTTGTTTTTGTTCACTCCACACTTGTTATTGAATGCCAAGACGCGAGTCTACCTGAATAGTGGTTTTTGTGATAAACATGACTCTACTTTGTTGCCCTGCGGAAGTACAAATCTTAGAACGCATATTTAGATCTCGTTGCAAAGAATTACATAGTAATTTACATATTAGGTACTAATTAATTCCTAGCACCAAAAATATGAATTTATTTTAAAATATATTTGAATGAAAAATCAATAGGGTTTCCATTTCCATGTCAATGCACAGGATGTAGTAGACAGCAATGTTGCGAGAATTACTTTTTGAGCTAAATAGATTTTCATAGAGGTATTAAGTGATATTTCAGATAGAGTCGTCCCATCTTCCTTCCAGGAGATCCTCCACATCAGTCATCCTCCATTTTTATGTTTTATACTGATACTAATTTATAAAGTTGAAGACAGATTATTTATGTTTTAACTCGCTAATAGATAGATGCAAGGTTGCAAGGTGCACGTCGCAGCACTGATTTAGCACTACTTTATTACGGGCAAACAGAGTAATCTACCATCAGAATGTTAGCTCATTTATGTCATCTCTTGGTTTCTTAAAAACAAAGTGCTAAAAATAAAAGAAAACCTCATGTAATTTTTTTTATTTGTGTTTTTCGTGGCTTTATCTTTGAAAGAGTTCATTCTTAGCTAAATAACTTCTATTGTCATAGTTGAAATAATATGGGATAAGTAAATGTACCTCAAATGCCTTTCTGGTTCACTCTGTTTATTAAAATTATTGAACAACCTGGAATTATATTTTACATCGTACTGCGGAAGTCATTTGTCAGTCTCTGCTTGCTTTCAATATCGTTACAATAGGTGAGATGACTAAAATAATAATTAGTGGGTCAGCTAGGTTATAAGAAATATTTCACACGGATTTTCATTTTTGTAGGGAATCAAAAAAATATGAAATTACAGTGCTTAGAAGTTTCGAGTCACATCACTTTATGTGACGATTTTTACGAAAAAGTGACATCGCAACCCTTATTTCTGGAACATCAACAGCCCACTAAACGTTCCCACTGCTGGGACTCGGGGCCTTCTCTCGCAAGGAGAGAGTTGAGGCCATAATCCACCACGCTGGCCCAGTGCGGGTTGGCGGATGACACATGACTTCGAAAGATTCTAGGTACATGTCGGTTTCCTCACGATGTTTTCCTTCACCGTTTTAAGTTAGCGGCATTACGCACATGACTTCGAAAAGACAGTGGTGCGTGTGGGGTTTGAACCCGGGGTCTCCGGATCGGCAGCCGCCGTTCTCCCGACTAGACCACCGTAACTTCTTATTTCTGAAGTTTGCTGATCTATTTCTATATCTTTGTCGATTTATAATAATACAAAAAATACATGTTCCATATTTTTCCAGAATCTAGCTGACGGACATTAGAATGGTCTTAGGCCCAGTCGTCATCCCAATTCTTCATAAACTCTCCATTTTTGTTTTTCTTCTATATTGTTAATCTTTGCTTGATATTATTCTGCTACTACTGTTGAAGACTTTCGTATTCGACACCAAAGCCTGCAAAAAGCAAATAGCAAATTATTTTAAGTACGAAATAGTGATATTAATTCTACTAATATTATACACGCGAAAGTTAGTTAGAATGTATTGTAAAAAACTACCGAAGTGATTTGGGTGAAACTTGGTACATATCGTAATGAAATGGTATGGGAATAGTAATGAAAATGGTATGGAATTGGCAATTGGGAAACATTGGCTATTTTTATCACGGGGAAATAACAGGATCGGGAACTGGTACGGACGCTGGTAATACCGTGGTTTAGTTCTAGTCTAGTTATAGAGAAAGAGTCCGTGTCTGTGTCTAAGGTCTGGGGAGACCTTCGTTATTTTAGCAAATCTGAAAGTTTCCCAGCGCATGCTTCCGACGCATGTAAGAACGATAACCCATTATAAAGTTTGGGTCATCCTGGCTTTGGCAGATAAACGGTACTAAAAGTGTGAGAAATGCCGATCTAAATTTGTCAAACTATATAATCTATTGGTAATGCAAATGAAAGGGCTTGACTAGCAGATTACTTACTTTTGTATTTCTAGTATAATAGAACGACAAGACGAGCAGGATATATGCCTGATGGTAAGCAACATGTCTGCTTATAACAACACAGTGACACGCAGCTATTGGAACATGAAGAGTCCAAATAATTATCTAGCACCACAATGCGCTCGTTACCTGGAGGTTAAGGTGTTTTATCTCTTAGCCCAGTAATTTATCTGGAAATATTGCCATTCAAACCAGAATACAGTAATATTTACACACTCTGCTTGGCGGCAAAATAACTGGCAAAGGTATGATACTTCCCCAGGCGAACTCTACCAAACGTTTTACCCACATAAATCTAAATAATATTATTTAGATTTCTGTGGTTCTACCACTCGACAACATAAACTGTTTGTAAAAACTCTTTCTGCATAAAAGAAAAAGCTGTTGATAAAGTTTTCAACTTCTTCACTCACTCATTTCAAACTTTGTATTAGTTTCGTAAGGATAAAACAAACGTGAATACGAAATATGATGCCATTGTTTCCAATAGTAGTACATACTTAGTGTACTAATCTCTAATCTCACTCAAACTCACCTCATAGTAAAGTAGTAAATGATTTCAATAAGACTCAAGAACGAGAACCCCATAAAGAGTCCCATAATGCCTCCGCAGTTTGCGAGGAAGTCGGTGCTGCCGTACAACTCAGATCTACGAAGAGATGTGAACAGCTCCTCAGCGAAGTATATCACTAACCCTGATGGGAGACGCCTGAAATACAAACAGAGAACTCTTAGTGACGAAACAACATGTCCCTGGTGGTATTTGGTAAGTAAGACGTCTGCTCCTAACTGCACAGAAACACGTAGCT
This sequence comes from Ectropis crepuscularia, assembly GCA_963693475.1. Classification (NCBI taxonomy): domain Eukaryota; kingdom Metazoa; phylum Arthropoda; class Insecta; order Lepidoptera; family Geometridae; genus Ectropis; species Ectropis crepuscularia. Next base: position 10,200,506 of record OY856357.1, on the reverse strand, counting down.
ATGGGGACATGAAGAGTCTAAATCATTACCCAGTACTGCATTGTGCTCAATAAGATGATTTTTCTCTATGTCCTTTAATTTTTCTGGAAACAGTGCCCTTCAAACCGAAACACAGTAATGTCTGCGCGGTACTGCTGGGCTTACAATAACTAGCAAATATGTTATAGTGAATCCAACCATTTATTGTCTTTTTGGCAGATCTAATTTGTCAGTTATAGTGTTGTGACCAAGTTTAAACAGGTACATCGATACTAGCATTTTGCAACGGTCTGGTTATTAAATTGAAATTAAATAAAATTAAAGATTATTTTGGCAAATAAGAACATGACATTTTGTCGGGTTGCCTGCGAAAAATCAGTCCCAAAGTCCGGTTGCCGAATTTTTAAAAGTAAAACATTGCTGCGAGCTTTGCTAATATCTCGGAAACTATAAACTTTGTTATATAAATATAAATATAAACTATAAGTATAAACTTTGAGGTCGTTATTGTAGAAAATAATATTTTGCATCTTTTGTGGCCGGAAAACTTTTCTGTGACATGTAGCATTTACGATTTATGGCCCATTTAATTAACCAGTTTTTCTATTGCAGCCGATAACTCTTGAAATATTAGCAGGGCCGAGCCGACCTCCATCAGCGCCTGTGTGCAAAACCTTTAAGGCGCCCCTTTTTAACCCCCGACCAAAAAAAGGGGTGACGTTTGACGTCGATGTCTGTCTGTCTACGTGTCTATTCTCAAACGGATGAACCGATTTCAAAGCGCTTTTTTTTAATTTGAAGGGTAATTTTCGTGCGGTGGTTATTAGCTATGTTTGGTTAATCATATCACTTCAAGATGGCCGCCTCCACAAAAGGACGGACAAAATATTTTTCACAACCTAAGTACCTCAATATAGGTATCAAATGAAAGGGATTGACTAGTAAAATACTTTAAACTAGGTATAATAATTGTTTTTAAACCCAAGATCGCCGCCGCCAAAAAATGGTGAATTACGTTTTTTTTTCTCACAGCTCTGTCAATATGGGTATCAAATGAAACGACTTGACTTGCAGAATACTTTACCAAATTTCAAATCCCAGCTAGTCGGGGTTAAAATAATTATTTACGGATATGGTTTCTGTATTATATATATTTAACATATAATATATTCAATATATTCTATACTTATTTAACAATTACGTAACGTATGCTATGTTTAGAAAAACGTGAGTCTAAAATCTGTAATAATATAGGTACTTATTTAAATTATATTAGCAGCACCCCACGGTATTATCCTTTACCCGAACTTCCATTCCTGATAATTTCAGGGATAGCAAATGTGCTATTACAGGCTATTTTGTGTTAAAATATAAACCCGATCCGTTCGCAAGTTCTGACATGATTGAGCAACGAGCGTAAACATCCAACTAATATCATGAACATCAACGGTGATCTGAACGACTGAGTGGATTGAATTAAAATTTGAAACACAGCTAGTTTATAGCTACTAATAGCAACACATAAGCTACTAATAATTCCGAAAAGGTTCTTGTTCCTTAGAAAACAAATATTGTAAAGCTGTAACCCGCGACTTTGTCCGCATAGAATTTGAGATGACTGTGCTCTGTGTAGAAATTGACTGTTTTATCAAAAATTTCAACTTTTAATAAGTAACGGTTGCTCTAGTCGAGAGAACGGCGACTTGCCAGACCCCCGGACAAGACAGACCAGTTTAAATCCCACGTGCACCTCTTTTCGAAGTCATGTGCGTAATGCCGCTAAATTAAAAACAGTGCAGGAAAACATCGCGAGGAAACCGACATGTACCTGGAATCTTTCCAAGTCATGTGTAATCCACCAACTCGCACTGGGGCTAGCGTGGTGGATTATCCTTGACTCTCTTCTGACGAGAGAAAGCTGAAAAACTAGGTATCTGTCTGGAATTTAATATTAACTAGGTACTTTTGAACCCAAAAAAGTGAAAATTCTTTAGGGAACAAATATTTACCATAACATTGGAACTACTAAGTGAATTCAGTAAGAATTTGAAACAAATATTTTTAAAACAAACTTGCACCTTGCACACACAATTTCAAATAATATTTGTTCCATTATTTCGGCTCACTCGTTCATTAAAATCATGGAACCCTCTGTGACACCATTCTACTTGCATCGCACGCATTGTGTCGAGGTGCATTCATAATCTCAATTAAATAAACAAACTCACAGCGCGCCGGTTCTTTTGATTTTAAATCTGACACCGTGATAAATGTAATACAAACCCCAAACCGTAAAATTAAACCACAAACGTAAACATTATCTTGGGAGACTCTTACAATAAACTATATAAATATAGCAATTTATGACTAGGCAAATGTTGCGCCTATCCTACATACTTACTAATCGACGATACTCTACTACAAAGAACATGGTGTTCCGCGGTGGCGCAAAAATCGGTGGCGGTACTGGCGCCCCTATTGTCTTGGCGCCTGTGTGCGCCGCACACTTCGCACACAGGGGCGGCTCGGCCCTGAATATTAGATTAATCAATAAAACGCATCAGACCTTTTTTAAAGACTAGTTTATTTCCTACAACTTTCGTTTAATTTTTTTTCTTATGTTCATACGTTTTGAGTTAGAAGAAGCTTAAATTCAGTTATTCTGCCAAAAACATTATAAATTAATGAATTGTATTAAAATGAACAATTGTTTTATTTGTGGTTATGTTAGACGACAAAAACTCTGTACTTGTAAGAAAAAACAGATACTGAGTCTAATGAAATTCAGCATTAGACGAAGCGAGAGAGAATAAAAAGCTAGAAGATAAATAATTAACGGATTCAAAATATCCATTTCAAACTATACAAATACATACTATACATTTGAACTATACAACAATGACGTTTAAAGTGGTGGCTCTCTACTAGCCAACTAATATTATAAAAGACTTTAAAAAGATAGAAACTCTTTATTATCCACAATATAATACTTAAACAACAGGGACTTATCCTAGAACTAGTGAACCAAGTGGCGACATTATCGCTAATAGCGATCTCTTCCAGGCAACCGAAATACCATGAGTAAATACTATGTTATGTCTAGCACAAACCCCAGGATATGCCATAAATGGCGAAAGATGCCCATACCCAGCCTTCTGGCTCGTTCCCACCACTAGAACTCGGGGAAAGGCCGTGGCCCGCCGTGCTGGTCCGCTGTACATGTCGCTGAAAGATGTCATCACATTAACATCTTCACGAGTATTGATAATACCCTAGACATTTCCGAGAATAAGGGTAGATTTGTTACCTTTTTTAAATGTTACAGACCGAATACACATAAGTATTGTTGCGGTGGTAGTATAATCATAGAAAACAAAGATAATTTGTGTGCTATCACATATTACTAGTCCCTATCTAAGAAAACCCGAATAAATTTCGAGTCATATTAAATAAATTTTACTTATAGCAGTTGCTTAACATCCTTTTATTGAAAAATTAGATATGTCCAGTATATTGAAACAGTGCTATAGACGCACAACTAGTAGACGTAGATCAGGTACAGCAGTAACCTTTGGGTGATGAAATAATACCCAACCGACTGATGAGACATTATTAAGCCAAATATGGAAATATTTTAACACATTAAGCATATCAGGTTAATTTATTTAGAAATTAACGAAAATGGTACATCATGTTCTTCAATGTTTACATCAGACATAAATAAACTTTGTTAATTTACCTAACTACAAAATGTTATTTAACACTTTATTTTAATAAGTATTCAAATGTTTCAGTCATCATAACCTTGTTCTTTTTTGGATATACACCAGGAGATAAACACGTCTTCAAATAATGCTGTATGTTTTCCTGAGGCGCATCAATATAACGGTTTTACATAAAAATAAATCCGATATTATGTGCCGAGAACGGAAAACGCCCGTGTAAAAATAGTTCATAAACAATATCGATATCTCAATCGTAAATTCGTAACATCACTATGTTGATAGCCATAGAACGTAATTTTTTAAAAACGTTTGTTATTTTATGGAATTTATAAAAAAACTACTGCACTTATGGACTCATTTTGTGAAAGATGATTATTATACGGGATCAAGGAGCAAATTTAAGCAGTTGTCATATTTTTAAAACCTCGCATTTAAAAGTTAACTTTTGCGTAACATGACGCAGTTACGTTCTATTGGTGCTGTCAAAAAGAGGATAAACGGTTGGATCTACTATAGTAGTAGTAACACTCAGATAGATAGATGGCCTAGGTTTTTCATCTTCGACCACATTATAACTTAACCACAGACGATTTCGTGGGCAATTGACTTGAAATCTAAACTACTCACGATCCATTAGCGATATCCGGATTAGGGTTCCGTCTGTACGTGGTGAGATCGTAAACCGCTTGCGACACCTCGGCGTCATATTTGAGTTCCGTACACGCTTGCAGGCAGTCGCAGTCCTGGACATCTTGCATTGAATTACTTTTCAGAGAAGATTTGGAGAGAGATAATTCCTCTGAAAATATACAATTAATGGTAATTTTATGCAAGTGTTCCTAGATAAATACAAATCAAAACACGTACTTATAACGCGTGTAAGGCTTTCTATAGCCCAACTAGGGATATTCAACATGCAGCAGCATGTTATCGGCATGTAATCACTGAAAATGCTTTTTTGTTTATTAGACTACAGGAATCTTATTCCTTTAAACTCTTCTATCATCCTACATAAGTCTCCTGGTGATTAATTTGACCCATACATTTTGTTCACGGGCCTGTAAGTCTATATGTACTAAAATTATGAAGCTCAAGAGGTTTTTATGTTTAAGAACGCTAAATCAAAGGGGCTACTGGGCCAATTTCAAAAAAAAATCTTCAATGTTGCATTTGTACGTGATCGTCGTGATCCCTGAGTGCTATAGCCTGCTGCTATATATAATGTAACACGGGCGACGGGCGAAGCCGGGGGGTAACGCTAGTTTATGATATAGAGTGTCGAGACTAGCAAGCATATGTCTTGCTCCTGATGGTAAGCAAGTAAATGTATGCGAAATTATAAGTGGAATCTTTTCTTCCCACTGCATCAACTTATTTTAATGAAAAAAAAAACTATAACACTACATGATTTAATACCATCTTGCCTTTTATTCTGCCGGACTGCTCGTAGCTTCAAAAAGCGAAAAAGTGAAGGCCATGATCATAGCCACGCCCTCCGGTTTCACTCGCGTAGTTTCCAAAGTAAGCTATCAACTTCTGAGTAAAGTTCTGAGTTTTCACTTCTATCGGCAGTTCCTACGACTGCCAATTTTTTTTTGGATAATAATTTAATAATGTATTTCTTCACAGTTGATATATAATTTGATTGATGAAACAGATTGTGTGATGAAATTGCTGTACGTACCGAGAGCTCTTTGTATGCAATTCTTTTTACCCCCGCCGCATACTTTCATTTCTGGACCATCTGAGAACGAGCGATATATTACAAAATATGAAAAACATTTGAGCAATATTTGTACATTTTAAAAGTCGAGTTGAAACACTTTTTTCTGAGTTTGAAGTATATAAGATATAAGACTACCTAGGACCATAAAGAACTCTTGAAAAGAAAGAAGAAAACTTCTTGTGAAATCCGGAGAAGGTACAACAGGAGGTGAAAGTAATATGAGTGAAATTGTGTAAACTTACGTGGCATATACAGAGGAACGCATCCACAACGAAGCGCGGTGTGGTTTGAGGAACATTCTAGGTCGCAATTCCTTTGTGTGTATGTTCGGAAAAACCGCAGATAACGCTCTTCGGGGAAGTAGCATTGGCGCCTAGAAAGACAACATCAATTTTTCGTTTGAAAACTAAATCTACAGTCCTCCATATAAATTTTTTACTGCAAAAGTAAATACGTATACATACTACAACACTATTCATTACGACTATTTGGCAGCTATAGCTAGGACTATCATGGTTACAATGGTTCGCTAAATACTGATACTTATGTGCAAATTAAACAATATCTTAAAGAATTCGCGTAGCGATAACTGTGGTGACGAAAAACGAATTTTCTATAATAGCCCTTACCACATACACAACATCCGCACAATCAAAGATGTAAATAGGTCAGTCAGCGGTGCCCTTGCACAGAGCGCTAACTGCGAACGCAGATGCAGAAATGATCATACTAGCCTTAGATTTAATAGACTGTGGTTTTGAGAAGTTTCTTCGTTTTATTTTGTATTTAAATTTTTTTTCCTATTCGACATTGTTTTTTTTTGTTATTTATTAATATTGTGGCTTTTCTAATAAAATGCTTTGTTATTTATGTTATTGTTAATTTTTGTTCCGGTTCTGATCAATTTCTTAATCAATCAATTAAAATAAATTTATTTTTATGTAATTAATACCACCAACATTTTTATAAATAAGTATTCTAGTACAGTAACTTTATACATTACCGTAGGCGTTAAATCCGGTAGATCTGATTTTTTGCAGACTTGCTTATGATGTTGGCCTAATGATTGTCCCAAGTTTGTGACCTCGAGCGACGAACGCAACTTTGTCAAAAATCGAAAAAACCGCGAAAAAATCGTTTATTTTTCAAATTTTGGCGATTATAACCCTAAACGACTAGTTTTTGTAAAAACTTTCTTATGGCGTTTATAAAGTAGACTAAATTTGTACAATATGATTTTAGAATTGTCTCTGTACACTGAATAGTTTTTGAGAATAAGTCTTTCAAAGTTTATAATTTTTTTCGTACCTCGCAATTTTTAGCAATATTTTAACTCCTACTTGACCACTTTATGGCACAGTTACTGCGGTTTTTAACCCTCGACCAAAATAAAAGAGGTGTTATAAATTTGACGTCGAAGTCTGTCTGTCTATCAGACAGACACACATACGGGTCTGTCTCTATGTGTATCTGCCTGTGTGTGTATCTGTCTATGTCACCGTAGAGCTCAAACGAATGGGACGATTTCGATGCGGTTTTTTTTATTTGAAAATACATTTTTGTGTTAATGTTTTGAGCTATTTTTGGTCAATATTGATTTAAGATGGCCACCTCCACAAAATGGCGGATCAAATATTTCATCACAATCTACCTCAATATTGGTATCAAATGAAAGGCCTTGACTAGTAAAGTACTATACAATATAAAAAATTGCAAATCACAAAATGGCGAATTCCATAATTTTTTTTTCACTATTGCCATAATATGGGTATCAAACGAAAGAGCTTGACTAGTAGACTACTATACATTATGAAAAAATTATATTTATACCATATTTATAACATATCGAGGTATTTGTAAAAAAAGAAACGTATTTCGTCATTTTGTGGTTGCGGCCATCATGGATTTGAAATTTTTCATAGTGCATAGTAGTCTACTAGTCAATCCCGTTCATTTGATACCCATATTAAGGCATTAATGAAAAAAAAATTTAGTTCGCCATTTTGTGATTTGAAATTTGTTATACTATTTGTTGTATTTTACTAGTCAAGCCCTTTCATTTGATACCCATATTGAGGTAGGTTATGATGAAATATTTGGTCCGCCATTTGGTGAAGGCGGCCATCTTGAATCGATATTAACCAAAAATAGCTCAAAACATTGACACAAAAATATATCTTCAAATAAAAAAAACCGCATCGAAATCGGCCCATCCGTTTGAGCTCTACGGTGCCATAGACAGATACACACACAGACAGATACACAGGGAGACAGACCTGTATGTGAGTCTGTCTGATAGACAGACAGACTTCGACGTCAAATTTATAACACCTCTTTTTTTGGTCGGGGGTTAAAAACAGCAGTAACTGTGCCATAAAGTGGTCAATTAGAAGTTAAAATATTGCAAAAAATTGGGAAGTTCGAAAAAAATTATAAACTTTGAAACACTTATTCTCAGAAACTATTGGGTGTACAGAGACTTTTCTAGTATCATATTGTAGCAAATTTAGTCTGCTTTATAAACGCCATAAGAAAATTTTTTCAAAAACTAGTCGTTTAGGGTTATAATCGCCAAAATTTGAAAAATAAACGATTTTTTCGCGGTTTTTTCGATTTTTGACAAAGTTGCGTTCATCGCTCGAGGTCACAAACTTGGGACAATCATTAGGCCAACATCATAAACAAGTCTGCAAAAAATCAGATCTACCGGATTTAACGCATCCTACTCCATACATTCAGGCGACAAAGTTACTGGATTATTCTGAAAATGTCTTTGTTTTTACTTTTCCTTATGAATTTTCTATACCAATACTTTGTGTGTATCAAGTTGAACGTTAGATCTTAGCACAAGATAAGCCTTACCGTACCTTTTTTTGGTTTGTAGCCATTAATAGCTGTAAATAAGAAAGAATAAGATAATTAAGCTTTAAATAAGATAGAATTAGCTTGTAAAATTGACTCTACAAGGCAAAATCGTCGCCGTCGAGACTGCGCCGGTAAGTAGGTATTGTTCCCTCTGATAACGTTAAATCCGAGGGTCAAACATTATTTCTTAGACAGAGCAAGTGGCATAACGTGCAAACATTAGTATGTTCCGTTTTGAAGGGCAACGTTTCCAGCGAAATTTCAGGGCTTAGAGAAATAATATCTTATATCTGGGTGACGAGCGCAGTGCAGTGCTTGGTAACGATTTGGACTCTTCATGTTCCAATAGCTGCGTGTCACTATGCTGTTATAGGCAGGCATGTTGCTTACCACTTACCAGGCACATGTCCTTCTCGTCTCGTGCTCTATACCTACTATAAACTATAAAAAAAGTAGGGTTCTGATCAACCTACTTATGAGGTGGATAGTGCCTCAACCCTTCCGAAGTGTCCATTACACGTGGAGTGACAGCTGCCGCCGACTGGAACTTGATCGGAAGCCGGAAGAAGTTCTGACCCATGTTGGGAAGCTCGGCGGGATTGTGAATCCAGATCTAAAACATTAATTACATCATAATTAATTCAAGCTATGATAGCATAAAAAATTAGAAAAATATATCACAAAATAACTCTAATTTAAAAAACTCGACTGTAAGTGCTATCTAAGGACACTTGGGTTATTGAGCCGAATCTAACGATGTCTTAATCGTCAAAATCCATCGTTTATCGGTTATCAAATATATTATATTTGGAAGATAGGTACGAGGGAATAAAGAAATTTACAAACATACAAAATACGCGCGAAAAACATAATCCTTCTTTCAGTTGGGTAGAAAAGAGTTACGGCTGGTCTAGTCGGGAGAAAAGCAACTACCGATCTGGAGCCCCTGGTTCGACTACCACGTGTATTTTGAATATATCAAAAGTAAGCAAAGCCGGGGGGGGGGGGGTTCTTTGCTTACTTGTTGACGTAAACATTTAACTATTGCTGACGTAATCACCATACAGAAACCCACGTAATAAAAAATAAGCAAAACACATACCCCTAGGAGTAATCCTGCTAATATAACAGCGAAAGTTTGTATGTTTGTTGCCGAAATCATTTATCACGGGAAAATAATAGGGACGGCAACGGCCCGGGTAAAACATATAATACCTACTAGTCACAAATAAGGAAAGATTGCAGTAATCAGTAAACAACTTTCACTAGGGAATTGAACCAGAATAATCAAAAAAAATTGTTGCTACCTACTTCTTTTTATGTATGTAGGTTTGTAGGTACTACGTGGGTACGTGGTACTTACTAAGTCTTTTGAGAAAAACGTTCTTACAGGGAACAGCAAATTTTTTTGATTACTAATATGAACGTAGGTACCTACTCGATTCTCGGTGATAACCGAAAATCGAGAGATTGGCATTATTTGCCAGGAATGGATGAATTCACAACAACAGAGAGACGAACTTCTTAGCATTCCATGGATTCACCGTGCGGGTGCCAGGTCCATCTCAGAGAAATCTCGAATAGACCCCAAGACTTGTGACTCGGGCGTAGGTTTAAAAGGGGCCCCTTTTGGTGACGTACGTCAACACTCACCTTCACTACTCGTGTTTCTCTCCCTACCCAGCCAAATCCAATATGATCCTACTAGTGCAGCTTTAGATACTCGTTCTAGTATAGAACTTACTGCACTTCTGGACAAGCCAAGGTCTTTAAGCAGGTTATAGAGAGATTTTGCTGGTATACCTCTCGCTCCTCGTGGATCGTCGAAATAACTACGTAATTAGTTAGGAGTACCTTGAATCCTTGTACAGGGCCTCGACAGACCTGATCCAAATCTCGCACATCAGTCAGTAAAATTACTTCAAACTCAACTCCTCCGTAACTCTGTAACGAAAAAAATTACGACCAAGAAATTTGCCTAATGACCAACAACAACACGCCTGCCCATAACAGCACGGTGTCACGTAGCTATTGCAACATTAGTCCAAAACATTATCTAGCATTGCACTGTGCTTATAACCCAGAGATATAAGATGTTTTTTTTGGTGATAAGCAAGATGCATGGCCATAACAAGCGTACACGCATCTATTTGGATATGAAGAGTCCAAATCACTGCCTAGCACTGCACTGTGCTCGTCATCCGGAGATGTGTATTACATCTCTCTTAGCCCTGTAATTTCTATGGAAACATTGCCTTTCAAACCGGAACACAGTGATATTTGCACATAACTTCTTGACGGTAGAATAACTGGGCAAATGTGTGGCGCTTCACGAGGCGGACTTTGCGAAGAGTCCTACCACTTTAAATTAATATTTATGTTACATTTTTAAAGTATACGTACAGGCCCTCTCAAGGGATAAGTTTTCACAGTTTCGTCGAGAGGGTAGCCTTGACCCAGAGTCCAGGCGCTGCGATTTCTTCCTGCCACGTGGAAATATTCCTTATGCATACTGGAAAAAAAAACGAATGGAATGTCCTATTTTCAGCTGTCAATTATACTGTTAGATTTTTTTAATAGGACGGAGTGACGGAATGAGCAAAACATGCGTCTGATAGACTACAGGCCCATGTCGAAAATTGATGGGTCATTTGAACCACCAGGAGACCTATGTAGAAAGAATATCTACCACGCAGTTATTTGAAAATAAAAAACCCAATATTACTACCCAACACTGCACTGCGCTTCTCACCTACTTAGATTGGATGACTTTTCTCTTTGTCCCGTAACATTAGAAACATTGTCATTAAAACCGAAACATATAAATGTTTGTTAAAAGGTGTAGTATTTCCACAGGTAAATGGGTCAGAGGAACATCGCAACATCAGAGATCACAATAATTAATCTAAAACGTACTTCTCCGTCCTGAATATTTCCTTATCAGAGAGCATGTTGAATGTGAAACAGTATCCATCTTTCGTCAACGTGTGGTAGAACATCTGACTGCATGTTAGGTTCTCCCAGAGGCATTCCTTGAAGAGCTCCTCATGGCTTGGCGCTAACTGAAATAGAAAAGGAAACTATAAGTTAGAGAGAGAGAAAATGTCTAGATTTTAGTTGATAACCGTGGTATTGTAAATTTTTGTCTGCAAGTTCGTTTGGTATCAACAACGTTGAAAATCTCTTTGAAGATCTCCCTAACATTCGTACGACGCGAATTGAATATTCCTTCCTCATTACAGCAGCCAAATAATGAAACAAGCTACCAGCTTTACTTCCTTAGATTTATAGTATAAGCAGCCCACTAAATGTTCCCACTACCGTGACTCGAGAGATAGGTATCAATACACCCCGCTAGCCCAGTGCAGGTTGGTGGATGACACATGACCTCGAAAGATTCTAGGGACATGTCGCTTTCGCCACGATGTTTTCCTTCACCGTTTTTAAGTTAGCGGCAATACGTACATGACTTCGCAAATACAGTGGTACTTTTGTGATTCGAACCAGGGTCTCTGGATCAGCAGTTGCCGTTCTCCCGACAAAATGCCAATCCAGAGGTCCTGCTTCGACTTTTCAAGGTCAGAACAAATAGATATCTTCTGGGTCTGGTGTATCTCGGTATATATAAAACCTCTTTGGGTGCATCACATTCGATCACGTCATCGCTTACCATCAGGTGATGGTCTAACGCGGACCTAAGTAATTAAAAAAAAAATTGCAGTCATAGGAACTGCCGATAGAAGTGAAAACTTATAACTCAGAATTTGATAGCTTACCTTGGAAACTACACGGGTGTAACCGGAGGGCGTGGCCTCGCCATCTTGGCATGGCCATCTAGAAATGCGTCAGCATTTCCCATTGGCTGATGCGTTTCTAGATGGCCATGCCATGATGGCCTGTCCACGCCCTTTCACCATTTCCCATTGGCTGACGTATTTCTAGATGGCCAATAGCCATGGTCCCGAGTTTACCCGAAGCTTTCTTATCATACCCGAGCGTGACGAATGAATTCAATTCACAGCCCACGAAAAATCTGTCTAGGCGCGTCTAAAGAAGTTTTCACTTCAACTGCCTGCATTCCTAAATCAAAATTAATATTTGATGATATTTGATTTTACAAAATCGTGACCTTAACACATTAAATTGGTTTAACAACAGGTTTTGATTTAAAGATTTATTTTAAAAACAAATCTTTTATTATCTTAATAACTCGTGTAAGTTTATTGTAACTTCGAAAAAAACTATATATAGGTAGTGGTCGCCAACTCGTCGAAATTCAAACAATTTGTACAGTACATAAGTATTTGAGTTTGTCTCAAATACATGGTAAGTAGGTAGTAGGTATACTAGTATGTAATGTTTTGTATTGATTTTGTTTTTAAATGCATTTTAAAAAATAACAGCATTCTGCACTTATTTTGCAAATAATATTTGGATGCTGAGTTCAAACATTTGTACTGTGTATGGGTGTTTCTATGTTTAATAAGTACAAATTTATTTACAACTATGTAGGTACATAAATACTCGTAGGTATTATATCAGCTATCTAGCTCCCATAGTATAAGAGCTTTGCTCATTTGGGCTCAGATGGTGTTGTGTGTGAAATGTCCACCAATATTTATTTATTCTCTATTTGAACTATAAGCACAGCATTTCATATTCCTCCGTCCGTGCAGTTTCCGTAAAAAGATGTTCAGAGGTTTTGCTTCACGTAAGAAAAATAAATATAGGTAATGATCTATTAGATTCTAGAGGTAGAGAACTGATGAAAATGATTGGAAAAAACTTTGTGAAACGACTATCCAACTAACAAACCTACTACTACTTACAAAATTGCAAGATTTTCCCGAGGTAAAGAAAGCGATTAAAAAATGTAATTGTACCTTAATTATGATAAAAGTGCGATAAGTTGATAATTACAGCTGAGGCGATATTGCTAGATCGAGCCGTAGGCGAGAGCAATAATTAGCAGAGGTTGTAAGTATTATCAAAGCGCACGTATGTCATACGATGTTTTATAACATATTTGCGAGGAAATAAATAAGGTTTAGTAGTAATAGAGGTTTAGTAGTGGTAGGACTCTCGGCAGAGTCCACCTGGGGAAGTACCACACCTTTGCCAGTTATTCTACCGCCAAGCAGTAATGTGCAAACTTTACTGTGTTCCGGTTTGAAGGGTAATGTTTCCAGAGAAATTACTAGACTTAGAGATATAACATCTAAGACCTCTGGGTGACGAGCGCAGTGCAGTGCTGGGTAATGATTTGGATTCTTCATGTTCCAATAGCTGCGCGTCACTGTGTTGTTAAGTGGCAGGCATGTTGCTTACCATCAGGCACATGACCTGCTCGTCTCGTCACTATTTATTAAATTAAAAAACTCTGACGACATTTTCAAATAAAAACAATAAAGCAAAAAAAAAAAGCGCCCGGAATAATTTTTACTTGTTCACAGTTAGCGATGCGCGCCCATCAGCTTTTTTTTTAACCAAAGGCACAACATAACTAGCCACTATGACATTAGTAATAAGTAAAGTAAATTATTATTTTTGTGTTTTATTACAGATAAAATGTTGTAATTTATGCTCGAAGTTAATTAAATTAACGAATATAATAATTCTTCATTATAATTTATCCCTCACAGTTAATTTTATTCATAAAGTGGTCAACAGGACCACTTTTCTGACATAAAACTCTTTACTGAGATTTAAAAAGGTACCGTTCGTTTTAGACGGATCATTTTAATAAACCGTGCGTTTTACATTACATTACCGCACAAGTACGTAATGAGATACATTACGATACAGAAATTGGTGCAACAGGAGACCCTTTACGAGCAAATGTGTTATAAAGAAGGTTATATTACTTACCCTTTGCAACGTCTCTATGGAGCTTACATCTGCGAAGTCCGGTCCATCGCTGGCATCGTTATTGCATAGTAAGAGCATGTCGTGGTAAATTTTAAGACTGAAAATATGTGAAAAAAAAAGTAATTACAAACTGTTGGAAAATCACTAAGGAATTTTAGTCATATCTTTGACATAAAATTTTCGTGTTCGTTATGAAACTCTTCCAAAACAGGTTAGCCGATTTTTATGAATTTTTTGTGTCTATTCATTAGGTTGGGTCTGAGAATAGGTTGCAAACTATTTTTATACTATCCACCTCATTTTTTTTGGACCAATTTTTATTTATGAAAGGGAGATGATACATAAATAATTCAAGTAACCCTTCATTTTCTTACTTCTATTACCTACGTAAACACTTCAATAACACAACCAGTTTTCGTAAGAAGCGAATTTTTTGATTTTTCAAGTTTTACCATACCGATTTCGATACAATTTACTTAAATGTTACCTACCTAATATGAATAGGTACACAAACCAAAAAAAATATTTTCAATCAGGTCTTAAAGTAATTGTTGTGAACATACATAGAAAAGAATGCGGTGAATTGAGTATATTTGGAAAGTAATCTATGTTGTCTTACTCTTGCGGGCTAATAGTAGATGGGTCACTCCACCGCTCGAAAGAAGCTTTTGTGAAGTTGAAGACCCTCTGCCTGGGTTTGGTCTCGCTGCAGAGTGTCACTGCGGGGAACGGGATCTACAAAATTATAATAATAATAATGTATATTATAATAAAATCAACTTTATACAATTATATTTTTAAAAAAATTGGCAGTCATAGGAACTGCCGATAAAAGTAAAAACTTATAACTCGGAATTTGATAGTTCGGAAATTACACGGGTGTAACCGGAGGGCGTGGCCTGCCCATCATGGCATGACCATCTAGAAACGCACCAGCATTTCCAATTGGCTGACGCATTTCTAGATGGCTATGCCATGATGGGCAGGCCACGCCCTTTTAGCATTTCCCATTGGATGACGCATTTCTAGATAGCCAATGGCTATGGTCCCGAGTTTACCCGAAGATTTCTTATCATATCCGAGAGTGACGGTAGAATCCATTTCACAGCCCACGAAAAATCTGTCTAGGCGCGCCGAAAGAAGTTTTCACTTCAAAAAATTTGCAGTCATAGAAACTGCCGATAGAAGTGAAAACTTATAACTCAGAATTAGATAGCTTACTTTAGAAACTACACGGGTGTAACCGGAGGGTGTGGCCTGGTCATCATGGCATGACCATCTAGAAATGCGTCCGCATTTCCCATTGGCTGACGTATTTCTAGATGGCCATGCCATGATGGGCAGGCCACGCCTTTTTAGCATTTCCCATTGGCTGACGCACTTCTAGATGGCCAATGGCTATGCTCCCGAGTTTACCCGAAGATTTCTTATCATACCCGAGCGTGACGCTATAATTCTATTCGCAGCCCACGAAAAATCTGTCTAGGCGCTCCAAAAGAAGTTTTCACTTCAAAAAATTTAGAATAACTGCACCCCACAGTGTATTCGGCGGCTTAACTCCTAGTTTTTACTGTAACGGTTAAAAAATAGTATTATATAGTCTATAAACCTCTCCAATAATACGCCACTCAGCCCGATCCTCGGTTTTACAGATTTTCTGATCCATTGAGGCAGAAACAGCTTCTGCGCAACGCAAATTTCGGTAAAGGTAATCTGAAGTCAACTGCTATTGGTATAATTTTTAACCACAATGGCTACAATTTTAAAACTGCCCACTCAATTGTTTCAAATTTTAGGGCACACGCATGTTTGCAAGAAAAGCAAACGGCTAACAAAAGAGCTGTTAAGTTTGAAACGCCTGAACTGATTCTGATGGTGCATTATTTCTGGAGCTCTGGATCACAGGCAGACTCCGATACACAACCACGTTAAACTTATAACACCTCGTCGTCTTTGGGTCAGGGGCTAAAAATAATTATATCTAATTTTCAGCCATGTAAACAATTATATACTTACATGCCAAACAGAATTGGACGTTTCAGCAAAACTGACGATGACTGGGGTCTCGTCCCATTTGATGTATACTTGACGGATGAAGAATGCACAGACCAAGATACTGCAACAAACCATCAGACACCACCACAGCCTGGCGAGAAAACGAAAGAATTAGTAAGTTCCTTCTTACTTACAATTAAATGATCAATTCGCTCATTAAATATATTTTTACCAACACAGTATAACACCATGACAGAAATTTTACTCCACAAAAAATATAACTTTACAAAAATGTATGCTTTAAAATCTTAAAATAAAAAAAGAAATAAAAAAATATCACTAATTTTATGGAGTTAAAATCAGCGAAGTCCATGTTGAAAACATTACACAGGACTTCGTTAAGTTAAACTGGCATTTTTTGGCACTTAGCCTTTTAATTGGGCCAAATTAGTATGCATCTAATTTACACCAGACGTTCACAGGGTGATGAGCGCAGTATGTCATTGCCCTGTTATTTTTCCCAGTAGGAAATGTGACTAAGTAGGCTAAGGATTCGTGGAGCGATTTCCATCCGCGACCGTCGCAGTTGCGGGATTACGGTTCTATTTCACGGGACCTCTTATTTTCGCGGTTCCGCAGCCGCCGCGCCGCCGAGTTTGCGAGTGACCGCGGGCGTAATACGCGTCGTGGGCTGTGTTTTGTTTTTTTTACAAATACATATAGATAATTATGTAAAAAAAACGTCTGCTTAGTAGGTTCGCTGGCGGCATTATCACGCTGATTAACGATACTTTAATTACGGACAAGAGATTGAAAAGGTTTTTGATAATGATATAGCTCCTCAAGCATTCGTCGATGCTGACCTTTCTACCCAGTTGAGATCTTCCTCCAAGATGTACCGGAAGCCGTGTAGAGTCGTATTGGACATGAAGTCACGCATGTTGTCGACGCATGGGCGTGGCTTCTTCCGTTTCTGAGGCAGCGGGCCTCCTTGCAGGTGCAGGCCTGGGTGGTTCAGCTCGTAGCCTTTAGGGGACATGTGACTACGGATATACAACATTCCATTACTTAGGTACATCCCATCCAAGTAGGTACATTATAAATATGATATATATCACAGATAATTACGCATAGATGTAGGTACACGTATTTACATGTGTATGTTCCTATTCATTTACTTGTATGTGTCTATTTAGTAATGTGTAGCTGCTTACTACAGAAATACGAGGTAACAAAAATACACAATAACACAAATAATTACATATTTAGTTACAATATTAGTGTTACGTTCTACGTTCATAGCTCGTATGTTATATTTATACTCGTACAATATTGTTCCCTCTTGCATTTCACAAAGTTTATAATAACTTGAGAAAAAAAACCTGACTCGATCATTTGTTTTTTCAATCAGACAACCGGTTATTACCATGCAGTAAAATCGTAAATTTTTTAGGATGTTTTTAATGTTTTAGATGTGGTGGCTTCATGACGAGAACGTCCGATTTCACAATCGATACTTACTTCGTAGATGCTAATCGCCATTTGATTGTCCTCACCAATGTATTTAATGTTGAAGAAGAACATCGTGAGAAAACCGGTGTGTTCGTAGAAAAAATATTTATTTCGAGGATGTGTGTGAACCGCCAATCTGCACTAGTCCAGTATGGTGGATTATGGCCTTGACTTGTCTCGCCTTGTGAAAGAAGGCTTCGAGTCCCCTGTGGGAATATTAAGAGAGCAGCTAATGCTAATTAATTATAACTTATTAATTTTAATTATATTTTTTTTACTTCTATTTTATGTTATTTTTTTAAATTTCTTTCTTTGCAATAATCTATTACTGTATAAGGATATAAAAGCTTGTGAGCCACATTTTCGTCATTTAATGAACAAGTGGGAACGATGGAATTTATTGGTGAAGATGGTGTTGTATGTGAAATGTCCATTGTCCACATATATTTACGTATATTTATTTATTTTTGTTAGGTATTAAAAAATTGCTACTGTAAACAAAAAAAAAAACAGTGAAATAGAAAATGTAGAGCTCGTGTCTACGATTGTTGTTTAGGATAGATTGTAAATGGGTTGTAAGTGATAGCAGTTACTTCAATATAAAAAAAACTTAAAGACCTTACCTGAAATCGTCAGCCATTTCAATTTCCTTCAATAAACCCTCGTATTGCCTAGTTTTTGTAAAAAAATATACATTTAAAAAACAAAATCACCTACACTTTAAACGGATTTGTATTAAAAAATTTACGAATTAAATTGTATCATTTTAAATACCAAAAATTTAAATACAGACAAAATACCGCGTGTGTTTCGTGGAATCTAAAATTAGTGTATGATTCTAACACAATCTTCGTAACCAGTTTAGTTTTAAAATAAATGAAAAAACACGGTAGGTACGTTAACACGACTGTTCAGCAATACGAGTATAGCTCTGACCTGACCTAAGCGTCCTTGCGTTCGACCATACAGTTATGGCTTTAGATAATTTGAATGTAAGTTCCTAAGGGAGCCATAGAATAATGAATGGATATTAAATTCACGCGAATTTCTATCTACTTAATGGTTTACGTTACTACTTAATCATTCAAATGATATACCCACCTATGTGATCACGCAACAGATAAAAAGATTCAATTAATCAAAGAGAAAGTCAAACATACATTTTCCAGGCGTGGTCCGAAAGGTCACAGGGTAAGTACATGATCCATCCAAACATCGTACTTGTCAAATTAAAATTTTTGCACCTAGCTGCAATGCATTTTGTGGTTAGCTGACATCTAACGGTGTTTTTTAGGATTCCATAAAACGTAAAAATGGAACCTTTACAGATTCGTCATGTCTGTCTGTCCGTCCGTATCTCACTGCCACTTTTTCCCGAAACTATAAGAACTATACGGTTGAAACTTAGTAAGTAGATGTATTTTATGAACCGCATTAAGATTTATACACAAAAATATAAAAAAAACTATAAACGTTGGGGGTGCCTCGTACTTAGAACTGAAACTCAATTTTTTTTCATCAAACCCTTACGTGTGGGTTTGTCTATGGATAGGTCTTCAAAAATTATGTTGAGGTTTCTAAAACATGTTTTTTCTACACTGAATAATTTGCGCGAGAGACACTGCCAAACTGGTAAAATGTGTGTGTGTGTACAATGTACATGTAACTTTTAAAATAAGAGAATTATAAAACCAAAACACGCAAACTTACATTGCCATGCAAACTTTCACCGAAAATTTGGTTTAATCTCGATCTAGTAAGTAGTTTTTTTAGTACGTCATAAATAAATATACATTATTATTAAAACATCGACTAAAGTTACATAGAACTATGTTCATCATCATCAACAGCCCACTAAACGTTCCCACTGCTGGGACTCGGGGCCTTCTCTCGCAAGGAGAGAGTTAAGGCCATAATCCACCACGCTGGCCCAGTGCGGGTTGGCGGATGACACATGACTTCGAAAGATTCTAGGTACATGTCGGTTTCCTCACGATGTTTTCCTTCACCGTTTTAAGTTAGCGGCATTACGCACATGACTTCGAAAAGACAGTGGTGCGTGTGGGGTTTGAACCCGGGGTCTCCGGATCGGCAGGCGCCGTTCTCCCGACTAGACCAACCGTAACTTAGAACTATGTTACAAGAACTTAATATGTATTATGTTACTTTCTGCTACGGAACCCTTCATGGGCGACTCCGACTCGCACTTGGTCGCTTTTATTTTATGTTTCGTTTGTTATATTATGTTTTAAAAAACTTGTGTATTGTGCAATAACGTAGGTAAAATTTATTCGACATATTACTATGATAATATGTTACTTAAAATGTATTTTATATGATTATAAGTTACGGCCAGTCTAGCCGGGAGAACGGCGAGTGCCGACCCGGTCACCCCGGGTTCAAAACCATGCGCACCACAGTCTTTTCGAAGTCATGTGCGTAATGCCACTTAAAACGGTCAAGGAAAACATTTCACTTGCAGTCTCCCTGGATATCTCGAAGGCTTTCGACAGGGTTTGACATCCTTATAAGCAAGCTTTCTAGTTATGGTTTGTCTCCTGGGTTTATTGCGTGGATATCGGACTTCTTGAGGGATCGATCCATACGAGTCGTCATTGATGGCTGCTCGTCGGATCAAATGGCTATCAATGCCGGAGTTCTCAGGGGTCGGTACCTACTCTCTGCGACGCTCTTCCTGCTACATATCAACGATCTGTTGAAGCTCGGTATCTTTGGGTAGGCAGATGATAGCACCGTTGTAGAGAGTTAAATTTCTAGCGCGAGAGCCAGTGAGCAGCAAATTCAGGTACTGAGAGAGAGCTTGATCTAGCGTTTGAGCTTGGCCCTTGAGGCGGTGTCTACATGGGGCGATGCCTATCTGATCAAGTTCAACGAGAATAAGACGCAGGCGTGTCTTTTCTCTGCAAAAAGGGGTCCATTCCAACTGACTCCTACTTTTCGAGGTGTGTCCGTGCCGGTTTCTGACCGTCTTGAGTTTTTGGGCGTTATTTTAACATCTACGCTCAACTTTGGCTCGTATATCGAGTCCAAGGCTAAACTAGCTGCCAAAAAACTAGGTGTCCTCTCAAAGGTGCGAAGGTATTTCAAGTCTGAACAGTTGCTCACGTTATATCAATCACAGATTCGCTCTTGTATGGAGTACGGTTCGCACCTTTGGGATGGGTCGGCTAGGTATCAGCTGGAAGCTCTGGAATCCATCGAGAGACGTGCCAAACGGCTCATAGGCAATGACACTCTTGTGCGAAAAAGACTTCAAAGTCTAGAACATCGCCGAAAAATTGCTAGCCTATCGGTTTTTTATCGGAAACACTTCGGAGAGTGTGCATCAGATTTGCATGATCTAATACCACCTTGCTCTTTTTTCTATCGGAATGCTCGTAGCTCGAAAAAGCGACATCGTTTCATGGATGATGTTCTAAAGACACGAACAAAGAGATTTGACTCTACTTCTGTGATAAGAACGTCTACGCTGTGGAACACGTTGCCTGAGTGGGTTTTCCCCGATGGTTATAATCTTTGTGTCTTCAAATCGAGAGTGAATCGGTTTTTTTCTATGTAAACACGCCCCATCGTAGACCGCATCGTCGCTTAACATCAGGCGAGATGGCGGTCAAGTGTAAGTGTAAAAGGTAAAAAAAAATGGTTGTCTGTAAAGTCGGTTTACTGACGATAGTTGAACGTGACAACGTCTTAAGAAATCAGTACGCTGATAGCGCGAGTAGTGATACCGCTCGACTCGGCGGGTGGCGCCCTCAGCGCTCAGCTTCGTCCGCATGGCACGGACGACGAACTAACGGTAACGGCGTAACGTTATATGACGTCATGTTTTGCGGGCGGGCAGCCGGCTTCATCGAATTATAAGACGTTATCACGTCAAAAAATGTGAGGAAACCGACAAGTACCTTTCGAAGGTATGTGTCACCCACCACACTGGGCCAGCGTGGTGGATCTTTGGCTCTCTCCTTGTGAGAGAAGGCCCCGAGTTCCAGCACTAAGCGATGATGTGCGAAGACATGATATCTTATTAAAATTCATGTGGCAATGACGACACACTAAAGACTTGCAGCAAAAAACAAAGTATAGACTTTTCTTTGACCCTCGAAAAAATAGTTTTCTTATTTTTTTTATAAAGCTCATATTGTTCCTCATGTGATCTACGATGGAGCGTGCTTTCCTGAAAGAAACCGATTCAAGCTCTATTTGAAGACGCCAAGATTGTAACTATCGGGTAAAATCGATGCATACATCACACAAGCTTCGCTTAGTTTGGGTTCAGATGGTGTTGTGTGTGAATTCTCCACCAGTATTTATTTATTTATTTATTTATACAATATCTTTTCTTCATTTCATTTTGGGAGTACGTTTCGCACACATACATATATTTATATTAATAATACATAATAAAATGCACACTTTGCTTCTTAAATATTATATTAACTTTTTCTTATTTAGCGTAGATTTCGGGGTTCTTTGACGTACTAGTATAATCGTTTAAAGACGGCTCTGAAACAAATAAAAAAAGAAATTAGTTACACAGTGCGCCTTCAGTTTCCACTGTTGAAAGGTTGAAATAGGGCGGGTAGTTGAAATAGGGGCCTTCTCTAACAAGGAACTAACCAAGTGCGGATGGGTAGATGACACACATCTTCAAAATATGTATTTCTTGATACCATGCTTTTTTCTTCACCATGATTTCCTTTATCGCTAAAGTCAGTGATAATGTCAATTTTTGTACTTATATACCCTTGGTAAAATATTAAGAGGAGCGGGCGGGATTCCCACGACCTCCAACTTGTGAAATCTGACGTTTCGCCATGGGGCAACCACACCTTTCATGTTGGACATGTCATTTTGGTACCTAAACTTCTTCAAGCTGATAAAGAACAAACATTATACGAGTATTTACGACAAAGGCTAGCGGCGCCCCCGCGCTTTCACCCGCGTAGTTCCCGGACCCGTTATTTTCTCGGGATTAAAATACCTTATCTGAGACCCTGATCTGAGATCTGAGGTCCTGTCATCAGAGACCATTATCAACCTATGCACCAAATTTCATCTTAAGTAGTTTTTGCGTGAAAGGGTAACAAATCCATATATTCTTACAAACTTTCGCGTTCATAATGCTAGCAGGCTAGCACAGTATACTTTTTTTTTATACAGTTATATACAGAGTGTACCGCAACGGATCGACAACCCTATACGTACAGATAGGTGACATCATGATGGATTCTCGCTATCCAAAAATCAGATTGAGAAAATTCCTTTATAGCCTTGGATAAGTGTACTTTCGACTGTAGGCTACTATTTTTGTGCCTCTTGTTTACTTTTTGTCTTAGATTTTTTCTCAAAGTTTAATACATATTTTGCAATTTTTTATTGGAAGTTAATCTTTTGTGGTATAAAAAAATGTACTATCACCAGAGTGCCTAATTAAGAAATAAATTACCTATTTTATTAAAATTCTAAAATGGTATAAAACGAAAATGGTATAAAATGGTGTTTCCAGCTTTCAATACAAAGTTCTTAAGGTGAGGAAGGTGTCATTTTTCAAACTACATACAAGTAATACTAAAATTGACTAGGCAATTTTTTAATTTTCTGAACCATCACGATGTCCCCTATCTGAAGGTATAGGGTTATCCATTCGTTACGCCACACCCTGTATAAGAAGTAGGATGGCTATAAAATTTATCGCAAGCAACATTGATCCAATAGTCTCCAATTTTTTTTCATTGTAGCCGACTTAAGAAACTTTCATTTTACAAACAAGGGCACTTGCCATATAATACATTATACATCATACATTATATCAGGTCTGATGTTTGTGGACAATAATCGCCAGCATGAAGCAGTCTTCATTGTCGCTTCAAAAATCATTATAATTACCGGCATGGCCTAGCATCACCCTTTAGAGAACACTACAAATACATATTTGAAGCACACGAGGCCTCCATTGTGAGGATATGAAAAAGTTGTAAGTTACCTCTGGGCCAACGTGAATGGCCAGTATGGGATCGAAGTCGTTCGCGCCGATGTGGATTTGCGCGCGGCCATCACTGCCCACGGTGACCAACTTGCCCTGACAGGAACCGCCTACCTTGTTGCCAGATATCACATCGCAGTACGTGCCAGCGGGAAGACAAGTCTGCAATACATAATATTTTAAAATCAGGAAACGTGACGTTAAAATTTCATAGCATTTTCATGTGATCCTTTGTTGGCGTTGCAAAAAAAATCATCCACTGAAAACATTGCCCTCTTCCTCATCTATTTCGTGCAGAACCGAAATCATTTGTGTACCTAATGAATGGTCCAATTAGACGCCTGCAGTAGGTGTGTGTGTATGTGGTTTGACTGCAAACCCGTTGAAAGTCATTTAACTAATTGTAGTTGGATACCCGATGCTCACACAGCGAATTAGACCGATTGGCCCATAAAGCCGCCTTCAACCGCTACGCTACACAAAGATTTTTTGTTGTCACACCAAAATTTAAAAACTTTGAAGAAAACGGAGTTATTTCTTTTTCGTTCGCTTTAGGATATTTACCTTGATAATTTAATAACTCTATTAAAGTTTTTTGGCAAATCTTTTGCATTCCAAGCAGTACAATTGTGGAACTCCTTGCCTGTGGAAATCAGGGAAGCTCCTTCGCTTGCTGTATTCAAAGAACATGTGGAAAGCCTTTATTTGACCAAGTCAAGGAGCTGAAGTCGCTCTGTGAGTCACTGCTGCTTTTCAATGAAAATACTCTTGTTACTCTTTTATTCATTGGTATTGTGTATGTATTAATATATCATATAATGTTATTTATGTATTAGAATGTATGTTTATCATTATGGTTGTCAACGAATAGTATTAATTGGTATTACACAAAGTGTACTCTTTGTTTGTGAACTCCCGCCTTCCTTTATTTTTTTTAATCCCTTTCTATACCACGGTTGCCTGGAAGAGATCGCTTTTAGCGATAAGGTCGCCAATTGTTTCAAAATTTTTAGGTTATGTTTTCTGTTTCTGTTTAAGTTTTGTTTTTAATTTAGTGCAATAAAGAGTTTATCTATCTATCTATCTATCTATTTACCTGGAGAGTCTGGTTCAAGTCCCACATATCATTGTTAAAAGCGATGAAGGCGTTTCCTCCGCGGCAGAACGCGATCTGGTTGGAGCCGTTGTCCCACCAGTCGTTGAGGCCGGTGCTGCCAGCAGCGTTCCTAAAGCCGACCATGGCGTAGATCTGTCGCCAACGGTGCTGGCACACCCAGCCGTTGCCGCATGTGTCATCCTGAAGAACAGCGCAACGTTTTATAAATGAATTGTAAGCATTTTAAGAAATGCTTTTGGTACTGCGCTCTTGAGAAATTCAAATTTACCTCAGCAAAGAATATTTGAGGCAAGATGGTATTTTTGCGAAACTACACTTACGCACAGGTCCATTTACGTCACGGAGTCATTAAAAGTTAGCAACAACTTTTCGATTCCAGATCTTGAACCAAGGTTTCATTAAACGACATTTCTCTAACCTAATAGTAGGG
Organism: Ectropis crepuscularia; assembly: GCA_963693475.1. NCBI lineage: Eukaryota > Metazoa > Arthropoda > Insecta > Lepidoptera > Geometridae > Ectropis > Ectropis crepuscularia. The sequence goes on along the minus strand of OY856357.1, from coordinate 10,175,285 downwards.
TTTAATAATCATGTGAATGTCAATAGAATCAAACAAACATCGTATGATAAAGCTTATGTGCTTACAGTGCCCATGCATGGAAAATAATGAAGACAATGAACATACGATACGCGCATACGACGCTGTGCAGTGTGCTCTAGTAAACAGTAAACATCGGAACCCGTTCTCGAAACGACAAAGCTCGAGTTTAGGTAAAACACCGCAAACACAGGGAACACTAGACCACTGGAATTATTTTCAGTATATCTGGAACATTAAGTATCCACAAGAATGGTCTATGTCTATCTTTTGTATGTAATTATTTTTTTCTAGATAGATGGTAAATTAGGAGCTCAAAATTTTAGAATTTCATGCGAAACCGTTATAGGACTTTTAATCCCAGCTCACCGAATTGATCGCCGGCGAGATAATGTTCCCGTCTCGATCCATCGGAGGTCCAATCTCGGAATCCCAGAAGTCAAAACTACTCATTATCTGCGGCTCTCCGTACGGATGAGCCAGGAGAAAAGCGATGGCGGCTTTGTATGGACGGGCTTCTTTGTAGGTGAGGATTCCGCCACCGCCGCCGTGACCTCGCTCGTTATCGTGGTTGTCGATGAAGGTTAGCGCGTCGCTGTGCGCCAGCAGACCCCACTGAGGACCCCAGCTCACAAGCCACCTACACAGAACAATGACCTTAAAATCTATAAAGCAATAGTTTGATTCCAACATAGAATGTAACAAACATTTGAAAATACTAGAAACTATCAACAAACTATCAGTCTGGCGAGTGAGTTAATATTTTTGGATGTTCTCCCAGTAATATATTACAAAATTAGCCTTTGTACTAAAACGTAGATATTATCATGAATTAGTAAAGTTCAAGGGTCGGGAAGGGGGTAGGAACCAAACGAAATGTCTGAAATCTCACAGATTCCATCAACACTGTTCGGTTGGTGTCATTTTTATTATCGTTTTGTATGAAATAATATGAAAAACTAGCGGCCCGTTCCGGCTTTGCTCGGATAATAACCTAGATATCAACTTCATCGCCATCTGCCGGGCTGATTTGTGAATCTAAACCATCGAGGGCCCTACCCAAACGCATACAGAAAAAAACATTCAAATCGGTTCAGCCGTTTAGGAGGAGTTCACTAACAACGAAAAGTGGCATTGATTTTTATATATTAAACATTATATTATTACGTTGTAAGTGAGGTGCCATTTCATATTATATAGCTTTTCAACCTTCTAAATGTCAAATACACAACATTTTTCTACCTGTGTTAAAAACACACTTAGGAAATTTCAGCTTCGAGCAAACGAAGATCTTGCAATGCGATGGCTCTATGCTCTATTTGTTTATTTAGCTTTACAATGTAGTGGTAGGACTCTTAGCAGAGTCCGCCTGGGGAAGTACCACACCTTTGCCAGTTATTCTACCGCCAAGCAGTAATGTGCAAACATTACTGTGTTCCGGTTTGAAGGGCAATGTTTCCAGAGAAGTTACAAGGCTTAGAGATATAACAACTTAGATCTCTGGGTGACGAGCGCAGTGCGGTGCTAGGTAATGATTTGGGCTCTTCATGTTCCAATAGCTGCGTGTCACTGTGCTGCTATGTGGCAGGCATGTTGCTTACATCAGGCACATGTCCTGCTCGTCTCTTCACTCTTTATTTAAAAGAAAAAAAAACAATAACTGTAAGAAAAATTACCTAAGCTGGTTATTTCCTCTAAAGCAGTTGCTGAGTTCTATGCCGGCTTTGAACTCGGTGACGGCTCCGAGTGGGGTGTATTCATCCCTGCTGATGGCCTCACCTCCGTAGTCGATAACTTCCTGGTAAATGTAAGGACGGGCATTGGACGGGAACCCGTGATCAGTGTTGAGGTTATTGAGGCGATTGTAGATGATTCGAAGGTCTTCCGGCCACATATGTTTCGCTGCATCGATTCTATAAGTTGTAAAATTAATTAAAAGATCAGCGATTTCTTCTGAACCTCTTCATTTTTTTTCAACTGGATTACACGTATTAAAGTAAACATGGTTACGTCGTTTCATTGTTGTGTGAAAAACAGGAGCACTCTGGCAGGTCTATCACATAACTCTCCTGCTTTCTGTTATGCTATGATTTGTGATGTCATCGGCCAGTTTTTTATCGGATACACTTCGGAGAGTGTGCGACTGATTTACATGATCTAATACCACCTTGCCCTTTTTTCTATCGGAATGCTCGTAGCTCGAGAAAGCGACATCGTTTCACGGTTGATGTTCCAAAGACGCGAACGAAGAGATTTGACTCTACTTTTGTGATAAGAACGTCTAGGCTGTGGAATGCGTTGCCTGAGTGGGTTTTCCCTGTTGGTTACAATCTTTGTGTCTTCAAGTCGAGAGTGAATCGGTTTCTTCTAGGTAAACACGCTCCATCGTAGACCGCATCGTCGCTTAACATCAGGCGAGATGGCGGACAAGTGTAAGCCTATAAAAGTAAAAAAAAAAAAGTTTGATAACGTCGATGAAAGCAGATAACTACCTCTACATCTGCTTTCAGTTCTGCCGCAAACGGAAAACAGATGTAGTTGTCTCCTTTCATCGGCGTTTTCAAATTGGCTAATGAAATCACAAATCAAAGCATAGCAGAAAGCAGGAGAGTTAGCCGGTAGACCTACGGGAGTGCCCGAGTGCCACCGGTGGTCTTTAAGCTGATAAAGCTGATAAAATTAAGTTATGACTGTAGTTTTTACCTGAATCCTGCAACTCCATAGTCGATGAGTTTGTTCATAAAGTCGACAATCATGTTTCTAACGTGATCGTTCGCCTGATTCAGATCCTTCAAACCAACCAGCTCGCAGTTACGGACCTGGGGAAAAACGTTGAGGGTTTTTGGACTGGAGTCAAGACTTCTAGCTGAAAACTTGAACTAAATATTGTAACAAGTTAAAGTCATCATCATCATCATCAACAGCCCACTAAACGTTCCCACTGCTGGGACTCGGGACCTTCTCTCGCAAGGAGAGAGTTAAGGCCATAATCCACCACGCTGGCCCAGTGCGGGTTGGTGGATGACACATGACAAGATTCTAGGTACATGTCGGTTTCCTCACGATGTTTTCCTTCACCGTTTTAAGTTAGCGGCATTCCGCACATGACTTCGAAAAGACAGTGGTGCGTGTGGGGTTTGAACCCGGGGTCTCCGGATCGGCAGTCGCCGTTCTCCCGACTAGACCAGCCGTAACTTTAAAGTTAAAGTAACAAGTGTTATTTATTGTTTTGTAGTGTTACAGAGTACTGTGGCAGGAGACCCCTTGGCCACAAATTATTTTCCAAAAATGTTTTGAAGTGAACATTTCTTTACGCACCTTATAGAACACACGTCATCGTCACCGAACGCTTTCCATGAGCTACATGTACAGGTAGGTAAGTACGTATCTAAGTATGTATACACCAGGGATGTTACGGAGCTTCGACTCCGACTCCGTTATGTCGGAAGTTCCGATTAGTTTTACACCTCCGGTTCCGACTCCGGTTCCGAAACTTTTGAATCGGAGGTTAATCGGATGTCGAAGCATAACTTAGCGGCGGCGCCCTGCGCCGACAGTAACGAACAGTTTCGCAGGAACATGTCGCGCAGGGAATCTCCCGCGCACGAGTGTAATGAAAAGTATACTAAATGAGCACAACATAGATAAACGCAAAATTCCAGCACCTTATATTAAATTTCCGCCAATATTATCGTGTCCTCCAGGCTCGGTAGCGAGCGAATACCTTTTTGGTGGCGTCGATTTAATGTACATGGGGGCGCCTAGTGCCAGAAAACGAAAAAAGGACATTTTCGACGCCGCTCACTGATGTTAAAAAACTAAAAACTATAACAAAAAAAAACATTGACGTGTGGGTACAATCAAGAAAAAGCACAATAACCGAATAGAATTTTAAAAATAGATCAAATTTTTTTACAGAAAAAAATTAAAATGGCACCTGAAAAAACTATTTTAATTCATGTCCTCGAAATTATCACCGATGACCCCACATTATTTTTTGATAATAATTCACATTATTTTTTGATAATAATTCACATTACTTTTTGATAATAATTCTAATTTTACGTTCTATTAAAGTAACCGAACCAAAGAATAAATATTAGACCGAACACTTTTTAAATTTATGTTTAATTATTGAGTAATTAAATAAAACTTGGTCAAAAATCGACTACTGATTTAATATTGATTTCCCCTCCAAACTGTGTCATGCTATTCTCGACTTTATGCACATCATATTAAGAAGGGCCTCGCGCGGGTGAAATCAGATTTTTTCGTGGCATTAGGCGCACTCTTAAGAAATATCTTAGACTGAGACAGCTTCAAAGCTTATGTTCATGAAGTACATATACACACTTTTGGTGTCAATGTATTTAATTTAATTTGTTTGAAAGCGTTTGCTCATTTAACATACTTTATATTTGGGATTCAATTAATTGAATTTTTTGTTTATTTTTGAATATTCAATTTTTTTCATTTTTTGTGATATTTCATGAAACAAAACAATGAAAAGTTTGAATGAATGTTTTATTTGTCCTAAAATAAAAATCTCTCTCCTACCACTACTTCTGACCCTACCTCCGACTCCGGTTCCGACTCCGATAAATCAAATTTAAAAACTCCGACTCCGACTTCGGTTCCGATAAGATCACCTCCGTTACATCCCTGGTACATATACACACTTTTGGTGTCAATGTATTTAATTTAATTTGTTTGAAAGCTTTTGCTCATTTAACATACTTTATATTTGGGATTCAATTAATTGAATTTTTTGTTTATTTTTTAATATTCCATTTTTTTTTAATTTTTTGTGATATTTCATGAAACAAAACAATGAAGAGTTTGAATGAATGTTTTATTTGTCCTAAAATAAAAATCTCTCTCCTACCACTACTTCTGACCCTACCTCCGACTCCGGTTCCGACTCCGACTCCGATAAATCAAATTCTCCGACTCCGACTTCGGTTCCGATAAGATCACTTCCGTTACATCCCTGGTATACACTACTGTGTATAGGTACAGAGGTATGTGCGTACTTTTTGGGTGTACAAAATTTGAACACACGTATACATGTTATAAATGAACATTGGCAAAACAGTGAATAAAATGTTGTTTATTAGTGTTTATTCGTCGGAAAATGAAACATATTTTTTTCGAAAGTCTGTATTGAAATGTAGAGGCCCGGGGCTGTAGTCCCGAAGCCCTCCTCTAAGTCCGGCTCTGACGGTACAACTACGTGAAAAAAAAAATGTATTTCACTCTCACCCTCAAAGCATTGTTGACGTAATCCATCCCGTCGATGACGCAGTGTGGCCAGTTAAAGTGTTCCCTGGAATACGGTACCGCGGGGTAATACCAGTCGCTGTACACGGCGGTGTTGCCAGCCGTTCCGTAGTTCTCCGGGGGCTCGCCTGTCATGTGGTTGATCACTGCGTCCACATAGATCCTATAAGAAGACATAACTAGAGCCATCGATATAAAGTATAAACCACTATACCAAACATCAGGCGCACGGAATTATGTCATCGTTGGGAAGAGTGAGCTCACCCCTTTCGTTTTAGAAAGCGTTGCAGAAAGCGGTGAACGCCGGACGTTATTACCTATCAATATTAGTTGTCGACAACCAAAATAAGTAGAACCACAGCATGTTTCGCCGCTAGCGATTCTAGGGGTCAAGTAGATTGTTTGTGTGCAAGACACTTACGCTACATACAGAGACGCAGTTTATTATCAATTTCAAAGTGCTCAAGGCACATCTATTGGTTTATAAGTTTATATCGATGACTAGAGCTGCTTTAAGAGGCTGTAGAACACCAATCGAAATTGCGATTTCGGGAATTTCCGCATTTTGTCGCTTGTTACTCCGATACAAAGCACCCTTGGGAACATTGGAACTAGCATGTTTATGCGTGAAAGAGTAACATCCATCCTCACAAACAGTAGCATTTATATAATACCTATTACTAGGTTAACAGTTTCGTGAAGTTACGGCTGGTCTAGTCGGGAGAAAGGCGACTGCCGATCCGGAGCCCCCGGTTCAAATCCCAAGCGCACTACTGTCTTTTTTGAGGTTATGTGCGTAATGCCGCTAACTTATAACGGTTAACCGGTTAAGGATAACATCATGAGGAAACGGACATGAGTCGAATCTTTCGAGGTCATGTGTCATCCACCAACCCGCACTGGTTCTCCCTCCTTCCGCCCTCCTTGCGAGAGCAAGCCCCGAGTCCCAGCAGTGGGAACATTTAGTGAGCTGCTTAAGCTAATAGTTTTCGTACCTTACTCCCGCGGCGTTACAGCGGCGTACCATATCAGCGAACTGTCGCTCGTCTCCAGAGCGGGTGACGAGGGCGTACGAGATCGGCTGGTAGCGCTCCCACCACGGACGGTTGTACGTCCACAGGACCACGTTCTCGTTTGGAGGCGAAATCTGTAAGGGAAATCGGAAATTGGTTCTAAGGTATAGGTGCCGGCAAACAAGTTGACCCAATGAAGTTTGCTTTTTAAAGGTACCTATCTTTGGTGGAAGAGTACATGCGCGAACTTTCCCCTTCCACGCCAGTTTTGGGTCAACTTGTTTGCCGGCCACTATTACGACTAGACGCTAGACGGTGGCGGTGGTAGGTACCTACTATCGAAATTAAGTTTTTCAAATAAACATTAAGTATAATTAAAGTTTTAATTGATTTTTCAAGCATCGCTATGTGCAGTTTTTAAAATGAAATTGGCAGTCGGAGGGACTAGGGACTGCCGATATAGTACAACGAACTAAAATTTATTGTCACATGTCATTGACACTTGTAAAACTTTGTGGGTGCCTTCTTTGCGACGAATCCGACAAACTTTCTAAAATGTTTAGTAAACTAATTTAAAACTAACAAACAATAAAAATTAAAATTTTAGGATAAAAATTAAAAAAATCGAACTTGTTCATATGGGGAGTTGGGGAGTCATAGTGACGTAATAGGTATCGTCATTATCAGGGCGGTGGACACCCCATACAGCTTGGCCAACAAAAAACAATGCTGCAATTTTTGTTGGACGACAAGTTGGCCATTATTTACAAACACTTTTTCTTTTAAAAAATCAAAAATCTATCTAAGAGGAGTACATAGTGACGTTATGTTGACAATTCCAGGAATCGAGCATTCGAAAACGCAATTTTAATCATGATGCCACGTAACACGTAAGAGTGAGTTTCACCAGTTAGGCATCACATTTTTGAGTAATTTTTTTGTCTCGTTAGAAAACGCTTCAATCGGGTTTTTTTATAGTAGGTATAGAGTGACGAGACGAGCAGGTCATGTGACTGATGGTAAGCAACATGCCTGCCACATAACATCACAATGGCACGCAGCGATTGGACCACGAAGAGTCCAAATCATTATCTAGCACAGCACTGCGCTCATGACCCAGAGATCTAAGATATTATATCTCTAAACACTGTCATTTCTTCGGAAACATTGCCCTTCATACCGGAACACAGAAATATTTGCACATTACTGCTTACCGGTAGAATAACTGGCGAAGTTGAGGTACTTCCCCAGGCGGACTCTGCCAAGAGTCATACCACTAGAAAATTCAGAGCGAAGTTCAGTCTACGATGGATCATATTTATTTACCCTGTAGTAGGTAAGTACTTACTAGAATTGTATTTACGTTGTAAAACGTTTTAGTAACTAAATCAATGGAATATGTTCAAGCTTGTTTCCATACAAACCTGAATTCCACCATACCCCTTCGGTCCCAGGAACCTCTCGCACTCATCGGCGATGTCATCCCACTTCCACTCGAAAAGATGAACGTTGACGGAGCGACCAGCGGCGTAGTAAGGATTCTTGTACGCGAGGGTACTCGCTGCTGCCGTAAGGCAGAGCAATACTACAGTTGACTTCTGAGAAAAAAGCAAATTAGCACGCAAATTATCATCAAATAGTGGTGAAATTAAACGATGCGCTGGCACACCGTCGCTAAACGCGTTTTTTTAAGGGTTCAATAGCAGATGGCTTCAAATAGCCTTTACTGCCTAGATAAGTTTGAGCTAGAGCAGGAGTATTAGTTGCGCGATGGCGTTTTCAATATTTCTTAAAAATTAAAGGAGTTTAACTTATTGCATGTGTACATAAGTAGACACACTTTATTCTTAGACACATGCAGTCACGTCAACGCACGGTCGAAAGCTCTCAAAAAGGAATATTTTTTCCCGTTTTTGTTCATTCATGCTCCGCTCCTATTGATAGTAGCGTTATGTTATATACTTTGATTACCTATAGTAAATAATCAAAGTTATAATATAGCCTATGTCGTTAAATGGACTATCCAATAAAATCTTTCAAATCAAACCAGTAGTTCCCGATATCCTTGCGTTCAAACAAACAAACTCTTTAGCTTTATAATATTATAATACAGAATGGCGCCAAACTGCGCTTTTTACGATTAGATATTTTATTTAACTTGAACTTTACAAAACAGATGAGAAATATAGTAAAAAGTATAACGAGAAATGGTTAATTCATAGATATTGAATATCTTACACAGTGCTCTACTAATCTACTCGGTATCTAACCGCACTCAAGGAGTACCTACTCAAGTAGGTAGTACACTTACTAACTAACTCAAACTTTGACGATAGTTGGTCTGAGGTTTGTAGTATTTAGGTATGTACCTGACATTTCAAATTGTATTTTTGACGTGATAACGTCTTATAATTCGATGAAGCCGGCTGCACGCCCACAAAACATGACGTCATGTACCTACCGTTACCGTCGGTCGTTCCGTCGGTCGTTACCTCGCCGCATGTTTGTTACAGTTGTATTAATTATTTCGACCAGTAGTTCAAGCGGGGATGTAGCTCAGTGGTAGAGCGTTCGCTTTGCATGTGATATGCCCCGGGTTCGATCCCCGGCATCTAAAAGCTTTTTTGCATTGTTTTGATTGAAAATGACTAAATTCTACTGATTACTTTTTACATACAAATCTATTAAACAAATGAAATTAAAATTTTCTTTTGAAAAATGCTACCATTCCATCAGTATTTTCTTAAGACGTTGTCACGTTCTATCGTCAGTAAACCGACTTTACAGACAAACATTTTTTTTTTAATAAAACATTGGCATGTAATATTTTATTTTACTATTAAAACGAGTACTCAGTACCTATATCTCGGACGACGACATCTATAATAACGCAAAGGCATCTAAAACTACTATCTGCGTACGTAAGTTTTATTCTGTCAACAGGTAGTCCATGAAGAATGTAAGTACATGCAACATGCAAGCAGTAGCGGCGTTAGGATAGGGTGCGGTAGGGCGCTAGCCTAGGGCGTCGGATATAAAGGGGCGCCGCACCGCAAGCGCTGGTGCCCCTTTGCGTCCACCCTATAGAGGAAAGTCACCAAATATGGAATACCATTTTGTTTTTGGGATTTTAAAAAAAACTTCATATAAATGAAATCAGTTTAATGTCTTTACTAATCAGTCATACATTTATTTGTAGTAATTAACAGCCTTTAATTAAATATATTAGTTATCAAATTCAAATCTAACATAAAAAACAAAATCACAAGTGAGTAACTAAATATGGAATAGGTATCCATATATGAAATATGAGCAAAAATCAACATAACAATAACAAAAATGAGCATTAATATCTTTGAGATCAATTAAATGAAAATAATATATTGTGATAAATGAAAGAAGTTATATAATTACTTGTAAAAGTCACAGATCCAAGTATCAGACTCCATAGTGTCCATACTTGGATTTTTATACTAGTTCAAACTCATCTAAATGTTTTTTAAAGTCACAATATTTTAATCACAAAATGGTGAAATAAACATAATATAATACCGATATACTAAATAGTATAACACCTATGTAAACAAACATGACAGCTGGTAATACTCGTTTATTACTTACTTTTAAGCCGCCTATACATACTGGCCGAGTGGAGGCCAACGCCAGTGTGTGGAGGGTCGTTTTGTGATGACTCGCGTCGCTGGCCGAGTGACGGCAAGTGGCCAGTGTGTATTTATAAGGCTGTTTTGTCTCGACTCGTCTCTCGTGACCGGTGTCGGTTTTTGTGCACAAAACAAAGGCACTCGGCGAGTAGCGTCCTGTTCTCCTATTGGCGTACCTCGCTTTTGCCTGCGCTGGGCCAGTGTGTGGATGCTACGTTTGGTCTCGTGCCGTTTTGTCGGCGCTCGCGTTGGCCTGCGCTGGGCCAGTGTGTGGATGCTACGTTTTGTCTCGTGCCGTTTTATCGACACTCGCGTTGGCCTCCTCTGACCCAGTGTGTATAGGCAGCTTAGTGTTTAGAAGCATTCGCGCAATTGACTCGATGGTGTGGGTGTGATAGTTAGTAGACCGAATGAAACGGAAGATTGTCGAGTGCTGCGTTTCATACTTATAGTCTTAGAGAAATGAAGATACTCCATATTAGGATACTATTCCATATTTGGTGACTTTCCTCTACCGTATTTATATCCACTCTATAACAAGCCTAAAGAAAATAAATCTCGCCCAGGGCGCTGATAGTGCTAAAACCGGCACTGCATGCAAGTGATGCAAGCAAAAGACGTAACGCCTGAGTTAGTGGGGTATGGCTCGGTAGAGGCCGGACTGTGAACGTACCTATGAGACTGATGGGTTTGTGTAGGTAAATGTATTTCCGAACGTAAAAAAGTCAGAAGAAGATTGCAAACGAATCAAATGTCATGTTTCTCGACTTACCATGACGATGATGGATTTTTAAAACATTAGGTACTATAAACTTAGTACACACAACACAAAGGTGAAACTCAATCTATTCTGAAAGTAATTAAAATGTTAATAATGAGTATTATCAAATTAATTATCTTCGATTAACTTCGTCTACATTTGATAATAAGATAATATCGTATCTACTTTTAGATAGGTTGAGATTAGAAGACCACACAAACAACTTGCAGGGGGTTATTAATGTATGGGAACTTCTACGTGGTGCACCCTGGGCATGCACAAGAACTTGCCTCGTTGGCATGTTGCTGTGTGATGGATAATCCTTGACGGGGAGTGACGAACTTCTGTACGTGAACCTTGCCCTTCGAGGGGGGGACTGGAATGACTAGGAACTGGAATTACTCGGCTAATAAATCTGCGGACGATGCTTAAATGCATTCACCCCTCACTAAAAGGGGTTATAAGTAAATATCACATTTACGAGAATAACTTTACAAGCATCGAAATATAATGCCTAAATTTATTTAATAGCAATGCCGCCTATGCAATGCAATGGTAGAAGTTAAGTAAGCAAAATATTTTTCAATTAATTAATTTTCTGCGAAAAAACAAAAACCGACGTCAATTTAGAATTAAATTCAGGCACCCGCACCCGACCAAATTTCATAAGAATCAATCACCATATCGTCTAAAAACATGACAGCAATTTTTTGTTGTTTGTCCATTCATACGTACCTATTTCAAGCCCCTACACCGATCACCGATATCTATAAAATTTATATATGTGACCACCCGGCCACCTCTGAGAAGTATCTATGTTCTACTATCAAACAGAAAAAGAACCATCCAAATCTATTTACAATTGGCGGCGCAATCACGTTACATACACACATACAAAAAAAACATACATACATACGAATTGATAACCTCCTCCTTAATATTTCGAGTCGGTTAAAAAGCGAGTCTCTAATGTACCTATAGGTACATAGTTAGTTCTAAAATGTCTAAAGTATTCATGGAAATACCTACTTTTATTTATTTTCCTATATCTAGCTAGGTACTGTGAGTAATAAAATTATCTATGAATAATATGTAAAATAATAGACTTGGGGGCATTTAAGTCAGTTTATATTTATAATAATACTAGCTGTTACCCGCGACTTCGTCCGCACGAAATATATACTAAGGTAACTCAGGCAGTACCTATTTGTATACCCAGACACATTTACGGTTACTAAAACAGCAGCTAAAAAAATTGTATACGATTTCATCAAAATCGGTTCAGTTGTTTAGATCTGAAAGCGTAAGATACATTCGGCCCCCATTTCAACTCCAATTTCATCCCCATACAGTTCGAAATTACAAAATTGCAAGAACAAACATTTATTAGCTTCGTGTCAAGTGCTCGTATACAGAGTTTCATGGTTTTATCGTCAACGGTTGGGAACTTCCATATTGACATTCATCTGTCTCATTTCAACCCCAATTTCACCCCCGTACTGTTAAGAATTATAAAATTGCTAGAACAAACATCAAGTGTCTATACACAGAGTTTCATGGTTTATCTTCAATGGTTGGGAACTTCCATATTGACATTCATCCCCCATTTCAACCCCAATTTCACCCCCGTACAGTTTGAAATTACAAAATTGCTAGACCAAACATTCGTTCGCTTCGTGTCAAGTGCTTTTATACAGAGTTTCATGGTTTTATCTTCAGCGGTTGGGAACTTTCATATTGACATTCATCCCTCATTTCAACCCCAATTTCACCCCCGTACAGTTCAAAATTACGAAATGGATAGAACAAACATTCATTTGCTTCGTGTCAAGTGTCTATATACAGAGTTTCATTGTATTATCTTCAACGGTTGGGAACTTCCATATTGACATTCATCCCTCATTTCAACCCCAATTTCACCCCCGTACAGTTTGAAATTACAAAATTGCTAGAACAAACATTCGTTCGCTTCGTGTCAAGTGTTTATTTACTGAGTTTCATGGTTTTATCGTCAACAGTTGGGAACTTCTATATTGACATTCATCCCCCATTTCAACCCCATTTTCAACCCCGTACAGTTTGAAATTACAAAATTGCTAGTCCAAACATTCGTTCGCTTCGTGTCAAGTGCTTATATTCAGAGTTTCATAGTTTTATCTTCAACGGTTGGGAACTGCCATATTGACATTCATCCCCCATTTCAACCCCAATTTCACCCCCGTACAGTTTGAAATTACAAAATTGCTAGAACAAACATTCGTTCGCTTCGTGTCAAGTGTTTATTTACAAAGTTTCATGGTTTTATCTTCAACGGTTGGGAATTTCCATATTGACATTCATCCCTCATTTCAACCCCAATTTCACCCCCGTACAGTTTGAAATTACAAAATTGATAGAACAAACATCTAATTGCTTCGTGTAAAGTGTCTAGACACAACATTTGATAACTTTAATAAGACGAATTTTCATACAACCGTTCATCCCTTGTTTCACCCTCTTAGGGGTTGAATTTCGCAAAACCCCGTCTTAGCGAGCGCCTACGTGCTAAAAGGGACCTCCATGCAAAATTTCAGATTCCTAGCACTTATAGTTTCTGAGATTCCTTGATGAGTGACCTTTCGCTTTTATATATATAGATCAGGCCCTTACCACCCTTACACTTGAAATTGGTGTGATGTCGTACTGGCCAGTTGATCTGAAATATCTCCTCTTTGGTTAGGAATTCCAATTTCATATATTATTAATTAAATTAAATTATAAATTATTAACAATTATTATTATTATTATATTAGGTATTAATTTTATATGAATTATAATTTTGATTACTTAATTTACGTTATGGTTCTAACGACGAATTCGATAGCGCGTTTTAGTCTTCTAGTGGCGCCATCTAGTTTGCTTGGGACGAACTAATCGAGGAAGAAACGGTAAAAAATCAAGTTTGTTGTATGGGAGCCCCCCTTAAATCTTACTTTTATTTGATTTTTAGTATATGTTGTTATAGCGGTACCGTTCTTGAGAAACAGCTTGGTGACAGACGGACGAACAGCCAAGTCTCAATAATAGGGTTCCGTTTTTACCCTTTGGGTACGGAACCCTAAAAACGACCGAATTTATGTTGATAACCTCGTCCCGTTGAAATCAGTTTAAACCATTTTTAGTCCACAACATGAACAAAATGATGATTAGTTTAAAGTAGTTTTGCTATTTCCCGCTAGATGACACTTACTAGATGATTTCACGTCTTAGTCTTTTTTACGCTGGCAATCAATGTCCGGTTACCACAGATTATGCAAAATAAAACGTCTTCGTTCTTTTTATGTTCATTCTAAATAATATTGCCATAATTGAAGAATTTTACTATATTAACGGTAAAAACGCATTGACCAAAATAGAAACTAATAAAAGTCCAATGTAAAATTTTAACTTAAAATTATGAAATAATTTTAATCCATGGAAAATGCACAAATGAAAATATCTATATTCAAGATCGCATGGTGGAAGCGAAAACTAAAAGAAGAAATAACTAAAAAACGACAGAATATTTGATTACATTTAAAAATTATTACATAAAAATTGAATGAAGAACAGCAGCTGACTACACCTTTCGCACTCGGGTACACTCAACGATTCCGAGTTGCCAAGATTGAGCCTATGACTGCCAATTTTTTTTTTACCCAGTTAACCATTAACCAGTTATGTATCCAATTTTTTCAACGATTCTCTCAAGAGGAACCAGCATTATAACTGGTATTACAATAATTCAATTTTAACAAATGTGTGTTCTTATGACCACACGGTAGAAGTGAAAACTGCATTATTAGATTTATTTTTAAGTAGTATTTTTATGCATCGGGTTTGTAGAATAAACGGGAAACAATTTGGCAACTAAAGTTACCTACCTATTTAAAATTCTATACAAAGTAAAATGGGAAACACAGTAACCCAGCAGTAAAGAGAAACTGACTTAGACTTTCTCGGTGGCCCCGAATACACTGATTTGAGCCTTTCACGTCCGAGCGTGACGGGTGAACCACACTATGAAAAAATACGTGTGCAGTGCGCCAAAAGAAGTTTTCACTTCAAACCGACTGGTTTGATTATCCGTTTGAGTCCTTATCGAGATCAATACGATTACGTAGAGAATCAACGTACTCATTATTAAGTTGTATAATCCATGCTTACCATCCATTTCACTACTTAAATTTAATTTTAAATTTATTTAATAATTAAAATAATTAATCAATTCTATTTTATTTTTATATTATAAGGGATAATATTTAATTTAAATGTAATTGATAAAATTAATATTAAAACAATCATTTATATTAAATTTATTTAAACTTTTTGATTGGAAGTCAAATACACTTTTTATATTATATAAATAATTTATTATTATTGGGGAAATTTAGAGGTGTACATGGTATACCCTTACATGTAGTACTAATGTACTAAACTACTAAAACAAAGTGAACTTCAGAATTCAGAACTTCAGAGTCACAGATACAGATCACTAATTCGGAATTCGGAGTTCGGAGGAATGGAATCCAACAACTGCTGATCTAGACAACGAATAAGTTAATTCAGTAACTTCCTAACTTCTACTCAGAAGAACTGTTAAGTTTTATTATTACCGATTACCCCTAAGTTACATTATTGTCCATGAAACTGTACATGTAAACTTGTAAAGACTACTAATCAAAACATAAAACAACGCGTTTCTAAATCAGGCGTATTTTGTTTATTTTATGATCTCTCTCTGACTCTTCGGTGTTTACAAATTATTGTTTTCACGATGGCTGGAAGATTATACTTCGCAGTGGCGTTAATTTGTGTTATACCAATAGTTTACGCGTGTAATGAAGCGATATGTGCAAGTGTTGTATCTAAGTGTATGCTGACCCAGTCATGTAAATGTGATTTGAAAGACTGTTCTTGCTGCAAAGACTGCTTCAACTGCCTAAGTTTCTTGTACAGTGAATGTTGCAGCTGCGTAGGTGAGTTGTGAATAACGTGTGAAAATTAAAAACGAATTCGGTATTCATATTATTGTGATTTGAAGTGATTGTACCCTTAAACTATTTCAACAGACATGTGCCCGAAGCCTAATGACACCCAAACAGAGCTATCAAAGACATCATATGTGGAAGAGCTTGCTGATGGTGTACCCGGACTCTTCTCGGCCCTGACGAGTGAACCAGATCTGCAGCAAAGATGGCTGTCATTCACATACCCTGTGGATATTGACCTGTCTGCATACAGACCTGTCCCAGAGAAACAGCTGGTTTACCATCTACGTGAGTATTATCTCCACTTTATTGTCAACTTTCATTCATCACTTTTGATTCTTTTTATTTTATATGCAGTATGGGCAGTATGACTGCCCATAACAGCACAGTGCCATGAAGCTATTTGAACATCAAAGTTCAAATTACATACAAGCACAGCACTGGCCCCATTTTAACCGGAGATAGAGGATAATTAATTTATATCTTTACCCCATAATTTCTCTGAAAACATTGGCCTTCAGACCAGAACGCAGTAATGCACTGTAACTAATGTGGAAGTCAATGTATGAATTTTAAAAACAATTTTGAATAAAGTAAAATAAAGTTGAATTATGTAGTTTTTAATTTTGTTTTTTAATTTTTCATTCCTTTTTTTTCTTTTCTTAAAAATTCAATAGTTTGTTAAGTACTTCTATTAACTTTTTTTGGGCCTTGGAATTCTTATTTTGTTTCGTTGCCAATGAAGATTCCTGTCCATCTTTACAACAGAATTTTACAATACAATACAACAACTCTTTATTAAAAGCCAGAAAGTACAATAAATGAATTACAAAACAAAAGAAAAAAAAGCTATTCAATTGGCGGCCTTATCGCTTAGAGCGATCTCTTCCAGGTAACCGTGCATGGACAGGAGATAACATTGCAAAATGGCCCTTAATTTACACATTATTTTAACTAAATACCTACCAAGTATTTGATTCCATACATTGAGTGATAGTAATAACATGTATTCAGGAAATTGCTACAAACTTGTTGTTTCAATGAATCCTATTATTGTAAATTTAAATGTTGTTTACAACATTTCTGAGAACAGCCATGTGGTCTGTGTCTGCTTACAACTGCACTCCGCAAAACTAGTATTATTATTAGACGCGTTCTAACTTTGGGAAATCATCTTGTTGTGGAATGATCTGATTTCTACATTTTGTATTATGTCGCTTAAATATGTATGTTTATCAATTGAAAGAAAATTTAGCTGCATGTTTTAATACTTAAGTAATTTTAACCCACTCGTTGACATGTTTTGGGCATCCCTTCTCAGGGCATATGACCTGGTGGCCAGATATGGCCTCTTGGTGCTAGAGCAAATTAACTCTGGTGTCTGGATAGACACTGATAAAGCTTTTTGATTGTGTCTGGCCAAAAATGTGGTGTCTGGCTTCTCTGGCTTTTGTTAGTCTATTCGAGCATTGACTTGACTAGGTCAAGAGTCACAGACCGTGGAGTCTGTGGAGTGGCTAAATTAAATTAAAAAAGAAGAGCATAATCAATCGGGTTATAGGTGAGTTGATTGTTGGTCTCTCCAGTAGTCCACAATCCATTATTTTCAATCAAGTCCATTCTTTTTTGTTGTACATGTTAATACTGAGACACAAAGTCAGAAATGATGTGGGTGTCTGTCCTTTGGCCGAAAAACATTCTAAAAGTAAGTTCAATGTTTGGCTGGAAACACCATCTGTGGGCAATTGCCATTGGACCTCTTTATTATAGAAAGTGTTATGTATGTTTTTCTTTGACAACATTGCTCTTAAGATCGACTTTAAAACAGAGACTTGCTGTCATCTGCTATCCAATGTGATAAATAATTGAGGTCCCCATTTTATCCTATAATTGACAAATGTGGCACAAATTATACTATTTGAAGTATGATTTTCTCACATTAATGTTATAAACAACCAAAGTGTGTATGTTGATTCCCACATATTTCTAAAATAACTGGACAGAATTGATTATAATTAAATCAGTATGGAATATAACATGGACTTACAAACAGACTCCTTTTTATCCCCTGAAGTTAGAGACTGTCCAGACGGGGGTTAAGCCATGGGATACAGCTGGATAAAAAAGTGTGTGTGTACTTATACTTATGTGCAAAATGTGTAACTGTGTATGTTTATTTCTTTTTAATTTAAGTATGTTATAAGTAAAATGTAATTTTAACCATAGAACAGAGAATAGAAAATATCTTCAATTTAACATGATGCAAAATTAGAAGTTTTAGATTAGAAACTAGTTATAATGTTCACTAAAATGTTGATTAGTTAACTGCAGGGTTTCGAATTTTCGTGAGGGTTTGCGCGCATCGTCTAAAATGTACTTATCACTTCTCCCTAATCCCTATAACGCGCCAACAGAAGTAGAAGAGAACTGCAAAAAGTGTAAGAGTCATGAGTAATAAACACTTACAGGAAATACGATTAAAATTATCCTAACTGTTTTATAACTTCATCCTGATAACATTCAAAATGGAAAGAGATTTGTAAGCCTGGATTGTGTTACCTTAACATAAAAACAGCTATTATTAGAAACCCTGTGGAGATGCATGAGTCATCATCATGGAATGTGAGAACTACCTGAGTGCCTGCTATGTTTGATCACTTACTTAAACAATGACTTATTCTATAGTTTAATATTCGCACTTTTGTTAAGCTTTAGAAAAGTTTTGAGATAAGGTTCACACAGTTATATTAGCTTTACTTGCGGTCCGCCCTGGGTTCGCCCATGCTACATAATAAAATATAGCCTATATCACTTACATACTTTTATACCTACATATAAAACGGTGAAATAATTTTTGAAATCGGTCCTGTGTTTACTGAGATTAGCGCGTTCAAAAAAAAACATTATTCAGTTAATAATATTAGTATAGATTAAGTTTTTCATGGATATTGAACTGTTATCTCATTGAATTTCTAATAATATAATTATCGTTATTTGTAAACGTTTTGATTGTTGTTCACTAAAGTGAGTCGTATTTATATTTGCGCTCCTTCCGTTCTTCAACCATGCGTTACCGATCTCTAAAATATATTTGCTAAAAAATATCAGTAGGTAGGGTAAGTTCGCCTGTTCGCGTCCATCGCCCAGTTCGCGTCCATTTTACGGATCTCCATTTAAAAACTCACGAAATTTAGTATACTAACACACCAATAAGTCGCAAAATTAATACGGCTAATACCTCGATGTATAAGAAGCATGCACACATAAACAACAGCTCCGTGCTTGAAACCAATCCTGTGTAAAAAAATAGTTTGTGACGGTTGTTCAAAAAGACAGTGCAAATACGCGGAATTATGAAAAAAAAATAGTGGGCACCGGTGCGTTTGAACGTAAGTCTTTTATTGTTTTATGTGCAATTTGGACACATAGCTATTTCTAGACGTTGATAGTGATATAAGGAATTATATGAATTATGAATTTGTTTATTTTTTTTATAGTTAACAGTTAAAATAAGGTGGACGCGAATTACTACACCGAATTTATAAAACATGCAGTTTGCGTCCGCCATGGACGCAAACTATACCTACAGAGAATAGTAACAAAAACAGATTGCGTCCATTTTTTAAATTAATAGATTTTGCGAAATTCAACCCCTAAGAGGGTGAAACAACGGATGAAGGGTTGTATGAAAATTCGTGATTTTCAAAGTTATCAAATTTTGTATCTCGACACTTGACACGAAGCAATTGAATGATTGTTCTATCAATTTTGTAGTTTCGAACTGTACGGGGGTGAAATTGGGGCTGAAATGGGGATGAATGTCAATATAAAAGTTCCCAACCGTTGAAGATAAAACCATGAAACTATGTATATAGACACTTGACACGAAGCAAACAAATGTGTGGTATATCAATTTCATAATTTCGAACTGTACGGGGGTGAAATTGAGGTTCAAATAAGGGATGAATGTTGATATGAAAGTTCCCAACCGTTAAAGATAAAACCATGAAACTCTGCATATATATACACTTGACACGAAGCAAAGGAAGTTTTGTTCTAGCCATTTTGTAATTTCGAACTGTACGGGGGTGAAATTGGGATTGAAATGGGCATGAAAGTATACATGGAAAGTTCCAATCGTTGCAGATAAAACCAAGAAACTGTATATAGGCACTTGACACGAAGCAAATAAATGTTAGTTCTAGCAATTTTGTAATCTCGAACTGTACGGGGATGAAATTGGGGTTGAAATGGGGGATGACTGTGAAAAGTGCATTAGATTGACTACATTGACCTATCATCTGAAACGCACGCGGATGATTTTAGGGTAAAATTAACACAACAGATTATTGTTAAATTAAAAAATTGAGTACTTCTTATGTTACCTAATTTATTTTAAATTTTCAAAGTTTAGAAGAATAAACAGGTATTTTTATTTTCTTTTAGAGAGATTTTTGATGTTAATATGTTGTTTTTTAAAACCCCTTAATTCTTTAATTAATAAATAATTAAAATCCAATCTCTTTTTACATTTTTATAAAATATCACCCCTTAATTCCTTTTCTGAGCCGGTGGACGCAAAGTGGTCCAGCGGGTGGACGCAAATTGGATTTTATGGACGCAAACTGGGTAAATCGCCTATTTCTGAAGTTTGTCTGTTTTTAGAAAAAACGCAACATTTTTCGATCAAAACTAAATGTTCATCTTAAAATAGACTATCAAAAGCAACACATTACATACTCTTTTCATTAAAATGAGTGCTGGGACATATTTATTTTGCCCTTCAAACTTGCCAACTGCACTAAGTGGACGCGAACAGGCGAAATGACCCTAGTCTGATTCCCAACGCAATCGGATTGATCTCGACACGGAATCAAACCTCTCGGTCTTTGTCTTTTCTGTTTAGAATGACAGCGACTAGGATTGTTATTCCGTGCCGGAATCGTTTCGACAGCGTATTGAATCAGCAACCAGGGTTGGTTGCTCATTATTTTGATGACCTTCTTTGAACTAATCGTTGCCGTGCATCTCGCGACTACCTCAGGAATATACTTTCATAACTCTACACACTCTACTGGTTTTCCTGGTTTAGGCACCAGTGATTTATTAGAAAATCCACTATTGTTATTGGTTTTATGTAATTAAATGTTTTGTTTAAAAATAGTCACATGCCAATCCGAAGCCGTAAATTAGTCGCTTTCGCTCGCATTGATTGATTGCCATGTTTTTATAAAGGGACCTATGGTAGTTGGCTTCAAGTAGCGTCTAAATCTGCGCTAGCCCTAACTAATTATATACTTACCGTATTCAACGATTGCGTACATCTCGTATGACGACTAGCGCAAGGGCACCTCAATCTCGGCTTGAGCTGCCGCCGCCACAATTTTACTCAGCTCAAGGAGGGCTCCAGCTTTGGCTTTCTAGGTCACGGAGGTCGCATAGTCGCGGTCATGTCACAAAACTGTGCGATTAGTACATGCAGCATGCTTTTAATCAGTGGTCCACCTGATCCCTGAGGGGGGTCATGACCCACCCCCACCCTGGATCTACGCTTGACTCAGCTACGCGCTACGCCTTGATCATCATTGCATCCACTGTAGTCTGCGCTATAATCCCAAATCGCACCAAAGGAGCAGCGGCGCGCAGCGCAGCGACGGGCACTTTCATTGTAATGCAATTTAAACCCTTATAGTCATGGTATCGCTTGTGAAATTTGAATTCATCACACGAATATTTGCACTGGGTGGGAATCGAACCCACGACCCTCGGCTTCGCAGGCAGAGCTACTACCAACTAAGCCACGAGGCCAGTCATCCTATCCTATTTATGGTATAAACTAACAGCGCCCCGTAGTTTTACCCGCGTAGTTCCCGTTACCGTTAATTTCCCGGGATAAAAACCCTATAGTAGGTTAGGGTAGCCTATATGTTCTTCCAGACTATAATCTGTGTTCCAAATTTCACCCACATCCGTTCATACGTTACGACTTGATTGCGGTGATTGCATAACAAACTATGACAAACATACATTGACATTTATAATATTAGTAGGAAGGATAGTAGGATATCAATGTATGGATCCATACATTGGAAGGATAGTAGGATGTCAATGTATGGATCCATACTTTGGAAGGATAGTAGGATGACAATGTATGGATCCATACATTGGAAGGATAGTAGGATGTCAATGTATGAATCCATACATTGGAAGGATAGTAGGATGTCAATGTATGGATCCATACAGTCTAAACCGTGAGATAACAATAAATATAAGCTTTGCTTGCTTGCTTATTCTTAAACTGCATTACAATGAAAATGCTCGTCGCTGCGCTCCGCCGCTGCTCCTTTAGATGGGCTTTATTCAGCTTGGCCATCAAGAGCTGACCGCGCTGTGAAGGTTTCGATGCTTCGCTTTCGGCCATCGAGCCATCGTAAATACATGGATACAACGTTGACATCCGATTCAAGCAGTACTGTGGAAATTTTAAAGAATCTTCATTTGATAGCTATACTGGCTACATACCAACACGGGAGCGGCAGACTCATTCACTAACTGTGCAAGAGTAGTGAGCCGCGACATAAATATGAGTTAGATGCATTTGCCCTGCAGTGCCATTTTCGTCTATATGGAGGGTCATCAAACCTTATCCTGTTACGTAGTTTTCGATCTGATTGGATAAGATCGTACTAATTCCTATCCTCCGCGAGTTCGTCATGTTTGAGGTTTTCCATTTTGTAAAGTGCGGTTAGTTATACATAATACATAATTTTGTAAAGTGCTGCTAGCTCTACATAATTAACTAAATCGTGGCTATAGTTATACATAGGTACCTACATTTCTAAAGCGTGGCTAGTTAACCACACATTCCTGAAGTGTTGCTAGTTGTACAAAAATTTATAAAGTGTTGCTAGTGGTTGACTTTTCTAAAGTGTGGCTAGTTATACCCAATTATCAAAAGTGCGACTAATTACACATAATTATCTAAACTGCGGCTAGTAATACATCATTTTCTAAAGTGCGCCTAGTTACACATAATCTGAAATAACCATATTTATTTATAACATTAATTCCAGAGAGCGTGGAACAAGAGGCCGAGCCGGTGAGCCGTGACGTGGTGACCCTAAACTGCACCGTGGCGTATATGTCTCAGTGCATGTCGTGCGATAAGTGCCGCGCCTCGTGCCGTTCTATGGGCGCTAACAGTCTGCGGTAACGTCCTTTATTATTACTCTAGAAACTCTAGGATCAGGGATTGGCAACGCGGGGCCCGCGGGCCGCATGCGGTCCTCTATCTACCTCCGTGCGGCCCGCGAACCCGCGACGGTTTTAAATTCTCCGCTTACAGAAAATTAATTACAAACTTTCAGAAGTGCGGTCCACTTTTATCTACCTTTTCGCCTTGTGGCCCATGACTCCTGAAACGTTGCCGATTCCTGCTGTAGATAATAGATAATTTTCGATAGACTACTTCACTCCCCGTCCTAACGTACGGGGTACACTCAAGGTCTTTGACACGCAAACAGAAGTTCAAACTTGGTCTCTGTCAACGCGCAATTGAGCGCAGTGTCCTTGGGTTTGAACTCACCGCAATACGTACAATAATACTACTAACAACTAAAATTATAGATGTCACTCAAAAAGTAGCCATTCTCAGTCCTGGGCGGGTCATATTTATAAGCCGCCGGAACAACTCTGAGCCAAACCACAGATCAGAAAATAGTTACTTCGTAAGCCAAACGAACAACTAATCGGGATCTACAGGGTTTTTGTTAGGGAAATTCATAAATTGGAACATGAAGAGTCCAAATAATTACCTAGCACTACACTGCGCTCGTCACCCAGAGATCTAATATTTTATTATTTATTTACTGTTGCTCTGGACTGGGAAAAGTGGAGAGAGGGGAAAGAAGCCTTTGCTCTGCAATGGGACAATATATAGGCTGAAATAGTAACATTTCACTACGGCAATGCTCGACATCGACAAAAAGCTCACGCCCATTTCCTGCCAAAGCGGAAATGCCAAATCGTCTGGTTCTTCCTATAATTTCTGGTGCAGATCTGCTCCCTATCGAATTCCCTTCTTCCGTAGGTATGTCCTGCGAACAAACGGAAAGATTTAAAAATATCATATTTAAACACCTCTCCAGGCTGGAAAAACGTCTACAGAATCTGTGTTGTTGCTGATGTTCATATGCGATGACTTGCCACTTATTTAAAATAAAATAAAACTACTCCCATCCTCTGTTATTACCATAGACCATAGATAATATTTGATAGATGTCTCCCATGCTCTATTACTCTAGATCAGGGGTGTCCAATAAAATTCTGCAGAGGACAGGTTTAATTAATATGATTTGTAACCGCTGCGGGCAAAAAATATTGCGCTTTAAATATAAATTCTCCCATTTTTTTAGCCGCCATAAATTACAGTGTATTTTTTAAAATTTTAACCAGGCCTGCTCTCGACAGTCTTATGATAGTTTTCTCCAACCCAAAACGAACACAATAATTGATAAAATTTGTCTCTTACTTTATGTGTGTTTGTAAAGTGTTAGTTTGTGTATAAAAATATCACGTAACCAATCCTTTCTTGTTAATAATATGTATTTAAATCATATAAATTGCATTGCAGGTGGTTCCACGATGGATGCTGCGAGTGCGTCGGCGATAAATGTGTCTATTACGGAATCAACGAAAGCAGGTAACATAAATAAATATTGACTGACATTTCTCACACAACGCCTCTTTGCCCCAAACTAAAGAAGTAAGCATGAAATAAATGACCCACACTTTCCTAAATAATAGAATTTTACTATCTGGTGATCTAAAGACCTGACCATCAAAAATATAATAAACTAGTAACGTCCCGCGGTTCCCCTAGCGTAAGAAGTAAAGAAGAAGCCTATGTGTTATTCCAAACTATTGGCTAGATAGACAATCAATCAATCTAAGATAGACAATTTGGATGGAATTTGTTGTAGTGTTATATGTAGATACGTAATGTACCATTGTAGTATTGTCATCGGATTTTGAAATACATACTGTTGCTCGTTTGAGAGTTTGCCATCATTTTATGGCGGATAAATGATTTAAATGAAATCTTGATTAAATCGTTCGTATCGGTACCTACAATTAGGAAACAAACAAGATTGCAAAATCACACCTGCGCCGTCAAGGCCGGCATTACCATACGGCACGGTGTCGCGTTACAGACAGGTGGACGCTATTCATTATATTTATACGAAATTAATGATTTACATACAAATTAATTGTTTATTAAGTTGCATATTATGTTACATGTGTCTTGAAGGTAAGTTCGATTTTTGTGCCATTTGAATGCTATGTGTTTTTGAAATTATACTTCGTTTCGTTGCCCGAGTTTGTTGTCCCCGATGGATGGTTACAATTTTGGTATCTTCAAATAAAGAGTGAATCGGTTTCTTATAGGTATCGCGCTCTATCGTAAACCGCATCGTCGCGTAACATCAGGCGAGGTGGCGGTCAAGTGTAGGTGTATAGACTTACAACAGTTAAAAAAATTGGCAGTCATAGGAACTGCCGATAGAAGTGAAAACTTGCTGTTGCCCTGGTACTGGTACCTAGGGGCAAACGCAACTCTTTTATATTTCTGTTGTCCTGGTATCTGGAGATAAACGCTGGGCTGTTGGAGGTAGGTAATAGAAACTCTTTACTGTTTCTGTTGCCCTGGTACCTACCTGGCCGTTTTTACCGAGTTTACCCGAAGATTTCATATCCCATCCGATCCATTATCATATCCAAGCGTGACGATTGATGAATCCATTTCACATCCCACGAAAATTCTGTCTATAGCGCGCCTAAAGAAGTTTTCACTTCAAAAAATCTTGATGCGGTTCACAGAATACGAGGGGTGATCCAAAAGTAATGATAATCAATAATAAACACAATGAATAAAATCAAAAACTAAATTTATTTCTCAACATAGTCTCCTAGCAAGTCTATACATTTAGTCCATCTCTTTTCTAAACCTAAAATTCCCTTAGAAAAAAAATCTTTATCTTGACTCTCAAAAAAGTCCTCAACCGCGGCCATCACGTCGCTATCATCGTCAAATTTCTTGCCCCGGAGGTGTTCCTTGAGTCGTGGAAAGAGATAGAAGTCACTGGGGGCTAGATCTGGTGAATAGGGGGGGTGTTCCACCAGCTCAAAGCCCGCTTCCTGAATGGCAGCCATGGCAATTGCAGCTTTGTGAACCGGTGCGTTGTCTTGATGGAACAGCACTCCAGCCCGCAGTTTGCCTCGCCTTTTCTCCTTAATAGCCTCCCGCAATCTTCTTATTTGTTCTGCATAGTAGGAGCCTGTAATAGTGGCCCCCTTTTCCAAGTAGTCTACCATGATTATTCCTTCAGCGTCCCAAAAAACAGACGCCATAACCTTCCCTGCTGAGCTTGAATTTCTTCGGCGTCGGTTCATCGGATCGTTTCCATGTCATCGATTGTTGTTTTGTTTCAGGATCAAAATGGTGGATCCAGGTTTCGTCCATGGTCACAAAACGTGACAAAAAATTATCCTTGTCTGCCTGGAACTTTTCGAGATTTGCTCTTGACATGTCGACTCGTTTCTTCTTTTGCTCGTCGTTTAACATTTTCGGTACCCAACGCGCGGAGACCTTTCTCATATGCAATTCGTTCACAAGGATTCTTTGAATGCTGCCATATGAGATCCCTGTGACCTCAGCTACATGCCTGATAGTCACTCTTCGATCTTCCAATACAACTTCTTCAACTTTTTTCACATTTTCTCCAGTGAGGGACGTCGATGGGCGCCCTTCGCGGTGTTCGTCTTCCGTCGATGTTCTTCCCAGCTTAAGCTCCTTAGCCCAGCGTGCAACTGTGGAATATGGAGGAGAACAGTCCCCTAATGTTTCCACCAAGTCGCTGTGTATGTCTTTGGTAGACATTTTTTTCAAGCAGAGGTATTTAATGACAGCTCTGATTTCGTGTTTTTCCATTTTGATGTTCACTCCTTGACAGTCCGTATTCAAATGAATGTAGCACCCGGGAATCGTGGCCTATTTATATGATTTTTTTTTCCTGAACTAGTGGGTAATTGAGCAAGTGACTGTAATTTTTTTGTATTTTTGTGTGCACTAGAAATAACTGATTATCATTACTTTTGGATCACCCCTCGTACATCTACTTACCAAGTTTCAAAACTATATATAGTTCTAATAGTTTCGACAAAAAGTGGCTGTGACATACGGACGGATAGACAGACAGACAGACATGACGAATCTATTAGGGTCCCGTTTTTTGCCATTTGGCTACGGAACCCTAAAATCCTATTAATTATTAATATAATAAATGTAAATGTTTGTTGCTCAATGACGTCGATGAACGGATCGGGC
The DNA here is from genome assembly GCA_963693475.1 of Ectropis crepuscularia. Taxonomy (NCBI): domain Eukaryota; kingdom Metazoa; phylum Arthropoda; class Insecta; order Lepidoptera; family Geometridae; genus Ectropis; species Ectropis crepuscularia. Next base: position 10,148,157 of record OY856357.1, on the reverse strand, counting down.
TGAAATTTGGAACACATTTTAGATTATAGTCCCGAAAAACACAGGTTACTTTTTATCCCTGGAAAATAACGGGAATAAGAACTGCGCGGGTAAAACCGCGGGCGTTGCTAGTTGTTAAACTATTACATATTATGTTACATATGTCATGAAGTTAAGATCGATTTTGTGCCATTTGAATGCTATGGGTTTTCGGGAGTTTTAATTTATTTTGGCGCGATGGGGAAAACTTATAGAAGTAAAGGAGACGGCCCATTTTCCATGGACATTTGCCCCACACCAAAAGTGCACGAGACTCGACCAAAATTAGATCATTAAATAGGATTTTTAATATGTATTGATTAGCCGTTAATGTTTTTGTTGTGTATAGCGGGCTTTAATAAAGATAATAATTTAGATAAAGATAATTTATTGAACAGATATTGAGATACAAAAAACTATCAATTAATAGATATCAACTAAAACGTTAAAAAAAAAAGAACGAAATTCCTTGTGTTGTGTGAGTTTCGAACGAATCGAGCATATTTTACATTATCTTTGGAATCGAGTTTCGAACGAATCCGAGAATGTGTCAATTTTATTCACCTTTTTTTTTATTTTGGCGTCGGCGTCGCACGTATTTTTTGTTTTCCCATATTACGTATTTAAATATTTTCAAGTTTTACTAAAAATCTTCAAAGAAGCACGTTCCCGAACATCAAATAATTTATAATAAGCCACCATTTATTTTACATATTGCCACTCGAGAATATTCAAGTTAAAGAAAATATACAATGAGGCGACATGTTTGTCAAAATGAGACAAGCACGTGAAAAACATGGCTGACTTTAAAGTACTTTTTATTCACACCAATTTGCAATCCCCGCTTGGCACGTTAGTATTGAATGTACAGTTTGCATTATTTAATTATATGTTATTTCAAATAAACAACTTTTGTAGGTCTCCGGGTCTAATTAAGTACATAAACTTGAAACGACTTGGGGCAGAAATGAGCCGTCTCCTTTTTACTAGTGATGAGACTAGCAGGACATGTGCCTGATGTTAAGAAACAAGCCTGCCCATAATAGCACTGTGTCACGCAGCTATTGAAACATGAAACATGTTGCTTACCATCAGGCAAATGTCCTGCTCGTCTCGTCACTCTTTATTTAAAAAAAAAAATGAACGAGTCCAATTCTTTACCTAAGTAGCACTGCACTGCGCTCCTCACCCAGAGATAAAATATGATTTATCTACATGCCATGTAATTGAAGTCAACATTTCTTTTGGCGCACGGCAAACTGATTCTTTCGTAGACTGTAAGCTGTCACGCTCTGTAAAAGGTGAAAGGTTCGAACCGTCGAGTGTACCTGAGCGAGAAAGATACAGTCAGCTGCTGCTCTTCACTGTCGTATCGCTGTGTTTACTATGTTAAATTTCTATGTAAATATATTTATTTTTAATTATTTTCAAATATTCAATAGATATTTCTTATTTTAGTTTACATTTTCGTGCGTTTTAAACACACAAATTTATTTATTCTCTGGAGACCATTGCCTTTCAAAGTAACCTAATATCTAACCAAATCAGCCAAAGTCAAAGTACTTTATTCATAAATTTACAATTTACACGTCAAAAAATAAAAACAAAAGAAAGAGCATACAAATTGTATACATTTTCAAAGTTTGAAATGACTACTTTACTGTATTATAATAATTATTGTACAGAAAACTGTCTAGCATTAAATGAGTATAATATGTTTTTATAACAATTGTACTGACCCATGTCAAATTTTTGTATACATTTTTATAGGACTTTGCCATCACTCTCTAAAAATTCGGTGTTTAACAGTTCAGCTGTGTATAACAGTTGTTACGTATATTCCAGATGTCTGGCGTGTCCGGGAAGCAAGGAGACGGCGGTGAATGTGCATGAAGAAGACCTCAGCTACGACGACCTGGACTATGGAGAGGATGTGGATACACAGTCAGTTTAATTCCAGTTATATCGTCGACCGCATCGTCTATTTACATCAGACGAGATGGCTGTCGACCCTATCTAGAGGTACGATTGTAATGTCTTCAGATCATTGCGGTTTCAATTATTGAAACTCATAGGCACAATTAATCACTCGGCCTGTATTTGTTATTGTTTGCAGAAATTGTTAAAATTAATTTTAAAAAAAAAGAAAAAATAACGATTTTAATGGATCTCTAGGAAACGAAGTGACCGACGTATTATATCATTCATTTATTAAATGTCATCGATGTATGTATTTTATTTTTGTTGATTTACGAAAACCGCTTCACCAATTTTGAAAAATTGTATGGGACGTTCGGGAAGTTTACTCTTACGAACGAAAAAAGAATGATAAAAATCAGTTCAAACAGTAGAAAGTTTGAGGTAACAAACAAAAAAAATACAGGTACATTGGGAACCAATAACAAACATAAAAAAGTATGAATTGAAAACTTCCTCCTGTATGGAAGTCTGTTAAAAATATCAGAGTGACGGAAAGATATAGGTGGGCGGTTAATTGTGCCTTTGAGTATACTATTTAATGTTAAATTTTCACCAAATGTTGTATGACAAGCATTGATCAAGTAGGTGACCTTTGAATGGTTACAATCAAGATGATCTTTACTGTGCAGTTACAAGTACGTGAACTAGTAGTAGTAGTGATTTTGCTTACTGAACTTACCTGCGTTTACCGGTTCGATTTACATTCGGAATAAAAAAAACGCGTGATGAAATAAGGATGGTTTTTCTGTGTATGGGTGTTTCTGTGTATTTAAGTAAATAAAAATTGTTCAACATTCCTAACACAATCTTAACGAGTACCAAACTTAGCAAGGCTAGTGTTATGGGAGTCAGATAGATAATATATTACTTGTATGAATGTCAATACATACTTATACATAGAAACACACAACATACATCACACAAAATATGTTTGCATTTGTTAAATCTGTTTTATAAGCAATCTAACTAATGATATAAAAGTTTTGGGCTAGACAGTGAAACATGTACACTAATGTTTATGTAATTTTATTACCAGCGGTTAAAATATGAATATTTATGCATTTCAAGATCTAACCACACCTTGAAGAAAGAAGAAAAATCATCTGTTGTACAAAAAACACTTGTACAATCAGGATAATAGATATACCTAAGGCGTGAAAAAAATGTTACTACTGTAACATAGTGTTTTTTTTTCTCACACCTTATGTATCTTGTCTATTGTAAATGTATTTTTTTCTGCAACATTATTTTTCTTTTTGCATGCCTCTCGAAGAGGTCAGTTTGTATGGGTCAACTTTTCAAATGTTTTGTATCATTTTATCTTACCTGCAAACAGAAATAAAGATATTTGTATTTTTTGAATTTAAATAAATAAATAAAATAAATTATTAATATATTAATAATTTGAAACAAACATTTTTCTTCTCGATTTCAAGGACTGTCACTGATTCATTAATTTTTTTATACAGTGCGACCAACTTATCTTTAAATAAAATATAGCATGGCGCCATGATCGGAGTGTGCTGCCATCTATTACAAAATTAAACAACTTCTGTGTCCGTGTTTTCCGTGTCCGTGTGGGCGTCAATAGTTCCGCTTTTGAACCTTCTACAGATAAGTAGGAGACACTGTAGTATAATCGAAAGGATCATTCTAAATCTGGCGCATAAGAAAAGAGTCATGTCATAAAAGAATACTAATCATAAACCGTGTTTTGTAATTTCAGTGGAATTTTAGAGCTATTATTGTTATTTTACTGTACATATTTTACTCACGTATGTGTGTAAGTTTCACTTACTAACCATAGTTAGTTAAGTTTAAGTTCGAGATCTAAGCTTATACTAACTATCCTTCTGCACAAGTTTGTCCCTTAATAAAAAAAAATGCAAAAAAGAGCCAATTAAGAAAGAGTAGACTGAAAAAGCAATGTTTTTGTCATAAAAGGTTTGGTGAAGATTTTAAAGTATCAATGTGTGCCTTAATATCTTAGTTGATAATTAATTAATTATTATTTAGTGTAAGTAAATCATTGTGCCTTCATATCCAGTGCCTTAGTTTATACACTCAGAGTAAAGATGAAACCTCTGAGTTCAAACATTAGCTAAGTATTAGTATATATACATTATATTATACATATTTACAAATGAACAAGTAGCTTTGCCATACAAGTAGTTTTTAAGTTTAATTGACAAATCATTTTATAATTGGCTTTAATTTTAAATGTATCTCATTTTTTCTATTTATTTTGTTCCGTCCGTTTTAAATGCTAAGTTTGATTTTTTACTATTTTATATTATTATTCACGCTTTAAAATATTAGATAAAGGTATAAATATTATTATTCAGGATCTGTACAAAATATACAATGTACTATATAGTTGACAAATTATAACTTTTTATTTTACTATGATTACTTTTAATCTAATCTTGGCATATTACCTCATAATTTGATCGATGTTCAGTAAATTTTAACCAACTTCTTAACTAGACCTGTTAAATTTGAATTCATCTGATGATTTGAAAACGACTCATTCGTTTTTAAAATGTTCAAATGTTCAAAAACAAACAGTTCTCAATTTCGCCTTGGATGGGTTAATGCTTAGAGGGATTAATGTTTATTTTTGTTAGAGAAGTTTGATAAGCCTATATTATACTATATTATTATTTATTTGAGATATTTTTTTCACATCTGACAACTCAAATCTGTCATTATGGGACTACCTTTTTTAAAAATGTCTGTGGTATGATAAATAAATAATCATTAACTATGGTGGTTTAGTGATGAATTACACTGCTCAAAAATGGTTTTATTATCCTTGAGTCTCGTTAGCCATGTCACTATTAATGAATTAGAAATATTCGATTTGATTTTTCAAATATGTTTTCAATGCAAAATTAAAAAAAAAAACATTATTTACAATTTTAAATTTAAAATATTTTTTTCTTTTAAATTTGTAATTTAATTTTATTTAAAATAATTTTATTTTATATATTTAAAATATTTTAATTTTTTTTATATAAATTTATAGAATTATTAAAAAAAAACAATTTCTTGACAAATGTGGCTATTTACCTCTTTGTCTAGTAATTTCTCTGGAAATGTTGCTTCTCAAATCACATTATATGTATGCACATTATTGCATAAATTTACTTCTTGAGTATGTGTGGTAATTATTATTTTCTTGTCACTCTTCTTGACAAGGCTGTAAACTTGTATAATTTCTCCCCAAGAACGTAGATGTAAGTTTTCGAATGATGTCGATAATTTGGTGTGGTAATATATGTATCCAAAATCATGTCACAATTTAGCTTATTATTATTATTAGCTATTATTATTTTTTACACTAATTAATATTATATGGAGGACCAGAAACTCTGACATGTAAACTTATTTAAGGAATTGATGATTTTATACTCAACAAGTGCCAAACTGACGTTGCTTGTACAAAATTATGCCATTAGCCTTAATTATTTAAGTATTTAAATCAATAAAATTATAAGTTTTATATTTATGATATGCCGATTTGTATTTTTATATCTTAGTGCAATTAAGTCCACACATAAAATAATAACGCCTAGAAACCGGATCGGCGCAAGAAAAGTGAGACAAATCATAGTGAGCCATATTGGCTTAGTCCGTTCGAAACTACCATCAGTTGTCAAGGTCAAGCGCTAGTGCATGCGTCTCCCACAATTAAAAACATAATGATTTGTGTGGTCCTTCATTGTTCCACGGCATTAAAGATTTGTTTGGCGATCAGTACATAATGCTTACACCGACATCACTCTGCGCTTTGCCTCACTTAAGATGAAACGTTTGTTTGAAGATAATCGATCTAGGCATTATTAATCTATGAGTCCACATAATAATTTTGATTACAACACCCCCTTTGACCAGAAAATGAAATAACTTATCCACGTTTGAGCAATATTGCAGCGATTCTTACCACCGTATTAAAACTCTGAGTCAAGCTCAATTTAGTTTCTTTGCGTACGATTGACGTCACAAATGTGAAATTCAGTTCTCATTTTACTTTGCCAAGAAATTTGTCAGGTTTTCGGATCGCGTAAATTATTGGAATACGGTGGTTAGGATCAACTACTAATCACGGTTGTTCGTTACAATATTATCATTAATTTCGTGGAGCATGAAACTGCAACGAAATATCTGGGAATCGATAAAAAATACTACCTTTAATTACTCCTTAATCAATTGTAATATTGTAGTTAGATCTAGTTTATTAAGAACACTTACAATGTAGACTTCATTACTGAAAAAAATATCGACATACGGACATGATAATAACTTATATCAATCAGGGTCTGTATTCCCTATGGCCATTTTTATTTTTAATTACCAATGACCAAAACGCTTTTCTTGCATATCATGACCACCCCTAGAGTTGCGATTTTACACATTTGTTATTGGACACAGTTATGCCCAGTCGAAACAGTATGAATGCACGCAGAAGCATGAAATGCAGTAGTTTCATTTATTTTATTAAAACAAAATTAGACCAACGCTTCCTAGCGGACGAAAAAGGAACAAATTTTTCGTATATTTGCCAACGCTTACGCGGCGTTCATCACGGAGAGTATTCGTGTTACGCCTATAAAGGGCAATGTCTCCAGAGAAATTACGAAAATTTTGGTGTCCAATTTATGAGGACAAAGAAAAAATTTAAATATCAATATCAAAAATATATTGTACACCGCGATTTTTATATGTCCTATCCTATCGCGTGCCTTATAATTTTAATACCATTCGTGCCATCAATCGGCTATATTTAAATAAATAAATTATTTTTAGAATTATTTTATTATCCAAGGTGTAGTAAAAGGTTTTAAACTACACATTTCACGTAAACTAGTATTATCAATTACGAAATATTTACCGTAGTCATAAGGTGAAGCGAGTACCTGATATGATATTTCAATGCAGTTTCATGTACCATATTCACGGGTAAACACTGTTTTGTAGTAAACGGGAGTTTACGCGTCAACATTAAAATACATAGACTACACCACTAGCAGCCACTCACTTTCACTACATTGTGGTCACGTGACCGAGTGCCGTTTCTTGGCGTGGCCATCAGGATTTAGCGCGCTGTGTGAGAACTATTGTCAATTTAATAATTTTATATACGGCTTATAAATATATTTCTGAAGTGCCCGAATATCAAGGCGGAAGTAGGAGAGCAAAATGACTGTGACTTTGAAAAACATGTACCTACTTGATCTGCCGTATTAGCGACGGTATATATTCTGTAGTTAATAAAAATACTAGATACTAGTTTAATGAACAACCGTGATTGATTAAAATAAGATATTACGTAAATTGTTATGTAGGTACTATAACATACAAGATTTATGAAATGCTTAAATCTATACAAATTAACTTTTTTGTACATTTTAAATATTTGATAATAAAAGTATTTTATATCTACATGATTGTTATATTTACTTATTCAAGATAATAGTATGTACACACCCATTAAACAAGTTAAATAAACCCGTCAAGTGCGAGTTGTACTCTACACCGAGGATTCCGTACGACAACAAATATTTGTTAGAATTTTGCTTCATTTACAGTTCGAACATCGTATTATACGCCCTACTCGGCGAATATTACTCGCACTTGGCTAGTTTTTGCTGATTTTTGTAACATGTTAAGATTGTTTTAAATATGAAATTGGCTGACGTACCTCATCTTGCCAAGTAGTACAGGGTGCACACGAGACCTAAGCTGCAATCGACTACAGGCCCGTGTACAAAATTAATGGGTTATTTGAACCACCAGGACGTCAATCCACAAGCCACGATTTTTTCTCCTATTCGCATGATTTTTGTATGCCGTTGCGAAATAATGTATAAGAGGCATGAAAACTGTAGGAACCAATGCCGTACGTAATCAAATTAAGCAAAATTTACCCTGAAAATCGCCGGAAAAAAAAAATTGAGTAACAAACATCTAAACACCTGCGCTTCCATCGCCTAACTAAATCGGCTATCGTTTTGCTAATGCTGTCTCTATCATTTCAAGCGAAAAGAAAAAAGAGGGAAACATCAAAGCGATGACATTTTTCGTTCGGCGGTAGCCCCCAGAACTTTCGCGTTTAAAATGTTAATAGGATGGTTCGGAAGAACCAAACCAGGACTGACGTCTAATCTGTTTCGAGATACCTTCAACTTGTTTTGGGCCAGAAAGACAACGTAGTTTACGTTACGGGTGGCCTTGTTAGGAGAACTGCCGATCCGCACTTCTACCACCTAACTAAACCGGCTTTGGCTTTGTTTGGTATTGCTGTCCCTATAATTTCAAACGAAGAGAAAAGAGCAATATCAACGCAAAGACGGTTTTAGCTAGGCAGTATATCGTCTGTGCTATGCGCCCCGCTGTCTTTTTGAAGTCATGTGAGTGATGCCGCTGACTTGCAAAACTGTGATGGAAATACGTTGTACGTTGGTCAGTTGAGACTCATTTTAAGACAAATTCTATTGATTTCACTAGTTCATAGTTTATTTTGTATACTGCTACCGCAAAAATTATTAGATGATAAAGCTTTACTTATGATTTTGTTTTGTCAAAACTAACTTCAAAATTATTGAGGGTAGATTCATTTTTTTTCTGATTTTTTTTTCATATGGTGAGTCATATTCGGCGCTGAGCCCATATGGGTTCCCTGCCGCTTGCCGGGTTAAGAACCATGCCTGTAGTCGACGTTTTAACTCTTCAAATATAAGTGAAACTACCAATCTGCAACTTGGCCAGCGTGGTTGGCAGTTTTTAATCTAAATGGCCTAAACCACAGTTTCTTGATTATGGGGAGACCCGTGCACCAGGAATGAGGTTTCTATAAGTCGATACGAAGGCCGAAGTATTACTACCTAATACTGTTTCTGTCATTTTGCTGAAGTAAGAAAGTCTTTTTTTATTTTAGTTACGACTTGATAATATCATGATATCACAGGGCCGTATAATTATACAAGCCATGACCAACGTTTTGGACAGTTAACCGTTGAATTACAATATTCAAATTTAATGCTTGAATTTTAATCAAGGATTTACATTTACGTAGAATTTCTTTTAAAACTCACGGGGTTACAAAACTTATTATGCACGTAGAGACTGTACCTACCTACTAATGGCACTTGACTTACCAACAACAAACATTAATGTTTGAATTTGTTTCCAAGTTTTTTTTCGTAAAAAATGTTGTCACTGACTCGCTATGTCTCTGGTTGTAGGTATACGTCTTTCAAATAAGTACGATTATCCTACTAATGTTATTTTATACTAACATTAGTAGGATATGCTCGTAATTATGTACGTGTAAAGTTGTGAAAAGATTATTTCTTGAGGAACTATGCGTTTTGTCAAGTTCAAAAAGACTAGAATCGGAAAGAATACTTAGTATTTTTTAACCGACTTCAAAAAAGGAGGTATCGCAATTCGACCGTATATTTTTTTTTACTTAACTTTCTTCCTCTTTTTCAACCATTTACAACCCTTTTTACGTATTAAAAAGTAGCTTATGCCGATTTTCAGGCTGTAGACTATCTATGTACGTACTTACACAGTTTCATTTAAATCAGATTGGTACCTTAGGTGTTAAAGCGTAAAGCGCAACAGACAGATAAAGGTAGGGAATATTTCCAGATCCGTCCCTCAAGATTGCTTACTTCTATTAGCTATGAGACGATGCTATAACTCTACGAGTACAAGCCTGGTTCCTCGTTTAAGTACTTCCAATGTGTTGTACCTATTATAATTATTTAAGACGCTAAAAAACGTAGGTAGATATGTATTTTTTAAACACGCTTATTATTTATTTTCGTTCCGGTCCGAGTTACATTCTAAGATATTTCTCAAATACCCAAACAGAAACAGACCTTTTATTTATGAGAACCGTGCAATTAGTCCAGTAATTTAAGCTTAAATTAGGTAAGAATCTCGGAATTCGAGATACCCAGCTAATACAAGTATTAACAGACTTACGTCTGTTAATACTTGTATTACTGACATCCTAAAAATTGTCTCAAAACCTACATATGGTAGGGAGTACGCAACTGTTAAATTTCAAGGTCAAAGTTCACAAAAATTGTTTCTTTGCGCTTTTATTGTAAATTTTTCATTTCCTATGGGTTTTTTGCTATTTGTATGTATTATCAAAATTGTAGAATCCAAAATTCTCTACACATTTTTTATACGGTGAACCGTTTTCGAGATAGAGGGCAGGGAGCGCGTGGTCACAGCATCACTTCAGGACAACTGGTGCCTCGCCAAAATGCGCCATATACAGTTGATGAACTTTCGATAAATCAATGATTATAAATATTTGCCCATTTTAATTAAGTTTTATGTTATAGTTTTTATTTTTTTTCCTAACATATCCACTTTTTGTTCATATTAATAACTACAAATTATAATTTTAATCATCATCTTCCTCTTTTTCGTCGTCTTTCGTAAATTTCAAACTGGTCTTCATTATCGTCTTCAACGATATTTTTCTCAAGTTCTTCCATGATTTCGGGGTCAAACGTTCCACCTTCGTTAATGTCGCTCTGATATTATGGTAGAGCATTGAGACAAGCTTGGCCATTACATCCCAACAAACAAATACGTCGTATAAGTCTTGACTTGTACGACCTAAAGTTGGATAGCAGTCTTACAATGGTAATGAGATGACTACCAGGTCCTATAGATGTCTTCAATGCAACTAATTAGTCGTGCGACGAATATGTTATAGTAAACTGGTATTAGCAACGTTGGGGAGACTAAATGATACGACGTTATATTACAGTCTTAGCTAAAACGTTTGTACGACAACGCAATAGTCATACTAACGTTATAGTCCAATAAACGTTTTGAACACACCAAATTATGTTTTTGGAAAACCTTTATACAACATTTATACAATGTGGATGTTATATAGACGTTTTCATAGTGCCGTTTATATAACAATCAGTACCTTGTTTTACAGCGGTCAATTAAATACTCTTATGACTGGGTTGTTTATTGACGACTCAAATATAACCTTTATATTACATGATGTCTGTTTAAAGTCCTGTCCTGACTTTAATCAAACTTGCAGTCGCATTTAAGTCAGGTTTTGACTTTATAATGATTAGACGGCCATATTTACGGAAGTTTGATGAATTTTTCCTACGAAAAACCACACTGCACTATGAAGTGTTCTTTCCTGAAATAGATTTACAAATAATATATTTTGGTGAATATTGACAATACGAAAAGGGTTTTAATGTTTTTGAGGAACTCTAATAGCTAGCTGTCATGGCAACCATCATCATCATTATCAGGTCGTACAGAGGTAAGTGTGCGACAAAAGCAACAGTCAGACATTTTTAGAAAAAAAATAAAACTATTTTTGTTAATGAAAATATGATTATAACACAAAATTACGAGGGGGCATGAAAATCTGAATAGTATTATCATAAAACTTCAGTTCCCAGTCAAACTAAATAGCATGAGAGACAGATAAAGTAAGCAAGATATGAAAATTAAATAACACTCACCTTATTATTTCCCAGTTGCAGTAAGTTGTAGTATGTTTTTATTTTACACTAAATTAAATCTTCGAACGAAAAGTTAGGATGCGACTACTGCGCGACGAAAGTGGTTATCACATAACATTTGTACGACTGTTGAATGACGTTAACGAAGTTGGCTCGAGCTTTCTGTATGACCATTATACGACCATTTAGGTCGTATAACTGGGGCCATTTTCGCGTTTAGTAAACGTTATTATAACGTTAGTATTACTTTATTATAGCGATGTATGGTATTCAGATAACGTTTACTTAACCTTTATACGACGTTAAATTGTTACTTAGGATTGGCCACAAGCTAAAGACCATTGCAAGCCCGCTTTCCTGCATCCGCATCGCGAACCACAACCACTCTTGCAGTTGCAGAAAATTTGGATGAACTAGCTGCAGCATTCAAGAAAGAAAATTGTTCGACCCAGAGATGATTAGAGAGTGGAACTCAAACCTTATTGGCAGTCTATAATGCTCGGAAAACTGTGAAAAGTCTCAATCATCTTCGTGCATGTGTAATGCATATATGCATTGCGTCAAGTCTACAAAACTTGATAAACCTGTGCAGCTTCCAAATATTCCACCAAGTGCAGCTGCTCATCAACATTTCAAACGTGTATATTATCAAGTGCGTACTGTGACCGCGCGCTCTCCACCCTCTATCTCGAAAACGGTTCACCGTGTAAAAAATGTGTTTAACCAAATTTGTAGATAATTTTGTATTCTACAATTTTGATAATACATACACATAGCAAAAAACCCATAGGAAATGAGATATTTACAGAAAAAGCGCAAAAAAAACGTTTTTTGTGACTATTGACCATGAAATTTAATAGTTGCGTACTCCCTTCCATATGTAGGTTTTGAGACAACTTTTAAGATGTCTATATACAACTATTTACAGACTTACAGCTGTGTATCTCGAATTCCGAGGTGAACTTACTATAATGACTGGACTAAATGTCGTCTAGCGATACTAATGACCGCTGTTTATTCGATATTGACCTCAAACGACATCCGACAATATAGGCGCGCTTGAAGCGACGAGTACCTAAATTTGACCTGCTAAAAAAGCAAAATAGTGGTCTTTGGTTCAATGTTATTATCATTTACAGTACAATCGACTTTCCGTCGTATATAGCGATGGCGCCGCGATCGAAAAGTGTTGCTACCTAATACAAAATTAGGCAACTTATGTTGCTTATGTGTCTTGTGTTATACCGCGTACCTACCTACCTATAAAAACAACATGAAATGTCTGTATACCAAACTGTGGTGGAAACTAGCTAATGATTTTCTAGTCTCTGACACAACAAAACAGTTTTGTAATAAGTAATAACCTAGTTTCACAGAATAAAACTATCATTTAGATATCATTTTTAGGGTTCCGTACCCAAAGGGTAAAAACGGAACTCTATTACTGCGACTTGGCTGTCCGTCCGTCCGTCTGTCACCAGGCTGTATCTCAAGAACGGTGATAGCTAGACAGTTGAAAATTTCACACATAATGTATTTCTATTGCCGCTATAACAACAAATACTAAAAATTAAATAAAAATAATATTTAACAACAAATATGGGGGGGTTCCATACAAGAAACTTGATTTTTTACCGTTTCTTGCTCGATTAGTTCGTCCCAAGAAAACTAGATGGCGCCACTAGTAAAAATAAAACGCTATTAGAATTCGTCGTCAGAATCACGACGAAAAAATCAAAATTTAAATAAACTTTTTGCCTGTCTGCGAAAATTGCGATGTATACGGAATTCCGAATAAAGCCAAAGAGGTTTTCGCCGTTTATTTGTTAATGGTACGAAACCCTTCGTGCGGGAGTCCCATTCGCACTTGGCCGGTTTTATTCTATCAGGTATCAGGGCGTCAGTGGTTCCGCTTTTGGCTGTTCCACAGTTAAGTTAGTTACATTATTACATTATTTAAAAATACGTTGTTCAAAGCACATTATACTTACGTTGTCATCGTCATATCTGTACACGTCGACACCTAAATTATGAACGATACATGCTACTAACATTGTAAATGAAATAGTTTTTATGTTTATTGTCCAATCGCGTCGGTACGCACGGGAAATTTGGGATGCAAATGGACTGTAGGTACTCGTAGTCTGAAAAGGCCCATAGGTTTTCATTCCTGAAACTGGGAACGTAAAATTTTAGCTTTTCTGTAAATTATCTACCTATGTACCTAACAGGTATCTCATTTTATTGGTAGATTACATTATTATTGCACTTAATTTAAACAAACACAGAAAAACTCAGACAATTACGCAGCAATAGGTGACTTTTTCACTATGAGCGATCTCTTCCAGCCAACCGTAGTGTGGAAAAGGAATGTAAGAGTAAAAAATTGGTTGCCTGTAAAGTCGGTATACGGGCGAAAGTTTTACGTGACAACGACTTTGAGTGGTTAGCCCGCCTAAGAGCGAGAGAGACAGACATAAAAAGTGAAAGGCACGCGTCCCTCTCACTCGCTCTCATTGTGAGCGCATAACGTGAGCGGAGCGTAACGCAGTTTCTTGAAGTGTCACCCGGCAAACCAATTTATAAGACGTTGTCACGTCAAAAAAAACATAACAAATAACACTGTTTGAAAATTTGGATTTGAAAAGAAAATGTAGGAAAAATTAATCCAAAAGTTTCGTGCCTATGTACTGACCACAGATATCGGTAGGGTAGGTACTGACCACAGAAATCTAAATAATTTATTTAGATTTCTGTGGTACTGACTGATTCTTCGAAATTACGTCTAGATCAAAATTCGCTGAAAAGGTTGGTTATGGTATTCAGGGATATACTAAAAACTTCATTTCAGCCATAAAGATACTGAATAACGCGGACGATGTCGCAAGTAATACCTAGTAAATGATATAATGTAGGTACCAGTAATCCAAATTATCTAGGCAGCCGCATTGCCAAGCAACTGGAGATTAGCCAATCTTATCGCTATCCGCGTTTTCAGATCCCTTTAATCCCTTAAAATAAACTGTCGTAATATAGATACTATGTGTATTGCGTTGCCTACTATATTGTGGTTGAGTAAAACCATATTTTGTGCAAGGTGACGCATAGGTAGCGCAACCAAGAAACAGGTATATCGCGATAATAATATAAAATTTTACAGATTCGATTGACAAACAAATTTTATCAAATTTGTAAGAAGCCATGGTACCTACCCTGGCAAGGGCGGACCCAGCTTTGGCGTCAGGGAAGGGGGGGGGGGGTCACGTAGCACGAGACCGTGCGACAAGTGCGTGCGTGGTCAATTAGTGGTCCACCACGGTTCTGGACCTAGCCCAGGGATCGGCCTTTGGGTACCCCCCTGGTCGTCGTAGCTTCGTTTCTTAGGGTTTTTATAGTATAGTGACAATACGAGCAGGACATGTGCCTGATAGTAAGCAACAGACCTGCCCATAACAGCACAGTGGCGTGCAGCTATTGGAAATTGGAACATGAAGAGTCCAAATCATTACCTAGCACCACATCGTGCTAGTCACTCGGAGACATAAGACGTTTTATCTCTTAGCCCAGTAATTTCTCTTGAAACATTGTCCTTAAAATCTGAGCTCAGTAATGTGTGCACACTACTGCTTGACGGCAGAATAACTGGCAAAAGTTTGGTACTTCCCCAGACTCTGCAAAGAGCCCTCTACCACTACAAGTTGTTCAGTAGGTACTACCAGGTTCCCGTCTCCACCTCGGAATACAGTATTTAACGGTGAAGGAAAACATCGTGAGGAAACCGGGATATTCCAAGAATCTTTATTATGCGTCATCCGCCAACCCGTAGTGGGCCAACGTGGTCGATTTATTGCCTTGACTTTCTCCTTGTGGGAGTGGGCAGCGAGTTATAACGATGGAAATATTTTGTGACAATGTAGGTATGCCATGTACCTATGCATGCATAAATATGTAAGATCGAACGACTTTTCTAGGTAAAAATTGAATTTTCTTTAGCCATTTAAATAAACCTTTATCTCTGTGTACAAAGGGATAAAGCCGACATTGGTTTGCTTTGGTTCGAATGGCGCAGTTTTCTGACAGTTCCATCAGATGAATATTTATGTAGGTATACTTATATTTCGAATTATACTTACTTAACATACTTACATACATCCAATATGGAATCTTCATAATTATGTATGGCCTTATCGAAGGTCATTTTCAATATGTACCTACCTACATATCTAAGTACCTAGTCATTTCGTGTTTCACATCGTATTTTAGTTTTGTTAACAAAGGCTCTGCCCCTGTTAAAAAAAAAAGTAAGTACCTAAATAGATTTGTATACAACTATTTATTGTGACACAAACAAACGGAAATATTGCGGTAAAATACTTGTGGTTAATGAAATATGTTGGCAAAATTATAAAAAGCAGCTTTGTACATGGATCAACCGAGATAAAAAATCTAAGAACTACCTGTGCGGCGTAGAATATGGATTAATTAATAATAGATAATAGATATAGAATAATAGATTTTTCCATGTCATTACCCCATATTAAAAATACATTTAAGATTTGAACAAAAAAAAGAAAATCACATTCCAATTAAAATATTATTATACGTTAATACTACCTACGTCAATGATACCCAAATTAATTAAAATTACATTTTTTTTGTGAAAGAAAAAATACTGACTAAAAACGGGTTCCACCACTCTTCACATATTCAAAGTTATTATAATATTTACCTACTTTATGAAGATCAAACAATAAGCTGCTTGACAACCTTCTGAGAGAATCCTTATAATTATTTTTGACCCCCAGTGACCTAAGAAGACAGAAAAATACATATCTCAAGTGCTTTGTTACCAGCCGAAAATAGTCTTAGGCGTGTCGTTTATCACTTATCATTCACTTGCTATCACCAAGAGTTGTAAATAATAGATTACGCGACATTTGTGGGCACGAGGCAGCCCGAGCCAGGGCCGAGCCGACCCCCACCAGCGCCTGTGTGCCAAACCTTTATGGCGCCCCTTTTTAACCTCCAACGCAAAAAGAGGGGTGTTAGAAGTTTGACGTCAATGTCTGTCTGCCTGTATGTCGTGTCGGTGTGTGTGTGTTTGTTTGTGGCATCGTAGCTCTCAAACGGATAGGCCCATATCGATGAAGTTTTTGAAGTGAAAACTTCTTTAGGCGCGCCTAGACAGATTTTTCGTGGGCTGTGAATTGGATTTATTCGTCACGCTCGGGGATGATAAGAAAGCTTCGGGTAAACTCGGGACCATGACTATTGGCCATCTAGAAATACGTCAGCCAATTGGAAATGCTGAAACGGGGGGAGAGCAGGCCATCATGGCATGACCATCTAGAAACGCATCAGCCGATGGGAAATGCTAACGCATTTCTAGATGACCATGCCAAGATGGCGAGGCCACGCCCTCCGGTTACACCCGTGTCGTTTCCAAGGTAAACTATCAAATTCTGCGTTATAAGTTTTCACTTCTATCGGCAGTTGCAGTGCCATTTTTTTTCATTTAAAATCCAGTTTGTGGCATCTAAGCTCTCAAACGGATAAGCCCATATTGATGCAGTTTTTTCATTTAAAATCCAGTTTCCTTGCGGGGTAGTTCTTAGCTATGTTTGGTTAATATCGATTCATGAAGGCCGCCTCCATAAAATGGCGGATAAAATATTCCTTCACAACTTCCCTCAATATGGGTATTAAAAGAAAGGGCTTGACTAGTAGAATCCTATACACCGTAATGAATTTAAATTCTAAGATAGCCGCCACCACAAAAAAAAATCTCATAACTCTCTCAATATCAAAGGTATCAAATGAAAGGACTTGACTAGTACTATAAAATACTATAAAAATTCAAATCCAAGATAATCGGGGGTAAAGCAGAGCTCCATGGGTTTACCCGCGCTGTCCCCACATCCGCGATATTTTACCGTGTTACCCTAAGTATGTGCTATTCCAGACTATATTATAACTGTGTTCCAAATTTCAACCCAATCCGTTCGGACGTTCCGACGTGATTGAGCAACAAACATCCCATTTATATTATAAACTAGCAGGTCCCCGCGATCTTACTCACGTACCTAGTTCCTGTTCGCGTTATTTTGCCGGCCATTTAGTCTATGTGTTCTTCCAGACTATAATAATTTACTTGTACTCCAAATTTCAGCCCGATCTGTTCATACATTACGACGTGATTGAGCAACCAACATCTATTCATTGATATTTATGATATGAGCAGGATGTCAATACTTGAATGTTTGTTGCTCATAAGCGTCGGAACGACTGAATGGATCGATTTGAAATTTGAAACACAGATAGTTTATAGTCTGGAGTAGTATAAAAGCTACTTACTAATAACTAAAAAAATGCATAGTTCCTCTGGCAATAATAATAAACAAGCTGTTACCCGCGAATTTGTCCGCATAGAATCTGAGATGTGGTATGTGTAGAAATTGACTGTTTTATTCAAATTTCAAATTTAAACAAGCAACAGCTGCTCTTGACGGGAGAACGGCGACTTCCCGGACCCTTGGGTTCAAATACCATGCGCACCACTGTATAAGACATATGCGTAATGCCGCTAAATTAAAAACCGTGAAGAAAAACATCGCAAGGAAACCGACATGTACCTGGAATCTTTCAGTCATGTGTCATCCACCAACCCGCACTGAACCAAGGTGGTGGATTATGACCTTGACTCTCTCCTTGCGAGAGAAGGCCCCGAATCCCAGTAGTGGGAATATTTAGCGGGCTGCTAATCCTGCTAAATTTTAACTTAATCCGTTGAACCGTGGAACGGTTTATTAATAATATTAGAAACTATATTTTTTCCGAATTAATAAGGACCTAAGGATTCTATGTAATATTTCACACTATAAAACACCTGTGTTTCAAATATCAAACCAATTCGTTGTGTTAATCTGACGTGTTAGTAGTATAGAATAACATATTGCTTTACTACTTTTTATCACAGAAAAGTGCAAAGTTTAATTAACTATAACATCGGAATGGCTTATTCACAGATTTGATTGAAATTTGTAACACAGATACTTTTAAGTCTGGCATTGAACATTACCTACTACTTTTCAACCCAAAAAAGTGCAAAAATTTTTAGGGAACAAATATTTACCGTAACATCGGAACTAAACATAAACAAACTCACGACGCGGTGGTTCTTTTGATTTTAAAGGCGAGACCGTAATGAATGTAAACCAAAACCCAAAACGTAAACATTATCTTGGGAGACACAATAAACTATAGCAACTTAGCAATTCATGAATTGTTATTTAACTACATAGGCAAATGTTGCGCCTATCCTACCTACTTACTAACTAATCGACGATACTCTACTACAAAGAACATGGTATCGCGTAAGTGTAAAAAAAATTCGGTGGCGGCGCTGGCGCCCCTATTGTCTTGGCGCCTGTGTGCGCCGCACACTTCGCACACAGGGGCGGCTCGGCCCTGGCCCGAGCTTGGAAATTATCGCTGGAATTTACAATTTTATCTTATGTAAAAGATAGATAATAATTATTGTGAGTTGGTGCATAAATTTTACACAAAAGTATGTTTAGTTTTTCATTAGTACCTACTTACATTTCTACACAAAGATTTTTAAGTTTATTCGTTGTTTACATCGTTGTCTGTTTTCCCCCAAATCTTTTTACTCTAGGCTTCGATCAATTATACCCCTAGGACTTGTTTTTGTAATATAAGTACCTACCGTAAGACACTTAAACTGGTTTCGAAAGTTTTTTAAATGGTCAAGCTCAAAACACTATGTAAAATATTTCGATAAACAAACAACCTGTTTGGCTCAAGTGGCAGTTTGTATAAAAGCGACCGTTTTCGTAGCCGAAGGCCCTAAAAGACGTGTCAATTAAATCTTAAACTTATTTACCCGTATTTAAAGTGCTTTTTTTTAGTAAACTGATAAATATAATACATTAGTAAACCTGCGAAGTCGTTTACGTGTTGGGTATAATGAAATGGTTACGTCTTCACGTAGCTAAAAGGGCTGATTGTGTCGCGCGGCGATGCAAGGGACATCGGCACAGTTCAACTGCATTCGTACGATTCCATAATTATTTATAGTGGATCAGCTGATTGGAGCGGGCGCGGAGTAGCGCCGCGTCCGTCCTCACGCAGACACGGCAGCCCACAGCCCGCGCCTATCGTTATCGTCTCGCATAACACGTGAAGCGCCAATAAACCGGCTCCGCTCGCTTGTTTACGCCGATTCACACAACAACCAGACTCCAAACTGAACTGACTACGTACTATCACAACCATATTTATTTTTCAAAACGTGGACGCGTCGCGAGGCAATTAACTGCCCATAATTACGCAATTGAAGCGGTACGAGAAGGAAAATTGCAGTGATATCTCAGTGATCAGGTATTATGGTGCTGTAGGGACGGAAGACGTTCGATTTCCGACGTTATTTAGTGAGTGAAAAAGGTGAAAATGCGGAGCGACGTGCTGGGGCCGAGCGAATTGGAGGGGACGGACTACCTTCTCTCCTCCACGATGAGACTGGAGGACAGCTTTCTGCAAATACTCGGTGAGTGGCTTCTCAGCTGTTTACTCTATCCTTGAGACGTATTAAATTGTATTTTTTTTTGAGTACTCCATACGTCATTCGACAAAAGTAGTGTTGCAGGTATATCAACGTTTATTAGGTGTAGCTTCCGGCTTCCTTACCTCGCGGTAATTCGTACCGCGAGGGCCAAACCTGTGTTGTAACTTTAAACAGTTTGAAGTGCCATTAAATAATTCGTTAGGCTGTCTTTCTATAGCGTATGTTTGATATTTGAACAAACAAAATACTAATTTATTTGCGCGTCATATTTTATGTTAAACATTATTTACCAAATGTTAATTTCACTAATTTCTGTTAAGAAAAATATAAACCCACAGACACTTTAAATATTACGTTACCACATCATTTAAGCATTAGGTACTACTATTGAGGGTTGCGTAAGATGTAAAATGAGTTGACTTGGCTGCTCTCAAATATTCAAGAACTAATGTATCCGTAAATGCATGTATCTAATCTAATAGGAATTCCAATGAAATTGATGGTACGCCAAGTTTTCAGTGTGAATTATCTTTGAACATGGCACCAAAGATGCCGTAAGACAGCCATACTCACAAAGATACAATATTATCAAATTTATAATACATCGTTAATTGGCTACGTGTCCCGAGTTCGGCCGGGTTGAATAATTAGTTAATTAGCATAATATAGCCCTTTATAATCTGGAATAATGTAGGTCTACTATTTTGCGAAAAAAAAATTGGTTAAATTCAGCAGTTCCGGATATATCCCCGAACCTATAAATCAACATACAAAATAGTCGCCGTTTACAATTATTATTAGTACAGATATACATATACTTACATAATTCGATTCATTACCACCTTGAAGTATTATCATTTGTACCTACATAGAGGCTTATGTACCAGAAGCCGGATTTACCTATTTGCATTGATGTCGTTTCTGATACCTAAAGCTGATTGAGTGCGAAACGAAACAAGTCAAATAAAAATGTACACCATTATCGACCTCTAAAAACCAATGAATGGTAAAAAGCCGTAGCAACGATCGATTTCATACTCGTGAGGTCGTAGGTTTAAATCCCGCCTGAAACTATGTGCAGGTCCAGTGCAGATGTACAAATTTGTCATTATCACTGACTTTAAACTGCTTAAATCGCTGATTGAAAACATCATGAGAAAATCAGCATGCTCCAAAAAATACTGTTTTCTAAGACATACGCTATCCACCAGGCCGCACTTAGCCAGCCTGGTGGTATACGGCCCTTTATTACTCATACATAGCAGAGAGAACATAAAGTTGACTGGTTATGCTTTATTGCTTTTGACACCGTTAGTTTGAGGTCGAGATACATCAGACTAGAGCTATCACCAGTGATACAATTTTACATTGTTTCTGACGAACGAACCAGGACGTCTACTCTCGTTCTACGAAAACGTAATTTCGAAATCAACTCGCGACTTTCCTACTCCTATTCTACTTTGATCCATTGTTTTATCCGTTTAAATGTTCTAAGCCTGCTATATTTGAGTAGGCTTAGAACATTTAAACGTCAAACAAAGTTGTATCGGACGAAACGAAGTAGAACGAGAAAGGGAAACTCGCGAGTTTTTTTTTCGAAATTACGTTTTCGTAGAATTATATTAGACGTCTAGTTCCAGAACAACCCATTAAATCTGAATATCTTAAAAGGTTCCGATAGTTTTTAGTAAGTTTATAGATAGATAGGTTGTAGAGGATTCTTTGCAGAGTCCGCCTGGGGCAGGACCACACCTTTGCCAGTTATTCTGCCGTCATCGAAATAAGTGGCTAGATGTATAACGCTAGGACCACCTCGCCTAATGTTAAGCGACGATGAGGTTTACGATGAAGCATATTTCCCTAGAAGAAACTGATTCACTCGCATCAACATTTATTTTATTCTTTACTAATTAAAAAAAGTATTAGGACCAATTACTTTAAGTTAGG
This sequence comes from Ectropis crepuscularia, assembly GCA_963693475.1. Lineage (NCBI taxonomy): Eukaryota > Metazoa > Arthropoda > Insecta > Lepidoptera > Geometridae > Ectropis > Ectropis crepuscularia. The sequence goes on along the minus strand of OY856357.1, from coordinate 10,126,092 downwards.
AAACCAAAACATAAAAATATCATGATTCTCGTTCACAAAGGCAACATTTATTATCATAAAGACAGATACGAGTAAGTAGGTACCTACTGGTCAAAGTTAAACAATTCTCTAATATGTAGTCGAATACTAGCGATTCGACAAAATAAGTTAAATCAAAATACAATTCTTGCAGAAAAATTAACGAAGTTATTGTTCCTGCCCCTCTGGCAGGAATGTTAATAAATAAAACTGAAATGTTATTTTGTAAATTATAAGCGTTCCGCCCGGCTTCACGCATGAACCCTGTGGTACACAGATATAAAGTACAGCCTATGGCACTCAGAGATCACGTAGGTACCTATTTAAACGGTAAACTCGGTCTAGTAGTAGTTCCTGAGATTGGCGGGTTCAAACAACCTTGACGTGAAGTTTGAATTGACAATATTAGTAAACATCGATCCCAGACGGAGGAGAGTTCATGGTGTGGTTTCTGGGCCGAACTTCAGACTAAATGTTCATCCGAAACCACTCTCTCAAAAATATCCAACAACTAAGTAAGAGGAAAGATTTTCACATCAAAAACTGGCCAGGCTGCCAACTCTACTCTTCCAACGCCAAGGCCCGTGAGATTGAGATCATATCAAGAAGCTGCAGTTTAGTAAAATAACGCAAGTCATTATGGTTTTTTAATGATACAATTACGTCAAAACGGCTGATGACTTTTGAATGAGGCCACGAGCCATTGATGATAATAAAATTGTCATCAAAACAATATCTTCAAAGAAATCTTTCAAATAGGTCAGGTTTACTGTTAAAGAAGTAATTGAGGAAATTTGACAAAAATTAACAATGTTATGAATAACCTATATTAAGTCAAAAGTGTCATCATGAGTAGATTGTTCTAAACTATATACATTTTGCCAAATTTGTGTTTAAAAAGTGCCATTTGGTTCTTTTCAGCGTCTTAATCATCCGTTCAATGAACTACTTCTTTACTAAACAGCGCCGTTTGACCAGCTTCCTGAGTAATATTCAGCTATTTGATTAAACAGCAAGGCAAATAACATTGATCGTTGACATTACTAAATTGAAATGAACAGGTTAACCTGCTCCTTTCAATTTAGTTCCACTTTCTAGTGCCTACTACCTAGTGCCGAAATTCTTCAAACTGTCAAAATGCGCCGGCAAACAACAATTTTTTTTTCTAATTTACCTAATATAGCTACATTTTGAAGTGTTAAATGAAGAATTCCTTATGACAGTTGCTTAAAAAAAAAAATCTGTCACTTGCTTACCCTTATATAGTGCTATTCTACGAAGGGCCTAAGCCAGCCTGTTTATTAAATGTTGCAACGAAACGCTACGGCTGAATATCGTTCAGGCTGCTAGTTAAACGGCGCTGTATTGTTAAGAAGTTAAGATGCTATGCTGTTGATTGAATTTGAACGGCTGATTAAGTTAGTTGACTGCGAAAATTGTTTCAAATGGAATTTGAAAGATTTTTAATTGCCATTACAGTGGAAAGATAAGTATGTACCTCTTACCTTTTTCATTACTGCACCAATTAAATGTTAGGGTGTTTAATTAAATTATTAAATCGTAAATCCATCTGCTAAACCGAAAGGTCTCTTCTGTATTTAAAGAAGTAACATAATTAAAGAGCAACAATGGCAATTTAAATTTACACAGTTGTTTTACATCGTGCTACCAGTTATTTGTTCCAAAGTTATTTATTACAAAGTAGGATTTATGTAGGTATCACAGATACCGACTCAAAGTACTCAAAGTTTTAAATTTCCATCAAATGTGTGACTCGGTAAAATCTGTCAGACTTTCCAGGTACGAGCATGTTAGATAGATAAATTAAACAATTACAATAAAAAAATTATGTAATTGCATGCAAATATACCTAACATCTGTATGTTTATGTGTTTTTCCATAAACAGTTAAAGAATCACCAAACCATTCATGAAAGATCTTTCGAGGGCACATAGTGTAATTTTTTTTTAGTTTGTATCACAATAAAGAGTTTTCTATCGATCTATCTGTCATACGCCACCTGTTCACTGCGGGGTCTCGGGGCTTTCTTTCAAAAGGTGAGAGTCAAAGCGTTAATTCACCACGATGACGCAGTGCGGGTTGGCGGATAAAGACTGAGCTCGAAAGATTCTTGGGACCTGTCGGTTGCCTCACGATGTTTTTCTTCACTGTTAAGCCAATGATGAACTTGCACGCCTGCACTTGGGAAAATATTCAGATGTGCAGGTGGGATTCGAATCTCGACCTCATCAGGTATCTTGTTTATAGATTTTATAGATGATCGGATGTCTTGCAAGAGCTGGAACATACAAAGATTAAATAATGTAGTGGTAGGACTTTTTGCGGAGACCGTTTGGGAAAGTACCACACCCTTGCCAGTTATTCTACCGCCAAGCAGTAATACCCAAACATGTGTTCCGGTTTTGGCAATGTTTCCAGTGAAATTGCAGAGCATAGAGATAAAGCATCTTATATCTCTGGGTGACGAGCGCGGTGCAGTTCTAGGTAATGATTTGGACTCTTCACACGTTCCAATAGCTGCCATCAGGCACATGTCCTGCTCGTCTCGTCACTCTATACTATAAAAAATATCTAAAAAAATGTAGTACTAATAAAGACAATATCTTCCTCGTCATTACATTTTGATTATGATCATCAGCCGCAAGACGTCCACTGCTGAACATAGGCCTCCCCCCTAGATCTCCACGACGAACGGTCCTGAGCAACCTGCAACCAGCTGTTTCCAGCGACCTTTGTGAGGTCATCTGTCCATCATTACATTTTACTTTGAGTCAATTCGTGTGTATTTTTTTTTTTACATAAAGAGTGACGAGACGAGCAGGACATGTGCCTGATGGTAAGCAACATGCCTGCCACATAACATCACAGTGACACGCAGCTATTGGAACATGAAGAGTCCAAATCTTTACCTAGCACTGCACTGCGCTCATCACCCAGAGATGTAAGATGTTATTTTTTTTTTTTTTTTTTTTTTTATTTAATTTAAACACTCCACAGACTCCGGGGTCCGTGACTTTTGTCATTATAATAATCTTTTTTTATTTACATAGTTCTTGGATTAGGAGAAGAAGAGGAAAATAAGGGGGGGAGTAGGGGGGTGGTGAACATTTTGAACGTAATTCTAAAGCTAGTCAGTCCGATTTCGTCTGTTGAGCCGATCACTACCGGTTGGGATTCCGATAGTAATCGACTCGACATCGTCTTTTGCCTAAGCCGCCTCCTCCTGGCCCAGAGCCTCCACTACAGCCGCATTTCTGTCTCTAATGGCCATCTGCAGGTTAAAATCTTGAATGGTCTTTGGTGATGCAGCCAACGCTCGCCGCACGAACCGACCGATGGCGTCGTCGGTGTCGTCAGCGTAGTATGTGAAGGTCCCCGTGTGCCGTGAGATTGCAACAACCGCATGGGACACGCTCTCGTGCAGCTTCATGTTTGACTTAATTTTAATTACGATTACCGACTCGTATGTCAATCCCTGCGCTTCATGAATGGTAAGGATGCGTGACCCGGTGCCTGACCCGTAACCCTGGTTTGTCAGGGTCTCCTTTTCCTCTTGAGTATGCACTAAAAAGAGGGTGTTGGGTTGGGTGCCGGGTATTTGCGCTCCTTTATACCTTCTCTGCTCCAGGGACTTTATACGGGGTACTGAGGAGTACATACCTGAGTATATTTCCTGAGATGTAAGATGTTATATCTCTAAGCCCTATAATTTCACTGGAAACATTGCCTTTCCAACCGGAACACAGTAATGGTGTATCTGTAGTAAAAGATTCCGAGGAACAGAAAAGCTAATTTTTTTAAGTTGGTTAAATCCACCTAGAAAATGGTAACGTGGTTCTTAGAACCGCTACACCAAGTAAACAAGAATATTATATGACTACATTAGTTTTGCATGTGATCTTTAGTTCTACCCGTGACCTGTATTGTTCAGCCACAAACTCAATTGTCTCCTTGAACTCGTGGAGTGCATAGAAATTACTAGATACTAAGTTAATATAGGTATTTGCAATTTTACAAAGAGACGTGTTATCCTTATAAAAATACAGTAACGTCAATATAACAGCTGATGTTTCCATAATTTAATGTGTGCGAAATAAAATCTGTAGTTTCATGGAAAAGTTTGATTGGCACTCTTCTGTTTTTTGTACGGTAGAAGTTATTTCTGTTGATTCCATAGTTGAAACTTGTATTAAAAATTGTATGAGTGCTCAACTTTCTTTTGGAATGTGCGAACCACTTTGTGAAAGGATGAAAGTGGCAGTAGCTATTGCGCCTACTTTTAAAATATAAATCTATAAAAAATCATGAAATGCAATTCGTGACCTTATCGCTAGGTATCTCTGTCTTCCTGGCAGCAAGAAAACAAGCCAAACAGCTTTCAACAAGTTTACAAGAATCGATATTAGTATGACTCTTTACGTTAAAATAGCGTGGAATTGTGTTTTATAGGCAAGCGTGGAAGCGTGTTGCTTGGCATCAGATGCGTGTCTTGCTCGTCTCGTCACTATTCTCGTATATTCTATTAAAAGTATATTAAGTCCTTATATGGGTTCTAGTTATGCTGTTGACCCCTATGGCATCTTCTATGTCATGGTCAAGCTTCCGACAATTATGGCCCGACAACCTACTGATCTCATTGCAGTTAGTAGCTCACTCGTAGGAAACGACTCCGACCTGCAACATTTGCGTTAATTATTTTATATATTTTCTACTCTTTTATAAGGAAAATGTACATACCTCCTTCAAGGTCCTCTGCGATTGTGCATACAGCACTGCAATTATTTACTGCGGCTAAGTAGACTCAACTAGACAAATTAACTGGTATCAACTGTCTAGCCTACACGTCTCAAGTCTCACATTGCCGTATATGTGTTTTTCGAGCTATGTATATCATAGTTAATGTCACAAGTATGCACATTAAGTTTTAAAAAATTGGCAGTCATCGGAACTGCCGATAGAAGTGAAAACTATTAACTCAGAATTATTAGCTCACTTTGGAAACTACGCGAGTGAAACCGGAGGGGCGTGGCCAGGTCATGGCCTTCTAGATCATCCGAGCTTACCCGAAGATTTCTATCATTTACGAACGTGACGCTTGAGTTTAATTCACAGCCCACGGAAAATCGGTATGTGTTGCGCCAAAAGAAGTTTCACTTCAAAACCCCAACGCAATTACTTCAAAATTTAGGTAACACGTAGATTGAAAGTTAAGCAAATATCCGTTAAACGTCTACGATACCTATCTACCGCAGTTAACAAAAGTGCTGATACCTTTGAACCGATTTTCATGATACTTGACTAAGAACACTTTCGACTTCTTCACCTGAAAAGCAAAACAAAATCGGCGGGTCTACCGCCTAACTAAATCGGCTTTGGCTTTGTTGTTGCTATCTCTATAATTTCAAGTGAACAGAATAGAGTGAGCAATATCAATGCTAACCAAAGCCTAGCTAAACCTGTCTGGTTTAGTTAGGCGGTAGACTCTCGGCTCGCCTGTTCAGGAGTAGAGGCAGAGACACACACAGACACATGTCAAACTTATAACACCTCGTCGATTTTGCGTCTCGGGTCTGTCTCTATATAGGCTATAGGCCCGTGAACAAAATTTACGTAGTTAAGGAACCACCAGGAGACCTATGGAGGATGATAGAAGGGTATAAAGTAATAAGATTTAGCACTATGCCGTCACTTGTAAGCTGTCCAACAGAGTACAGTCGAAGAGGGGGTTTGCTTGATTTTGTAATTGATTATGTAAGGCATTGGTTCCATACAGTTTCAATACCTTTCCTAATCCATTATTTCACAATGCCGTACAAAAATCATGCGACAAGGAGAAAATATCGAGGGTTGCAACCCCCCCTCTTCGACTGTACTCAGTTGGACAACTTACAAGTGTCGGCATAGTGCTGAATCTTATTACTTTATACCCTTCTATCATCCTACATAGGTCTCCTGGTGGTTCATTTACTACGTAAATTTTGTTCACGGGCCTGTAGCCTATATAGAGACAGACCCGAGACGCAAAATCGACGAGGTGTGACGAGGTTTTTTTTCGCAAGGAGAGAGTCAAGGCCATAATCCACCACTTTAGTCAGTGCGGGTTGGTAGACGACACATGCCCTCGAAAGATTCAAGGTAGATGTCGGTTTGCTCACGATGTTTTCCTTCACCCTTTTTTAAGTTAGCGGCATTGCGCACATGCCTTCGTAAATACAGTGCTGTGCGTGCGATTTGAACCCGGGTCTTCTGGATCGGCAGGTGCTGTTCTTCCGACTAGACCAGCCGTAACTTAACCTGCACCATCGCACCGCAGTCTCGTTGAAAGTGTCTGTGAGAGTGATAACCAGCCTACTAACTACTAACTGTTCCCTCCGCTACGACTCGGGACTCGGGGTTTCTCTCTCAAGAAGAGAGTCAAGGCTACGAGTATAATCCACCACGCTGGCCAAGTGTGAGTTGGCGTATGACATTATTTTACCTCCAAGCGGTATCACACCATCTACTCACTGATTCAATAAGCTTGCAAATTTTGTAGCATTGCTGTATTTACCTGAGTGTATAGCATCAAATATTCCTGCTTACTTGTCTTTGGAAAAAAACATACTTCACGCGTATGGATGGGTGACCGTGAACAAGGTCGCGTTCATCCATCCATATACTAAACGTGTTCGGCGTTGCTTAGCTTCGGTGAAAGAATGAGATATGTATAGAGTGTATTCATCAGACTATTGTACCATCATTTAAATTTATTATTTAAGATTTGAAAGTTGTTAGTTCAAAGAAATCATGTGGAAATTGTAAATCAACATAATATGTTTTTTTGCTAACAATTGAACCGAGCCGCACCTGAATTGTACGTAGCTACGTAGCGTAGTAGAAACCACGAATTCAAGAATTCAGGTTAGCTCTGACTTCGCCATTGATAAGTAGTTAGAATAGTATTAGGTAATATTATATCGACTTATCTATGTAAACACTTATTATTTAAGTTTTGAAAGTTAATTCAATATTTCATGTAAAAACCTCCTTTTTTGAAGTCAGTTAAAAATGTACTTTATGGAAAATAGGTAAACGAAAATACTACTGACAGTGGTAATAAAACCATGTAAAAAATACTGTTTTCATATAAAATTGGTTCAAATGTAGAAAACTAGGTAATTTTTTTATGAGCATCCTTTTATCAAAGTAAGTGAGAAAACATTAGGTAGGTATATAATATATCTATCAATAACTTAGCGTCTTTCGTAGTTTTTCAATATATCGTGAAAAATAATCGCCGGGCAAGGAACTAACGGAACACGGCAATCATTGAATATTTTCTTGTCTTTTTTTAGAGGTTTTCATTTGCGAATGAGGTCTACGTTATGTTAGAGTGTGCTTATCTAGAAGAAACCGTCCACTCTCAATTTGAAGACACCAATATTGTAACCATCGAGAAAAACCCACTCAGGCAACGCATTCTATAGACTAGATGTTCTTGTCATAAAAATAGCAGTAGAATTTCTTTGTTCGCGAGATTTTGTAATACTTAGAAACAATTTAGGTTAAAAATTCATACACAAGACCAAGAACGAAGTATTCTTTCGAAGAATCTAGTTTTGTATTATAAAACCCAAGTTAATAATTCCAATCCATCTACAGCTACACAAAATAATTACACATAAAATAACTATTTTTATCGAATATTTTTTTGTTATTTCTAATGGATGTACCTACTCGTCCATGCGTACAAAAAGTTAAATTTATTTTATGATGCGCATAACCTTACTTTGTGCTGAATGGATTATTTGTAATTATTTACGAGTAAATTGTATTTGATTGTTGGTAGCATTGTGTTTATGTGAACACAAAGTTTTAAGTCAAGGTTGCACGTACTTCCAAAATGTCTAAATGTATGTTTCTGTTTTGTAAATTATTATACGTATTTTATTTTGTTTCGTTTAGTTATCTTAGTTTCAATTTGAGAAAGATGCAGATACAATCGCTTCACACGCATATATGTAGAGGAGACCTTACATAAAATTCTCAGATTTCTATTATGATAAATGCAGAATGGAAATATAGGTACTTGTAGGTACTAATACCGTATTCAAATCGTAAAATGCGAAATTAACTCTGTTAATCTTTGAGACTGTCTGTCTGTTATGCTTTCACGCCTATACTAATGAACCAATTTAAATTAAATTTGATAAAGACTCAATCAAGAGCCTAAAAAAGACAGATTATAATATAAATACTTATCTACCATAAAAAACAGTTTGAAGGGTTAAGCCGTTATTTCAAACGTGTGTATGAAAGTTTCGTCATTATTTGAAGCGTTTTATAACACATAGAAAGGAAAAATTTCGAAAACGTTACATTTTTATTTAGGTACTAGCTGACCCGTGCCCACTTCGTTGGGCATACCTAACGATTTAAATTATTTTATTAATATTAAAACTTAAATTAGCTGTACTAATATTAAAAAAAACTACTTTTTGTAACTTAAATATAAATGTTAGACTTTTAAGGGTTCCGTAAAACGTAAAAACGGAACCCTTATAGATTCGTCATGTCTGTCTGTCTGTCTGTCTGTCCGTCCGTATGTCACAGCCACTTTTTGCCGAAACTATGAGAACTACACTGTTGAAACTTGGTAAGTAGATGTATTCTGTGAACCGCATTAGGATTTTTACAAAAGTTTGTTAAAAAAACAAAAATTAGGGGTGCCCCCCATACTGAGAACTGAAATTCAAATTTTTTTTTCATCATACCTACACGTGTCTACACGTCTATCGATAGGTCTTCAAAAATGATGTTGAGGTTTCTAATATAATTTTTGTCTACACTGAATAATTTGCGCGAGAGACGCTTCCAAAGTGGTAAAATGTGTGTCCCCCCCTCTAACTTCTAAAGTAAGAGAATGAAAAATCTAAAAAAAATATATAATGTACATTACCATAAAAACTACCAACGAAAATTAGTTTGAACTCGATCTGATGAGTAGTTTTTTTTTAGTACGTCATAAATACACTATTATTTAAAACTTCGATCAAAGTTACAACGAACTACAAGAACTATGTGTACTATGTATATTATGTTACTTGCTGCAACGGAACCCTTCATGGGCGAGTCCAACTCGCACTTGGCTACTTTATTACTTTTATGCTGTCGTTGACTTTTTTGTAGGCATTTTCAAGCTCCACATCTTTTCTCTAGAACTCAACAATAAATCTTTCATAGTTAAGGCAGCGTTCGTAAGAAACGCTTTCATTCGACCGTTTTTTCTCCGATTCACTTTGAAAACGGACTACCACGTAAAAGCCTTTTTATTTTTAGTTTTTTTTTTATATAGCCTATGACACTCAGCAATAATGTGGCTTTCTATTGGTGAAAGAATTTTTAAAATCGGTTCAGTAGATCCCGAGATTACCCCTTACAATTTAACAAACACACAAACTTTACTTCTTTATAATATTAGTATAGAAGATTTACATCGCATTTTTTAAAATAATGTTAAGCACGGATTTCACTTCGCAATAAAATACCAGTACCTGGGTGACCGAGCTTTGCTCGGTTTAAACACCGAGTATGCTTAGATACCTACAGATAAAGGGTTCCCAGTAATAAATTTTCTCAAAAAAAAGAAAGAAAACAAAAAGAACCTGAAAAAATAGAGAAGCCATCTGGATTTGAACCCGGGGTCTACTGCTTCATGACCGCCCATCTTATCGACTGAGCTAATATACTGCCGCGCTGGGCTGCGAAATTTACCGTCGCATTCTCATGTTTTTCGTTGTCTAAAAAACGCGCATAAAATGCGTTTTTAAAAATTGAAACCTAGTTAGATCGATTTATCGTCCCCGTAACCCCCTGGATACATAATTTCATGAAAACCGTTTTCGAGATTCAGATTCTATATATATAATTATTGGTCGTAAAGGTATAAGATGACTTACCTAAATACCTACAGGTTTATACGGAACCCTCGGTGCCCGAGTCCGACTCGCATATGGCCGTTTTTATCAATTTTTAATTTGTTATAATTAAAATAAAACCGTTTTAGCATTGAATATCAGACTTTCGTACAGACATCAGAATTTCAGACAGAATATCAAACAATGATAATGTTTTAAACACAGATTACGTAATCTGTGGTTTTAAAACAAGTAGGTACCTACCTACATAAAAATCAAGCCATTTTTTCAATAACCCAATTACAAGTGAATTTATTTATTCATACGCATGGTTTTTAGGGTTCCGTAAAACGTAAAAACGGAACCCTTATAGATTCGTCATGTCTGTCTGTCTGTCTGTCTGTCCGTCCGTATGTCACAGCCACTTTTTGCCGAAACTATGAGAACTACACTGTTGAAACTTGGTAAGTAGATGTATTCTGTGATCCGCATTATGATTTTTAGAAAAAAAATAAAAATAAGGGTTGCCCCCCATACTGAGAACTGAAACTCAAAAAAATGATTTTCATCAAACCTACACGTGTGGGGTGTCTATCGATAGGTCTTCAAAAACGATGTTGAGGTTTCTAACATAGATTTTGTCTACACTGAATAGTTTGCGCGAGAGACACTTCCAAAGTGGTAGAATGTGTGTACTATGTATATTATGTTACTTGTTGCAACGGAACCCTTCATGGGCGAGTCCAACTCGCACTTGGCCACTTTATTTCCACTGACATTGACATTGACCCAGCCATACTCGAACCTCTTGCGCGTAACGATGGCAAAAGGTCTGACGGCATGACTGTTGTTCCTTGGTAGTTGTGTCGGCCATGCCATCTCGCATTCAGCGTGGTTATACCGCCAGCACGCTGGTTACGCTTCCGAGTGGCTTGAATCAAGTTGTGATTATATGTAGACCTCCAGTGCTCTATGGATAATTCAGATGTGCTTAGTGTGAGTAGTTAGGTTTGTAGCGTAGTCTAGTTCTCAATGTATTTATAGTTTTGCTATTATTGCTTTTGCTATTATTGGTTCCGCCCTTTTAAAAAAAAAGTTAATATCAGCACCTTCATGGCAGGTTTTATTGTGACTTTAGGCCACACTGACAAAGTGCGAATAAATCTAAAGTCTACCAAAACGGAGAATAGCTAGGTACCTACATTCGATTTTGATCCATATTCTGTTATCAATTGAATAAAAGTAAACCAATTAAATAGATGTAAGAATTTATATTGACAACTGTTCGATCTTTCTCATATAAAATTTAAAAAGGAATGCCAGTGACCGGCTTAGTTCCATCTACTTATAGCCCCGACCCCTTCAAAACTCTTTTTGAGATGGCGGGTAGAAGTAGATGGTTCCACACCGGCGCCCTCTATACTAATTTTTACTAATCATATCCATTCCTTTAAAGAATCAGATACTTGTTCTTTTATATGACACATATTATTATTTAGACTCAAATCCCAGTATTAAATATAATACTATAAGTGAAATATACTACAAACAAATACAGGTGACAACAATTCGAACCGAATGCAGATCTAAGCTTCAAAATAAATCTGAGCTTGTCGAATCGCTTTAAAATCGATAAGTCGTAGGTAGTATAAACAGTGGCTGTCTACATAAGGGAATTATAAGGAGTGACTGAACTCATTTCAACCTTAATGAAAACAATCTTTTATTCAAAACCACTACAAAACTGGTAGGTATTATGGACGGAAAGTTCTACCCAGCTGAACCTACCTATGGTTTCCTGTTTCACTTTAAATGTTATGTTTTTGTTTTACTTAATAAAAACTTCCAGTTTGGATATCAGGTAAATAGGGTAACCTATATTAGGTAATTGTAACTAATATGTGTACCAGTTATGGCAGATACTTGTAAGGATACCAACTTAGCTATATCTGATACTTGTATCAGTTAATCAAAGATCCGTGTTGGTTACATACACCTATTTAACCTTTCAAGAATACTTTGAATATTCATAATGTATGCTCTACGTTTTACGTATGTGCGTAACTATGGTTAAGTTTAGATTATTAGGGTTTTCTCTCCTAATCTGTCTCTTCTCTCTAATCTTCGCGCCAGTCCTAATTTCGGTAGGTGGAGGTCATCTGAGGCAGACTGCAACGGATACCTTTTAATTGTTCAAAGGACTTATAGCTAAGGTAGATAATTTAATAAAATATGAACAACTAATATGGAGTTGATGTAAAGATTTTTTTGTAGTTTTTTTCACATGCAGTGAAGACATTTTCTATGGCACATCGAAACTTTAGATACAATGAAACTTAGATGGGAATGTAAATAAATCTATCAAAGCTAGTTCTCAACTTCATCCAATGTGGCGCCAATGTTTAATTTTGTTTTTATTGGAAACAAAATAAAACATTTGTGCCACCTGTTCTGTGGTTCACGTAAAGCCACGTAGTACATTTTTACTATAAAATAAATTCTGTCACTACAAAATACGCCCGCCTTTTCACTCCGATATAAATCCAGGCACTACAATTTTTAGCTGGACTGTCTTGTGTCTTTTATTTCAATATCAGCAATAAATGTTGGTGAAACCGCGTCTAGACAAGAGCGTTTTGTAGGACAGCCTGCGGCCAGATAGAGTGATAGCCTACACAAAACAGCCATAAAAGCTGGACTAAGAGAACTGCTGACTGAGCTATGGCGTGCTTTTGTTATTACATCTTGTTTTCGGCAGCAAAACAATTATTATGATGATGATGGATCCGTTACCAAATAAAAACATTTCATAGCGGAAGAATTATCTATAGAATCTGTCTGGCGATCTACCGGCAAGTAGTAATGTGCAAATATGTGCACCGTGTTCCGGTTTAAAGAACATTTTTGTGAAATTATTGAGAAAAAAAATCATCTTCATCATCATTTCTAGGTGGTTTAGTGAAGTGTTAGACAGTGATTAGTATTCTTCAAGTTCGAATAGCTAATTGACAAGATTATATTAGGGCCAGGCGTGTTATTAACCATAAGGTTCATGTCTCGCTCGTCCCTTCATATATTGTAAAAACAGTATTTATTGTAAATAATTACTCAAATTATAAAATATTATTATATTATTATCTACAAAATACGCAACACTTTTTCATTAAATTTAAATCGAATAAAATACTTGCAATAATGTTGCACGATTCCTTTGTGACAAATTGTTTATGTTATTGTTTAATGAATTAAATTATTATTTATTTACCCCACTGCGTTAAGAATCCGGGTCGTTGTGCCTTGGCTGCTATCTTCCTTTATCATTTCAAAGAGGTGATGTAATTGCTTGTTATTAAAAGATAAATCCTCTAATTATATCGCTACAATTTTTTTTTGTTATTTAGACGGAACGAACGATATAAACGCATGATGGTAAACAATAACCCTGATCATTGAAGCACATTGACATGAAGCTGTATTTGAACACGAAGAAGCTAAATTAATCTCTAGGATGGCGCTCATCATCCAGAGATTTTAAATAATTTATATCTTTGCACTCTAATGTCCCCGGATACATTACCCTTTAAGCCGGAACACAGTCATATTTTCATATTAGTTTAGTAGTGGCAAGACTTTTTGCAGAGCCTGTCTAGGAAAGTACCACACCTTTTCCAGTTATTCTACCGCCAAGCAGTAATGTGTAAACATTACTGTGTTCTGGATTGAAGAGTAATAATTCCAGAAAAAATACAAGGCATACAGATAAATCATCTTACATCTCCAAGTCACGAGCGCAGTGCAGTGTTAAGTAATGTTTTATGTGACCTGACTCTTCATGTTCCAATAGCCGCGTGATACTGTGTTGTTATGGACAGGCGTGTTGCTTGTGTTTATTATAAAACAAATACTGCTTGACGATAGAATTACTGGTAAATTATTACATCTAATGTAGCTACTTTTAATATTTTGTAAAATAAGAAAACATCGACTTATCGTCTACTAGCAAAGCCCCGTGGTTTTACTCGCGTAGTACGGGAACGGGTCCCGTTATTTTTCCGGGGTATAAAGTAGCCTATGTGTTCTTCCAGATTATAATCTAACAATGTTCCAAATTTCAGCCCGATTTGTTAAGACGTTACGACGTGATTGAGCAACAAACATCCAAACATTTATAATATCAGTACGAAGTAGGATACTTAGGCCGTTCATTCAAGCTTGCATAAAAATATTTTAATTGACCTCGTTATCCATTTACGCATCAAAAAACTCGCCCTAGGGTAAATCCTAAGTAGATGCTTTTAATGATATTATCAGAAGTCTTACTACGGATATTTATCCACGCGCGAATTATCTTTCTCAACGTGAATTCTGGATTAGATTAAGTATAATTTTATTTATGTGGGGGCTTTTTATCAGTACATAATCATCAGAAAATGCGAACTGATATCAAAATCCTCTGTTATCGACAGGTAGATTACCTACTTCAAGCTACGACGTAATCTTTAGTTGGATTACTTGTATTTTCTATCCGTACTATGATTGGTGTGGTATTCGTAGCGATAGGAATCAATAGATACAGATATTAAAATAATAATATTCAGATATCGAATTATAGATACCACCATACCCCATATCGATACCACAAATTATGCGCATATAATCCCACTAATATTATAAATGTCAAAGTATGGATGTTTGGATATTGGGATGTTTGTTGCTCAATCACGTCTTAACGTATGAACGGATCGGGTTGAAATTTGGAACACATATGCATAAGTATTATAGTATATCTTCTTTTTATCCTGAACCGCGAGGCGCTGCTAGTTAACTTTTAAAGGTGTGGTAAAAGTCATCAGTAAAACCTATTGAATGAACTATGTCATCGGAAAATACCCCGAGCCCGAGTTATAATGGGCTCGCTTCGACGCAAGCATGCATCACAGTTGCCAGTGGCCTAACCTATGCCAATGTGCACGCGGTTAGTGTATGGCAACACTGGGGCTGCCAACAATGCCACCTGGGGCTAGGTGTGGCTGCATCAATTGCAATAAATAAATAAATATTGGTGATGGACATTCCTAACTCAACACTAACTAGCAAACAAAGTTTGTATTATGAGAGTCTGATCACTGTCCTACTAATATGTATATTGGAGGACAATTCACACACAACACCATCCCAACTAAGTAAAGCTTGTAATATGGCAGCCAGGTAGCTGATATAATACTTATATATTTGTAAATACATACTTATTATACATAGAAACACCCAGACACAGTGCAAATATTTGAATTAATCACACAAGTATTTGCACTGGGTGGGGATCGAACCCGCGACCTCCAGCTTCGCAGGCAGAGTTACTACCCACTAAACCACAATGCCAGTCAACTACTAATATTATAAATACCAAAGTTTGGATATAAGTTGCTCAATCAAGTCGGAACGTCTGAACAGGTCTTGTTGAATTTGAACACAGTTAGATTGTACGTAGTCTGGAAGTGAACATGGATACTTTAGATATCGCGGGAAAATTACAGGAACGAGAAAACCTCGGGTAAAATAGCGAGGCGCTGCTAGTTTATGATAAAAGTTTGTTATTGTAAAGATAAGGATCCTATGAAAGAAAAATGTGTTGTGAAATAAAACCAGCCACGTCTTTGTAACGGCACCCTATTTATTGCACATTATTGTATCTTTTTGCAGGGAATAGTTTTATTAACCACGTTATCGAAGAACAATTTTGAAAGGAAAGTACAAAGGCGAAGTTTTAATTACACGAATTTCTTTGATTGTGAACGACATGCTATTTTTATTTAAACGGATACAATTTTCAGGGCGGCTGGCATTTGCAGTGTCGATAAATAAATTGCAAGGGCAGTCGCTAAATGTTGAAAATACATATCTTTCGCATGGCCAGTTGTATGTCGCCTGTTCCCGTATTGGCATACCAACAAATCTATCCATATAATACGAACCAGAAAATAAACCGAAGAATTCAGTGTATCATAAAGTGTTACAAATTTTTTTCATTATTATTTACCTATCTGTATCTGTGGTTTGGAATATCGATGTATGTTTAGCGTAGGTACCTACAACAAACTATGAAAAAACGACACAGTAAGTAAGCAAATACCACTGAAAGAAAACTATCTATTAAACTATGATATCAAGTTTAGTTATAGCAACGGGAAACTTCAATTATAATACTTATTATCGAATACCGTACTGGTTTGAATATCGAATAAGTATACTAAGTATTTCTATGATAAATATTCGACAGTTTATAAAAATGTTGCCGTCTTAGCCCCATCGTGATTGTGGTTACTAAAGAAAAAGGTTTAATTTCATTATACTTGATTAAACCTTCGTTGCAATATTTCTACACAATTTAATATACAAATTTCATTTCATTTACCCCATAACATTGCTTTTCGTTAGGGATAATAATATATTTTCTTAGAAAAACCTAAAAACCATATAAAGTTTTAAAATGTATCCTTTCTTGCAATTTATAAATATTGTCCTACAAAAAACTGATAAACTAGCGACTTTTATGGATGGGGCAACAATAATTTTTATTGCTTTCTTACATTTTATGGAGTGTGATAGCCACACATGTAGATAAGATACCTATAAGTAATATTAGTTTTATTATATGTTTAGGTATCTTAAGACTTTATTTACAAAACCGAATACACACTACAACCATAGTATAAAGAAATACTACCAGTAGTTCATTGCGTTTGATCTTGGGAGAAACGCCGATAATGTCTAGACACAGGTAGGGTTGTCGCAAAAAAAAACGTGGCACCAAAATTAAATTAAAACATACGGAAGATGTCAGCTCTGAGGCGCGCTCCTGCAATACTAACATTATAATGTAGGCAATGCAGGAGTGCGCTTTCCGCGTCTCTCCCCGCGCGCCCCACACGATTGCCCCGTCTAGACGACTTCGTCGAACGACTGTGTGATAGACTGTGCTACAACTAAGTATTTACGCTAAGCACATTCGAATTATCCATGGACGAACATAGAACTACAGAATTCGCGAGTACCTACGAGTATAATAAATATATTATGTAGAGAGTGTGCTGAAACATTGAAAAATGTTTTCTGCGTGTCTGGTGCAAATATGTTACTTACCTACTTAAAAGATCCACTCCGTCAAGTGAAAATAAGCCTTAGGTACCTCACTCATCTTTAAGTATATTGTGAAATTGTTCTACCACCTTACTGAAATTGCCTTGGTTTTGATATTGCTCTTTCTTTAGGTAAAGAAGGGACAACCGCATAGTCATAGGTAACTGGACGTCTACTCTGTTTCTACAAAAACGAAATTTCGAAAAAAAGCTCGCGACTTTCCTACTCTCGTTCTACTTCGTTTCGTCCGATACAACATTGTTTGACGTTTAAATGTTCTAAGCATACTCTAATTAGAGTAGGCTTAGAACATTTAAACGGACAAAACGACGGAACGAAGTAGAATAGGAGTTGGAAAATCGCGAGTTTATTTCGAAATTACGTTTTCGTTGAATTAGAGTAGACGCCCTGTTGTATTTAGGCAATCGTAGTGCGGACTATAATTGCTTATTTTAATGTGTCAAAAGTGTTTTTTTTTCAATATTATTTCAAAGATTTTCGTGGTATCGTTATATCACAGTGAAATGTAGCCAATAAAATGACGTTAAAGACAAAAAATAAAAGCGGCCAAGTGCGAGTCGGGCTCGCCCATGAAGGGTTCCGTAGCAGCAAGTAACATAATAAAAAAGATGTGTGGCACTCGGGGACTGCCGCGGTAAAGCTATTGCATGTTGCATGCATTTTTATCAACATAAGCAATAGGGATGTTAACAATTTTTCGGAATTGCTTTTATTTTGAAGAGTGACATTTGTTTACCATAATTTATCAACTTATGCAATTATATTTTTTTAAATTTGATTTCTACAGTATTTTTGGGATAATGTTGAGTCTGAGTCACATTTGTTTTTATCATAATCAATCTATTCTATGTCATAATGCTGGAAAGGTTGAGTACAAAATAATATAAACTCATTAAGGTAAAATTTCTACAAAATATTTAATACAAAATGCTACTTATTTACATTAAGGTTAAAGTTATACAAAGAGATTAAGTACAAAATATCACTTATTTACAGCAACTATTCAAAACAATCTCAAAATCAAATGAGTCAAACAAACTCTCTTACATCATCATTCATCATACTGTCACATACTTCTCTTAAAATTAATCACACTAACTAAATAAATATTGGTGGACTATTCACACACATGAAAATCTGACCCCAAACTAAGCAAAGCTTGTACTATGGCGGCCAGATAGCTGATATAATACTTATACAGTTTTAAATACATACTTGCTACTAGCTTTACCCGCAACTTCGTCTGTGCAAAATAAATATTAAGGTAATAATACAATTTCATCAAAATCAGTTCTGTTGTTTAGATGTGAAAGCGTAAGATACAATCGTCGCCCATTTCAACTCCAATTTCATCCCCATACAGGTCGAAATTACAAAATTGCTAGAACAAACATTTATTTGTTTCGTGTCAAGTGTCTATATATTATACAGAGTTTCATGGTTTTATCTTCAACGGTTGGGAATTTTCATATTGACATTCATCCCCTATTTCAACCCCAATTTCACCCCATACAGTTCGAAATCACAAAATTGATAAAACAAACATTTAAGTGCTTCGTATCAGGTATCTAGAGACAAAATTTGATAACTTTGAAAATCACGAATTTTCGTACAACAGTTCATCCTTGTTTCACTCTCTTAGGGGTTGAATTTCGCAAAACCCCGTCTTAGTGAGCGCCTACGTGCTAAAAGGGACCTCCATACAAAATTTCAGATTCCTAGCATTTGTAGTTTCTGAGATTCCTTGATGAGTGACCTTTCGCTTTTGTATTTATAGAAGACTAGCGGCCCGCTCCGGCTTCGCTCAAATAATAACCTAGATGTCAACTGCAGCGCCATCTGCCGAGCTGATTTGTGAATCTAAACCTTCCAGGGTCCTACCCAAATATATACAAAAAAACATTCAAATCGGTCCAGCCATTTAGAAGGAGTTTAGGTACTAACAATGAAAAGTGGCATTGGTTTATATTTAATATAGATAGATAAAATATGAAGAAACACCCAGCCACAGTGCAAACATATTTTTTTTATAATGTGACTCATCACTCTATATTATAAACGAGCAGGACATGTGCCTGATGGTAAGCAACATGCCTGCCACATAACAGCACAGTGACACGCTGCTTTTGGAACATGAAGAGTCCAAATTATTACCTGCAGCACTGCACTGCGCTCGTCACCCATAGATATAAGATGTATTATCTGTATGCCCTGTAATTTCACTGGAAACATTGCCCTTCAAACCGGAACACAGTAATGTTTGCAGATTACTGCACTGGGTGGGAATCGAACCCACAACCCTCAGCTTCGCAGGCAGAGCTACTATACCCACTAAGCTCATGGCTTCTAATTCGCTCGCCAGTCTAATTCACTAACATAAGATTATTTTTATTAGTTTATTATTACTTCATTATACAACTGTTAATGTTTAATTTTTTTTATTTTCCTGTTCAATTCAATTCATTTATTCGAACCATAAATCCATAAGAACATGTGGTAACGTCATTCACAAAAAATCAAAGAATCTGTGTACATAATAAGATAAAATAACTAAGGTAAAAATTAATATAAGCAGCTGTAAAGGAGCCTCAGCAATTTAAAGCAGTGAATTGTGTGTGAATTGTCCACCAATATTTATACAGTATACTAAGTACATGATTGAGTACAAACAATGTTACACCAAAAGTTTTAAAAATCTACTATTTTACCTTACTACAAGATTCCAATTTCAACACATTTCTCTTCCATATGTTATCTTTAACTTTGATTAACACTTGACTTTGTTGCCTTGCTCAATAGGTTTTTATTTCATTTTTAAACTTGATTTCATTGAGAGCTTGTGCAGGGATTGCAAAAATATAGAAGCGTAGGAAATACAATTTTGTGTTTATGGTGTGGTTTAGGATTCAGATTTAATTTCTGCCATTGACTTTGATTTTTTCTTACATACATTATACATTGATAAATATATGTACAATGATCCCTTCATTGCTATCATACTAAAGTTGTTATGTGGTGAAAATCTCCCGTACTGATTCTCTAGCTGATAAATTATATAAACCATGGATTGCTTTCTTTTGCAATATGAAAACATAGTTCCTGTCCGCAGCCTTTGGCTGTAGCTTCTTCCACAGATTTATCATAGGCACAGGTATTTTCAGATGAAGTTGCTCCTTATCCCATATCCAAGGCTGTTTCATATTTTATTGTGTTCAGGACATACGCGACACTTGACAGTACACACATTTAGATCTCTTTTTATTTGGACATATCCAAACAACATCATCGCATAAGATAATCTTGAAGACCTGAAACAAGCAAACAAACGCTTATTATATTTTACGCACATAACCTAACTTTGTAAACAGTGTTAAAGATGAAGTTCTAAGCCGAAAATCATCTATTACATATTTATGTACTAGACTGATTTATGTATTATACATAGGTAAGTAGTATTAAACGTAAAACTGTACTTACAAAGATGTTTTCACGTTCATGAATTATTCTGAACTACAAAAGTCTTTGTTTCTTGATTGCAGAAAAGTTTGCCTTCTTTGGTAAATTGGAACTACCTATTCCCTTTAGTAAATCCAGATTCCATATTGTTAAGCCAAAACATCTCAATTATAGCACGCTTCTTGGAACATGAAGATTTTCAGCTTTTTCACTATATTTTGCTTTTATGTGGCTTTTATGGCACTTTGTTTTTTGTTTATTCATATTTAGTGACATTGACATTCATGTACATCCAAAAATTTTAAACGTCGCGAAATCAGTGTTCCATCTACTCAAAATATTTATCCCAAAACTTAAGTTAAATTAAAAATCCCTAAAATTGATGAAATAGTGAGCTAGTGAGCTTTTACGCTGACATTATTGCTTCATTGATATACCTATTCCAAAATATGCTATGATAATAGCCGTTAGAAAGTTATTTTCCCGTTCTCTACGTACTCAAATCCACTACGTATCACGGGAAATCCGTTAAGTTGGCAACACTGCTAAGAGCATTTAGTCTGTAAATGTAAAACCATAAGATTGAAAGTTGAATGACCGAGTGGGGAGGACGGCGTGACAGTCTTCCCTCCCTCTTTTTTTGTGAACATAAGAAAGAGATGCACCATTAGTAACAATCGGTCTCCAGGCCCGCGATAAAAGCTATGCAATAGCTTAATATGCAATAGCTTAATAAGTTCTTGTAGTTCGGTGTAACTTTGATCGATGTTTTAATTAATTCGATGTATATTTATGACGTACTAAAAAACTACTCATCAGATCGAGTTCAAACCAATTTTCGTTGGTAGTTTGCATGGTAATGTACATCATATATTTTTTTTAGTTTTGTCATAGATCTATATATTAGCTTTTTACACATTGAAAATAAACTCAAGGACCCAAAACCCTATGTCTCAACATCAATCGGCTCAAATATCAAATAGCTTCCCAGGTTTGTTGGAACGAAGTTTTTTACAAACTAAGGGCTCCCACACAAAACTGCGATGCGATGCGATGCGGCGCCGCATCGCATCCCATTGCAGTTTTTTGTGGGAGCCCTTAGAGGAGATAGGGACTTTGCTGCGCAACCGAACTAAAAAAAGAGGGAGACTAAAACCGTAAGAATAGTTATTTGTTGTACAAGAGTGCAAAGTGGCTTTTTAACCGCGTGCTCAATTTTGATGACCGAGCAAGCGAAGGATTCTAAAGTTGAATCACGAGCGTAGCGAGGGATTCAAAAATTAGAATCCTGAGCGTAGCAAGGGAATCAAAAGGGCACAAGGTGAAAAATCTTTGCACTCGAGTGTAACACGTAATTTTTCATCCCCCCCTAGCGAGGAAATTACTAAACGCTTTGCGCATTTTCAGTTTCAGTCTGTTGGCGTTAAATAAACTCCTTGGTCGCTAGAATCACTTATTATTATGGTATTTCGGTTTTTCACTTGTATTCAATTTTATAAATTTTAAACTTAAGTTTATTTAGCCATGGTTTTAAGTTTTAACAATAACAATATGACGTGAAAATATGGAGAGTTGACCGATAGAGCTAAGGAGTTTCATGTGTACATGAAAAAGTGTCCGCCCAAATGCATTAAATTATAGTAGCGCTAAATTTGCATCAGGGTACATTTTAAAGGAAATTAATAAACGTACTATTCAGAATTCATGAAAGAAAAATATTGGCAGTCATAGGCACTGCCGATAGATAGTTACCATTATAACTAAGAATTAGATTTTTACTTTGGAAACTACGCGTGTGAAACCGGAGGGCGTGGCTATGAGCATGGCCATCTAGAAATGCTGACACATTTTTAAATGGCAATGGGAAAGGCTGAGGCATTTCTAGATGGCCATTGGCTATGGTCCCGAGTTTACCCGAAGATTTCTTATCATTCTCGAGCGTGACGCTAGAATTAAATTGACAGCCCACGAAAAATCTGTCTTTGGCGCGCCAAAAGAAGTTTTGACTTCAAAATATATTGTGCCTACATGTTTTCTCAAAATAGTAATTATTTATTTGATGTTATATTTACTACATTACTTTGTACTGCACAAGTAGTTGAAATTATCTATTAGTTACTATTTTAGTAGTCAATAATATTTAATTATTTAACTCGGTAACTCGGCATATTTCAATTCGATTACAATTGATTCATTCATAGCATTTCAAAATGTTTTGCCATTTGAAATAACATTCTTTACCTCTATCCTCCATACGTGAAAAGAAAATTGCGCGCAAAGCATTTAAAAAAAAGTACACCAAAGAGGTTCCGAGTATGAGTTTTTAACAAATTAAAAATAAATGTATGATGAATTCGACACCAAGGAGGTAGAAATAAATAGGTTAAATTAGGTTTTGAATTCAAAACCTCAGTACACACGATGTTCTAAATTTAAATTTACTTTAACCTCTAGAGGGTAAAAACGACTTTTGCGCCCTGATATCGAGGAGCAAAAGTACCTACTCTTTCCGAGCTGGTGGGATGAAAAAATATTTAACGGGAGTGAGACCGTATGAACTGCCCGTGGTTAGTGTAATATATAACAGAAGTGAGACCGTAAAAACTGCCCGTGGCCAGTGTAGCCAACTTTATTTTTCAGGTGATCGTACCATAAATAATAAAATTAAGCAACATTTTTGCAAATTGTATTGCTTCTATATTATCCGAAGGAATTTCGTTCCTACCTGGTGTCCCTTGGCACCACATCTTTTTTTGCTAAAGACGGTTATCAGAATTACTGCACCAGCCCTACTAAGTGTCTCTGGAAGATGTGACGTCGTCAAAGTATCAACACAAGTAATTTAGCTTACATTACATAATTAATTAATTTAAGTGCATAGGTACCAAAATAAAGTAATTGCAGCAAACATACCACTTGCGTAAATGTCATAAATATTGTCTTGCTGACTTGCGCGATTTAGTTTTCGTTGTGTCCTTACGAAACAAATAGGTACCTAAAAAGGAATACTGAGCATGATACATATTTATGTAATAACTAATAAGTAGATATGGGGAGATTATTACGAAGATTAGTATCAGAATATCTACAATTTTTCAATCAGAAATCGATATCTCGCCAAGAGAAACAGAAGCAAACATTGATGGAAGTTATTACGACGGTTCACTAGTCTACACACTATTAAGTCAAAGTACTTTATTCATAAATGTACAATTTACACGTCAATAAATAAAAAATAAAAACAAAAGAAAGAGCATACAAATTATATACATTTTCAACGTTTGAAATGACTACTTTACTGTATTATAATAATTATTGTACAGAAAACTGTCAAGCATTATATGAGTATATAATATGTTTTTATAACAATTGTACTGACCCATGTCAAATTTTTGTATACATTTTTATAGTACTTTGCCATCACTCTTTAAAAATTCGGTGTAACTATAAAAAGTTTGATCGATAAGCCAGCACTTTAATCTGTTTTTGAAGCTATTATTATCATTAATCAAGGAAATAGTAAGCTTGATTTACCGGGAATAGTAAGCATGATATACTGCATCGAAATACCGGAGCCTTCGTATAACTTTTTTTTATTTTAGAGAGTGACGAGACGAGCAGGACATGTGCCTTATGGCAACGCGTAAAAAATAGCGAGTAATCACCTTACGCAATTAAAGACACACTTTTACATTAAAGATAGTATTATACAAAACTGGGGTTTCCAGAAAGCCTACGCTAAGTCGAATGGTTCCTGTGCTGTTGAACAACTACTAAGCTAAGCATGATCATGTCAACCCTGTTATTGCAAAGAATTGGTAGCCACAGCTCATAGGAACTGCCGATATAAATGAAAACTTATAATTTAGACTTTTAAAGGAACTACAGACGAACCCTTCTATCAGAGGAGAGTTCTATGTGAGTGACGTAAAAGTGGGTTGGACCCTCAACGTTTCATAAATTGCCTCAGTATTAAACAGTACCTACTAAGGTTGTACAATAATACCTGTATAGTGTGTATAGCTACGGAAATACAACTACTACGCATCGATATAAATCAATGGATGTGCCCTCCCAAACTTCAGGGGCACGGAATTATGTTATCGTTGGGAAGAGTGAGCTCACTCTTTCCGTTTTAGTCGATTGTAGGAAGAGGTGAACGCCGGACGTTTATACCTATCGCTATTCAACTATTCATTGTCAACAACCAAAATAAGTAAAACCGCAACATAGCTCGCCGCTAGCGGTTCTAGGGGTCAAGTAGATTAGTAGTAGTAAACCAGTCACGCTACACACAGAGACGCAATTTGTTAACGATTTCAAGGAGCTGAGGGCAAATCTTTTGATTTATATCGATGCTATTACGCATATAGGTGACAAAAACTCAAAAGATTTAACACGCACGTACCGCTCCGCCACCGCTCCGACGCTACGTCATTATGTTAGCATGTCAGTGATGTGAACCCATACGATTTTCTTCCACCAAAAAGTGCTAAACTTGGTTAAATAAACTTTCACTTTAAAAAAAACAGGGCATTCAAAGGCACCATTTTGGACTCGTCCTCGTAGAAAAGTCTAAATAGTAAATACCTACCTAAGTACCTTTGTACCGAATCCTACTATAAATAAATGGCAATGTTTGGATGATTGTTGCTCATTCACGTCGTAACGTCTGAACTCGAAATTTGGAACATATCTAAATTACGGTCTGGCTACTTTTTAACCCGGGAAAATAACGGGAACGGGAACTAAGCGGGTAAAACCGCGATGAGTTGCTAGTAAATAATATTTTCGTAAAAAAGGTTTCGAAATTAAATTAAGTAAGTGATTAATTAAATTCGTCGAAAATAAAAGTTGTTCACAGTGATTGATAAAACGCACCCCTTTCGATGAATTACGGGTGTTCTGCATAACCCACTATATTTGTAATAAATGTGTAGGTAAGTATAAGTAAACAATATTTTCTTTGTTATCTATCTGTTTGATAACATTAAGTCTACTTCATTGTGCACTACAGAGGGTGTTGAACGCTAGATAATAAATAAGGCAACGCAGGATGAGTGCTGTGAAACGAAAGGGCTTCTAAATTTATCATCAGGATACTCTGAAATACGAAAAAAAATAGCAACAGTCATAGGGACTACCGATAGAAGTAAAAATATACATCCTATAGGTATAATCCTACCTATACTTCTATACTAATATTAGAAAGCTGAAGAGTTTGTTTGTTTGTTTGAACGCTAGGATCTCGGAAACTACTGGACCGATACGAAAGATTATTTTTTTGTTGGATACTCCATTTATCGAGGAAGGCTATAGGGTATATAACATTACGCTACTATCAATAGGTACGGAGTATGAGTGAAGAATGTAAAGAAAACGGGGAAAAATTTCTCTTCGAGAGCTTTAGTTCCGTGAATTTAAATATATATATTGGTGGACAATTCACACACAACACCATCTGACCCCAAACTAAGCAAAGCTTGTATGATGGCGGCCAGATAGCTGATATAATACTTGTATAGTTTTAAATACATACTTATTATACACAGAAACACCCAGACACAGTGCAAACATTTGAATTCATCACACAAATATTTGCATTGGGTGGGAATCGAACCCACGACCCTCAGCTTCGCAGGCAGAGCTACTACCAACTAAGCCACGAGGCCAGTTTAAATTCTCTTTGGTCGCTGAAGTCTGTGACGGCGCGTGTCTACATTTGAAGTTTGTGTCATTTGAAGTAATCAAATTTGTTCTACAACAATGCATTGTTGCTTATTTACGTATTTTTAGGATTCCGTAAAACGTAATAAAGTGGCCAGCAATGGATATTTTAGTATGGATTTTCCTCAAATAGACGCGGGTGAAACCGCGGGGCACAGCTAGTAATATTATAAAGGTGAATGTAAGTTTGTTTGATAAGCTTAAATGCGAATACTTACTACTTAACCAATCATCATGAAACTTTGTACACATTTAATCATTGAAGGTATTAGAAGTAAAATAGACTACTTAGGGGCGATAAACATTATTTATTCTCAAATTGTTCGTGATTTTACCAATCGAAAAAAACGTCTAACGGCGTGTCCCGCTGCGCTGTTCCGCTTGTAAATTAGAAGTCTTCCGAAATCCAAATTTCGAGGAATTTGGTCATCCTTTAACCCATAGTCGTCCAGCTTAGTGGATCAAGACCTTGACTCTCTCCTTGTGACAGAAGCCCCCGAGTCCCAGCTGTGAGAACATAGAGCTGGTTATGATGTCTGTTCAATCTATTTCGGACCATTTCTTGTTTCGTTTAGGACCGTAATAAATTGGTAGCTCTAGCTTTTCCACACACTGTTTGTGTATGTTGTTATAGCGGAATTAACAAATAGTAAAATAGTCCACGCCACAGCAAGTTTTTTGGAGGGTTTTTCTATTAGTTCTATAAATAAAACTGTACAAGATAAACTTGATATCAAATTAAACGTAATTTGTATCGTTGCAGGAAATGTTACAAACTGACTAAGAGCGAGTACAATAAAAAATATATTTAGTAATAAAAACACATGTAAGGTGTGTGGACCATGGAAGGCCACTGTAACGAATAAACAGTTTTTATTCGTTAATTTACCGGATAAATGAAAGGAAAAATGTGTTAAGTACTGCTTTGTTTTAGTGTGTAACACATAAATTATTGTTCTTTATTGTAGATGTAATGGATATTTAATAAACTTAAGCTTTCGTAGGCTCTTCCATTTGGCCTTACAAGAAACAGCGGTCCAAACAAGGCCAATATTATAAATCGGACGTTTAACTTAAAACTTTAGTCGGATCACAAAATAGTCACTTTTTTTATAACTACATAAAAATCTCTTTCATATAAACGAAACATTTAATGTTTAATAAATTATTATCTTATATATAAAATTCTCGTGTCACAGTGTTTGTTTCCGTACTCCTCCGAAACGGCTTTACTGATTTCAACCAAACATTTATATGCATTTTCAGTAGGCCTGAGAATCGGCTACTAGCTATTTTTCATGCCCGTAAGTGACAAGGGTTGATCACACCAAAAAATTTTTTTTTAGTTTTCTGTCAAATTTTTTTGTTTTTATTTTTTTATAATGTGGCGTTCAAAAATGTATACAACCCTAAATTTTTACCTTTTTATCACCAACCCCTATTTTTTAATAGCCATTTTAGTAATTTAATCATTTTTCATCCCGGTCGATAACTGATCAATTATAGTCTTTTTAGGGTTCCGGAAAACGTAGAAACAGAACCCTTATAGATTCGTCATGTCTGTATGTTTGTATGTCTGTCCGTCCGTATGTCACAGCCACTTTTTGCCGAAACTATGAGAACTACACTGTTAAAACTTGGTAAGTAGATGTATTCTGTGAAACGGATTAAGATTTTTACAAAAATTAAAAAAAAAATAGGGCTGCCCCCATACTTAGAAATGAAACTAAAAAAAAATTTTTTCATCAAACCTGCACGTGTGGGGTGTCTATAAATGATGTTGAGGTTTCTATAATCAGTTTTGTCTACACTGAATTATTTGCGCGACAGACCCTTCCTAAGTGGTAAAATGTGTAACTTCTAAAATAAGAGAATGATGAAACTAAACAAAATATATGATGTACGTGCAAACTACCAACGTAAATTGGTTTGAACTCGATCGGATGAGTAGTTTTTTTCTGTACGTCATAAATACTTGGCTGCTTTTATTTGTAAATGGTTTTCACTCTATTTCGATTAAAATTTCCCGGAGCTTATGGCAAATCTAAAATCTTCTATAATATAAAAATGAATCGCAAAATGTGTTGGTAAGCGCATCACTCAACAACGCCTGGACCAATTTGGACAATTCTTTATTTTAAATGTTCTTTGAAGTCCAAGGATGGTTTTTACGGCCAGAAAAAATCGAATAATTGCCGGGAAAACTCTAAACACAGCCCTTTTCTTTTTCCCATACAAACGTTTTTTAACTAAAATGTTAAGGCAATTTGAGATTTATTGCGATTGAATAAAGTTCATATTAAATGAAGTGCTTTCCCATTCAAACGTTTTCTAACTAAAATGTTAAGGCAATTTGAGCTTTATTGCTATGAAATAAAGTTCATATTAAATAAGAGGCATTCGCTTATGCCTAAGCAATATATGTGTGTTCCTAACGTCAAGGAGTCAATTGGCACTTTATTTTTTCCCGCTGCACAAAGTTTAAATTCCATCATGTCTATCAAAACAGTTGGAGGATAGGAGGATCTAATGTCATGTTCCGAAACCCATTTAGAAGAAACTCAACAAAAGCGATGATATCGCGAACCAAATTAAATTGAATAATCACAAAACGTAACACTCATTAGTACTGATTTTCAATTTGGTCGGCTTCACGATATTATTTACTTTGATTTAGTTTCGGCACGCGATACAAAATGCGTCAGTTTTCACGTCATTATATCAATCAAGTGTCAGTCAAACACAAACCGCGTAACCAAAAGTGTTTATTGACTAATCCACATAGAGCCATTAATTAAAAAAAGTGTGTTATTATTTTGAATTATTGATTGAATATCCCTATCCGTACAAAATGATTTGAATACACATACAAGTTTGTGCTGTGGAGTGCAATATATTTGGTGTAAAACTAACGGACAGAATACGAAATACCATACTGCGTTCCAAAACCGGAATAGTCGATGTGACTCAAAAAGCAGCCAATTTGAAAAAGGGATCGGGCTGGACATGTTTGCTGCATGTCGGATGATTATTGGGCCAAAATTACCACACTGAGGAAGCCAGGGTAGCGATTCTGAAACCATTCGGTTGCATCCGACACGGAATCTCATCTCTCGGTCTTTGTCTTATCTGTTTAGCATGACAAAGACCGAGAGATGAGATTCCGTGTTGGATGCAACCGAATGGTTTCAGAATCACTACCCAGATTGCTAACGACGACGCGGCAGACCAAAGAAACGATGGCGATACAACCTCTACAAATATCGGAAAGACTGGACTGTATTAGCCATAGAAAGGGAAAGTGGAAGGAGGGTATGGAAACCGTTGCCCAATATTGGGACAAGACAGCCACATGATAAATAAATATTAATACCTACGAGTTAAAGAATTAGTTAATAAATAACATAAATATGTCAAATTTAAATTATTACAAAAGTAATATTCTTTTATTCCACAAATAATACCAATTAATTGAATTTTATCTTTTATGATATTTATTTTAATTTTTCGTATTATGTAAATGAGATAGATGCAAATGAATTAAATGCCAAAATTCAAGAACAAATTACAGGCAAACTGAGGATTTATAAATCAGTTGATTCGATTCAAGATGATGTCGTCAACAACTACCTATCCACCGGAATTTTTGAACTCGCTGGATTTTCCAGGATTGCCACCTCATACCTAATCTTCAAGTTGGATCGGTAGTTAAAATGTTGTGAAATATGAACGAACCGCGTCTTTCCAACGGCACACGGTTAGGTATAAAAAATACTGAATAACGTGATAGAAGCACCTATACTGAAAGGAAAGTATAAAGGAGAAGACGTTTTGATACCACGCGTCTCAATTATTCCGACTGATGCACCATTTGAGTTTAAGCGACTACAGTTTCCTGTGCGGCTTGCTTTTGCTATGATCATAAACATGTCCCAGGGGCAACCTTAAAGTGTTTGTGGTATTAATCTAGAAAACCCATGATTCTCACATGGTCAATTGTATGTTGCAAATTGTCCATGTGCCAGGTAATCAAACAAAAAACATCGTATATCACAAAGCACTATAATGAAAATAAAACTGAAACTAAACTAAAAATTTTTGGTCATAACTTGATTAACAATAAAGGGACTCATCATCATTATCAGCCTATTTAATATTCGTCCACTGTTGGACGTAGGCCTCTCCTAATGAACGCCACAAGGTGCGGTCTTCTGTATTCTGCATAAAGGGATTACTTGCTTTTAAATGCTTATATACGTTGAAGTAAAATGTTATTAACTGTATCAAGTTTCAACGGTATAGTTCTTATAGTTTCGAAAAAAAATGGTTGTGACGTACGGATGGACAGACAGTCACACATGACAAAGCCATAAAGGTCCAGTTAGTACGTTTTACGAAACCGTAAAAATGGATCTTCGAAATGTATGTACCTACGCTCATAGCTTTTGAATGACTGCACCGAATAGGATGATTCTTTGTTTATTATTGTCGGGACAAGTTTTGTAAAGCAGAAAGTCTAGAAAATGTAGACAAAAAATACATGGTGGTACGAAGTTCACCGGGTCAGCTAGTCTTATATATAAAATTCTCGTGTCACAGTGTTTGTTTCCTTACTCCTCCGAAACGGCTTTACTGATTTTTACCGAATTTTATATGCATATTCAGTAGGTCTGAGAATCAGCTACTAGCTATTTTTCATACCCCTAAGTGTTAGGGGTTGTTCACCCCAAACATTTTTTTTTTAATTTTTGGTCTAATTTTTTTGTTTTTATTTTTTTATAATGTGGCGTTAAAAAATACATCCAACCCTAAATTTTTACCCTTTTATCACCAACCCCTGTTTTTATAGCCATTTTAGTAATTGAATCATTTGACAGTGAACTCCTAAACGACGGGACCGATTTGAATGTTTTTTTTGTGTGTGTATTCGAAGATGGTTTAAATTCACAAATAAGCCCGGCAGACGGCGCTGCAGACAGTGTCTAGGTTATGTCCGAGCGAAGCCGGAACGGGCCGCTAGTCATTTATAAACTTCACTGTCAAATGATTAAATTACTAAAATGGCTATTAAAAATAGGGGTTGGTGATAAAAGGGTAAAAATTTAGGGTTGTATGTATTTTTTAACGCCACTTTATACAAAAATAAAAACAAAACATTTTTTCCGAAAATTAAAAAATATTTTTTTGGTTTGAACAACCCTTATCACTTAGGGGTATGAAAAATAGCTAGTAGCCGATTCTCAGACCTACTGAATAATATATGCATATAAAATTTGGTAAAAACCAGTAGAGCCGTTTCGGAGGAGAAAGGTAACTAACACTGTGACACGAGATTTTTTTATATAAGAAGATAGTTTTATCAGAGTTCCAAATTTCAGAACGTTTAGCTCAGTTAAAATCGTGATTGGGCAATAAAATCCAAATTTTCGCAGTTATAAAATTAGTGGGATTATATTTATTTGAACCTATTTGATAAATAATTTAACATTGATAAATGTTTACTAAAGTTTTTAT
The DNA here is from genome assembly GCA_963693475.1 of Ectropis crepuscularia. Taxonomy (NCBI): domain Eukaryota; kingdom Metazoa; phylum Arthropoda; class Insecta; order Lepidoptera; family Geometridae; genus Ectropis; species Ectropis crepuscularia. The sequence continues at coordinate 10,094,302 of OY856357.1, read as the reverse complement.
CATATCAACTGAGTATAAGTGGCAAATAAACAGCGGTTTACCTTGGTTACCAGGTAAGTAGTTTTGTGACTTTTGTGCAGATTAATTTAGGTAAGACTTCATTTTTATACATTCATATCCGGTAAGTTATTGGGTTTGTTGCTCAGGTGAAGAACATATTAAGGAGGTACCAAGCTGTATTGTATCTTGTATTCATAAATAATTAATTAACAATAACATTTGAGAGAACGTGCAACTGATCTGCGTGATCTTTATAGATCATGCAGGGCTTGGTATCGTTACCAAGTTGCCCTTTTTCATCGAACTGCTCGTAGCTCGAAAAAGCGACATCGTTTCATGGTTGACGTTCCAAAAACTCGAACGAAGATGTTAAACTCTATTTTTGTAATAAAAACGTCTAGGCTGGGATATTTTGCCTGAGTGGGTTTTTCCTGTGCATTATAACTTTTGCGGATTCAAATCTAGAGTAAATCGGTTTCTTCTAGGTAAGCGAGATCCATCGTAGACCTCATCGTCATCAGGCGAGATGGCGTTACAAGTGTTAGCAAAATATGTAAAAAAAAAACAACTTTGAGCGTTGCTACGTCTTGTCGCGGCGTTCTCTTCGTATTTAACGAAAGTTGTGCACTATTCTGAAGAAAGTATCAGAATTATTTGTCGGTTCCAGTTATCCAGCTTTGGCTCCAGGGTAGTCACATATAGCAAGCAACTTTTTTGGCAGGGTCTTGCAGCGGAGTGGGACAGCAATAGTGGGGGCATGACCTCTCGCTGGGATGGGTCCAGTATCTAGGTGGAGCACTGATTAAAAAGCATGCATCTACTTATCGCACTGTTTTGTGACATGACCACGACTATGTGACACCTGAGAGAACACCTGAGATATAAACAACATGAAAACCATTATATTTGGACATTTTTCACACTATCCAAAGTCAAAGTTCTTTATTCATAAATGTACAATTTACACGTCAAATATTAATTAAATAAAAAAAACAAAGGAAATAGCATACAAATAGTATACATTCCTACAAAGTAAGGACCCGGGGGGTCACAGTCGTGGTCAAGTCACAAAACTGTGCGATAAGTAGATTCAGTGTTCCACCTAGATACTGGACCCATCCCAGCGGGAGGTCATGACCACACTGTCGCTATCCCACTCTGCTGCAAGACCCAGCCAAAATAGTTGCTAAAGAAGTTATACAAAAAAAATGCATCCCAATACAACCCGGTAACCGAACCAGCGACCTTTATAGCAGGAGAGGTATGAATGGAGCGCGTCACTGCAGTTGCATGTTGCATTGTGTCATTGAACGCTGTCGCCGCGCTTGCCAACAGCATCGGCGCTGCCAATGGCCCGCGTCAGCCGTACATCATGCAAAACGTAAATAGATTTTCAGTTACATCATTAGGTGTGAATTTATCCGGCAATAAATATTGGTTTAGCTGAAGATGGACGGATTTTAGAACCTTTGTTGTTATTGTTGGCCTAAATAGCCCTAATTTGTGTTTCCTCTCTTAGTCTGTGGTTGGGAATCGGGTCCTTCTCTCACAAGGAGTATCTATATATAACGGTTTTTGAAGTGAAAACTTGTTTTGGCGCGCTACAGACTGATTTTTCGTGGGCTGTGAATTGAATTCTAGCGTCACGCTCGGGAATGATAAGAAATCTTATAAGTTTTCGCTTCTGTTGGCAGTTCCTATAACTGCCAATTTTTTTTCCTTATAATCTATCCTAGTCTTAAATAAACTTCACGGAGTCCGAAGTGTATACGTCTTTTATGTTGAGATTACTTTACATTTTATTGCTTTTGGCATGCAGGAAGAATTAAATAACAGGTAAGTACATCATCTGTCCGTATATCTAAACTAAATCGAACTTCTCAGAAAGCTCATCATAAAAATCTCAAAAAAAAATCCCGTCTAAAAGTCTTCATCATCGCCGAGTTGCGATTTTGGTGGCCATCTTGAAGTTGTAATCCCTGATGGCACTCGGTAGCGCAGCTGACGTTCGCAACACAAAATGACATAGATACCTAGTCTTGAATTCGTCGGTGTATTCGTACGGCCGATTTACATCAGACGAGCGAATGCTCATTCTATCCCCACTGTATCAAATTCAATTTGTATTTTATTGTAAACAAACGTAGAGCATTCTTTCGTTGTTTTGTTTGCGTTCGCAAAGATTCTATGGAATATATAATATGGAAAACGCTAAGAACGATCTTTCGTTTACACTAAAAGATCGAGGAAGAATGCTCTTGTTCCAGCTCTAGCTCTATGTTCGTTCAGTTTAAATCGGCCTTTACATAGAAGTCCCAGTGTGCTGAGAGGCCGAGACAAAGCTAAAAGGGCAAAGACAAACGTTAAAATTTGTAAAATAAAAAATGCAAGGAGGGCGAAAGGTCCGATCAGTTTTACCCACGTAGTTTCCGTTCACGTCATTTTCCCGGTACAAAAATATAGCCTACCTATATGTTGTTTCAGACTATTTTCTAACTGTGTTCCAAATTTCAACCCGATCCGTTTAGCCGCTCCGACGTGATTGAGCAACAAACATCGAAATATCCAAACTTTTGCAATTATAGTATTTAGTAGGAAATAGTAGGATTGACTAAGAATTTTTACATAGTAAAGACTATATTTCAAAATAAGTGCAAGAACAGCAAAAAGTGTAGACAATAAGCCAAGTGCAAGGTGGCAGATGTCACATGTCTTAGGAAGATGTTTTACTTATAACATGTAGCATGTAGGTATAATAGGGTACAATCCTCAAAAAAACTAAGTAGCCCGTTAGTTAGATTGCCAAAAAATATTGTACACGTATTTTTTCTTTTGTTTCACAAACAAAAAATGACGAAGATACAGAGCTTCGAAGTTTCGTGTGACTTCACTTGTGAGTACGATTTTTACTCACGAGTGACGTCGCGACCCCCCACTCTCGAAGTTTGGTGGTCTATATCTTTGACGATTTTTAATATTATGAAAAAACAAAAAATATCTGTCCAATATTTTTCCATGATCTAGCTGACGGACTAATTAGGATGGTGTATTTTTGACCCAGTCCGGTACCCTATTGTGAATTTTGAAGTTATATTCCGAGACCTTGCACCAGAAAAAAATATCTATGGATTAATTTTGCCCCGTTACTCGCCAGGTAGGTCTGAAGCTCCGTGTTGCTTGTTTCTATATAATATAGGCAGTGACTGATCAAGAGTTCTGACCGCCCTGGGCTAATTATGAGGACGCAGGACGCGACCCCACCAGCCCTTCTACCGCCTAACTAAATCGGCTATGGCTTTGCTATTGCTGTCTCTATCATTTCAAGCGAAAAGAAAAGAGAGAGCAATATCCAAGCTGACCCACCGAAGCTGTGTCCAAGCTTTTTCAGTTCATAGCGCATTTAGTGTTAGTGTTTTGTTTCCGTCTAGCTGAAACATGTAGGGTAGGTGCAATGATGCCTAGATTTATGTTGCATGCGAAGACAAGATATCACGCCACGCCCCCCTGATCCTCGCGCCGTAGGCTACAGCCGAATTAAGGGTTAATCAGGCCCTGATAATAGGAGAGCTATGTGACAAGATTTCGGCTTGTCTCAAACACTTACCTGAAAATTGGTGCCTACTCTTAGAATATTAGGTAACGCCAGGAGCAGAGATCGTACTAAATATAAATGCCTAAGTTTGTATAAGGGTGTGGATGTTCGTTACTCTTTCATGCAAAAACTATTGAAGGGATTGGATTCGGTAGATACATTTTTTTATAGTAGATAGGTATAGAGTGACGAGCAGGACATGTGCCTGATGGTAAGCAACATCCTGCCACATAACAACACAGTGACATGCAGCTATTGGAACAGGAAGAGTCCAAATCATTACATAGCACTGCACTGCGCTCGTCACGCCCATCGCGCCCTTTTTTTTAACGGAATGCTCTTAGCTCTAAAACTCGACATCGTTCTATGATTGATGTTCCAAGCACACGAACGAAGAGATATGACTCTATTTTTGTGTTAAAAACGTCAAAGCTGTGGAATACGTTGCCTGAGTTTTCCCGAGGGTTACAATCTTTGTGCCTTCAAATCGAGAGTGAATCGGTTTCTTCTAGGTAAAAACGCTCCATCGTAGACCGCATCCTCGAATCAGGCGAGATGGCAGTCAAGTGGATAAAAAAGGGAAGGTCAAAAATTCGGAATAGAATTCGGAAGTCGTAATGTTTCTATGATAATTTCCTAAGTAACTACCTATTTATCTCCAAGATATCCCCAAGGTAACTACCTATTTATTTCTCTACTTTTCTTTAGCTAGAGTTGAGGATAGTTTCGAGCTTGTCTGACGTATTGTGATGATTTTGAATTAAAAATGTCCGTATCATGTCCTTGACACAGATAGGAAATGCTAATGTCTATAAATATTTTTGTTTTCCAACACTATCGTTAGTAGTGTTTCTGTTTTCTTATTTATCGCCATAGATATTATGTAATGGTGGTATAGGTAATGGGATAATAAATTCTATTTTGAATCTGCCGGCTACATGTAGATATACGAGTATTAACCATATTATTTGCCAACTATATGTATCATCGTAGAATAATTTATTTACCTAATCGTAGAGTTGAAGAATATTGAAAATTATTGATAAGCCTATAATTATCCATTCTATGCTATAACTAAGCCTGTGGTAATAACCGAGGATTGCATTTAGCCGCCATATTACCTGATGTAAAGCGTCGATGCGGTCTAAGATGGAGCGCCGTTACCTAAATATTGATTCACTCTCGATTTGAAAATAGACTAAGAAAAAGCCTTAATAAATAATTTAAAAAAATTGATTTCATATATTTTAATAATGTTCTTCATTTAAGGTTTTGTTTCAAATAGGTATCATGATTTTAATTCAACAATTTAAATTATGTAGGTACCTAGTCTAACTTTATTTATACTAGTTAGATAGCAGTAGTTTGGTAGTAGTAGTTTGGTTTTTAGAAGTATTTTGCCGAAAAAACAATTTTAACTTATGGCGCCATTTACTATAGTTCTGCTACTAAACACTAGATGGCACTAATATGGAATTGATAAGTTTTGTCTTCTGGCAACTTTGAATACATTCATTCATTTTCCAGTTTCTCAAGTCACTGAATGACATTGACAATTGACATCTGTTGAAAAATCTTGTGTCATGTCATTCAATGTGAAAATTTGTTTTTCTGTTTTTTATTTTTTTGTTATTTTAACGTGCATAAAACTCATTTGTTTTAACTAATTAACTACTGTTAAAGATAACAAAGTGAAATATTGCTGCTAATAAAACTATGGGGCTATGTGACGCTGGTGAGTAACAGATATTCTTGGTATTTATAATAAGTGGAAACAGTAAACAAGATAATTAACCATCATCTAGCAAAACAGGTCGTGCCTATCATTTCTTCATGATTTACTCAAAGGAAGGTCACATATCATGCCGCGAGTATGTATCAGAGTAATAATACGTAAAAACAACAACATTTTCCGTATTACGTCTTTGTTTGTCATCTCGGGGAACCTATACGTGAAGTGATCGCATGTGTTTTCCGTAAATGTGTTTGCTGTACCTTTTAGCGACGGCTGCGCAAGCTCTATCGCGGAACTAGACAACAGGTTTGACCTCCACTCATGTTACTCAATGTTTATGTGGGGAAGGGTTATCTCCTGTTTATATGGGTCAATTAGTCGTTGCTGCTTGTTTATACATTTAATAGACTAATCAAACGTAATTAGAGCAGAATCCTAGAAGATTCTGATATCTTCATAATATCCTATTGATTGTCTAAAACTATATTATTATATTTTTGCTACATCTTTAAAAAAACCTGGATTATCAGCTTATTCAGTAAAAATTATTTACTAAATATGTATAGTATTTCAACACTCAGACCAAAGGTGACCAAAAGTAGTGTAGGCCTAAATTGCACAAATTTTCGGAAAATTTGCTACAAAATGAGTTAAATCTTTGGTATTATAATAAGTTTTCAGAGTTTTATTTCAGTGGTCATTAAACTGAGTATAAAAAAGCCAAAATAGTGCTAGTGTTCGAGAAAACACTGTGACCTCCATACATTAATCTTTAATTAACATTCTTGCAAGCCTTATCAATATTTAAACATTTTCAACATCACTGTGCATTACTGATTTTATTTAAAACTCTATTCTATGGAACTGAGTACTTGCTCATAGTATGGTAATTAAGTGTTTATGTATACATATTACATATGTTTGTTAATATCAGTAAAGTGAGACCATTTTCTAACAGCTACAGCTAGTCACTTATAAGTGACTCTCATTTGTTGCCTCATGCACCAATGACAAATTTATATGTATGTTCCAATATGAAATAAAAAAAGTATTAATTAGACAATTTTGCGCATAACTATTGACACAATGTAACATATAACAAAGTTGTTGAATACAGGATTATGGTTGCCAACAAAGCCCTAAAAATCTACTAGTGGTAATAGGTCTGTGACATTGTAAGAGGGGCTGCCAACTGTTGAGGTAGATGGGTTCTCTAGTGGAGTCTCAAGTCAAGCACAATGTAGTTCTGCATTCTATGACCGACAATCAGTATAAGTATAAGGAAAGGGGATGTCATGGCATTATCAATTGAGTCCAGTGCTGTAACTTGAGAGATGATAATGATGACAAAATTAAAGCAATCTGATTGTTAGAAGCATTGTTATGAATATCTAATTTCTTATATCTTTTGTATGAGATACAAAATATAAAAATCAAAATTATAACAATTTATATATTTGTCTACCAATATGTGTAGACATCAAAACATTCTGATTTTCACAGACACACACAGCCAAGCCCTCGTTTAAGTGTGACAATCAAGAGGTTAATTTTTACAATAAGTTTTTTCCATTAATCACTGTTAAGTGAGTAATATACTACAAACCTATTGTGCCTCCATGCACAATAATGCAATGAACATAGTTTGATGCATTACACCTACTTAATGTCTGTTTAAACCAACTTTTATGTATAACGAAGGCAATTGACTCACCTTAACATTTACAAGGTCTTGTTTAGTGATGTGCATTTATGTCTAAATTTATGATTAAAATAATAAAAGTTTAAAGTTACCCTGGACTCTCATCTGCTAACCAAGACTTGACTGGTGAGAAAATGCAAAAAAAACAAAAACATGAAGGAGTCCTATCCTTATGTTTAACATAAAGTAATATCTGTTTAGAAGATTAATTATTATAAACATAGTAAATATATCCTTAGTTAACATACCTGCCGTCTTAGACACAATTTATTTCACAATAATATGTGTATCTAGTTTTTAGACATTAGAACTTGTACTAGAAAATCAGCAATCCCAGCAATTGCTCTTTTATGTTTATGTTGATACTACAGTATTATGGTTATATGGATATGTAACCCATTCTGTATATCGGCACTTGCATCACCCCTTAGCCACAATATATGATTGTGATTAGTGATAAAAATAAATAATAAATATTGGTGGACAATTCACAAACAACACCATCTGACCCCAAACTAAGCAAAGCTTGTACTATGGCAGCCAGATATACATACTTATTATACATATATTATTACACAAATATTTGCACTGGGTGGGAATCGAACCCACAACCCTGGGCTTCGCAGGCAGAGTTACCTACTACCTACTAATCCATGAGGTCAGTCATATTAATTTTAGCAGCATTACATTTTTGTCATGAAATTTTACAGTACCATCCTCTGACAGTAGCATTAGTGCAATCAACCTAGCCACACTATCACATCATGAAACATCTTATGAAGATTCATTCTCTGTCTAGGTCTAGGCTATCCGTTTCTGGAACGTGCCGGCTTCTGTAAGACACCCACATTCTCTAGATGTTTTAAGGAAATGTGAAAAGAGTTCCATTTTCTTTTTTTTAAATAAAGAGTGACGAGACGAGCAGGACATGTGCGTGATGGTAAGCAACATGCCTGCCACATAACAGCACAGTGACACGGAGCTATTGGAACATGAAGAGTCCAAATCATTACCTAGCACTGCACTGCGTTCGCCACCCAGAGATCTGAGTTGTTATATCTCTAAGCCCTGTAATTTCTCTGGAAACATTCCCCTTCAAATCGGAACACAGTAATGTTTGCACACTACTGCTTGCTGCTGTAAAATAACTGGCAGAGGTGTGGTTCTTCCCCAGGCGGACTCTGCCAAGAGTCCTGCCACTACAAAATGAATGCAGCCATTTATCAGAATGCAGCTGTCAACACCATTAAATATGTATTATGTAAGTTCGTAGTAGTACTAACTGTTGTCAACTGGTGGGTACACCCAGGAATACCATTATTCTTGAAGTGATATATTAAAACAATGTTAAACAAGAGAATGTTTGCCTTATTTATACATGTCTTGTTATATAAGCTTAAAATGTTATCTTTATATTACATAATTATCTTAATGGAGCATACAATGAATCACAATAGTTATAATGTGTCAAAATAAATGTTGGAATACAACAAACAGAAAAGTTTCCAATCTTGTGTCACCAAAACATATTCTAGTTGCAGGCAATTTTGTAAGTATTTCTGAAGTAGAAAGGTGTATTCAAAATTGGGAGTGTCTGTCTGTGTCTCTATGAACACACCTGTGGCATAATAGCTGCTAAATATACATAACTTAGATTTTAGATTGTAGTAATTGTTTTTTTACAGCTGAAAAGAACAATTTTAATTTACTTCAAATTTTTAATGCTTTCGTCATTCTTGGTATACCTACTAAGTATAAAGTTAATTATTTTTAGAAGGGATTTATAGAGTGAGTTTTTTTATTTACTTAATCCTTAGAAGATGCAGATAGTATTTATTCAGTTAAATTACGTTTTATATGGCAATTTTGTTTAAATACCTTTTCAACTTCAATATGACAATGCATCTTTCTTTATGTTACATGTACATATACTGGCATGATGCATTACAAACATTGGGAGCACAATATTTATTATCAATATTTTTTCTTTAATACTATTTACTTTAACATTACTTTGCAACAATAGTCATCATTAAATTAGTCATAAATAAACCAGACATCCATAATTAGTTACTTTGATTTTAAATTACATATTGATAACTTCAGCCATCCACTAAACACCACGCGGTGTTTCGATCTTGCTATGTAGTTGCTTTTCTTATGATAGTAGTTTTGCAATTTACTGCAATTTCGCCTGATGGTTAGCGCTAAGGTCTACGATGGAGCGTGCTTTCCTGTAACAATTCGATTCACTATCAACTTGAAAGCAAGATTGTTTCCACCGGGAACACCCAATCATGCTACACATTCCACAGCCTAGACATTCTTACTACGAAAGTAAAGTCTATCTTTGAATGCTAGATCAAAGGTCAGTGCTCTCTGCAACGCAACGGTCTTTCTCCAGCATATACATACATATATCAACGATCTGTTGAAGTCCGTTATCTTTGACTACGCAGATATAGCACCGTTGTAGAGAAATACCTATCTAGCATGAGATCCACTACGAAATAAACTCAGGCACTGAGAAAGAGTATGATCGAGAGTCTGAACTTGGCCCCTGAGGCAGTGTCTGTATGGGACGACACTTTGGCCCAGTTTAACGAGGAAAAGACGCAGGGTTGTCTGTTCTCGTCAAAAAGGACTCAATTTCAACTGACTCCTACTTTCTGAGGTGTATCTGTTCCGATTTACCATCTCGAGTTTTTGGGTATTACCTACTTTGACATTTACGCTCAACTTTGGCAACTTTACCAAACCAATGCTAAATTAGCCGCCAAAGAACTAGGTTTTCTCTCAAAGGTGTGAAGGAACTTAAAGTCAACTTAAACTTAAATAACTTAAAGAACAATTACTCATGTAACACCAAGCAAGCATTTGCTTTTGTTTGGAGTAGATACTGGTCGAACCTTTGGGACGGGTCGGCTCTCTGGAACCGATCGAGAGGCGTGCGAAAAGGCTCATACGCAACGACGCCATTGTTCGAATACGACTTCAAAGTCTTGAACATCGCCCCAAAATTGTTAGCTTATCGTGTTTTTATCGTCCACATTTCGGAGAGTGTGCAACTGATCTAAGATCATCCTGCCGTTTTTTTTTTATCTGACTGCTCGTAGCTCGAGCCTATCTTCGTTCAAGTCATTGGAACGTCAACCTGATGCCGGTTTTTTGAGACATTTACGAACCATTTGACCGTCATCGTCAGTGGAAAACACTGGGATGTACCTATCATTTAACCGCAGCAAACGTCACGACGTTGAACAGGTGATTTGATTTAAATAGGTAAAAACTTTTAAGTATAGGTAAAACGTGCTTTTAGGTTTGATTAAAATAGGTAAAACATTTTTTTTAAGTAAGAAGTAAGAATTTCTAAATTACGGAATGCGTTGCCTCAGTGGGTGTATTCACTGATGCAAAAATCTAGGTGTCTTCGACTCGAGTGTAAATTGGTTTTTTTAGGCAATCTCGCTTAACCTTAGACGAAACGGCGGTCAAGAGCGAACCTATTATCGTAAAAAATATCAAGTGAATCATTTGGACAGACCAATGCAATTTGCAGTAGAGCAACTTGATTTCATTATATTTATGTATTATGTACATTAATTAATTCATTGATGTTTCACCTATAATATTATTAGGTGTTTTTAGTCAACTATCAGTCAACTTCACATCAAACTAATAATATTCAATAACAGGAAAATAATACAGGCGCTGAGAACCGCCCAACCAGTTTGTAATAATTGTCTCTACCACAGTAATTAGGGTTGCCAAACCTAATATAGAATAACTAGCTTTTACCCGCGACTTCGTCCACGCAAAATAAATATTAAGGTAACTGAGGCAATACACAATTGTTGAATTAATATAATTTTTGAAAACAACCTTAGGGTTTCATTACGAACTTCCATTTAAACATTAATCCCCCATTCCAATCCTTTCAACCCTTTTTCCGTAATAAGCAGTATGTCCGTTTTTGGGATTTAGTCTAGCTGTGTACCAAATTTCATTTACAATCGGTTCTGTGGATTTCATGCGTATGACTTTGCAAATTACGGAATCTTCATGTAACCGTCCATCCCCAGTTTCACCCTCTTAGGGGATGAATTTCGCAAAACCCCGTCTTAGCGAGCGCCTAAGTCCTAAAAGAAACCAACATGCAAAATTTCAGACTCCTAGCATTAAGTTTGTAGTTTCGGAGATTTCGTGATGAGTGACCATTCGCTTTTATATATACATATATATGTAGATATGGAATACTAGATGCGCTCCGTGGTGTAAACCTATGCCTTAGGGGCTGTCCATTAATCACGTGATGATTTTTTTAACCCCTCCCTCCCCCTTCGTGATACGTGGTGAGTTTTGAAACTACCCCCCACCAAAAATCACGTGTTGTTTTAGTACCTACAAAGAATCTTAAACTTTAAAAAAATAATTAAATACCGGTATAAAGTATAATGTAATCCTATTCTAGGCGCGCGAGGACTTCGTTGCCTGGCAACGGCGAGGCAAGGATACAATACTTACACGCCGCATTTCGATTTAAAAATCACGCGTTTGGCAAAAAAAAAAACACGTGATATCTTACTATACCCCCCTCCCCCCTTGTGATATTTCGTGATTTTTGCCGAACTCCTCCCCCCCTTTTGCACCTAACGTGATTAATGGACAGCCCCTTATCAATCACTAACTAAGCCACGTAGCGTAGGACGCCCTGAAACTCGATAAAGTGACGATATACGTAAGGCAGTGGATGGAGAAGATTAATATCAAGGATATTTATTTTTTATCGCATAATTTATAGCTTGAGAGTAAGTGATTGTATTGAGTGAGTGCCTATGTGTTCTTCCAGACTATAATCTATCTGTGTTCCAAATTTCAGCCCGATCCGTTCATACGTGATTAAGCAACAAACACCCAAATATACAAACATCCATACATTGACATTTATAATATTAGTAGGAAGTAGGATATATTTATACTAGACCGATTTCTATAATTCTTTCACCGTTGGATATGTTCGTGATCCCTGAGTGCTAAGGCTTTATTTCATATCATACCATGGGCGAACCTGGGGCTGGTCGCTGGTAATAAATTAATATTGATGGTCGTTCCTCCCAACGCTATCTAGCATTGAAACAGGCATCCTAGATGCCTTCTGTACTACTTGAGAATTTCTGTCAACCCTAACGGTAACACAGATGACTTCTTAGTATAGCTTAGATACTAACTTGCCTTGTCACCATGATTGTGTTTAACGGAAAATCTAGGTGGTTATGATTTGTTTGCATGATAAATCGTCTAGCTTGCAGCGACATAACAACGCAAGCGAAACATAGCAAAAAAATTGAAAATACATCTTATGTTCTGGTACTAAAATGAAATAAAAGTGGCCAAGTGCGAGTGGGACTCCCGCTCGAAGGGTTCCGTACCATTAGCAAACAAGCGGCGAAAACCTCTAGCTTTATTTGAATTCCGTATACATAAACCATCGCAGTTTCCACAGAAAGGCTTTCATGCAAAAGTTTTTCTAAAATTTTGATTTTACGTTACTATTTTAACGACGAGGTCGAATGCGTGTTTTAGTGTACCTACTAGTGGCGCCATCTAGCTTATTTGGAACGGTCTAATCGAGCAAGTAACAGTAAAAAAAAATTGTATGGGAGCTCCCGTTAAATATTTATTTTATTTTTAGTATTTGTTGTTATAGCGGCAATAGAAATATTAGAAATACATCATCTGTGAAAATTTCAACTGTCTCGCTATCACCGTTCTTGAGAGACGGACCGACGGACGGACAGCCAAGTCTCAGTAATAGGGTTCCGTTTTTACCCTTTCGGTACGGAACCCTAAAAAGAAATTGACAGTGTTAATGGCTTTATTTTAAATTAGCAGCAACCCGCAGTTCTACCGACGTAGTTATGTGTTCTTCCAGACTATAATCTAACTGTGTTATAAATTTCAATCCGATCCTTTCATATTATATACTACGACTACGACGGACTTATGGACGTTTCCTACCACGAAAGACAATCGGTCGGTTGATCGGATCGGCCGTTTCGTTCGATCCGACCCTCATCTGACCTAAGTCTGTAACTTCCGACCGAGATGCTAGATGTATCGATCCGAATGTTTTTCGTGGTAGGCTACAATCCGATTCAGCTGTCGGTCGGATCCGATCATTCGGAGTTTGTTTTCGTAGTAGACCTGCTGCTTTCAGTTCCGCTGCATACGGAAAGCATAATATGTAGTTGTCTGCTTTCATCGGCGTTATCAAATTTGCAGATGACGTAACAAACCAACGCATAGTAGAAAGCAGAAGAGTTAGGCGGTAGATCTGCTGGTTGAAATTCGGAACACAGATTATAGTCTGGAATAACACATATATACTTTTTGTCCCAAGAAACTAAAGGGAATGAGAGGTGAGAGGGAATGATGGAAAACCGCGGGGCGCTGCTGTTAAATAAAATAAAAATGGTTGTCTGTTAAGTCGGTTTACTGACGATAGTTGAACGTGACAACGTCTTAAGAAAATACTGATGGAATGGTAGCATTTTTCAAAGCAAGGTAACGCCGCATGACGTCATGCGACGAGGTAACGGCGAGGTAACGCCGCATGACGTCATGTTTTTTCGTGCGTGCAGCCGGCTTCATCGAATTATAAGACGTAGTCACGTCAAAAACTCGAGCATGAGAGGCCGAGTATGAAGAAGCAACATTCAGGGCTGACCACAGGGCTTCTGGCGGGAGCCCACTTTGACTCAAATCTCAGTGATAAACCCTTACGTCTGTTACATACATTTCCGGCGGCCCAATCGGTATTGTATAGAATACCTAGGCAATGTATAAAATAAATAATATTTCATACATTACCTACATGTTTTAGGTATTCTATACATTTCCAAGGATTTGTATAGAATACCGTGGATTATACTGATATCGGTTACATATGCACAATAACCAAATAATGTAACCGTTGCGTCGCCGCCGTTCATTGACGTGAAGTTATTTACATAAAGTGTCGCGTCATTTTGATATTATTCTATTTCTAATTTATTTCCAGAACGAGGTTTGCGGGGTCAGCTAGTATTATTTTAAATAAGTAAATTAGGGATGCCCAAAAAAGTGTATTGTATCGATATATCGCATCGTAACTGTATCGAACTTGGTTGTATCGATACGCGATATTATCGATATCCTTTGTATCGATATATCGTATCGTAACCGTATCGCATGCCTTTCAATTAATATGCGATATTATAATGAGTATATATCGTGCAAAGGGTTATCTTTTTAGTAGTTTTACTATATTATTTTATTTTTTTAAAAGAAACAAATAAATATATGTATTTAAAATAGTTTTATTCAACAAAAAAAAAATCACAATTGCCATTGATCAGCACTTAAACAACGCAAAAATAATAATTTTGATAAGCGCTGTGGATTTAACCTATTACGGCTTTCGGAAAGTGTGTGTCCAGCTAATGAAAACAGGCGTTCAGAAGGAACTGAAGTTGCGACAACTGATAAATAACGCAGTGCCAAGTCACTGAGATCAGGTCAAATACTCTTTCTTGTTGTCCAGTACAATATAGCATTTACTTCCTTTTCTACAAGAGGTACCCTCAGATATTGTTTTAAAATATCATCCATGCAAATTAATCACCGACATAGTTTGATACGATACGGTAATGCGATATTTTTATAAGAATGCGATATATCGAAGCGTATCGTATGGTCAATATATCGCATCAAATATCGCTATATCGTATAGTGCTGTATCGATATTCCGATATATCGTATCGTAACGGGCATCTCTAAAGTAAATTACACAACAGGTGTGTTTCAGATATTAGATGAAATTCACAAAAAGTTGTGTATTTATACAATCATCTATCGTCTCAAAAAAAGTATTGAAAAACAAATAAAACAGCGGATGCAACAAGCATTAGACCAGTCATGTCTGTCGCGAAGCTACTGCTACCAAACACTGATAAAAAAAAACTCTCTAATGTTTTATTTATATCATTTGAGTTCACATATGGAACCGGACTTCGCACCAATGACGTCACCCCACACCCAAATATGTAATTCCATCTATCAATTAAATCATATCAAGGAAAATGTACGAATAAAAATTTGCCGAATCATATTGTTTTAACACGTTCACTGCGTGTCAGGCCGATTTCGGCCCACCGCGGGACTTCAGCTGGTGCGGACGAAGAAACCTATGTCCCTCTCGCCTGTGCGAAACGATTATCTCAGGTGTTTGTAAAAATTCAACAGAGACAAATATATATTTCATCTTGTGGTCAAAATTGTAGGTGTTCCCCATAAAAATATAACGGTAGGCTTTTATCGACCTACCACGCACTGACGGTGAAAAACATCCGCTGAGTGCGGCAATGGGCCTATTTCGGCCCGCCCTCCTGTCAGGCAGCTAGCGACCCCCTACCGCATAGAATGCGCGTCCCGCCATTTAGTGTTGTGCTTTCTAACTGATCTGATGTAGCGTGTGATCAACGATGGCAAACAATAAAAGAAAAATACAAATATTGGAAAATACAGTTATTCGCCCCGCAGTTATTGACAGCGATAGTGACAGTAGTGAAAAAATATTTTCCACCAAGAAAAACAAAAATAATTGGGAAACAAATGTGCACGGAAAACGAAGCACAAGCGGTAAGTTTTGTTTACTACCTATACATATCAACATAGCAGCCTTAGACTCATAACGACGTGGGGATTTTTTATGTCATACCATTATTTTTGAAAATGATTATTCTTAAATTATTTCTTTGCTTTTAGTATTATAGTATCTGCCAAGCGTCTGTGAACATCTTTCCACATTTTATGTTTCAGTTAATGTTTTACTTATATTACTGTAAAGTGTAATCTAAATCCGTTCAATAGTTTTTTCGTGAAAGAAAAGCAAACATAAATACATCTAAACTTTTACATTTTAATTTTTAACATTAGTGTTAATATTTATAATTTTTAACATTTTAACATCAAATTAAGAAAAAAAAAACATTTCAGAAAATCAAGTAAAACCTAAGGACAATGACCATGTCCTTGAGATGAGCGCTAAACGAAGAAATTGTGTAGGGTGCTACGACCTAGCAAAAAAAGTTAAGAAAATAAAAAAATATTGCTGGAAACGCAACCAAAAATGTTAAGTAAATAAAAACAGTTTTCAGTTCTTTTACGATAATTCTGTTTTATTTTCGATATCCGCTTATTTTTCCCTGTCCCTTCACTACTAAAAATACTTTCTAGTGCGGTTCAGGTCGATATCGGCCTCCCGTTTTTCCTGCTTTATTTCTCTTTTACTGCTTGGCAGATCCCGAGGCGAATCAAACCTAAGGAAGTTAGGTTCAAGGTCATTCTAACGATATAAAAAAAATGTATACATTATGTTTCCACAAATTTATAGCAATTTTTAATCTATCCTAGTGCTGGTGGGTCTAGAAAGACCTGCCACGCACTGGCGGAGATATCATGGGAGGCGCATTTTGACCCACCGCCGCACCAGAAGAAAAATTATGATTTTACTTGCGCAGTAAACGTGTTAATAGGTATATCACGCAACTATGATATTATCTTTGTCTGAGGATCGTAATTATGATTTTGTACTTTGGCCGATAAAAACACGTTTTTGGTAAAACACACACCGTAATACCTACACAAACTTTATCAATTTTTTTTATGTGCAAAGTCCAATCTGCGTATTTAATATCATTATTTATGGTAGAAAGATAATAGCTAAGTATAGTCTAAAACTTGGGTACACCTGTACGATAAAAAATTAGTATGAAAACATTTGAAATGTTGCTTGTATTTACTTGTCGCTAGGAAGGTGTAGTCAATTCTAATTTCTATGAGCGTCACACAAATCGCAGCAATCATTCAATTGATCAAGTAAAACTGTCCAGTGGACTTTGTACTTTTGACGTCACCGCTAACAAACATACACACGTATCGTACACACAGTCCAATGCGGCCGCTCAATTCACTATTCGACCAACTTGTATACAAACTTAGTAATGGAGTCACTGTTGATATTCCCTACCATCTGACACGTCTCCTAGTTTTTTAGTTTTATAAGTTAACCTGTTTGCAAGTAAAGGTGAGTAAAATTGATCTTATTTCTTACCCTTAGAAATATGGCCATTATTATAACCCCTTGTTATGTCGGTGTCAATATTGGGACACAGTGGAAAAAATAACGGCTTCATATTTTGCATGCTGTAATACTTGGAAAGAAGTAATTATTGTGCGTATATTTCCGAAGTTGTCGAGTGTGTTGCTTTGACATTATTAGAGTAACGGATTACATCAACACAGAATTCCTTGTAAAAGGTATTTATTACAATACGTGATGAAAAGACAGGTCGTCGGCCGATAAGCAAATGTCCATAGCACATCGCATGCAGAATTTCAATTACCTTACTAGACCAGTTGCTATTTTTTAGTCCCTTGTACACGAAGTAAGTAGAAGGGTCTTCAATAAATATTAATAATTAGTATAAAAACAAAGCCACTGCTTATACAAACAGATAAACTATATCAACATTTATATTTCTATGTATATCCACAGAAATAATAATTTATAGTAGGTGTGCATAACACAAAAAATATCAGGTTATTTTTCCGTAACAAAGTTATTTTGCTGATTTCGCTAACCCACTTGATGATGTTGCACTTTGGACTCAGATATAAAACTAGATTTGCGTGGTCCAAAGTCCATTTTGCGATTAGGTAAGAACGAGTTTGGATCACCTTATATTTTTAGATAGTGCAAGTCACCGTGATGGTTCGCGCGGCGGAACCAACTGGCAGGCTTTACGTGGTTTTTTTTTATCTTACATCAGCCAGGATAAGGAAAATGGGATTTGGTTTTTGTTTGTTGATAATGAGATTTAATAGATTAATTTGTTAAGTCACATATATTTTTATGGTGTCTTATACTTTGGCATTACATGGTATGATGGTACTTTCATACAATTAAATTAATAGATGGACAAAATTTTAAATTAGATGAGAATCGTTTTGATCAAAAGCCGAAGCCGAAAGATCGATTTCCTGTCGTAGGTTCCAATACCGCCTGCACCTTTGAGTAATTTTCCAATAGCAAGTGAATAAGTATCATCACTACTGACTTTAACGGTGATGGAAAACAATGTGAGGGAATCGCTATGTTCCTAGAAAGGCACTTGGAGGAAACTGGCATGTTCCAAGATAGAAATCTTTCAAGAATATCTGTCATTCGCCAATCCGTTCTTACCCGGCGTGGTGGATTAAGGCCTCGACTCTCTTCTTGCGACAGAAGACCTCGAAAGGTGTTAGAACATAAAAGCAGTGCTTATGGGTTTCTTAGCTTTCATCTCTCTTCTTTTCGATTGAAATTATGGAGAAATTATAGCAAATTAAATGCTGATTTAGTGAGGCGGTAGAAGAGCCGTTCAACTATTTTTTTTCGTCAAAGGTGAAAAAATTACTGATCTGTCTGTAATGTAACAATCGCAAATACATATTATTATTGTTATTAGTTCTATACTTTTGTTTGCGCGTGGTTGGTAGAAGTCTATTTTTTTAAACCCACTGATAGAGTAAGATCCCAGAGCTCCCAGACGTCTGACGTTACTGACTTCACGTATTTTCTAATAAGTCATTTTCACGTATGTTGTAGGCAATATCCTTAAAAACAAGGTCCCAATACTCCCAGACACTTTCCGTCGGCCGTTTTGCTTAACAACTCCAAAATAATAATTTAACTTCACTTAAATTCTCATGCTCCATTTGTAAATATGTCCGTCAGACAACTATTTTAAAGCTTTTTCCAATAAGACAGACCAATCTAAGGGGCCAATCATCCCCTAAACTCCGCGCGAACGCAACTTTGTCAAAAATCGAAAAAATCGTTTATTTTTCAAATTTTGGCGATTATAACCCTAAACGACTAGTTTTTGAAAAAACTTTCTTATGGCGTTTATAAAGTAGACTAAATTTGCTACAATATGATACTAGAATTGTCTCTGTACACCCAATAGTTTCTGAGAATAAGTCTTGCAAAGTTTATAATTTTTTTTGAACTTCGCAATTTTTTGCAATTTTTTAACTCCTACTTGACCACTTCATGTCACAGTTACTGCGGTTTTTAACCCCCGACCAAAAAAAGAGGTGTTATAAGTTTGATGTCGAAGTCTGTCTGTCTATCAGACAGACACACATACAGGTCTGTCTCCTTGTGTATCTGTCTATGGCACCGTAGAGCTCAAACGGATGGGCCAATTTCGATGCGGTTTTTTTTATTTGAAGATAAATTTTTGTGTTGATGTTTTGAGATATTTTTAGTAAAAATAGTATGTATATTTCTGTCTCATTCTTTCCTGCACATTTTTGTATTTGTGTCTCTTACCTGTCGTTTTTTCCGTTGCATCCGGTTTGAAATCACATCGATTCTAAAGAAGTTTCACTTCAAAAATTATGTAATTCGCCATTTTGTGATTTGAAATTTGCTATACTGTATAGTATTCTACTAGTCAAGCCCTTTCATTTGATACCCATATTGAGGTAGATTGTGATGAAATATTTGGTCCGCCATTTGGTGGAGGCAGCCATCTTGAATCGATATTAACCAAAAATAGCTCAAAACATTAACACAAAAATTTATCTTCAAATAAAAAAACCGCATCGAAATCGGCCCATCCGTTTGAGCTCTACGGTGCCATAGACAGATACACACATAGGCAGATACATATAGAGACAGACCTGTATGTGTGTCTGTCTGATAGACAGACAGACTTCGACCATAGAATAGATAATACAGATAGAACGGACACTCCCCACCCCCCGCCAGTTTCAAGCTTCCTACCCCGCAAGGACGCGAGAAACACTCAACGAAGGGTTATATCGGACGACAATTTTCTATGAGAATACGACCATGACGCTGTGTTGCTGTGTTATTTAAATTTAGGTACCAATTTTTTCAACTGTTCAACGAAACAAGAATAACAGATTTTTAATTTCATAAGAATTTCTATAATATACTAGGATTGAATCGTTTTTCTACTGTGTTTTGATAAGTTCACAATTTTAAGTTAAGAATAAGAGATTTTTGATTTCATAAGGATTTCTACAAAGATTGAATCATTTTATAAACTGTGTTAAGCTATTCTGCGTAGCGATTCTGAAACCATTCGGGTCGGGCTGATCCACGGAAACTGGCCTCTACCGACTGGTTCGGGCAATTTGCGATTCTCAACGCCAATTCCGATTACTTTTGACGTTTGCAACCGACTACCAGCTGTTTTCTAATCGGATGGGATTCGGACAGCTTTTTTGTCGTGGATAGCTAAATACGATTTTCAGATTATTGTATTTACTTGATTTTTCTCTGTTTTTCTCAATATTTCTGTAAGATTATGGACAGTAAACGAATTTTTATTAACTTTAGTGTGTAATATGTGTTTAGGTTTTGGAATTTTGGGTTATGAAATTTTCAAAGTTGGCAGTTTGTGCTCAAAAGAATTGCTAGAAATAGATTATTGCCACATTTGATTTGTTGATATTGTTTAGTTTTTGAGATGAAAATATGAAACATGTTTGTTGTTTGAGCAAAAAGCCAAGAAACCACAAAGAAACATTGGAGATACGAGACATCACGTCAAACAACGATATAACAGCAAGAGCGGAAACAACTTTGGCCCCAGTGGTCAGTGGTGGTCACAAACATAGTCGGAGCTAACTAAGTAAGAAGACCGTGTGATAAGTGCGTGCGTCTATAATATTACTTAGTGCCAGCCCAAAAGGGGTGACCCACGAACCCCTCTGGTCCTTGTATAACAAACAGTATTTTCGTACCTATCTGTTCGACTTTAGTTCTATCTATAGATGAAGGAAAGGTTACTTAAATGTACTTCTGCCAGAACTTATTGGTCCCCAATCCCTATAATGACAACGCAGACCCCGTAGGTGTATATAAAAGTAGCACCTTGCTGGTGTACGGCATGTGATTTAACAAACATTAAACTTACTTAGATATAGCTAGATATGTGGGACAAAATCCCCAAAGTTATAGGTACTATGACAGGTAGGTAGGAGTCTTGGTTCAGATGACCGATCCACTTCAGGTAGTCTTCAGTTTGATGACAGACTTCTGGCATATGTGCAGTGAAGATGTAGGATTATTGATTCAGATGATCGGTGGAGTGTAGATACTTTTGTTAGTGGTTACTTTTAGATATGTTATATATAACTGTAATGGACAAACACTATGAAGCTATTACTTTTTGTTGTTATTTGGTTATTTCCAAACAAAACAAACAATAGTTCCGTTGACTTTGACAACATCAACAGATTGACAAATTGAAGGTAAAACGAAAAATGTAAACTATGATTTATTGTGTTGCAGATGCAAATTTCCAGAGGTTATTGTTCGATTTACTCGTTTATTATACAAATTCTATGTAAAAAAAGAGTCATTCAAAACCACAAAATAAACCCGAAATACAGTTATTCGACGATTTGTATATTCCTACCATGAGTTAACTTTTCTACCAAATTTGTATCTGTATTCGAAAACTAGGTGGGATAGCTTGTCTTTGGTCTGGCCAAAAGACATTCCTACGCCAATCCGATTGGCGTTGTGAATCGCAGATTCCGAACCATTCGGTAGCGGGACCGCTATCGGATGAGTCGGTTCGGGTGCAACCGACTGGTTTCAGCATAAGCAAACTGATTGTTGATGAAAGTTATATTTACCTACATTAAAGATCGAACACTAACTAGGTAAGATTATAGGACACTTAACACAGGCAGGTGAACTCACGGGTCATAGCTATTCCATAAAATAATTTAGTAACCCTAGATGACACGCACACATGCGTAAATGTGTTCGAACGACATATGCGTAGTTGTGTGAGTGTAGGTATGTCAACTGCACCGTCTGTATAGATTTTAGGCAGAGTGTCCGGGGTGTGCTTCGACGTCAAATTTATAACACCTTTTTTTTTGGTCGGGGGTTAAAAACCGCAGTAACTATGTCATAAAGTGGTCAAGTAGGACTTAAAATATGTATTGCAAAAAATTGCGAAGTTCGAAAAAAAAGTATAAACTTTGAAAGACTTATTCTCAGAAACTATTGGGTGTACAGAGACAATTCTAGTATCATATTGTAGCAAATTTAGTCTACTTTATAAGCGCCATAAGAAAGTGTTTACAAAAACTAGTCGTTTAGGGTTATAATCGCAAAAATTGGAAAAATAAACAATTGGTTCGCGGTTTTTTCGATTTTTGACAAAGTTGCGTTCGTCGCTCGAGGTTACAAACTTGGGACAATCATTAGGCAAACATCATAAACAATAAACAAGTCTGCAAAAAATCAGATCTACCGGATTTAACGCATCCTACTCCATACTTTCAGGCGACATAGTTACTGGATTATCTATATATATAAAAGCGAAAGGTCACTCATCAAGGAATCTCAGAAACTACAAATGCTAGGAATCTGAAATTTTGCGTGGAGGTCCCTTTTAGCACGTAGGCGCTCGCTAAGACGGGGTTTTGGGAAATTCAACCCCTAAGAGGGTGAAACAAGGGATGAACGGTTGTATGAAGATTTTGTATGAAACGTGATTTTCAAAGTTATCAAATTTTGTATCTAGACACTTGACACGAAGCAATTAAATGCATGTCCTATCAATTTTGTAATTTCGAATTGTACGGGAGTGAAATTGGGGTTGAAATGAGGGATGAATGTCAATATGGAAATTCCCAACCGTTGGAGATAAAACCATGAAACTCTGTATATATACACTTGACACGAAGCAAACGAATGTTTGTTCCATCAATTTCGTATTTTCGAACTGTACGGGGGTACAATTGGGGTTGAAATGAGGGATGAATGTCAATATGGAAATTCCCAACCATTGAAGATAAAACCATGAAACGCTGTATATAGACACTTGACACGAAGCAAACGAATGTTTCTTCCTTAAATTTTGTAATTTTGAACTGTACGGGGGTAAAATTGGGGTTGAAATGAGGGATGAATGTCAATATGGAAGTTCCCAACCGTTAAATATAAAACCATGAAACTCTGTATTTAGACACTTGACACGAAGCAAACGAATGTTTGTTCCATCAATTTCGTAATTTCTAACTGTACGGGGGTGAAATTGGGGTTGAAATAGGGGATGACTGTCAACATGGAAGATCCCAACTGTTGAAGATAAAACCATAAAACTCTGAATATAGACACTTGACACAAAGCAAACGAATATTTTTTCTAGCGATTTTGTGATTTCGCACTATATAGGGATGAAATGGGGGATGAAAGTATACATGGAAGCTTCCATTCGTTGAAGATAAAACTATGAAACTCTTTATATAGGCACTTGGCACGAAGCCAATAAATGTTTGTTCTAGCAATTTTGTAATTTCGAACTGTATGGGGATGAAATTGAAGTTGAAATGGGGGACGAATGTCTCTTACGCTTTCACACCCAAACAACTGAACCGATTTTGATGAAATTGTTTTATTATAAGCTGGTTTTAGTAAATAAATATGTCTGGGTGTAAAATTAGTTATTGCCGGCGTTACCTCAGTATTTATTTCGCGCGGACAAAGTCGCGGGTAACAGCTAGTCAATGTATATGGCTATTTTTCTTTTTTCATTCGTGTTTTTTCCACTTTTGAATCAAAGTAATTAAGTGGATTCGTAAACTTTCCTGCACACACAAACATACAAACAACAGCAACGCTGTCTCTAATAATATAATATTGTTAAAGAATTGATGCAATCACTACCAAACTTTACATCATTCTTCATATATTATCTTATCGATAACTACTAATATAATATTTATGATTTAGCGCCAAGTTTACATTCATTCGATTTTAAAAGCTCATGCTACGTTTTCAAGCATTGTGTATATATATATAGGCGTCGCGTCGCCAAAAATCAGATCTACCGGATTTAACGCATACTGGTAATGTATAAAGTTACTGGACTAAGATCGAAAATGACATTAGTGTCATGATAACCTAAATAACCCACTAAATGTTCCCACTGCTGCGTATGGGGCCTTCTCTCACAAGGAGACATTAAAGGGGTGGCCCAGTGGGGGTTGGTGGATGACGCATGACCTCGAAAAATTCTTGGTGCATGCCGGTGAAGGAAAACATCCTGAGTAGGGCTTGTAATATCGGAAGGTTTTCAATTCCGGAACTGAGTTCCAATACTGGATACCCAATATCGGAATTGTTCCGATATGAGAAAAACATATTTTGGTTCTAAGAAAAAGTTAAAATTTATTAATCAAACAAGTTGTATTATAGATATTTATCGATTCTTTAATCAACTAAACCTATACATACTTATTA
Organism: Ectropis crepuscularia; assembly: GCA_963693475.1. NCBI lineage: Eukaryota > Metazoa > Arthropoda > Insecta > Lepidoptera > Geometridae > Ectropis > Ectropis crepuscularia. The sequence continues at coordinate 10,069,887 of OY856357.1, read as the reverse complement.
ATCACATGAACCAACAGAAACAATAAAATATTGTTTAAAATACTGTCAACAATGCTTATAATTTTGTACGAACAAATGATATGCGTACGCTACGATAAAAAACAAACCGAACAATATAAAAGAAAAAAAATTGGCAGGAACTGAAATCAAATTGTTCACCAAGATAATCAAAAACAAGAATAATTTTTTCGGGAACGACTCCTATTGTTCTTGATAATGCGTTCTCAGGATTAATAAAGCATCTAGTGTTTGGTCTGGGAGTGAACTTCGTATTTGGTTACAAAAGTAACCAACAGATGAGAATACTCTCACTCTCAACACTCGTAGGAAGAATGCACGAAATATAGTTAAAAGCTTCTGTTAGATTAACACCTTGATCTCCTCCATTATCGTACATGGCTTTCTCTATTTTGACAAACCCTGCCATGTCGAAATATGTGGACGTATTCTTAGGAGCTTTTTTGCACTTATCGAGTTAATTATTCAGCTGCTGTTGTAAGGTAGGCTCATCATCGTCGGAAAACAGGATATGTCACGAGGGATGTCACGACAACTGACGGAAAAGCTACGTGCACGACATTTCACGGTCCTGATCGTGGTTCGTGTATGTATGTGCCTATGCGATTTGGTTGCGTTCAAAAATAAGTTAGTCAAAATATCGATTTCGGAATAGCGATATTGAGTGTTTCAATTCCGGAATTGAAATATCGGAAAACATGTCCGAGATTCCGGAATTACGAAATATCGGAATTCCGGTAAACAATCCCTAATCCTAAGGAGTTAAAACTAATGGTAATTATATAAACTTGTAAAAATTTACAGAGATGCAGGTGGGGTTCGAACCTAAGACTTCGAACCTAAGAATTAGAAAGTTAGAATGTGTGGTTCACAATAGTGAGGACTATTGTGAACCACACATTCTAACCAGGAGACCTACTGACCACGCCTTCTTCCGTAAATTAATTCAAATAACTTAATTTTGTTCCATGGCATCAAACTGATCTATCTGCTATTTGAAATCAGGATTGAACTCTACTTACCACCATGAACAAAAGTTTTACAAAGGTACCTACTTTAAAATTGCAAAGAAGTCGGTTCTTCCATGTAATTTGTCGACTCCAAAGTTCATTTTTGTATGGAAGAGATATAATGTTTCCTTGCGATGGGCTCACTCCATGGAAACAGAAATTCATTCCTGAATTATAAGACGTTTCATAAAGGAACGATGTGATTTAATACGTTTATTAAACCAGATTTTTCCTAATGAGACACATCTTAGAGCGTTAGGACTATTTGCCGAGCCCGCCTGGCCAAGTACCTACCTACTACATTTTTACTAATTTTACGACCGGCAAGCAGCAATGTGCAAACATTACTGAGTTTCGGTTTGAATGACGCTTTTTCCACAGAAATTATAGGGCAAAGAGCTAAATCATATGGCTCTATCTATAGATGATAATATTATCATTTATCTCCGGGTGATGAGCGCAGTGGGCTTGGCGTTGATTTAAAATCTATAATCAAATAGTTAAGTGGCAATGTCGCACATTTAGTACGGTTTTTTTACTTTTATAGGTTGACACTTGGCAACTCGCCTCATGTTAAGCGACGATGCGGTCTACGATGGAGCGTGTTTACCTAGAAGAAAAGAAACCGATTACACATTATTAGTGAAAATTTAGTAGATAAAGGGGAAGCTCTTTATTGTGAGACAAACAAAGAGCAGTACATACTATATTGCATTGTATTCTGGTTCTATTTCATATGTAAATAAATAAATATTGGTTATAATTATTATTGGTAATAATTCACACACAACACCATCTGACCCCAAACTAAGCAAAACTTGCACTATGGCGGCCAGAAAGCTGATATAATTGTACAGTTTTTTAAATACATACTTATTATACATAGAAACACCCAGACACAGTACAAATATTTGTTGTATGAACTCATCACACAAATATTTGCACTGGGTGGGAATCGAACCCACGACCCTCGGCTTCGCAGGCAGAGTTACTGCCCACGAAGCCAGTCAGAACATGTTTACTAGAGTTTATCGCAATATGTATATTTATTTAGCGCTACAGGACAGTACAAAATATACAGCATTGTACTGTAGCATTAGATCATAATAGGATAGGTATGTATGTATCTGTAGTGTACCGCAAAATTTTTGTTTAGCGCCACAGGACAGTATTGTGTATTGTGCTTATACTATAGAGCTAGTCCATGTGTATTTGTTTACTGTATTCATGCGCGGTCCGAAGGGGGGACCAAGGGGGTCACAGGGGACATGCCCCCCTCCAAAATAGACTCCCGACTGACTGTAGTCACACTGTAGTAGTTTATTGCAACATTTTGATTTACCGCAACAAGAAAGTAAAGTGTACTGTACTTGTGCTGTAGCGATAGTTCATGTGTATCTATTTACTGTAGTTTATCACAACATTTTATTTGAACGCGCTAATTTCAGGAAATACTTAACCAAGTTCAAAAAATATTTCGGCGTAGGATATGTAGGTACGTGATCCCTGAGTAGACTGTATAATGTAAATGTACCTACCACGTGCAAAGCCGGGGCCGACCGCTAGTTATAGTATACTTTTGTTTGTTTCACAATAAAGAGTTTTCTATCTATATAATGAACTTAATCGCGTTACCAATTTTCACTTAAACTTATGTAACCAATAATTTGATACGTGACTAAGTTTAGGATTACGAAAGTAATTTCCGTTCAATTTCTAGTCTATTAAGAATACGAGTATTGTTGATGTATAAATTGTCTTCGAATTTTACTAGACACATACATATGTTACCGGAAATGTATGAAATCAAGGAATTTTATACAAATCCTAGGAAATGTATAAAATATTGTTTGAAAAACTATTTAATGCATAGATATCTTAGGAAATGTATAAATTTCCTCGGAATTGTATATAATTCCAATATCGTATTAGGAAATGTATAAAGTAAATGCTTTCTGTAATAAAACTCGTTGTTAATAATATTTTTTTCATCCCACCAGCTCGGAAAGAGTACTTTTGCTCCTCGATATCAGGGCGCAAAAGTCGTTTTTACCCTCTAGAGGTTAAAGTAAATTTGAATTTAGAACATCGTGTGTACTGAGGTTTTTAATTCAAAACATAATTTAACCTATTTATTTCTACCTCCTTGGTACCGAATTCATCAGACATTTATTTTTAATTTGTTAAAAACTCATACTCGGAACCTCTTTGGTGTACTTTTTTTTAAATGCTTTGCGCGCAATTTTCTTTTCACGTATGGAGGATAGAGGTAAAGAATGTTATTTCAAATGCCAAAACATTTTGAAATGCTATGAATGAATCAATTGTAATCGAATTGAAGTATGCCGAGTTGCCGAGTTAAATAATTAAATATTATTGACTACTAAAATATAGATAATTTCAACTACTTATGCAGTACAAAATAATGTAGTAAATATAACATCAAATAAATAATTACTATTTTGAGAAAACATGTAGGTACAATATATTTTGAAGTCAAAACTTCTTTTGGCGCGCCAAAGACAGATTTTTCGTGGGCTGTCAATTTAATTCTAGCGTCACGCTCGGGAATGATAAGAAATCTTCGGGTAAACTCGGGACCATAGCCAATGGCTTCTAGAAATGCCTCAGCCTTTCCCATTGTTCCCATTGGCCATTTAAAAATGTGTCAGCATTTCTAGATGGCCATGCTCATAGCCATGCCCTCCGGTTTCACACGCGTAGTTTCCAAGGTAAAAATCAAATTCTGAGTAATAAGTTACCACTTCTATCGGCAGTGCCTATGACTGCCAATATTTTTCTTTTATGAATTCTGAATAGTACGTTTATTAATTTCCTTTAAAATGTACCCTGATGCAAATTTAGCGCTACTATAATTTAATGCATTTGGGCGGGCACTTTTTCATGTACACATGAAACTCCTTACCTCAATCGGTCAACTCTCCATATTTTCACGTCATATTGTTATTGTTAAAACCATGGCTAAATAAACTTAAGTTTAAAACTTATAAAATTGAATACAAGTGAAAAACCGAAATACCATAATAATAAGTGATTCTAGCGACCAAGAAGTTTATTTAACGCCAACAGAATCGACTGAAACTGAAAATGCGCAAAGCGTTTAGTAATTTCCTCGCTAGGGGGGGATGAAAAATTACGTGTTACACTCGAGTGCAAAGATTTTTCACCTTGTGCCCTTTTGATTCCCTTGCTACGCTCAGGATTCTAATTTTTGAATCCCTCGCTACGCTCGTGATTCAACTTTAGAATCCTTCGCTTGCTCGGTCATCAAAATTGAGCACGCGGTTAAAAAGCCACTTTGCACTCTTGTACAACAAATAACTATTATTATAGCACTTATTGAGACAATCGGGTAACAGTCATACTGTATAATAATAATAATATGTTCATATTATCTTACTAATTAAAAGTTCTAAAATCACAATAATGAAAATGTATTATTTTGACTTGTAAATGCCTTTTACCAATAAAATATCTGTATCACTAACCTTCTAAAAAAATATATATATACCTAACCTAACCTAACCCACATCATATTTATGTAGTCACCCCGGCGCGCATAACCTGGAAAGTACAAGACAAATTATTAACATTATTCAAATCAAACAAAATTCAGTAAAATTTCAGGAATATTCAAGAAGCAATACCCTCGTCCCGCTGTCCCCGCGTACCCACCAATATCTTAAATGTTTTACATTTCCGATTCCTATTTAGGAAATGTATAGATTTCCTAGGAAATGTGTAATGTGTAAGTATAATATAATTTATTTCACACATTTCCGTGCGATTTTAGGAATTACATACATTTCCTAGGAATTTTATACAATGACGGATTACATACATTTCCGTTAACACATACACAGATTTCAAATACGAAATAAATATGGGATACATACACAAGTTGATTGCAATTTAGTAATACCGCTGACCGATTTTTTTTTTTGGAGCGTTGCTTTCGTAAATTGATGATATTATTACTGTTGATGCTTTGAGGACTTGCTTACTACACACTCACATAACTATCTAACAATATTCAATGCGACCCTTTTACGAACTTATCTCTCGTCCTTACATGACAGTCCAAACACGTGTCTATAATTATGCGACACATATTTTCTGTTCTTTTTATATTCTAATAAACAATGATATTATCAGTTTGTACTGTTACTACAGGTTTTGTTAGTACTCTTAGTTAGTCTTAGTTGTGTTAGCTTGTAGGACTCTTAGCAGAGTCCGCCTGGGGAAGTACCACACCTTTGCCAGCTATTCTACCGCCAAGCAGTAATGTGCAAACATTACTGTGTTCCGGTTTGAAGGGCAATGTTTCCAGAGAAATTACAGCGCTTTGAGATATAACATCTTAGATCTCTGGGTGACGAGCGCAGTGCAGTGCCAGGTAATGATTTGACTCTTCATGTTCCAATAGCTGCGTGTCACTGTGCTGTTATGTGGCAGGCATGTTGCTTACCATCAGGCAGATGTCCTGCTGGTATCGTCACTTTTTATTTAAAAAAAAAAATATGGTACTAACAGCTCGTCCCGACTGATGTTTTTTAGCAGTGATCCCTATTTTTTTTTAGTAGTAGTATAGACTATGTTACTCGGGGATAAAATATCGTTGTAGTGGTAAAATCATTTTAAAATACATCCTATAGTTTTTTAGTTAATTATTTTCTATCTTACTAATATTTCCTGTTTGTAATTATTTGTACAAGATTAAGTTTGCAAGTAATTAAAAGTTCAAATCGAAATATACGGACTCTGACATAAGATAAATTTGTGCAAAGGACCTTGTATATTGTGACGTGTATATGATATCTAGTTATTTAGATAACATCTGATAAAGTTAAGCCCGGGTGATTGCTATCAGTACACACGAGTGACCAAGTTTATTTCTATGTAATGTATATATACGTTTATGTACGTATCAAAATTTTTCGGAGAAATGTGGATGTCATTATCGCAACCCTCGCCGTGGAAGCGTGATGGAATCACATTAAATACTGCTGATTTTACTTGTGTTTCGAAGCTAATGAACCTATTACATAGGTATGTGCTTATTGTATACTTTTATATCTCTAAACATACATAGATATGAGTAACATGCATTTATTGGAAACTACTGCACTTAGGCTAATATACATATTTTAAATCAATGTTTTGTTTTGTCGTTTATTATAGACTGCATTTCGGTTCTGTACTAAATACGGGACATTATTAATAAGACTCCGGTAGTTTTTTTTTTAAGAAAGAGCGACGTGACAAGCAGGACATTTGCCTGATGGTAAGCAACATGCCTACCACATAACAACACAGTGACACGCAGCTATTGGAATATGAATTGTTCTCTATCCGATGGTTTTGCATTCTACCTTCTACCTTCTACCCCATCTGTCCAGTTATGACCAATGATAAGTAATATTGGCATTATGTAGCGCATCTGTGGAGCGACATCTGAAATAAATTAAAATCAATTTTGAATGTGTATTTTTTTACTAAGTATTGGTGTTTTATATCGTATTCTGATGCTTGAAATGTGTCCTACATTGGCAAAACCTGGGATCGAACGATGACGCCCTGCGTGTTTAAAGACAAAGAGTGTTTTGTTATAAACTGTGACGGCATGTTATATCCACATGCATATTTACTACTCTCAATGGCTAGTACTACTACTATCGGTAACCACATACAAATGCAATATTGTCCGCGACAGAAGAGTAGATCGACCCATCTCTCTACCTAGTCTGTGGATCGACCCCTCTGTGTAACTCCATCAATTTGATTTTGTCTTACCTTACCCGGAAAAAAATGTTTTGCTAATCGTATGAAATGTCAAACTGACCCGACACTTCATACAAATGATTGTACGTCAAAGGGCTACGACGCTACGGTAAAATAAAAAACAAACAATACAATCAGAGTTACAGATACTAAATTGGTCGATTCCCCAAGGAAGCGTAGTGGCATGCTGGCATGCATACTATTTTTGATATGCGTTAATGATCTTCCAAAAACCATAAAATCTCAGTGCATATTATTTGCTGATGATATTTCATTACTATTTAAATGTTCAACAGATACCAACACACTTGACAAAGTAGCAGAAACCTATGCAGAAGCAAAATTATGGATAACGTCACACGGTCTGGACCTGAATGAACGCAAAACAAAACTAATTCAAATGCACCCGTACCAAAAAAACCCATTAAATCTCTCAGCACTAACTAATAAAATCAATATAAGTGAAACACAGACCGCCACGCTTTTAGGTATTACTATAGATACACACCTTAATTGGAAAAGTCATATTAAAAGAATAAAAAATAAATTGTCACAATTTGTATACGCTTTATCTGTTTTAAAAGCCAACACAAATCTAGCATCGGCCAAACTGCCTATTACGCGTATGCTCACTCTTAGCTAAATTATGGCATAATATGTTGGGGAAATAGCACCGATTCATGTGAATTACTGATTATGCAGAAAAAATGCATCAGAATATTAGTTAACAATTAACATCCCTCAACGTAACAGTTGTAAGCCCCACTTCAAACAACTTAACATCTTAACAGTTCCGTGCATGTATATTCTAGAAGCAGCTACTTTTGTTAAAAAAAACATCCAAGCTTATTTACATTCATCACCAGTGGCCGAAGGCAAAACCAAATTACAGCTCCAGAACCTAAACTTGAAATAGTACGAAAAGGGCCTCAATACATGTTGCATAAAATATTTAACCACTTACCTAAAAGTGTGAGAGACGAAATAGACATTAAAAAATTTAAAAATAAGCTCAAACAAATACTCATTTTCAAGTCTTATTATAAAATAGAAGAATATATATATTTTTTTTAAATATAGTGTGACGAGACGAGCAGGTCATGTGCCTGATGGTAAGCGACATGCCTGCCACATAACAACACAGTGACACGCAGCTATTGGAACATGAAGATTCCAAATCATTACCTAGCACTGCACTGCGCTCGTCACCCAGAGATCTAAGTTGTTATATCTCTAAGCCCTGTAATTTCTCTGGAAACATTGCCCTTCAGACCGGAACACAGTAATGTTTGCACATTACTGCTTGGCGGTAGAATATTTGGCAAAGGTGTGGTCCTTCCCCAGGCGGACTCTGCCAAGAGTCCTACCACTACAAAACTATCTAACTACTAACTAACTAACTACTATCTAGAAGATAAAGACGTTTCGATATCATGAATTGTATAGCTTTAAAGATTTAATTGATAAACACTTAATATTATATAAATCTGTATGTACAATACTATTCGCAACAACCTAACTACAGGGTATAATGTGTAACATTATTTGTAGTGCATTTTGCTTAATGTATCCTACTCATACACATATTATGTAGCGATGTATGCCTCAAATAAATAAAATTATTTGTATGTTGTTTATACAAAAATATATGCATACAAAAATTTGAAATCGGAATCAATAAATGTAAAGTGGCGACGCGACGAAAGGTAATAATAATACTTGACGCTCTAATCATACTTACCTACCAATAGAAAAAAAAACGGCCGAACTATTTCTGAGGAAAACAACGACCACAAACACAGTAACACGATATTTTTATAGTTTAAATATTTATTAACTGGATGTGATTAATCTTACCTAAAATAGCAGCGCCCCGCGGTGTTACCCGCGTAGTTCCCGTTGTTCCCGTTGTTTTTCCGGTAAAAAAGTAGCCTATGTATTCTTCCAGACTATAATCTATCTATCTGTGTTCCAAATTTCAGCCCGATCCGTTCATACGTTAGGACGTGATTGAGCAACAAACATACAAATATCCAAACATCCATACATTGCCATTTATAATATTAGTAGGATACTAGCAACGCCCCGCGGTGTTACCCGCGAAGTTCCCGTTCCCGTTGTTTTTTCAGGATAAAAATCCTTTGTTTGTAATGTCCGGGATTTTTTTTTTCCATACATTAAAATTTATTAGTAGGATAATAGTCTCGACTTGTAGGCATTCAGATAACCATTAGGGAAAAACTTTAGAAATATTTTTTTTATTGTTTTTTTAATATTCTGATTACATCGTTAAATTTAACAACCATTTCATAGTTTTTACGTGACAGGACACCTTTTTTAAAGAGATCTACTCGTACCACGTACCTACATATGGCTGTTGGCCTCAAGTGGTTTCTTGTGTCTGTTACTTATTTTTAACCTAAAAGGAAGTTTGTCCGAAACTTCTTTTCTGGATGAAGTTCGATCTTTAAAGATGAAAAAACTTTCTACAAGTGAGTAATTTCATTGAGCAAAATCAGCCCACTAAGTGTTGGAAACACTGCTGTGACTTCTCACTGGCCCTAGGCCTTCTCTCGCGAAGAGAGAGTCCAGGAGTAATTTAATTTGGAAATATAAAATCAAGATTCACAATCGTGTGGTTATAGGTTCGGCTCCCCCTGCATCTCTGAGTATTATAGAAGAAGTGCGAAAGGGCCTCACATACCAGCAGTAGAAATTTAATGTTATTAAACTAAATTTATTGATTGATTTATTTTAGCTTAAAAAAACATCAAAATTCTTAATTGTCTACTTTGAACAAATACTTAATTTAAGTGATTAATAAATAAAATGACCTGCTTTTTCTACCTCTACTTGTAACACAACACCACAACATAATAAGGGATCAACTTATGCCATAACACAATGAATCATGTTTATTAGTCAGTGTATGGATTTGTATTAGGAGTATCATTGTAAATGCATTGCGGCTTTATTTACACCGATTCCTGTAGTTTTTGTGACGCTAGTTAAAATATACAGATTACATACCTACTGTAGACCGCAACTGTTGCCAAGTAACTGTTATAGTTAGGGGACATTTTTGTTGACTCATTATTATGATGAAACCTTCATTAAACCCTTATAAATTAATATTATATTATTTATTTGAGTTTTGATTGTTTTACCAAGTAGAAATTTAAAACAAATATTGTAAACATTACCATCTAGCCCTAAACTAAGCAAAGCTGTACTATGATACCCAGAAAGGTATTATCACAAATATTATGATAGTCCAAGTTGGTAAAATACGACAACCATCGCGAGATTTATCCCATTTCAAAAGATGCCAACACACATTTGTGTCTATTTACGTACGTACAATCTATAATATAGATACATGCTTCCATTCAGAGATGTCGTTAACAGTAATAGTGTCGCAAGTTCAATTGATTTTTCCTATCTCAAAATCTCAAAAAATGACAAACGTGCCTAATAAGTTTTCAGTTCATAAAAGTAAATTATATCGTACCGGTATTCGCTAGTTCGTACCACTCAACTGTTGACTAATATTACGTCAGATATCACCTTTTTACATCCGCAGGTGTCAAGGTTTCATATATTCACGTATAGAGAATCTAAAGACGTCATAACCTGTGTTATTAAGTTTTAACGCCAACTTTACCTTACGTGGATACTTAACGTCTATAAGCAGATATGCGTCTTTGCGATATGTTGATATGCTTTCGTTGAGGTTAATTCACAAGTCATGATGACGAACTTCACGTCCTCATCGGGAAATGATATCAATCAGGTGTGAAATAACTCGAGTTACCCAATTAAATCTAGTTTTTTATAGTTCTGTGACGAGACAGGACATTTTGAGGCAAAATATACAAAATAGTAAAACAATGCCGAATGAACCTTGTTATGAACGTAATTTCAGAAAGTTTTGTATTGCAGCTTTGCAGTAGGTGATAAGTTTAAAATGGCAGAACATAATGCCAAGGAGTTTAGCGCGTAACTAAAATGGGTTATAAATTTTTGTATTATATAAAGGCTTGTACTTGATCGGCATCTCGCCTGATGTTAAACAAAGATGCGGTCTATGATGAAGTGCGCTAATCTAGAAGAAACTGATTCACTCTATACTTGAAGACACTTAAATTATATCATCAGCTTCTTCACAAGCAACGCATTCCAAAGTTTAGATGTTGTTGTTACTAAAGGAGATTAAACCTCTTCGTTGGAACATCAACCATGAAACGATGTCGCTTTTTGGAGCTTTCTAGAGTTATAGCTTGTTAAATGTTCTGGTCTTAAGTTTAAGTGATACTTAATAAAGAGAGAGAAGAAAACCATAGCTATTTTAATAAGGTGGTAAAAGAGCGGATAAAGTAAGGTGTAGACAAAGTGATGGCCGAAGAAAGACATTGTTTCCTAGCAGCAAGACGCATCGATGATATCGTTACTATCGGGGCATCGTCTTTTAAAATACATTAATTCAAAAAAACCGATGTTGTTTAAAGTTTTAGGTCACTCTTGTGGTTTTACAGACACAGACAGACACACATGACGTCAAACATACTGTTGTTTTTGCTTGGGGGTTAAAAATTGCTCGTCCTTTAATAATTTTATTTCACTTCAAATTAAAGAGACCGCATTTTCTATTTTGGGAGGGGGCGTCACGTTCCATAAACCAAGGTAACCAAGATGGCATTTTACAATAGAAGACACCTGACCCAGCACTAGGTTCAAGAAAGCTGGGTTAAAATGATGATGATATGTAGTCAAAATTCCCAGTCGTCGCGGCGCGGTACAAATCTCTTGCAATTCGCCTTGAAACTCATGTAATTAATTATAATTATACTCGTACCTGTAACTGCTTATTACTGATTGCCAACTCCAATCTCTACTTCCTTGTTATTCACTATAAAACCCCGCTGTCATTACATACCATTAAAATATTCCACACTTATTAAAAAAGAAATAATAAACAAAAACATTTTTTTTGTTCTAAAGATTCGTTTTGTTTTTGTTTTTCTCACAAAGATGGTTAGATATTTATGATTCTCCATACTAAGTCTGAATAAAAATAAGAAAGACGAAATGTAATGTTTAAATAACCTGACAAGCAAGTAGGTTACATCACCTACTTATATCAGTTACTAGCAGCGCCCCGCGGTTTCACCCGTGTAGTTCCCGTTCCCGCTATTTTCCCCATGCTTTTATGTATATATTTATATACTAAAGCCATAACAATAATTATATAAATGTATTTACTAAAGACGTCAATACTCTAATTACCGTGGCATGTAAACGAGAGAAACAAATATTAACTTAGAATTGTGTCTAATTAGTCGATTAGTAAACTATATTTATAGTAATTAGATAAAGGAGTCGGTTCGAGGTAGTGTCTCGTCTGCGTGTTAATTCTGTAAAAGGTAACTCGATACCCTTATCTATGACGGACTTGCTCATGCTATAACTTGAACCCTATAATCGCCAAGACTCTTCACGTTCACAGTTCTATTAATATTTGTATACATTGAAATTGTCCAAAATAGATTGACCTCTGATTATTGTAGTCGGAATGAGAACAAGTAATAACATAGAATATAGATAATCTAAATTATTATTTAATTACCTGGACGTTTGACCTGTAACGCTGCCAAAACGTCGAGTTAATTAAATAATAATTAGATCATGATTAAGTCCTGTCTTATGTTAACTACGAAATTAATCACGAACGTTTCAAAACCATATAACATAGTGGGGCTTTGGGTCTAAATAAAATGATCTATGCTTTGATATTTATCTCGTTTTAGAGAGCAATAACAAAGAAAGAAATCTTTCAGTAAGATAGTCGAAAGGCTGGTCATATGCTTTTTCAGAATCGACAGCTGGTGTCTCGTCGCACAACTTAATTACAATTAGATAGGTGCGACCTCAAATCCTGCCCTCTGATACGCGCTGATATAAATACAGTCAACCGTTAAATTATCCACTAGCGTTGAAATCTGAAATTATTCGAAATCTGTGAGGTCCATTGTATTGACCTGTTCGCCGATATGCCACCTCACCTTAGTATCTACTTAAAATGTTCAATCACTATATTTATGCCAATGACAACATAGGGCTATGCTAAATGACTATACTAAGCGAGATACCTTGTACACATTATTGTGAACAACTTTTAAATTGGGAAACAACCTTGAAATAGCGAAAACAAGTCTAGTTCTAAAATTCTGCTTTTCTATAATTTTTTATCTAGTGCCAAGTTAATTTTTGTATGGAACAGATCATTGTTTTCTCGTTCAAGCTTAGTAAGTTTGTCTGTATATATTTTATAATTCGATGAAATTTTAAAAATCAAATTCATGTCTACAAATTAAAATGTTTTTAAGTTTTTATTCGACGTCTTTGAAAAAGGAGGAGTTATAAATAAATATACGTACATGTTCGGTTGTTTGTATTTTTTATTTGGGAACTGATTTTGTTGTTTTTATTCTGGATTCAAAATGATTGGTCTATTTTAATTTGAATAAAATAATAAATCCCTAAGGGTTGAAAATAGGAGTTTTACCGCTTGGTGCAGCTCTATTCGTTCCGTACCCGAACTTTTATCAGGGTTGACTGAAAAAATCAATTGCCTGTTCAATTTTCACAAAATTTTTATTTATTGTTTATTTACATATAAAAGACATAATTTTCGACTGACTTTGGTTCAAGGACTTTGATGCAAGGTGAAATGTAAAATTTGTTCATACTGCTGTCTACTGATATTATTTATTGTGTGTCTATGGTAGTAGGTGTCGTTTAGTTCATAGACCGTGAGTTACAAAAATATTGTTACGGTTACTTTGTTTCCGCTTCTCAAGAACTCCTTTCACTGTACCACCTTGTACGTTAATGAGTGAGGATGTTACGAAAGTTGTGAGATGCTCTTATAATGTTGCAGAACCTAATCATCGACTTGGTTACGATTTGTGAAAACTGTATAAACTATTTCGCCGCAAACTAATTGTGTACCAATTGTTTACAAAATTATGGTTTTTTTTTAAACTCTTATCTCCAGTTTGTTCTACCACAACTGAGAGAAATGTTAGAGTATCAAATTATCGCCACTTTGCTATCAGAATCCTGGTCGATAAACGAAGCAGCCGGACCCACACAATGGAAACACATGGCAACAAAGGAACAAAGCGAGTGCCTGTCACAACACTCACAATCAATTAGTCATCCGGTCATATTGTTTACCTACTATTCGCTGTTTAAGGCAAAAGCTTCGGTTTGTCAGCTGCTGCCGAGCGACTTGCATTGACATCCGCTGCGCTTCCGATAAAGAATGAGTCAGCGCGAGTCGCGGCCCCCTGCCGATGGTCGTATGCTCGCTGATCTTCACATATCCGAGCGGGTCATTCATATTGGCAGACGTAATCGGCCGGTCAGCGAATCGTCATCGCGCGGATGCTAGGTGTTGTGGTCGGCACACGGGCTCACACGATTGTCAGTAGACACGAAATCGCGCTCGCGGAAGGTCGCGTCCCGTCTCGTCACCACCGTCACCCGAAACCGGCGTGTCTCTCTGTAAACAACCCTATCGTAGCTCGTTTGTCAACCGTTATTCAGTGATAAAAACGAAAACATTACACGGAAACGTCGCAATAACCGATCCTATTGACTCTACATTACGAAATGATTTGTTGACAAATCGCGCCGCTTTGGCGATAAGAGCTGTTGTGACAATATTTAATTGGTGGTATTAAATCACCTGTTGGCTGGCTATCGGACGTTATCACCGGTGCTATCTCTCGAATTGAGTTCGGTGTGGATAAACAGTTGGTAGTGAGAAGTGTGACAGTGCGGGTGGACGGAAGATGCCGGTGCTCGGCTACGAGGATATGAGTTCACAGGATTATTGTTCCATGGGCTATGGCGCCCCACCCCAGTACATGGTTCCTGGTCCGCCCCCCGTGTGGGACAAACACCCAGTCAACCATTTCTCAGGATATGTACAACGGTGTCCCACATCCGAACCAAATCGCAACCCCCAAACGACATTTGGCAATGAAGGTTTGTTGATATCCATGCGATTTCACGCGTTTGTGACCTTTAATATCTACCTGTGCCCTTTGTTTTATCTGTTACTAAATTATTAATATCCGTTATCTTACTAATACCCACGTAGTCACTTCAAATCTATTTCAGTAGACGTCAGATAAATATTATCAAGCAAAAAACATGATATCACTCGCAGTTTTTATGTGCTATTTGGTTTTTGTAATAAGAGTTATGTTTACGCAAATGAATATACCTATGATAGACACATTTTATGATGCTTGGCAAACTAAATTGTTTGGATTCTCGTTAATACCAATGACAAAATGAAAACAACTTTCTTCCTCCACAATCGGAATATGCAACGAATAAAGAATCAATGATGAACGTTGAGGGAGTATGTTGTGGGGCTACTTTTCAGTCTGCCCAAGGAAGTATCACTTATTCTCAATTTTAAGCAATACTTGTTTTCTGGTTTGAAGGCATTTACTGAACACAAAGATATGCACCTGAATATCTGGGTGATGAACGTACTACATCACAAAGATATGATTGATTGTCTTCAGGGGTTCAACTATGCTGAAGCGTGGTAGGAGTCGTTCTACATCCTACCATAACATTTGGAACAACGTTTTAATTGGTTGCTTGCTACAGCTTTTTGCACTTGAAAACATTTATTTCTTCTCAAGATTGGTCGCTAACTGGTTACAAAAGGTCAAATATCTCTCGTCAGCGACGATATTGTCAAAGTAACCATTGAATTAGAAGAACTCACTTATGGGTAAAGCGCTTGTCTTACTCAAAACTCATCAATAACGCCCAAAGATTGTAGTTATTAATTTATTGTTCTTATTAACAAAGCGTTGTAATGAGTGTGGCAAATCTATACCAATATTATAAAGCTGAGAAGAGATGTTTGAACGCGCTAATTTCCGGAAGAACTGGACCGATTTCAACATTTTTACCGTTGTATGTACGTGGTCCCTGAGTGTTATAGACTATATAAAAAAGCTGGGCAAAGCAAAGCCGGGGCGGACCGCTAGTATTTTATAGTCATTTACATCCAAATCTATCTCTCTGCATTCGATATAGAGATATCAATATAATGACACAATACGGACAAATAGCAGTGCATCTTGGCCTATATTTCCGATGGCCAATAATGATAACTTTTGTCTATGATTCCCTGCGTATCTGAGTAATCTTAAGTCAAGGTTTACCCTCGTGTGTTAGCGTTTTGGTTGTTAGTTATTACTCCAGGACTAAGATCCTGTAAGAAATTTAAAAAATATCTAACATTTATATTTTGAATACAACCCTGATATTTATAAAGCCTAAAATTGTAAAAAGTTACTTAATTAAACCTGTATGTAATGAATCAAAATTTACAAAAGTATCCACTACTTATGATATGTATTTGGAATCAAAATTTGCACACTAAGTAAATATACGTACTTACGATATGTAACAAATTAATTAATTAGAATCTTTGAGTAGACGAATAAGGGTTAGCAGCACCTGTGAAGTAGTTATCCTT
The DNA here is from genome assembly GCA_963693475.1 of Ectropis crepuscularia. Classification (NCBI taxonomy): domain Eukaryota; kingdom Metazoa; phylum Arthropoda; class Insecta; order Lepidoptera; family Geometridae; genus Ectropis; species Ectropis crepuscularia. The sequence goes on along the minus strand of OY856357.1, from coordinate 10,053,480 downwards.
AGTGCACAATCTGCAATGTGCTACAAGACGTTATCTAAGCTTACTTATGCTGAACTTAAATTGTCTCGTAAGGTGTACTTGTAATAATACTACTTAACATTGTAAATGCAAAAATAATGATGTTTGTTGCTCAATCAGGTTTAAATTTGGCACACAAGTTATAGACTGAAATAGTACACATAGATATTGGGATGTTCCAATTAACATTTTCTTATTGATTTTAAATGTTATGATTAATCTTACTAATATTATAAATGTCTATGTTTAAATATTTGTATATTTGTTGCTCAATCACGCCGTAATATCTGATCGGATCAGATTGAAATTTGAAACACAGTTAGGCTTTAGTGTAGGCTACTTTTTATCCCGAGAAAATAACGGAAACGGGATCTACGCGGGTAAAACTCCGAGCACTGCGACTTTTAAATAACTTTTGTCGCAAGAAAAGTCAGTAATGTATTTATTTTTTCTATTCGCTAACAATTGGTTCTGTTTGTTGCAGACAGCGATATGCAGCTCGAGACCAGTAGTAGTGAAGCCAGCGCCGCTAGTTCTGTGGCTCTCTCACAGCACTGTGCCATTTGCGGAGACCGAGCCACCGGGAAACACTACGGGGCTTCGTCTTGCGACGGGTGCAAGGGATTCTTCAGGAGGAGCGTTAGGAAGAACCATCTTTATACGTGCAGGTATATCACTATTTTAGCATACAGTTAAAGTTACGGCTGGTCTAGTCGGGAGAACGGCGACTACCGATCTGGAAACCCCGGGTTCAAATCCCAAGCGCACCACTGTCGCTTTGAAGTCATGTGCGTAATGCCGCTAACTTAAAACGGTGAAAGAAAACAACGTCAGGAAACCGACATGTACCTAGAATCTTGCGAAGTCATGTGTCATCCACCGACCCGCACTGGGCCAGCGTGGTGGATTATGGCCTTGACTCTGTCCTTGCGAGAGAAGGCCCCGAGTCCCAGCGGTGGAAACATTTAGTAGGCTGTTTATAACGCTATTTTAGCTAGCTTTAATTCTTCATCTTTATCAGCGTCGTCATCGTTTCATGGTTGATGTTCCAAAGACTCTACTTTTGTGATAAAACTTAAGACTAGACATTCTTATCACAAAAGTAGAGTCTTTCGAACATCAACCATGAAACGATGACGGCGCTGATAAAGATGAAGAATTACTAGCGACTAGGACTAGCGACTAGGAGCTAGCGACCTCACGGAGCCATGTGTTCTTTCAGACTATAATACCAAATTTCAGCCCAATCCGTTCATACGTTACGACGTGATTGAGCAACAAACATCCCAACATTGACATGTATAATATTAATAGGAAAATGTCAAAGATCCATCAGTCAATGTCCGTGCGACAATGTGACTAAGGACCTGACTGCATTACCCCGCTGATGACTATTCATATCCAGAGTAGAATTATTTTTAACTAGTGGAAAGTTAACATTTTATCAGAAGTTTTATTTATGTGATAATATATCCACAATAACGGTATAAAACTGACCTAACTTGACCCAAAACTGATAGTTGCTGACACGTTAACACGGATAGCTTCACTGATAACGAATTGTCCTCTCCCAAAGTTAAATATTAATATTTCAACACTCACTGCAGTGAGTAAAATTAAAAAAAACTGTTATATAGAATTCTTCTCCTTTTTTCCGTTCCTTTTTAAATTGGTTGTCATAGTAACACACATATCTTACTACCGTGAGGTTAAACACGTAGGTTATATTAAAATTAACGTGGTTGTTACACATATATTTTATGTATAGTTAATTAGGAAAACGGGTAAATAACGAGTGATACCCGTTTTCCTAATTAAATAAATAAGTAGGTTATACTTGGTTGAAACAGGCGCACTGTATGTACTCATCAATGTGTACAATTTACTAATAGGCAACAATAAAACGCAATAATAAAATCATCATAGTTTTCAGATTTACGATATCCACGTTGACTTGGTATCTTAGTAATAATAATAATAAATATTATGTTAAATACAATGCGATCTCTTAGGCTTTAGGTACATCCTATCAGTTTATACCGAAATAAATATATGTCATCATCAGCCCGTGTTCGTCCACTGCTGGACATAGGCCTCTCCTATATTTCGCCACTCAGCCTGATCCTCAGTCTTACGTTTCCAACCGCCACCAGCCGTCTTTCGTATATCGTCACTCCATCTAGTCTCAGGGCGTCCTACACTACGTTTACCGATTCGCAGTCTCCACTCCAGAACCCTACCTACCCCAACGGTTATCGGGTCTGCGACAGATGTGACCGGCCCATTGTCACTTCAGTCTGCTAAAACGCTGAGCTATGTCGGTGACTTTGGTTCTCTGACGAATTACTTCATTGCGGATGCAATCCCGCAGAGAAACCCCAAGCATAGCCCTTTCCATAAAATATATGTAGATAGATATAAAGATATAATATACATAGATACTAAACATTTATATGTTTAGTATCTATGAAATGTACAGGTGCAGCCTTGAATTACCTTGATATGATAACAGCACACGAGATCTTATCAACAAAACGATACGGGTGGTCTATCATACGCTCATAATATTTTCCATTGCTAGATAATAGTGCTAGTGATAAAAAAATTGTTTTTTTTTATCTTTGGTTTCTCAAAGACAAATGAACATTTTTATTTTAACACACTCCATTCATCTGTAGCTGTTACAAATGTATGATATATTTGGGGACAAGAGTTCACACATTAAAACATCTCTTTAGCTTTCAAAATATGGAAATTTTCACACACAGAACTTGACACTTAAGTAACTAAACAAAGAAAAAATATTGTTGTCCTCATTTTCGAAGAAAAAAAATCTGTCAAATACCGCTTGTGCGACTTTTGGAAAGGTTACCTAAAACCTTTTTTTTTGTAATTTTGTTTTAAGATTTAAGATCATCACCGTATAGCAATATGTTATGAGATGATATCTGTAAAGGATAAAGTTCCACTTCCTTACAAAAATCATACGTCTATCTAATCTATACGCATACATATGTCTTTTTAGTTGCATTCTAGTTTTCTAGTCATTTTTTGGGACGGCATATAATATCTGACCATCAATAGGACTTTAAATATCTCAAATGGCATAGGCAGCGACTCAAATTTTTGGGGCATTTTCTGTAGTTCAAACACAACCCGATCTCAAACGAATCCAAACCCAATATGTTATTTTAAAACTTTATGGGGCTATTCCGGCTATTAAATATTTTTTTTTATGTTAAGTTTTAGGATTAATAATATAAAATAAAAACCTTTATTCAGACATCTTATACAAAATTTACATATTGGTTTATTAAAAAAACATTATTTTATTTGACACCTGTCTGTGTGCCCTTATAGGCAAAGGCCTCCTCCAACTGTTTCCATTTTCCTCTATTTTTAGCAACTGTTGTCCATCCACTTCCAGCTGCACTCTTTATTTCATCCACCCATCTTCTTGGTGGCCTTCCTCGTATGTTTAATTTTATATTTTTGCTTATTTCCCTTTTATTAGTTCTTATTATTCTTGTTTTTCCAGTTGTAGATATTTGTTCATCTCTGGTTTTTAACATTTCTTTTGTTTCATCTGTTAGCTTTAACAGTTTTCTTTTCCTTTGCTATTCCCGTTGTTTTCTTGGTTTTCAGTAGCTCTTCTAACTTGTTATATTTGTGTTGGATATTTAGTTCTTTTGTATTTTCCATCAATTTATTCTTTCCAATGCCATAGTCAATTCTGACAAGCTTTCTGTGCTTTTCAAGGTAAGCGTATTAAAGGTAGCAATATGTAGCATGTTATTTTGTTGGCAGTTTGTTGTCTTGAACTCTTGTGTTTGTTTCTGGAGTGAATATTTTGGAGGGTAACGGTCTTCTTCCCCCACGGTGACCAGCTGGATTGGGGTGCTGGTTGTTTTTATTTTATATTGTTGTGTTGTTTGATTTGTCTTATCCGGATTCCAGTTGAGGGAGGCAGTTCTTAGTTTTTCGAAGTTTTTAGCTCCGACACCGATGGAGGATTAATAATAATAATAATAAATAAATATTGGTGGACAATACACACACAACACCATTTGACCCCAAACTAAGCAAAGATTGACGCGAATATTATGCGCCAGCAGCGATTAACTACTAAGTAATTCAAAATATTATCACTATGCCCTCACCGAGACATTGTGTAACACGACATTAAAAACTTCAGCTAAATTGGGAACCTCAATTTTTGAAAGTGGGTTAATATCTGTGATTGCATCGTATTTTGGCACCGCCATAACACCTGCGATTGGCGCGCTATGACTCCACCTCTAGACACTTTCATTCCAAGTTGGCTCGGGCCTCGACCAATGCAGAGCTCGTAGGCGTATCACATCTTACCTAGCGTCTTACGTACAGACATTGCGTCAACACCATCCGTCAGGGGTTTTCCTACAAATAATATCCTTCCCTCTACGATTCCTTCCTCAGGTTACTCAGTGTTATGATTGTGGTATGTGTCAAGGAACCACAAATATAACCTTCCTTTTTACACAAGTCAGGATAATACGTAAGAAATACGTAGAGGTTTGACTGTCGTCTCGCATTTACAATATTATCTTTACACGCCTGCTTCGCTCAATAGGGAAAAATATATATTTAAGCGTGGACCGTTACGCTATTATATGGCTTATTTTAAAGTTTAAAAACAAATATGTACCATAAACAAACTGAGTGCATGCTATACGCATGGTATGAATTTCGAACGAATCACAAATTAATTTTTTCATAAACCTATTAGTTGTAGAACTCTTGGTGTGAGAATACAAAGCCTATTGAACTGGGTTTAATTTATTTATATACGCATTTACGCTAAGACATCAAACTTCCCCTCGGGGTTCCTGTGATCCGCATTGACGGATTCGTAGAGAGTGTTACAATGTGAAACGGGGTGATATGTAATCATAGCACCCCGTTTCACATTGACATAAACATTGTTCGAAATGAATTGTTTTTAGCTAATAAACAAATTTAATTTAATTTATTTAATACGTACAACAGAATACAGCCGATACAGTGTATAGTTAGATTAGAACTTAAGTTTAGATCTAGACAGTATTCCTAATGGATACGTATACAGCATGATTATATGTACTAGTATTTGTTACGAGTTTAACAATAAAAAAAAAGTTGATTAAAAAGGAAGAGATAAATAATTAGAAACAAGCAAATAAGTGCCAATCAAAATTGTAAAGTACAATATATTTATTTTTTAGTAATGTATGACGAACAAGACATGCGCCATGACAGTAAGGAATCATGCAGCTACTCGAACATGTAGAGTCCAATTCACTGCGTAACACTGCGTCACGCTCGTCACCACATGAGTAAATAATCTACGAAAAATATATTTTTCGTAGATTATTTATTACTATATTATGTACAAATCTTACTAGCCAGCTACGCATTGCCACCAGAGCTTACCTTTCTTGAAAATAATAATATTCTATTTCGTTTTTCAGATTCAGCCGAAATTGTGTGGTGGACAAAGACAAGAGGAACCAATGCAGATATTGTAGGTTAAGAAAATGCTTCAAAGCTGGCATGAAAAAAGAAGGTAGGCTCCATTTTCATCACTTACATGTACCTATTTAAACATAGGGTCTATTTGTTAATACATAACATTTGGATCAGTTGAACCAAATGTTTAGTTTCATACGATTATAATGTTTATGAGACCATTTTAATCTTCAAGTATTACGCAACGCAATTTGGGGGGAAGGTGTTTTGTGAAACGTTACGGAGCGTCATGGAGGTATTTTTATTTACTTAGAAATAATCAGTAAATTAAAATCTCCCTAGTTGGCGACTTATGTGGTGAATTTTAAGTAAAAACGATCACTGGGATGTCACTTAATGTTTACGGAGAGTGAGCGGAAGGGTGTTAAAAATGTGAAGGTGCGTTACGAGGTCATAAAATCGTTAAAAGATGCGTTACGTAATACTTGAACACTAACGACTAAAACTGAAATCACGACTAACGGAGTCGTGATTTCAGTTTTGACTAAACTTATCACTAAAAGTTATTTAACCCGTTAAACGGTCCATATGGGCTCAGCGCCGAATATGACTCTTCATGTGAAAAAAAAAATTGAATCTACCCAAGACCTTTGAAGTTAGTTTTGTCAAAACAAACCATAAGTGAAGCTTTATCATCTAAACATTTTTGCGGCAGCAGTATAAAAATAAAACTACGAACTAGTGAAATCAATTAATAGAATTTGTCTTCGTATGAGTCTCAACTGAATGGTTAAGTGAATTTTTACAATGTAGGTGCAATTTGGATTCAGATGCATTTTCCATGTACCTACCTAATAGTAGGTATATCCCAGATTTGATCAGTTTACTAGTTTTATTTTGACATGAAAGGTAAATTCTGCTGCGCTAGTCTAGTTCTAGTTACAAGGTAGGTGTAATTAAAATGTGGAATTGTCGAACGTACAAAATTTCTGCATAAATATTATTTAAAACGCTTAGACAATACTGCTAGTGTTCATAATAGATACGTACAAAATGTGAAGAGTAAACATAAACTACACTGAAATTGTAGAGCTAAAAAATAATTGTCTGTTTGGAAGTGCTTATATCTAGATCGAACTGTCGGGTACTTAGTTATTTTTGAGAAAATGTTTTAGTGTTAAAATAGAATATACTCGTAGGTTATGAATCCTTCGGAATGGTTTGGTTTAGTATCACTTGGAGGCTTTTCATTCGATCGAGAGACGTGCCAAAATCCTCATAGGCAACGACTCCCTTGTTCCTCGTAACCAGGCAACGACTGCTTTGGAAAAACACTGTCTTGAACATCGCTGCAAAGTTTTAAGTTTATGTGATTTTTATCGGATACATTTCGGAATGTGTGGCAATCTGTTTGATCTAATATCCATTGCCCCCTTTTTCTATCGGACTGTTCATAGCTCGAGCTCGAAAAGCCAATGTCGTTTCGTGTTCGGTCTTCCAAAGTGTCGAAAATATAGGATTAGTTCAATAACTGATTGATTGAATCAATCTGATATTTATAGGTAAGCCACCTCCGTCGTAAACCGCATCGTTGTTTACATCAAGCGAGATGGCTCTCAAGTGCAAGCGTATTATACACAAATGACAAAAGAGGCTTTTTGATATCTCGCTACGGCCCCAACTATTCGGTGGGAAACCATCGTACACATTAAGTTTATATGTGGTAGTCATAGTAAGACATTATTATTTCGTTCTGGTCTTAATTCTTGTCAAATTTTATCCTTGTTTCAACACGATACGAGTACCACAAAAACTGTTTACTTGCGCTGTTTCTGTTAGCATATCCGCAGGTAGGTACACTATTAAGCAGGTATCTCAAAGCTTTGATGTCATATTTCCTGTCGATTATTATTGAAAAACGTTCAATCATCGTTAGTTGCGTAATTCTCGATAAAAAAAGTATAATAGGTAAATGCGTATGTGCGCGTAGTAATAATTGCGTCTGTTGGTCTGCGTAGATTACACGAGTACTTAGGTATCTGAAGTATTCCAAAGTTATCAATCAAATTAAATCTGATATAAATACGTATTACTATTCTACAATTAACTCTCACTTTAGTAGTGCCGTTATAGGTTGGTACTTCAACAATATCTTTCCAAGCGTTTGGTCGACGAGACGCGGGACCATGATGCTTACGTTTATTTGCCACAACGTACATAATTATATGCATTGTCATTAAGCGTGGTCATTGTCATAATGCTGCCAGCATGCTGGAAACGCTTGCGACTGGTAGGGCTTAATCATCTTGATTATCTTTTAGACCTTCATTGCTCACTGTAAGTAGTTGGTACTGTAGCTGTAGTTTTGAATTTGATCCTTGGTGAGATTTCATTAAGTAACGATAGAATATAATTATTTTTAGTAAAAGGCGTTACTTGTGGCAGACAATCATGCAAATTTCACGCAAATCTGTTGACGTGTCTGTATAGACGTAAAGTATTCAACAAACATGTGTGTACACATACTATTTTATGCCTTTGTAATATTAGTGAAATGTTAATTTTATTAGCAAACTTGCCGGTTTGCTGTTTCACATGTATTTGTTAAATTTTACGCATTGTAGACTTTCATACGGTGCTGATTTACCAAAAGTCTTTATGTAGTAATAGTACATTATGATATAAGTGCGGTAAGTTGATAATTACAGCCGAGGCTTTATTGCTAGCTCGAGCCGAAGGCGAGAGCTATAATTAGCAGAGGCTGTAATTATCAAAGCGCACGTATGTCATACGACGTTTTATAACATATTTGCGAGGAAATAAACAAAACTCTGACGACATTTTCAAATAAAAACAATACAGCGAAAAAAAAACGCGCGGAATAATATTTACTTGATCACAGATCACAGCACAGAGTAAGTAAACACTCTATGGATCACAGATTAGCAATGCGCGCGCATCGGCGCCTTTTTTTTTAAGCAACGGCACAGAGCCAGCCGCTATGCCATTAATAATAAAGTAAATTAATATTTTTGTTTTTTGTTACAGAAAAATTAAAGTAATTTATGGTCTAAATTAATTAAATTAACGAATTTAATAATTCTTTGTTATATTTTACCTCTCAAAGTTAATTTTATTCATAAAATGTTGACCACACTTTTCTGACATAAAAACTCTTTACTAAGATTTAAAAAGGTACCGTTCGTTTTAGACGGAGCATATCTCTCTACCTAGTCTGTGGACGGAGCATTTTGAAACCGTGCGTTTTACATTACACATTACAGCACTAGTGCGTAATAAGATACATTACGATACAGAAATTGGTCCAATAAGAGACCCTTTACGAGCAAATATGTTATAAAAATACTAACAATATTAACACCACGACGCATCTTATTTTATAACATTATTTATACATTAGCAAACTATAATATATTTAGTATATAACATTATTTATACATTAGCAAACTATAATATATTTAGTATAATGTAAGCAGCCCACTTTATGTTCCTTTTCTGATGGGATCTGGGACCTCGTTACACAAGGAAAGAGTCAAGGTCATAATCCACCACGCTCGCTGAGTGTGTTCGCGAATCATTGTCCTCGAAAGGACCGCAGTCCTTACCATTTGTCACTATCAAACAAAAAAAAAGTATGTGTTTTTAATTATTTATATATAACTTAGAAGAAGTTAAAAATTATTCTCTTTATTCTTCGTGCTTAAGTTAGTTACAATGTTTACTAAGATGTTGACTAGGTAACTTCAGGGTATCGGTTTTTCGCATAGATTTCGTTTTTTTTTTTTTACATCTTTAGTTTTTCGTACCAGTGTGCGCGTTCTGTAAAAAAAATCTCTCATCTTTTTTTTTCAATAAAAATTTTCCGTAATGCTAAAAAAAAGCATAACTTCAAACACTCTAAAATAAGACAGGTTCGCATGACCGTAACTTTGCTCGGCTAAATTAGGTATTTTCAGGAAACTATTTCTTCACGGTCAGGACGAATGATTTCTATCTATTCATTTGTGTTCAGATAACGAAAATCAATAGTAAAACTAATAATTTAGTTATAATTACAAAACCTTAATTGGCTCCGATTATCTAAGTACCTACTATATACATAGCTCATCAGTAAACGTGCTAACTAATGACCAATACTTACCTACTAGAAATTATTACTAGAAATATGATTTCGAGCTAAATAAAATAAAGAGTGCACATAGCAACGCTATAATAATCATCATTTAATTACGCGGTTCGCCCCCCGAATGCCAGTCGCTACAATAGTATCATCAATACCAGGAAATTAACAAGAAACTGCAACGAAAAATCTGGGATTGAAAAAATAGAACTACATTCGTCAGCATAAGTAGCCCACTTTACGTTCGGAAGAAATTCAAGGCATAATTCACCACGCTAGCCAAGTGCAAGTTGGTGGATATGTCCTTAAACGATGTTTTTTTATAATATGCTCAAATTCCTTAGTTTGAGTATTTAGAACGTCAATTTTGAAACGATATCGCTTTCTCAAATTACGAGCAGTCTGATAGAAACAAGTTGAATTTAGATACGTAAGGGCGAAAACTGCGATGCGAATTCGTGCGGCAAAACGTTGGTTAGGGTAACCATACCTTCAACGGTAGTCAGCCGTGTTGGACGTATTTTTCGGAAGCTTGGACGTATTTTTCGGAAGCGTAAAATGGATCGCAAAAAGATTGTTGTACTGCTGTTATTGTTAAGTAGATATGAAAGAAAAAAATATTTTGGTTACATACACATATTATGATTATGGGAACTATTTTACTCGCAAGTATTATGGGTTGAGAATAGAAGAAGATTTTTTTTTTGATTATTTTAGAATGAGCATATCTTCATTTGAAGAGATTCTTTCTCTTCTTCTGTCTCAGAGCTGACTAAAATGGTGGTGACCAGCATGACGTAATATGATAGGAATGCGCGATGCGAATCAAATCGGAAGTTCTTGCGATGCATTCGTGTGAATTCAGAGATATTTACGATCCGATGCGAATTCGTGATTTTGTGCGGGAGCCCTAAGCTTAGATTCGGAGAGTGTACAGATCAGTTCCACACTCACCGAAATTTATCCGATATACTCGATAATCTTGCATCTGAATGCAATTTCCATTCGACTGATTCTAAGTCGTATATAAAAATGTAAAACTCATAGGAGCTTCTTAATATTCTTATACTGAAGAGGACAATTAAAAAAGGGTTTTCGAACAAAAAACCCTAAGTAGACTAAAAAAGGCGTTAAATCGAACGGGAAGTCACACCAATGAACAAGGTAGAGCCTAGACGAAAAATTTTACTTAAATACCTATATAAGTGTGTACATAAAAATACTGACGGATGCCAATTATCACTCACAAGCTAAAATTTTGTAAGATGTATACTTATGCTATCGATACATAGCAACTTTGTAAACAAGTCTTGGTAATAATTATTGATGATTGCATGTGGCGTCGTAAATTTATAGGGAATCTGACGTGCGATGACTAATGGTTCGAGCTGATACTGACTTTAATCATCGGCTTATAAATGATGGAATAAAAGCTCAAAATTAAAAAAAAAATTAAGAAACTCTCGACATAAATAATAATTATAGCAAAAAAAAGATTCTTAGCTATAATAAATAAATAAATAAATATTGGTGGTCAATTCACACACAACACACCATCTGACCCCAAACTAAGCAAAGCTTGTGTGATGGCGGCCAGATAGCTGATATAATACTTATATAGTTTTAAATACATACTTATTATACATAGAAACACCCAGACACAGTGCAAACATTTGAATTCATCACACAAATATTTGCACTGGGTGGGGATCGAACCCACGACCCTCGGCTTCGCAGGCAGAGCTACTACCAACTAAGCCACGAGGCCAGTCAAGTCAATAGTCAATAATATAATCGCACCCTCGGAGCGACAATGTCAAAGGCAAAAATCCAACTTTTCATGAGAAGCATTACAAATTATGTTATATCATTGTGATTCTCGCCAGAGCCGTAATGACGCTAACGCTCTCTGACGGAAATTATGTGTAGGTACTACAAAAGTAACATTATCGCTTCAAGTAAGTAAATAGTAAAAGTTAAGACAATTATTTATTACACACTGAACTCATTTTTACAAAATCAGTATCGCAGTGGGGGTGCCATATGTCGATTCCGTCGCTACAAAAAATGCATCGTTTAGAGACTACTAAGCCAAAGACAGATACACCGACACACAATCAGCCGCGTCAAACTTATAGCACCCCTCTTTTCACATCGGTGGTTTAAAAGAGACTGGAACCGTGTTTGTATCTATAATAGGTACCTACATATTTATTCTGTCTGTCCACGTTCTCAGACGTGGACATATATACAATAGTATTTACAATTGTAGTAATTACAAATAGTATATGTATAGCCCAAACAATATCGGTTATTTAACCTATTTTAGACATTTAGAATAATCCTACAAGATTCAAGTATAAATAATCAAAGTATAAATACAATTTTGATACGTACCTGTTTTCTAAATAAAATATATAGCAGTCGCAACCACACCCCGGACACTCGGCCTAAACTCCAAACAAACGGTGAAGTCGACATACCTACACTCACACAACTACGCATATGTCGTTCGAGCACATTTACGCATGTGTGCGTGTCATCTAGGGTTACTAAATTATTTTATGGAATAGCTGTGACTCACGGTTCACCTGCCTGTGTTAAGTGGCTTACAATCTTACCTAGTTAGTGTTCGATCTTTAATGTAGGTAAATATAACTTTCATCAACAATCAGAAGGGAGAAGATTTAAAACAAAATTGGAGATAATAAAGGTACCATGTACGAATTGATTTTTAGTTAAGTACACTTACCCAAAGAGAAAACTTTATTCTGACAATATATTAATTAATCACTCCACATATCGCGTATTTCATTATAGGTAGGCTAGTCACAGAACATTAGATTAGGTACAACAACGTTCATAAGTTGCATTTTCAAAGGCGTTATCACAGTTCACTAGGTATATCAGAGTATCATACAGTTGGTACCATTTTGTTAAATAATACAGCATCATGGTCGTATTCTCATAGAAAATTATCGTCCGATATACTCGTAATAACCCTTCGTTGAGTCCGCCTCGCGTCCGCGAGGGGGAGGAAGCTTGAAATTGGCGGGGGGTGGGGAGTGTCCGTTCTATCTATATTATCTATTCTATGTCGCAACGTTACTCGTGGTATATCAAACATTTGCTCAACATTTTTGTTGATAAAAATTAAAAATATTTGAGCAAAGTCAATTCGATCATGCTACTACCGACAACATTAAGTTTAGGCCCAGTTTTGTAAAATGACAGAAAAACAAATACTTACATCACCTACAGGAAATAGGTGAAGTACACATATTTACAATAAAATTGAATTAGTTTTTTTGCTATGACGTCTTTGTTAAGAATGTCTGCTGGAGATATACTTATTTTGTTTTCCTGAAACATCATTCTGAGTACGTATTACGCAAATTATATGTTTCCTAGGAAAATATATAATAAACAGTTTATAATTGCAAAGGGAAACAAACAGGGATTTTATTATTTTCGCCTCTAAGTTATTCCCCGTTCAAGTAAGGATTTATTTTTGGTTCTCATTCATGATATTTCAAGGAACGTGTTACATATCAGTGTAATTAAAGGCCGATTTTAAAGGGTTAATACCTTGTCGCTAATTTATATTAATAATGTAAACTTGTCATTAATTTAAAGTTAATATCTTGTACAGAAATTAATAATCCACTTGAGAGGATTGAGGTATGAGAGGAATCTAAACTAGTAGGTACCTATTATTGATTACGGGGTATTTGCATGTTGCGTGTCAACTAAAATTGGCGGTATATTTCGGTATATAATTGGCGGTTATTAGGTCAAATACTTTCCGTGATTCTCAGATTTTCTTGTATTAATAATTTTCTGCGCTTTCAAGTGGAGCATGTTTACCTAAGTTGAAGAAGTGCACTTTCTCTGGAGTTAGAGACACCCATATTAATATTATATCTATCCGATTATACCATTGTAAAATAACAATTTTCCATTTTCAATAGGAATATAGTTTTTGACGTACTTACTCTCGAAAAGCCTATATAAAAAACCATGATGTGAAAACCGGTGAACTTATTTGACTTTTATGCTCTGATATCGAATGAACGTCCTCAGCAGGTCTACTACGAAGTCCGATAAACGATATATCGGCCGAAATTATGGACGTTTCTTACCACGAAACACAATTAGTCGGTTAATCAGATCGGGCGTTTCGTTCATTTCGAATTCCGACCGACATAGATTTGACAGTTTTTGTGTCGTAAACCTTACTCCGAAAGCTTTTAATTATCTTACCGATGATTTGGACAACTGTCGGTCGGATCCGATTATTCGGAGGTTGTTTTCGTAGTAGACCTGCTGATATCTGCCGGACGGCAGACTATAGACTATAGACGGTAGACTTGGGCCTTACGACCTATTGACAAATCCGGGACTGATACTCATTATTCTATTGTTTATTCGCGCCCTCTGAACTGAGCAGTTCACCGTCTTTTTATTAACAAAAATTGTTATGTATTTCTATATTCGGCAGAATGTTTTAAGGCAGTTTTTTAATGTATCTTTTTAAAATTCAATTAATGTTGTTGACAGCCGTCCAGAACGAACGCGATCGCATCAACTGCCGCCGGCCGTCATACGAAGAGCCCACACAAGCTAATGGACTCTCGGTCACTTCACTCCTCAACGCAGAACTGCTTAGTAGAAAAGTCATAGATGAGGTGAGCCCAATATTTTTCTATGACCTAGTAAATTCGATAGTTTTGATTTATGTTGCTCTATCACGTCGGAACGGCTGATCGGACCTGGTTGCAATGTGGAACACACGTCAGAATATAAGCTATTCCAATACCGAGCTGCACGAGTAAAACATCGGGGCTCTGCTAGTTTATCTCTTCCAGAGATTAGTATTTCGGTGACAGGGTTAGTTACATTCTCGTATATTTCCAATTGCCACTATACATTACTCACTTGTTTTGGACAGTATTTAACTTTGAAATAAAGCAACGTGTTCCAAAAAAGACGCAGTTATGTTTTTGTCGGTATACGTTGGCACCACGAATCATTGCAATGACCTCTCTGTATTGTGTGAAATTTAAACGTTTGTGACTTTTTCATTTTAAAGTTGTTGTCGTTGATTGTTTAGCATCATTATTTTTACTTACATGAGAAATAGTTATTTTAACCGTGTTAAAAAAGGGCGATGTTTTGAAAAAGCTAATAATCATAGCATTTTTTTAATTCTGATTAGATTTCACTATCCGAGCCTTTCAATCCGATCAAGACCTTTTTTTTGACCGGTAACTGTAATTTTGTTATGAATAAAAATTGGAATGTGAACAATCACACAAACCCTCGCCTTTATGATGTTAATTATACGTTATTTATCGTAATCTTGACAATAGTTCACAGCGCGCTAAATCCAGATAGCTACGCCAAGAAGCGTCACTCGATTACCTGACTACAATAAAGTAGTCTTACTACTTTTTGTGTACTTGAGCACTACTAAAATTGTACTGTCTTCCAATCGACAGACGAACAACACATCGGACGCGGAGATAAACAACCGCAAGCTGGCGAAGATCAACGACGTGTGCGACTCTATCAAGCAACAGTTGTTGATCCTGGTCGAGTGGGCCAAGTACATCCCCGCCTTCACGGAGCTGCATCTCGACGATCAGGTACCCACATTACACCTAACATTCTAAGATTCTAACCTCAAATTCCATACTAAAACTCTAAAAAACTTTATTACACTTGCCTAAATTTAGTCGCTACTGAATTCAGTGAAGTGTAAGTCAGTAAGCTAGCATAATAAATTCAGAAGCGAAGATTGCTTGCTTCTAACTTGCTCCTGAATTCAGTCGACTAACAGTTTGCTTTCAAAATCAACTAAGTCGTTGAGTTTAGCCTCGTGTAACAAGCGTATAGTTTCCACTTTTATCGGCAGTCCTAAAAAAAATATTGGCAGTCATAGGAACTGCCGATAGAAGTGAAAACTTAAAACTCAGAATTTGATTGCTTACCTTGGAAATTACACGGGTGTAACCGGAGGACGTGGCCTCGCCATCTTGGCATGGCCATCTAGAAATGCGTCAGCATTTCCCATTGGCTGATGCATTTCTAGATGGCCACGCCGTGATGGCCTGTCCACGCCCTTTCAGCATTTCCCATTGGCTGACGTATTTCTAGATGGCCAATAGCCATGATCCCGAGTTTACCCGAAGCTTTCATATCATACCCGAGCGTGACGAATGAATTCAATTCACAGCCTACTAAAAATCTGTCTAGGCGCGCCTAAAGAAGTTTTCACTTCAAAAACGGCATAAACGGTCATATTTAAGGTGTGTTCGCTCGAATAGGTAGTGGTGTCGTGTCAATATCAATATGGATTTTGACGAAGAAATATTGTTATATTTGCGTTACTTATACGCCGTCGAGCGTCTAACCGAGCTTAGAAGCGCGTCAACGCCAGTACATATTGCGCATATTCGCGCTTCCAAATCGAGCTTTTACGCATGTATAAAACGCTAGTCTGAAACCACTCTATGACGGCCATTTACACACTTCTCTATCTTTAGTATTTTATCTTTACACACTGTAAATTTAGATGAAATTATTGTTGTAAGGTAAAGCCAATATTTATAATTGACGGAGTAATCTGTTTGTCAGGTGGCGTTACTGCGCGCGCACGCTGGCGAACATTTGCTGTTGGGCTGCGCTCGCCGCTCGCTGCACCTCAAGGACGTGCTACTGTTGGGCAACAACTGCATCATCGCCAAACACAACATCGGTACGCTCTCGAACGAAACTACGTGCAAACCGTTACCTACCACTACACAATCTATATGCTACCGTATAATAGGGTACAATCCTCAAAAAAACTAAGTAGCCCGTTAGTTAGATTGCCAAAAAATATTGTACACGTATTTTTTCTTTTGTTTCACAAACAAAAAATGACGAAGATACAGCGCTTCGAAGTTTCGTGTGACGTCACTTGTGAGTACGATTTTTACTCACGAGTGACGTCGTGACCCCCCACTCTCGAGGTTTGATGGTCTATATCTTTGATGATTTTTAATATCATGAAAAAACAAAATATACGTGTCCAATATTTTTCCATGATCTAGCTGACGGACTAATTAGGATGGTGTATTTTTGACCCAGTCTGGTACCCTATTAGTAAATATCGTCAGTTTATAATCTGCCGTTTGTTAATTACGGCTGGTCTAGCAACTGCCCATCCGGAGCCCCTGGTTAGAATACCACACGCACCACTGTCTTTTCAAAATCATGTGCGTAATGCCGCTAACTTAAACTGCATGTTTCTAGAATCTTTCTAAGTCATACGTCATCCAATGGGCCAGCATGATGAATTGTGACCTAGACTCTCTCTTTGCGAGAGAAAGCCCGAGCCCAAGCAAGTGGGAAGTTTAGTGGGATACTTGTGTTATGCTATAATCTGACGTAGTTAGCTTGTGTACTGACGATATCCATATTTACTATTTTACAGTAACATACCTTCATACTTACTATGTCAATAGATTTTATCAGCTATATTACCCCTATAGTGGAAGTTTTGTTCAATTTAGGACCAAATAGTATCTTTAATGTGTCCTAATATTTATTTATTTTAATTTCCAGACCAGCGCATGGATATCGACATCAGCATGATCGGCATGCGAGTGATGGACGAGATCGTGCGGCCGCTGCGAGAGATCGACATCGACGATACGGAGTTCGCCTGCCTCAAGGCCATCGTGTTTTTCGACCCTAGTAAGTAAACATTTATATCTTTTAATTTTGGGGCCTGAAAAGGCCGCTTGAAGGTAATCTTGGTGTCTTCAAATCGAGAATGAATCGGTTTCTTTTAGGAAATCAAGATCCATAGTAGACCGCACCGTCGCTTACCATCATGGCGATCAATTGTATATTTTTGTAATAATAAGACTCTTTGCAGAGTCCGCCTAGGGAAGTACCACCCTTTTGTCAGTTATTCTACCGCTAAGCAATAATGTGCAAACATCAATGTGTTCTGGTTTGCAATTCAATGTTTCCACATTAAAAACTGGGCTTAAAGATAAACCGTCTTATATGTGCGAGTGAAGAATACTAATATTACTAGCGGCCTACCTGTCCCAATATCAACCTGTACGAATCATCGACCGTTTGTTATCTACAAAACTGTTTGAACTTGGGGTTCCAGATCGACTTCTCCCGACACCCGACTACACCAGCCATAACTTAAAAACGTTTGCTAAATCAGAGCTTTAAATTTCAGACGCAAAAGGCCTGTCCCAACCGCAGAAGATCAAGCAGCTCCGCTACCAAATCCAGATCAACCTGGAGGACTACATCAGCGACCGGCAGTACGACGGGCGCGGCCGGTTCGGCGAGCTGCTGCTCTGCCTGCCGCCGCTGCAGAGCATCACGTGGCAGATGATCGAGCAGATACAGTTCGCCAAGCTGTTCGGGGTCGCGCACGTCGACAGCTTGCTGCAGGAGATGCTGCTAGGAGGTGAGTCTTCATCTTCACTGTTACTGATGACTACATCGGTCGCTTTGTACGTTAGCTGCGTCACCGGAGACCCTCCGAGAGTTAAAATTACCAATAGCAGTCAGGGACAAAAATGTTGTCGTAGTGGAAAATTTCTGAGCCGGGAGGGAGCGAGAGTTAAAATTACCAATAGCAATCAGGGACAAAAATGTTGTCGTGGTGGAAAATTTCTGAGCCGGGAGCGACTTGGAAACTAGCAAAATCGGCCTAAAAAGCACTAGGATTAGGTTGAAACTGTCTACTCCAGAGCATCACGTGGCAGATGATCGAGCAGATACAGTTCGCCAAGCTGTTCGGGGTCGCGCACGTCGACAGCTTGCTGCAGGAGATGCTGCTAGGAGGTGAGTCTTCACACTTACTGATGACTACATCGGTCGCTTTGTACGTTAGCTGCGTCACCGGAGACCCTCCGAGAGTTAAAATTACCAATAGCAGTCAGGGACAAAAATGTTGTCGTAGTGGAAAATTTCTGAGCCGGGAGGGAGCGAGAGTTAAAATTACCAATAGCAATCAGGGACAAAAATGTTGTCGTGGTGGAAAATTTCTGAGCCGGGAGCGACTTGGAAACTAGCAAAATCGGCCTAAAAAGCACTAGGATTAGGTTGAAACTGTCTACTCCAGAGCATCACGCGGCAGATGATCGAGCAGATACAGTTCGCCAAGCTGTTCGGGGTCGCGCACGTCGACAGCTTGCTGCAGGAGATGCTGCTAGGAGGTGAGTCTTCACACTTACTGATGACTGCATCGGTCGCTTTGTACGTTAGCTGCGTCACCGGAGACCCTCCGAGACTTAAAATTACCAATAGCAGTCAGGGACAAAAATGTTGTCGTGGTGGAAAATTTCTGAGCCGGGAGGGAGCGACTTGGAAACTAGCAAAATCGGCCTAAAAAGCACTAGGATTAGGTTGAAAGTGTCTACTCCAGAGCATCACGTGGCAGATGATCGACCAGGAAATGGGTCCTTAGAAGCGGGCGCCGAGTGTTGGCTGCGTCACCAAAGACCATCCGAGAGTTCAAGTTATGTTAGGGACAGAAATGCGGCCATGACCATGAAGCATCCCGAGCCGGGAGGGAGCGACTTAGAAAATAGCAAAATGGGCCTAAAAAGTACTAGAATTAATTGAAAAGTATCTGGGTGGCCGAGCTTTGCTCGGTTTCAATACTAAATATACTTAGATACCTACAGATAAAAGACTCCAAGAAATAGATTTTCTTAAAAAAGACGAATTGAAAAAAAAACCCGTCTGGATTCGAACCCGGAGCTACTAATTCGTGCCCGCTGTGAGCGCCCGACTTCGAGCGAGCGTCTGAGCTAATTATGCTGT
The DNA here is from genome assembly GCA_963693475.1 of Ectropis crepuscularia. Lineage (NCBI taxonomy): Eukaryota > Metazoa > Arthropoda > Insecta > Lepidoptera > Geometridae > Ectropis > Ectropis crepuscularia. The sequence goes on along the minus strand of OY856357.1, from coordinate 10,033,985 downwards.
CGCGTCACGCGGCGAAATTTACCTTCACATTCTAATGTCTAATGTGACAGTTTTTCATTGTCTAAAAACGCGCATAATATGCGTTTTTTTTAGATAAGACTGTAAATAAGACCTAGTTAGATCGATTTATCGTCCTCGAAATCCCCTGCATACATCATTTCATGAAAATCCGTCGAGCCGTTTCCGAGATTCAGATTCTATATATATATATACATATTTATATAGGTACAAGAATTGCTCGTTTAAAGGTATAAGATGTGCCCTACTCACCCCTAATTTCTGAAGTCGCCGCAGTTTACTCCAATTGCTCCAAGATATGCGACCAGCAAACGTGTCATCAGAAACAATCACATCGCTTTAACGTCAGAAAGTCTTAACTTACGAATTTCCTTTCTTTTTTTTCTAGGGGCATCAGCTGAGACCACGATAGAAGACCCCCCGGCGGAAGTGGCCAATGACGTTTCTTCGCCCCTCTCCGCGGCCTCCTCCCCCCCGCTCGTCCCGCAGCTGCCCCTGCCCGACACCGCCTTCCTCGAGCCCATGCCGTTCAAGCAGGAGCCCAACATGTGAGCTACCTTGTTACAACGGGTTACGGTCTATATTAGCTTATCATCTGGTGTATGGGGCTTTTGGTTGGAGTTCTAACCTGTAAACTTGTTGTGACAGATTACGCTCTATGCTAGTTGGGGAACAACATGTGAGCTACTTTGGTACAACGGGTTACGGTCTATATTAGCTTATCATCTGGTGTATGGGGCTTTTGATAGAAGTTCTAACCTAACTAAACTTGTAAACTTTCTAACTGTAAACTTGTGTCAGAAAACTCTATGCTGGTCTAGGGGATCGGGATGTGAGCTACTTTGTTACAATGGGTTACGGTCTATATTAGCTTATCATCGGTATGTGGGATTTTTGAAAGGAGTAACCATCCTGTAAACTTGTTAAAACGGATTGCGCTATATGCTAGCTTAGGACCTAGTGTTTGAAAAGAAATCCAACAAGTGAGCTATCTTCTATAATAATGCATTAGTGTTTGGGTATATACTCTGGTGTGTGGGACTTTTGAAAGGAGTCCAATATTTGAGCCCTTATTATTAACGAGTTACGCTCCATTTTGGTATCTCTTCTGTAATCCGGGAATTTTGTGTTTGAATGTCTTCTAAATTGAATACATGTGTTAAAGGCAAATAAATCTTTATAGAAAAGTTGCATGTGCATACACTGTTTCGCAAATTACGTGTCTCATATAATATATACATACTCTATTGTAATCTAATGATGCAAACCTCATGTTCGGTGGTGGCTAGTAACTAAAGCAGAATAGAAATACTTATTTTAACGTTTTTTGTAGGAGTCCTGACCGTGACTTGGCGCTGGCGAAGGCAGTCGATATAACCATGTTATAATATAAATACCAAATAACTGAGCTGCTATTGAAAACATGTACAATGTACACTGACTTTATGGTTCTATACCTATATTGTACACCATACTTTTATAAAATTTTTTGCGATGCATCTCTGCAGTGAAATGTTTCATCTGTATTAAATTTAATATAAATGTTATCGAGTCAAAAATGAACGATTCATGCCCTAGAGTAGGTTTTTCATATTTATATAGATTATATATTCTAAATGTTTTGATATTTTATACTGTGTCTATTCAAATAGTGCCTGTATTTTAGAGTTTATATATCTATAGGTGTAGGTAGGTGTACGTTTTTGCCAATTAAGAGTTATTGTATTTATATGTTTAAAGTTAATTACGACACTCGATTTAAGCAAAAACGGCTGTGTCATGAAATCAAATTGTGTCTTTGACATATCGTGATGTTAAGTGAAAATTGTAATATTTGGAACTTTTTCAGAAAGTTATAAATCGTCTATGTATGTATACTATGTGAATTTAACAAATTTATTCAATGTACTCGAGTACATTAAAATGTTACCTAAATTGTTAAAATAGGTGACGGCATAAGTTTTAAGATATTAGATATCGGGGCTTTGAATATTGCAGAATCGTTGCAAAGACGTCGCTGTCAAATATTCGAAAAGAAGGCCACAAGGTGTTTGTTTGCCATGATAAATGACAAAATCGTAAAGGATCACAGACATTTTATAAAAAAACTAAGCGAGCTAATCAAGTCTGAATAAATATTTATTTTTCAAAAGATTTTATGGAATAAATGTGTTATTTATTTCTATATTAGTTAACGGCAACTACGACGATTCTTACGTAATCATGATCCCGAAACGTCTATATTAATTGGAAAGGAGTGAAGTGATTATCCTAGCATTTTATCTCGATTAACAATTGTATGAACGTATGGAAGGCGCGCACAGACGCAAGAAATGGAAAGCAATAAAGAAAAGTTTTGAGTAATTATGTCCTCTTTTATATAGTTAAGGACAGGAGATGAATTGATATTTTAAAACTTTTTTTAATGGCTTAACATGGTATACGTTATAGAATCAGATGCCTTTTATTTAATAGCCATATTTTTTTTTATGGATCGCAGTGTTTCGGAAACTTCTAAGCGATTAGATTGTGTGTATCAAATGACACTTTATGAGAATAGGATGAGAGTTTGTATTTGCATGGTGTTTGTGTTTATGTTTGTGATATAGTTTTCGACTTCTAAATTAATACGAGTAATTTGTGGTTATTTTGATACGGCCAAAGCAAATCAAGTTTTGAGGACGACAAAACTGTGATTCTTGATCGTTCAATGAATATGCTCAATGTATATAATCTTCCTTGTTATAAAGATTGGTGTTAGTTCTTGCGGTGAAAGTTATACATATGTATGAAGTTTTATAGAGAACATTGTATCGGTGTGAAACCGTAGGTGTTTATGTAATCCTAATAGGTGCCTTATAATATTGTTGAGGTGTACTGTTCGAATGTACATACTATGTTATGATTTTTAGTAGAATATATTTTTGAATAAATAATGTTACCCAATTTTATGTTTTTTTATTTATTTCCTCGGCTTTAGACTACGTAGATTATCATTACTAATATACTTATACCTATTAAAAGGAACGTTGTAAATAGACCCGTCCAGGGTAGTTCTCAATTTCGACATAAATATGAGACGCTAATATTTCATTTTGTTCAGAAATTTTACAATATTATTAAGAAACCTTTGGTTCATACATTTACGATTGTATAAAGGACATAGAGACAAACATTCATTTATATAGACGTATACAAAGATTGTACCACAGTTGACTAAATTTCGAGCTGTCTTTCACGTATTTCTTGTCATAAGTATTGACTCTTTGCGTCCTGATAACACTGCGTGAGCTTAGGAGGCTCAAATCACAATAAAGGAGCACTCGCACCGTCGAGCACTTTCCTTGCAATGCGATTCAATGCCTTATAGTAAATTGTTATAGTACCTACATAGTATCGCTTCAGGTTTTAAATCGCATTACAACGAAACTATCCGTTACTGATGCGCGTCGCTGCCTGCGCTTTTGGTGTGATTTGAGCCTCAGTGAGAAGTAATCTTAGGAACATCTTCCAAAAACAAAAACCAATTCAATGATTCTATTGGGATGACGACAGGGTCAAAAATATACCATTCTAATTCGTTCCCCAGGTAGATAAATTTATGGAAAAATAAGGGACAGGTATTTTTTTGTTTTATCAAATTATCAAAAATTTACAAAGTTATAGATCATCAAACTTCCGGAGTGGGGGGTTTGTGACGTCACACCATAGGAAAAATCGTACCATTTCGTGACGTGACTCGAAACTTCTAAGCACTATATCTTCGTCGTTTTTTGAAGTGAAAACTTCTTTAGGCACGCCTAGATTTTTCGTGGGCTGTGAATTTAATTAATTCGTCACGCTCGGGTATGATAAGAAAGCTTCGGGTAAACTCGGGACCATGGCTATTGGCCATCTAGAAATACGCCAGCCAATGGGAAATGCTGAAAGGGCGTGGACAGGCCATCATGGCAGGGCCATCTAGAAACGCATCAGAAAATGGCAAATGCTGACGCATTTCTAGATGGCCATGCCAAGATGGCGAGGCCCCGCCCTCCGGTTACACCCGTATAGTTTCCAAGGTAAGCTATCAAATTCTGAGTTTTAAGTTTTCACTTCTATCGGCAGTTCCTATGACTGCCAATTTTTTTTGTTTGTAAAACATAAGAAAAAATACATATAAGTACAATATTTTTTAATAACCTAACTGACGGACTAATTATATTTTTTAGTCGTCTCGCCTATTATAAATAAATGTTGGTCAAGACTTTTTCACATTACCAAATCTAGTTCCAAAGCTTTTTTTTTAACTTTTATAGGTACACTTTTTTACACTTGACCGCCATCTCGCCTGATGTTAAGCGACGATGCGGTGTATGATGGAGCGTGCGTACCTAGAAGAAACCGATTCACTCTCGATTTGAAGACACCAAGATTATAACCATCGGGGAAAACCCACTCAGGCAACTCATTCCCCAGTCTAGACGTTCTTATCACAAAAGTAGAGTCAACAAACCTCTTCGTTCGTGTCATTGGAACATCAACCATAAAACGATGCTGCTTAATCGAGCTACGAGAAGTCCGCTGTTCACTATTTCAAACGTACAGCTCTTCAGATCGTCATAGGATCCTTTGTGAATATAAATTAGGTAAAGTGCGTATTTTTCGTGGGAGAGAAGTTTTTTTTTTTTTAAACTAAAGAATGACGAGACGAACAGGACATGTGCCTGATGCCAACATGCCTGCCACATAACAGCACAGTGGCACGCAGCTATTGGAACATGAAGAGTCCAAATCATTACCTAGCACTGCACTGCGCTCGTTACCCAGAGATCTAAGTTAACTTAAGAGTCTCTGGAAACATTGCCCTTCAAACCGGAACACAGTAATGTTTGCACATTACTGCTTGGCGGTAGAATAAATGGCAAAGGTGTGGTACTTCCCCAGGCGGACTCTGCTAAGAGTCCTACCACTACAAAAACAGATTGTCTTCTGAACCTACTTATCGGAGTATGCAAGTTAACTGATAAGTAACTCGCCCTTCTACCGCCTAATTATATAGGATTTAGACTAGACAGTTTTAGTTTGGCGATACGAGTATACCTTCCGGTTATTTATAGTAAAGAGTGACTAAACGAGTAGGTCATGTGCCTGATGGTAAACAACATGCCTGCCCATAACAGTGACACAAAGCTATTGGAATACGAAGAGTTCAAATTGTTACCTAGCACTGCACTACGCTCGTCACCCAGAGATATAAGATGCTTTATATCCCTGCCCTGTACCCCTGTAGTTTCACTTGAAACATTGCCCTTCTAACCGGAACCGGAACGTTTGCACGTTGCTGCTTGGCGGTTGAATAACTGGCAAAGGTGTAGTACTCCTCAGACGGAGTATGCAAAGTGTATACTGAGTATGCGGAGTCCTTACCACTACTAATAACTTAACCATATTTAAGGCAAAATTACGTGACCCATCACGAGTTTTTTTTTTTTTTTTAATGTAAAGTGACGAGACGAGCAGGTCATGTGCCTGATGGTAAGCGGCATGCCTGCCACAAATATTCTATTGTTAATATTCTATTATATTCTAATTGCAATAAAATTTAGAAATTTAGATGAAATATCTAAATAATATCTAGTTATAAATATTATTGAATGACCAACAAGTACATAACACGAATAAAAGTAAAATAATAATACTTAAAAACCTACTACATTTGGAATAGTATTGGACTTGGATATACCTATAGTAATTAGATACAATAAACACAACTAAGGCCAATTATCCACGTAGCTGCACGACATCCGCACGATTTCGACAATTGTCGGATGCAAGACGAATGCTTGCATCTTGCGTACAAATAATGAAGTCTGTGTCCACGAAACGACAACGACACGACAGCCGCACGTCTTGCGTTTGTTCGTAGGATGCATGCATTCGACAAAAGACGCGTGCGTGGACAGTAGGCCTTACACTCCTAGCCCCCCTGTGGTTGTGAGAGCTAGTACTCTTTAGGAGAGACTTATGAAAGGTTTAAAGGTGTGAGACGAAATAAGAGTGCGAGTGTTGTATGTGTGTAATGTAGATATGTCTGTTATTCCCTTCCTGATGATTGGCATCTTGAACGCTAATCAGAGCATTGGGTAATCATTTGTGTTGTCGAGAGCTGTTCTTTAGAATCTCAAGAGCGCATGGCTCAATGAATGCTCAATGAATAGTTGACGGACTCAGAGTAGCTTAGTATCCTAATGAAGGTCACCGGTTAAGTAGAGGAACGGTTTTCTGTGATCTAGTTTTATAAAAGGTGTGCTGTTTCCATTATTAATAGGTACATAGTGCAAGCTGCACACCAAGTAGTGACACGATAACTTACTCACATTAAAAAACTAAAGAGAGTAGTGTACCTAAACCATGTGGTGGCCGTCTTGTAGTCCACTACATTCCACAGTCTCTTGAAAACTAACAATAGCTTTCTTAGGCCTGTAGCTATTTCTACAAGTATATATGTATTGTGTATATGTACACATAATACATAATAATATATACTCGTGAAAACGCGAAACGAAAGTGATTTAAATGCGTTCGTATGAACAGTCACATCGAGAACGTTATAAAAGCGCTAACGCCGAGTTTTAACCCAACGCTTTTTAAGCTCCCGAACGAATGAGGCCAAAGTCTGCAAGCGATAAAAGCACAGTTCCGTAGACAATAAATGGAGATGGAGACATGCCATAACGAAATCCAAAATGACGTGGCATCAAGATATTTTCTTTCTCCAAACCCAACTAAATTTCTAATTACTTCCTTTTCGAGTATTTTACAGATTAGGATAGCAAGGAAACGCTGTGGTTTGCCGGACTTATGGATAGGGCTTACGTTATTTACAGATGATTTCCATAAGAGCAGCCAAAACATGTTTTTTTTATATTATAGAAGCAGGACACGTGCCTGATGGTAAGCAACATGCCTGCTACATAACATCACAGTGACATGCAGCTACTATCATTACCTAGCACAGCACTGCGCTCGTCACCAAGATAAATAAGATGTTTTATCTCTGTGCCTTGTGATTTCACTGACATGTTTGGCTGAGAGGAGTATTTTAGGGGGTTGGTAGGTTTTAGAAATAAGGAGTTGGAGTTGGGTTAAGTACCTATCTAAGTATATTTGGATTGGGATAGAGCTGGCTCAGTTGTGCTGTAAAAATAAGTACCTAATTGTATTGGACACAGGCTAACTAACACCTACAAAAACATTTATTCTCAAATATCCTAACATACACTAAAAATTCTTTTAAACAAGCTTCACTTTAAAAATACTTCTCCGAAATTGTTCTCCAATTCGTCTAGGGCTCTTCTTTGCAGGAGGGTTTCTCGTCGACATCCATGTATCCCTTCTGTCTGTTGAGTTGGTTCTTGAGATACAGGAAGATGACAGATAACGCCGACACGGCCAGCATTATCACTAGCGGGATACATACTGGAAACAGTTTCATGAATAATCGACTCAACTATTTGTTTAATTCCGGAATCTGAGAAATACTCCAAGTCGGGCATTGATATGATGTAAATCTCAGATGTAAATATTTGTCATTAATGACACGTTTGGATGAAAAATATTAGACTTAAATCATCTCATGCCATTGTCACTGGATAGAAAACAATTAAATCATATTGTACTCTCTTTGGTTTCGTCAGTATTTGGAAAGTAGGTAGGTAAACTCTTTGTCGTACTTAATACCATAGGAACATATAAAAAAGATAAACATTTAAAAATAAAGTAACAAATGGCGACCTAATCGTTAAATGCAAAAAAACAATCATCTGTGGACAGTATCTATGCCAACAAGTAGTGCCGGAAGGTGTAAAAATTACCTCAACGATAAGCAAATACGTTTTTATATAGAAACGCCAGGCAAAAGGGGCTCGCGTTACTTACCATTGCTCCGCGGTTTCAGAGCTGATCTCATAGTAAAAATCACACATGATATTATGATGCCGTCTTTGCCTTTTCGTGTTAGTTCAGGCGTTCTCTCGTGTATCGTCGACGCACTCGTATCTCATTGAGCACGGGGACTGAGTATAGTGTGAATGTAAAATGCTTCAAGTATGGTATGTTTTCAGGTTTGTTCTACAAATGTACTATGTACGTAAGTTTAAGTGAAAGCCTTTCGTCTTCTAAACTATCCCAAAATTCGGAATGTTCGACAGATTACCCAAAGCTAATTTTGATAGGTCCTTTCATAAACACTGTAAAATACAAGTGTCAGAATGAATCGGGCCGCATGTCCTGAAAAAAAAATTACACTAGTAGGCTACGTTCACTTACTTCACTCACATACGTATAAAATTGTGAATAAAGATATTTTGCTCCCATTTTGTGGTAGCTACCTACTTTCTAAGTATTGAATTGTAAGTTTAACGTTATTCTTTCACATCGATAAAAAAACTGAACTGTTAAACAACACCAAAGTACTCTGAAATGAACCGTACTTATACAAAATCTAAGCTGGCTATCGGTCTGGGCAGACATCTAGCATCTGCGCATCCAGTAAGTCGAACTTAGGTAATACATAGTAGTAACTAGCCTGTAATATACCTACGTCTTTATTTACGTTTGGCCGAACGCCGAAGCAGAAAGACTTACCTACTACTATTAATATAGATTTCCATACGAAAATATCCTTTTAAAAAGTTGATGTTTTCGCTACCTCAGCTCTATTTAAAAAGTTCCACTGTTTCACAATATTACAATATTGATTGATTCCATATTGTGAAGATCAAAGCGCTTCGTACCAATCTTGGAAATTCGATGTACCGATACCGATGTCACAAAAGATTTACCTGACTGGTGGTTTTGTTGATGACAACAAATCATACCTATAAGGACTTCTACATTTTATTATATATAATTTAGCGAGACGAGCTAGACATGAACCTGATGGTAACCAATACGCGTGCACATAACAGCACGCAGTTATTTGAAAATATAGAGTCTGTATCACTGCTTAGCACTGTGCTATGCTCTTCGACGTAGGATATAAGATGATTTATAGATCTGGCTTTATAATTTATATTGAAACATTGATCTTCAAACTAAAACACAGTAGGTAGTACTATTGCATTAGGATTAGGTACTCTTTGGCGGTACAATAACTAGTAGGCGTGGCGTTTTTATGTTCGCGAAATGAGGGACCAGGACAGAAAATATAAGGTCAAAATTACTTTTCGTTTTCTATATATTATCTTGCAAGACGAATAATTTTTTTCAGATTTTTCGATTAACTTATTTAAGTAAAGCCTCTTTTTTTTCCTGGTTGAAAAAATACGAGAAAATTGCGTCTTTAACTTCTTTATCGGTAGAAAACTTATTTCCACGAAGCTCTTTTTGTAAGCGTTTATTTCTTTTTGAATAGAGGTAATAAAAACTGAGAGCTAGGTCTGAACTATAGGATAGGGTAACTGTAGCTTAAAATATCGAAGCCGGGAATCATGCAGGGCAGGTAGTGCAACACGGCTCTTGTGAAATTTTCTCTTCTTTTTCCTTTAATTGCCTCTTTTAACTGCTCCTGCATGATTGCGTAGTATTCTCCGGTTATCATCATCATCATCAACAGCCCACTAAATGTTCCCACTGCTGGGACTCGGGGTCTTCTCTCGCAAGGAGAGAGTTAAGGCCATACTACACCACGCTGGCGCTGGCCCAGAGCGGGTTGGTGGATGACAAAGACTTAGAAAGATTCTAGATACATGTCGGTTTCCTCAGGATGTTTTCCTTCACCGTTTTAGGTTAGCGGCATTACGCACATGACTTCGAAAAGACAGTGGTGCGTGTGGGGTTTGAACCCGGGGTCTCCGGATCGGCAGGCGCCGTTCTCCCGACTAGACCAACCGTAACTTAGCCATATTCTCCGGTTATAGAGACACATTTATCATTATAATTGACTAGCTGTTACCCGCGACTTCGTCCGCACGAAATAAATACTGAGGTAACTCGGGCAATAACTAATTTTACACCCAGACACATTTACTAAAACCAGCTCATAATAAAACAATTTCATCAAAATCGGTTTAGTTGTTTAGGCGTGAAAGCGTTAGAGACATTCGTCCCCCATTTCAACTTCAATTTTATCCCCCCATACAGTTCGAAATTACAAAATTGCTAGAACAAACATTTATTGGCTTAGTGCCAAGTGCCTATATAAAGAGTTTCATAGTTTTATCTTCAACGAATGGAAGCTTCCATGTATACTTTCATCCCCCATTTCAATCCCAATTTCATCCCTATATAGTTTAAAATCACAAAATTTCTAGAAAAAATATTCGTTCGCTTTGTGTCAAGTGTCTATTATATTCAGAGTTTCATGGTTTTATCTTCAACAGTTGGGATCTTCCATGTTGACATTCATCCCCCATTTCAACCCCAATTTCACCCCCATACGTTTCGAAATTACAAAATTGCTAGAACTAACATTTGTTTGCTTCGTGTCTAGTGTCTATATACAGAGTTTCATGGTTTTATCTTCAACGGTTGGGAATTTCCATATTGACATTCATCCCTCATTTCAACCCCAATTTCACCCCCGTACAGTTCAAAATTACAAAATTGATGGAACAAACATTCATTTGCTTCGTGTCAAGTGTGTATATACAGAGTTTTATGGTTTTATCTTCAACGGTTGGGAACTTCCATATTGACATTCATCCCTCATTTCAACCCCGATTTCACCCCCGTACAGTTCGAAATTACGAAATTGATAGAACAAACATTCGTTTGCTTCGTGTCAAGTGTCTATATACAGAGTTTCATGGTTTTATCTTCAACGGTTGGGAATTTCCATATTGACATTCATCCCTCATTTCAACCCCAATTTTACCCCCGTACAGTTCGAAATTACGAAATAGATGGAACAAACATTCGTTTGCTTCGTGTCAAGTGTCTATATACAGAGTTTCATGGTTTTATCTCCAACAGTTGGGAATTTCCATATTGACATTTATCCCTCATTTCAACCCCAATTTCACCCCCGTACAGTTCGAAATTACAAAATTGATAGAACATGCATTTCATTGCTTCGTGTCAAGTGTCTAGATACAAAATTTGATAACTTTGAAAATCACGTTTCATACAAAATTTTCATACAACCGTTCATCCCTTGTTTCATCCTCTTAGGGGTTGAATTTCGCAAAACCCCGTCTTAGCGAGCGCCTACGTGCTAAAAGGGACCTCCATGCAAAATTTCAGATTCCTAGCATTTGTAGTTTCTGAGATTCGTTGATGAGTGACCTTTCGCTTTTATATATATAGATTTACAAGATGCTTTCTGAGTCGCCATGAGTTTTCCGGCCGATTGTGACACATTAAAATTCTTGGGACGTGGATTACCTACCCTTTTTACACCATTGCATGTATTGAGTCTTGCTTAGACTCAGGTTCATGATGATGAACCCAAATTTCATCTCCAGTAACAGTTCCGTTCAATACGTCATCCTTGTTTTCACCACAAAGGTCCAAAAATGGTCGGGAACATTTGACGGCACTTTGACCTTAGTCATACCGAGATGTTGGTGCAGAATTTTAATATGGTTGTATCGGATACTCCAATCATTTCTGCAAGCTGTTTCTTTTTTAGGTGAGCATCTTCCAATACCAATCTATCGACTTTTTCAACAACTTCCGGATTGGTGACCACAATACCGCGTCATGGCTATGCGTCGCCTTCAAGTGATTCCCTGCTTAAAAAGGTTGTAAACCGTAGTTTTCCTAGGGCAAGAGCGTCCGTAAACAGACGACGTCTCTTCCAGTATGATTTTAGAGGTTTTCCTTTCTTGATAATGAACTTTATGACGGTGCGATGTTCGATATTCTCTATTTTCGAAAGTTTCTTCCTGTTTGAATTGCTTAATAGTCGATAGTTCGAAAACGAATGACACAATTGTGACAATGAACACGTTACACCCTTAACCCTTAACGCAACCGCTACCTCCCTTTATCCCGCCATTCCGCGAACTTAAAAACGCACCCTCGGTATGTGATAAAACTCATCCATATATGGCCATAGGTGTCTATTATATACTAGTATATACTTGCTGGAACTTCAAGAATATTTCCTCAGATGTTGTTCATAGCACGATAGTCTCGTCCAGAAACTGCATTCATAGATTTCATAGTTACCCTAATTTTGCATTGGTATCGACTGATAATACACTAATACCGTTGTGCGATTAAAACATTGCCGATAGAAGTGGAAACTTGTTATTTTAGTATTAAACACTAAACAGCACTAGCTCATTTTTGCACAGCACTTCACCTTCTGTAGCTATACAGATATACTGCTGTTAAGCGTGACGGTCACGCGTACTCAAAAGATTTCACCCATTCAAAAAGCGTCTAATGCGCACGGCTCCGCTATTCCGCCGCCGCTCCGACACATCGGTGGCACCAACCAACGAAGTTTTCACTTCAAAATATTGGACACAGATTGTTTTCCATCTCTGTCTGTCTGCCTTTCTCTCTTCATACAAAGGAACATAGTAACATCACAGTCTATGAAATCACATTGTAGTAAATAATATTGGTGGACAATTCACACACAACACCATTAGGGTAGCGATTCTAAATGCAATCCGAATGGTTCAAAATCGGAATGACAATCCCTGTCTCTGTCATGCTAAACAGATAAGACAAAGACCGAGAGATGAAATTCCGTTTCGGTTGCAACCGAATGGATCTAAAGCTAAATAAGTAAATAAATAAATATTGGTGGACAATTCACACACAACACCATCTGACCCCAAAATAAGAAAAGCTTGTACGATGGCGGTCAGATAGCTGATATAATACTTATATAGTTTTTAATGCATACTTATTATACATAGAAACACCCAGACACAGTGCGAACATTTGAATTCATCACACAAATATTTGCACTGGATGGAATCAAACCCACGACCCTCAGCTTCGCAGGCAGAGTTACTATATAGCCACTAAGCCACGAGGCCAGTCGATACTGTGGTAACGTTCCTTATCGATCAAACAGCAACATGACGGAGGTAAAACCCAAACAGGTCCGGACCTACCAGCCCACGTATCAGCTCAACTCGCGGAAGCCGTTCAGTGTCGAGAGGGTCGAGAAGATGCTGAAGAGGATTGTCGACTGTGAGCTAGAAGAGATCGAATACTCCGAGAAAGTAGTTCCAGACCTCTGCCTCAACCTCTCCGAAACAATCCGAAACGCCATCAAAGAAGAAAAATACGACAGGTAAAGCGCTATCACTGTCAATTTGACATATTTTGGTATTTATTTGTCCCTGTATTTGTCCAAATCCTGAAATGATTACAAATTAAAAATTATAAACATAATGTTGGAGACGATGCCCACTGAAACATTGGCGTAATGATTTGCAGCTCTCATATCCTTATCGGAGTCGGCATCCTGACCCTTATCTATTGCTTCTGTTGTAAAAAGAAAAAAAAATAGAAAACATTGTTCTTTATCTGATCACATAAATATGTAATCCAAGGCCGCAACATACGTAGGTGTAGGGTATGTACCTCTTAGTTTAAACTTAGTATTATTTCTTAATGTATTAGTATTAGGCTATTAGGTTGGTTAGTATATCAACATACAGAATGATGAATTAGCAAACATCTATCCAGGCTAGGTAATATAAAGCTGAAGAGGATTATGTTTTAACGCGCTAATCACGGGACATTCAGGACGATTTCAAAAATTATCTCACCGTTGGATAAAATGGATAAATATGAGTGCTATATATAATAAATATTATGTAACACCGCCGAAGCCGGAACGGACCGCTAGTGTACATTATAGTTGAAAGACAGGTGTGACGGTTTTACACAAACCTTAAATCCAGGGTGAAGTATCATATAAGTAGGCCTTTTCGCCTAAGTATACTCAGCAGTAACTTAATATACAAGTCAAACAGAATTAGAACAATTTGTATTTTAAAAATGGATGTATAGAATCAGCACTAAGTTGGTACTGTGTTGTGTGTTTTAGAATAAAAGAATAATAACTATTTTTATACTATAAAGTGCTGACAAGACGAGAAGGACATGTGCCTGATGGTAAAGTAAAATGTTTGCCCATAACAGCAGTGACACGCGGCTATTGAAACATGAAGAGTCCAAATTATGCACCTAGCACCGCACTGCGCTCGCCACCCGGAGATATAAGGTGTTTCACCTCTTAGCCCAGTAATTTATCTGGACACATTGCCCTTGAAATAAGAAACATGCTTAATTATTGTCAAAATAAAGTTTTTTTTTAAACTATGATAAGTTTGTACTTGACCGCCACCTCACGTGATGTTAAACGACGATGCGGTCTATGATGGAGGCACACGTAGGTACCTAATGCACATAAGAAGATACATATAGATATATAAATATATATTGTGGGACAATTAAAAAAACCTCCTAACCCAAACTAAGCAAATCTTGTAATATGGCGGCCACTGCCCGCGAAGCTGATATAATATAATATAGTTGTAAATACACACTTATTATACACAAAAACACCCAGATATTTGTACTGTAGGTACAAATATTTGCACTGGGTGGGAATCGAACCCACAACCCTCGGCTTCGTAGGCAGAGTTACTACCCACTAAGCCACGAGGCCAGTCAAAGTATTCAGTATAGGTATAGAGTATTGGTGCGTAAAATACCTACATTTCTACCAAAAATAAAGTTTACTATTTCACGTTTTCTACAAGTTTGTTGTAACAGAACCCGACAAATAAAATACGAATCCAATTTCGGCAGGAAAATTGTATCTACGTTCTACGTATAGGTAAAGTAGGTAGGTAGGTACCTCCCTAGAAATGAGTAGGTGCTACACTTATTCCTTCGAACGTTCGCGTCCCATATTCTCCGTTGTCACGCCAATACCGGCTACAATCTACATTATAATCAGTTTAGTTAGCCTAAGTGAAAATATTCCATCCAGACAGGCACTTAGCGGAGTGTGCATTGATTTTCGCCGCGCAGGCGCGCGCGGTCCAGACTGCTCAGAACCTCCCCTCTCCCTGGACCACAGCCCCCTCCATTGCTCTCCCAGGCTAGGTAGACAGCTCGAAGCTTATTTTAGATTCAGTAAGTAGATAGTTGTTATACATCTACCTATAGAGGTATAATAACTTATCTATCACCACAAATACGTCTATTTTTTGTCTTTCTGGTAAAGACTCGCGTCATGCCCCAACTTTTTTGTTTATTTTTTTTAAAGACTAGCGAAACATGCGCCTGATGGTAAGCGACACGCCTGCCCATAACATGACAGTGCCACGCAGGTATTCGAACTTGAAAAGTCCAAAACCAGAGATATAACTACATACGGTAATTCGTCTCTTTTACCCGAATTCTCTCAGGAAATGTTGTAGACTACAGGCCCGTAAACAACATTTACGGGTCAAACGAACCACCAGGAGACCCATGTAGGATGATAGAAGGGTGTACCTAAAGTATTAAGATTCACCACTATGAGTAAATTTGGTCATTTGATTTTGTACGGCATTGGTTCCATACAGTTTCAATACCTCTTCTAATATATTATTCCGCAACGCCGTACAAAAATAATGCGACAAGGAGAAATGATCGAGGATTGCAACCCCCCCTCTTCAATTACACTGTTGGACAGCTTACAAGTGACGGCATAGTGGTGAATCTTAATACTTTACACCCTTCTATCATCCTACATAGGTCTCCTGGTGGTTCATTTGACCCGTAAATTTTGTTCACGGGCCTGTAGTCTATTGCCCTTCAAATCGGAACACAGTAATGTTTGCACACTACAGCTTACTACTCCCAGACGAATTTTGCAAAGCCACTACTTATCCTTCGTCAGTGTTGAACAATCAACAAACATACATTTTATGAGAAGCGCTGTCATGTCAACAAAATTAAATATTATCCTTTATCTTATTTATTTTTACTGTCATAAAATAAATACATTTTTTGCAAAACGTTTTTCACGAGTTTGGCAATCTTAAACTAAATCATCTAGTTTATTATATTTTTTACTAGCGGTCCACCCCGGCTTCGCCCGTGGTACACAATGTACAGAAACGCCCCGCGGTTTTACCCGCGTAGTTCTCGTTTCCGTTATTTTACCGGGATAAACAGTAGCCTATGTGTTCTTCTAGACTATAATCTAACTGTGTTCCAAATTTCAGCCCGATCCGTTCACAAGTTACGACATGATTGAGCAACAAACATACAAACATCCATACATTGACTTTTATAATTTTAGTATGATAATAGGATAGCAATAGCACTCAGGAATTACGTACGTATTTTTTGGAATCGGCCCAGTAGTTCCTGAGATTAGCGCGTTCAAACATAAAACCTCTTCAGCTTTATAATATTAGTATACATTATTTAATGATTAACTATACAATACATAAAAAAAATTGATGGCTCAAACATATGCTTTGAAAAAAATATTTTACGGTTGTAATTTATAAATGTAGGTAATTACATTATTATCTATTCTATGCTAATGATTAGGGCATGGATACCGGTATTCGGTAATACCGAAAAACCGGTAATACCGGACTATTTGAGGCAATCCTGAATACCGGTATTGAAATTGCAAATACCGGTTTTTCGGTATTTTGAATAAAGAAATTAAATTCATAAATAAAACCCATAAGGCAGCTCTAGACTACAAAAATAACAATCAATAATCAATTGCAATTCATTTTATGATTGTAAACTTGATGAGCGGCAGTCTTACGTCATTTTTTTTCATGGTTTACACGAAATAGTGTAAATGTATTAATAAAAACTTGTTTTACACTAAAAAGAGTAACATGAAGTATTTTTAACCCCCGACAAAAAAGGGGTGTTATAAGTTTGACGTCGATGTCTGTCTGTCTCTGTGTGTGTCTGTCTGAGGCACCGTAGAGCTCAAACTGATGGGCCGATTATGCTGTTTTTTTGTTTAAAGGGTAATTCCCGTGCGGTGGTTCTTAGCTATGTTTAGTTAATATCGATTCAAGATGGCCGCCTCCACAACGTATCTAAATTTATTAAAAAATATACAAATTTTTTTCACAACCTCCCTCAATATGGGTAATCAAATGATAGGGCTTGACTAGTAAAATACTATTCACTGACAAGTTTTGGCCGATCCAAGATGGCCGCCACAACAAATGGCGAATTACATTATTATTTTCACTACTACCTCATTAAGGGTATCAAAAGAAAAGACTTGACTAGTAGAATGTCGAACAGATTACCAATTTCGAGGTAGTCGGGGGTAAATCATTTTTTTTATTTTGGTCTTGTGATCTAAACCAACTTCAAAACCACAAATAGGCACTCAAAAGCGAAAAATTAATTATTATTACTATTTTAAGCGCTACTCCCTCATCTGTTTGAGGTCGGTACCAGCCATACCAACCAATCCATAAAAAATACTATCTACCTACAAGTAATTGCACTACTTACTAGGTACATAACATCTACCTACTAGCTTTTTCACTTGACTGGCTACGGCATCAAATACATGAGTGAGTTGGACTTATAATAGTTACATTAATTTATTTTTCGCTTTTGAGTGCTGTTTTGTGGTTTTGAAGTTGGTTTAATTTTTCGAATAAAACTAACGAGCGTAAACTAGTTTAAAATGTATGCTTATGTATTGATATTTGTTTAACTTTAGAGTTTGAAATGATAAATTAAGTAGGTAGGTACCGGATTTACTATACCGAATAGCTGAAGTATAATACCGAAAAAATACCGAAAAACCGGGATCCCGGTTTTAAAAATTTGAATACCGAAAAAATACCGGTTTTGTCAGAAGTCCAATACCGCCATGCCCTACTAATGATGTAAATTAAAAAAATGTACGGTTACGATTAATTTTCCCCCGCTTCTCACCAGCCAGGTTATAATGCAGCTCCGTGTTGGGGTATAATATAGGAGAGGTGTGTGAGATGTGACAAGTTTTCACCTTCCCTCAAAAACCTACCCAAAATGTTGTGCTTTCGGAATAACAGGGGGTCTATCGCCTAACGAAAAACGCTTTGACGCTTTGACATTGCCGTCTCTTTCATTTCAAGCGAGAAGAAAAGAGACAACAATGTCAAAGCGTCAAAGCGTTTTTCGTTAGGCGGTAGACCCCCAGGTCACATAAGGCTTCCAGAAAAAATATTTCACGGTCCGATGAGTGAGCTTTTGATTTTTGCGCAGTTTTACCTAAAAGTACTATTTTAAATACTTAACAAAAACAATAAATGTATTTGGGCTTGATTTCCCAATAAACTGTTGAAAATCTGGACTGAAAAAAAAAATACTGGGTCAACAAAGTTGCTTCCACTTCTTTTTAACCGACTTCCAAAAAGGAGGAGGTTATCAATTCGACCACCATTGTTTTTTTATGTATGTACGTAACGCCGCTAACTTAAAACGGTGAAGGAAAACATAGTTAAGAAACCGACATACGCCTAGAATCTTTCGAGGTAATGTGTTATCCAAAACACACTGAGCCAGAGTGGTAGATTACCATGGCTCTCTCCTTGCGAGAGAAGGCCCCGAGTCCCAGAAGTAGGCACCGCCGCGCCGCTGCCCGCAGTGCTAAACGAGCTGCTATCACGCGCGCGCATTCACACTGAATAGGCCGACGGACGCGGCTGAAATTTAAGTCGGATTGGATTGACTATAGTAAGTTTCCTGTGAATTAATTTAAAAGCACCTATATGACCGACCTTTGCTCGGTTTAAACGCGGATAAAACGATGTATTCTAAAAATTAACCTTAACTTTCGCCTACAAACCCCCATGGATACCTACCAAATTTCATAATGGCCCAATAAAGAGGCTAGGTGCGGAAAAGGCCCCGCCAAACTAACTAACCTACTAAATTTCATGCAAATCGTTGGAGTTGATTAAGATTCTATATATATATACATATTTATATAGGTACAAGAATTGCTCGTTTAAAGGTATAAGATTTAGGCTAAATGTGTAACAACCACGTTAGCTTTCATACTAAAATGTAGTGTGCTGTTTATGCTATGCTAAACTATGCTTATGCATGGTGTCCGCAGGTACCGTATCATAGTGTGCGTGAGCATCGGCCAGCGTCGGCAGCAGGGCGTGCAGATGTTCCACTCGTTCCTGTGGGACCCCGACCGGGACTCGTTCGCGTCGCACAGCTTCGAGAACCCGCACCTCTTCGCCAGCGTCGTCGTATACGGAGTCTACCTCGACTAATAGTGTCTTGTGAGGCCGAATAATTAATAGTGTGAGGTGTTTATTGTGAATACATTGTTTTGTCAGCTACCATGTTTTATTTGCCTAATTTTCCTTTTTATGGTAATATAGTATATTCATATTATAATACTGCAAGCTTTGCTTAGTTTGGGGTCAGATGGTGTTGTGTGTTGACGAATTGTCCACCAACATTTATTCATCTACTAGAAGCTTTCGACGGCATGATTGTGTGATCCACCTAAACGCACTGGCACTGGCTATCTGCTAGCGAGAGAAGGTCCCGAGTCCCAGCCCCAGTATCCCAGCAATAGTAACATTTAGTGGGCTGCTCATGCATGGTGTCTGCACTGTCTGCAGGTACCGTATTATAGTGTGCGTGAGCGTATCATAGTGTATGTGAGCATCGGCCAGCATCGGCAGCAGGACGTACAGATGTTCCACTCGTTCCTGTAGGACCCCGACCGGGATACGTTCGCGTCGCACAGCTTCGCGACCCAATGCTCGACTAATAGTGTCTTGTGAGGCCGACGAATTAATAGAGTGAGGCGTTTATTGTGAATACCTACATTGTTTTGTCAGTTACCTTGTTTTAATTGCCTACTCTTCCTTTTCAAGGTGTAGAATATTAATATTCGTTTTAACACTGGAGTCTTTCGGAGCCACGTGTGTTCCACCAAACCGCCATGCCAACGAGTCTTGACTCTCCGCCTGCAAGAGAAGGCCCCGAGTCCCACCAATAGGAACACATTTCTTCTTCTTCCAATAGCTTCTTAAAATCCATGGTGTCTGCAGGTTCCATAGTGAGCGTGAGCGAAGACATCAGGACGTGCAAATTTTCCACTCGTTCTTGTGGGACCGACCGACCGATGGGTCTACCGCCTAACTAGAACTGTCTTAGCTTTGACATTGCTTTCTTTTCTTTCCGCTTGAAATGATAGAGACTGCAATACCAAAGCGAAAGCCGATTTAGTTAGGCGGGACTCGTTCGCGTCGCACAGCTTTGAGAACCCGCACCTCTTCGCCAGCGTCGTCGTCTACGGGGTCTACGTGGACAAGTGGCTTGTGAGGCGTTCATTGTGAATTTTATACATTGTTTCGTCACATGCCGTGTTTTATTTGCCTAATTTTCCTTTCATCATCATCATCAACAGCCCACTAAACGTTCCAACTGCTGGGACTCGGGGCCTTCTCTCGCAAGGAAAGAGTTCAGGCCATAATCCACCACGTTGGCCCAGTGCGGGTTGGCGGATGACAAGCATTATTAACTTAAATAAGCATACTACATTCTTTTTAATTAGTACGTGTACGTTTGCATTTGTTTATTTATTTAATTTTTCTTTTAAACAAATATTATTTATTAGTAGGTACTTAGTATATTGTATAAAATATATAATTATATTATGATAAATATATTCAGTGACGATGACTGTGATAGTGATGGCGAATATTTTTCAGCTTCATCCGGTTCAACAGCCAGCATTCTAAGTTGCAATAGTGTTGCAAGCGTTGAACCATTATCAGATTTTCTGGAAAACACCTTTTTACATCAGTCTAAAAACTTCAACATCGTTCATATTAACGCACAGAGCATTCCGGCTTCTTATCCTGAAATGTTGGCGTCTCTTGACCATAATAACCTCCATGCTATTTTAGTCTCCGAAACCTGGCTTAAACCTTGTCTTCCTTCGACCTCTTATTCTCTCCCCGGCTTCACACTCATAAGAAATGATCGCGTCGGCCGTATTGGGGGGGGAGTGGCTATTTACCTTAAGGACAACATTCCTTTTTCTGTCTTGAGCAAGTCGCCACAACCACCCCCAGTCTCCGTGGGCGAGCATCTTCTTATTGAAATTCTTCTTTCACATGTCAAAGTTCTTCTCGGAGTCTACTATAGCCCTTCCAAAAACGTCAACTATTTTTCTTCATTTGACAATCTTTTGCTCAACCTTTTACCTTCTTACAATCACTCCATTATAATGGGTGATTTCAATACTTGCCTGCTTAAAAAAGATCTTCGGTCTTCTTCCCTCCAATCCATTGCTAAATCTTACAACTTACTCATTCTTCCTCTCAACTCTACTCATCATTTTCCTAATAGTACCCCATCTTTGCTAGATTTGATGTTAGTCTCTTCTCCTAATAACATTGCTTCACATGGTCAGCACTCGGCTGATGAGTTTTCATACCATGATTTAATATTCCTTTCATACAAAATTCGTCCCCCTAAATCTAAGCCGAAAATCGTCATGCATCGCAATTTTAGTAGCATGGATCATGAAGCACTCCTTATAGACGCCAAACAAATTGATTGGGGCCCCGTTGTAGACGCTATTTCGGTGGATGAACAAGTTGTCATTTTTAATAAGCTCGTTACTGAACTGTATGATATTCACGCACCTCTACGTAAAATAAAAATTAAACATCTTCCTGCCCCTTGGCTCACCGATGAAATTAAGTTACTTATGAACAAAAAGGCTGCAGCTAAATCGCGATATAAGTCGCATTCAACTGAGGTTAATAAAGATAAATACGTTCAGGCCCGGAATCGCTGTAATAAGGTGTGTAGAGATGCAATGCGCCGACATGTTCACAAATCTGTTCATAATGAGAATCCAGGCAAAGTCTGGAAATTTCTAAAGTCTATGGGAGTCGGCAAATCACGTCCAAATTCTACCCCTAATAAATTAGACTTAGATGCCCTCAATAAACATTTTTCCTCTGCTTCATCTATATCGGAAGCGATAAAAAATTCTACTATAAATCATCTTTCTGCCATCCCATCTCCTGACTACTCTCAATTTAAATTCAATCGATTCACTGAAAGTGATGTTAAGAAGAGTGTTGTGTCGATCTCCTCCAACGCTGTTGGCGGTGATAGTATCAGTAGGAACATGTTATTGCCCATCCTTGACGCCATCCTTCCCGTCCTATGCGCAATCTTCAATAATTCCATCACATGTGGTGTTTTTCCGACAATCTGGAAAGATGCACATTTAATACCTTTGCCGAAGAAACCTAATCCTACTTCCTTTTCCGAATACCGCCCTATATCTATTCTTCCTTTTATGTCCAAAGTCCTTGAGCGTCTTGTCCATTCACAACTCAACCAATTCCTAATCAGGCAAGACCTCTTAAACCCTTTCCAATCCGGTTTCCGTCCAGGGCATAGCACTGTATCCGCCCTTGTTAAGATCACCGACGACATTCGCAAAGGTATGGACGACGGCAGGCTTACTGTTCTAGCCCTGTTAGATTTCAGTAATGCCTTTAACGCCGTCGATTTCGATATCTTGCTGGCGACACTGCGCTCTATTAACATATCTCCATCGGTAATCAATTGGTTTCATAGTTACTTGTATGGACGCCGACAACGTATTCACCTCGACGATGTTTTATCGTCTTGGTGTAGTACAAATGCCGGTGTCCCTCAAGGCGGCGTGCTATCACCTCTTCTTTTTGCTATTTTTATAAACTCAATCTCTCAAAACCTTAAATCTTCCTACCACCTTTACGCAGACGATCTCCAAATTTATTCCCAAGCCCGACTCTCAGATATCAAAGTTGCCATTGAACTCGTGAACGCTGATCTTCGACAAATTGTTCATTGGAGCAACTCTTTTGGATTGAGCGTTAACCCCACCAAAACGCAGGTAATAGTGATTGGGAGTCCTTACATGATATCTAGAGTTGACTGGGGTTCCATTCCAGAAGTTGTTTTTGACGGAATAGTAATTCCGTACAGCGAATCGGTCAAAAACCTTGGCGTGATTTTCGATCGCACGTTAAGCTGGGAACATCAACTAAAAGCAGTCAGTAGTAAATTATTCGCTTCTGGGGGATCGTTGAGGCGACTACGAAACTTTTTACCCACTGCTACTAAAATTGCGCTTGCACAATCTCTTCTTCTTCCCATTTTAGACTACGCTGATATCTGCTACCTCGACCTCAATGAAGACCAGCTAAATAAACTTGAGCGTCTCCAAAATTATTGCATAAGATTCATATTTGGCTTGCGCAAATATGATCATGTATCTCAGTTCCGTATGCAGCTCAAGTGGCTTCCCATTCGCCTTCGTCGGAATGCTCATATTTTATCTCTACTCTACAATGTTTTATTTCAACCCTCATCACCGCGTTATTTGAAAGATGTTTTTACATTCTGGAGCGATGCGCACTCTCTGCCTCTCCGGTCTAAGAACAACTTGTCACTCCAATCGCCTTTGGCACGCAGCGAAAATTTCTACGGCAAGTCGTTCGCTTTTCGGGCCGTTGAGCTGTGGAATGCTTTGCCTGTAACTATTAGACAAGCTCCATCAGTTGCAGTTTTCAAACAACTGGTAAATCAGGTATATCTATCTACGTGATAATTTAGTTGAAGTCGTTACTCTTATTTAAGTTGTAAATTTATCAATTTCATATATTATTGTATAAATATATCCTTTAGTAAATCATGATATTTATTTATTAGTTTATATTATATTCGTATTTATGTATTAGGATGTATTGTTATTAATATGTAGGTTTATGTTTAATAGTATTGTAGTGTATTTATATTAGAATATTTCAAAGTTAATTCTCATATTTATAGACTTATAATCTTTCACTCATTGTTTGTACTTCCCCGTCTTATTATTCTTCATTTCTCCTTTTCCATCCAGCGGTTGCCTGGAAGAGATCGCTTTTAGCGATAAGGTCGCCAATTGTTACTTTATTTTATTAAGTTTTTGTAACTTTGTTTACTTTGTTAAGTGCAATAAAGAGTTAATCTATCTATCTATCTATCTACATTCTAAACTTGGCTAAAGTACCTGTTTAAATCAAATGGTTTTAAAAAATTATGTAGTAAATAACAGAAGTAATGAAAGAAATGAAAAATTTTAAATATTTTACTTTTTTGCAGCGAAAACGTTAAAGTGATCTCCCATGCAAACTCGATACAATGGCCGCCTGCAACTAACTTTATGTTGATTAGTCTTGTCAAAGTTCACTATAACATAGACAAAGCGACGGATAAAAGGCGCAGTTATTTCAAAAAACTAAGTTGCCCTAGGTACAAAGGGTGCCAAGGTACAACAGGTTCCCCTACTCGTATTTTCATAAATACATGTCAGGTAAATTTACTAGATACTAGTAAATTTATCGTATTAGCTAGATTAGAAAAATTGTACTATAGCACAGTCCTCTAGTTTACTATTAAAAAATATTCAAACTCCAAAGCGTCCGTTGTACAAGTTATCGTCTTGCCGAGCTTGCTGAGCATTCACACGCGTGCTCGCGTAATTTATTACATTAGCGCGCGCGAGCGAGCGAGTTTTGTATGGAACCGCGCGGGCGTCCGCGTCACGCACTCACGCAGTTTCAAGCTTCAAGCCTAAAAGACGCTTTACTTGGTGAAGAGCATGTATAAAAAAGTCTGACGTAGTCTCGCTAAAACAAAAACTGTGTCTATAGAGTCCGCCACATATGCACGTGTGCGTTGTCACGTCTACTTCCGACTTTTTTATACGTCCATGGTGAAGAGTTAATAATTTGGTAACTCAGCTAATACTAGTTACGAATTGCCTCGTGCCAAAGGCAGTGATGTCAGTGTAATCAATGAGCTGTAGCTCACGGGTTCGATCCCCAACCTGCACAAATACTTGTGTGATGAATACGGATGGTCGTTCTAAGTCTGGATAATATGTTAAGTAAATAGGTATTTATACGTGTTACCTCTATATCAGATACTAGCGGCCCGCCCCGGCTCCGCCCGTGGTACATAATGAATAGCCTAACAGTACCCACTCAGGGATATCTCAGCATCACTATTTATTCCTGTCTCCGTAATTTCAAGCGAAAAGAAAAGATAGAACAATGTCAAAGCTAGGACATTTTAGTTAGGCAGTAGACCCCCTGTACCTGTAGCCTACTGTACCTAGTACCTACTCCTTCTAAATTTAGATCAAGTTCTACCTACTATGGTACTTACCTACCAAATCAGAAAATTAAAAAAAGAATTTCTCTTGACAAAAATATTTTTGAACTCTACATTTGAAACATCTGAGTTATTTTCAGTATTTTAGGCTTATTTCAGGGTTGTTGTCATGGGGTGCGTGGCTCGGGAACCTCCACGTGGTGCACCCTGGGCATCACCATCTTGTTGTGTGATGGCGAATCCCGGGCGGGGCTGGGAACTTCTTCACTGCGTGTAGAGGTTGGGGGGGGGGGGGGGGGTCTGAAAGACTTGGGAAGGTTACTCGGCTGATATATCGACCAAGTAAAATTCCGAAGTCTTCCAGATGAGGGTCCTCCACGAGCGCTCTGATTAGCAGAGTGCTCAGTGGAAGGACAAGGGCCGAGATGCGGCCGTAGAGGCAGATCCGCGGTAGTGAGGGCGGACCTCTCGCTGCCGATCATCTTCGCCATGAGAGGTGAGATGAAACCCTCTCGACAGTGAGAGGTCGTGTGAGAGGCGGAAGCGGACACGGGGGCACCCCGTCTCCACAGGAAGGCCTGGGGCGTTGGATGTTTAGGGCCGTCCGACGCCCCACCTAGGGATAGGCCTTCGAGGAGCTGACGCGCCGCTGATTTCCGGTGCGTCACTAGAGCCAAATGCGGGGTATTATCAATCAATCAATCATTTATTGCATAATAATACAAAGTTGACAAAATAAGCTGAGCATTTACCCTGTTAGGGCATAGCAATATTAAAATTGTACAGTTACAATCTTAGCATAAGTAGATTAACGCCCCCCGCGAGGCGGGTCCGCAAGGACAGTAGCAAGTGGGCTAGGGTCGCCGTAGGAGTGCCAAAAGTGATCCCGCGACCCTGACCCCTGGTCATGCAGGAGAAATCTGAGGGGGTTTTAGTCGGTAGGGGCACCATGTCGTATCCCATACTGTCGAGCCCGACATCCATGTCCCTGCATGGTGGGCATACGAAAAATTATTTCCCCCACGTAAAAAAAATAATTGGGAGTCATGGGAACTGCCGATAGAAGTGAAAACTTATAACTCATAATTTGATAGCTTACACACGGGTGTAACCGTAGCATTTTCCATTGGCTGATGCATTTCTAGATGGCCAATGGCCATGGTCCCGAGTTTACCCGAATACTTCTTATCATACCCGAGCGTGATGATAGAATTCAATTCACACCCCATGAAAAATCTGTCTAGGCGCGCCTAAAGAAGTTTTAACTTTAAAAATTGGCAGTCATAGGAACTGCCGATAGAAGTGAAAACTTATAGCTCAGAATTTGATAGCTTACTTTGGAAACTACACGGGTGTAACCGGAGGGCGTGGCCATGTCACGCCATTTCAGCATTTCCCATTGGCTGACGCATTTCTAGATAGCCAATTGCCATGGTCCCGAGTTTACCCGAAGATTTCTTATCATACCCGTGCGTGACGCTAGAATTCAATTCACACCCCACGAAAAATCTGTCTAGGTGCGCCAAAAGAAGTTTTCACTTTTAAAAAAACTCTCGAACCGGTAGTGATGCCGTGTATCTTCTACATGCGCTTCCAAAAACGAGCTTATATGTGCGTATATAACGCCAGTCTGAAATGGCCTATTTGCGCTGTAAAAGGAGAATAAAACAGAGGTTTCCTTATGTTTTCTACCATGCCAGAAAACCACGCTAGATAAGGCAACGTCGTAATTCTTCTTTGTTAAGTACTATATTTATATTCTTAAGAAAATATCTTTATAAATTTAGATTTGAAATTCTCAGCAGGTAGGCGGAAACGATGCGACATGGGTTGTATTACACACACGTTCAAATATCTATCTATATACAATATGATCGATTCCGATACTTATTTGTTACTACTTAGGTTCCTATTGGGAAAGGTTTCGTTATGAATTCCATACGTAGCAGTAGGTAGGTATGTAGCTAACAGCGAGCATAATGGGGTTTTTGTAAATAAAACGCATCCATAAGCATTTTTACAGATCATACATATTTATTTATTTATCCATTTCATAGTATAGATATCACACTGGCCCGCCCTTACAAAAATAAATATGTAATACAATAATGACCCAGTCTGGCGAGCGGCTGGCGTGAGGGCGCTCCTTCTCTAACTAGCCAGCAGTGGCCAACCGTGGCCAGCTCTAGCCAGCCAGAGCCAGCACTAGCCAGCAGTAGCCAGCCGCAGCCAGCTCTAGCCAGCCGCAGCCAGCTCTAGCCAGCCAGAGCCAGCATAGCTAGCAATTACCACCGCACTAACCTACAACAATTTGGACACATTCAACGGCGCGGTCACACCAGCCCTCGATACTATTGAATTTCATCAAATATTCTTATAGAAGAAAATTCAGAGATAATTCTAAACCATTATACAGGTCGATATACACAAAATTTAATTAAATATACTTTTACATTAAAGTTCGCACATATTTGACACACAAAGCGAAGATTATTGGATAAAAAGACTAAATCGGCTAATATAAGTTGGTCCGAGACACTGAAGCGAGAGGTGTACGTACGATACGAAACTAGCACCAAGCCACGTACGATGAACTAAGCAGCGTCTTCGCGTCCTGCGTCCACTCGATACAATACAAAAGCTATCTAGTTCGCGGCGCCCGCGCGGGGGCGCCACTTGCGCTCACGCACACTAGGCCCGTAGCAAAAACGTTCAAAAAGGGTAAAAACTTTATAAAAAATCGAGTCTGTGAGTGGGGATCAGTAGCGCGGTCCGCGAGGCGTAATATCCGTGAGCGCGCGTTGAGCAGAGCGGTACATTACCAACTTATCTGCAGAATCTTAACGATGGCGCCACGATGGAAAAGTACCAACTATTACAAAATTAGACAACTTTTGTGTTCTTTACTACTCGTAACTCAGTAGTTCCAGTTTTGGCTGTTCTACGGATAAGCTGGTGGCGCTGTACCGGTACAGTCGGCGGTCTACAAGTCAGCCTCTCAGGGTTACATTTTACATCCGCATGATATGTGTTACACAGATAACTCGTACTGGGTACATATACCTACGACCATACTGTACACTATAAATATGGCGGTAAATCGCTTACAACGTACAAAAACTAACGAGTACGAATATAATTAGATATCAAAAAAGAAATGCAGTGAATATCTGTATCAAAATATTAGTCCTAGAGATAAGTGAGTGTACGTTCGATTAGATATGTGATATTTGTGTAAAGATACAAAATGCAATCGAGAACAGTCGTTGTAATACAAAAATACTATTTATAAAGATCCGAATCGGTACAATTTACATTTAGCCACAAAAATACGTTACGATAAGCTCGGCCTTCCTTGCTGCGACGAGCGGGTGCGACAAAATAAATTCTGTGATTCTCTCCTTAACTATAAAATAATTTACAAAATATCTAGGTATAAAAATATAAAGTAATTTTTAGGCACAAAATAATATAAAAGATCGTCAAGGCTGCGTAAAAATGTAAAACAATGTAGCTTCGTAGGACTCTATTCGCCGACAAACGGAGCGGCGGGCGGTGATTCTGGGCCGAATTTAAACATTTACTAATAAAATATTAAAGCTTAACATACATAAAGATTAAGCATCTCTGCACCTTACGATATATAATAGCCATCAAAATAACTGCAGATTAAAATATCTCATCTTACAAAATAAAGTCTTAAACGTTAAACTATAATAAAAAAAGACTCGTCTATGTATCAAAACGACTCTTAAACTTAGGCCAAATAAAAATCGGATTAAAAAAATATAGCATCGTTGTTTTCGCCGTCGCGTGTTAAAAGATAAAACTAAGAGAATGTGATGAACAGTCGTTTAAAACTATCGTGTTGATCAGTCACATGGGCTGCGCAAGCGCCGCCAATGTGACTTTATTGACAAGGGCCATAATTCCCGATGGCTTAATGTTGGTTAGAGGCAATCGGGAATACAGGCCAAGTAACGTAACGTCAGGCGACAGTGGCGCCGCGGGCGGCGAGCGGTGAGCAGCAACAACTTCTAAAATAAATCAATTGGCGGTGGTTTGTCTGTTCAGTCCTCGGGGGAAACAATTCAGCTAG
Organism: Ectropis crepuscularia; assembly: GCA_963693475.1. NCBI lineage: Eukaryota > Metazoa > Arthropoda > Insecta > Lepidoptera > Geometridae > Ectropis > Ectropis crepuscularia. The sequence goes on along the minus strand of OY856357.1, from coordinate 10,004,728 downwards.
ACTCCTTCTCCTTTTCCTTTGACTCTGGAAATTTATAGACACACATTAGTGAATGGAACGGTCGCTTATAGCACTGCGCTTTCATGCTTCGATCAAACATGATATAAAAAGAGTAAGTTTTTATTTCATTAGTATCATTTAATCATTATTTTTATAGGAATTACAATGATCGTGATTCCTATTAAATTTGAATGTATGTATGGTAAATGCAGAACTTTCTTATCTCCTTTTAACTTGAGCTATTTTAAGATGGTTTCGTGTCAACCAGATATTGACGAAATAGAGATTGAAGTCTGTCGAGTTCTTGATTCATATTTATAAATGTAAGAACAAGGCAGGTTTAAAAGATGTTTTCGTGTGTAAATTTTAGATATTTGAATATTTTAAAAGGCATTTGCTTTTACAGGGATAGATAATAATTATATTCGGAAAAAGCATGCTATATATTTTGCTGATGTATGCAATGCTTTATGCATAAATACGTTGAATAATAATATAATGTGAATTTCAATGCTAAAAACTTGTATGAATAATGATTTTCGATTGAATTTATCTATAAATATTTAAAAAAACTCATACGTGTCTAACAGCAACATCAGTATTAAACAATCGTATTTCATGCTGAAATTCATGAAAAACATTACAAAAGGATTAGCTAAGTCTTGTTTTTGCCATTAGACTGTACGCAATTTAGTTTTAATCAAATCAAAAAGTAACTCTCTGTTCCGTCAATAGATTTCAGTTACTTTGTGCTTCAAATTGAGTAAAAACGACTTCACAAACCCATTATGTAATATTAATAGCTTTGAAACATTGAGACTAGGAGACTTCACTCTTCAAAGATTAGACAAAGTGAAATTCAGCGGTTCGTTTTGTGATGTCGTCAGCACTATCCTATATTAGAAGATCTCCCGACGTATGACCAAGCCAGCTTGGCTAAACGTACCTTACAGCCCCTAGACGTCGAACAAATCCATAAGAACTCCTTCTAAGTTGCGTGGTATAGGTGTAGCAAGTTTTTAAGCTTAAAATTGACTAAAATACGTGTTGTAAAAATACTAAGTGTAGTTCTAAAGATAGTGTTTTAAGAATTACGTGGAGCGTGAGATCTGGTATCCATTAAAATTATCCAAAAAGTGGAGAAATAAAGTGAAACAAAAATAGTGATTAAAGTGATTGTAGCTAATCTCAGAATAGGTAAGCAGAAATGTATAAATTACTAAATTATTAAGAAGTAAAAAGACAGTGACATTCATAGGATGAGCAGCCATCTGATGTTCCCACTGTTGTGACTTGGGCTTTATCTCGCAAGAAGAGAGTTAAGGCCATAATCCACGACGCTGGCATTTTGCGAGTTGGCCGATGACTCATGTCCTCGAAAAAATACTTTCTTGGAAAATGCTGATTTCCTCACAATGTTTTCCTTCGCCGTTAAAGTCAATGGTAAACTTCTACGGCGAGATTCGCACCTATGAGCTCACGATTATGAATCAGACATTCTCACCACTACGCCACCGCGGTTCAATGGCATTCTAAGATATATTAAAATGTTAACAATATTTTACTAGCGAGCGGACTAGACTGCAGACTCGATATTTCAGAACTACAAATTTATATAAATGAATGACCCCGTCTTCCTATTTTCATATATTATTTTCTTCCATCCTGCGATTATTGCGAAATAATTACATTTCAAATCTGCTGTTTTGCACAATGTCTCTATAGGTATCAGTTTTATAATAAGCATTTGTACAGTATTTTTCTACTCTCCTAGCGCGCTAACTAAATATCAATTCAAATTATGATCGAATATAGATGATCAAATGAACTTCTAACACCTTGTTTTTTTAAACTGTTATAAGGCTTACACTTGCCCGCCATCTCACCTGATGTTATGTTATGAAGGTGAATACACCTTTGAGTTTTGAGTGATACCATAGAAGAAAAAAATAATCGATTGACGTACTATAAAGCGGGACTACATTTTAGATTTAACAAAACTAGCTATTTAATATAACTTGTAACGAAATATTAATCATTCATGTAGTAGGCTTTGACCCCGCAAGTTAAAATAATTGATTACCTCATGGAAAGAGATTAAAAATAGCCTAGTTATTTAATAGACTAATCCCATAATTTATTTTAGCACTGCTGATTCAAAAATACCACGCAACGTAGAATGCAACGGACTATTGAGCAATAAGTACTAGGTAGGTACTAGGTACCACTCTCACTGAAAATTGTTTACGAACTTCATAACGTACGAAACTCCTACAGAAGTGAATTATATAGAAGCGATCATAATAAGGCTGATAAAAGCATGATGTGTAAAAAAAGTACTTTTTTGATTCACGACCTCACGAATGTTTGCAAGTCTAAAGGCTGTAGTACGGCTGAGAAGCCGCTATGCGTTTAGCCAACTGTTGCGTGCGTAGATAAATTCAAAAATAAAAGCAAGAATAAATAATAGTTATGAATATCCTACCGGTGACGACTTGATGATTTCAATACTGCATTGACACGTATTTCTGATGCGATGCAAATCACGTACGTCGCATCGCTCGCGAATAATCCGTTATTATATCAATGAAGTTAGAATTTTCTTAATGATCTTATAAAATGGCAAATCCTTCAATATTCAAAGTAAATTACTGGTCTTATAGACATAACATTTCATAACTCTAGGTGACGATTTCACTTCAATGCTAGGTAATGATTTGGATTGTTCAAGATCCAATAGCTGCATGATATTGTGCTGTTATGGGCAGGTTTGTTGCTTATCATCAGGCAGTCAACATGTCCAGCTCGTCTCGTCACACATTACTATAGAAAAAATACACTCCCGATAACACGATATATTCTAGAAACTTAGCTTGACTGAAAATCATGTGTCTAGATAGACGGATAAATAGATCTATCTATCTACATTGCTATCCTATGTTGCGCATCATTAAGAAAATCCATTGAAAGTGCCCTATTTTATAAATGCAGTTTTATTCGAATACGTAGTATAACAGTTTGAAATCATCGTCAGCGGCACCGGCATCAGATAGTATATGATGAATGCGAAGCGTCTACGCGTCTACGCATGCCTGGTCACGGCTCGAGACTGACCTTCGTCGCTGTTACCGTTAGCGAGCGGTTCTTCACCGTTCTTATCCTCACTTTTTTCCCCCTCTTTTTCACCGTTCTCCGTGGGCTTCTTCTCGTCCTCCTTGGAGTCCTTGTCTTTCTTCTCCTCGGAGCTCTCTTTGGCGGGTTTCTTCTCCTTGCCGGACTTGCCCTTGGCGGGAGTGGCTGGCTTCGGTTTCGGCTCTAGCGACGGGTCCAGCACCAGCTTGCCGATGTTCTTTCGGTCGTGCATCTTCTGCATCGCTTCACCCACCTGGGACACAAAGGAAAATCTGAATTATGGACATAGAATAAAAAATTAACCTCAAATTTTAAACCATTACTTAAACCTTTTTGGTTTTTATTTAAGGCGTGTGTACAGGGTGACGACTGTCGGTTCCGCTAGTTTTATGTATAAGCATTGAGGACGTGTCCTACTCGTTCCATCACACCATACCATAAAAACCAGATGGCGCCACCAGCAGCAGAATCTAGAAGCTTTAAGGATTGAAGTGAGGTCTCAAGTGTACGGTACTCACGTCTTCAAGCGCCCAGGTGGAGTCGACGCAAGTGGCTTCACCCTGCCCTCGCGCCACACGAAGCCGCTGCTGATTGTAGCATAGATTGTAGATTGTAGCAACCTTTTGTTTTGATTGTTAGGATCCGAGGGAGGTCTAAGTATATGTACTCACGTCTTCGAGCACCCAGGTGGATTCGACGAGCAACTTTTAACCTACAATATACAAGGACATAAGGATCAAAGTGAGGTGTTTAGTATACGCTACTTACGTCCTCGAGCGCCCAGGTGGAGTCGACGAGCGGCTTCACCCTGCCCTCGCGCCACAGCGTGAAGACGCGCTCGACGGCGCGGCGCACGTAGTCCGCGCGCCCGTGTTGGAACAGCAGGTGGCGCAGGTTCAGACCCGCCAGGCTCTTGTTCTCGTCGAACAACTTGATCGGAGACACCTTGTCTACTTGCCACCACTGTTAATAAACACATTCATAATTTAAATCACATCATCTAGTTTTCATTCTTGGCCTCCTACTCATACTATCATTAGCTGGCTAAAATGCACACACACACTACATAACTAAACCATTCAAGCACACGCCGACTTACAGTGGAAGACACTGTATTCCACAACACAGGTGTGGAATTCAAAGTTCACCCCTATTGATGTCATACAATAGACAAGCATTTTGCTTATAATAACCATCACTAACTCCAATTCTACGTTTAAGCATTTTCTATTTAGGTTAAGTAGGTACTTTTCATTATGTATTCAAATAAATATTTTTATTTCATAATTAACCTAACTGTGCTCTCAAAAGACAGATGAATTAGTTTACCATTCAGTGAAGCATCTGGAATGTACTAAATACTGTCATCGAAAGGGATACATTGTATTCAAAAATACGAGCAAAACTTCAATACCTATAAAATATGTAAATGAAATAAATAGTGGTGGACATATCTCACACAACACCACCAAGCCCAAACTATAAGTAAAATAGTAAAAGAAAAATAGTCAGATAGCTGGGATGCACGGCTTGGAAACCTCCAGATTGTGCACTGTGGGCATCACACAACAACTTGCCTCGGTGGCATCTTGTTGTGTGATGGCGAATACCGGCCGGGACGGAAGTTTCTACTAGGTCTCCTCTCCTCCTTGCACAGCAGTGCGTGGAGAAGTTGGGGAAGAGACTGGAATACTTGAGAAAGTTACTGGGCTGATACTCCTATCAGTCAAGCAAAATCCCTAAGTCTTCCAGATGAGGATCCTCCGCGAGCACTGATTAGCAGAGTGCGAGCTTAAGACTAATGGCACAGAATAAATATTATTCTAATGGCTCTGCAGGGATACATACTACCAACTAAGCCTAGCACAGTCATTCAATGCCTATTTCTGTTCGTTGTCCCTCTGATGAAAGAATTGTTGAAGTTATTGTACGAAGCAGTTTTGTTGGCTGTTGGTAATAGCTGAACCCGCTAAATCTTTCTCTAAATGTTACTCAAATAGTTATCACACGATACACGGTATTTATATGTACTGCATTTACTGCCGTTCCGTTACAGTGAAACAAAAGTCGTTCCCAATGAAACCATAATTGATACTTTATAGTTTTCATTAAGTATTCAACACAGAGCTGTCTCCCAGCGGCACATCTGATGACAAACAATGGCCTATGATCATGATTTCGATAAAGGGTCGATACACTTTATTATAGCAATGAAATTACCCTTTTACGATCAGATCAAATTCAGCGTACGGTTACGTTTGACTACTCATTCACCGGCTTTCATTGCTTTGAACAAACCGACGGGTGCTACACTTACCTCTGGATGGCCGACTGTTCTGCGATAAAAGCACTTCTTACACGCTTCCTACTTAATATTTCCGCTCATAAAAAAAAATTCACGATCGAATAACCATTCCGTTAAACGGTTTTTAAATAGCTTTGTTTTCATCAATACGAGTCTATTATTACAATTATATGCAGCCTTTTATATCCCATTCACTGTTTTATTGAGCTATTTGGCTGGATCCTGTGCAATAACATCGAACCGAATATTAAGGGGCCACGATTTTAATAATATCGTAACAAACGCAGCCCACTAAATATTCACACTGCTGGGACTGGAGTTTTTCTCTCTTTCTAGGAAAGAGTCAAGACCAAAATCTACCAAGCTGGCCTAGTGCGGGTTTGCAAATGATGCATGAGCGCGATTCAAGATTCGATCAAAAATTCTTGGAACATCCGGGACTCCCATGATATTTTCTTTCACCGGTTACGCCTGTGGTGACGACAAACTTGTCCATCTGTATTCGGAAAAATACTCAGAAGTGCAGGCGGGATTCGAACCTACAACCTTGAATCGAATAGATTCGGAATCGGACGTTTTCGCCACTACGGCTTCCTAGCCATTACAATCCCAAACTAAAATCTATGTATGTGTCCAAAAGTTCTGATACATAAATCTATTCAGTTCTTCAGTCATTAAGCAACAATTATCCAAACTTGTTTGGACACACAAAGATTCATATTTCTAATGTTACTAGCAGTGCTCCGTGGTTTTACCCGCGTAGTTCCCGTTATTTTCCCGAGATAAAGATAGTAGCCTACCTTTTATTCCAGATCATAATCTGTGTTCCAAATTTGACCGGATTGGTTCAGACGTTCTGATCTGATTGAGCAACAAACATACATACTGACATTTCTCACACAACACCATATAGCACCAAATCAAGCAAAGCTTGTACTATATGACCCATATAGCTAATTTACTACTTACATAGGTGTGAACACATACCTACTTATAATAGAAACACTCAGACACAGAACAAATATTTGTACATTAGTGTGATTCCACATTACAATGAATCATCGGCTAGGGCTAGGATATCGACATATAATCTTGATAGGTTCACTACACACAAGCGTCATACGGACCAATACTATCAGATAATTATAATTAAAGACTCACGGCACGCGCTGCGCTGAAGAAGCTCTTCGTCTCGCCGGTCACGATGTTAGATGATCCTGCGATAAACACCATTGTTTAGACAGAGTTCGCGGCGCGTTCGACGCGCCTCGAGGAAGTGCAGTGTAAACAACGCTTTATAAATGCGGTTTTGCGGACGGATGACTTACTTTGCATATACCTCGTCTGCTCAACATTATAATGAAAGTTTGTTTGAGTTGTTGTTATTGTTGAGGGATCTGCGCATAATTTTTAGAACGGAATTGTTTCTAGCCGGGAAAACTTTAACCTATTATAGATGTTCAACTTAACCTCTTGATTAGTGTGACCTGTGTGGTTTAGCCTCACAATAGGCACGGTAAGTAAAAAAAAACGAATTAGTCCGTCAGTCGAATTTAAAAAATATATTGCAAGTACACGTATTTTTGTTTCACAAACAAAAATGAAGAAGAAAGACTGCAGAAACTTCTAGTTTCAAGCGACGGACGTCACGTCTATATTTTATACGATTTTATGTAGGGGTGACATCAAATCCCCCACCCCGAAAGTTTGATGCACAATGTACATATATATCTATTCTATCTATTTCTTTATTAATTTGTAATAATTTGAAGATTGTGTCCCATATTTTTACAAAATCTACTTGACGGAATAATTAGAACGGTATAGGTATTTATGACCCAGTCATTACAATTGCGCCAATCTCACATAAAAAATAGACCGTCAAACGACATTGCAGCCAGTAATTGAAGAATTTAAATGTGGGGATTTATCACATGCATTATATTTTTATTTTACTCTCTTTCATTACAGAGTTTTATTATTTAGCGGAAATGAGGCGTGTCCAAGATGCAAATATATCTGTCGAAAATAGTCTCATTTACTTACGGGAAATGTCACATGTTCCATTTTATGAAATTTCTCTTAACAAAATTAAACATTGGCGCCACCTACAGCGAAACTGGGAACTATCTTTGACTTAGACCTATTTGCATATTGAAACGCCTCATATTACTTACTTATTATGCATGAGAAAACGAAAAAGCTACCGACCATTTTACTGGACAACCCAACATTTCCTGGGCTGATAGACAAAAATATTCTGACGATAAGAAATATACATTTTATCCTAAACTGCAGACTGGCTCTATACACAAACCACGCACGGTCTAAGTAGCTTGACACAGAGATAAATATGTAGGTTGAAATTAAGTTAAGTTGTATTGTTGCAACACCTACTGCAATTTGAAGCGGAGCAATTTCAGAATGGTAATTATTACATTTTATTGAATAATTATGCGTACTTAGTTCAAAGTAAAGAAGAATTAGGCACTGAGTCATTTTGGATGAGGCTACAGACCGGAGTCTCGTCCCCCTAATTTTCATATGAACGTGACTTGAGTTTGAACGTGCAGATCTCGCTTTATCTCTCCGAGTCCTTTGTCCGAATTCCACGGTTGCCTTTGTTAGAAGACCTTGACGTAACTTATTTAGAAATCCTTTAAGAATTAAATTATGTATGTTGTACAGTGTTTTTAGTAAATTTGTGTTGTGATTGAGTGCGAGTACGTTGGCTAAATTGTATCCTTCATGTTGCAAGTATCTTTAAGCAAATATTACTGATTGCTTACCATCAGGAACGCCGTCTGTGTGTTTATTACAGACAAAGTAAATACTTCTTGTTAATAATGTGTGAGTTTTCAATTAAGGGTATTCTGCGCATTACAGTTTGAGAGATTCCAACAAAGTGTTGCAACATCATTTTCTATCACTGCAACATAGTTTTTCAGGACTTTAACTGTTGAAGTTCGTCCACTATTTTTGTTTAATGTCTACAAGACTTCCAGATGCCATTAGGAAAAGTGAAGCTTACCATAGAGAATGTATCGGCCCATGGGTTTGAGGAGCTGGTACCCGCGGTTGCACTCTTCACTGCAAAGGCAGTCCAGCACGATGTCAACACCATGTGGCGACACCCTGAAACAAGAAACACTTTTAGAACCGCTACAATGGACAAACAATTTGGAACAGCTTAAAACATTGCAGTTAGTTTTCATACAAAGTTTGAAACAACCCGTCTTCCGGGGGTTTACTAAACAACTGGAAAGTTACAATCATAACAACGACAACGGGAAACTTCTGGCGGGGCAATTCGTTCGGTGCGGAAACAAAACTTTATCCGTCCGTTACAGCGCGCATCGAGCGGGATTCGAGTTAAAACTTATCCGTCAGAGTTCATAGACTCGTCCGCTGCGCCGCAGACCGTTCGCATAAACTACGGAATGCCAGTCCTGCAGTTATTACGGCCCTGCCTTGAATATTCACATCTCATTTACATTCTAGCTATCCGCTCAATAAACCCGATATAACAACTTCGATCCCACTTCTAAGTACGATTGTATATAACATGTGTTTATTTACGCTGAACTTGTGTGGCTCCACTGTTTACTCTAGAAGCGCACCAGATATAAAAATATCTTTGTCTATTTACGAGAATTAAATGACGCGCTTGTTACGAAGCAGCTGCCCTAAGGAGCGGGTTATAAACGGAACAATTAACGCACGATGTGACCAACTTTACTGGACCCCGAGGCTTCGGTACTGACCTCCTGCTTCTCTAGACAGAAGAGGCTGTGTGAAACGAGAGTGGGGTCTAGATCGTCTGGATATACGAATCACACGGAGTCGACTCGAGCACTGAAATATGTAACTGTAATGACCGCCAATTAACTAAGCTCGGGATCGAGTACAATTTGGTTCACTCGCTCGGGAGCCGGATCAAGATATTATTATTGAAATATGCGAGTGGAGATTGAATTGGTACGCACACATGTGGCCTTATTCGACATTATTTCTTCGCCAAGTCATAGCAACATTTTATGACAACGAATACTGTATCGTAAAAAAGCGAATTGGATGTTTGCAAATTACCCATACGTAATTTAGTCGAGGATACTTTGTGAGAAGTAATAGGAATTTCAATCTCGGTTGGCGAAATTTATGTTGACAATAATGGGAAAACAGAGACGTAGGAATTCTCACCGCGTACACATCTCACATGTGTAACATAAACAAAGGTATTATTGGGGAGATGAAGGGCCGAGCGCTTATATTTAGACGACGCGTTATCTCGCTCCGATGCTCCATCCCTTCGTTTTTAGAAGCGATTACCGACCAAATTAATACGTTCTCCGTGAATCATTTGAACAGAAACAGATTTTTCATTCCTCGAAATAACATAAAGGAAAGAATATTTTTTACGTAGTTAAAAATATCTTTTTAACGGGAATAATGTACTGCCGATAGGATCACACCAAAACGAAATGACAAAAATATTCACTATTACTTTTCTTATTGCGCATAGGTCCACGTTTGACCACCAATGCGCCTGATTGTAAGTGACGGTGTAGAGGTTAGACGAAGGTGAAGCATGCAGACCTAGAAAGAACCTATTCAATCTAACCCTATTTCTTACCAAGTGTGAAAATGTGGACGTTCATGTTAGCTCAACGGATTGGGTTCTAATTTGGAACACAGACTACAATCTGGAATAGCATATAGGCAATTTTTTATTACGGGAAAATTATCAAATGGGATGAGCAAAGTCTGTTAAGCCGCGGGGCGCTGCTACTACAGTCTATTTTACCTACCACCTACTATTTTTACATTATAAACAATGAGACTACATCAACACCAATGACTAATTATTTTTAGTAACTCTATACAAATTCGAAACTCGCTACGAACTTGAACCGAAATTCTTATTTCCGAAATGATTATAACTCGCGTCTCGATATTTAAATTAGGTTATCGCACGACAAAAACTCGAACATCCTCGGGCGGGTGATTGTTACGAGGACGAGTTTTTTTATCATCTACCGAAACTTTAAGGACCCGTGCGCCGTAATCTGGTGTCTCGCTGGCACATTTTAAAATTTGAGAATCGAGGAATTAAATAACGATATTTCACATAATAATCATTACATTTTTTACGTTCAAACTTCGCAACTTCTTTAACCGCGAACAGTTTTCGGTAGGGGAAGATTTTTGGGCCATAATAGTCTTATGTGCTAATCCAGACCATAACCTAATTTCCAAATTTTTACCTGATCCGTTCAATTCTGGGAGTGCTTGAGCAACAAACATACAAAGTAATTTCACACGTCACATTCACTTTCATGATTTTGGTAACAGTCTCTTGAAAAGAGAACCTTCTAAGTTTGTTTATGATGTTATTCCATGACGTTTTTAATGAATTTCATTATTTACGCCACGCCCCGCGGTTTTGCCTGCGTAGTAACTGTTGCGCCGTTACTTTCCTAAAAATAGTACCTTATGTGTTATTCCAGACTATAATCTGTATTGTATTCAAAGTTTTAACCCAAGGATCTACCGCCTAAGACTTTAGTCTTAACTTTGATATTGTTATCTCTTTTATTTTCACTGGACCTTTAAGAGACAGCAATAGGAAAGCCGGTTTAGTTAGGCCTATCTATTCAGGCGTATCGACGTGATTAATGAACTAACATCCAAACTTTCGTATAGGTATACAGGGTTATTGGTAATCAGCCTGCATCCTTTTAAGGGTATGTTAGGTACATTCAATACATCAACTTTTGTTCTACAGTTTTAAAAAAATATGTCTTTTTTTTCTTTTACAAAATAAATAAAAAGTGCGTTTGCACGGTCTAAAAGTATCGAACTCTTCGTAACAATTCGTAACGAGAGCGCGTACGCTCTTTAACGCGCAAAAAATGATGTACCCAAGTGAATAAACACTAAAAAGTCGCTAAATAGTACAAAAAAGGGCAACAAATACATTTTTTTTGGGTTATCTATTAAGTTTTAACGAAAGTTGTAGAACAAAAGTTGTTTGTTTAAATATACAGAACATGCCCTTAAACGGATGCAGGCTGATTACCAGTAACCCTGTATATTAGTAGGAAGAAGTAACAAACCCACCTACTTCATTCCTCATAATGTTGTTCAATGATTCCAACCCAAATAAATTTAAGACGCGCGATTCAGATAGCAGCTTTAATAAACCAAACTCAAAGGATAGCAGACTACACGGAACCTCAAGTACATTCTCTCCATGCGAACCGTAGTACATGAAAACACATTTTTTTATTTGGCATCTGTTCAACTTTTTGCATGATCGAGTTTCATACGTAAATTTAAGCTACCAATTTGATGATCTCATTAAATTGTTGAAGGGTACTAATTCAAACGGTCCCGGTCATAAATCTTGACGCTGTGATATAGCAGTTTGGTATCACTTGATTATCGCACAATCTTAATGTCTTCGTGTACTTAATTGTGTGCTGGGTCGTCTCATCTTTCTAAGCAATGGAATACGAGAAAAAATGTTAGCGTAAAATATTGAACAGTACAGTTATATTACTTCAGATTACAGACTAAGTTGCTACGGACTAGGTTTCATCTTTTTTCTAAGTACATTATGTTTTACGATATAACTGTGCGTATCATGATGGAATTAATCGTTTGGAGAATTTCTGAGTGTGATTGAATATGATGAAGAATAGATACGCTTTCTTCAGTTAGTTTGTATATATTACATAACTTGGCATAATAATAAAGCATAACATTGCGTTTTATGTTCATGTGATGGGACTAGGGCCTTCTCTCACAAGGAGAGAGACAAGGCCATAAGAAACCACGCTAGCAAAGTGCGGGTTAGCAGACACAAAACTATAAAAATGTCTATCCGAAAAGTGTAAAAATTAGTAGGTTTAATTTAAAAAAGCATTTTTTTAATTTAGTTTCCTGACTTATGACATAATTCTAGCGAAGATGAGACATGTACCCGAAAGTTGTATTTCTGAACATGCCGGTTTCCTCGAGAACATCTCCTTTACCGTTGGGTGATGACAAACTCTTAAATTTGAGAGCGAGAGAGAGAGAAATACCAAGAGGTGCAGGTGGGATTAAAACCTATGATCTCACGATTTTGAAATCAGACTTTCTAACCAATAGGCCGCTATGGACTTTTTACCAAACCTACCTTATTTTACCATACCCTGATAAATCACCCCACTTGTGTCATACGTAAATCCAGATTCAAAAGACTTCAAGGAGTTTACCGTCTCAACTAAAATGGTATTGGTGATATTGCTCTCTCTTTATTTTCCTTAAAAAGCTTTAAGCAGTTTTCATTGAGCGCTCTAAGAGTGAGTCAGTTGCATTATCGTTATCGCAGGATTTAACCGTAAAGACGGTTTACGACCTATTCGTAGAAAATTTTAAATCTTTTCTAAACTCGATTTGGCTAAAGTGATTCACTAAGTACGACAGTCTAGAGTCTAGACCTCTAGACCCAATTAGATAAGAGTCGCAACTCTAAAAGTAGTCCCAAATACATATCATGTTATCGAAATGGTATCAACAGGTTTTGCTGTTTATTAAAAGATTTTTTGTTGTTTTTATTACATATGTAGTTTTAATTCCGAATAATTTAACCGTTTCTGGATGTATCCAGAAATTATTTACCAGAGTCAAAAAGTCGTGTTGAAGTGAAACTTCTGTTAAAATACACCACTCAAGTTTTTTAAATAAAAATATTGTTTCCATAATAATACGGGTGACTCCCGCTCTGGTGCTTTCCTGGAGCAAAGGTTGGCCATTGCCATTCAGCGTGGGAACGCGGCGAGCATAATGGGCACTTTTGCGCCGGGAGCAGTTAGAGGTGGGTTATTCGGAGATTAGTTTTTTAATTATTATTTTAGTTAATATTATGTAATTTAAGATCTATGCATTTTATCCATAATTAAATCTTATCTCATTTTGATACTTTTCATTGTTCACACCAAAATAAAAACAGATTTACAGACAATTATCGATTAGGTATTACGTCGCATTTAACCGCCATCTCTACTGCTTCCTCTGTTCTTTCCAAGCTTCTCCATAGGTAATGACTCAAATATGTTACAACTTTAAATTACTAGATCAGGACACCCAGGTCATTAATAAATTAATAATATTTTACGTATTTAATGTGTTAAGGTAAAACGGGTAACTCATGTGCCAAACGGGCAGCCATTGCGCGCGTACACTCTCCTTGAAAAAGGCCGAAACTCGAGTCGGATTCACCGATCATACGAGGGTCAAACTGAAAGTTCTTAGAAAATCAAAAACTGATTACATTAGCCAGTTATTAGTTTTATTATATCTTTTCAAAATATTGTCCATTCACGTCAATACACCGCTGCATGCGATGGAACCACTGGGAAAAGCACTTTGCCCACTCGTCCTTAGGGGTCTCTTCAATGGCATCGCGATACGCAGCCACCGCTTCTTCAGCATTCATAAACCGCTTTCCTTTAAGTTTTTCTTTAATTTTTGAAAATAAATAAAAATCACAAGGCGCGAGGTCGGGGCTATACGGCGGGTGACCCAGTAATTCAACGTTTGATGTCGCCAAATAGTCGATCGTTCGCTTGGCGGTGTGCGATGAGGCGTTGTCGTGGTGAAGGAGGATCCTACTGCGAGGTCGTTTCTCTCGAACTTTTTCCAAGACAAGTGGCAAACAATTGGTAGTGTACCATTCTGCAGAAACTGTTTTTTGATCCTCTAACACAATTGTTGCGAAATGACCTATCCTTCCAAAGAACGAGGCCACCATTTTTTTCCCCGCACTTCGATCTCTCTTCACTTTAGTTGGCAACTCCTCGAAAGGAAACACCCACTGAGCAGATTGTCTTTTGGTTTCAGGATCATAACAGTAAATCCAGCTTTCGTCACCTCTTAGTATGTCGAACACAGCATTTGAGTCACCTCCGTTAAATCTTTCAATCATTTTACGGCACCAATCCACACGATGGAGTTTTTGAGCCTCAGTCAAATTATGAGGTATCCACCGGGCGCAAAGCTTCCTGACCGCTAAATGTTCGTGTAGGATTTTGTGCACTTGACTCATACCGATGCCTAAGCTTGTCCGAATCTGCTGATAGGTCACTCTTTTGTCAGTCTCTATCATACGCCGCACAACACAGATGTTATCTTCAATCGTCGCCGTAGAAGGCCGTCCCTCACGTAAATCATCAGTGAGATTAGTGCGACCACGTTTAAACTCATTAAACCAGTTGTAAACAGTCGCACAAGATGGGGCTTCATCGTGAAAGGCCAATCGTAGTCTATCATAACTTTCTTGTTGACTTAAATGACATCGAAAGTCATAAAAAATCATTGCACGAAAATTTTCTCGTGTTAAATTCATGTTGACGTGACACAGACAATTTTCAATTTGCCGCCAAATCGTAAAACAAATGACAAATGAATGAAGTATATACTCAGTAATATTGGCAAAGAGTTCTATTTTCAAATTATATAATTATTTTTTTATTATATTGTTTATAAGTGGCCAGTTCTAAGAACTTTCAGTTTGACCCTCGTATTACACGTGAGTTACCCGTTTTACCCAATAAATATGTGTAACAACCACGTTAATTTTAATACTAAGAATGTGTTTAGTCCTGTTTTCATTTTCACTGTAAGTACTCGTATCCGCTGCCGCTGGTTAGATAATAGGCTAGTCACGGCACCAAGTGGTTGTATAGCTGGTGGCGGTTGGAAACATAATACCGAGTACAAGCTGATGATGACGCCATTAAGTACCTATAGAAATATTAAACCAACTAGCGATCCGTAGTACAAAATATATAGCCTATAGCACTCAGGGATCATGCACATATCCAACGGTGCAGGAATTGTGGAAATCGGTCCAGTAGTTTCCTAAGATACCACGTTCAAACAAAAAACCTCTTCAGCGTTGTCAATATATAATGTCAGTATATATGTAAGTGTACTTACTTCCTGACTTCAGTCGTGTAGTCGCCGCCGCGTTCCAGCAGATGGTCGATGTTGTTGTTGTTGGCCTTCAGGGCCTCGTGCTTCGACTTGGAGCAGACCCCGAACACGGTCACATCGTCCACTGTCTTCGCTAGCTGCGCCACCGCTTGACCCTGGCAAAACAACAATTACATAAGATTCGATCGTTTTCTGATGATCTTTCGGCGGTGTAAGCAAAGGGCTGCACAGTACTTAGATGGTTATAGGAACAAAATATCGAAAATACAAGTGCCTAAGTTCCGAGAGCCATTGTGTCATTTCAGATTCATCTTTCTTAATAAATAATAATGACTCCTGACAGTAAATCCCAAAACGGCCGAACTGTAAGGATTTAGAGGCTGTCCGTTAATTATGTTTTTGGAGACTTTCTCCCCTGGTAAGATTTCGTGAGATTTGGCTTAATCTTCTTCCCCATCTCCCTCAACTAACGCGAGGACGATGCGGTCTACGATGGAACGTGCTTACTTAGAAGAAACCGATGAACTCTCGATTTGAAGACACCAAGATTGTAACTATCGGGAAAACCCTACTCAGGCAACGCATTCCACAACCTAGACGTTCTTATCACAAACGTATTTCGTAAATGCATCGCTTTTATTCTAAGATCAAATTTTTTTGTTAAAAATCGCGGTAAGTAGTAATAAAAAGGTATTATTTGACTATACGAGTATACTACTTAGTAAATCTTTTGTTTGATGAAATACTATTTTCTCGTATTTTGTTTTCCTCCCAAATTAAGCTTATACGAGGTTCCTTAGAAATGGATTCCTTCCGCCGCTTGTTTGACACCTTAAAAACACTTCATGTACTGTAAGTAATTTATGAACGCTCCCAAATTTAAAAAAAAACCGCTGTAATATTATGGTGCCGAGTAGGTACGATGTACTCGGACGTATTCTCGCGTCATACATCACAAATACCCCTGGACCCTGGATACCGAGATTCGATCCCTGCTAAACTTTTGAAAAGCAAAACGTCGTGACGGAACACACATGATTCAAGAAAAAACATCTTCGGAAGAACCACCACATCTACACAAAATTATACCTCTATAAATTTTGGTACAGAATAGAAGAATTTATATAGCGGAAACGATGAGTTTATTTTAACACTATTAGTAATACACACGGAAACAGATAAAATATGAGACAGTGGTAAAAAAATAGCATTAAATGTAATTTAATGATAGTTAATTTTAAAATCGAAATATGTGGGTATCTAATTCACGGCTATAACAGATAATAAAGCCGCAGTGAGCCGTCAGAATCTCATTAAGGTTAGGACTCTCATTTTATCAACAATAAACTGGATTATTGTTCACTTATTAATTTTCTTATTTTTTACAATAATTATAAATAATATAAATAAATTTCAAACTAGGGTGCCGCCAGCAGCGGGACCGAGCCCAAGCTACCGGTGGTTAGGGCTGCAGAGTGAGGAACTTCGTGACGATGAGCGCTGTGTCGAGGATGATCGCCTTCTGCATCAGTGCATCTGACCGTTAATCTAACATGCAATACAACAAAACTCTCTTGAGATGTTGCTCGAGACTTTTCGATAAGGCCGTTTGCCGTTTGGCGAAACGACTATCGGGACTACGATCGTCGAATCAATAAACATGGCGGTAACTTCATTATTATTATTATTAAGCACTTAATTTTCTTGATTGTGTGTTAAAAATTGAAAATACACCACATTAGAAAATGCAACAATCACATTTGTATTGCACAACTGTAATTTACGGAATCCACTTGTCCTATGATACCTTGAATACCTTGTTAATTTATTTTTTATTACAAATCGTCCTTATTAGAAGTAACCATCTTATTTAAAGTTAAGTCAAATAGTAAAGGAATGCGGTTATATACTCCACTACGCTGGCAAATGATAAATAAGAGAACTCGTAAGATTTTTCTTGGGGAGGTTTGCAGCTCAAAACCACGAATTCGCGTCGCATCGGAGATATCTCCGAATTCGCACGAATGCATCGCAAGAACGTCCGATGTGATTCGCATCGCGCATTCCTCCGATCTTACGTCATACTGGTCATAATGGTGTCACCACCATTTTAGTCAGTTCTGAGACAGAAGAAGAGAAAGACGATGACAGATTTAATTAGGTATTATTTTAGACATTTCGTAATAAATTATTTTTGATAATTTTGTAACTTGATTTGATTATTTTGATTTGATGACATGACTTTCGCTGAGCTACCATTACTTTTTCTACCTCTTTTAGGTATCAGAGTTTTTTTTTGCAATAATTTGGCAGCTCAAACGTTTATCCTGGTAAAAATTAAACTCCCGTTTGCACGCAGATGTTATGCGTTCAACGCCTACCCGAGTATTTTAAAAGAAGGACAAATAAACAAAACCGATAAGTAGGTCTCCAGTACATTTAGCCTGTTGTGAAACACACATTATTTTAGGGATCTTCAACGTCAAACAAATTTTATAAAGAACAATTAGCTGAATCAAGGACAAATTTCGAAAACAATTTACGTACGCGTCAAAAGACTGTCTCGTTAACAAATTGTTTACACAAAACGAAAGATCAATATGCTAAAGCTCCGTAATTCTTCCAATATTTTCGGACCGAAGCTCTTATCCAGTACTAGCCGCTCTCTCCATTCAATTAAGTCTCCATCGACTATCATGAGACAATCATAAAACTCGTAACAATAAACAATTCCGATCGAATATCGCTATAAAAATCAATTACCTAAACATAAAGCCCTACCAGCATGTCGGATGGCAATTACGCCATATTGATTGACCACATTACCAGTCACCAAGTACGGGTCATTTCCCTACAAATTGATTCCCCCTACTCCTGCTAATTAGTGTCCGAACCCCACTGGAAGGTCGCTAACCTCGAGGGTAACGGTGACGTCACTGAACATTCCATACCAATTTTTTCACGCCCAATAACTAACAATTAGACAATATTGCATTGTTTGCGCACTGATTAACTTCACATTCTTGAAACGTTGAGCAGAGCCAGGGGTCAATGGTACTGAAATTATTTTTGGCTTCGCGGATTTTGTCATGATCTTATTAGGGAGTTGGTCCATTCAGCAGAGTGTATTTTTAATGAGGCCCTTCGCGAGAAATTCGCTGTATTTTGGTTGCACGAATTCTACAATGTAGATCTCAAATGGTTTTATATATTTTTTAAAGAAAAGAGCATAGTTATACGCAGACGATCTACATGGTGGTAAGTTGTTATCGTTGGTTATCGACAAGAGTTAACAGATAATAAATCGTCGGTACTTTATTGATTCAGCGACTTCATGAATAAAGGACCATTACGTTTTCTTATCCTAAACGTAAACCAAACCTACTACAATAAAAGTGTAGCTTTTAGGATAAAACAAGTGCTAAGTATAAATAGATACGTTTATCTAAATTGCATCGTGGAACAGTATGTATGTGATCGACTGACGCAAACTAACGTACGTCATTTAGATTAACTGATAAGTAAAACGCAGTTTACGTATTTGGGCTTCGATGGATCTTCTCATCGTACCCATTCCCCAAAAGTCCGCAACTGAAAATGTTCAAATTCGTCATGAAATTGATAAGACTGATGTCATAGCCAGAGTAGTCATAGCCCTAGTGTTTGATGAATAAATGATAACCCAGCTACTGAAACGTATACTTAATAAACAAAACACATTATTTCTTCTTTGATGTTACTTTCCAAACCGATAGCTTAACATTTACGTTACAAAATTGTGAGGTCAGCTTTTTCACCTTCGATGAGTTTACACTAAACAATTATCAAAAGTAACAGAGACCCAATAAAAGGATTGTTTAGAATTTCAAAACTGTCTGAATAATACATGTTGCCAACACCAGTGGTATAAAGTACCAGGATAGGATACGATAGTTGAGGACACGTTATCAAACACTCTTCTAGATAATATTGTTACAAACGCGGTTAGTCTGCCACCTAAAAATAAACTGCATCTTCCTGAAGATAAGGATTCAAGTCACTTACCACGCCACCGCCAGCCGAGTGCACCAGAAGGCTCTTTCCAGAGGTCAAGTTGGCCATCTCGAAGAGGAGAAGATAGGCGACCACATAGTTGGTCGTGACGGCCACAGCGTCCAGGGCGGTCATACCCTCGGGCAGAACGTAGACATACTGCGCCGGAACTGCCACCAGCTCCGCCCAAGCTTTGTACTCGGGAAGGGCTACAACTTGGTCGCCAACCTGTGTGAACATAAGATTGATGTGTGAAAATCATACAAAATTGGCCACTGAGTCAGATCTGGATGAGACTAGCGCAGTATTGGGACTCTTCACGCGAGCACGTTTCTTATCTTGTGGTAGGAGTATTTGCAGAGTCTACCTGGGGCCACGACATCTTGGTGAGTTATGTTACCATCAAGCAGTAACTTGCAAACATTACTGTGTTCCGGTTTGAAGAGCAATGTTTCCAGAGAAATTACAGTGTAAATCTTATCTTCTTAATATATATATCTCCTGTCACGATGTTTGTCCGCGATGGATTCCTAGATTACTTAACCGATTTTAAATTAAATTGGCACACCGCGAGCAGTCTGGTCTAACTTGAGAGATAGGATAGTTTATATTTCGATTAATAGTCTTTAAATGACAATATCCGAGCGCAGCCGGAATGGGCCGCTAGTAATTATATAAATTATCGTATGTCTGTGCGCTGTGTAGAGAGAGCTAGGTAGTAGTTTGATTGCTGCCATACCGCGTACGTACTGCTTGTCTCGTCCTAAAAAATGGTATTTGACGTACCCTATCATTTTACGTAATTATCTGTAGAAAAACACCCAACACAAATCAAAGGTAATGATTTTCCGGTCTCGGAGCACCCCTTTCATTAAATACAATCATAATTCCTAAAATTCCTTTCGCTAATTTCGTTTTTGCCACGGAATTTTCAGTCATTACCTAGAACGTAGAGTGGGATTTTATAATGGATTGTGCATTGTGATCAGTGTAGCATAAGAGCGTGATTTCCACTGTATCATGACTGAGATAAGGTGTCTAATTACAAAACACTATAGTACTCGTTGTACATTGTTCTCAAGGTAATAAAATCAAAGGAAACCCCTGTCGGAATATGGCTTCATTCGACAATTTATAGCGGATAATCATTGCCTTTCGAACGGTTAATGTAGATATTCAAGTATTTCGAAATTGCGTTGGAATTCAGCAATATCATTTATTGGGTGCCGTTTTCCGAGTAAATTTTAACATTTAGATAACGAAAGTAATAAAGTCAAGACAGTAACTTGCAATTGAGGTAAGTACACCGAAAAACGGAATAAACTACATTTAATTAACAATTTTATTTGAATTGCTGCAGCATGAATGCGACCCCTGTAAAGATTATCAATAAAAAATACGTTTTTTTTTCTCTCATGGCTTAAGAAAAGCCGTAGTGGTCTAGCGAAAACGTCCGATTATGCAACTGTGAGGTCGCAGATGCAAATCCCGTTGCAGTTCTTAGCTTTTACCAGCGCTGATGTACAAATCGTTATGATTACTGGCTTTAACGGTAAAGGAAAACATCGTGCGGAAACCGGCTAGTTCCAAGAAATACTTTTTTCAAGGATATGTGCCGCACTTGGACAGCGTGGTATAGCCTTCTCTCTCTCCTTGTGAGAGAAATCCTCGAGTCCCAACAGTGAGAACATAAAAGCGGGCTGCTTATGATGTAAAAGTTATGGGTTATACCAAGCCACCATCTTTCAAGTATTCTTCAATAAAATATTATTGATGGCAACCATAAATTGTAGCTCAAAAAGCGATCAATCTAACTGGTAATAAGTGACATCTAATTATAACAAGTGATAGTACCTAATTATATTTAAAAAATTGACAGTCATAGGAACTGCCGATAGAAGTGAAAACTTATAACTCAGAATTTGATAGCTTACTTTGGAAACTACACGTATGTAACCGGAGGGCGTGGCATGGGCATCATAGCATGGCCATCTAGAAATGCGTCAGCATTTCCTATTGGCTGATGCATTTCTAGACGGCCACGGCATGATGCCGAGGCCACGCCCTTTCAGCAGTTGCCATTGGCTGACGCATTTTCAAATAACCAATAGCCATGGTCCCGAGTTTACCCGAAGATTTCTTATCATACCCGAGCGTGATGCTAGAATCCAATTCACAGCCCACGAAACATCTGTCTAGGCGCGCCTAAAGAAGTTTTCACTTCAAAACCCACCTTTAGATTAGTGACACCTTCTCCTACTTGTTCGATTTCACCAGCGCATTCGAATCCAAGAATAAATGGTGTCTTGGGAGGTGAATCGATGGCGCCCTGTCGCACTATCAGATCCTGGAAGTTGAGGCCACTGTAACAAAGCAAAAACGAAACGTTAAAACACAGTCCGGTTAAAATAAAACAATATTTAACTAAAACTTATGCTAACTAAAAAAGTCGTCGTCAAACAAAAACATGATGCACAAATTTGATAACATGTGTAACAACGATTGTCTGTCAAATGCATTTTTCCTTTGCTTGATTAATCACTCGACTCTATCGAGGATAATGATTAATTTTGTAAAATAAATGTCGTAGGAACTACTTCAACAAAGAACCCTTATGAGTAACCAGATGACAATATTAATTACTTCATAAGATAAACACTGAGTTTTGTTGAAATTATTGATTGTTTTTTTCTTTCCTTTAATTTGATATGCCCACTAAGCGTTTAATTAAATGATTGATAAACATCCCAGGATAACCACTAACGTTAACGGGATACAAATTACCTATACTTACTTTAATCCTGGTTATGTAGTATTTAATTTTATTCAAAATCCATTCTGCCGTTCCAGATACGTGGGAACAAATTATAGCCACACACTTTCATCTTTATAATATTAATAGAATGAGGTTCGAAGATTCAAATCGATGAGGCCCTTGTCATCGATGTTTCCGTTTACGCAGATGCGTAATTATAGCAGTGCAAGGAATGCGGTAGTCATTTGTTATTATATCATGTTCTGTACGGCACGATCAGCATAAATACGCCCGCATTTAAATTTTTAATCATATAAATGTGCCAATCAACATCAATATGGGAGACCGTGACGCGACGTCTGTCCATTGTTACTAAATAAAGTGAGGGACGGTACGTGGGCATATATACGAGCCATTCTTGCACGTAGGGTTCCAATGCATGGTTGGAATATACTGAAATATCGACATCATTAAGTAATGTGTCAATTAAATTATATTTGCTGCAATGTAATTGCGATTATTATCATCAACAACCTGTACCTTCCATTGCATTGTACCTAACTTTTTCTTTTGCTTGAGCGTTTTTAACACAGCGACGAGTTACCTACGCTAGTTACGACAAATCAACTAAAACTAATCTAAAACAAACGAAATACAAAGTAAACCTAGTATAAGCCCATAGGTGAAATGGAAAGCCACTCAGCTTTGAAAAAGGAAAAACCTTTCTGCAAATAAAACGCCACACAAAGAACAAAGAAATACGTTTTTACAGACTGTAGGCAGAGGCGTGTAATAAGCGCGCACCCCAGGCAGGCGCCAGACATCATGTTAGGCTTTCGTGTTGGAAATCGATATTGTGCGATAGGCCCCCGCCCTCGAGTCTAGGTAATATATACGAGGACTTATGTGGACATAGGTCTTGCCTACCCTCATGTAGGTCTCATCGCGTGACTCGCTCTCTATTTCAATTACCCCAGGCAATACTTCGACAGAACTTGATATAAACTATTGATTATAAAATTATTACAGACATAAAGGATACTTATGTTTAAACTACATTTGAAACCTTCAACTATATACCTAAACATGGGAAATGAAATATCTAAACTGGTGTGATTTAACCATAGAAATCGAAATAATAATAATAAAGTACCTTGTTATTTAGATTTTTGTGGATTTAACCAATATCCTTCAAATAATTTGTATCAGTATTCATTGTATTCCCAAGAGGGTAAATAGATGGAGGCATCCTTCCATCCTTTGATCTTGACGTTTAATAATAAGAAAATGCACAATTTCAATTTTTTTTTGCTACATAAAGACGTCTGTGAGAAAATGTTTGTATTCGACTTATGTATTTTGATATAAACGTATCATACGCTTATATCTAATGGAGAATTGATTATTCATATATTTATGTCATTTAGGTAAACCCTTAACACTCATTAAATGATTTTTCTGTGCTTTTCTTCTATACGACTTTTGTCTTAAAAAATAAGTCAAAACGTGTCAAAAACTGCATGTATTTTTTTAACACTTTGTTTAGTACGTATATAAATATTTAATAATAATAATGAATTCTCATTTTATTGTTCAGTTTCGTTCCAAGTTTATTCTAGAGTCTTTCGGTCTTTTATTTTTTGGGAATTAAGGATTGCATAGACATTTCGATTGTACAGGCCCATAGGCATAAGAATTACCTATTTTAGTTTAATCTTTATCGAACCCTAAAATATTTAAAATAATTAATCATAATTTCTACTCGTAAATAAAGTTTACCTGTGTGTTATTTTGTTTTCAAAGTTATTCTAATGAAGACGTGCCCGTTTCTGACGTAGACATTGTATAAACTGCTGCAGCAAATTCACTCATGTTTGCTTTAAATATCGGTTTACTGTCGAAAGTAATAAACGTCTGCATCGGTGAGTCAACAACCGAATGGTTAATGTTCTCAAAACCTATTGTACCTTCACCTAAACAAGGAAATACCACAGAGTCGAGCTAAAACAACGCCAAAAATACCCACCTCAATACAACAAACACAATAAACCGATGGAAGTTCTACTTGGCAGTTGGCAACAGCCGGTCTGCCGGTCAACTACTGACGACCGAAAACTTCCTCAACTATGTAGGTACATTAAGTCCGTAGCTATCATAAAGTAGTTAGAAGTAGACGAAAGAAAGTATTGTTTTTCCGTGTCTGGAAATTATTCTGGTATTAAGTATTTTCCTTGCAACATTGTTGAAAGCGATTAGGTATTGATCTCGATCGATATCGATCTTGACCGAGATTCCAGATCTTATTAGTAGCTGTATGTTTTCGGTCTAATCACGGCTCTTTACTAATCAAACATTACTAGGTTACAAATATTAGTGAAACATTATCGTTTGTTGTAGTTTCTGCCGAGTTGGATTTTGTTTGATACGTTGCGCCAAGGTTCTCCAAGTTTAATTCCAGCGACAGTATAACAGTATTTACATAGGCATTCCTTTATAGTCTATTTACTATACTCGTACTACTACGGTTAGTATTTTATTATCAGCCGTGATTCATTGTTTATAATAGTAAATGGTCGGCTGCGTACAAATGAATCACAACTTTGTTAGGCATGTTTGCGGTAGAGGGAAGCGGATGACGCACGATGTCCGGGCTGTCCTGAGTTCCTTGTGGAGTCCCCTTTTAGTGTGTCTGCACCCCTGCCGTGACTGTAGAATTATTAATGCGTTTAATCCTCGTAATTCTGAATAATTACAGCTACATGGGAATCGGGAACCTCGCCACGGTCGCGCCAGACGCGCCGAACCCGCATAACTTTTATTGGATAAATTGAGCGCGGGTTCCACGGTTCCATTACAGAAAAAGCTTTGGCCTACATTACCGAGGACCCTGGGACCCATGTCGACGACGACAGGAATGTTAATCCGAGATAATCTCTGCCAACGAGTCTCGTATCGAATTTTACGCATGCTACCTGACCGCTTATTCAACGCAGACTTGAATGGCTTCCTTCGACAATAGTTCGTAATGTGCACGTCATGCGCAGGTAGACGACTGCCCTTTGTCACTTACCTAATCCCTAAAATCGATGATGGCTTTTTGAATATGTTTCTATTTGTACCCTTGTATACGTAGCATTTACATCGAAATAAAAAACGCAGCCCGTTTCTAGAATCAGCAAAACCATACGAGCCTGACCTCTGTATTTTTGACCCGCCCAAAATAACACTACGAACGACTTGGTACCGTTGCTAGTTGCGTGTTTTAGAATTCTTATGTCAAGGTCTAGGGGTCGATGAAACTAATTCACACGAACAACTAGAAGGTAGTCTACCCTGCCCTCATTTCCCCTTATCTTAATTAGACGCCAACCATTTCCGAAAGAGTTAAAACCTTTGTAAACGGAGGCACACCTGAGGCTTAAAATACCTATAATTTTATTCACAATAATGTTACTGTTTAGTTTCCCTTATAAAGTCCTTCAACATGAACAGAACAAATTACAACCCTAGTAAGTGCTAATGCGATTAAAGTGTTGTTGCAACGCATAGAATTTCTATTCACGCAATTCAAATAACTTCACGGCTTATTGAACATCAGTGGATGATATGTTAGGCATAATTTTAAATTATTTATTCTTTGAATCGCTATTCGCCCCTATCACGTACATGAAATAATTTGAAGCGGACAATTCAAACGAACGATCGAATGAGTAAGCAGCCCTCGCTATGAGTAATTCGAAAAATCATCAGGGTTGAAAATGGCGCGACTTGGCGGCGGCAGGCGTCGCGACGGGCGACGGTAGCATAGCCTAGACTGCTATAATACCCAGACAGCTATTAACTATGGGCAATAAATGGTCTCGTAGCTATTTTTCACCGTTAAACTTTCTTTCCCTTACACAGGGTAATTATCTTTAGGTTCAGTAAACTCCAAGCTCCTAACTTCAATTTCTACAACAGTCAATTTTCTACAACGTTCAATTTCGTGCATCGTTCAATTCTGTCAAGGAACTTGCCCAAGTCGGATGTCGGGCGTCACGTTCCAGTGCGCTTCGGCGAAATCCTTCACCGCGGTGCGCACTTTGCTCACACGCGTCGAACTTGGATTTCTGAACTTTGCACTTTCATTTTCAACGCTCTTGGCAACAGCGAAAGCGATGAATTGTACAAGTTTTACGACGACCGTACCTTCTATAAATTTTAACACCCCCAAGGAGCTTTCGATCTATACACCTTTCTTATTTGTTGAACGTGTTGAGTTTCACATCTCCGCTTCCAGTCTACTTTGTTCAATATCGATCTGTCTGGAACTCATGATAGGCAGGAATGTATGAAAACAACGAGATCTACTTAGATGACTACGTGGTTTTATTGCAAATTCATTCCGTTTTCATTAAGCAGAGTGAAACCGAAAGCGGTCTACGTTACTCATTTTAAGACAAATTACTAAAAGTGAATTGTAATTACATCAACGCGACAGCTAGACCACAGACTTTGTTACAACTCCAATAAATAAAGCCAAGTTGGTGGCACGCACAAGGAACATCTATCAGAGTTTGGTTCATCTGTTTCCTTGGGAGAACATAAAAGTCATTGTAATTCAGCGTGTGCGTTCGTATAACTTGAAACTCTCTTTCCGTCGGCACAGCGAGTGCTCATGTTTCATATTAGAGAATCGTACGTGTTCACTACTGCATTGGAGATCGTAGCTCTTATAGCCTACGATGTAAGGTCGCCAAAATTTATCAACATACGAAGAAATTTCGTTCTACGATCATCTACCATTATCGTTAGGCGGTAGAGAGGGATCTTACCGAGAATATTCTTTTCAATAAACAACTTTGTTAATAGATGAAGAAAATGTACTGTACTGGCTATTTCAGTAGCTGACGTAGTTAATTTAGAGTCTAATTTAGGAAAAGCTAATACAATCGATGTTACCGTTGATAAATTGAATAATGCTGTAGACGTAATACCCAGCATGAACGAGAAACCAAGCAGGAAAAGTTATCAGAGCTTCGACGTAATCCTTATTGATTGCGTTCAATTTGATTCACGACAAGCGGAAATGAGCTTAATATATTGATAAAAGCCTTTACATAAATATAGAAGAGGGTTTCAATTTAATGGCTGACTTCAACGGATACCTATAAAAACGGAGAAATAAAAAACCAGAGTGGTCGAGAGCGAATCATCGCACAGTAGCTGCGGTTCACATTTAATTACTTTAACTAGGCGACATACCGACGAATTAATTTACCGCGTGGGGAAGGCATGAGATATGTGACTCAGCCCCATGCCTCAACTCATCCTGCGGAATAGACGGAACGTCCGTTGAATAGAAATAGACAAACCAGCCATTATTTTCCTAAGTATAGTACAATCGCACCGAATGGAATTTCCTCATTCGCGTACTTTCTGATTCATTTGTATTCAATAGTGACACGTAACGTCGGCGAGTTAGCTAGTTTAATACACAATAACTATTATGTTATGAGGCTTGAACATAGAAGTGTCACCGGAAGTTTGACTGGCTGAATCATTTATTGGCGCATCGAGCCTTCGTAGTGATGCATTCAAAACCATTAATGGCTTGATGAACTGAGAGTCAAGAGCATAATCATTACGTTTATCTACTCATCTATAACGAACAATAAAACCAGTTTCGTAGAGTAAGCATCTACTACGGTGAGAATGCTTTTGCAATGCTGATGCCATTATCTGATAATAGCAACACAGCCGGGCTTTTAACTTTTTTTATTTGAACGCTAGAACCTGAATTTTCGAATTGGCATTCAGTCACGAAGGTAAGGTATTTGTGCCACTATGTCGAATGTACCTTTGGCGTGACAAAGGGATTGAATGACCTAGTATTTACACAGCAAATAACACTAGGCCACCACCACAATGTTGGACAAACAAACCTTCATAAGCTTTAATCAAATATGCATAAGCCGCGTCTTAATAGCTCGAGTCAACAATAAATTAACTTAAGTAAGCTTGTCACTTAACAGCAATTTAACTGAAAGGGAAGACAGTCTCTTCATTCTGAGGCTTAGCGAGAGTTTGTACAAAGGGGGAGGCAAATTCTTTTTTAAATTCAAATAGAAACTAGGTTTTAATAAAACCTAACAAATATTGCATATGTTTATTAAATTAGCACATACATAACAAAGTTTTGATATGATTCAACCACGCTCAATAATAGTTCGAGACAGTTCAGTGTACTCTCTCACGAGCGGATAGCCACAACCGCTAATGTATAACAAATGAGTATTAGGAAGCAACAATACAGGTGCCTAAAAGTGTTAATATCCGGCTAGCGGGCCGTGAGGGCTGACCAGAATGAATACAACCGGAGCCGTGACGAGGCTATCGGCTTCCGATCTAGCCGCGATCGCCCGTGGCCGGCGACCGCCCGCTTGTGACAGCTGCCACCCCATTACCGACCACCGACCGCCCATTAATCAAGCACGATAAACGCACACAGGCCCTTTCAGTGAGCTCCGAGCTTATCTCTTCACTTGAAACTTTAGAACCGGCGTTGGGCAATTGCCAGACGCGATATCCGATTTGAAGAATAATTAACACCGCTCTTACGCTCAACAGTCGGAGTCTTGTCTTGCAAGGCCACACCGAATTCTTCTACTTTCAAGATAAGGTTCCATGCTCGAAACGTTATCGATGCAGGCTGTGAGCGTTTTGCAATGGTAGTTATTGTGAGTCCTCATTAGTCAGCCGTCAGCGGCATGCTAATAGTAAACCTTGTTCGTCATGTTTCGCCCGAGCAAGCATCCGTTGTAATTGTCCAGTGCCCAGGAAGTGAGCTTGCATTCCGCAGATGACTGGACGTTTAGGGACAAGTGCGAGTGAATATTTTAATTGAGCCGTCATCGACATGGCTTGCGCAGCTGTTCGCCTTGTACGGAACTCTGGCATCCAGATGATGCCTGGCACAAATATTTTGTAAACATCAAAACCATGTGACCTCCATAAACGCTTCATATTTCGAAACTTTTAGTAAGCATTTTCGGTTTAAAAACAATTTAAACTAAAGCAAAAAGGCTGCAAGCATTTATACAAATTTAGCTCAATCTATGAATTTGATCTAAAATTAGCCAAGATATTTGAAATTCCTTCCAATTATCTAAAACGGTCCAAGTATTTGTTAAGTGCGAACATCTGCTAATGGACGAGCGGAAGACTCGCCGAGGCGTGCGTGTGGTCCTATTTTTATAATTCGATTTACGCATTATTACCGAGTGGTATCAATTTAAATAGGCAATAGAAATTCGAATAACGTACTACACGTGCTAAACAATTTTATACACGGAGACTGTTCCGAACCCTACGATATCCACTTCAAATGTTGCGTGGGCGCGCTAACTAACTTACGCACGATACAGTTCCAACGCTAATATTAAACAGACGAGAATTCGATGAGCAATTAACGCTTTCAAAAGCCTCCGTTGCACAACTGATAATAGACCCTTGATTTTGAACTCGACCACGACTGGTTCAAAAACCTGCCGTAAACACTTTTTGCCGTGAATACAAAAAAGCTCGCGTGAAACGTGCCGCAGCGCGATCACTTCTTATTTCAATTTCGTTTACTTTTATTATTGTAATCTTTATTCTAGAGCAATGGGAGACTCGAGCACGAATCTAAGTCATTACGACGTGTACAATGATTGCTTTGAAATGAATATAACAGATATTAAAGTAACGGTATTTCACCCTTCCACGTGTAACGTAACGGTTGAAATAAACGAAATCTTATTGAAGACTTGACAGGAATGATAGATGAGGAAAGTTAAAGGCCGAGCCCTCGAGTTGTTGACGGAGGGGCCCTCGCCGCGAGCAGACTGATATATTCGGAAGAGGTTAAACAATGGCCTCGAGTGGTTTCCGCACCCAGCCCTTTCTATTTGCAATGATCTTCCGGAAAAAAAATCTACGTACACATCGGAATGTATAGATTAAATTTGATATCAAGATACATTGGGTGTACACTTGCTTGAGAGTATAATATCTTCAGTAATTATCAACCTCAACCGAAAACAGTTCTTTATCCGTATTTCGTATTTGTGACAATTCTGTGCTGCAGCCAAATCACTAGAATGGGTTATATACTTTTACTACTACTAAACTTTTTTAATATATTTTTTTTTTCATGCCACTGCACTGGGAGTAGATTTCAAATTTGTGCGTGTTATTTGCGTAATGGAGAAAATACTAGGTTTTTTCTTGAAAATAGACTTTATGAGCAATTAGGTTAAATCAGGTTTTAGATTTAACAATACTTATTTCAACACCATAGTAATTAAATATATTAATAACACTATTTATAATGTACCAGTAACCAAGTAATTTAACTGACATTGCTACATCACAAAATAGTCGAATTCTTTAGAGACCCACAAAAGTCTCGTTGAAGTCTTATCTAAGACAAAAATGTCTTTCGTTTCGTTTCGTTTCCAGAAAAAGATAACAATTTTTTTTCCAAGTTCAAGTAATTCAACGTATCTATTGTGTCATGCGTGATCTTTTTTCCCTTTATCTCAGTTCCGATAAAGAAAACAAACGGATACTTCTAAATATTTACTTACACATAATCTATCTGAGGATTTCCGAGATAAAGTCACTTTCTTTGCTTTATTTATCGGAGATTGAATTGAATAATTCATCGAATCAGAAAATATGAATCGAATAATTTGCTGGACTAAACTAACATTAGTCATTGCCGAAGGATAAATTTAAAAGACACCATGCCAGAAAACGAAATTTTACTTTCCATAAACGTAAGTTGGAAATGAATCATAAATCGTATCAAATGTAATAAAAGTTTTAACAAAGCAATATTCGAAATCAATGTAACCAACCCTCATATTAAACATATGTGGGTAGAAAAAAAAGCCAACGGTACGGGGAAGACGGGACGTGGTAATAAACGGAATATCATAGTGTGCCCGAAAATGTTAGGTGCCTCGGGTCGGGTGACTTGAGGCAAAAAGGTGTCGGGAGTCGGGACCGTGTGGCTGGGTGTGGTATACCGGATTGAGCAGAAAGGGATCAAGTCGAAAGAGACAGAAAATTAAGCGAATTCGAGTAGACGAGTGACTTGGATGTTTGTAATTCAAAAATCTTTCAATTCTTTTTTCTCGTATTTGTACAATAGTTAAAACTTTCAAGGTACAAGTAATATGACGTAGTATTTGAAAACGATCATACGGGGAAAGGAATAATATTCTTATAATAAGATTATCGTAAATCGTAACATATTCCTAAATAAGTGGTCATTAGGAGGATCCCAACTAGGCCACGTCTAATTTCAGAACTTCTCTTTTTAGTCCCCCGTTTACAAGGCATATTTTAATTTTATTTAATTTAAGAGCTACCATTATTAGGAGGATCTCAACTAGGCTACATTTATTTCCAGATCTTCGGTTCTTAATCCCCGATTAAAAAAGGCATATTTCTAGATTGAGTGAAGTCGGACAAGTCAAGTCCGTCTGAGTGTTTTGGATAGTGGACCAATTTTGAAGCTTTTTTTGTTACAACCTTGATATGATTGTGATGGTTCTTATTTGTGTCTCTAGGGGATTAAAATTTAATTTTTTTGTCTTTCTATCTGACTAGTGTTTCTGCGTAGGGCAGTATTAGGGCGCGCGGACCGGGTGCCCGCAAGGGTGCCCTCTCGCTCCGAGTCTCCTCACTAAATATAGATCCGCAACAGCTCGCCGCCGGAATTTGTACTCTAAACACGTTTGTACACGCCACGGGTGCGGTTCCACGGGAGCTGTCTCGGAACACTACATTTTCACTTGAAAAGCTCAAAAAAATATGATTTATAGTTAACCAAAATAAATGTCTTCTTTCTTAAATTTTGAAATTGTTATGATAAAATTTATTTTGATCTTTTAGAACTGTTGGTATCCAGGTATCGAAATTTTGTAGGTGTATAAAATATGTACCTAATCATAAAATTAACACTAAATTAGTCATGAACCACCATATTCGCACAGTAAAAAAATTACATACATATTAATTCTCATTCCTTACTATAGCCATAGAATGTCTCAGATTTTGTTTATTAAATCGTCAATATGTTACCATTCCTAAATAGTTCAACAAAAATTTTAAACACAAACGTTATACAACGGAAAGACGGTTGGTTGTAATCTTATAATATTCCATGAAAAGATGATTCACTTTGAAATTTGTTACACTTTTAAGATAAGAGAAAGCAGCAAAAATTGTTGTAATTAGTTGGGTTCTATGATTGTTAATTAATTAACGTATATAGTTAGCACTAATTAGCAAGTTTCAGACACCCGACAACTGTGACCATGATAGTACCAACTTGTCAGGACATTTTGGTTTGGCATTGGACGACACGGGTAATACGTTTAAAAATTAAATATTTATTGTATTGTTACAATGTCTGCCAAACAACAAGTAGGTATAAATAATTCATGCGATACTTGCAAGCTCAAACAATCTTACTTGCTAAATTCATCTTTCGCCGCGCCTTGGGTCCATCAAAATTTCATAAGAACCAGACAAATGAAATAAACAAATGTAGTAAAAAACGAGCCGTCCAATTCAATTTCCTATTAGACTTGAGGTTTTCTCACAAAAAAGGCGAATTTCTGATGTTTTTGTACCTAAATTGACTTCTTTTTTGTAACTAACTTGGAGACAGGACTTGCATAGTCCGCCTGAGGAATTTTATAACTTTTACTGATTGTGCTTATTGCAAAATATTTACATACTTACCTAATCATTCGATTTCGTCAGTATGTCAATAAATTGTCAATGCAAAATTATGTTCATAACTCCAGAAGCGGAAGTTGTGACTGAAAAATACGATTAGCATTCCAGTCCCTCAGAAAAATAAATCTCACGAAATTCCACCACAGAAAAAATACCAACACATGCTTTTATTCATTTATCGAAGAGCATGGTTAATGGGAGCTATAAAAAAACAAGCAATGGCGTCGAAAGACGTAGGGCCTGCGGAGATTGGACGGGCGGGCGGCGCGGCAGGGGACGCGTCGTATTGATCCGGCCCGCGCCCGCGCCCCGTTCGCCAGACATTACAGGAGCACTCGCAATACTCTCCCCCCCCCCTCTCTCCTCTCTCCCTTATCTCCCCCCTACCCCCGCAGACAGGGTGCGACGCACACCACCTACCCCCGACACCGGCGGCTGACACTCAGCGACAGAACCACACCCCTTTTCAAAGCGAGGAACGAGTCACCGGTTTTTCCAATTTCATTTGGTATGCCATACCAACTAGTACACAGGATCTGACCGGAACGAAATACAGCGGCGAGAACCGAAGAAAACAAAATAGTTTTCAGCTTTTCTACCTAAGTATTTTGTATGCCACTACGACATGTAAATGCGATTCAAAAGAAACCTAGAATATTTCCACCAGGAACTCGTAAAAAACTACTGTCAATCTCATGAAAAAAACATAATGCTCCTTCATGTTAGTAAAAAAACACGCATATGATACCAACAATGATAAAATCTCTGTATCATGTTAAATGCCCCACCAACGATTAAAGCCCGGCGATTCGTATCCAGAAATGCAAGCTAAATGTCGCTGAAGTTTTATTACTTGTCATGGGGGTTTTATTTGTCAAAAAAGAGATAAGGGACACGACATGTTTGCTTCCATATACAGTAGCGGCTTGATTCGATTATGGGCACAATACGAAGGAGCATTTTCGTAAGTTCGTTGACTTTGGGAACAATGTGCCCGCGGGCGACGGCGGCATAGCCCGCCCCATCTGCTGAACAGCTCAACATCCATATCCATACTTAATATTGTTAATGCGAAAGGAACTCTGCTTCACAATGTCGCGGCTTAAACGATAATTTCTATACTTATTCACTCTTAGTACATATTTGAATTTAATATTATACGGAAAGTGTGCATCTGATATTCATGATCTAATACCACCTCGACCTTTCTTCTATCGGAGTCTCGTAACTCCAGAAGGCGACATCATTTCATGGTGGATGTTTCAAATACTTGAAGATGTTCTCTCCACTTTCGTGATAAGAACTTCTAAACTTTGGAATCCGTTGCCTGAGCGGATATTTCCTGATAGATATAATCCGGGTATGTTCAATTCTACGAAAAGTGAATCGATATTTCATAAGGTCCTAAGTTAGCGCGTTCCATCATGGAACATTATTGTCGCTTAATATCAGGTGAGACGGCGATCAAATGCAAAGCTATTTTCGATTTAAAAAATCTAATAATTTTCCAGCGCAAACCAAACGAAAGTACAGATTGATTTTACTTATAAAAAGAACATTTTGGAAAGACAAGCAAATTTTTGTCCCTAAAAAACATTAAAAGCGAAAAAAGAAGGTGACACTTTTATAAAACAAAGAACCACGTCACTAATGCTAGGATATGACAATAATTAACGTTTATGCTTCCTTTAAGCAAAGCCACGCGTAATCTGTCAGTTATACATAACTAATGCGAACATCCGAACATCCCAGCTTTTACAAGCATTCCTACAACGGGGGTTTCGTGACTCGAAAGTCATTACCATATTTCGACGATAACAGACCTGTTGCTAACCCAATCCTAAATGTAATCGTGATGATACATCACAATTCACAACCCCGAAAGAGAAAAACATGTTGCTTACTTGGCGGATAGGTTAGTGATAAAGAAAATTAAAAAACTTCTAAGTTTTCCTTAGGAAATACAGAGTCAAAACTTGTAGGTCTGGTAACTATTGGTAGGGGATTTATTAGCCTGTCCATAAAAGCACAGCTATATTTTAGCCTACGCTATATTTTAATTTATCATCTTATTTGAACAGGAAAGAGTTCAAATTGCTGCTATTAACACAGCACTGCGCTAGTTACTTAGATATAAGATGTATGATAGTATGATGTTTTTTTATCGTAGCGAATAAGATACTTTCTTTGGAAGCATTGCCATTCAGGTGGCCAGCGTTCCGTCGCAAGTTTATCCATTATTAGACCCAATGGTTAAAGAAGGAAACGAATGAAATTTCATTTTTGTAACAAGGATAATAAAGGTGAAACATTTTTGGGCAGCCCATACATGCGAGTTTACTTTTTAGACACCCAGTTCAGAGATGCCTTGACGATATTCGTATAATCTGAAGCAACATGTGGACCAGATTAGCACAAGACACGGGAAATTGGTGAAAGAGAACGGAGGCTTATACGTAAGCCTTAGGTACATAACATGATATGAAAATGTATTAAAACATTTCCATATGAATATTTCCCATACCTACGAGTATTATCACTACTCAAAATTATAAAAATGAAATAGGTCAATTGTCTCACCACCAAATAAAAAGTAATAACTTTTCACTCAGTTAAATGATCCTGACAATTTTAGCACATATGGTTAAGCAATCGAACAAAACGTACAAAATAAATAAACTGATGACATTTCAGCTGCGCATATATCAAAACTTCCGACAAAGGTCAATATGGTCCCTAATTATAGGGGACCCACGTGAGGGACTCCATAAAAATGATATATTGAATGTATTTCGAGTATTGTCGCGTTTGTAAGGTGAGTCAGTGATAGCCCTACTTGGTTGACTCACATCCGAACAACTTGCCCGCAAATAAAGTAGCAAATGACGCACCGTTCACACTCATTGTCATTAATTAGTTTACCGTTTGTTTATGTTGATTGAACACAATTTATTATGTTTTATCAGTAAACTATAAATGATATACAGTATACTGGTCCACTTAAATAACATGGGTATATATATTATGCCCAGAACCAGAGTTTATATGATTTTCAACACAAACAAATAAGCATGATGCGGGCGATAAAATATTTGACATAATATCAATATTTACTGTATATATAAAAAGTCCCAATTCCTCTTTAAATTGACTATTGTACCATTTTACAGACGAGGGCGATCGATTCAACGTAAAATTTAGACATTTGCACCGTATCTATGTCCACAGGACGCAAGCGCCGTGTACCATGTGAATGATGCTCCTCAGTCCCAAACTGATAATGATTAAATAACGGAGATTTCAGGTATTCTGTATTTTATGAAATTCCATGGCTCGATATTGAATAAATGATACAGAAAAATATATCTTTAAAGTGTAAAAAATATAAAAAACACGTATTTTCAATAAGTATTATACAAAGCATGTCTGATAAAAGTTTCCGTCAACATAAACAACGATGCTCATCATAAATTACGTTAGTCACCACAATAACATAATTATCATGTTCCCAAGTGTTATCCGTTGTTAATCTAAGTAACCAATAATGGTAATAAAAATACAACTCCCTATACCATGTAGTTCCCAAAGAATGGTGCGGAGAATGATACTGCTAACTTGCTGACTCGTTATAATTTATTGTATCAAGAGAAATGCCCATTTAAAAGTGTCCATAACACGGTAGGTGCCATGTGGAAAGTAGCAATTAATATTTGATGTAGTGTGGTCGAGAAGGTGGTTGCCAGTAAACGCTACCCCATGGAGCGCGCATTACGGCAGTATCGCTATTCGCTACCCACTCAGGTATAATAAGGCTATTCCAATCGAGTTAGCTCAAGAGCATTACTTTCTAGTGACTCATAGGAAGAGAGCTATCTCGCACAGACGCTCTCAATAAGGAAGAGGGTAATAAACAAATTCATCTCTCCCATCTTATGTGGCTTCGGAGCCTATTAAATGCACAATACTGCGCTTTATGCAGGCCAGCTTCTGTGCCTTGGGGGCCGCTATTTTTAGGCATTAAATTGATACGCCAACAAAGGAAAGGATGTGGGCAATTAACACGCACTTTCGTTACAAAAAGAGCCCAAAATTCCGCGGTGGGATCATTGATGTTACGTTATCCGTGACCCGAAATAAACTTTACTCTCGAAATGATGCAGGCCAGACGCCCCGAGCCCATGTGTACAACAAAAAATAAAAGTCCAGCCATCACATTTCCCCGTCATCTTTACATACAATTAACCACTCTCGGAATAAAAAAGAAAGCCACTTATATCCGAGGCGTGAGTACATCCATTGTTCTTGGAACTTCTCTTTCTTGGTTTGACCTAATTGAAAATAATAGTGCTTTATCCAGCGGCCGGTTTTCTCAGTGAAGTCTCACAGAACCAGATCGCCCGAATCGAGCGCAGCACGCCAGTGAGCCTGCTCCGATAGGAAACAGTAATGAGCTGGATTTCGTTATAAACCATAACATATCATTAAATTAATGGCGCTGTTAAACAAAGAACTCATTCACGTCATAAACCGAGAGAACGATCCATCAATCGCTATTTAATTTTGTTATTGTTTGTTTCGTTCAAATTCCAACATTTCTTGGGAATTTATAACTGAATTTATATTTGAAAACTGGATTGCTTCAAAACTTATTGGACACGACTTTTTTATTGGACGTGAGTATTTTTTCCTGAATAATTGTACATATATGTGTTTAAGTATGAAAATAAACCGTTGCAAAGGTATAGAAAAATCCCGAGATCGTGGAAGATATGGTGTCCATAGTACCGGTCTGCGTGTCCGTAGCCCTCGTAAAGGTACTATTTCAAACATCCAGTGGCCTCACCAGTTACATAATGACTATTTAATCGCGGGTCAACACCCTCCGTGTCTAGCTCTAGTTCGTGATGAGCTTTTTCACGGCTTCGTGTTTGTATGTTTGGAATTATTACTAAAACTTTCTTTTCTGGGGCATTTAAGTACATCCCTTAACACCACCATTCCTATGATTTAGTAATGCTCAGAAGTCGTTTTAGTCAAGTTTTATACGTTAAAACGTAATGAAATATTCAGAAGTGAATCAGGTAAACTTTGATGGAACCAAATTGATAAGGAAGACGGCCCTTGCTTTCAGCAAGACGCAGCAAGAGTCACGACAGCTACAGGAGAGTGTTCTAAAAAGATAATTAACTGTTGCCAAGCTAACTGTGATATATTATAACAAACATTAAACAACCCAAGTGATTGCAGGGCATATGGCATTAGGCTCATCGCCCCCTACACGGTGTAAAGCCAGTTGGCCCGACCAGACCGGGCTGCAGTCTAGGCCGCGCGGGCGCATAGCGGCCGGCCGTGTGGGCGGAACTCACACGTTTTTGCGATGCAACACTAGAGAGCAAACTCGCTCCGATACCGGTCGAGACGCGACCACTCTGTTAATATTTTCGCAGCAGATGGCGTCGTGTGTCGCGGTCATTTACATAGTAAGTCGTCGATAAGCGCGCTATATTTAGCGCGGGATGCGCACCTCTCGATGCACCTACGGCCCTACAGGACCGTCCGTCGGCCGGATGCAGACGAGCCTCGTTCCTCCCTTAACTTGTTACGGCAGTTTATACTTTCGGTGACTTTGAACTTTTGAACCAAAGGTGTGAGATTTAGCCGACCGTAACATCCTTTGCATGTCGTTCCTTATTTTAGAATGAGGGTAAAGGCCAAAAGGTCACGGTCATGGGCCAGACAGAAATATTAGCCACTTTTTTCATTTTAAACTACCCTCTTAATTTATAATAGGAACTATTGTTGTGTTTCCTAAGAATCCTAACAGACAATGTAGTTTCGGTTTCGTGAATGAAAGTGACTGTTAAAGTTTCAACGACTTCAGTTATCAACTACTGGTCCATTACAGAAGCAATAAAGAAATGCCCTTTTCATTAGGATTATGTGAGGGGAACGAAAGAAATCTTTCACAGTTAAGTGGTTGTTTTGTTAAGCGTTTAACAAAGTGCAGTTAACGTTAACGAGAAAAGTGGCGGATAACTCATACGTCTCGACGATGCGAGCGGCATGTTGACGCGGTGCATTATCTGAGGCACTGGAGCGATAAAAAACGAACAAAGAACAATGTCAGTAGGCACTCGACTCCCTTTCGCACGAACTCGGCTCGTCCGGGCTTCGTATGACAAAATAACATCAATTTGTTGGAGGCATCCGTGCGGCCGCGCAGCCCCGACCGCGCTTCGCTGCGCGCATGCGTGCACGCACCTCTACCACTTCGATCGAAAACATATTTACATAGTAGTTTAGCTATTGAATAAGCAATCAATTGGCGAAATCGAATCGAAGAAATGTTGCACGATATAGTAGACTACATGATATCGATGAATGAGCAGAGTGGACTGCAGTCGCTGTCTGGATTCGATAGAATATAAATCCGTTGGGCGAGTCCTCGGTAGTTGAAAGATTGCGTGCAAAATTGCAATCATGTAATCTCAGCCGGACGGCCCTCGAGCCTATAGGACGGCGGCTGCGTCGCGGAGGCAGATGCGAGGCGAGCGCGGGCGAACGAGACCCTTCCCGACTTTTCAATTAAATCATACTCTTCCTACGCGCCCGTAAAAATGCGCGCGGTAAAATATCATTCATCCGACAAACAAGTTCAAAAATCTCCCGAGATCGTAAGCCGATTCATATAAAGCAAATAAATCGTTCCGTGGAGACGCAAAAAAGAAAATATTACCATTATTCATCATCGCGCCTTAACATAATATTTGAAAACAAACCGTCCGGCGAATTCAGTTAAGATCTTGAACTAAGATAGAGGGTAGTCGAATAAAATGACTTACCAAGCCTTGACGCGGATGAGGACCTCGCCCTCTGCGACGGTGGGTTCTGGTTTCTTGAGGATCTTGACGGTTTTGAGTCCGCCGAAGCCGGTGAGGACGACGGCGCGCATCTCCTTGGGCGGCGGGGTCTCCTTCTCCTTGTCTTCCGCGGCCTTCTCGGGCTGCTCCTCCGGCGGCGTCTCCGTGGTGCCGTTCTCCGTGGGGGTGGGGGTCTTCTCGGGCGCGGCGGCCGCGGGGGTTTCCGTGCTCTCCGTCATGTCTGCGTGCGAGTGAGGACGATCGGTGCGGGTAACGGACGCGGTGCGAATGAGCCCGGACTGAGAACGGAACCGGCCGGCGAGACGACGCGTCGCTCGACGAATGACGAGGGAAGGGAGCAGCGCGCGCAGCGAGGGTGCCGAGGGCGCGCGGGGGCGGGGGGAGAGCGGGGCGCGGCGCCGCGAACAGGTGGCCGGCGCCGGCCGGTTCCACGGCCCGGCTCCCCGGCTCCCCGGCTATTACTCCGAAAGACCTGGATTAACTTTATTGCAGGTCGATACGAACCTTTATAAGTTATGCCCTAACCTAGCTTCGCACCTCGCCGGGCCTAAATCGACACCTTCCGAACTGTACTCACCCTAGTACGTGACTTGGCAACGCGTCGCCGGTCGATAATGCGGCTACATTACGTACATACCTAGTATTAGGATCGAGGGTTCCGTAGACTACACCCCTACATACTAAATAGCTGATCGCCGCGTGTAAGTTAGTGGCTCTTTGCGTCGAGTATGGACTGTTCTCTTATCAAAATGAGACACATTAAGACCGCAACCTGTTGAAGGTTTCCGCGCAAAAGAAAACGTTTCCATTGTTAAATGCGATTCGAAATATAGGTATTATCGGTACTCACGGACCGGTGCATGCTCTCATATTGTCGATAACGTTGTCGATAAAAATGAGGTTGAGCACCAGTGCGACCTTCACCGGTGAAAATAAACATTATAATGACATGCCTGATACTGATTGTTGTATTGTTTAACTCCGCGGCACGTCGCAGAGCTTTATCACAATATTATGCGAAACTACTACCAAGTCTTATTAATAGACATCTCTCAAGAATTTATTGCTATTTGAAAGAACATTGTCGTCCTCTATATGGTAAGGCTCATGCATAGTGTACCCATATTAGCTTAGATTTTTTCGGATATCATTAAAGATCTGGGTGAAAAACACTTAAGTACTTAACTTGTTTTTCACCATCATCACAACCACCATCATCATTATCATAACTAAACAACCTGAATTGAACATGTAAAATAATAGAACAGCTATCATAAAACCCCACAGATTATGCATAAATAACATAAAATTCACTAAACTTACGGTTGCCCTAGTAGTAAGTTACGTCTGGACGTCTACTCTCTTTCTACGAAAACGTAATTTCGAAATAAACTCGCGACTTTCCAACTCCGATTCTACTTCGATCCGTCGTTTTGTCCGTTTAAATTTTATAAATGTAAAAAAATGTTGTATCGGACGAAACGAAGTAGAACGAGAGCAGGAAAGTAGCGAGTTTTTTTTTTCGAAATTACGTTTTCATAGAAATAGTGTAGACGTCCTGCTGGTCGAATCGAAAGAACGGCGACTGTCAATCCAGATCCCCTGGGCATCTACTCTCTTTCTCGAAAAACGTAATTTCGAAAAAAATGCGCGACTTTTTTACTCCGGTTCTACTTAATTTTGTCCGATCGAACATTCTTTGACGTTTAAATGTTCTAAACCTACTCTAATTAGAGTAGGCTTAGAACATTTAAACGGACTAACGACGGGTCGATGTAGAATCGGAGTAGAAAAGTAGCGAGTTTATATCTAAATTACGTTTTCGTAGAAAGAGAGTAGACGCCCTGGTTTTAAATCCCACGCTTCTACTGTCTTTCCAAAGTCATGTGCGTAATGCGTCTAGCTTAAAAACGGAGAATGAAAAGATCGTGAGGAATCCGACATATAGATACCTAGTAATCTTTCGAAGTCATACGTTATGGGTGTTTCTATGTATAATAAGTATGTATTTAAAACTATATAAGTATTATATCAGCTATCTGGCCGCCATCACACAAGCTTTGCTTAGTTTGGGGTCAGATGGTGTTATGTGTGAATTGTCCACCAATATTTATTTATTTATTTAGTTATCTACCATATAGCACTAGCCCAGCGTGGATTATGGCCTTGACTATCCCAGCGAAAGACTATCATCCTATCCCTATGACCCCCCTGACACCACTTCCCGCTTGGTTACGGTTTGAAGGGAAATGTTTCCAGAGAAATTAAGGTTTGGAGATAAATCATCTTATATTTCTGGGTGATGAGCGCAGTGCAGTGCCACGTAATGATTTGCCAGGATTATTAATGTGTCTGCTATGTATAATAAGTATGCATTTACAACTATACATATAAGTAGGTATTGTATCAGCTATCTGGCCGCCATAGTAGGTACAAGCTTTGCTTAGTTTGGGGTCAGATGGTGTTTTGTGTGAATTATCCTTTGTATGAAGTTTCAATAGCTACGTGACACTGCTTTTGTGAGCAGGCCTGTTGCTTACTATCAGGCACATGTCCTGCTCGTCCCATCCCATACAATAAAAAAGGTTGTCCGTAAAGTCTGTTTACGAACGTTAATTTTAGTTGTTTTTTTTTTAGTAAAGAGTGACGATACGATCAGGACATGTGCTTGATGGTAAGCAACACGCCTGCCCATAACAGCACAGTATCACGCAGCTATTGGAACATGAAAAAGCCAAATCATAACCTAGCACTGCACTGCGCGCGTCATCCAGAGATATAAGATGTTTTATCTCTGTCCCCTGTAATTTCTCTGGAAACATTGCCCTTCAAACCGGAACACAGTGATGTTTGATAACGTCATTATATATTGGTTGTATCCGCGTAGTTCCTATTCCCCTTATTTTACCAGGATAAAAAGTGGCCTATGTATTCTTCTAGACTACCTACAATCTATCTACGTTCCAAATCTCAATCCGATCCATTCAGACGTTACGACTTACGACGTGATTGAGCAACAAACATCCAAACTTAGACATCCTATTAATCCTACTAATATTAGGTCCTTACATGTGAAATTGGTGTTTTGTCGTACTGGCCACTTTGATCTCAAATATTGCCTCTTTGGTTAGGAATTCCAATTTCAAATTTATACAGCTACTAGCTGTTACCCGCGACTTCGTCCGCGCGAAATAAATACTAAGTTAACTCAGGCAGTACATATTTTTATACCCAGACACGTTTACGATTACTAAAAACAACTTATAATAAAACAATTTCATACAATTTTATCAAAATCGGTTCAGTTGTTTAGGTGTGAAAGCGTAAGAGACATTCGTCCCCCTTTTCAACTCCAATTTCATACCCATACTGTTCGAAATTACGAAATTGATAGAACAAACATTTAATTGCTTCGTGTCAAGTCTAGATACACAATTTGATAACTTTGAAAATCACGAATTTTCATACAACTGTTCATCCCTTGTTTCACCCTCTTAGGCGTTGAATTTCGCAAAACCCCGTCTTAGCGAGTGGCTACGTGCTAAAAGGGACCTCCATGCAAAATTTCAGATTCCTAGCATTTGTAGTTTCTGAGATTCCTTGATGAGTGACCTTTCGCTTTTATATATAATAAGTATATAAGTATAGATTTTTGTTTTGAAAACCGTAATTTGGTTTATTTCAAATCGCTTCATCCTTTCTGAGGCTATGATGCCACATACTGAAAGACAGACACGTCAAACTTATACACACCCCTATTTTTGCGTCGGGTATTACAAAATCAACACCAGAAGACTGCACTATGAATACGGGTCGTCGAGGTTATCATGCCAGACGAGAAAACAATTTAAGTTATTAAAACCCCGTAAAGAATACAGACATCATATTATATGAAGGAGGGTCGATAAGAGACCCCTATAAGGGTCATTATACGTCATAATATATGACATAACGAACCAATAGAGAGCAAATATTTGTTTTAACCGATTTCAATAAAAAAAGAGAAGGTTCTCAATCCAGTTGTTTGTTCTTTTTGTGTGTATGTTACGCGATATGGAATCAATTTTGATAGGTTTTTTAATTGTATGGTAGATAATAATACTTCAGAGGTAGTCCCAAAATTTAAGGGAATCGGTTTTTTTATCTGGACGATGCAATATGGTAATTTTCCAAAAATATTAAATTTCGTCGAGTGTTTAAGTTTAAACTAAAAAAAAAATTGAAGTCGATTGTTGTTTTTTGGCGAATTAAAATTTATTGTACGTTTGTAACGAATAAACTCAAAAAGTACATGACCGATTTAACTATTTACTTGGTGTAAAAGAGTGCAAAGTTGCCAAAGTTGTTTTTTAACAGAGTGC
Source organism: Ectropis crepuscularia (assembly GCA_963693475.1). Lineage (NCBI taxonomy): Eukaryota > Metazoa > Arthropoda > Insecta > Lepidoptera > Geometridae > Ectropis > Ectropis crepuscularia. The sequence continues at coordinate 9,960,502 of OY856357.1, read as the reverse complement.
TCAATTTGGATGACCGAGCAAGCGAAGGATTCAAAAATTTAGAATCCAGAATGTAGCATGGGAATCAAAAGAGCACAAGGTGAAAAATCTTTGCATTCGAGCGCAACACGTAACTTTTCATCCCACCTCAGCGAGGAAATTACTAAATGCTTTGCGCATTATTAACGGTTTCAGTCAATTCTGTTGGCGTCAAATAAACTTTTTCGTCGCTAGAATCACTTATTTTCGGTGTTTCACTTGTTCTCAATTTTCCTGTTTTTCACCTAATTTAATAAATTAATAAACGTACCTACCTACTATTCATAATTCATGAAAAAAAATATTCTAACTATGTTTTTTCGAAATAGTAATTATTTTAAGTCATATTTTTTTACTGCATTATTTTGTAACTACGCAAGTATATGAAGTTTTCTATTAGTAACTATTTTAGTCGACAATAATATTAAATTGTTTAACTCGGCATACTTCAATTCGTTTACAATTGATTCATTCGTAGCATTTTTAAATGTTCTACCATTTGAGATAACATTCCTTAACTCTGTCTTCCATACGTGAAAAGAAAATTGCGCGCAAAGGATACTAAAAAAAGTACACCAAGGAGGTTCCGAGTCTTGAATTTTTAACAAATAAAAATTAAGATAAATTCGGCATCAAGAAGGTAGAAGTAAATAAGTTTAATTATGATTTGAATTCAAAAACTTAGTGCAAACGATGTTCAAAATTCAAAGGACAATGCCCATTTTTGACCCGCTAAAATAGTTGTCGTGTAGACATATGAGTTATATATTAAAAAATTGGTGATTTTTTGTTGTACTCGTGTGCGAAGTTATATAACTTTCTAACATTCCAAAATAAAATAATTTGCATTTGTTTAAATTAAACCTACCATTTACCAACAAAGCTGACTTGTAAAATATTGCAATAACGAAACGGTACCTGCGTTTCGTTTTAGTGATCCGCGTTAGATTGAAATTGAAAATGGATATTATGTATATCAATTTCTTTCACAATGTCGTTTATTTACTACTTTTACATATTTAAATAACGATATATATAAATACGGCGACAAAGAAACTATCAAAGCTTTTTTTGGTAATGTAAACGAGGAAAAAGGTGGCATGCAATTTTCACCAAATCCAAATTGGTCAAAGATCAATGTCAAATTGACAAATCAAAAAAAAGTAAACAAGCAAAATGCATGTTTTCTTCCTAACTTTGGTTTTCTTCTTGTTTAAATTGGTTTTAACAAAACTGGGAATTATGTGATTCAGTGCTCCTTATTACTTACATAATTGTGGTAATAATTACATAAAACCATATATTGTTGTGATGGCTTGCTTGTGTTTTCTGATGGAAACCCTCGATTGTTATGAACCTTCTAAGACCACTGTCTCGAATACCAAAATAATGAAATATTTATATCACAATTAAGATATTCCTTTCTGTGACAATATTTCTATGCGAATGAAGTGTTCATACTCTACAGGAAATACGGGGATAGCGCTAAGTTGCTACAAAACCTATGCAATTACCAATTTTAAAACCCTGAGTTGCTTTTAGAAGACAGACACAAGTTGAAGCAAATAAAATAGATATAATATTATGTATATTTTAGTTGAAAATGATAGGGACAACCAGCAGAGGCCATCTTTCAGTACTGCTGTACTTGCATTGCAGAGTTCTTCGTGAGATTTCTAGGATGGCCAGACACCAGGACCACATAAATCCACGAGCAGAGTATTTTGGCTATGTAGTAGTTTTGGGCTATTAATTAAATAAAGTTATTATTAAATGTAAATATAATTATATGATAGCAAACAATATATTTTATTTATCCTCTCTTGCATTGGTTTGAATATAGATTCAGTAGAAAGATATCGGTGAACAGTATTATCTACACTGATTTAAGTATTTTTTCAGGAAACCATGATAGGATGAACGAAACATGTGCCTGATGGTAAGCAAGAAAACATGCTTGCCTTTAACAAGACACACTGTCTTGTGTCATAAATTATTAGAACATGAAGACAAGTCTACATCATCAGACCTAGCCCTGCACTCAGTTTAAGGCTTGTTTACCCTATGATAATTCCATCCGAGAACTATTTTATGGTAATCAGTTGGTAGTGAGAAGTACTATTATTCCTATTTATTCTGATAAGAAATATGTTTTGAAAGAAAATACCATAGTTCTTTCTTTTCTTTTCTGTTCTAATCCAAAAGAAAACATAATTCTAAAATATTTTGACAGTAAACATAACCTTACTTTTCGTTTAACTGTAACTCATTTTTGGTATTTAGGAAATGAAAAACACCAACAGCAGACGTTTATAGAAGCATTAACAATCCTAATTAGATACTATTCATCTCTATACACTTTCAGTATCAAAAAAAGTTGGCCAGGTTTTTCAATGTATGGGACGTGGGCATTGTCCTTTACTTTAATCTCTAGAGCTCTAGAGTCTAGATGGTAAAAACGACTTTTGCGCCCTGATATCGAAGAGCAAAAGTAATCTTTCCGAGGTGGTAGGATGAAAAAAATATTTCACCATTAAAATGCTACATTATCCCTGAGTAACATCTAGCGAGGTAAAGTTTGTGTCTTTACGGAAATTATTTACCAATTAAGCACTGCACTGCGCCCTCACTTGTCACCTGAGATATGAGGATGATTGATCTCTTTGACCTGTAATTTCTCTGTAAACATTGCACTTCAAGCCCGGAACTTAATAATGTTTGCGCACTGCTTGGCGGTAGAATAACAGGCAAAGGTGTGAACTTACCCAAGCGGACCCATTAATTTTCCTAAGGTTCATAATAATCAAATGGGTGCCGCCTGCTACTAAACATAACTTAACACTGTAAATGACTTAGTTAAAACTCAGGCTTTCAGCACATAATGTAGTTAAACAAAGAAATCTTTATTAGGTTTCAGTAGGTACTTTGTTTCCTCAGTTTTGATTCGGTCGAGTTTTTAATATTTTTTCAATTATTTATTTTATTTTAGACCTTTCAGTGTTCCGTCCTCCATGTTCGTATGAATGATCTTAGCGGATTTAAAGCCAAAATAAAGCCATTTAAGTGCATTTGTACAATTCTTAAAAAAAAATACTCAGGCAACGCATTCTACAGCCAAGACGTTCTTATCGCAAAAGTAGAGTCAACCTTTTCGTTCGAGTCTTTGGGAATGTCAACCTGAAACACATACCTACTACATAGGTATGTAGTAGGTATGTCGATTTTTCGATCTCCGAGCAGTCCGATAGACAAAAGGGCAATGTAGTATTAGATCATGCAGATCAGTTGCACACTCTCAGTTTTACCCAGGCGCGGTCCGATCGGGGTAGTCCGCAAAATAAAATAAAAATAAATTGAAAAACCTTATTTTTATTTTATTAAATAAAAATGGAAAAATAAAAAAAAAAATACATAATCAATCCAACAACACATAGGCTATTTCAAAGCAGGAAAGCAACTGGAACGGCAACTAACTACTTGGGACTTGGGTAAAATCGCGGGACGCAGGTACCTAAGTACTAGTAGTCTTTTCTACTTCTACTCGACATATAGTACTATTATATATATATTATTATACATATAATGGTAACATTGGTAACAACATTTGAGGCTGCGACCGCGCCTGGTTGTATCCGATACAAATCCGACAAGGTAGCAACTTTGCGGCAAGCGTTTTTCGAACAAGGGTGTCAGCCTACTCAACCACAACTGCAAACAGAGATAATAGTTGTCAGTGTGTTTCCCGAATCATAATAAGTAAAAAATTATAGAAAGTACTTTAAAACTTTCCATATTCCATCCTAACAGACAGATAAATAAGACTGGACTATTAAGAACATCAGTGAAGCCAGACTCGGCGAAAAAACAATAAAGTGGCCAAGTGCGAGTTGGACTCGCCCATGAGGGTTCCGTTGCAGCAAGTAACATAATATACATAGTACACATAGTTCTTGTAGTTCGTTGTAACTTTGATCGAAGTTTCAATAATAGTGTATTTATGACGAACTAAAAAAAAAACTACTCATCAGATCGAGTTCAAACTAATTTTCGTTGGTAGTTTACATGGTAATGTACATCATATATTTTTTTTAGATTTTTCATTTTCTTACTTTAGAAGTTAGAGGGGGGGGGACACACATTTTACCACTTTGGAAGTGTCTCTCGCGCAAATTATTCAGTGTAGACAAAAGTTATATTAGGAACCTCAAAATCATTTTTGAAGACCTATCGATAGACACCCCACACGTGTAGGTTTGATGAAAAAATGTTTTTTGAGTTGCTGTTCTCAGTATGGGGGGCAACCCTAATTAATCTTTTTTTAATTTTTTTTTGTTCAAATCTTAATGCGGTTCACAGAATACATCTACTCACCAAGTTTCAACACTGTAGCTCTCATAGTTTCCGCAAAAAGTGGCTGTGACATACGGACGGACAGACAGACAGACAGACAGACAGACAGACAGACAGACATGACGAATCTATAAGGGTTCCGTTTTTACGTTTTACGGAACCCTAAAAAGCAATTTTCGAAACTTTAGAATTAGATTAAAGAAAGTTCCCAACTTCTGAACCACTTATAGTGAATCCAACCATTTATTTTCTTTTTGGCAGATCTAATTTGTCAGTTATAGTGTTGTAACCAAGTATAAACAGGTACATCGATACTAGCATTTTGCAACGGTCTGGTTATTAAATTGAAATTAAATAAAATTCAAGATTATTTTGGCAAATAAGACATGACATTTTGTCGGGTTGCCTGCGAAAAATCAGTCCCAAAGTCCGGTTGCCGAATTTTTAAAAGTAAAACATTGCTGCGAGCTTGGCTAATATATCTCGGAAACTATAAACTTTAGGGCAAAAATTGTTGAGGTCGTTATTGTAGAAAATAATATTTTGCATCTTTTGTGACCGGAAAACTTTTCTGTGACATGTAGCGTTTACGATTTATGTCCCATTTAATTAACCAGTTTTTCTATTGCAGCCGATAACTCTTGAAATATTAGATTAATCAATAAAACGTATCAGACCTTTTTTAAAGACTAGTTTATTTCCTACAACTTTCGTTTAATTTTTTTTTCTTATGTTCATACGTTTTGAGTTAGAAGAAGCTTAAATTCAGTTTTTCTGCCAAAAACATTATAAATTAATGAATTGTATTAAAATGAACAATTGTTTTATTTGTGGTTATGTTAGACGACAAAAACTCTGTACTTGTAAGAAAAAACAGATACTGAGTCTAATGAAAGTCAGCATTAGACAAAGCGAGAGAGAATAGAAAGCAAACTAGAAGACAAATAATTAACGGATTCAAAATATCCATTTCAAACTATACAAATACATACTATACATTTGAACTATACAACAATGACGTTTAAAGTGGTGGCTCTGTACTAGCCAACTAATATTATAAAAGACTTATATAAGATTATAAAAGTTAGAAACTCTATATTATCCACAATATAATACTTAAACAACAGGGACTTATCCTAGAACTAGTGAAAACCAAGTGGCGACATTATCGCTAATAGCGATCTCTTCCAGGCAACCGAAAAGCTCATCAGCTTCATCAGCTAGTTAAAGTCATTATTCTCCTTAAAATCGTCATGAAATTGTAATCTATTTATCTTTAAATGTTTTAATTCGTTGAACATGTTATTATTAATTAATTATCTATTAGTCTATTATTATGAAATTATTTGTGTATTAGGATGTTAAATCGATACATATAATATTTATATTTATTGTTGTTTTTTAAATTAGTTGTTTGTTATTATAAATTGTTAGTACTCCTAATTGTACTCCCCGTCTTCCATTATTGATTGATTTATTTTTTACCATCCTATGGTTGCCTGGAAGAAATCGCTCTCAGCGATAAGGTCGCCAATTGCTACTTTATTATAAGTTTTTTCTGTATTTTTCTTTGTTATGTAAGTGCAATAAAGAGTTTATCTATCTATCTACCATGAGTAAATACTATGTTATGTCTAGCACAAACTCCAGGATATGCCATAAATGGTGAAAGATGCCCATACCCAGCCTTCTGGCTCGTTCCCACCACTAGAACTCGGGGAAAGGCCGTGGCCCGCCGTGCTGGTCCGCTGTACATGTCGCTGCAAGATGCCATCACATTAACATCTTCACGAGTATTGATAATACCCTAGACATTTCCGAGAATAAGGGTAGATTTGTTACCTTTTTTAAATGTTACAGACCGAATACACATAAGTATTGTTGCGGTGGTAGTATAATCATAGAAAACGAAGATAATTTGTGTGCTATCACATATTACTAGTCCCTATCTAAGAAAACCCGAATAAATTTCGAGTCATATTAAATAAATTTTACTTATAGCAGTTGCTTAACATCCTGTTATTGAATTATAAAATATAAAAAAATTAGATATGTCCAGTCTATTGAAACAGTGCTATAGACGCACAACTAGTAGACGTAGATCAGGTACAGCAGTAACCTTTGGGTGATGAAATAATACCCAACCGACTGATGAGACATTATTAAGCCAAATATGGAAATATTTTAACACATTAAGCATATCAGGTTAATTTATTTAGAAATTAACGAAAATGGTACATCATGTTCTTCAAAGTTTACATCAGACATAAATAAACTTTGTTAATTTACCTAACTACAAAATGTTATTTAACACTTTATTTTAATAAGTATTCAAATGTTTCAGTCATCATAGCCTTGTTCTTTTTTGGATATACACCAGGAGATAAACACGTCTTCAAATAATGCTGTATGTTTTCCTGAGGTGCATCAATATAACGGGTTTACATAAAAATAAATCCGATATTATGTGCCGAGAACGGAAAACACCCGTGTAAAAATAGTTCATAAACAATATCGATATCTCAATCGTAACTTCGTAACATCACTATGTTGATAGCCATAGAACGTAATTTTTTAAAAACGTTTGTTATTTTATGGAATTTATAAAAAAACTACTGCACTTATGGACTCATTTTGTGAAAGATGATTATTATACGGGATCAAGGAGCAAATTTAAGCAGTTGTCATATTTTTAAAACCTCGCATTTAAAAGTGAACTTTTGCGTAACATGACGCAGTTACGTTCTATTGGTGCTGTCAAAAAGAGGATAAACGGTTGGATCTACTATAGTGATGAGAAAATAAATAGACATTATACAGATATACCTACTCACAAACACTAACACACGTCAAAATTTTAAAACAAGGTTATTAAGAAGTTATAAAATTTAAATTAATACGAAAGAATTGTTTCGAACGGTCATTGACTCCTATTAGACCGGTTTAAATTGCACTGAATAAATTGATAATTCAGACAAAGAAATCAAAGTGGTACCGGCGGGCTATAAAGGTATGTCGATTTTATTTAAATTTTAATGTCTATTTCTATTTTATTGATTAAAAAAATGTTCTAGATTGTTTGTCCTGAAAACCAGTTTTTTAATGCGATTTGTTATTTTTTATTTTCAAATTCATGCATATTTTAATCGAAAGTGGAAACGCCAATTATAATAATGTTAAATCAACTGATGAGATGTCAGAGATCGCATATTACCGTACAATTTACGCAGCCCACTTATTAATGTTCCCACTGTTAACTCGAGGGTTTCTCCTACAAGGAAAGAGTAAAGGTCATAATCCACCATGAACGATGAAGGCAAACTTCGATTTCGTGGATGACACATTATGTCTTCGAGAAATATCTTTCATGGAACATTCCTTACGCGCAACACAGTGCTAATCATACCACAAGCAGCCCCCCCTGATATTCCCACTGTTGGGACTCGGACCTTAACTCACAAGAGGAGCCAAAACCATAATCTACGACATGATCATTTTCTAATTCGCGGATGCGGGATAAGGCAAGTTTATCATCAGAAAGCATCGCGAGATGACTTACTTGGTAAATCTCGGTTTTCTCGTGTTTTTTCCCCTCACTGTTAAATCCAGTGGCGATAAAAGCTCTTACATCTTCACTTTGAAAAATACTCAAAAAGTGCAGGCGGTATTCGAAATTTCGAACTCACGAATGGGAAATGGAACTTTCTAGCATCAACATTCAAAAAACGCCTATTTGGGAATTGACATTTATTTTTCCCTAAAAAATGTACCCATGTTACTTGAATTATTTAGGCGTTCGAATATTTATTTTTAAATGACAGATACATCACTTTATTTCGAATTATTTGATGACACTATCTTGACCATATTCATAATTAAAGTATATAACATGCTGCAACTGCCAACCCAGATCCTCACTAAGGTATTTCAAGGAGAAAAGCTAGCTCGTATGAGCGCTGTTAGGGGAAAATGCTTAAAACATCCCAAGCGGGTCCAATAGTGCAGGACCAATCGCCCCTATGTTCAATAAAAACTGGAGCATTCGATAAACGATTGGATCAAGGGTTCAAGGGTCAGCTGCAGGAGACAGTAAAGTTCTCCTTGACACAGAGCGCATCGGTAAGTCAACTGCTACAGAGTTCCTCAGTCTGCAGCACTAACCACAGGTATAATGTCCTATAGTCCTATACCAATAAATAATAGGGATTTCTCATCACCTTATCGACTTCCCAGTGACGGTACGGTATTTAGCGATACATGACAGAGCGTAAAAACTTACGCTGACCACAAACTAACGTTAATTTTCCATCACCAAAAAGTATTAAAAATTACACTTTTTAGTAACATTATTATACCCATCAATAGTGACAACTTTATCACTGAGACGTAATGTAACGCGACATATTGCATGAGCTAAATTGGTTAAGAGTTCAATTACTCTGGATCACGAAACCCCAAAGAATAATGTTCTTAAATTACGGCGGCTGGGTTATTAGAAAGTGAGACGTCGTTTTCAAAACTTGATTGGTTAATAGTTTGTAAACGAAAACAGGGAAAAAAGGTAAAACTGTAAGGAAATTAAAGCTTTGAGATAGAGAGGCAGCTAGTATTATAAGAAAATTACAGATGAAGGGATCTAATAACGACTATAGTTGTAAAGGAGAAACTTAATTAATCGAATCCAGATGATTTAATAGACCAACGGAGTTTTTTTTTAAAACTTTTATAGGTTTACACTTGACCACCATCTCGCCTGATGTTAAGCGACGATGCGGTCTAAGATTGAGCGTGCTTACCTAGAAGAAACCGATTCACTCTCGATTTGAGGACACCAAGATTATAACCATCGGGAAAAACCCACTCAGGCAACTCATTCCACAGTCTAGACGTTCTTATCACAAAAGTAGAGTCAAACCTCTTTGTTCGTGTCTTTGGAACATCAACCATGAAACGATGCCGCTTCTTCGAGCTACGGGAAGTCCGATAGAAAAAAGGGCTAGGTGGTATTAGATCATGCAGATCAGATGCGCACTCTCCGAAGTGTATCCGATAATATATCGGTTTATTATAGCTAGCTAGCAATTTTTCGGCGATGTTCAAGACTTTGCAGTCTTTTTGCACAAGAGTGTTATTGCCTATGAGCCTTTTAACACGCCTCTCGATCGATTCCAGAGCCTCAAGCTGATACTTAACCGATCCATCCCAAAGGTGCGAACAGTACTCCATACAAGAGCGAATCTGTGCTTTATATAACAAAAGCAATTGTTCAGACTTGAAGTACTTTCGCACCTTTGAGAGGACACCTAGTTTTTTGGCAGCTAATTTAGCCTTGGACTCGATATACGAGCCAAAGTTGAGTGTAGATGTCAAGGTAACACTCAAAAGCTCAAGATGATCAGTAACCGGCACGGATACACCTCGAAAAGTAGGAGTCTGTAAAAAATTACTCCTTTTTGCGGAGAACAAATACGCCTGCGTCTTTCCCTCATTAAAGTTGGCCAGATTGGTTTCGCCCCATTCAGAGACTGCCTCAAGGGCCAAGTTCAAACGCTCAATCATGCTCTTTCTCAATACCTTAGTTTGTTGACCACTGGCTCTCGCGCTAGATATGTAACTCTCTACAACGGTGTTATCATCTGCGTACCCAAAGATACCGGGCTTCAGCAGATCGTTGATATGTAGCAGAAAAAGCGTTGCAGAGAGTACCGACCCTTGAGGGACTCCGGCATTGACCGGGAGTTTTAACTATATGACTACCAGGACTACCTACTGTTAAAAGGTGCAATAATTTCTTTGGTCCATTTTGATTGATGATCAACCTAAAGCGATAAAGCCTAAGAACTAGTTTTTAAGTGCAATATTACTGCTTTAAGAATATCCTATGTCCAAAAAGTGTGTCTGTCCATCTAAAGCGTCGTTTTTAAACCTAGTGAACTTATCGAACGTTGACGAATAAAAAGACGTTTTCGGACAAAACATAAATTGGTGAAAATCAAATACATATCAAATAACGCCTATCTGACTTAACCAGGCGCGGTCCAAAGGGGTGGGTCACAGGGGACAGTTCCAACGCGTCTGAGCAACAAACATCCAAACTTTGACATTTATTAGGTATACTAGTAGTTTTGTCAATGCCAATTGGGCCGATTGAGTATATTTCAGGGATGTAACGGAGGTGATTTTATCGGAACCGAAGGCAGAGTCAGAGTTTTTAAATTTGATTTATCGGAGTCGGAATCGAAGTCGGAGGCATAGGCAGAGTCAGAAGTGGTGGCAGGGGAGAGATTTTTTGCTAGGGACTAATAAAACATTGTTTGTCAAACTTTTTTTCATTTTGATTATACAATAAGCACAGATTACAGAAATAAAACCAGATGGAGCGCGCAGAACAGAGCTACTGAAGCAGACAAAGCAAATACAAACGCCGAAACAAATACAAACTCCAGTCAGTATGAAACGGACTTCCGTGTTATACGGGAGTCCCGTGTCATTTTAAGTTTTGTTTTAAAATATGCCGTCTTTTGTCTTCAAACATTGCAAACAATGTTCCCAAAAACAAAAAAATGAAAGAGGAATATAATTTCATAGGAAAATTTGAATATTTTTACTGTTATTTATATAATTTAGGCGATTTCATTTTGGTGATGAATGGAACACAACACCTCAACGAAAATAGGTTAGTGTGGCGATACTAAATGGAAATTATTTTCCCTGAATTTAGGGTAAAATATAGATTATATATTTTTTTGGATACTCGTAGATCAAATTAGTGATGGGCATTGTATTATTCAAATTAATTTAATTTCAATTTTAATTTTGGTAAATGTTAAATTTGTAAAATGAGTAATTTATGACATAAAATGTACAAAAAACAAAATCATTAATACATCATAAAATTTGTTTGTGTATTTATTTATTTCGTTAGTTGCACCACTGCCCAAAATATTACAAATTTTGTTTCCTCATGAATCAAAAGGTTATATGGAAGAGATCGCCTCGCCGAGAATTTAGCGACAAGATCGCCTTTTGTGCCCATTTTGTTTTGTTATTATATGTGTTACTTCTTGTCAACTTTGTTTATGGTGCCAATAAAGTGTTTTGAATTGTATTGTAATGTCATTCGATATATTATCTAAGTGAAACGGTGGCTATATAATTGGTTATAAAATGATGGTTTATAATATAAAACATTTGTTGAAGGAAGATATTTTTGAAGTTAATATTATGCATAACGTTGTTTGTAAAATTAAATATATAATATTTATACATAAACAATATTTTAAATTGTTACGTTTTTTAATATTATACGGTTACTTGATTTGAAAGTCTTGTTTTGTCAAAAAAAAGGTGAACAATAATTGAACTGTTAAAATGATTATTTTTTGTTAGTTTTTTTTTGTTTGTTGTTTGGACCTATAACAAACAGGTAGCCTATTATATATGCATTTTATCAAAAATAGTTTGGTGGTAAAGACGGTTGTTTTAATTTTTATTTAACCTATCTAAGCGAGTAAATTACACTAATTTTATTATTTGCGATTCAAGTTAAGATAAGCATGCAAAATCAAAGTTATTTTCTTCATAGAATGGAAATAGTAGTAACAAGAAATCCTTGCATAATCGGTGTAATAATATTAATATTTTAAAATATCAATTGATGTGTTTTTTATACGTGAAGATTTCCCAAGCTAAGACAACAATAGTGGGACTTTTTTCTTAAGACTGACAACATTATACAAGTAATTTGGAACGTTGATTTGACAATTTTATGTCAACATGACTAATTACGGGCCTCACAGTGTTGTTCACGAAGGTTCCATCTGTGTTTTATTTCTGTAATCTGTGACAATAAGATACAAACAATTTAAATAAAAACATGTTTTCAAATAAACAAGATATTAAATTAGATGAAGCGAAGAAGCATACTATCATCATCATCACCAGCCGCAAGATGTCCACTGCTGAACATAGGCCTCACCCTAGATTTCCCCAACGAACGGTCCTGCGCAACCTGCAACCAGCGGTCTCTAGCGACCTTTGTGAGGTCTTTTAGTGGGAGTAATAAAGATACTTACTAATACTAATAATAAGATACTAATACTTATACACCTTACCTCGGATTAAAAACTCCGTTTTAAAAGTTTCGGAACCGAAGGTGTAAATAATAATCGAAAGTTCCGACTTATCGGAATCGGAGTCGAAGCTCCGTAACATAAATGGTATATTTAGACAAACTTCATTCAAAAAAGGTTTTTCTCGCACAAGACACGCCAAAGTCGCGGAACAATATTTTTTCACAAGTACCCAACTAATATTATACCCGTAAATGCGAAAATTTGGATATTTATGTATTTGGATGTTTGTTGCTTAATCACGTCAGAACGGCTGAGCGAATCGGGTTGGTATTAGGAAAATAGTTACGATTATATTTATTACGATTACGATTATTGACTGGCCTCGTGGCTTAGTTGGTAGTAGCTCTGCCTGCGAAGCCGAGGGTCGTGGGTTCGATTCCCACCCAGTGAAAATATTTGTGTGATGAATTCAAATGTTTGCACTGTGTCTGGGTGTTTCTATGTATAATAAGTATGTATTTAAAACTATATAAGTATTATATCAGCTATCTGGCCGCCATCATACAAGCTTTGCTTAGTTTGGGGTCAGATGGTGTTGTGTGTGAATTGTCCACCAATATTTATAGTCTGGAATAGCATAGGGGCTACTTTTTATCACGGAAAAAATGCGGTAACCATGAAGGTAACACAACGGGGCGCTGCTACCATTCCATAAAAGGAAATAAGTAAAGTTAAACATAGTCATAGAACAGATAATAGTGGCGATTTCGTACTAATAAAGCCAACTACCGCCATCTATTATATTATACGTACGTTTGGAACTTTTGTTTTTAATTCTGAAAACTGCGTATTTTTTCTACAAACTTCCGTGCAGTTGTAAAAACATGTCCTTTTTGAAAGTAGATTATTTTCAGATTATAAAATACATTTTAGTTACCTAAACGAATAAAACCATGAAATCAGACTTAGAATCATGAATCAGTTCTAATAGGGTAGGTAGGTAGGGGTAGGTTTAAGGTATTGTTACGCCATAACACAGGATTTATCCTAGCTTGGGTAACAATGCTTCTCAACCTGAATTATTAAATAAGGACATATATACTATGTACTAACCTGAGAATTTCAAACGTTTGTTAGTGCTAATAAATTTCATTTCATTTCAATCTAGAATCAGATTTGAACCAGCTTCGAATTCAAAGGATTGAAAAGGAGTTCGATTTCGAACTGGATAAATATTGTAGGGTAAAGGTTTAATACGTACCATCACAAACGAGATAAGATACTTGCTCAGCTCAGCTTGTTCTTGTGTGACCTTCCACACGAATTATCTTCCCTTTTCTCTCTAGTCATGAGGAATGTGAGATCGACGATCACCGTTCTTTGATAGGATCGGTTGATTAGGATCTAGGTATATATTCCGTTATTAGGAGTAATTCTACTTCTACAAAACAAATTAAAACTATCTACTATTAAATTATACAATACTTCTATATCTACAGAGCTCCTACAAAATATACTAAATTAATAAACAGCCCACTTGCCTTCAATAGCAAAAACTCGGGGCCATCTTTCACAAGGAGCGAGGACTTTTATTCAATAAAATAAAAGTCCAAGCAGTGCATCATCACTCGCTCAAGGTCGCGCGGTTTTAGCCTACAGCTAGACCGTCCCTCCCAGGGAACAAGTGCCAGTCGGTTGTCGGACGCACGGCTGAGCGCTCGCGCAACACGTTTCCCGCGCATATTGTTACTAGATATGTCGACAACCCTCCGCGCTAGACAGGGACAGAGTTACGCGTTAGAAAGGGCGCAAATGTTTATTTGAAAATCGCGACAGATATTGCGAGCTGAATTGAACTTTGTTGTGTCCCAGCAAGGGTCGCTATTTATATAATTGTTTTCGGTACGTGAGGCTTCTGTACTAATATTTATTCTGTGGTCCAAGTGAGTTTTTTCTATTCCTTTTTTTTAAATAGGAGTAGAACCAATATTAACACAGTTACAAATAACAAAGTATTGCTGTTTGGATTTTAAAAACGTAATAATATGATGCATGATTGTTGTAATTTACTGTTTTACCTTTTCATTTTTGAGATTAAAATAAATTAACTGCAACAGATTTCATATTTATTATTTGTTTTTCAGACTTAAACTACAACATTTTATAATCTTTTTTTACAGATAAGGTAATAATGTGTAATACTGGGTGAAGCAAAACGGCTTTACCACACCGAAAGAGGCGTTAATTCACAATTTTGAACTACTTTTACTACGTAAGTACTGACATAGACATCACAAAAATTTGCTGTTAAGGGTACCCACCCTTAACAGCAAATTTTTGTGTCACAAATGTCCACAAGTCGAAAATAAGTACTTTTACAGTTTCAGGATTGGCACAACAGTAAAATTTGTACACAATGATAAGTCAAATGCGCCACCTTCGCTTTCTTTCAATTCCGTACAGCTGTTCTGCGTCACCCGGGAATTTGGTTCAATTACAAAGACTAAACGGACAAAATCTAACTAATCTACCAAAACTCAGCTATGTTTATCTTTGTCCTTGACAGGGAAATCGTGTTGATAGAAGATATCATCATCATCTTCTTCTTCGTAGTTGTAGGATACGTCATCTTCGGGCTGTGGCTCGTCTTCGTTTTGGTAGTCCAGCTGCCAGTCCTCGCTCGACGCTCGCATCTCTTTGTAGATCTTGTTTTGAAGGATCTAGAATTAATTTTACTCATTTAGTTGGTAGAAATTGATGATATTTGGGTAGATTTTTGTAGTGGTAGGACTCTTAGTAGAGACCGCCTGGGTAAGTACCACACCTTTGCCAGTTATTCTACCGCAAAGCAGTAATGTGCAAACATTACTGTGTTCCGGTTTGAAGAGCAATGTTTCCAGAGAAATTACAGGGCTTAGAGATATAACATCTTACGATATCTGGGTGACGAGCGCAGTACAGTGCTAAGTAATGATTTGGACTCTTCGTGTTCCAATAGCTGCGTGTTACTGTGCTGTCATGAGGCAGGCACGTTGCTTACCATCAGGCACATGTCCTGCTCGTCTCGTCACTCTTTACTTTAAAAAAAATATGTTTTTTATTTTTTGCCGATTTACTCTTACGTAAGATCAAATTGGTTTCTTTCACTGGCTACACCAATACTATAGATACGCGCAACAACAAAAATCGTGTCGATATGTACCATCAGTCAAAACGTGTTCAAGCACAAATCTATCATTGTTAAAAATATATTAACACTAGCAGTGCCCCGCGTAATTCCCGTACCAGATATTTTAGCGGGATAACAAGTAGTTTAAACGCTATTCCAGGGTAGATTCTAACAATGTTCCAAATTTCAACCTGATCCGTTAAGCCATTCTGACTTTCTGACGTTATTGAGCAACAAACAACTCGGCTACCTAAATGTTCACACTGCAACATAAGGAGAGAGTCATGTTTATACTCCACCACGCTACCCGGTGCGGGTTGGTGGATGACACATGACTTTGAAAGATTCTAGGAACAAATTGGTTTCCTCACGACATTTTCCTTCATCGTTTGTGAAATTGTTGGCATTACGCACTTGACTTCGAAAATACTAAAATATGGGGTTTGAATCCGTGGCTCTGGATCGGTAGTCGCCGTTCTCTCGACTAGACTAGCCGTAACTTAACAAACATCCAACAACTTCCTCATTAATCCTTCCTTTTGAAGTGAAAACGCGCGCTATAGACAGAATTTTCGTGGGCTGTAAAATGGATTCATCAATCGTCACGCTTGGATATGATAAGAACTCGGATATGGATATGGATACGGCACTTGGATATGATAAGAACTCGGGTATGGATATGGAAATGGATACGGCACTTGGATATGATAAGGACTGCTCGTAACTCAAAGAAGCGGCACCGTTTCAAGGTTGATGTTCCAAAGACACGGACTAAGAGGTTTAACTCTACTTTTGTGATAAGGACGTCTAGGCTGTGGAATGAGTTGCCAGAGTGGGTTTTCCCTGATAGTTATGACCTACCTATAAAGGTAGGTACCAGGGCAACAGAAACAGTGAAGAGTTTCGATTACCTACCTCCAACAGCCCAGCGTTTATCTCTAGATACCAGGACAACAGAAATATAAAAGAGTTGCGTTTGCCCCTAGGTACCAGTACCAGGGCAACAGAAACAGTAAAGAGTTGTAATATTTTGTACAACTTCGTTCCATCAGAATGTCCCTTGACACCTACCAAGTATTTTGAAGTGAAAACTTCTTTTGGCGTGCAGACGCGCTTTTAAACAGATTTTTCGTGGGGTGTGAATTGAATTCTAGCGTCACTCTCGGGTATGATGAGAAATCTTCGGGTAAACTCGGGGCCACGGCCATTGGCCATCTAGAAATGCGTCAGCCAATGGGAAATGCTGAAAGGGCGTGGCCTAACTATCACGGCATGACCATCTAGAAATGCGTGAGCCAATGGGAAATGCTAACGCATTTCTAGATGGCAATGCCATGATGGTCAGGCTACGCCTTCCGGTACACCCGTGTAGTTTCCAAAGTAAACTATCAAATTCTGAGTTATAAGTTTTCACTTCTATCGGCAGTTCCTATGACTGCCAATTCTTTTTTTTAATTGTTTATAATTTTCTCTCACACAGAAGTTTTACATTGTAGATATCTAAATCAAGTACATTTATTAGTAGTAGATTATCTATGTGAGAGAGAGACTAGTGTCTGTACTAGGAAAACCTGTATGTCAGATCACCAGCCTCTCCAACATTGGTGTTGAGATTTATTATTTTAGTAGGTTACTATAGGATAGTATATTATCTCTCTTAGTAGGGTAAAAAGTATCGCAAAGACAGAGTATACGTAATACATACTCGTACAATGCTTTTTACAGAATTTAGATAACCTTTAATCTATTTTAAACCATAGATAAGATCCTCAAAAAATAACTAGAAGCTTTTGTACTACGACAATTGTAAAAATTGTAACAGTAGTATCAAACAAAACAACATAACGAGTAGTCCCCAATACCAGCATTCTTCTGTGTGAGTCACACTCGTATCTGTGGCATCGTGGTAGTGCATCACATTTTTCCCACACTAATTTAGTGTGAGTGACTCGTCCGCGTCATTGCGATCTAATGCCCGAGCTACACGAGGCTAGTTTTTCAAGCTAGGATAGCAAGCTAGTGTTAGCAAGCTAGTACCTCTAGCTTAGTGTCGACAACGCAACGCTAGTTATGTCTGCACGAAGCTAGAAGTACTAGCTTGGTAGCTTACTAGTACTAGCTTGAAAAACTAGCCTCGTGTAGCTCGGGCGTAAGGGAAATAGTGCGACGGCCTGTCGACTGACGGATTGATAAGTTCATTGCATCGATATAAACCAATAGATGGGGCCCTGAGCACCTTGAAATTGTTACAAAATTGCGTCTCTGTGTGCGGCGTGAGTGGTTTACTACTACCAATCTACTTGACCCCTAGAATCGCTAGCGGCGAGGTGTGTTGCGGTTCTACTTATTTTGGTTGCTGACAAGAAATAGCGGTAGGTATAAACGTCCGGCGTTCACCGCTTCCTACAATCCATTAAAACGGAAAGAGTGAGCTCATTCTGTGATTCCGTGCGCCTGCAGTTTGGGAGGGCACATCCATCGATTTATATCAATGAGGATAGCAAGCTAGCTACCTCTAGCTTAGTGCCGGCAACGCAATGGTAGTTTTGTCTGCACGAAGCTAGAAGTACTAGATTGCTAGTTTGCTATCTTAGCTTGAAAAACTAGCCTCGTGCAGCATGTTGTTTAGGCGGGGGGCTGTATGCATGCGAGTTAATATGGTCACACGTCACAGTAAAAAAGCAGTGAAATTTCTGTACTTGTACCATTATCAATTATTATGTGGTCAAAGTTAATGAGTTGGCCATTAGTCTATAAAGAGATGAGATTTTAGCGCCTCCTGGACTTGTCGTCCGGGGCCCGGCTTGTCAAACCCTAGATCCGGGCTGGCCACGTGTAGCTCGGCCATAAGGGAAATATGTACCCACGTATTACGATAAAAACGGGCCCGTCGACTGACGTATTGTGATAAGTTCATTGCCACTGCATTGGATTGCAATTTTTGGGGATAATTATATTTACTTCACTATAGTCTTCATTCTATAATCATTGGGATCTAGATATTAATTTGGGATCATACAACTGTACACATTGTGTACTCCGACACCTCGCTTTGTTATTGCAGCAGTGCGTTGAGTTATATGAGTTGCCCTGTATAATTTAGTTTCACACATTGTATTAAGTATACAAGTAATTAGCTAAGTGTGTGAGTTTAATTTTTCTCTTGAAATATTTTTTCTTCACTATAGTACTTCAATAACCATTTTAAAGCAAACAGTCAACTTCACTTGAAAAATTAATTAAACTCACACATTCATTATACCTAATACAATTTGTGAAACTAAATTATATAGGGCAACACATTATATAACTCAACGCACTTTTGCAGTGAAAATATCAGAATAAACGAAAACATCATCAATGTATCCAGTTTTTAGGTTTTTGTATGATTTTACAAAAGTTGTTTATTATCCCAGTGAATCAAACCTATACTTAGTTAGCATAGACTGAAACAAAAATATTTACGAAGTATGAAATTGAACAAAAAATACCTTTCTCTTGAGTAAAAATTCGGCAAGCTCTTTCCTCTGATTGGTGACATCAACTCCTCCCGAACCTTCGTCGCCAGCTCTATACGAAATGACGTCATCTTTGTGTCCAGTTACGTCACCGCCTGGCGCTTCCAAGCGGGTCCAAGCATCCTTGCTCCTCTTTCTAGTGGCTAGAAGTCGGTTCATGATCCTATCGTGATCTAAGCCGAATACGTTGTTCGTCATTTCTGGAATTGGTTCCTCGATAGGCGGGTCTTCTTCGTCTAGTTGCCTTATTTTCGCCTATAAATGTAGAATAAAAGTTGTTACAAAATTATTGTTAATAATCAGGCATAATTAATTACGTTGAATAAAATTTCGTTTATTATCATGAAAACCACATCCACAAAATTTTTATTAATTTAAAGTGCCATATTATATAGACAGGATAAAAAAGAAGATTAAAACTGTTTGATAAATGGCTCTTGTTTGTAACTTAACATATTTTGAACATTTTATTATCAAAATCTAAGGTTCTTCCTATGTACATTTTACTGATTGACTTATGTTTAACAAATTACATTCTTAACTGACAGGGTTGTTTTAGTGTGGTTAGTTTTTGTGGCTACATTTACGGTAAACTGAATCAAAGGGTAAAAGCGTATATTCTGCAGCTGGGCATAAACAGAAACTGGTGAAAGAAAACATCGTGACGAAACCGACACGTACCTAGAATCTTTCGAGGGCATGTGTCATCCACCAACCCGCACAGGGCCAAAGTTTTTATTGAAGAGTGACGAGACGAACAGGACATGTGCCTGATGGTAAGCTACATGCCTGGCACATAGCAGCACAGTGACACGCAACTATTGGAACACGGAGAGTCCCTGTCCGGAGAGTCCCAAGTCCCTGAAGCTGGAACATTTAGTGCTACTTGCGAGAAAAGGCACCAATTCCCAGCAGCTGGAACATTTAGTGCTCCTTGAGAGAAAAGGCCCCCAAGTCCCTGCAGCAGGAACATTTAGTGCTACTTGCGAGAAAAGGCACCAATTCCCAGCAGCTGGAACATTTAGTGCTCCTTGGGAGAAAAGGCCCAGAGTCCCAGCAGTTGGATCATTTGGTGGGCTGTTTGTGTGCTGACTCACTAAATAATTTTCCCAATCTGATACGGTACCTGTATTTCAGGCGACAGTTGAGTGTTGAGAGTGAACTCGCTCCGCAGCAGGTGCCCCAGGTCTGTGGGAGTGTAGTCCTCGCCGTAGTCTGCCACCGCCAGCCGCCTGTCCAGGTCCACTAGCCGAGCCTCTTGACGGTCTGCCCCAGTTCAAAATATTACTAAATAACAGTACCCTGTGGTTTTACCTGCGTGGTTCCCCAAAAGGCTCAGGCAACAACACTCTAGTGCGAGACTTCAGTCTTGAACATCGCCGCAAAATTGCTAGCTTATCGGATACACTTCCGTGAGTGTGCGATTGATCCCTATAATCTAATACCACCACGCTCTTTTTTCTATCTCGTTTTCTACAAAGCTCGTAGCTCCCAAAAACGACATAGTTTCATGGTTGACCTTCCAAAGACTCGAACGAAGAGGTTTGACTCTACTTTTGTGATAAAAAAAGTTTAGCCTGTGGAATGCGTTGCCGGTGTTTTTAGTGGGTTTTTCCCGATGGTGTCTTCAAATCGAGAGTCAATCGGTTTTTTCTAGATAAGCACGCTCCATTTTAGACTGCATCGTCGTTTAACATCAGGCGAGATGGCGGTCAAGGTCGGTAAAGCTAATAAAGTAAAAAAAAGGGCAAAACTTTGGCGCCAGGGGGGTCACATAGTCGTGGTCAAGTCACAAGTCACAAGATATCGTACAATAAGTATAGGTATGCGTGCGTTTTAGTCAGCGCTTCACCTGGGTTCAGGACGTCTACTCTCTTTCTACGAAAACGTAATATCGAAATAAACTAGTGACTTTCCTATGTATGAGTGATAAAAAGCCTATGTGCTATTCCAGACTATAGTCTGTGTTCTAAATTTCAATCAGATCCATTCAGGCGTTCCAAAGTGATCGAGCAACAAACATTCAAGCGTCTAAACATACAAACTTTGACATTTATAATATTAGTAGGATGATCTTACAGTGCACACAAAAAAATAAGAACAGAATTTAGGGTGAGCAGATGGTTTACGCTATTTTAGTTTCCAGAGTTACTGGAATTAGATAGATAACTCTTTATTGTGACACAAAAACAGAGATATTATAGTAAAACACTTATAAACTAGCGCCAGAAATGGTGCCTCCTTGTTGAGAGCAAACTCTTCCAGACAACCAGCTTTTAGGAGTAAGTTTTAAGAGGAAGAGTCGCATGCCGTAACAGACCCCTCTGCTTCGACTTTACAACTGACATTGTTTTCTATAAAGGAACCAACCAGCCAACTGCATCCCAACTTTGGATTAGAGATGGTCTTAAGACAAACTTCTTAGCATTTCATAGATTCACCGTGCGGGTGCCGGGTCCATCGTGTGGCAGAGAGAGAAATCCCGATTAGACCCCAAGACTTGTGACTCGGGCGTAGGTTTAAGGTACTCTTTGACTTACGTCAACACTCACCTTCACTACTCGTATTTCTCTCCCTGCCCAGCCAAATCCGATATGATCCTACTAGTGCAGCTTTAAATACTCGTCCTAGTATAGAACTTACTGCACTTCTTGACAAGGCAAGGTCTTTCAGCAGGTTATAGAGAGATTTTGCTGGTATACCTAACGCCCCTATTTCTACAGCGTATAAATAAATGTAATTAAATCAACCTTGACGTCGTGACGCAACCTTATTAACAGGGTGACAACCCTGCGATTACTGAAGGTCAAATGAGGTCTTTGAAAAGGGTAAATAGCAAGGTGACCCGTACATTTCTTCATTGTCCTTGTCATTTTTCAAACGTCTTTTAGTTACCACGACCCTTGTAACGCCATCGAAATTAGTTCGCGATTAAGTCCTGTTTAATTATTTCACTGTGAATTTTGCAAATCGTAAAAATAATCCCAAAAATTTTCTCAAATTCTATAAACACGTACCTACCTTTGACAAATACAACATATGGCACTTCTCCCATCACTCTCAGAGTGGAAAGCTCGTGTCGCAGTGGACCAGCTATCTTATTGAGCACAGCCTCTGTCTCTTCATCAGATGAATCACCTTTACATACCCAGAATACATGCACTGATTGTAAATCCGGTGTTATTTTCACCTGGAATAATTCATATGATCATTTAGATGAAGAAGTTTTTTAATATCATGGAGATCACAATTTTATTGCAAGCAACATCATACTATTACACTAATATACACAAAAACTAGCAGCACCCAAGGTTTTACCTGTATAGTTCCCATTTTCGTAATTTTGCTACGATCAAAAGTAGCCTGTGTTATTCCCGACTATAATCTGTGTTCCAAATTTCATCTTGATCCGATCCGTCATTCCAACGTAATTGTGCAACAAACAACCGAAAATTCTAAAATAACATCTGACAAAATGGTATACCACCAATCTAACACCTTTCTCCATTATTTTAAGGAGCTCACCTAATTTGGGTAGGCTGACTGGGGGGAAATGCGAATACACCCTTAGCAGGACGTCAGTGGAAGCCAATCACCCCCACCCTGAATTAGAATATCTTTTGTAGTGGTAGCATAGAATAGATAATATAGATAGAACGGACACTCCCCACCCCCCGCCAATTTCAAGCTTCCTCCCCCTCGCGGACGCGAGGCGGACTCAACGAAGGGTTATTATATCGGACGATAATTTTCTATGAGAATACGACCATGATGTTGTATTATTTAAGAAAATGGTACCAAATTTTTCGTCTATTATACGAAACAAGAATAAGAGATTTTTAATTTCATAAGAATTTCTACAAAGATTGAATCATTTTTATAAACTGTGTTAAGCTATTCTATATAAGTTCTGTGACTAGCCTACCTATAATGAAATACGCGATATGTGGAGTGATTAATATTAATATATTAATATATCAGAATAAAGTTTTCTCTTTGGGTAAGTGTACTTAACTAAAAATCAATTCGTACATGGTACCTTTATTATCTCCTATTTTCTTTTAAATCTTTTCCCTTCTGATTGTTGATGAAAGTTATATTTACCTACATTAAAGATCGAACACTAACAAGGTAAGATTGTAAGTCACAGGCAGGTGAACTCACGGGTCACAGCGATTCCATAAAATAATTCAGTAACCCTAGATGACACGCACACATGCGTAAATGTGTTCGAACGACATATGCGTAGTTGTGTGAGTGTAGGTATGTCGACTTCACCGTTTGTTTGGAGTTTAGGCCGAGTGTCCGGGGTGTGGTGGTAGGACTCTTTGCAAGTATCACACCAGTTAAGTACCACCAGTAGTGAAGTACCACACCAGTTATTCTACTGCCAAGCAGTTATGTCTACACATCACTGTTCCGGTTTGAAGGGCAATGTTTCCATAATGAAATATTATAAATTAAAAAAATATTACAGGGCATAGAAATAAAGCATCTTATATCTCTGGTTGTCGAGCGCAGTGCAGAGCTAGGTAATGATTTGGCTTCTTCATGTTCCAATAGCTGCGTGATACTATGATATTATGGGCAGACGTATCGCTTGGCATTAGGCACATGTCCTGCTCGTCACTCTTTACTATAAACTAAAATAATAAAAACCTTAAGTTCCACATTTCAGATATTAGTAGGAAGTAGGGTATTAGAATTAACTTACCTTAGAGATCTCAATGCCCTTGCCAACAATATCCATAGAAACTGTTCCAGTCGACATCAAGTCTGTAATCTGTTTCATAAACATTTTATTCAGCATAGCTGCCCTTCGAATTGACCTCTTCCCTGGCTCATTCTCCGTTTTAGTTAAACTTTTCACACTTGGCATTATATCTGTCTCCATAGAACTAGGGTACCACTGTCTGTAAATAGTTAATAAAATAATAAATAAATATTGGTGGACAATTCACACACAACACCATCTGACCCCAAACTAAGCAAAGCTTGTGTGATGGCAGCCAGATAGCTGATATAATACTTATATAGTTTTAAATACATACTTATTATCATAGAAACACCCAGACACAGTGCAAGCATTTGAATTCATCACACAAATATTTGCACTGGGTGGGAATCAAACCGACGACCCTCGGCTTCGCAGGCAGAGCTACTACCAACTAAGCCACGAGGGCAGTCAAACATAACACAATAAAAAATACAAAACACAATATTAATAAAACAATAGATTTTACTCACTCCTACAAACTACAAAATAAATGAAATTTGTGAAAACATTCTTCTTAATCATCTTATTAATGTAATAAGAATAAGTGTAGATTTTGGTGTTTATTCCTCAATTACATCTTTGGAACTGAAAAGATCAGCCAAAAATTTGGAACTTAGATAGAATATATATTTATGGAATAGCTGCTTTTCATAATGAAAAATGCTGAGTTCTTTCAGGAATAGTCATTTTTTAAACTTAGTAGCGGGAAGTCGCATGTATATGAAATATTTAAAGCCAAATGGACTAGCCTTATCAAGTGACATGGAATAAACAAGGTCTATGGTGCCCAGAAGCTTTTTTTTTATAGTATAAAGTGACGAGACGAGCAGGACATGCGCCTGATGATAAGCAACATGCCTGCCACATAATAGCACACTAACAAAGATATTGGAACATGAAGAGTCCTAATCATTACCTGCAGCACTGCACTGCGCTCGTCACCCAGATATATAAGATGTTTATATCTTTTACTTACAATTCTAAGACTGTAGAAGTCGGAAACAGGGCCACTGACAGTGTTTTACTTTGTCACTATTTAGGTTGTAAGAGTCTTTGAAAAGAGTTTCACTTTGAATTTGAATAAAATTGGTGTTTCTACAAAGAGTTGAGAAAGAAACAGTAATTTTATACAAATTCAATTTAGCCAAAAAACTAAAGTGAAACAGAATTTTATAAAATCCGAAACATTGTTATAGAGTTATAGACTAAACATTAGATAAAAATGCTATATGGCTTATGAATAGTAATAACATAAATAAACTTAATAATACGTCTGAGCTTTGTCAAATAGGCAATGTACACATATTTGTACCTAGTAATTTTAACGATGGGAAAGATGACTATAGACAACTATAAAAAAAATGATGTTTGTAATCCAAAAAAGGAAAAACAAGAAAGTGTACTACCTACCTATGTAAACTTGTTAATGTTGCACGCCCGTCAAAGGTACACTGTTGTACCTTTTTTTATTTTAAGACCTTTTTTTACACAGTCTGAGCATTAAATATAGTCTTATTCTTATTATTCAGTCACAGGGTTTCTAAGACCAATGGGCAACTCTTGTCAAAACAAGATATCTTAATGTATTCACTATTCAGTGTCATGATGTTTGTTCCCACGCTTCCCAGTGAACTATTCGCCTAGTCAATAGTTATTTAAAGATAGTCCTCAGTAAATATATTAAAAATAATGTCCATTGCAGAGGTCTAATGTAATATATAACTACTTACTAATCATTAACAAACAAATCTCTACTACACCAACCAACTGCAAGAGCTACTAGTACTCAATCTGAATACCAACCAAATTCCAATAGAGCATCCTACTGAAACACAAGACATTGGCAAAATTATGGTCATACAACCAAATGGAAGCCAGAAATAAAGAAGAAGAAGAAGAATAGATATTCACGAAAGTTGAAAGTTGGGAGATAATAGTTCAATTTATGTTTGATTTTTTCTTTCCTTTTAAATATTAGTTTATTACATAACATTACGCGAACGAAGCCGGAACAGGCCGTTAGAATTCGTATATATTTGCCATTTTAATTAAAGTCCTCCATAAAGAACAGTCCAGGACATAAACATAACACATAACCTGTAATATAACCTATCAGTAAATTTATACAAATCATTAATTTTATACGGGATATTTACTCACTTTTTAACTCTAGGGTTTACCATCTTATTGAGCTTTATACCAAGTTTTTTCATGCTATATGCCGTAGCAGAAGTGTAATAAAATCTGACTGCAAACATTTTTGCTTATTATTCG
This sequence comes from Ectropis crepuscularia, assembly GCA_963693475.1. Classification (NCBI taxonomy): domain Eukaryota; kingdom Metazoa; phylum Arthropoda; class Insecta; order Lepidoptera; family Geometridae; genus Ectropis; species Ectropis crepuscularia. The sequence goes on along the minus strand of OY856357.1, from coordinate 9,934,321 downwards.
AAACGCATATTACTTAGGCAAATAGTCCAATTTTAAATTACTATATTTTATGTATTTCCATCCTATTCGACTAGTTATTCCGATATTTTTATTATGGTCTTTTCTAACATAATTTATTTCAAATCCTAAGCTGTAAGCTCATATACCAAAACAAAACAAATTGTTTTTTTTTGCAATACTTTTTTTTTTGGTTTGACCGTCCTGGATAAAAAATATTAAGCCCGTTAAGTCACATTGCAGTGTAGTTCTTGAGCAATAAATAAATTTCAATGAAGACCTTTATCTGTATTATCTATTCTATGCCTTTATCTAAATAATCTTCAATTTTATATGAAATGTATTTTTTACGTACTGTACAAATATCTTACAAACACATTTAAGTGTATTAAAACGTTAAACATATTTTTAGACATGTCTTTCAATACGAATCCAAGACCGTGAAAGAATGGGGCGTTTTCCAGATGAAGATAGACTTGTCAAAGACAGTTCCCAATTTCACCATAAGTGGCGCCAATGTTTCATTTTGTTAGAGAAATTTCACAAAAACAAACAGTGGTGTCACACTTGGCAAAATTTATAACTATTTTTGACAAGTCTATCTTCATCTGGAAAACGGCCCATTGTTGAACGAATCATTCAGTCTATTATTGAGTTCCGAATCTTTGCAGTGCAATCCTTTGCTAAAATACTTTATTTGACTGATTAGGAACAAGGAGGACCGAAAAATAAAGTAATAAGGTTATTTCCGATATTTTTTGCTATGATTATACATGAACTTCATTACCTACTAATACATACACCTCCGTTTTACTTTTGTCTTCTTTTTAAAAAGGCCTTCAGAAAACCATTACTGATACACATCCCTAATAAATGTTCTATTTGTTTTGAAACCCTCAAGATTTATAAGCCTACAGCTATAAAAACAACGAATAAACTTGATGTTGTTAGCAATAACCGAAATGGCGAATAGTTGTAAATTGGAACATTAAAAAAACTTTAAGTCCAAGGGTCAGCCAAAGCAAAGACAATTTTCGCGCGGCCCGCGTGGGAGGGGACCACAGACCAGGTAGAGAGATACTCTCAGACAGACATGTCGGGAACAAGGAACATTGGTCTATGGTTACTAGACTAAATTCACTTTATCTGTGCTGAAAATGATACGCCGCCATTTTCTTTATTTTTTTTAATTAAACAAACTGCATCAACACAAAGATCTAATTTGCCAACTCGTGCATTCGCGCCAGTAGGTAGGTATACATCATACATTGTTTAATTTTTTACGCCTAAAAGGAACCAGTTTCTATAAGAAAAATAAAGCGCAAATTGGCTTGATACATTTATTTCTTCTTGAACAATTTCTTTCAAAAATGTTTTGAGCCGTAGGTACCAATAAACTTTCTGTTATTTAATTTTAACTACGATAGTGCGAGTCCAATGTTAGAGTCAGAACTCATCTTGATTAAGTTCCGCAACAGTTTTTTAGCAAAAGAATCACCACTTCACAGGATATAAGTCATATTTGGAGTGTTTTTCTTTCCAATGTGGAAACGTATGTAACAGACGTATTTGCCGAAGTAACTGCAGCCTGGTACAATACACTTGTTATAAATCTTAGGTAAGGTGCGAAAAGAACATTTGCACCTAATAAAGAACAAAAATACACGAAAATGTAAACATGTAAACAATAATAATTATTTTTATCAACACACAATGACAACGTCATATTCACCATAGATAAATACTATAATTTTATGAAAAAAGTATACCAATAGTGTCATAGAGATGCCCGATTATGTGATAATTTTATCGTAATATCGAAACTAAGTCAAATATCGATCGATCGATTACAAAATTTGGGCTATGAGATGGGTTCCACATTTTGAATTGTCTCTCTGTGTGTCGGTTATTTATTTATTTTGTATGCTGTAAAAAGTTTAAATTTTGCTTTTGACCTATGTTTAAATACTGTTTATTACTCAGTGCATGAAATTATTCCATAAAAAACATTGAATCACTTGGCCAATTTTCTTTCATGCAGTCCTTACTAACCTTTGATCTCTGTGATTTTGTTTGAGCATGGTACAAAAAAAAAATAGCAGTCATAGGAACTGCCGATAGTAGTGAAAAGGTATAACTCAGAATTTGATAGCTTACTTTGTACACTACGCGGGTGAAATCTGAAGGCGTCACTATGATCATGGTCATCTATAAATCGTGACGCATATCTAGATGGCCAGTGGGAAATGCTAACGCATTTCTAGTAATGGTAGGACTCTTAGTAGAGTCTGCCTGGGGAGTACCACACCTTTACCAGTTATTCTACCGCCAAGTAGTAATGTGCAAACCTTACTGTGTTCCGGTTTGAAGGGCAATGTTTCCAGATAAATTACAGGGCTTGGAGATATAACATCTTAGATCTCTGGGTGAAGAGCGCAGTGCAGTGCTAAGTAATGATTTGGACTCTTCATGTTCCAATAGCTGCGTGTCACTGTGCTGTTATGTGGCAGGTATGTTGCTGTTCATGTGTGTGTACCATCAGGCACATGTCCTGCTCGTCTCGTCACTCTTTATTTAAAAAAAAACATGGCCACTGGCCATGGTCCCGAGTTTAGCCGAAGATTTTTTTATCATTTGCGAGCGTGACGTTAGAATTCAATTCAAAAAGAAAGCCCACGAAAAATCTGTCTGTGGTGAGCCAAAAGTTTTCATATAAAAAATGACGACAAAAACACTGTTGAAGACAATGTGACAAATTTTAAAATATACATACATGTTTTACAACCATAGAACCATAGAACAGACCGCGTTAAAAAAACACGCGATAGTGTTTCAATACTATAAAACGAATACTATGAATTTGATCTAGTTTATTTATTTATTTATTTAATTAGGCGTACATAACAGATTACAGTTAATGTTAATTATCAGATAAATTATAATATTGTGATGTTCTAAACTGTTATCCAAAGCATGCACACACAACTTAACTAGAATATTGAGGCAGTCACTAAATTAAATACATACAATATAAATCAATAACTTTAACTTAACTCATACCTACATGCAACTAAAACTATAACATAACTAAAATATGTAAACGCAACCAAGAAATACTTTATAATTTGAAAACTTTATAATAATGAAAATCGACTTTAGCGAACATATGGCGTAAATACTATCTTCCTAAGTTCATTTTTAAATTTATACATTTTGTTATGAAATACATCAATTGTGTCGTGGTATTTTTTATGAATTTCGTTATATTGGCGACACATTCTCACTATAGGGTTATAAAATGACGTATTATTGGTGTAAACCTGCAACGAAAAAATCCTAGCATGATAGTCGCGGGCTCTAGGGGTGATGTTAATGTTGATACTGGAGAGAAGAGTGGGGGAGTCTATATGAGCATGCAATATCTTAAAGAGGCAGACAAATTCATTATAAGCACGTCTAGATTCAAGAGTTTGCATTTTAAATTTAGCAAGTTTGTCGGGATAAGATTGCAATTGGCGCCGCAGCCCCTGCCTGTAGCACAGTATGGTTAAGCACTTGCTCTGTACTCGTTCTATACGCCTCTTATGCACTTCGTAATGTGGTGACCATACAACAGAATTATATTCTAGAACACTCCGTACTAGGGCATAGTACAGATTTAAAAAACTTGTAGGTTTTTTAAATTTATTCGTAATCCGAGAAATAAAGCCCAGGAGTTTAGTGCTCTTACTAATTATATGATCATAGTGATTGCGAAACGTCATTTTCTCATCCAACAAAATGCCAAGATCCTTTACAACAGTCTTTCTTTCTAACATATTATTTTGAATTTTATAATTGAACAGTATTTTATTAACTTTAGTTGTGAACGTTATCATTACACATTTATTAATATTTAAAACCATACGATTAACTTCACACCATCTGTAAATAACATCTAGATCAGACTGAAGGATCTCCGCGTCTCTGATATTGTTGATTTGAGAAAAGACTTTAAGGTCGTCTGCGTATAATAGACAGGGGTTATTAAGCTTGTCTACAAGGTCGTTGATAAAAGCGATAAAAAGCAAAGGCCCAAGATGAGAACCTTGGGGTACTCCAGATGTTATTAATACAGGTGTAGACAAGAAGCCCCTGATTGCAACCAGCTGACTACGTCTAGTAAGATATGACTCTATCCACCTCAACAAACTACCATGAATTCCAAACTGAGACGATAATTTGCGAATTAACATTTTATGGCTGACCTTGTCGAAAGCTTTAGAAAAGTCAGTATATACGCAATCAACTTGTGCCTTTTTCGAAAAAGACTGGCATATGTAGTTTTTCAATTCTAGCAAATTCGAAGTAGTAGATCGATTACGTACAAATCCGTGCTGTTTGGGCGACAGTTGTGAACTAATATGATGATACATAACATCATATACAACTGCTTCAAAGAGTTTACCCAAACAAGAAAGTATGCTTATGGGACGGTAATTATCACAGCTCAATCTGTCACCAGTTTTGAATATGGGAATTATGTAGGCAGTTTTCCAAAGTGACGGAAATATACCTGTATGAAGGGACATATTAAACAATACAGAAAGAGGAGAGCATAATTCCTTGCCGCACTTTCTGACCACAAGAGGGGGAATTCCGTCGGGACCTGCCCCCTTATTAGGATCAATCTTAGCAATTTTACTAAGAATGTCTTCCTGATTGATCAATATGCCACTAAGTATACCACCACATAACTCTTGACCATCGGTTCCTTCGTGATATCGGATGTGTGAATCGTGTTTTTCGAAAACAGAACTAAAATAATTAGAAAACAGTAGTGACAATGACAATCGATAAACCGATACCGTCCAATTTATAGGTATCCCTAACGTGGAATTTTGGATTTTTTAAATTCACAGACTAAGTACCTAGAACTCTTTTAAATTATACAAGAAGTGACGTTGGCATGAAATCCAATTGTGACTACTGAAGTAAAGCGCGGGGAGCAGAAGTGTCAGCTTTGTTAGTCTGGTTGTCAAACTCAAATGACATAGCGAAAAGAAAAAAAAAATGACATAAGATTTGTATGAGGTTTACCCCCCGTGGAGGGGACGTGCCATTCCCGCCTTCCCGCCAACTATCTGTCAAAATAGAGAGCGAGAGAGCCACAACTGGTGTTTATTTATTGTGTTTTATTGAATATATAAGAAACTAAACCTGAAATCAATTAAGTAACAATGGCTAAAACAGAAGAAAGTGATGATAACTGGATTTCGAAAATGGAAAGTCTGTGTAGTGCACTAAATGTAGACTCCGCTGCAGCTAAAAAGTCCATCGATTCATATTTAGATGTGAAAGGAAATTTCACTTTAGATGTGAGTATTTCAACTTTGCCGTAGTTTCGTTGATCATATATATTCTCTACGTTTTAATTGTGCCATGTTAGGGTCATGTCATACCTTCTCATGTACCAACTCTTTCTCAGGATTGACAAAAAATTCTTTCTACCAACCCACTTCTCATATCATTGCAGGGAGAACAACTGCACTGGATGGCGTGTGCGTTATATGTAGCCTGTCGTTCTTCCGTGACACCAACAGTACAGCCAGGAAAGACTGTTGAAGGCAACTGTGTCAGTCTCACTAAACTGCTCAGACTTTGTAACTTTAGGTAAGTATGACAAATTTATGTTATTTTTAACTTAATCATTTGAAAATTTGGGTAAGGTCTTGAATCGAGTCGCCTGAATTTAGGGGGGGGGGAGGGGTGGAGGGGGGTGGGGGGAGGGGAGGGGAACACCCCCCACCATTTTCGCCTGCCGGAATCGCGTAGTTTTTTTTAAATTTAATATCAAAGATCATTTTATCTACTCTATTTAAACACTTTTACACCTAACTTTGGGGGAGGGGGAGTGGGTAGGAAGGGGGGTTAGGGGCAGGGAACCCCCCCCTGAAATTTTCCCCTGCCGGAACTGCATAGTTTTTTTTAAATTTAATATCAAAGATCATTTTGTCTACTCTACTAAAACACTTTTACACCTAAATTTAGGGCGGGGCCATAGAATAGATAAAACAGAGATGGCGGGGCAGAGGGGTAGAGGGTGGGGCTAGTTGTATCTGTCATTGATCTGGACCTAACAGGTCAGAGTTGGATTTGTCACTAATTTCGACCTAACCGGTCTAACTTGGACTCTGGGTGGGCTCCCGCCAGAAGCTCTTGCGGTCGCCCCTGAATGTTGCTTCGCCACACTCAGCCTTCGTTTCGCTACGGAGGTCGCCGGCTCGCTTCGCTCGCCACCTTCCCCCTTCGCTCAACTCGACTTCATGCGGCGAAGCAACATTCAGGACCTCCCTTGAGCTTCTGGCTCCCGCATTTTTTATAAACACTCTAGGGGTAGTAGCCACAAGACTAGGTGGAGTCGGGGTGCTCTGTGTCGGTTTTGTGACTAGTTTCAACCTAACCGGTCTGAGTTGGTCTCTGGGTGGGTGGGTAATTTGTTAAGTATTGAAGGGAGGAAAACGATTTTAACAAAACGATGTACGAGTATTTATTTGAATTTATAAACATAGTTGATAACACTGATCATGATCAACATCAAAAAAAAACATTTTATTTTTATTTACTTTATTGAACCTCAGAAATCGCGATCAAAACGTTTCGTTTCACGAACTTAGACATAGCAGACATTCAAATTTATGCAATATTTCCTGATATTGCGTTCCATTTCACGCATCCGCGTCTTTTTCGTGTGAATTAACAGAAACTTTAAATATTAATTAAAAATATTTTCGCGTAACTCCGGCAGCTAAAATCGAATTGGGAGGGTCAAGACAAAGCCCCTTGACCATTCCACATTAGCAGTATCCTCAAATTCAGGCGACTCGATTCAAGACCCGACCCGAAAATTTAATTGAAGTGTAAAGAGATTCCAAGTAATCATCATCACCTATTTTGACTTCATGTTGTTTGTCATTCACTTCATTCTACTTTATTAGGTATATTTTTACCTGGGTTTGAAATAAACAAAAATCAGCTGTTCCCAATGCCTAGCAAAAATAACCTTAAATGGGTTTGATAAATAGTGCCAAATTGTGTTTTTTATTATTATTATTAAAGCAATTTTAATAATAGCCCAACTAATTTGACAAATATTATGGTCAGTCAGTTTGTTAGTTGTGTATTTGAGATTTTTTCATTGGAAAAATTGGTTAAACCAACATTAGTGTTTTCCTGCTAGGTCAATAGATTTTACATATTCAAAAGGGACACTACTAGTGAAACAGTTATATTTGTTTTCCAAAGGTTTCAGAATTATATTCCTGACTTTCTTTTCAAACTTAATACTGGCCAGAAATGTATAAAATCATGTAATACCTATTATAGTTATTTGAAATGTAATAAGATTTCAGAACTTATTCGTTACTGGCAGCACCTTGCAGTTTCACTCCCATAGTTCCCTATCCCATTATTTTCCCGGAATAAAAGATATCCTATGTGTTTTTCCAGGCCATTATTTATCTTTTTACCAAATTTCATCCAAATCCCTCTAGTAGTTTTTGTATGAAATAGTAACAAACATACATCCATATGTTGTGCTTACAAACTTTTGCATTAATAATATTAGTAGGATTTTATTTAGTCAATACTTTTAGTGGGTTTAATTCCCACCCAGGACAAGAATTTGTGTGATGACATGGATATGGATGTATGATGTGGTCTGTCTATGTATCACAAGTATGTATGAAATTACATAAACATAATTTATTTCATAACCAACTAAGCCTACGTATTACATACCTATGTATTCAATCAGCTTCCATAGTTCCATAGCGGCTTCCATAGTTACAACATTTACCTAAGTATTTATTAGTAATTAATTTATTAGTACATATTTAAGTAAGTATTTATTATTATTGTGTGAAAAATGTCAACCAATATTTATTTATTATTAATTATTTTCAGCTTGATACAGTTTTTTACCAAAATAAAAAACTGGATGGAGATGACAGCCATGTCAACAGACTTCCGAGATAGAATATCTCGTTTAGAACATAAATTTGCAGTATCCACTGTTCTCTACAGAAAATTCCAACCAATTTTTCTGGAAATCTTTGCACCCCTGAGAGATGATGTGAAAATATCAAGAAGTGGACGCACAAAGTAAGACAATTCACAATTTCACTTCAACAATTTTCCAAATACTGTAAATCACTATCGATTTTTTACAAATATTTAGTAAAATTGGATTTTAATTCTGTATTTTATCATCGTTATATTTTTGTTATAATCCTCTCTGTCTAACACAAGATTTGGCTAAACCTAAATCATTTTTTGTTTTTGTTTAAAAAGTTTAAAAAATTAGTTTTTACCAGTACATGCTCAGTTTGGAACTTTAATTATTGAAGTAATTATAGGTTCATCATAATTATGCTGAAGTGCCCTATATCAACAATGAGGAAAATCTATAAGTAATTATATCTTGTATTAGCCATCTGTCTAATTTATTATTAAAAGAGTTTAGTGACTGGCCTTGTCGACGTAACATTTGTTGGTGATCACATTTTATACCATTCTTATACTCCAGTAAATTTTATGCCACTCTATTTCATCAGCAAAAAGGGTGAGATTACTGGCTAATAATGGTTGTAAGTAGATATTAGATAGTGTTACAATATGTACATATTAGTATATTCTACTAGCGGCCCCCTCCGGCTTCGCTCAGATAATAACCTAGATACCAACTACAGCGCCATCTGCCGGGTTGATTTGGCAAAACCATCCAGGGCCCTACCCAAACATGTACAAAAAAAAATCAAATCAGTCCAGCCGTTTAGGAGGAGTTCCCTTACAACTTACAACTAAAAGTGGTATTGATTTTTGTAAATTGATAGATAGATTTAAAAGATATTTTTAACTGTTTTCCAGAATTTTAACAAATACCAATGCATTGTATGAGTTTACCTGGTGCTTGTACATATGTGTGAAGGGAGAATTCCACAACTCTGCTGACGATCTTGTGGATATGTACCATATACTACTGGCCTGCTTAGATTTTGTTTATGCCAATGCTTTTATGGACAAAAGGATGGACTTGATCAACCCCTCATTCAAAGGTAAGAAAAGACATCATGTTTATCTTACTATAAGTTTTTTTCTGTTTTGATACCTACAACTTTTATTTTATCTAACTAAAGACAGTGATTATTTAATTTTTTTACGTATTTAACATTATGTAATTTTCATTATCCGATTCTATCAATGCACTTATACATAGTGTACTGCGCTATGCTAGTAATTTTTATTTATATGGTTATATGGTAATACAAGTACCAATATTTTGATGCAATTGTATGCACCATGTTAATGGGAACTTGTACATGGGTACCCATGGAAGTAAGCCATATAACCGTACTAAATAATAATACTAGTGTAAATTTAATGTATGTTTATGCATTGGTAGATCTTGTAATTTGTTTTATGTAACCTTCACTACCACACAGGTGAACAAAAGTTAACCCTAATTCCCACTACTTATTCATATTCTATGTTTGCATCAACCAATTTTTTTCAAATGCTACAGGGTCATCCATAACTAGTAATTTTATGTCATTTACAGGTTTACCTAGGGATTGGCTAAGTGATGACTTCGTACCCAATAAAGTGCCATGCATCATAGCAACACTCTGTGAAATTAAGGATGGGTTAACTGTGGAGGCTTCCACTATGAAAGAGTACAGTTTTAGGCCAGTTATCCAATCTTTCTTTGAGAAAAAGGTAAAACTTAAATGTTAAGATTAAAATTAATTTTTGTTCGAACAACATAATTTTGTAAGAAAACTAGCGGCTTGCTCCGGCTTCGCACAGAATCACATTATAAACCTCAAAAGTAACAGTATTTCTCCACTATTTAATGGATGTTGCTATACATAAAAACCTTCCTCTTCAATCACTCTATCTATTAAAAAAACCGCATAAAAATCCGTTGCGTAGTTTTCTTCTTTGCGTAGACTTCTTGACCACGGCGGTTGTAATGCTGCCGAAACGTCGAGGTAATTAAATAATAATTTTAGTTCGTAGTTAAGCCCTGTATAATATTAAATGATATCATCATCATCACTACAAAGTATAAAACAAATTCGCTTTCTCTGGCCCTATGTCTCTAAGTATGCTTAAATCTTTAGTGACGGTGACCAAGGTTGGAATGGCCCTAAAGGGCCCGGATGGCTATGGCGATCACTAGCCCGGGACGATTATTATTATTATTCTACGATTGCCGCTAGCGAATGCCACCTCGATTATATGGCCAATCCAACGACACAGTCTATTAAATCATACAGTCGTTCGACGAAGCCGTCTAAACGGGGCGATCGTGCGGGGTGAGACGCGGGAAGCGCGCTCCTGCATCGCCTACATTACAATGTTAGTATTGCAGGAGCGCAGCTCAGGGCTAACGTCTTCCGTATGTTTTAATTTAATTTTGGTGCCACGTTTTTAAAATTGCGACAACCCTACCCGTCTAGACATTATCGGCGTTTCTCCCAAGATCGAAGGCTATAAACTACTGCTAGTATTTCTTTATACTGCCGACGGTGGCGGTGACTTGTTGTTGTGTTTTTTTTTTAAATAAGGAGTGACGAGACGAGCAAGACATGTGCCTGATGGTAAGCAACATGCCTGTCACATAACAGCACAGTGACATGCAGCTATTGGAACATGAAGAGTCCAAATCATTACCTAGCACTGCACTGCGCGCGTCACCCAGAGATCTAAGATGGTATATCTCTAAGAAATTACTGGTAATTTCTCTGGAAATATTACCCTTCAAACCGGAACACAATACGTATTTGTAAGCACGGAACCACTCGCCGCCCGTTTCGTGCGCGCCTCTGTACTGCGCTATGCTTTTGTACACGTCGTGTCGCCCTGCTGTCGCTCGTTGCTCGTCCATCGCTAGTTTCGTAGCCGTAGCTTTAAGGGCTCTCACACAAAACTGCAATCCGATGCGACGCCGCATCGCAGGAAGGGCTCCCACCCGTGGGAGCCCTAATTCTTCAAAAACAAGTGAAGTCTGCCAACTTGCAACTTGGCCAGTGATGATGGACCATGGTCTAAACCTCCTTATGTGGTTAGAAGGAGACCCTGTTCCCCAGCAATGGTTATTTATACGGGATATGCTCTAAATTATGTTGTTTTTTTTTCAGATCTTAAAAGGAAATTCAAAAGACCAGACCAAAGTATTACATGGAACCAATTTTGAACTAAATCTGAAATCATTGAATAATCTCTATGAGGCGTATGTTCTCAGCGTAGGTGAATTCGACGAAAGAATATTTTTAGGTAAATACTTTTTATATGTACAATGCAAATTTTGACATATTGTATGACACTTCAATCATTTATTTTAGTAAATAAACATTGAGAATTTTTATAGTTTATAATTTTTTTGTATAGCAAGGCTTTGTAAAATGCCTAATTTATATTGCACAAACTTAACTTTGACTTGCTCTGTCGATGAAGAAGGTACAAACACTGATACACAACTTGTGTATTACACATACACACACAATTCCTTCCTGGACGGAGTAATGTACTCCGATTATTATGAAACTTGCAGCGCTCCGCGGTTTTACAGCGTGTTTCCCGATCCCGTTATTTTCCTGGGATAAAAGATAGCCTATATGTAATTCCAGACCATTTTCTATCTATGTACCAAACTTCATCCAAATCCCTTCAGTAGATTTTTACATTCACACATTCGCACATTTATAATATTAGTAGGATTGAAACTATATTTTCAAGTAATGCTAATTGTTTAATTTTTTTTAATAATATTAATTATACTGGCATAGTAGAAATAACTAGAGATCACAGCTTCCATAGAAGTAAAGGTATAGATTATTTATCAGCTATTTATTTACATATACTAGCCCCGCGCCCCGCGGTATTAGCCGTAGTTCCCGTTCCCGTTGCTTTCCCAGAATAAAATGTAGCCTATGTGTTCTTCCAAACTGTTATCTTAACTGTGTTCCAAATTTCAACCCTATCCGTTCATACATTACGACGTTATTGAACAACAAACATTCAATTATCGAAACATCCAAAATCTGTTTTCCAGGTGATCATGCAAATGAACAAATCGGAACGAAAAATAAAGTATCGGGAGATGAAATATCGCAAGTTATCGCTACTTTTGGTCCAGTGAGTATAATGATTATAAAATTATTTGTTTTAAATTTATTTAAGGATTTTTATTAATCAAAATAAAAACTATCCTGTCTTTCAAGTTAAATCAAATTACACACAATGTCTATAATAATTATGTTCTTTGATTAAAATCGGATAAGTAGTTTAGGAATCCATCGCGGACAAACGTGACGTGTAATGATATTATTGAAGTGAAAACTTATTTTGGCGCACCACTGACAGATTTTACGTGGGCTGTGAATTGACCTAAAGCATCACGCCGGGAATGAAAGAAATCTTCAGGTAAACTCGGGACCATGACCATTGCCCATTCAGCCATACCTCTGCTAATCCATTATTCCGCAACGCTGTACAAAAATCATGCGCCAAGGAGAAAAGATCGAAGGAGGAGGGTTGCAACCCCCCCTCTTGGCCTGCACTCAGTTGGACAGCTTTCAAGTGACAGCATAGGCATCTTATTATTTTATACCCTTCTATCATCCTACATAGGTCTCCTGGTGATTCATACTTCATATGACCCATAAATTTTGTTCACGGACCTGTAGTCTATACATGACTGCCATTTTTTATTTATGTAAAAGCTATCATTATCATAGTGACGGTCATGGTGTGTTATTGCAGAGCGGGCGAGCGTGTCCGGACACGCCGCTGACGGGGCGGCGCTACCTGGCGCGACGAGGCGAGGAGCTGACGCCCGTCTCCGAGGCTAAGAACAGCCTGGCGAAGCTCGCCGTCTATCTGCACCAGGCGCGCCCGCAGCCTTCCAGCCATCTCATGAAGCTGTTTCTGTAAGTTCTAGCTAACACGCAAAATAGGCGCATCGAGACATCAAATTGCGGAAAACAGCCTACGAATAAAGTTGTAGCTTTGACGTCATGGTAATCAAGCACTAAGATTACTTAATACCAAACATACTATGACATTGATGATGGTATGCATATTTAAATATTACAACTACATTCAATATTGACTATTGAAGCGAAAATAGAAATGTGATTGTGTACTTATTAATCATTTTTCGATGTTTTAAGTGGCTTAGAATTAGAGTAGACGTCCTGGACGTCTACTCTGTTTCTACGAAAAAGAAATTTCGAAAAAAAACTCGCGACTTTTCTTGTCTTGTTCTACTTCATTTCGTCCGATACAACATTGTTTAACGTTTAAATGTTCTAAGCCTACTAATTAGACGTATACTAATTAGAGTATGCTTAAAACATTTAAACGGACAACACGACGGATCGAAGTAGAATCTGAGTTGGAAAATCGCGAATTTATTTCGAAATTACGTTTTCGTTGAATTAGAGTAGACAGCAGGACCTATTTTATGACAGTTCACTATGTAATTAACACGTCTATTTTTACTATTGATTGAAAATCATCATCATCTTCAACATTGCGAGTGTGTGTACCAACCTACCAACGACCCAGAGCCACATTCCAGTATTTCAATAGGCTAAGCTGGCTCAGTGAGAGCAACGCAAAAAAATACATTCCAAACAGGATGTAAGTACAGGACGTCTACTCTGTTTCTACGAAAACGTAATTTCGAAATAAACTCGCGACTGAAAACCCATGAAAAATATAAGTAAAATTATCTATTACCTCCTTAAATATACTTCTAGTGTAAAATTACTTTGTTACTACAAGAACGAATTTCCTTGTTTATCTTTGTAAAACAATTTCTAACCTAACATTGTGGATTTTATTATCCCTACCACATACAACAAATTTGAATATTTAAAAATCCCAGTAAGTACTAACACAAAAATAAATATGGTCTATTAACTCTTTACAGAGAATGTGGAGTGAGTGAAGACATGATAACTAAGAACCTGATCAAACCATGCTCAAGTTGGGCGGAGAAGCTTGCAGCAAGTTTCCGAGATGGCAGCGGGGGTCAAGGCTCTGAAATCGCCTCCTTTCGCTGCAACATGGTCACCTGCCTATATTATAAAGTACTAGAACACATAATCAGGGAAGAGCATAGGAAGAAGCCGCAAGTTTCGTTACAGGTATGTGTTTTGGGACTCAAGGTCATAAGCGGTCAGTCATAAATTTTCTTATCATGTTCATGTCTCTAAAGATCATATTATAAAGTATTTTGTGCAGAGGGGGATTAAACATTGAGAGAGCCGTAGTCAAGTATCTCATCCGCGCCCCTGTACTAAAAGTAACTAATAGTAGTAAAAATTTGATGACTAGTTGACGTTACTATAATGTGGGATAGAGGTTACGTAAATACATTATTTATAATACCTATGCTATAATACCCTTTTGTTGTTATACAATTCCGCTTGGCGCGGTCCTTAATACCCTCGCGTTCCTAGGCACGCGCCTAGTTCGCCTTAAGGATTATCTGCCTCTGATTTTGCGTTTAACATATCTATTTACCTTCACCCCAGATGCTGTTATCTCAAGAAACCTACCAGCTCGCAGTATACGCGTGCTGCACAGAAGTGGTTCTCCACGCTTACGGCATCCATTCGATGAAGTTCCCCCGAGTGCTACAGATATACGGACTGAGCGCGTTTCACTTCTACAAGGTCATAGAACTGCTGGTACAAGCAGTTGTTGACAAACTCAGCAGGGATGTGATTAAGCATTTGAACGCAGTGAGTAGAAATTGTATACCATTTTCCCACGCTATTTTTAGTTTTTAGTTGTGGTAGCTCTAGCAGAGTCCGCCTGAAGAAATATCACACCTTTGCCAGTTATTCTACCATCGAGCAGAAAAATGCAAACATTACTGTGTTCCGGTTTGAAGGGCAATGTTTCCAGAGAAATTACAGGGCTTAGGGGACAGATATAATATCTTAGATCTCTGGGTGATGAGCACAGTGCAGTGCAAGGTAATTATTTGGACTCCTCAAGTTCCAATAATCAGCAATAGACCATATTGTCACTTTCGATTAGACAAGTTATGGTCGTGATGCACTGGCCAAAAATTTGTTTTGATGAGGTCAGACCGCAACAATCAATGTTTCTTTTTAAATAACTTCAAAACAGGAGTTTCTCAACTTGGCTGTAAGTTGCTACTTTGTAGGTATAGTTTTGGAGATGTTTGTTCTGCAAAAGTTTTGTATAATTTATTGTGAAAAACTTTTTATTGTGACGAAGCATCACTCAAGTTTCATCAATTCGACAGGTAGAAGAGGAAGTACTAGAGTCGTTAGTGTGGACATCGGACAGCCCGCTGTGGGAGCAACTGAGCAAAACGCCCGTGCCCTCGTCCGCCGAGGTCTCCGTGCAAGAGTCACCACTGCGTCGATACGGCAGTACGTATTACATATTATATCGTTCTAGCGCGGTTTTTCGCGTTACCGTTGTTCCCGTATATCCTACTAATGTTATAAATGTAAATGAATGGATATTTGTATTGTTTGTAGCTCAATCACGTGGTACCGTATAAACAGTTAGATATAGTCTGGAATAACACAGGCTACTTGTTATCCCGGGGAATCTATAAAAAAATAGAAAAAAAATATATTTGTGGTGTACTCTTCACTATAATCTGTGTTCCAAATTTCCGTTACAAAAATTGCCAAAA
This sequence comes from Ectropis crepuscularia, assembly GCA_963693475.1. Classification (NCBI taxonomy): domain Eukaryota; kingdom Metazoa; phylum Arthropoda; class Insecta; order Lepidoptera; family Geometridae; genus Ectropis; species Ectropis crepuscularia. Next base: position 9,918,591 of record OY856357.1, on the reverse strand, counting down.
AAAAATAACAAAGTGTAATGGAAGAACCGATACCTTTATCGCTGTAAGCAATCTCGCCCAGGCGAATTTGGGATAAAAACGGTTTTTTAAATATTAGAAATTGGGTGTTGAAGCGATTAAATCAGCGTATAGGAATTACGTCGCATTTTTTTTTTGATCGGCAATTACTGAAAATACGAATGAAGGAACCGCAAATAAAGAGGATCTACTGTATTTGTAAACTAGCGGCCCGCTCCGGCTTCGCTCGAATAATAACCTAGATATCAACTGCAGCGCCATCTGCCGTAGCCTATGTTACTCGGGAATAATGTAGCTTTCCAAAGGTGAAAGAATTTTTGAAATCGGTCCAGTAGTTTCGGAGCCTATTCATTACAAACAAACAAATATTTCCTCTTTATAATATTAGTATAGATCATTCCATTCTAGTCTTCTGATACAACAGTTTTGGAGTACCTCACTCCATTAGCTTGAGCTAACTCGTTTTGGCCCCAACCAAGCAACCATTCTGTTTTTGTGTTACAGATAATATTCAGTCACCGTTGGGAGGATTTGACAGATTTATCACTCCAATGGCAGATCAAGCTAAAAAACAACTATTCAAAGATCCCATCAAACCTGGACAGTCATTATTAGGTAAGTGACACAAAAATAAAGATCAAATTAAAATTTTGTAGAATACAAAGTTTAATTTAGTAAGTTTACTTAGACAAAGTCAAGACAACCTGCTAATATTCTACGAAACTGATCGAAGTATTTAATTGAATCTATATGCTGCCTCGTTAACTTTATTTGCAAATTTTCAGTAACTACAAACAACACGAAAAGTGAATCGACGTCTCCAAGTCAAACACAAGCTTCTAACGGGGACAACGGAACCAATTCGGGGCCAACTACTCCAAAAAAAGCTCACAATTCATTGGTCCTATTTTTCAGAAAGGTAATACACATCAAATACACGCGTTTCGAAATAACAGGGTGTTGCAGAAAACGTGTATATGCGTTGGTTCTAAGTTTTGGTAATTTCAACTATTCAGAAACCCAATAATAAAATAAAAAAATCGATTGTCTGTAAAGTTACGATAGTTACGATACGATAGTTGAACGTGACAACTTCAACTCCAAGCCTTAAATGGAACGCCTCAGAGCGAGGTAACGCCGCATGACGTCATGTTTTTTCGTGCGTGCAGCCGGCTTCATCGAATTATAAGACGTTGTCACGTCAATATTCGGCAACCACAAAAGAAAAGATCCCTTCCTGTCTCATGTCGCGATATAACTTCTTCGGTTCGGTACACAACTACCCTTATCTGAGACTAAGGCCTTTCTTTGTGTGCCTATAAACTACGGCAAATATACCGTAATTAATAGTACTGCTAGAATACTAAGTAGCTATATTGTAGACTAGCGGTCCACTCAGCTTCGCCTGTGGTACATTAAATATAGCCTATAGTACTTAGGGATGATCTATGAACATCCTACAGCGAAAGATTTTTGAAATTGGTCCAGTAATTCCTGGGATGAGTGATGAGTACATTCAAACAAAAAACCTCTTCAGCTTAATATTAGTATAGATAGTAATACAATAAATGACTTGTTTTTTTTCAGTTTTACAGTCTAGCAGTGGTCCGAATGAACGATCTTTGCACACGGCTAGGGCTTACGGAAGACCAAGAGCTAAAGCGAAAGATCTGGACGTGTCTAGAATACTCGATAATGCACCAAACGCAGCTAATGAAAGACCGCCACTTGGACCAAATACTCATGTGCGCTGTCTACGTAATATGCAAGGTAAAATCTTGATCGTAACTTGACATGAAACATTAATAATTATTTTTCTGAAAAACCAAACGAACAAGTTAAATTTATAATTTAAACTCATTTAAATTAAATTTGTGAAACCAAATAATGTGAGTAGGCCAACAAAACGCGCTGTTCCGATGAGACTGCGAGATTTCGGAGGAATTTTTTTCTTTAGTATGAAACTAACATGATTGTTACTTAATTTTAATTAATTCACGGGTAACACACGTGTGCCATAGACAATCCAGTCTGATTTAAAGTTTCAGCTGCATTTGGCGGTCTCTTTCAAGGAGAGTGCTCATAGAAACCTAGATACTAACACATTTTTTATTGTATTTAGCACATTTGCCATCAAAACGCAATTTTTAAATTTGTTAGAAATGGTACATTAACTATTATTTGTATCGATAAGATAAAGTAAACCCTAAGTTTAAGAGCCACAACAAAATAGAATAAAAAAAATAGAAAATAAACTCGAGAGCCATAAATTCGACATCTATTTTTCCGAAATTTTTCATTTATTTTTAAATTGGCGCTTCTATTTCAGGTGTCACACAACTCAGCCAATCAAGTAGAGAGAACGTTCGCGGAAATCATGCGATGCTACCGGCAGAGACCTCTGGCCGACAACCACGTATACAGATCAGTGTTGATCACGCAGAGCACAGAGGAGAGTAAGTATTTACACCTATAAAAGTGTTGATTTGTAATTAAAGGACATTGTTCATTTTTAACGGACTTTGGGCAAAACGTGGACATTGATTGTCACTGATATCATAAATTTAACTATATAGCTTGTAGCAGTAGATATCAGAACATCATCATTTGGTAATAACAGAAATACTACTTATGCATATTTCCTATAAGTAAAGGGAATGTTGACGAGGTGATTTTTGAACAAAATTATTAGTAGATGATATTGCTTCTCGTGGCGTTGTGAAGTGAATGCAGGTGCGATGAAAAACCATTACTCAAAAAAAGGCTAGCTACGGCTAGCTTAATAACAACTTAACGCATAATTGTTAAAATGTGACTTTTTTGTATCGATTTAAAGAAATCGCGGATTATTCGAGAATAATAATCGATATTATTCAACGCTTAAAGACTGACAATAAAATTGGTTGAGAAGTCGGAAATAAAGATTAAAATACTTATGTAATGAACTTTTAGTTTATTAATCTGGGTACTAAAATAATGCATAATTCTTAACAAAAATAAATGGATTTTTTTCACTAAATCAATTAACAAGAACATGTTGTCCACAGATAGCCCAGTTTGAACAATGTCCTTTATTTAACGTGATCTGGTTTCTGAACCTATTTTTTTAAAGTGAAAACTTATTTTGGCTTCTCAGAAAGATTTTTCGTAGGCTGTGAATTGAATTCTAACGTCACGCTCGAGAATGATAAGAAATCTTCGGGTAAACTCGGGACCAGCCAGAATTGCGTCCACATTTCTAGATGGCCATGTTGATGGCTACGCCCTCCGGTTTTACCCGCGTAGTTTCCATAGTAAGCGATCAAATTCTGAGTTATATGTTTTCACTTCTATCGACAGTTCCTAAGACTGCCAGTTTCTTTTTTAACAAAAACGCGTTTTTAGCCGCGTAGAGCTCTAGAGAGCTCATTTTGGTAGTGGAAAATGTTACGGATTCACAAAGTTCTTATGTTTATCAAAAAATAAATTTATCAAAACTAGAGTTCGAATTTCGAGCAAGCAGGGCTTGGAGCAGGTTGTTGATATTGAGAATAGGTTAATAAAAAAGAATTATTTGAGTTTGAAATAAGTAAACTTTTTTATCAACTAGTTCACGCAGTGCACACCAGTAGTTTTTCAACGACAAAACACATAATAGCCCCCATACAAAGTGGCGCCATCTAGCGTTACAATTTAAAAGTAAACAGGCAAACAAGTAGCACACAGCCTAGAATTAATTGTACAATTTTATCTCATAGGTGACACGCGTTTAAATTAATAAAAGTTTTAAATTTTTAGTTAAATTAGCTTGTACTAGCTGTAGCTTGTCTGTTTGATATATTTTAGAGAATTTTGATTTAATTATATCAATTCATTTGCAGGTCCGGCGGAAAGAGGAGACCTGATTAACTTCTACAACAAGGTGTACGTACAATGTATGCAAAGCTTTGCACTGCGCTTCACGGGAAGGCACAAAGATGTAAGTTCCATATTTTAAGATATTTGAAATGCGGATTTAGTTAGTCCTCATTTAGGTTTTACCAAAAAAAAAACTTTTAGTTTAATTTGTTTAGTACATAGCTTAACATAGTCAAATGTTATGGTACGTCATGGAGGTAATTTTTTATGTTAAAAAACTTGTAAATTCAAATCAAAGTTAAAGAAAGAAAAAATGAAGATGATACTTGTGTGACTTTTAGGTAAAAAGGTACCTAATGTTTGGGAATAGTGAAGGGAGGATTGCAAAAAAACGTTGCGGTACGTCACAAGGGGTATTTAAGAAGGAAGGAGGGTATAAATCGTCGGCACTCTATTTTTTATAATAGTGTCAAAAGACGACTGCCTGTAACAGCAGAGTTCGGCGTTAAATCAGCTAATCATAAAATGCATCGCGGCTAGGAGTAACAATTGGGAAGACGACAAGGTAAAAAATATGCCATTCCAATTAGTTCGTCATGTAGATTATGGAAAAATTTGGGACAAACATGGGGGATTGTGACGTCACTTTGTCGTAAGGCGTAAAGTCACTCAAAACTTCTAAGCACTGTATCTTTGGCGTTTTTTGTTTGTGAAACACAAGTGTACATTTTTTTTTTTATTTACTTTATTGGTCGTTGTGGGTTGTGGTTTGTGGGTTCTGGGGAACATTCCCAGAGGCAATTGCCCTATGCCACCCACCGCGTCGCAGGTTGCGGATAGCGAAACGGCCTTCAGATATGTAGGTTAGCTGCTTTTGCAGTCGCGGACAGCAGGGCGGTCCATCTGGAGGGGTGCTGGTAAATACTCATGGCGGAGATTTGTCTATAAAATAGCACAAACCCAATGAAAGTGGACGACAGTGGCGAGTATGAGCCGCCACTCTAATAAAAGCTCGGACCCGGGGAGACCAGCCTCGTCAGCGTCGGACTGCAACTGGACTAGGAGACACTTACTCCGAAATCAAAAGTAACCACTGCCTTGTGGACAGATGTTGGATCATCAAAGGCTAGGGCGTCAACCCAAAATCATGATGTGTGGTGCCTTGGGGAAGCGCTGCACTATTCACCCAAACATCGTAATGAAATGAGTGATAATAATGAGAAAGTTTTGCCTTGCGATCCGGCTAGCCCCCGGCGCTTGCAGGTTACCGGGCCTGTAAGTGAGAAATTGGTTACCGAAGACTGTAAGAGGGTGGGTACCCAGGCCCCCTTACCAGTAAATGTTACTGGTCTTAGAGAGAATAATAAAAAGCTAATGCAACAAGCCTTTCACCCCGGTTTATTCCTTGCTAGACCCAGAAGTGCATCCTTAAGCTTAGTAACAGATACTAGCACGCAACTTCGCCAGGATACTTTACACTCAAGTGTAGACATGGATCATGATAAAGAAATAGTTAATCCACCTGCTTGGCAGAGAGCACCTACGCTTCGAAGTGCTAAAAGGAAGAAACCATCATCCCCATCCCCAGATAGAACCCTGATTGCAAACCGATTCAGTGGACTCCCTGTTGATCAGGAAGAAGATGTAAACAAAGATAATGGTCCTAAAAAAGTTCCTAAGCCACCAGTAATACTCTTATATGGAGTGGAGGACCTCACCAAGCTGACGGAATTGCTTGAAACTATTGTTAATAAAGATGATTTCGTATACAAAGTGATAAATAAAAACCAGCTGCGATTGAACTGTTCCAAGGTAGAGGTGTATAAAACAGTGATAGAGACTCTCAGAGAAAAGGGACTTATTGGGCACACTTTTAATAGAAAAGATAAACGACCATACAGAGTAGTTGTTAAAAATCTTCATCACTCAACTCCTATAAGTGAAATTAAGCATGCCATTGAGGACACAGGAAATACAGTGATAGGGGAAATAATAAACGCAAAGTATGGTCCAGAGAAGAAACCCACTTGTACATTCTTTGCGACAGTGCAACAAGGCCCCAACAACAAAAATGTAAAGGACATAAAGTACATTAACCACCAAGCAGTCTCTATAGAAGAACCAAGAAAACGTAATACTATTGTGCAATGTCAAAGATGTCAGCAATATGGTCACACCAAAAACTATTGTATGAGACCTTACCGCTGTGTGAAATGTGCTGAAGCTCATAAGACGTCCGAATGTTCAAAGACTGATCGCAACACACCCGCAAAATGTGCTTTGTGCCTTGGTGCTCATCCTGCGAACTTTAAAGGATGTGAGGTCTACAAAGAAATTGCATCAAGAAAATCAAACAAAAACTCACACATTAGAGGTAGAGGAAACACTAAGCAAAACGCTAACAGTAATAACCAGCAGAAGCCACAAGCTCCCAACACGGCAGTTTATGCAGAAAAGGTATCACAACCACAATTTGGTAATACAACTACTGGGAAAGAAAAAATAAACCCACATGCTAAAAAGAGAGCAGGATATAATGAAGTACTTAAAAACAATCCAAATTCAGAAAATTCACAGATCCCAAGGCTGAATACAACAGCAGAAGAGATGCTCCTCATACAAGCCGAGAAGTTTGACTTAATACTACAACAAATGAGTACCCTAATTAATCTCATAACAACTCTAGTTACACAAATGTCAAAATGACTTCCCTCAAGATAGTGACGTGGAACCTAGATGGTCTATCACCCAATCTAGAAGAGGTAGAAGTGTTACTAAAATCTCACAACATAGACATCTTGCTAGTGTCTGAATCTCACTTAACTGACAATAAGACTGTTACCATTCGTAACTACAATATCTACGCCGTTAACCATCCAGACGGCACTGCACATGCAGGTGCGGCCCTAATTATAAAATCAAGTGTCAAACACCATGAACAGCCACAGTTTAGGAAAGCCCACATACAAGCTGCCACCGTGGCAGTAGAAGACCGAAATTACATGTTCAATGTATCCGCGATATACTGCCCTCCAAAGCACAATATAAAACAAGAACATTACGAAGAGCTCTTTAACACACTTGGAAAGCGGTTTATTGTCGGGGGAGATTGGAACGCCAAACATGTTCACTGGGCCTCCAGATTAACTAACACAAGAGGAAGAGAACTTAAGAAAACCATTGAAAAAAATAACCTCGCAACTATATCAACTACGGACCCGACCAACTGGCCTACAGACCCCAAGCGGCTTCCTGATGTCATCGACTTCTTTGTAACAAAGGGACTTTCCGGACTTTCTTACGACATACACACATGTTTGGATTCGGACACTAATCATGTCCCAGTAATACTTACCATCGGTACTACTGTTCTAAAAATGGAAAGCAATCCCAAACTGTACAACAAACACACTGACTGGAATGCATATCGGGAGCTCGTGCATGATAAAATTGACTTAAAAATCGATCTGAAAACTGAGACGGATATCGATGATGCTGTGCGGCACTTAACATCCGTCATCCAAGAAAGTTGCTGGATGACTACACCTGAAGCCACCAACCGTCCCCCACAGAGTAAAACGTATTCGGAAACCATACGGCAAAAAATATGTGAAAAAAGGAGACTCCGGAGAATATGGCACATCAGTAGACACTCTAGTGACAAGACGTTATTAAATAAGGCTGCTCGAGAACTTAAAGAACTAATCTCTGAAGCAAATAATGCTGCCTTAGACACCTACTTGGAAGGGTTAACAGCCACAAAAGCAACCAACTACTCTCTATGGAAAGCCTGTAAAAATCTAGATCGACCATTATATCAAAAGCCACCCCTTCGCACTTCCAACGGTAGGTGGACTAGAACCAGTCAGGACAAATCTGAGGCCTTCGCACAACACCTAAGCCAGGTATTCAAACCAAATGAACCTGGACCAGAAGCAGATGAATCGCAGATAGACGAAACGCTCAATCAAGACCTACAACTCGACCTACCTTTAAAACTTGTAAAGCCCAGAGAGATCTATAAAAATATTAAGGAACTGCAGAATAACAAAGCACCAGGATACGACCTTATAGACAAGAAGGTACTTGAAGAATCACCTCGGAAAGTAATTGTGCTCCTTACCATGATTTTTAACGCCATCCTGAGAGTCGGATACTTCCCAGATCTCTGGAAAGTATCACAAGTTATCATGATCCACAAACCTGGTAAAGCGATGCACGAAATCACATCATACAGACCTATAAGCCTTCTGCCGATAATGTCAAAGTTGCTCGAAAAATCTCTATTGCACAGAATGCTGCATGTGCTAAATGAAAATTCGGTTATACCGGACCACCAATTCGGATTTCGGAAAGAACATGCCACCATAGAACAAGTTCATAGAGTGTGCAGGACAATAAGGAAATCACTAGAAAAAAAAGAGTACTGCTCGGCTGTATTCCTTGATATACAACAAGCCTTCGACAGAGTTTGGCATAAGGGATTGTTGTATAAAATAAAGTCGAAACTACCCCACACATTCTATAGTGTTTTGAAGTCCTATATCTCTGACAGAGTTTTCCAGGTGAGAGAAGGTGATTGCACATCGGCATTTTATGAAATATCCGCAGGAGTACCACAAGGATCTGTACTTGGACCTATCCTCTACATACTCTTTACATATGACTTGCCTCAGAGCCCAGATGTTACAGTTGCTACCTTCGCAGACGACACAGCCATTCTCGCCTCAGATAAATGTGCAGTGCAAGCCTCCCTGATATTGCAAAAGATCTTGAAAGAAATCGAAGAATGGTTGGTGAAATGGAGAATTGCCGCTAGTGTAACCAAATCAGTGCACGCAACATTCACCCTCCGGAAGGAAGATTGTACTCCAGTAACACTAAATGGCACACAACTACCCCACCAAAACGTAGTGAAGTATTTGGGCATGCACCTAGACCGTCGTTTTACATGGAAAAAACATATAGAATCAAAAAGAGACGAAGTAAATCTAAGATATAGAAATCTCTACTGGCTACTAGGGAAACACTCAAAACTGTCGCTCGAAAGCAAGACACATGTGTACAATACAGTGCTAAAACCAATCTGGACATACGGAATTCAATTGTGGGGATCGGCCAGTAACTCAAACATATTAAAAATCCAACGAGTACAAAACAGCATCTTAAGGCAAATGACAAACGCACCCTGGTTCCTCAGAACAACAGAGGTCCATGAAACTTTAAACGTGCCAATGGTAGAACAGGAGATAGAACGCCATAGTGCTAACTATAAACTGCGACTGCAAAAGCATCCAAATGAACTTGCGGGTCAACTCACTATTCCTGAAACTATACGTCGTCTCAAAAAGCGACGGGACTTGTACGATTGAGACAACAATATTGCAAAATATAAAAAAAAGGGCGAACTCCACAGGGAGTGGACCCTCAATGCCACGAAACAGTCACCCCATCTGCTTATAGTCACCATGACTGATTGCATGATAATTGTGAACAAAAAAAAAAAAAAAAAAAAAAAAAAAAAAAAAAAAAAAAAAAAACTTTATTGGTCGTGCCTTTTTTATAATACAAACATATTTAGATGATTTTTCCATTTGACGTGTACGATTTTGGAGGAGGGGGGGGGGGGGTCATGTCTCCTATGACTCCTTTCGTACGGAGCCGTGCCTGATGTGGTGTTTATGTGAGCAGGAGTGCAGCCTGTCCCCGCTGCCGGCGGGGCGCGGCGCGGGCGGCTGGTCGCCGGCGGGCGCGCGCGTGTCGGAGCGCCACCAGCTGTACGTGAAGCCGCTGACGGAGCCCCCGCCCACCGCGCACCACCTCACCTACCGGTTCAGCCGGAGCCCCGCTAAAGTAAGCTTTATGAAACTACACTTTTGTAGCCTGAAGTGTCAGCCGCAACCCCGCTATGGTTACCCTTTTCAAATATAAAGTAGTTTTAATAAACATGCCCTTTTTAACCCCCGATCAAATAGAAGGAGGGTGGGTTGTTTGACTTCAATATCTGCTGCCTGTTTGTGTACCGATCTCGCTGTGATTTTTGAAGTGAAAACTTCTTTAGGCGCGCCTAGGCATATTTTTCGTGGGGTGTAAATTGGATTCTACCGTCCCGCTCGGGTATGATAAGAAATTTTCGGGTAAACTCGGGACCTTGGCTATTGGGCATCTACAAATGCGTCACTGGGAAATGCTGAAAGGGCGTGGCCTCCCCATCATGGCATGGCCATCTAGAAATGCGTGAGCCAATGGGAAATGCTGACGCATTTCTAGATGGGCATGCCATGATGGCGAGGCCACGCCCTCCAGGTACACCCGTGTAGTTTCCAAGGTAAGCTATCAAATTCTGAGTTATGAGTTTTCACTTCTATCGGCAGTTCCTATGACTGCCAATTTTTTTTCATTTAAAAGCCAGTTTTCTTGCGGTGGTTCTTAGTTTTATGTTTGTTTAGTATCGATTCAAGATGGCCACAAAATGGAGGATAAAATATTTTTTCACAATCTCCCGCAATATGGGTAATGAAAGGGCTTGACAAGTAGAATACTATGAAAATGTGTTAAAAATTGGTGATTTGTAGTAAGATGACTGTTTTGTCCAGGATCTTCACGCGATAAACACGCTGGTGTCGTCGGAGGTGGGCGGCGCAGCGTTGGGCGCGCGGCGCGGCGCGGCCGGCGACGCGGACTCGGTGGTGAAGCGCGCGCGCTACTCCGCGGCTGGCGTGGCGCGCAAGCTGCAGGGACTCATGAGCGACCGGCAGGCGTTATAACTGTAAGTATACCCACTGAGCCAGAGTACAGCAAAACAGCATTGGCGGAGAGGACCGGAATAGTTTAAAATATCGGGAAAACCAATTAGATTAGCCTAGCTACGCGGAGAGGGACGGGGCGGTGCGGCTCAATCACGCGCATTTTATTTGCGATTTCGGCGATGCGAACAGGCAAAGCAGCTCCGCTCTACCTCCGCCCCACTTCAGTGGAAACACTCACCTCTTTCCACAACTCAGCCCCGCTCCATTCCGTCTCAGTGGAAACTTACCCTTACAGTAATAAGAAAGTCTGGTTTAGTAGGAAGAACGGCAACTGCCGATCCAGAGCCCCTAGATCGAATCCCACGCCCCAAACTTTTGTTATAAATTTGACATCGATGTCTGTCTGTGTCTGTGGCACCGTAGCTCTCAAACGGACAGACAGATTTCAACGCGGTTTTTTTTATTTGAAAGCTTAGTTCCATGCAGTGGTTCACAGCTATGTTTGGTTAATATCAATTCAAGATGGCTGCCTCCACAAAATGACGAATAAAATGTTTTTTCGTAACCTCCCTCAATATGGGTATTGAATGAAAGGGTTCGACTAGTAGAATACTATACACTAACTAATTTCGAATCCAAGATGGCCGCCACTACAAAAATGGCGAATTACATTTTGTTTTTCGCTGCTTCCTCAAAATGGGTATCAGATGAAAGGGCTTGACTAGTAGAAAACTACAAATTTCAAATCAACGTAGTCAGGGGTAAATCAAAATTTTTAATTTTGTGGTTGTACTTGTCAAAATAATTAAATTACTTAATAAGAACCTCTCATCTTTTCTTTTTACCATCTGGAGAGCTCAATATCGGAATGATACAATTGTGTACTATTTGACTATTCCAAATATGACAGTGTGTTGATTAATAAATATAGGACACTCACAATCAATAACCTTGTTGTACACGTACGCATTGCAGCCATTACATTAATTCTCAGTCACCTATGCTTATAATATTAAATGCATTTATTTTAATTATATTTTTCTCTTTTCCAGATATGATGAAACCGTCCAATTTGGAAAATTCGAGTCTTGATTAAACATTTTAGTCATTTTTACGTCATTTCGAATTGTACCAAAAATGCTTTCAGCTCTCTAGCCACTTCTTTCCGCTCGTAAAGCTAATTTTTTTTGACGTATTTAAAAAAACATATTGGTTGTTGCACTTTACCCCAAACTCGCTCAATACTACTAAAATATCTATGATTACATGTTAAGGACTGGTCTGGACTGGTTTTTCTTGACATTTTTTTTTATCCTTACATGGTCCATGTATATTTTCAATTCAGTGGTGTTCTTGAGAGTTGAATTGGTGGTAACTACAGCAAAATTAAATTGAACGTTTTTTTTTCTAAATTTAGCTGGACTTGTTCCAAAATTATATTGATATTGGTGCTAAGTATGTTGAGATGTAGCTAACGAGAGAATGTATGCCTTGAGAATAAGCCCCTCGGAAGAGTTATACTCACTGAAAAAGAAGCATATTGATCTCATTTCTTTATTTATGTCCAATGTATAGTATTGATATGCCATACCTTGAAAGTTGCTCATTGGTAACATAATTTTTAAGTTATATTATAAACAAGTCTAAGAAGGCTGTGTGGAATGAATTGGTTCATATATTGTGTGGGGTCGTTGTGTCTTGTGTTCACACAAGTTTTATTTATATTTAAGCATGTATGTATGTTGTAATCATTTAGTGATATGCTCCACTTGTATTACTTATGTACAGTACTACTCAGATCACCTGTACTTACCTGACAAGAGTATTGTACTATATAATTGTTTTATTTTGGAGACACCTTAAAATTTAGAAAGTCATTTTGTCAAGTCCAATATCATTTTTGTATAGTAACTGGTCTTTTTTCCTCAATATTTTATTTTATCACATAAAAGGTGTCCATAATTGTGTGAATAGCACACCCTTGTGCTCTTAGTAGGTACAGAGATTGTGTAAGGCTGTATGTAGGGAATTACTCCAAACCCATCTAGGGACTTGCTCTATCTTACAAGCAGGTCTCAGTGTATTCCTGTTTGAATGTCGCAGCAATTATTGACATAAGACAGGTATATGTGGTAGGATGAAACCAGAAAATCCTACCAAGACTTATGTATTTTAACCTATTTTCATAAATAAAAAAATCATTATAGGTATTTCTTACCTAAATTAAGTTCCTTGTAATCTTTTTTTTGTTTTAATCAGAAGGTATTTTTATCTTATGTTTTGCTTCCATTAATTTTATATTGTTTAGTTTTAAGTGATCACAAAAGAATTAAATCAATTTTCGACAAAACTAAAAACTTTCTCAAATCTAAATTAATGATTGTATATTTCGGACGTAACCATTTTATCATGTATGGTAGATTTTTAGTATTAGGTTAAGATATAAATAAAAAACGTTGTACTCTATCTTATTCTTTTATTGGTATATAATTATCCTATAAGAAATAAGCTACTACTTAAAGATAACTATAAAATACATCATCAGTCATTTGTGTTTCGAAAATTGCAGAAGGGATCAGGCTTATAACCAAAAGGGAATGTGGACATGTTACGATGGAAAAATCTGTCCGGAAAATCGTCATAATTGATATCGATTTTAAACAATTTCAAATTCTCTAATCAAATTAATAGGTTCACTGTTACACTTATTATCTTAGCGTTCAAGCAAGCAAGCACGCTTCATAGTAGACCGCATCGCGTAACATCCGGCGAGATGGCGGTCAAGTGTAAACTTATAATACTATTATTATTAAGTTCTAAAAACAATATTATTTTTTTATTGAGAAATCAAATTCTGTTGTCAGAAATCATACAGAATTATGTATGAGAAACAATGAAAACTAAGCCAAAACTGATACATTGTACGCATTATCACAAAAGGTCAGGGTTGCACCCGTACATACGCAGATGTTGCTCGCTGCGCCAAAGACGTGGTCGCGAGCGCAGACTCCGCTTCCGAAATGCGGCGAAACTTCAATCAGGCCTCAACTAGCTGTACCACAAGTCAACCCGTAATAATAATTTATACTATAACATAGGTTTAATTAATCCATTTATTTACGTTTACTATTATACGGTGATATATCTATAAAATGTTGCTAACGTATTTGTTCTTATAATTCAGAGAGACAAAACCTGTAATTACATGCTATTGTTGGTAGCAACTAGCAACACGCCTGCCAATTCCGACACAGTGCTACGTCGCTATTCGAACATGAAGTCAAATCTCCACCTAGCCACACCCCGGACACTCGAGTAAAATTCCATACAAACGCCGCTGTCCAATTACCTACTGTTCACACAACTATGCAATGTAGTACAGACACACGCATGTGTGTGTGCGTGCGTTAGTTATAACTAACGCACGGGCTACCTACTGAATTGTGTTATTGAATAGTTGTGCCCCATAAGTTCACTTGGTGAAGTAAAGTGGTTTACAATCTTTCTCTAATGTTGAGTTACATCAATAGATATAGCCGCGTAAAATCAAAACGCAAACGATGATAGATACCTAAGTAGATATCTATTTCTGTTAATAGGTACAAAGTCGCATATTATTTTACACTTACCCAAGAAAGAAGGTTTATTAAAGCACATGCATTATCCATATAAAAATCAGTGGCGACCAGAACTGTCCGCTTGTGATACTAAATTTCACAACACAGTAATATCCCATTACACATTTTTAATTGCACTCAACAATGCATTGAACCACATTCACTTTATAATACATTAAGGCACACTGCAATAAGTAAACTTTAATTATTCACAAATACGCCAGCAAACAATGAATTACATAAACATGTTTAATATGATTGTTCAAAACAACAGAAAAGTTTACGCTTCACGTTTTATGACAACAACAAATTATGATGCCGACTGCCAGTGTTACTAGTTCCGGATTTTATTTTCTCCTAATTAGGTACGTTTTTATGATAATAATTTACAAAATTAATTATACATTATTATGTTATCAAACTTTTAGGAAACACATATACGTAGTAGACCAATTACGTTATATCACATGGATACAACATCCCAAACAAAAGTCAGGTAGGTACATGATTATTATAAAGTGATATCTTACCTTATCTGATATATTATACTTCCTTAGATGCTTATAGATTAATTAATTATGATTTCAATTTTTTTAACTACAGCTTTATTTCTTGACAGTAACATTGAAGCAAACAACCTAACAACTTAATACTTTGTGAATTTGTCAAGTTCATTTTATGTTTTTATTGAGCCTTTTTCATGCATTTCTTTTTTAGAGTAGAATTGACGAAGTAATTAGTAATTACTGAAAACTACCTATGATACGTTATCACTAATTTTCGATTTTCTTTAGAAGTTATTTTATGATAATATCCACTAAATGTAAACACACATGTCAAAGATAGTATTCAATTTCGCCAAAGGCGTAGTTTGTTATGCGTGCGCGTCAATGTTTCATTGAGTAGGTATATGATCTACGTTATCGCAGCATCATTTTTGATTAAATGTTTCATAATGAAACATTGGGGTTCACATTGGCGAAACTGAGAATTATCTTTGATAAATTTGCCTCATCTAAATAAACTATTATCAGTTTTAGTAAATATTCACTAGGTTGGCCACACTGTAGTGGCCGAGTTAAGGCCTGTTCACACCGGAACGGTATTCGCTACCGCTGTGGGTAGCGGTAAATACCGCGCGGGTAAGCGAATACCGCTCCGGTGTGAACAGGCCTTAAGTTACGAACTTTGAGGTAAAAAATATTAAAACTTACGTTATTTATATTTAACCTTAGGAAATTTAAAAAAGCTTTTATTCTTGTCCCGTTTAGTTGACGGACAGCCGTAAACAGCACAGCAACCCACCATGATAATATTTTCTTAGAAATTAGATGTTGGATACCAGCCCTTCGTTGAGTGCTTCTCGTGTACTTCAGGGGGAGGAAGCTTGACATTGGCGGGGGGTGGGGAGTGTCCGTTCTATCTATATTATCTATTCTATGACCTAGCACTGCACCGCGCTCGTCATCCATAGATGTAAGATTACTTATCGTCGTAAGCATATAATAAGCACTATATCAAACAAAACTTGAATGTCCAATAGAAAACTATTGGTTGAAATTACTAAATGAAATTAATTTACCAAAACGTATTTATACCTAAAGCCTAAACTCACACCAAAGAAACAGCGACGCGCAGCGCAGCGACGAGGAGTTTTATTGTGATACGATTTAAAACTTTACTTTGATTGACTTAATACATAGTATCGCTTGATATACGATATGATAATGCGGAGTGCTCGAGAAGTTGCGGGCGGGCGCGCGACACTTCAAATTTGCCAAGCAATACTATGTATTATAACAACGACAATAAGGTTCTAAATCGCAGTACAATGAAACTGCTCGTCCCTGCGCTGCACGCCGCTGTTTCTTTGGTGTGAATTGAGCGTGAATGTTTATATAATTTTGCGCTTGCGTCTATAGGTTGTAATTATCTGAAATAATAGTGGTAGGACTCTTTGCAGAGTCCGTCTGGGGAAGTACCACAACTTTGCCAGTTATTCTACCGTCAAGCAGTGATGCGTAAACATTACTGTGTTCCGGTTTGAAGGGCAATGTTTCCAGTGAAATTACAGGGCATGGAGATGAAACATCTTATATCTCTGGGTGATGAGTGCAGTGCGGTGCGGTGCTAGGTAATTATTTGGGCTCTTCATGTTCCAATAGCTGCGTGTCATTGTGTTGTTATGTGGCAGGCATGTTGCTTACCATCAGGCACATGTCGTGCTCGTCTCCTCACTCTTGACTATAAAAAAAAAGTTAACTACATTGATCATCATCAAAAGTATGTCCTCAAGTAGGTGAGGTGATAGAAGCTAGCCTACACGAGGTCGTCGTCGGAGTCGCGGTCGGACGCGAGCGAGCGCTCGGGTCAGGTGGCGCGGCCCTTGCCCTCCTTGATCGCGATCACGTAGCGCTGCGCCACGCGCTCGGGCGGCGAGTATCCGTCCGCGTACGACGAGTCCTGCGAAACAGACACGAATCACCATCAGCCATGTCGAATCAAGAACTGATAACCGCTAGGGTAGACGTTCTAGAGTGGAGACCGCGTGCTGGCAAGCGTATAGGCATCCTTGCGACAAAACGTCGCAGTTCGCTTCTAGTGGCCGGAACCAGTTACTAAACGCTGACACAAAACAGTGATACGCGCCACTCGCGCGATACTCCACCCCTCTCTCCCTTCGTTTCAATTATTTCTTCTACGATGTTTTTATTAGAAGCAGCGCGATTACACCTTCGTTTACGTTAGGTTGGGTTAAAATAAAACCGGCCAAGTGCGAGTGGGACTCCCGCACGAAGGGTTCCGTACCATTAGCAAATAAACGGCGAAAACCTTTTTCGACATAAGGCTTTATTCCGAATTTTGTATACATAGACTTTTTCAGTGTCCGCAGACAGGCTCTCAGCCAAAAGCTTTATTAAAATTTTGATTTTAGGTTATGCTTCTAACGACGAATTCGATACCGCGTGTTAGTCTACTAGTGGCGCCTTCTAGTTTGCTTGGGACGGACTAATCGAGCAAGAAACGGTAAAAAATCAAGTTTGTTGTATGGGAGCCCCCTTATTCATTTTATTTTAGTTGTTATAGCGGCAATAGAAATACATCATCTGTGAAAATTTCAACTGTCTAGCTATCACCGTTCTTGAGATACAGCCTGGTGACAGACGGACGGACAGCCAAGTACCAGTAATAGGGTCCCGTTTTTACCCTTTGGTTACGGAACCATAAAAAGTAGTAGCCACCGACAAGTGGTTCATCATCGAACACCGGCCACAAGTAGGTAGGTATCGCTCGCGCGCTTCAGATATTTTTGTAGACTATATATAGACTTCTAGCTTGTCGTGGCGGTGTTAGTGGCTTTCGGATGTGGCTCGTGTGCGATCCTCAATAACCCGTTTTCTATTACGTAGTCTTAACTGAGCGGTGAGTGGCAGTTAAGTGCGCCGGTGGGGCGTAGCAGCGTCTTGTAAGGCCTGTACCGAGTGGCCGCCACCCGACACACATAAATGCGCCGCGGTTTAAAACTTATAAAAACTCGTGTGAACTGCTTGTCGCTGGCCACCAGTGCCTGTGTTCGGTGGCTCGCTTGCGCCGAGTCATACTAACTATTCTAACTGTTACATGGAGGTTTGCACTTGACCGCCATCTCGCCAGACGTTAAAGCCGGGTCACACAGAGGCGATCCGATAGCGATCCGATACCGAGTATGGGATCGCGCCCGCTTGCTGTGTGTCAGGTTGCATACAAATTCGAACATTACAAAAAATCCCGTCTCGGATCGCTATCGCTATCGGATCGGCTCTGTGTGACCCGGCCTTAAAGCGACGACGAGATCTGCGATGGAACGTGCTTACCTAGAAGAAGCCGATGGGCGCATACAAAAGAAACTAACCACAAATACGCATAATACATGGCTCAGCCACGCGCCTCTTGCTGATCACGTAAGGGTCACGTCACGTCTTCTGCTCCTATCTAAATGCATGTTACCAATAAAGAATCTGAACCTGAACTGACCTCAAACAGCACTTCATACGGCTCGGCGGCACTAGCGGGCAGCCTGTTGACCACAGCTCGGTAGAAGCAGGTGGTCTGAGGGTACAGAGCCATCACCACGGCGCCTTTAGGGAAGAGCGCGTGCTCGTCCGTGCGAGGGTCGGCGCGCATCAGCGGCAGAGGCACCACGCGACGCTTGCTGAGCACGTGACGGTTCTTCTGCTCCTCGTCAATGTCGTCCACTTCGTATTTACCTTGGGCGGGCAACCAACTCACTACCTGTAACAAAATTTTTAGCTTTTAATAACTTTGAGAATAGACCAGTTTGGTTTTTCTCTTTATCTTTGTATTCTTATAAATATTTTTAAACTGAAAATTATTTTAGCCCGTTAGGCACTTTTTGTAGGGGAAAATGTTAAGGGTCACCGTTGTGCTTATGCCGAGTTTAAAGTATGTTTTCAACACCAGAAAACAGTCTGACACTTTTTGTTACAAATATATTTTTTATTAAATCGACCTTTTTTATTGTCGAATGGTTGTAACGAGTTTTGAGCAAACAACAATGTACCTTTTCGCATCAATGTTCGTATGATAGGCAAGACTAAAAAAACTAATTAGTTCGTCATTTAGACTATGGAAAATGACCATTGCTAAAAACTATTGAAGGTACCTACGAGTACCTACACGTATTTTTTGTTTCACAAACAAAAAATTACTGAGATACAGTGTTTAGAAGTGCTAACGTGCAGCGGCAGCGTTTACGGCGCGCTGACTCCCACTATGCCTAGTTTATAATAGAACTAACTTCAGCCAAGATCCAGTTCTCTTCCTTCTCCGACACCCGCACGAGCGCCGCGACGTGCCCTGCGGCGGCGGCGCGCTGACTTCTACTATACCTAGTCTATTAACAGCTGATCCGGCGATCTTCGTACCACTATAGACAAATAACCTAGATACCTACCGACTGCAGCGCCATCTGCCGGGCGATTTGTGAATCTAAACCATCGAGGGCGCCACTCAAACGCATAAAAAATTGGCAGTTATAGGAACTGCCGATAGAAGTGAAAACTTATAACTCAGAATTTTATAGTTTACTTTGGAAACTACACGTATGTAACCGGAGGGCGTGGCCTGGGCATCATAGCATGGCCATGTAGAAATGCGTCAGCATTTCCTATTGGCTGATGCATTTCTAGACGGCCACGGCATGATGCCGAGGCCACGCCCTTTCAGCAGTTGCCATTGGCTGACGCATTTTCAAATTACCAATAGCCATGGTCCCGAGTTTACCCGAAGATTTCTTATCATACCCGAGCGTGACGCTAGAATTCAATTCACACCCCACGAAAAATCTGTCTAAAAGCGCGCCTGCGCGCCATAAGAAGTTTTCACTTCAAAATACTTGGGAGGTGTCAAGGGACATTCTGATGGAACGAAGTTGTACAAAATATTGCAACTCTTTACTGTTTCTGTTGCCCTGGTACTGGCACC
This sequence comes from Ectropis crepuscularia, assembly GCA_963693475.1. Classification (NCBI taxonomy): domain Eukaryota; kingdom Metazoa; phylum Arthropoda; class Insecta; order Lepidoptera; family Geometridae; genus Ectropis; species Ectropis crepuscularia. The sequence continues at coordinate 9,898,886 of OY856357.1, read as the reverse complement.
TAGGGGCAAACGCAACTCTTTTATATTTCTGTTGTCCTGGTATCTGGAGATAAACGCTGGGCTGTTGGAGGTAGGTAATCGAAACTCTTTACTGTTTCTGTTGCCCTGGTACCTACCTGGCCGTTTTTACCGAGTTTACCCGAAGATTTCTTATCATATCCGAGCGTGACGATTGATGAATCCATTTCACAGCCCACGAAAATTCTGTCTATAACGCGCCTAAAGAAGCTTTCACTTTAAAAACAATACACAGTCACACACATGTACAGTAGAGTTGTATAAAAATGTAGAACTGACATCAGCTAAGATCCAGTTCTCCTCCTTCTCCGAGACTCGCACGAGCGCCGCGACGGCGTCCCCGGCGCGCACGACGTGGCCCGCGTCGGCCGGCACCGCCCCGCACAGCTGCAGCCGCGCTGACTACTACTATACCTAGTTTACAATATTACTACCTGACCCGGCGAACTTCGTTCCACTATAGACGAATAACCTAGATACCGACTGCAGCGCCATCTGCCGGGCTGTTTTTTTAAATCTAAACCAAAGAAAACGCATACAAAAAAAAAACATTCAAATCGGTTGAGGAGGAGTTCAGTGACACACATGTACAGTAGAATTGTATAAAGATGTAGAACTGACCTCAGCCAAGATCCAGTTCTCCTCCTTCTCCGAGACTCGCACGAGCGCCGCGACGGCGTCCCCGGCGCGCACGACGTGGCCCGCGTCGGCCGGCACCGCCCCGCACAGCTGCAGCCGCGCTGACTACTACTATACCTAGTTTACAATATTACTACCTGACCCGGCGAACTTCGTTCCACTATAGACGAATAACCTAGATACCGACTGCAGCGCCATCTGCCGGGCTGTTTTTTTAAATCTAAACCAAAGAAAACGCATACAAAAAAAAAACATTCAAATCGGTTGAGGAGGAGTTCAGTGACACACATGTACAGTAGAATTGTATAAAGATGTAGAACTGACCTCAGCCAAGATCCAGTTCTCCTCCTTCTCCGAGACTCGCACGAGCGCCGCGACGGCGTCCCCGGCGCGCGCGACGTGGCCCGCGTCGGCCGGCACCGCCCCGCACAGCTGCGGCGCGCGCTCGCCGACGCGGCCGACGTGCAGCGGCAGCGTCTGCGCCGCGCTCAGCAGCATCTTCATCAGCGCGCCGCAACCGATCGTCTCCTTGTTTCCCGCGTGACGTGCCTACCCACACAACGCAACCATTGTGAACATTACTATACCTCATTCCAAATTTCTGTGAATAAAAGGTAAACAAACCAATGTCACTCTCAATATGACAGACCAGCATTTCTCAACCTTTGTTTTACAAGATAGTTTGTAGTACCTTTCATTGCTTGCCCTTTTAAATTTTCGTCGCAAAACAAGGCTAAATGTATGGATATCATAACACCCAAATATATGTTCCCACTGCTGGGACTTGGAACAATCAACACATTGCCGCTGTAAAAAATCGTCAGACACAATAATCTGCAATAGCTGAACATCTGATTGATGCTAAAACTGGTCATTGGATCGAGATCCACGACCCAAAAGTTCTATCTACCGAATGTCATTACTACGCAAGAATGGTTCGGGAAGCATTGGAAAATAAAAAACATAGGTATATATTTCAACTACGACGCGATGACCACGATGCCAATAACCGAAAACTACCCGGTTTACGGTTATCGGCGTCGCGGAATCCTCTAATAAATAAATGTGTGCATAGCGCACTGAGTTTGGAGAAACCTGATATGGTTAGTGTTGTGTGTAGTGTTGGTCACCCTGCGATTTATGAAGCCCAAATGAGGGTAGATGGAGATCCTCCCATTTCATAATGTACATTTATTTCCCCCACGTAAAAAAAGGAAAGGCAAAGCATTTGAGTTCGGAGAAGAATGTAACACTAGAACCAGTGACTTAGAAAAGTAATTTAGATGTTTCCTTATATGAAAACGTTCATTTTATTTTTAACAATAATTAAATCTCGTTCAAATTTTCCTCGTATTACCCAAAACTGATCATAACACTATGATGTAATATTCTGGAAACACATACAAAAGTTTCGTTCAAAATAACACAAAATTTATGGCATTTTAGAGTGAAAATTATACAAGCTTTTGATAGTAAACAGCGTAATTTGGAACACGTATTTAGAGGTTCGCGATTTTCTCGTAACTCGTTACGACACAAGAAACCATTTTCTCGGAGTTCTTTAATATTCAAGATATTCAAATATTACCAATACAAGTCAATAATTAAAAAAGAAACAGACGTCAATTTAAGATCCCATTGCAATAAAAATCAAATAATACATTACATTAAAATCAAATTACATTACAATTAAAAATTCCAAATTAATGACAAAAATAAATAGAGTAAAATTAATCCATACTTGAATATAATGGAAATGGGCATTTTCACAATATGGGCATGAGAGGGGTATGTTAGAAAAATAGGCGCGTTCTTAAGAGCGCGCCTAAAGACAGAAAACGCAAAAAAGGTCATTTTCGACGCCCCTCACCGTCGTTAAGAAAGATAAAACTATAACAATAAAAATATTGACGTGTGGGTACAACCAAGGAGAAGCACAATGACCGAATAGAATTTTAAAAATAGATCAGATTTTTTTACAATAAAAAAATAAAAATGACACCGAAAAAACCCATTTTAATTCGAGTACTCGAAATTATCAGCGATGACCCTACATTATTTTTCCCTAATAAAATGTCTAATTTTACGCTCTACTTAAGTAACCGAATAGTTTTTAGAATTTATGTTCAATTTTTGCGTAATTAAATAAAACTTGGTCAAAAACTGACTCCCGAATTCAAATTAATTTCCACTCTAAACTGTGTCATGCTATTCTCGACTTTATGCGTACCAGGTTAGATATTAAATAGACCTTTGGGTCCTGGTCAGTTGTCGGGCAACGCTCGATGTGGAAGGTTGTTTACGGACGCTCTGTCAGGCAAATGCGTGCGTGAATTAAAAAAATGGGATGAAAGGATAATGCGATAAATAAGTTTTATGCGAAAAAAGAGAACTAAACGTAAACATTTTGGAATTTTAGTCAGGTACTTAATGTATGTTTTAGTTAGGTAAGTCAAATTTTGTTTTGGAATAGGTTTGTAGTATGTACAATAATAGGTAAAAAAGTAGGTAGGTATCTATTATTGTTAAAAAAATAAGTTTAACAACATTGTTTTTAATAAATTTTAAAAATTCAATTTAATAAAAGAGCAATCTGTGGTAGTATATGCAAAAACCCAAACAAGTCATTGTGTACATAATAAATTTTGTATGATGAATAAATTAATAGTTTTAAGTTTTAGTGACAATTGAAACAAACGATCAGAAAATATTTATGAATTGAAGTCTGCGGAAAATAATGTTTTAAGTATTTTTTTAACATAAACTTTTCAGATTAAAGAAATGCAAACTTGATGAATATGTTTATCAGCAGACGATCCATCGTGGCACGTCTGCTGAGCATTAGATCTATTAAAATATGGAGAAAGGAGAATGTATATTTCATGGTAAACTTTCCAGCATGTGTCTTGATGTATATATGTTTGGTTAACCCTGTACTCGTTTGAAGAAAACTCGTGGAACGGTCCGTACGTGCCGGCTAGATCATTATCACATATTCACAGTGTTTATTAAATATTATATTATATTATTATATATTTGTTTTATTATTATTTATTTGTATTATTATATATCTATATGTATATATCACCAGAAAGCCCTTGAAATATAGTTTACTATCATATTAACTTCTAGTTACTTACTACATTAAATAATCCTACCACGAAATGCAAAGTTTACATATTACGCCCGTTGTAAAAAAGCTTTGGATTTTACAGCACTAATAAAAGAACACAACACACAATAGTACATTATGATATAAGTGCGCTAAGTTGATAATTACAGCCGAGGCGATATTGCTAGCTCGAGCCGTAGGCGAGAGCTATAATTAGCAGAGGCTAGGCCCTTTCAGCATTTCCCATTGGCTGGCATATTTCTTGTTCACCGATTAACAATGCGCGCGCATCAGCGCTTTTTTTAAAGCAAGGGCACTGATCCAGCTAGTATGACATTAAGACATTAGTAATAAAGTAATTGAATATTTTTGTGTTTTGTTATAAATAAATGTTGTGAGTTATGGGCAAAATTAATTAAATTGATAAATTAAATATTTCTCATTATATTTTATTTCTCATACTTAGTTAATACATAAAATGTTTACAACTTTTCTGACATAAAAACTCTTTACTAAGATTAAAAAAGGTACCGTTCGTTTTAGACGGAGCATTTTGAAACCGTGCGTTTTACATTACATTACCGCACAAGTACGTAATAAGATACATTACGATACAGAAATTGTTGCAATAAGAGACCCTTTACGAGCAAATATGTTATAAATAATATTAACTTTACCACGTTTGCCTATTATTTGCATTGCATAGTTTTTTTACTAGATTACAATAAAATATAAACCGTATTCACATTTTTCGGTTTAAAAAAAAAATGTTCTTTGTCGTGGGGCAAAATGGCGTCGGACGATCGCGACACAGAAATGGCGGAGTACCATTCGTATTTTTTATTTTTTCAGGCCAAATGAAAAGAGACGGCCCATTTTCCATGGGCATTTGCCCCACAGCAAAAGTGGAGGAGACTCCACCAAAATTGGATCATTGTATAGGATTTTAAATATAATTATATTGAGGAACTGTTAATGTTTTTATTCTGCATAGCGGGGCTTAAAAGATTTCAACTAAAACGTTGAAAAAAAAAACGCGATGTGTGAGTTTCGAACGAATCGAGCATATTTTACATTCTTGTTGGAGTCGAGTTTCGAACAAATCGGATGTTGTGTCAATTTTGTTCACTTTTTTTTTATTTTGGCGTCGCACGCCTTTTGTGTTTTCCCATATTACGTATTTCAATATTTTCAAGTTTTACTAAAAACCGTCAAAGAAGTACGTTCACGAACATGAAATAGTAATTTGTAATAACCCACCTAATAATTATATTGCACATTGCCACTCGAAAATACACAAGTTAAAGAAAATAATACAACGAGGCGACATGTTTTTTTCACATTGGCGCCAAAACTAGAATGTCGCCATCCGGGCAAAATGACACAAGCACGTTCACTTTACGTAAACGTCAACAGAAGAAAAAAAGAGAAAAAACATTGTTGGCTTTAGGTACAGTCATTAAAGTACTTTTAATCACACCAATTTGCAATCCCCGCTTGGCACGTTAGTTTTGAATGTACAGTTTGCATTATTTAATTAAATGTTAATTTACTTAAATAACTTTTTTAGGTCTCCGGGGCTAATTAAGTACCAAAACTTGAAACGACGTGGGGCAAAAATGAGCCGTCTCCTTTATTTCTCTTGTAATAGTGGTAAATTTCGCGTAATTGAAATTCCGAACAGGCTAGTACCAACATTATAACGTGTTAAAACGTACCTATACCTATACACAATCCGTCTTCCAATAGAGAGCTTTGCTTACGCAACTATGCTTTGCGTAAAGCACGTGAAGGGCTAATGGTGCTACGGTAATTAAGAATTACTTAAATAACTTTTTTAGGCCTCCGGGGCTAATTAAGTACCTAAACTTGAAACGACGTGGGGCAAAAATGAGCCGTCTCCTTTATTTCTATTGTAATAGTCTTTGATGAAACTAAGTAAACGAAGATAAGGTACGCTCTAATATAAAGACAGCATAATGTGCCGAAAATCTCACACAAGTATACGCAATGTGCACACAGCTTCACTTGCATCGTGAGAGACGTTTGAATGAATGACAAAGACATCATGACAAGTAGGCAGTAGGTGAAAATGAGATAGCTATACATCACATTTGTTAAGATATTTTTTTCGACAAGAATAGAAAGACATACAAATGCACTGGCGTGAAAGAGACAAAATAGCCGCAACTAACATATCGCCGGTCGTGTTGCACTCTTACGCTGTATGTATATCTGTCTCTTTTTAGAAATGGCCAATTGTAAAATTGTTTACAACAGAAAAATAATTTTAGATGTAATAATCATTGAACTGTTATGGAAATAATTAAAGATTTTGTGTACTTACGCATAAAAAGTGATACCATGGAACTTGTTCTTGGTCTTTGAACTGTTTGTGCACCTTGCAAAAGCAGAATAAGACATTATTACGGCTCATATCGGTTTTTTTTTAATTGTTAGCGAAGATCCACTCAACTTGTGGCTCCTGTTGCGACTGAGACTCAATCAGGAGACGTCACCTGATTTTACATTGAGATCGTAGATGAGCGCGTGCCGCTTCTTAGTGTTTTAAGAGTTCAATGGTAATAGTGGTAAATTTCGCGTAATTGAAATTCCGAACAGGCTAGTACCAACATTATAACGTGTTAAAACGTACCTATACATGTCACAATCCGTCTTCCAATAGAGAGCTTTGCTTACGCAACTATGCTTTGCGTAAAGCACGTGAAGGGCAAGAAAGAAATAAGTCCAGTAGTTTTGAAAGTTACTCCTTACAAACAATGTGATCTTTCTTGTTTATAAAATTGTTGGTTTAAAATTATAAATAATACTAGCAAGCTGTTGCCTGTGAATTTGTTCACTTTCTGATAGGTTTTATTTTCTCTTAGACATATTTGTATTTTTCGAAATCAACAATGGGTAGTTAAGTTATACGTAACATTAGCTATCTGGAAATTAAAATCATGTTAAGAATCCTTTCCTAAATCGAGATTGTTTGAAAAGTGTTTTCTGACACGTGACGTTTATACTTTTACAGATGTTTTCTATTACATGTATAATGTTATCACTATAGTGGGCGGGTGGGCTTCAAGTTTTACTTATTTTTGATGACATGGGGTTCGGTGTGTCTAGATGGTAATTACTTCAGCAATACTTTTTTAGAGTTCCGTAAAACGTAAAAACGGAACCCTGATAGATTCGTCATGTCTGTCTGTCTGTCCGTCCGTATGTCACAGCCACTTTTTGCCGAAACTATGAGAACTACACTTTTGAAACTTGATAAGTAGATGTATTCTGTAAACCGCATTAAGATTTAAACAAAAAAATTAAAAAAAAGAAAAATTAGGGTTGCCCCCCAAACTGAAAATTGAAACTCAACAATTTTTTTTTCATCAGATCTACACGTGTGTGGTGTCTATCGATAGGTCTTTAAAAATGATGTTGAGGTTTTCAAACTCATTTTCGTCTACACTGAATAATTTGCGCGAGATACACTTCCAAAGTGGTAAAATGTGTGTGTCCCCCCTCTAACTTCTAAAGAGAATGAAAAATCTAAAAAAAATATATGATGTAAATTACCATGTAAACTACCAACGAAAATTAGTTTGAACTCGATCTGATGAGTAGTTTTTTTTAGTACGTCATTAATACACTATTATTGAAATTTCGATCAAAGTTACAACGAACTACAAGAACTATATGTACTATGTATATTATGTTACTTGCTGCAACGGAACCCTTCATGGGCGAGTCCAACTCGCACTTGGCCACTTTATTTTATTTTTTACACAGATGGAAACCGATACAACCACACATTGTCTATACTTGAAAACGAAACGTATTTTCGGGTAAATAGATTGGTAAATAATCTACATGTTTGTGCTTTAAAAAAACAACAAAATATTATGTACAATGATTACAAATACTAATACCTACCTAGTTTAAATATATTTAAACCAATAACAACAACATTAAGTGAAACAACCATTAGGTAATTTGATTTCTGGTATTTTGAACTGAGGTGTTTGTTTGTTTGGCGGTTGTTAAATAGAAAAATATTACTTACATATTTATGTAAATTTCATTATTATTAAATATTTCTCTACCTAATAATTATTAGTTCTAGCATCCACATACAATGTTACCTGAATTATCCAAAAATAAATGCAGAGTACAGGTTAATCAGAAACCTAGTATACATATTTATCTAAACTCATCAATATCAGTCCACCCGTTCTTTCTTTCAACATCTTTCGTTCTTTGTTCACAATTTAGATACTATGTAAAAATATAAACTTAATAATTTTACCCACATGCGCATTCATTAGTAACTCTTACAGTATCTGTGATTTATCGTAATGTTACGTGTACTTACTGTACTTAGTTATATTATGACCTAAGGTGAGCTTAGCTCGTATCTTTCTATTAGCGCTAACGCGGCGGAATAAGAGTGACGTGGGGATGAAATCTATTCCTTTTTTCGGAATGAAAACTACTTTTGGCGGTGCGCCACATTTTTTTCCGGGAGCTGTAAGTGAAGCTGATCTGTTGCGATCCAAGATGAAAGGCTCCATCGGGTGAACTAGGGACCGCCAAGGGTACCCGAATGAAAAAGATAAAGCTGCTCTTCACTGCAGTGTCGCTGTGCTATTTTGATTTACATTTAATTTTAAAAATACAAAGTTTGATTAATGTCTTTTTTCTATTTATCCTACTAACATGGTCATGCTATTTATTATTACAAAATATATCAAATTTGCGGTTACATATTATATTATTACAGATTAAATAAATAAAACTCCTAATAAAGTGTTCACTTCTACTGTGCGGTCTAAGTGCACACATTTTTTTAAGCAATAGACTGATGCTCTTTTTATAAATGATATCGTAAAACACGCATTTATTTAATTATAAAACACGACTACATATTAAATAAATAAATGACTAAATCTTGTGATTCAGTCATATTTCGTTTTCATTTCTTTCATTCGACTGTTTTTCAATAAATGGTTTATTGTGTGTATATAGACAATAAATAAAGTGGCCAAGTGCGAGTTGGACTCGCCCATGAAGGGTTCCGTTGCAGCAAGTAACAATAAAATACATAGTACACATAGTTCTTGTAGTTCGTTGTAACTTTGATCGAAGTTTCAATAATAGTGTATTTATGACGTACTAAAAAAACTACTTATCAGATCGAGTTCAAACTAATTTTCGTTGGTAGTTTACATGGTAATGTACATCATATATTTTTTTTAGATTTTTCATTCTCTTACTTTAGAAGTTAGAGGGGGGGGGACACATTTTACCACTTTGGAAGTGTCTCTTGCGCAAACTATTCAGTGTAGACGAAAATGATTTTAGAAACCTCAACATCATTTTTAAAGACCTATCGATAGACACCCCAAACGTGTAGGTTTGATGAAAAAAAAATTTTTGAGTTTCAGTTCTCAGTATGGGGGGCAACCCTAACTTTTCCTTTTTTTAATTTTTTTTTTGTTCAATCTTAATGCGGTTCACAGAATTCATCTACTTATCAAGTTTCAACAGTGTAGTTCTCATAGTTTCGGAAAAAAGTGGCTGTGACACACGGACGGACAGACAGACAGACAGACATGACGAATCTATAAGGGTTCCGTTTTTACGTTTTACGGAACCCTAAAAACAAATTGATGTATTTTTTTAAAACATCTATGATTAATCTGAATGTTTTCATATACTGGATTTCGGGGAACGATGACCTTGAGTGATCGTAGCTTCTATCTTACTCGCGGCGACGCGGCGTATTGGAGAGGGGAAGGGCGACGCGCGGGTGAAATTTGATTTTTTCCTGGCACTAGGCCCGCTCTTAATAAGAATAATTTGATGAAAAGAAGTATAAATGTCTTGAACATTGAGAGTTTGAGAAACACAGATCAAATTGCTAGTACTTAAAATCATTTTTCTATCATCCTACCATTACTTTCTATAACTTTTAAAATAAGATAGTATATAATTATTTGATCAATACAAATCTAAGTATATGGTATTTAAGATCGCAATAAAGTCGAATCCTATTTGTGAAAAATATTTTAAGGCAATTTCATAAAAATACCAAGATTAAACAATGTTTATGTAATGGTATCACCTTTTTTTTTGGTTTGTTTTGGTTTTCTACACAGCTTGCTGGAACGCACTATAGAAGGTTCTATGATATTGAAAAACTTTCTAGAACAAATTAGCCATTAGTGCAGCGGAGCGCGCGCCGCGCTGAGCAGCATCATCAGGGCGCCACAACCGATCGTCTCTTTGTTTTGCCCGCGTGACGTGCCTACCCACACAACGCATCCATTGTTAACATTACACAGGACTCGATATTCCAAGTTAGATGATATTGACAAGTTGAAACTTTCTTAGTCAAACAATCTAGTATTTCATTGTCTCTTTGTTCCCCGCGTGACGTGCCTACCCACACAATACATCCATTGCAAATTTTACACAGGACTTGACAAAACAAGAAGGTTCGATATTGAGAAGCTCAAAGAATCTAGAACAAACTAGTCTTAGTGCAACGCTGCTCGTATGTAGGTACTACATACGTATGGCACTACAGAACCGCAAAAAGGTCACCTGATGCAACTAAAACTTAAGTTAGACTGGACTGGCCAGTTCACCTGTGAGTTTTCCATTAATTAATTGAAATTGTCTCACAACCACGTTATGTTTTATACTCGTAGTCGGTTGCGGCGCGCTGATGAAGATGCTGCGAGCGCGGTGTAGACGCTGCACTAAGACTAGTGTTCTAGATACTTTGAGCTTCTCAATATCGAACCTTCTTCGCGCGTGCGCTCTCTTAGAAAAAGGATAAGGCTAAAACTTAACTTAGGGCTCCCACACAAAACCGCGATACGATACGATGCGACACCGCATCGCAGGAACTTGCGATGCGAATGCCTGCGATGCGATTTAGTATGGCAAACCGTTGGTAACCATACCTTCAACGGTAGTCAGCCGTGTTGAACGTGTCTTTAGGAAGCGTAACATGAATCGCAAAAAGATCGTTGCACTGCTGTTATTGTTAAATAGATATGAAAGAAAAAGAAGATTTTGGGTTCATCCATTTATTACGATTATGAATGCTGATGGGAACTATTTTACTCGCCAGTATTATGGGTTGAGAATAGAAGATTTTTTTTTATTAATTTAGAATGAGCATATCTTCATTTGAAGAGCGTCTTTCTCTTTTTCTGTCTCAGAGCTGACTAAAATGGTGTCACCAAGTATGACGTAATATCGCAGGGATGCGCGATGCGAATTAAATCGGAAGTTCTTGCGATGTATTCGTGAGAATTCGCAGATATTTGCGATGCGATGCGAATTCGTGGTTATGTGCGAGAGCCCTTAGACTGGACCAGCCACATCACATGTGAGTTACCCGTGAATTAACAACCACATTAGTTTTCATGTTAAAATGTTACAATCTCGACTAATGTAAAGTGCTCATAAATACCTGAATCCTTCGTTCATTTTTTATGGTCCGTATTTCGTAAATCCGTGAGAGTGCAGCTCTGAGGAGTCTCTCTTCCTGTTCCGCAGCCGTCAATCCCGCTTTGTATGCTGTCTTTAGCTGCATTTGTTGCTATGAACACACAAATAAAGTCAGTATACCATGTGACATATTACAATGGGCCAAGAAAGATATATTATGTACTTGATAGTAAGCAGTGTTGCTTACCATCAGGTACATAGACATCAGCCCGTAACAGCACAGTCCCACACCATTATTTGAACATACTGTCTTAGCACTCCACCATGTAACATGATTTTTCTCTTTTTCCTGTAATTTCTCTGAAAATGCTTCATCCGAAGAGATTAGTAACATGTAGGATAAATCATTACATTTTACTAATCTCGAGGTTGCAACATATTTAATACTTTAATCGTTGTTTTTGCTCCACTGTTACTTATTAAATGTTATTCGAGATTTAACTTGAAATTTTTTTTTTTCTTTGTTTCTAGATCAGTGATATCCGTAAAGCTAGTTTTCATTGAACACAAGAAAACATTGCCTTCAAAACTGGAACATAGTATTTATTGCATTTTTTCTCATTACTGATCAGTGGTGAAATAACTAGCAAATATGTGTTACTTCCCCATTAAAATTTTACTAAGATTCCTATTACTACAAACCAAGTATACAAGGAGATGCACCTGGCATTATTATTCTGGCCTCATCACATCTTCCAGACACACATAGTAGAGCTGTTGCAGTGGCTAATTCTGTTCAGCATCTCAAATGGTTAAAACATGGAAATCTCGGAAGTGGTTACATATTTGGCACATGGTGTTGAGACAGTTGGCCTGTAAGCTCATGTCATTTTCAAAAACCTCTGTACACTTAGTGGACGGAATGCTTGACCAAAATGTTGGCATTTATTTGGCCCAAAATGCTTATGGCATTGTTGTTCAGGATGGTAATGCCGACAGCTTGCTGAGCATGTTTCCTATGCCATGGTGTCTTAACCATCTTAATGATCTTTAGATGTGATCTATAGATAATTATTTTGCAGTTTTGCGGTTAAGTAATTGCAGTACATTGTATACATAGTATGTAGTGCAGTGTAGTTCTCGTCAAAATTTAGTTTTGTCTGTGCAGTCAAAAATAAATTTATTAAATAGAGGTCATTAATCTGCAATTATTACCATGTATTTTTGCCTCTTACCTGTTGTGAAGAACTGGAGGAATCATCGTTAGAAGGTGGTGATTCTGCAGCTTTTTCAGTACGTAGTATATTATCAATGCACTGTTCATTGCGAGCCCTCTCAGCATCAATGTCATAGATTAAACGGTGAAGAGATCTCAAACGTTCCTATAAATTGAAATTGATACAGTAACTTTGAAATATTGCTCAAGTTTGTTATTCTCATGTATTACAAGGTATAGGTACAGTAACAAAATCAAGCCAGACACAAATCTAGTGGATGATGTAAATTTCTAACAATTAGGAATCTATTTCGGTAGAGCACTCTCTGAGTATTGCTCACACTATTTAATCGGCTTATTAATTAAGCATAATTAAAACATATTCTTTATTAATATAATTATTAATATTTAATATATTATAATTAAATTGATATTTATTATTTTTAGATAGTGACAACATGGTCAACATGTGTTTAAAAAAATGTTTGCCCAAATCAGCACAGTGCCAAATAATGTGCCTAAGAATCGAAAAATGGAGCTTACAAATCAGTCGATAACATTACACATGAACCTCTCTGATAGGCATTATCACTGGCTTTATTAGTGGAACCGAAGTCTTTTTTCTGAAAAACTTCTGGGTATGTTTCGTGAGCTAACCTACATTTTGCCAGCTTGGTATCCACCAAGCTGGCCTATGATATTCACCCTCTCCTTGTGTAGTCTTATCCCCTGAGTTCCAACATTAAGAACATAAGTAAACTGAGCTTTTTATGCTATGATTACCTGAACCTGCTGGGCAGCCACATCAGCCGTGAGCGGCATTATGTTTCCTCTGAGACAATTTCCAACTCAAGTATATTACGTGGATCCAAACGACACCCACAAAAGTCTGTACAGATAATAAAATAACCATAATTAGGTAAAATAATGTTATAAGAAACTGTATTCTATGAATTTGATTTTTAAGCTATTGCATAGCTTTTATCGTGGGCCTGGAGACCGAATCTATGAGATGCGTGAGACCACAAGAGAGAGGGATGGAAGACCGTAACGCCTGCCATCCCCATTCCAAATTCGGTCGCTCGGTCATTCCATTTTAAATCTTATTTTTACTTAGACTTACAGACTATAATTGTAATTATAATTGTTTCGGTCTTTGTAGTTAGTGTTTTTCTTATGTTTTTTAGTCGGGTTTTATTATTTTTTGAATAATTAATTTTATATATTTTTTTATGTACTTACCTGTGGCTACCTTCTTACCTTTAGTAAAGAGTTGAGTGTACATATTTTTTTATTGGTATGCAATAGCTTTACCATTTACCGCGGGAGTCCCCGAGTGCCACACGTCTTTTTTTTAATTATTTTTTTTGTACGTAGGATAAAACCTCAGCAGCTTTTAGAAACTACCTACATAACGTAAATTGTTCTCTTTTCAAAACCTAAGAATTTTAAATTTTAATGAATTTCTACAAAAGGCCGAATTTTTCAGAAAATATTTAGGTAGTATGTTAGTGTTTTTATACAAAAACCAACTATTGAAATGTTTTGAAACTATTGAATACACATAGGTAGGTACTTAGTATGAATATTAGTACAATTTCTAACTCACCAAAGTAAGGATGCTGTACCAAGACGGTCTGATCATTACCATTAGAGCTGAAATAAAATTACCCTAGGTGTGATTTCTAGGTGTTAAATTCGTTTCCAATCGCAATTTTTCGATACAATTTTATATCATAACAAAAATCTCTCTCACTTCCACAGAAAGTAACAGAGCACCACAGAACAAATACTCACGGAGCACAGACTAAGTAGAGAGCACAGACTTGGTCACAGAACAATATTAGAATATTACTCAAGAAGAATGTCAACTCCATACTTCGTAGAAAAGTGGCTCCATCTATTTGTAGCCCCCTTCAAACTTCTTTCAGTGCGCAAGGCGGGAAATTTTAAAATCTACCATTTGCGTAGGCGGGAAAATTTAAAACGTTATAGGTAAAAAGGTAGATTATAAACCACATGGAACTACAGCCCAACTAATATAAACAAAACGTACTTGCTTACTACTTGCAAGTAAGTTTTGTTTATATTAGTTAGGCTGTAGTTCCATGTGGTTTATAACCTACCTTTTCTTTTTCTTGTCTTAATATAAATTCATGGCTTGATGTGGTGTAGAAAAAAACATGTGTGTTGAGGTTTAATACATTTATTTCAATTAGGTATTTGGAAAATACAATCTTGGGACTTCAAAATGTAATCAGAACATGTACACCACTACCCATTAATAAATTAAATATTATAACAATATTTTTATAATACTCGTAGAAGCACATTTTTCCACACATTTTGTAAACATTTTTGAGGAGTACATACTTGAGTGATTGTTTCCCATCTTCAGTTCAGGGTAGCGATTCTGAAACCATTCGGTTGGATCCGACACGGAATCTCATCTCTCGGTCTTTGTCATGTTAAACAGATAAGACAAAGACCGAGAGATGAGATTCCGTGTCGGATGCAACCGAATGGTTTCAGAATCGCTACCCAGTTCATCTCAGCATCTGAAAGTTTTATTTTCCTCATGATTATATATTTCATATTCGAAACTAGTAAATTGATTTGCTAGTGTTTGAAGAGCATCATTTCCAAAGAAGTTACAGGGCATAGAGATAAACATCTTAAATCTCTAAGTAACGAGAGCAGAGCAGTACTAGGTAGTGATTTAGACTCTTTATGTAGCTGTGTAACTGAGTGTGTAGCTGTGTAACTAAAGCGTGTTGCTCACCATCAGACTCATGTCCTGCTCATCCTTCTAAACTACAAATAAAAGTCATGGGTAGAAGCTTGTAATAAGACACAGTAGTATTGAATTAGTAAAATGTAGACATAATGATGCCGACACCAAATTCTAACACAACTACAATGTTATTTTTTCTGGTTTCAGCTTTATTTTTTGATAACTTCGATATACTAACCTCATAATTTTCTCATATAGGTAGTAGTCACTGGCTTTATGTTAATGGTGTGCCGATTCGATTATTTATCTAATCGATTATGCGAACCAAGATAATCGATTATTAGTTCGAAATAAATTTTTTTACAAACTGTCTTACCTCCAGATTATAAAAATGAAACACAACGGAATCAAATCACATATTTATTTAAAATGAAACTACTAGATATTAAAAATCAAACAAATACATCAATTCCCAATCAGTGACCAGTTAGCATTTAAAAAAATGATGTAATAGACTACAGGCCCGTGAACAAAATTTACGGGTCAAATGAACCAGCAGGAGACCTATATAGGATGATAGACGGGTACAAAATAATAAGATTCCGCACTATGCCGTCACTTGTAAGCTGTCCAACTGAGTGCAGGTGAGAATTCATAAGTGCAAGTAGAGTGGGTACATTTTGGTCATTTGTTTCTGTACGGCATTCTTACCATCCAATAGATCCATGAAAAATAATGAGAAAACGCGTAGTGCCGTACAAAAATAGTGGTCCACGAAGTCGGAAACATTATTGATAATCCGGAAATTTTGAGGGAAAATTTGGTCATTTGATACAGTACGGCATCGATTCTATACAGTTGCAATACCTCTTCTAACCCATTATTCCGCAACGCCTTACAAAAATAATGGTCCAAGAGGAAATGATCTGGGGTTCAACTTCCTCTTTTCAGTGATCCGGAGGGGTGATTTGAAAAAGTACGGCATCGGTTCCAAATGATTATCTAGCACTCAAACGAACAATCAAAAATAATGCCGTCTAAAAATTACTGTTCATTTGAATGTTTATCGATAATTACCTTAATTTCATCGTATACTTCATTTATAAAAGTGGCAGGTCATTTGATCCTGTACGGCACCTTATTTTTCTACATGACATTGCTAAAAACTATTGTTGTATAATAATGCCGTACAAAAGAAAGTGTTCTAAAAAAAGTTACAGAGGAATACAAAACATGCAAGTTTTCATTTATTTGAATAACCATAGATTAATTAACTATAGCAAAGTTCAACATATTATCATTGTTTTAAATAGTATTCAAGTAAATAAATTTGAAAAAAATAATGCCGTACATTTTAACCCTTAATCAAACAAAATATGTACCACTTAGTTAGAAACTTGGAAACTCAGAAACTATGTACTTTAGGGCAAAAATTATTGAGCTAACTATTGTAGAAAATACAATTTTACACTTTTTGTGCCGAGAAAACTTTTTTGTGAAACGTACCGTTTGCGATTTATGACCCATTTAAAATACCGATTTTTCTATCACGGCCGATAACTCTTGAAATATTTGATTAATCAATAAAACGCATTGAACTATTCTTAAAGATCAGTTTATTTTCTACAACTTTAGTAAAACGCTTTTTTTTGTAATGTCCATACGTTTTGATTTATAAGACGTTCAAAATCTGTTATTCCGCCAAAAACATTATAAATCGTATTAAAATCAACAATAGTTTTGTTTGTGGTGGGTTATTAGACGATGAAAACTTTGATAAAGAATAAGTAAATAAATAGATCAGGTTTTTCATGCAGATGAGGTGTATGTTAGCTATGGCAATATAGTGATGCGTTCAACATTAAACTTCTTAATATAACTCAAAAAGCACAGACTTTAAAAAAACTATTTTGGCAAAAGTTGTAGAGAATAAACTGGTCTTTAAACATGGATTGATGCGTCTTATTTATCTAAATATCTCAAGAGTTATCGGCATATCGGCGATAGAAAACCCGGTTCACTAAATGAGCCGTAAAAGGTAGGTACTTTTAACAAATAAGTTTTGGGCAACAAAAGGTGTAAAATTATATTTTCTACAATAATGACTTCAATAATTTTTGCCCTAAAGTACATAGTGCCCGAGACAACGTTTTTTCAAGATGAAGCTTAAAGATCCACCTGAATCTGTCAACATTTCGTGATTTTATGCTCAGTAAGTGATCATACTTGAAAATTTAAAAGTTAAATTCTATTTTTACGGGCCTTTAATATGAACTTTCAGATTTGTACGGCATTAACTTTTCTTAGACATATATTAAATTCAAATAAATTATCAGAATGCCGTTAAAAAATCGTACCAACTATCACCCTAAAGTACATTTCGTCATATGCAATGTTCTGGAGGTTTATTGCCATTTACTGACTATTGGACTAACAAAAATGTACGGCACGTATAAAATTTGTATCTATGCACAAAATACTTTCGGAATAAATAAATTTTACGTTGTGTCAAATCACCCCTCCGGATCACTGAAAAGAGGAAGTTGAACCCCAGATCATTTCCTCTTGGACCATTATTTTTGTACGGCGTTGCGGAATAATGGGTTAGAAGAGGTATTGCAACTGTATGGAATCGATGCCGTACTGTATCAAATGACCAAATTTTCCCTCAAAATTTCCGGATTATCAATAATGTTTCCGACTTCGTGGACCACTATTTTTGTACGGCACTACGCGTTTTCTCATTATTTTTCATGGATCTATTGGATGGTAAGAATGCCGTACAGAAACAAATGACCAAAATGTACCCACTCTACTTGCACTTTTGAATTCTCACCTGCACTCAGTTGGACAGCTTACAAGTGACGGCATAGTGCTGAATCTTATTATTTTGTACCCGTCTATCATCCTATATAGGTCTCCTGCTGGTTCATTTGACCCGTAAATTTTGTTCACGGGCCTGTAGTCTATAATCTAGACGTCTGAGATCGTATACGTCTCATGTACTTATGAAGTAAAAACCGTAAAACAATGCTTAAAATTAAAACATAATTCTGGATTTCCCCTACAATAGAGCATACTACCCATCACTACACATAATACTAGAAACGGGGATTCCCTTTGCATGTAGGGGTACCATAACTTAAATGGCTTACTCCCAATAATCGATTGTATCGAAATGATAATCGATTGCAAACGATTATCTTGTTAATCGATTAATGATAATCGATTCCGCACACCACTACTTTATGTCAGCCTTTGTTGATGAACCTGCGTCATGTTCAGTAGTCGTATAACCACCAGTGTTGCCACCTTAGCCCTTTTCGGGCTAGATCTAGCACTTTTTACTGTATGTAAACTCGTTTTTTCATGCTTTAGCCCGAAAAGAGCAATCTAGCCCTTTTCAAGCGAGCCGAAGACTTCGCACCGCGATTACCAGGTTATGAAACAATGCGCGTCATGTAGTATAGATTTCGTCAGTTCACACTTTATGATAACGATTGAAAGTCTTGCTGTTCCCACAAGGTGCCAACTGAAATAATAAAAATGTGTGGGATTAATTTGAAATACTCGTTCAAATTGGCTAAGAACACAGATGTCAATCAGCCATCAACTTCTTCTGCTTTGGCAAATATGATTTTGGAAAATTCCGATGCTGACGCTGATTTTTAACAATTTCATAACCAACTTAATCGGTAATTATAATTAGATTTTTCTGAAATTTCGAATAAACAATTTTTAACCCTTTGCATTTATGGTTTTTCCCTTTCTAGCACCTCTTTTGATTGCATTTGCTAAATCTAGCTCTTTCTAGCTTGTCCGACTGCTCTTTTTCAAAAACCAAGGTGGCAACACTGATAACCACTGCATGTATGTCGGTATTCAAAATATTGATGTTTTCTAGTAGGAGCTGCTTTGTAGGTGAACCTGCTTCAGTTCAGTTATGTTCAGCATCTAAAATTAAATAATTTATACTATTTTACCAAGCACAACATACACTAAATTATTATTTTTTATCTTTTAGAAAACAATTAAAATATATTTACCTCATCATAGCTTTCATCGGGTGTAGCAAATTTTATAAGCTGTTTTCCACCAGAAATTAAAGAAGATGGCTTGAAGTGATGGGTATGATGGATCCTTCTTGTACAGCTGTTCTTGTTTTGAAGCCCATTCTTAGGATAGCAATACTTAGCCCACAACCAGCAACTGAAAGCATAATTTACAAATATGTTTTAGTTTCCGCCGGGCGCCCATAGGTCGTCAAATTTATGATAATATCATAACAATATTCGCGATTTGGCGAACAACGTAAGTATTTACCGTAAAAAAATCCTTTTTCCAGGTTTAGGAAAACGATGTAGCGTGATGGTAGAATCACCAGCAGGCGATCTGCCACACTTAGCACATTTTCGTTGGCTCTCTTTCATGACGAAATACAGCGGAAATATATGGATACAATGTAAATAAACTGGATTTTAGCAAAAAAACAAGATTATTAAAGCACGTAAACAAAACACGACGCCATTTTCTTGTGGTCGTTTTAGACTTTTAGAGATACCTACGTAAGGACACCACGAAAATGTTTGACTCGATACTTATTTTTATTGTTATTTTACTAATCGAGTTATCAAGAGAAATTGAGAAAAGAGTTTTTGGTACAAGTCGCAGTTAATGTTGCAGTCCTATGAAATCGTAGGACGACGGACATACAATTAATGGTTTCAACATCTAGTTTTTATCGACAAATGGTACTAATTTTATGAGAATTATTTATTGGTTCAAATCGATATTTTTGAAAATAACAACAAATCGTATATCGTAAATGAAAATCGTAATTTTTCACTGGTTACTTATCTCTAAAATGAAACGTTAGAAAGAGACGCGCGTATATATTGCCACTACTCGTTTGGTGCCCCCACGTGCTTATGTACTTTTGTCTAACACGGCCCAAGAGAGTCGACCACCCCAGGACTTGGTCGAGAGGGTCGAGAGAGAGTATCTCTCTACTTAGTCTGTGCAGTGACATAGGAGATCTCCTGATGTTGCCATATCATTAAAATATAACTATACCAATAGTTTTAACATTGATATTAATAATATTGTGGAAAGAAGTTTTAATGAAACTTATATCCACTACGATCTTTTAATTTTTAAAACTACTGATATTCTATATACTAATGATAAGCAGCTTGAAATATGTTTGCCGTCATTATTGTTTAACAATTACTTCTAAAATAGCACGATTATAGTAGGTCATATTTAAACGGTGTACTAAGTCATTTCAAAAATCTTAGAAAAATCAATAAATTAATTTCGTATAAACGTTATTTCTAGACGCTACCATGAAGCTACCTATTATTTGGTCATTGTTCTTTTCTCCTGAACACTACTAAAACTGCGCTTGTAAAATCTCTTCTTTTCCCACATTGGACTACGCTGGCGCTGACGTTTGCTATCTGGATCTTACCGAAGAGCAATTATTGGACAAGCTTAAACGTTTGCAAAACTTTTTCATTCGGTTCACATTTGGTATACGCAAATATGATCACATTTCTGAAATTGGCCAAAAGCTCAAGTGGTTATCTGTCCGCCTTCGCCGTAATGCTCATATCCTCTCCTTACTCTACAAGATCCTTTTCAATCCTGCCACGCTTTTACTCCTGAAGGAGAGGTTTAATTTTATTAAACCTTAATCTTGTCCCCTTCGCTCCACTCGCATCCTTAAACCTAAGTTTCCTTCTTCTACTCGTGATAACCTTGCCTATACCAAATCATTCACTGCCTGTTCCGCTGTGGAATGATCTTACTCTGAATATAAGACAAGCTAAGTCCCTTCTTATCTTCAATAAACTTGTGTATGAACATTATCTTTCCTCTGGATAATTGTAACGTTTATTATGTTTATTATTCATGTAATGTATGTATGTATGTATATTTACTTATTTATTTTAAAAAATATTAAAGTATTTTAATCCTCACTAATATAATAAATGCGAAAGTAGCTCTGTCTGTCTGTTACCATTTACCGTCTAAACCAGTGAACTGATTTAAATGAAATTTGGTACACAGATAGACTAGACCCCGAGAAAGGACATAGGCTACTTTTTATTGCGGAAAAAGGGTTGGGTTGAAGAAAGTAACAAAAACGGGGAAAAATATTTATCTTCGAGAGCTTTAGCTGCGTTTGCCATTCTCCTTGGCATGCGCTGAAGTCTGATGACAGATGACAACCAGTGCCGGATCTAGGGGGGGGGGGGGGGGCAAGCCGGGGCCCATGCCCCGGGCGGCAAGTCCAAGGGGCGCCAAAACTCGCCTTTAATAGATGTGTGCAACTCATAAATAAATAAATAAAATAAACATTGACTTAAATTTGACCACAGAAAAAAAAATACTGGCACAAGTACATACATTTCACTGTTTATTTACTGTGATTAAATCAACTCGAATGATATCCAGGTGTTCTAGTGTACAGCACACGAACCACGTTATACGCAAGGTGCGTGGTGCGTATCCATACATAGTTCAAAATACGCTCCCGCTCGCCTGCATAAACCGTACATTGCAGCGGCAAAGTTGCTGGGATGACGGTATAGAACTAGCGTACTAACCGCCTAACTGAAACTGTCTTAGCTTTGGCTTTGCTTTCTCTTTTCTTTTCGCTTGAAATTATACAAACAGCAATAGCAAAGCCAAAGCAGATTTAGTTAAGCGGCAGACCCGCAGGGTCACCGTAAGCGGGCGTGCAAAGCGTACCCCGCACACGGGCGTCACGCCATTCACCCGGGGCGTAAAGCGACTCATCACGTATTTCAAGTCATCGTCGTAATATCCAATCCAAAATTATCATCATGAATCCTTCTTTATTCATTTTGTGGAGGCTAGGCACCGGTTTCGAGACGAACCTTTTTACCGGGGCTGGACGCCAGAAGACACTGCAGGGAAAATGTGGTGCAAGATTCTGCATAGCACGGCATAGGTGAGCATCAGCACTTTTGCGCCCTTAAAGAAACTATTTTCTTATCTGTGCCTTATCGTTCTCTTAGGCTCCGTCCGGGCATGGGGGATCTATATTCATTGGGTTGAGTCTTCGATAGAGTCATCGCTTCTTTTCTTTCTTCCTGTTCTGCCAGGAGGAGATCAAGAGGGAAATTACGCTAGGTACTTACATAAAGATAGCATGAATGGTGTGGCGCAATGTTATGTAGGTGTGGATGTGGCCCATAGTTTGCGCAGTCAAGCACACCGCGTGCCAGATTGACCACACCTCCACCGTTTCGATGTTCAAATCTTGGGCGATCACAGCATTTCATAAGTAACGGCCGGCTTCTGGAATCATCCTCAGGGTGATATTATACTTTACTTGAAGTCTATTTGTTTTACTAGTCTTACTATAGGTAAGACGCGTACGAATTTAGGTCTAGTATATGCCCAGTTTGATTCATAGCAGCAGCTTAGAGCCCAAGATTGACCCGACTTCGCTTGCTAGACTTCGTAACTTGTTTGAGAGTGCATGGTCAAGTTTGCGTTGATGTGGGTGCTTATTTGACTGTGCGTTCCTGATGGCATGTTCTCGAAGTAACATTAGTAATGGTAAAGATGTATTATATTTAGGCCTGTTCGTAGCGCAGCCGTTTTTCCTGCAACGCTGTGCCATCTGTCGATCCATCCTGGCTGAGAATCGAGAAGCTTCTGTGTTCGAGAAGCTCTGTT
This sequence comes from Ectropis crepuscularia, assembly GCA_963693475.1. NCBI lineage: Eukaryota > Metazoa > Arthropoda > Insecta > Lepidoptera > Geometridae > Ectropis > Ectropis crepuscularia. Next base: position 9,875,987 of record OY856357.1, on the reverse strand, counting down.
AGCTGCAGTCTGTGGGTTGCGTGAGTTTGTATGTACACGCTTTCATCGACAAAAAGAGCCAGGATCTTTGCCAGGTTTTGGTAGTACTATTTAGTTTGAAAGTGTTCCATATTGAGGGAAAATGTCCGGAAGTGTTGAAGGATGCATTGAATAGCCGGGCCAGACACACCAAGCTTAATATCGTCATCCTTTTACTAGCAGCTTTAGGTATACCGTCGTGGACTTCTTCATCTCAGACTCGTCCTATCGATGATGACTTCTTTAGGGGCGATCATATTATTTCCTTTCAATGGTGGTGCCAGATCCCGGAGGTCGAATGCACCTTACAGCTATTGAAGTTGTACTGCACTCGGGCAACAGAACAGGTAGTAGCGGGCCTATTAAGAACATTTATCAACATTTTTTTTGACGTGATAACGTCTTATAATTCGATGAAGCCGGCTGCATGCCCGCAAAACATGACGTCATGTGCCGTTACCGCCGTTACCTCAGTCTAGTGAGCACCATCATCGCATAGCACGGACTCAGCCAGCTCATTCCTTTCTGTTATTTTGGCTTGTATTCTATTGTGGATGCCGGGTATGTTGACCATTAACCAATATCTAACTTATCAACTGCCTATCAAATTGAAAAGAAATGGTTGTCTGTAAAGTCGATTTACTGCCGATAGTTGAACGTGACAACGTCTTAAGAAAATACTCACGGAATGGTAGCATTTTTCAAAAGAAAATTTTCGCAGTTGATATTTCGTTTCCTTTTAATGCGTCATAGTATTTGTGTTAAGCGCCATCTAGGTAAAACATCTGAAGCTTTTTGAAAAGCTGTTCAAAGCGCCATCTCTGGGTACATCATTGTACTAGCACAAGTTCTTAACTTCATATCGTCGCTTTTCTAAAACATGGACAGACTCCTTGAACGTAATACACATTTCACTCACTAGATGGTGCGAAAAGTAATAAGGCGAGGTAACACGGTAACGTTACATGACGTCATGTTTTACGGGCGTGCAGCCGGCTTCATCGAATTATAAGACGTTATCACGTCAAAAAAAACACATCGAAATCGAGCCATCCGTTTGAGAGTTATATGTATTCCTGTTTCTAAGTATACGAGTCACAGACCGACACACACAGGCAGACATTAATGTCAAACTTACAACACTTTTTTTAATTGGCTAGAAATTAATTACAAATAAGTGGCCAAGTGCGAGATGGATTTGCCCATGAAGGGTTCCGTTGCAGCAAGTAAAATAATATACATAGTACACATAGTTCTTGTAGTTCGTTGTAACTTTGATCGAAGTTTTAATAATAGTGTATTTATGACGTACTAAAAAAAAACTACTCATCAGATCGAGTTCAAACCAATTTTCGTTGGTAGTTTGCAATGTACATCATATTTTTTTTAGTTTTTTCATCTCTTACCTTAGAAGTTAGAGGGGGGGGGGACACATTTTACCACTTTGGAAGTGTCTCTCGCGCAAATTATTCAGCGTAGACAAAAACTAAATTAGAAACCTTAACATCATTTTTGAAGACCTATCGATAGAAACGCCCCACGTGTAGGTTTGATGAAAAAAAAAATTTTGATTTTCAGGTCTCAGTATGGGGGCAACCCTAATTTTTCTTTATTTCAATTTGTTTTATTCAAATCTTAATGCGGTTCACAGAATACATCTACTTACCAAGTTTCAACAGTGTAGTCCTCATAGTTTCGGGAAAAAGTGGCTGTGACATATGGACGGACAGACAGACAGACAGACATGACGAATCTATAAGGGTTCCGTTTTTACGTCTTACGGAACCCTAAAAAGGTTCTTTTGTAACCTAAATTCTAGCCAATCAGAGTAACTATATTTATGTCAGAAAACATATTGTGTAACATCCTTTACAAAAACACAACATTTTATAGTACCTTCGTAACTTTCTACCATTTCAGCAAGTTATTCAGTGACTGAATAACTTATTTTCAGTCAGGCAATACTATTATTATTGCAACACTGAAAGTTAAGTTTGGCTTTTATTTTGCACCGTATTTATGTGATAAATATCTGTTAATATCACAGAATAGTAAAGATGATATTACAAACAAATAGCTTGAAGTGAATTGCGGTATCTAAATGCACTAGGTGTACATAATATTTTACAAGTAGGTTTCAGAAGTAGGCTTCATAACGGGTTTGGTTACCGGTACGTCAGAGAAGTGTTCATAGTTCGTATTCGTGAAGAATATATCAGTAGGTCACGATACTTACGTTTTGGATTTCCTTTCATTTTCAGGGAGCCCGTGAAGTGTTTGTTAGTGTCCGTTTTGTTCTTCAAGCAGTCTGTAGAAATGGCTGAAAATGACGATTATATTATTGATTCAATTGACAACAATCATTTGGACGGAACAAACGGTTCCTTGAACATGACTGACAACAGTCTCGGGGTAAGTGTTCTCATAATTTCTGTTGTTTCTATGAATCCCCTCTACAAATTAATCAGTTCAAAAGCAATGTAATTACATTTCTTGTACATAACTTTGATAATCAAATCCCGCACAAATTGGCAAAATTATGATACAAATTTTGGTTTTGTTTATTGGTGATATTTCATTAGAAATCTAGCTTATACTACACATATCTCTCCTGCTTAAAGATTATTATCATTTACTTGATTAGTAATTATTAATAGACATCAGCCTATAAGATGTAAACAAACAAATTTGTTAATAACCTTAATGTCATTTAATGGTATACATCATTTTAATTCATATTATGTTCTTGTTACATGTCTTACAAAGGTAAGGCATGGTATGATATTCAATTAACTAGCCATATATCAGACTGTAACTGAATGTCTGTCAGGGTTAGTTACTGACATGACATTTAGTATGCTTTGCATGGGATCTGAAAATCCTCAAATTTGTACTCATCACTGTATTAGCCCTATCAAAAAATGGATGCATGTATGTCTGCATGTTATTTGTCTGTGGTGGGAGGAACAGATCTATAAAGAGGGTAGAGAATTCAATGAATGTTTAAATAAACCAGCACTAGATCTTTTGTATGAATTGATGTTCCTTAATAGTTTTCAAAACAATTGTGCACCAAAGAGTGAAATAAAATGAATTTGAAAGATGTCTGGAGTTATTTCATATCTGGTTGACATCTTTTTACTGTAGTTTGTTGGCAAACTTATAAACCACCCTAGGTGAGGTACAAGATCACCCTAGATGAGGCCAAATGTGGCATTAAAATAACACTACTATGAAATTAAGTGAACAATTTGTACTCATTTCTAATATAATCTATTTTTGTGATATCCCTCTTATGTTGTTCTAAGGAATCTCAAATCAAACTTGGCTTGTTTATAATTATGTCACCTACAATTAAATGGGATTGATTATGGAAGTAATAGTATTGTTAGTGGCAGTTTATTGCTGATGGTTAGATTATTATAAATAATAAATAAATATTGGTGGACAATTCACACACAACACCATATGACCCCAAACTAAGCAAAGCTTGTACTATGTACTATTGTAAGTTTTGAGGCAGATTTGGATACTTTATTGGTAACAAGCAGTTACACTTTGCAAAATTGGTCTTTATTAAAAGTGCAAAAGAATCAATATACTTAAATCTCTATGTATATACATGATAAAAATAATGAATAGCTAACTACTAATTATTATTTAAGCATTAGCTAAAGCAGAAATAGTTAAATTAAAAATAACACATGTTGTAATGGTTACTCCCACTGCCTACTAATATTAATGCAGAAGCTTATATGTTTGTTACTGTTTCAAGCAAAAGCTTCAGAAGGGATCTCGATGAAATTTGGTTTATAGATAGATAATAGTCTGAAATAACACATGTTAATAACACCAAAAGTCATACTAAAACTGTAAATGGCAAAGTTTGCATGTTTGTAGCTCAATCGAGTCAGAACTTCCCAACTGATTTGGTTGAAATTTGGAATTCAGTTAGATTATAGTCTACTTTTTATCCTGGGAAAATACTATGTATTACATAAAAATGGGTACTATGTAGGTATGCTCCAAGATTATGACTTCGTAACCTGTGGTTAGTACTGTGCTACCACTGGTAGTAGGACTTATACTGTCTTATTACTTAACTACTACTAGCCACAAAAGTTACATATATACCTAACCTTTGTACTCTTCCATGTGCAATATAACATCAATTTATACAACTTGAAAAGTGCTAAGGCTCATAACAAAATTTAACATATTATTGTCTATATATCATGTACTTATTAAGCTTCATAGTAGCTCTGGTACTGATCTCTGTTTAGCTTGAAAGTTAGCTACATGTATTCTACACTGTTTTGTAAACAAGTAAAAAAAATAACATGCAGATATTAGCTTAAACTTGGACTCTGTAGATAATTCTGTAGTTTTCTTGTGACCTTAGCTGTTATAACACCCAAAACATTTGAAAGTTACATAAACAATAAGAATTACGAAATTGTCTTCAAATTTTAGATACAATTCATTATGACAACACAATATGCCATTAGCTAGAATAATGTAAAGTTGCAATATGTATCTACAGTGTACAATGTTTAGGTTAATATTTTGTTAATTTTCGGCAGTGTGGCTGCTCCCACACTGCTGAAACTGTGATGTAAACTGGAAAAATGAGTAGGATTAGATCTGTTAGGCATTAGGTCTAGAGATTTTTCAATTTTATCCAAAAGATAAAATTTTGAGAATGCCTCGAAAGACAATTAAGATAATGTATAACACAAACTTTATTGCTTATGGGCGATTCTCTGTAAGCTCGTACAGCTCCCATACAAATGCTGTCCTGGCAATTTTTTTTAATATTTGGCAAAAATTCGTGTTCTATTTAGAAGAAAATTAACTATTATATTAGTTAAATCAGAGGCCCGCTGAAATTATACATATTTTCAGAGTTATTAATGATTTTCCAAAAAATCACGACAGGGGACTGTTAAGTGAGACAGAGGACTGTTGTACTTAAAAAAAAGTAATTTTACATTAATAAATTACTAATTATTTTTATAACACATTTCCGCATTAATAATAAACAAAACATTACTATAAAAAATGAGCAGAAATAACAACTTTCTTAAGACATTCACAACAAAAAATTACTTTAAGTGCTAGAAACAGTTTGTACTCACTCACTGAGATTAACATAGCCATATTATTATGCTATGAACAATTAAATGCTTTATTCCGCATTCATTGAAACTCTTATTAATATAATTATTAGCAAACAGTCTTTTCTCTCAAATATAAAACATTTCAACTGAGATCTCCAATCAAATCCTAAGGATTTTTGTCTACTAAGGCACATAATAAAATGTAATAAGATTTAAAAAAATGAACTTAACATTAAAAACATTAGCACTCGAAAACGTCAATTTGAGTAGGAAACTGATAAAATATTACCTTTTCAATCAGCATAAACAGCCGACTACATGTTCCCACTCCGGGCCTTCTCTCACAAGGAGAGAGTCAAGGCTGGCATAATCCACCACGCTGGCCCAGTGCGGGTTGGTGCATAACATATGACTTCGAAAGATTCTAGATACATGTCCGTTGCCATGATGTTTTCCTTCGCGGTTTTAAGTTAGTAGCATTACGCGCATGGCTTCGAAAAGATAGTGATGCGCGTGGTTTTGAATCTGAGTTTTTCGGAATGGCAGTCGCCGTCCTCACGACTAGACCAGCCGTAACTTCAGCCTTTTTAATCAAGTCAGAGGATTATCCAACTTTTAGATAACTTGATATTATGACACCTCTTTAATGTCCTTATTGAAAGTAACACGTAAAACGTTTTCATCGTCATCAGTGTCATTATTTAGGACAGTTTGATTATCATCCAATCTTTGAGGGGACTTGTTGGGTATAGGTGTCAATTCAGGTTCAGCAGATTCAGGATCGTCCGGTTAGGCCTCTGCTAACCATTATTCTACTGTCCATCTAGGTTTTAGAGCAAAGTTGATACTGCCAACATCATAATGCTCACAAAAGCAGCTGAGATATTTCATTGTCAGTGTTTCAAATTTATTTTGGAAAGCCATGGATGGAACTGAAAAAAACTACCTGCTACCTAATGTATATTTAAAGTGCCTTTCAAGCCCTTCTGATCGGCCTCAGTGTCATTATTTGGGACAGTTGGATTATCATCCAATCTTTGAGGGGACTTGTTTGGTGTAGGTGTCAATTCAGGTTCAGCAGATTCAGGATCGTCCGGTTAGAACTCTGTTAACCCTTATTCTACTGTCCACCTAGGTTTTAGAGCAAAGTTGATACTGCCAATATCATAATGCTCACAAAAGCCGCTGTTGCAAAAGCAGCTGAGACATTTCATTGTCAGTGTTTCAAATTTATTTTGGAAAGCCATGGATGGAGCTGAAAAAACTACCTGCTACCTCATGTACATTTAAAGTGCCTTTCAAGTCCTTCTGATCAGCCTATTATCAAATTCAGACCAGTATGGCATCCACATTTTACTGGTCGCAACATAACTACTGTATACTATTAGTCCTAAAAACTGCTAAGCTTGGAGCTGGAGATATTTGGACTGAAACTGAAATGCCGTGTCTTGAAGGCGGAGTATCTGCTTCTAAATCTGATAACGATATATTTTCTTCAACTTCTCCTTTTCTCGCATTTCTTCTCTCTTCTGAGGGTCATTTTTTCTTTTTTGGTATCATAATCGCTCTGTTTCTCTCTTTTTCAAGACTATTTCTTCTCGGAGTAAATTTTTCTTTTTAGGAGCCATATCACATGCGCTCGGTCAGTCTATGTAACATAATTTAAGTTTATAAAGGAAAACAATTCGAAGGGATCAATGATACTTTGATGATTGTATTGATCAATGATACTTTGACATTAATAAAGCAGATTAGTGGATAAATGTACACAAACAATACATAAAAATAACTAATGCGCAAAAGACACAGTCCCCTGCTGTGTAAAACAGTCCCCTGCTGCAATTTCCGGCAGAGGACTGTTGCCAGGGGACTGTGTATTTCCGTTAGATTTCACAATATTTACAAAAGTAATGTAAAATAGTTTTTTGAATATCAAGCAATCAATTGAGACATAAATAATATAACAATAATCTTTAAATAGAGATTATTAAAGTAATTAACATACATATTATGACTTACCAGAGGACTGTGTAAGGTAGCGGTTCAAGCGCGTGTTCACCTCACAAATGACGCTCTGGCACTAAACAAAATAGTATTTCAACCCCGCATTCCGCAAGGTTGCTAACTTCACAGCAATTGCGTTTTGTTTTACTCAAAAAAATGATCGTAAATATTTAAGTTTTTTATTATTATGGATTTAAAATTTTGGCAGGGGACTGTATAAAAATTCTGGGGACAAAGTTTACAGGAGTTTACTAAATAAATAAGATTCGTAATAGGACCTTATTTTACGAAAATAATATAATTCTATTATATTTCTTTACGATGTTAACTGCTAAATGTATGTAGTTTCAATAACTTCTTCGTAAATCTCATTTCCAGGTGGGAATGCAGTGTTGGGGACAGCCAGGGGACTGTATTTTTAGAGCTTCTAGCAAGCCTAGAAAAAAAATTAAAATAGTTATGGTTCTAAAAACAAAGGGCCCGTAAAGTTTCGGGGTTAAAGTTTCATTAGGAGTGTGTTTTTTTTAAATGATTTCATTACTTTTAGAATAAATCGATCAGGACAGCCGATTACGAGTTTACAGAGAAATGCCCTTATATATTCTGCTTATTCTCATTTTAGTACAACTATGAATATCTTCTAAATGTTCTGAACAAATCTTAAACTTACAATTAAACTTAACTTACCATTAAATCTTTAAAATTGTCATTGTTATGGTTTCTACATACTGTTTTTAATTATTAAAAACATGACTGTATTTACTATGTCTGTGTCAGTACTGCCTATAGAATTGTATGTGTCTTGACTATGTATCTGTGTCTATAATATTACAAAGCTCAGCTGAACATGGTGTACCTTTTTTTTTTGAAAGGATTGCTACTCCATCATTTCATTACCAAATACTTGTTTTTGGATTAACCCTGAGATTTCCAAAAAGGGTACAGTACAGCTGTGCCTTACAAAAAGGGTTCAGTACAGCTGTGCCTCAGTAACATGATTTTGACAAAATGTACTTACTGTAAACTAGTTTTACCATGGAGCCAACCTTGTAATAAAAAATAATATTTTAATCTGAACCCCAAACTAAGCAAAGCTTATTCTACTATGGAAACTGATAAAATACACATGTAATTTTAAAATACATCATATTCATCGTACGTAAATGTTTATCCATCAGGATAAGATTGGAATTTGGATTAGAAAGATTCCATACATTCTCTTGGGTGCAAAGATATTTTTTTCATTATTACACCTGAAATTTAAAGATGATATGAATACGGGCTGATTGCCAGTAACCATGTATAAGTATAATATCAGTTTTCTGACTTCCATAGTACAAGCTTTGCTTAGGTTGGGTGTCAGACGTTGTTGTGTCTGGAATGCCCACCACCAATATATATAACATTATGAGCAATTAATAAAGTGTTTCAAGCACTAAAAAATCTATATAATATGTGTTTAGTAACATTTCTATTATTGCTATCATATGTTTTATGGTGTGAATGTTGTCAGGGTGGTGATGAAGCAAGTGGCGGGGAAGTGCCCGACCTGGCGGCCATCAAGGCTAGGGTCCGCGAAATGGAAGAAGAGGCAGAGAAATTAAAACAGATGCAGACAGAAGTAGACAAGCAAATGAGCTTAGGAAGCCCACCAGGACTCAGTATGTCTTTATTATCCTACTAATAACTAATACATATTATAATGTGGTTATGTTTCAGTTTTGATTGGATTTTTAGATGTTTGTCGTTCAATCAATGTTGTATTGTCTCAATAGAGAACAGGCTGAAATTTTGAACACAGCTAAGTTATAAGTCTGGAAGAACACATAGGCTATTTTGAAATAACGGGAATTACGCGAGTAAAACCGCAGGGCGTTGCTAGCTATCATAAATGCTAAAGTTTGGATTTTTGTAGCTCACGTCACGTCTGAATGGATTGTGTTGAAATTTGGAGTACAGTTGAATTACAGTCTGGAATAACACAGGTTACTTTTTATCAAGGAAAAATAACGCGATTGGGGAACTACGCGGGAGAAACCACGGGGCGCCGGTGGTTATTCTATACCTGTAAAACTACTTTTGTGAATTTCATGTAAGATCTTGGATAAATATTCTGTGCACTTTTGTTGTATACAAGGCTACAGACATTTAGACATTTAGTTACATAATTTGTGTTAAATATTATATAATTTGGTTGTCTGTCTGAAGTGAATTGGTTTCTTCTAGTTTAGCATGATTAATTAGACTGCATTGTTGCTACACATCAGGCTAGATTTTAAACATTTTTGAGATTTTTATAAGTGGTTGTCTAACTTACATATTATTCAACAACTATGAATCATAAAAAATACTAATAGTATATTTGATTAGTTACAATTACCTGTATCATAATAATTAGCTAATCAATAGACAGAATTGTGAAGTTTAATGTATGGTATTTTAATAATTACAGTTTGATTAGTTAATGTTCTACAAATCTGTATAATACAAGGCTACACAGAAAATATGTACTAATAAGCGAAAAGGCTACTTACAATTATTAACACATTTCACATCACATCAACAGCCCACTAAACGTTCCCACTGCTGGGACTCGGGGCCTTCTCTCGCAAGGAGAGAGTTAAGGCCATAATCCACCACGCTGGCCCAGTGCGGGTTGGCGGATGACACATGACTTCGAAAGATTCTAGGTACATGTCGGTTTCCTCACGATGTTTTCCTTCACCGTTTTAAGTTAGCGGCATTACGCACATGACTTCGAAAAGACAGTGGTGCGTGTGGGGTTTGAACCCGGGGTCTCCGGATCGGCAGCCGCCGTTCTCCCGATTAGACCATCGTAACTTATTAACACATTTATATATACGGTATTCAGTATTTGCGAAAAAATTGCAATTTTACAATTGGTTCTATGTTAAAATATAATTTTTATGTTGATGTAAATCTGGTTGTTGTGAGTCTGGTTTTTTGTCACCTGCCAGTTGCCTGACAGACATCTCTCATAGTGACATAATTGTCAGCCATGGTGCTTGTTTCTTGCTGTTTTCCATTTGTTGTTATTTTACATGTGTCACAATAATGAGTTTTTGTCTAATAATGATGACTAGATCTTACTATGGAATAAACCATCACCATAGTCAATCATTTTCTTACCAATAATTTTTTTAGATTTCTGTTCTTTTTTTTGTTTCTACAATTTTGGTTTTGGCTATCTTTTAAATGAGAGTGAGTAATTACTTTTTAGGATCTAGAAATATTCAATTCAACATTGCTTTCCACCAGGAGTGTTGGTGGCGAAATGTTGACCTATTCTTATTAAAAAAAAGTTATTGAGAGTATTAGTTTATTTTCAACAAATGCAGTTGTTCCAAGTAACCCTGTATATTATGTTAATAACTTTACTATTAGTTTAAGGTTAATGACTGTTATTAGTTAATAGATACCCTAACTATTTGCAAGATAATTGAAATTTTGGGAAATAATTCACAGTAAGCTTTTACTTCTCATTGCAGCTAGTCCACTCAATATGTCGATCGAGGAGAAAATTGAAGCTGACAACCGGTCAGTGTATGTTGGCAATGTTGACTACGGAGCCACCGCTGAGGAGCTGGAGCAACACTTCCATGGGTGTGGCTCTATCAACAGGTTAGACTTCTATTTACATTTGTTATTTTATTGCAAGTAAAACTTAATTTTTATGTAATTGGTTGCTGGAATTGTGTAAATTATTTTTCTTTATTGATTCTGTTGTGTTGGGTATGATTGACAAATATTTGATTTGCTATTATGAGTTGCTATTATAATAGCCAAAAGTTATGCACAATCTACCAAATAGTACCAAAAACCCACAATGGGTTTGATGGGAACATCTTGTACAAATGTTTGTGTTTTGAATATGGACGTTTGTTATGTGTCTCGGTGTCTTTTAAGAATGTGCCCTGCAAATATACTACTAATCTTTTTAACTTAATGGATGTACTCCAGATACCTTCTTGAAAATGACAAATCTGATTGAGAAAGTTCATTTTTGTTGCCTCATTGTCATGGATGTCTCATTGGAGTAGTGCGTTTAGTCATCCAATTTTGTTTGGTTTCACAAATATTACAAAAAATATAAATGTGTGTTGTGAGTTTGAGTTTTCATAGAAAAATAAAACTATCAAAGAATAGTCAACAATAATAAGCATAAGCAGCCTTTCCTCATGATCACGCGGCTAAGGCTCGTGGCCGTCTCATAAACAGGGAGTCAAAGCCATAATCCACTGCACTGGCTACTTGCAGGTTGGCGGATGACGCATGTTCTGGAAGGATTTTCATGTTGAAACAAGCCGTTTACCTGACGATCTTTTCCTCCACTGTTAAAGTTAGTACTGATGACATGGTTTTATATCTGAGCTTAGAAAATTGCTCAGATCTGCAAGCCGGATTCAAAACTACAACCTCACAAATGTGAAATTGAACATTCTTGCCACTAGGCCACCGTTAATCTAAAAATAAGTGTTTTCTACACATTTATTCTGATTTATTTTTTACAGGGTTACAATTTTATGCAATAAGTTCGATGGACATCCCAAGGGATTTGCGTACATCGAGTTTGGAGATAAAGACAGTGTACAGACAGCCATGGCTATGGATGAGTCATTATTTAGAGGTCGTCAAATAAAGGTATGTATGGTTAATAATAGCTATCTTTTTAAAGCGCCATTGAACTAAGATTTTTATGAACATATTGTAGTTTTGTATTTGTGTGACTCTTTGTAGAGTCGGCCTGGGGAAGTACCACACCTTTACCAGTTATTCTACCGCCAATCAGTAACATAAAACATCACTGTGTGCCAGTATGAAGGGCATTGTTTCCAGAGAAATTACAGAGTTTGAAGAGACAGTGAAAGTTTGGATGTTTGTTGCACAAATCATTGTGAAATAGCTGAACGGATTGGGTTGAAATTTAGAATACAGAATATAGACTGGAATAGCACATTGGGCACTTTTAATCACAAAATTATGGGAACTGAATGTGTAAAACTGCGAGGCGCTGCCAGTACTCATATACCTAAGTTCTAAACTGTGTGATCATCTATTTTATTATTATTATTTGTTATCTTAGCCTATACATTATATTGTCCCATTGTAGAGCAAAGGCCTCTGTTCCCTCTCCACTTTTCCAGTCCAGAGCAACAGTCTTCATCCGTCATCTCTGTGTGATCGTCTAATAAAGACGTTATCTTATTCCAGGTGATGCCAAAGCGTACGAACAAGCCAGGGCTGTCGTCAACGAACCGGCCGCCGCGGACGATGCGCGGGCGCGGCCGCGGTGGCGGCGGCTTCCGCGGCGGCTACAACGCCTTCTATTCCGGCTACCGGCCCGTGCGCCGTGGCAGGTACAACCCTTATTAACGCACTCGCTACCACGCTACCCGCCTCACTCGAGAAGCGACAGAAGGCGACCTACGAATATTAAGCAGATGGCGGTCAGGTATAGTTTGCTCTCGAACTTGGCCGGACTGAACGAAGTAAATCCTTTTGATGAAATAGTTTTGGACTTCTCTTGTTATTCGAATGGCCTAATGTAGAATCAGGGGCGTAGCTCATAGTATCAGCTGTATCAATGAGACGGGGCCTCCGGGCTACGTGTCAGAAAAAATCCACAATATCAACCCTTTCTTTTGGGCCCCTAACTTATTTTGATCCTAGGCCCCAAAGCAAGCTACGCCACTGTGCAGAATGTAAACTGAAGATTGTTATTAGAGCGTTGCAATGATTACAAGGTCTCGTCGGTCGCCTTTTCGCATTCTCGCAAACTTCAGTCCGTCCAAGTCACAAAGCGCGAACTGTACGTGTTGCCATGTTGCGTACTGCGCGACCTCTTGTGCTGAATACGACTAGTAAATATGTCGCATTGCTTGTCGCGTTTTGTCGTTGCAGTAGGTCAATATCTGAGACACTGGCTGCTGTGGATATGGCGTGGGGGCGCATTTTATAACTCTTTGGCTAAGAGTGCAATTTTGGATGGTATCAGACATAATGAGGTGCAACCAAGGCATGTAGGATTGGACCCACTAAAACCCCCTGATAGATGAACCTCACCTTATATTTATTTCTGTAGAGTGAAAGATACATAAGTTTCAGTTATAAAAACACAATTACTTAGGTCTATGTGGGTTGGCCTGGCATGAAAGTAACAATTTTTATTAAGTGGAGAATCTTGTATGTTTTATGTACATCTGAACTCTGAGTTTTGATTGGTTGTTCAATACCATGTTTGCTTATATTTTATGCCATGTAATGGTGAATTGAGATAAAATGCGTTAACCAGGTGGTTCTAAATATTAGTGGGGGTTTGTATTGCAGTGGAATAGGGAAGTACTGCGGTTGTTTCGTTCCTAGTACATTTTTAATTTAAGTCCAAAAATATGAATAAAATTTCTGCTAGAATGGAAAATGAACAAAAATGGTGCAGTGCTTAACTTGACAAAACATACTGATTAAAATAATACAAATCAATAGTTTGCTTTGTTTAATTATCAATTTAACTGAAATTAAAGAAGTGTTTGTGCCAATTTTATTCAAATTTTAATATCTCTTGTGTTTTTATTGTGCTTTCCTAATGATGGTTTTTGCTATCTGTACCTATTATTTAACTTTTATCTCCTATTACTTATTTTATCATAACATAATTACAATATATGTAATTAATATAGGCTGTCGGGAGATAAAGTACCTAAAGAATATTTTAATTTGAGATTTTAAGATATAAAGAGGCACTTTTGACATTGGTATTTCTTGACATAATGTGTACTTCCAATGTGTTTACATTTTTGGACTTGAATGAAAAATCGAACAAGGGACATAGAAAAAAATTTTTTTTGAAAGAATACTCTCTTTAGAGAAGCCTAAATGCATCGTCTGCTTTGTCCATATTCTCATCAGATAATAGGTTGGCATGGCTGCACCCGTTTATAAAAAACTTGTTTCGTAAACAGAATGTATGCACCAAGTGCACATGTCACATGTCTTGGTTTTTGAATGCATTTGACAATTTTCGATGGTTGTGGTATTTAGTTATGATTGATGTTGCCTCTGTAGTCGAAGCCAGGGCCCATAGCAGTGCCCCCACGCAGCGTTCCACGCTAGTGCACGTTTACCAAAGCGAGATGCACGTTCTTCCATAATGTATTTTATATGTCATGGCATCAATGTTACGTTCTGAAGTCTGCATTTCTTCGGTAAACGCGTTACGTAGGACTTTCGGCTATCTGATTGGGTACAAAAATTACTCTTGAATAATAATATAATTGCTCATAATTTTACTATTTTACGTTCTAAGATACAAAAGTACATATTTTTTTACTCAAGTACAGTTTAGCCCTGAGTTAGTTGGATGTTTGTGTAGTTGTCGATAATACACAGTATTGAATGTATCGAAATTGTATTTGGTCTGCATGTCAGTCTCAACTGTTGTAAATCAATTGTTGCCTCGGAACTTGTTATGTTCATCAGAAAGACTATATTTATATTCACTTTTAAGTGTGAAAATAAAGTTTTTACAATTGAAAAAATATGTATTTTCAATATTATTTACCTTTCCCTTTATTTTGGCACGGTTTATTGCATGCCAGTACTTCTATAGTAGCGGTGGTTCTTCTTGTATGGGCTATTAGTTTGATATGAGTTTTAGAAAGTATCTTCTCTGGTTGCATTCTGAAACTATTTTATATTACTTAGCTATTGTTATGGCCTGATATTTATTGGATGCTTTGTAACTTGTTAATTTTTAAGTACTTTATTTTTACTTATTTTTTATTTCTTATACTATTAGATAGTATTTGATTTGGTGTATAGAATATGCCTAAGAATCTAGATTCGAGATTTCTAGAAGAATCATTTGAAATCAATTTTTATATTAATTCTATATTTTGACACTCGACCAAGCATCAACAATAGTAAGTAAACACAAAGGCACTGCATCATCAGTGTAGATGTTTAAATGATTGTCTATTTCACTGATTTATTATTGTGATCTAGAGCGATACCAACCTATCGCAAATTTGACCAAAATCCGTTGAAACTTTAGAGTAAAGGTGTTGTAAGCATATGCTTACAAAGTTTCATCTATATGAAACAGTGAATGTTGAAATTCTTTGAGCAATTAAGAATTTCAGAATAGATTATAATACAGGGTTATACTGATGATCAGCCTGCATCCATTTAAGGGCATGTTCTGTATACATATTTAAATAAAACAACTCGTGTTGTACAGGTTTTGTTAAAACTCTATACATATACCAGAAAAAATATTTTTAGTTTTTGTTGTCCCCTCTGTCACTGTTAGCTTTGCGCGTCGGCACATCGTTTATCGCGTGTTGAAAAGTGCGCGCGTTCTTGTTACGAACAGTTCGATGTTTTTAGACCGGGCATATACCTACACTTTTTTTATTTATTTTGGAACGGAAAAAAAATATACGATTTTTTAAAACTATAGAACTTGACATAAACGGTACATTAAAACGTCAACTATATTTAATATACTTAACATGCTCTATAAGGATGCAAGCTGAATACCAATAACCCTGTATATCGCTGAAGGCCCGGCAAAAAACTTGATTTATACTTGATTTAGTAGTGGTAGGACTCTTGGCAGAGTCCGCCTGGGGAAGTACCATACCTTTGCCAGTTATTCTACCACCAAGCAAACATTGTGCAAACATTACTGTGTTCCGGTTTGAATGGGCAAAGTTTCCAGTGAAATTACAGGGCATAGAGACATAACATCTTAGATCTCTGGGTGACGAGTGCAGTGCAGTGCTAGGTAATGATTTGGACTCTTCATGTTCCAATAGCTGCGTGACACTGTGCTGTTATGTGGTAGGCATGTGTCCTGCTCGTCTCGTCACTTCATACTATAATAACAAGAAATACATAATGTTAAATTTAGCGCGCCCGCTTTAGCATGTAAGCTGTGTCAACATACAATACTGCCGTCGCAAGAAAGAAGGGCACAACTAACATTTTTTCCGAAATTGAGTTACATACATATTCGGAATCAGAAAAAAAAGGCTTATCTGCTCAATTTTTTGTGAAATGCTAGGAACAACCATACACGAAATTACGCTAAGCTCAAAGGGCACAACTGAACCATTTTTTGTATTGTAGTTTGTAAAAAGGGCATATCTGACTTAGGGCACGTAAAAAGGTCACATATATGTAGTTGGTACTTATATTTTATTTAAGTATTTTTAAATTGACTAATTAAAAAGGCACAATTGTCTTACATTAAAATATTCAAGGCTTATGTGACAAACTTGGTCTTTTTTTTTTATTTACCATAGCTTTTATTTAAAAAGAAAAAGCATATCTGCCAGTTATGTCTTTACTATCTGAACTACAACGTAATAATGTGTTTAAAGAAAACCACATTGGCTGTTATGCCTTTACAACCTAAACAAGTTTGAGTGGCGGTGAAGTGCGGGGTACGAGGTACGTAGTGAACTGCGCCAGTTGTGCCATACATATCACGTCGAGACTACGTTTGTCAGCGCGGCGCTCCGGTAAGTTTATTTGTGTTTGTTTTTAACAGTGCTTAATTCCTAATTTTAATGCGCGAATGATCTAGGCTGGGTATGTATGGCATCGCATCAGTTGATGCCCGCACGACACACAATATTATATTATAACAAAGTGGTTGTGCGACGCGTGTCGTGGCGTCTGTGAATTCCTACTTTAGAGATCAGCGTTATTTAGTTATAGTTTGAATTTTGATTCAAGTGATATGTAGGTATTTGCGGATATTTATTTTCTAAGTGACTATATATTTTCTAGATATTTTCTAGACTTGTGATTCAGCTAAAATACAGTGACACCATAATGTCTAGACATAGCACTAATTTTTTAATTCTTTTTCTACACTAAAAATAATTACACTATTGTGATCACGAAAATGAAAAGTAATCTATAATAAAATTTTATTAATATTACGTATGTTAAGCTAGACTTTATTATACTAGATTACTTTTTATTTTCGTGATCACAAGGTACCTACTACATGTTGCGTCGCCATATTTCCTACACTTTTTGGTTGGGGTTATTGATGATGTTTGTGTTGAGTGCATTTTCTTGAAAATCCTCGCCAAATAATGAAATTGAAAGCAAATAACATTTTTTTTTCAGCAATATGCAGTCACGTGCCTCAAAATTAGTGAATGCTGCTTTAGGAATTGGTGATAATGCAGTAGACGAATGGCCACCCGGACCGTCATCAAGTGGGATTCAAAACTCACTGCTACCATCGTGCTCACAGGATATTTGGTCTGATTTTTATTCTGATGATTTAGCATTGGACAAAAATTATGAACTACCAAAAACACATGAAAAAATGGATAGTGATGATACTGATTCGGAACCTGACTATATACCATGTTCACAGCCAGTTTTAGAAATAACCATTTTAGAATCACCAGAACATTCAGATGAAGAAGCAAACCACGTTCAATTGACAAAGAAAGGAAGCATAAGAAAGCGACAAACATATAACATTAGTCTTAAAGATCGAAGAGGATTCAAATCACTGTTTTATAAAAACAGCCATGGCACTGATCATTATTTGGAGCTAGATTTTCTAAAGATAAAAAATGTTAAGCAAGGTATACCGCCTCCATGTCCAAAGGTTGCTCCGAGGGGTATTGCAACTGAAAGAAAGTCTACCATACTAACAAAGCTTGGTCCACTTATGCCTAGTAACAGAAAGCTTTTTTGGGAGACTTTACCTGTAAATGATCAATCAGTTGATCTGACTCTTTACCATGAAGACTGAAAATAAGACTAATCTTTGTTTTGATACTCGGTTTATTCAAAAATAATAAGAATATGGTGCCTTTAGTTTTTTTTTTGTTGATTATGTATGATTGAAGTTAGATATTGAAATTTGTGATTATAGTACAAGATAATTATTGTGATTTTATGAATACTGTGATTTTAAGATTAAAATAACATAAGTACAAATTAAGGTAAGTTAATTGCTAAGGTAATATGAATGACAGTTCCTATAAATATCTTGTCAACACATTTAAGTTTTAAGAATATTTTATCTGTTAACATTTTATAATAAAATTGTATGTCCTAATAACAGTTTTTTATTTCCGTCAAACTAAATGTGCAACAATACTGACAGCTTCAGTACAAAGCATAGGCACAATTGAATAAATATGCCTTTTCAATATAATGCTCAACTTTTTTTTCGCAAATCATCACATTAAAAGGTCACATCTGGTTATTTGTGCCTTTTAAGCGTAATATTACATAGTTTTCTTGATTTTTTATGCTACGTTGAAAAGATTTTTTTCAGTTATATATTATATACATATGAAATACATAATATTATATTTATAATCTATTAGTAATGGTTAAAATCCTGTAATTTTCATTCAAACATTTTCGAAAAATCTATTTAGCGGCGTATTAATTGACCAAACATCAAAAAATGTTTAAAGCAGTTTATCTCGAAATTTACAAAATGTAAGATATGCCCTTTTTTGTTACGACGGCAGAATAGTGATCGTTTCAGTAATGGACAGAGGAGCGCGCCTATGATTACAATACGCTCAATTGCTCACACGTCGCCCTAGAAGCGAGCCATTGTCCGGAGTAGGTAATTATCAGTTGTTACTTACATAATCAAAGGGCCAGAACGGCCACGGAAAGGAACATTCCGAGCTATGCTCAAGATGCCACAAGATAATTCAACTGTAAAAAGCCAAATACCGAATACTCACGCTTCGCAGTACAAAGTAACGGGTAAATGTATACTTGTCAAAGTAGATGCTATGGTTAGCTTCTGAGTATTTTTGTGAATTGTTAAGCAATACACCTGTACTAAACCGCATCCTACTCATTGATATGGACGTTTTTTGGGCTCCAAATGTAGAGGTATAGAGTATCTGATTTTATTATCACGTTATCTAGGTCTACCAAGGTGAAAGCTGCTACGAAAAAGCGTGATGAAAATAGGCATAACGCGAACCTTTCAGCTTGGTACAGAAGCTGTGCCTATAGCTAGAATGCTAAATTTGTGGACACACTATAGTCTGTTTTTTAGCAAGCGAGTACCGAAAATGTTGACTGCGCTATTATTATTGGTCCGCGTAATCAATAAAAAATCCGTTCCACATATGACAAAACTAGTCATGAGTCAGTCATGTGATAAGCAATATCGAAGCAAAATGTACGGAGTCGACAATAGTGTAGAAAATATGTTTGAGCGTTTTATTAATTACGTATCTAGTTCATCGGAAGGAAATGATGACTATAGTTTTTAAAATAATATAGGTACGTTTTGTATTTGTACGTTTTTAATTGTTTGTAGCGCTGTAGTGTTCATGTGCGAGAGGCATACTCGGTACTCGTTTATTTAAAAAAAAAGACCATAGTAGGTATTTATAGTGTCTATAAACCTAAGTTTGGTCTACACACAAGGATTTATGCTAGAGAGGTGTCGAAGGAGAATACGGCAGTTAGCAAAGGTAGTTCGTATTGCTTTCGGCACGGGTGCGTTTATTAACGGATGACTTTGTTCGCAGAGCTAGTAGGCGCGGGTCGTATTACTGCCCGTACTGAGCGTTCGCGGCGCGGCCGGCCCGCGGCGCCGCGCCGGCCCGCGCTGTGGCACGCCGCCGCCGTCTGGACTCTCTCTCTTATTCATAGTTTACGGACGTCTCACCTCGTGACGAACTTTACTCGGCCGGAACCCACCGGCTCCAATCACACTACGAATGAACTAATACGTGTTTTCGACTCGAACTCTACGATCGAACGAAGTCGTCCGATTTCATCTACTCGTCATTTGTCACGGTCATTTTGTGTCGATGTAATTTGATAAAGTGTTGCATAGTTTGTATGTAATGTAGGTATAGCCCGAAAAAATACGGTATTGACTTGCTGATTTTCTATTCGGGCTGTAGAGGCTTAGTTAGATAAATCACAAATCGAACGTACCTATACCTAAGAACCGTTAGAACTGCTAGTTTCGAGTAGTTCTGTACTGTGTTACATGTCGATGTAGCTACTTGTTATAAATAAGCATTAACTTTTATGTGTAAGTTTTAATGTAATGCTGCGAATAAAGTACCAGCAAGGCCCTATATTCCATATGGCTAGTGACCAAAACCTGTGTTTGCCGGTATCACTTGACTCCAAGGAACGCTGCGATTCTGCGCAATCGTAGTTCATGTTCACGCAAAACTTTATGAACGCTCAGAAATTAGGCACGTTTACAAAACCGCGGGCATGCGCGGTTTTGTCGGCGCGCCCAATGAATGCCGATACTTTCGTCCGCTTGTGGTTACGAACGTAGCACTCACTCAAGGCTCGTAGAAGTGCGGCAAGTGCCTAGCGCCCTTCCCGATGTAACTTCTACGGCCCTGACACCTACAATAACGTACTAGTATGTCCACAGACCTTAAAGTTTTGCGCGAATGATGTTTTACTCAGCGGTCATTACGAATCGGGTCCCTGTTCTGATTGTGTTTCTTGAAATTCGGTGAGACCACTTTTTGTCTTCTGTAATCTCGCTTTCTAAAGCACAAGTGAAACTAAACACTATCCTAATAAATTCTAGGCACCAATATAGGGCTGCAGTTCAAATTAGGCTAAGATTGGGGCGTTTTCTTAGTAGCTTTTGTTGAAGGAGTGAACCGAAAGAACAGCTTATAGCAGTCTACAATCTAGGTAATATCGATTTATTTTCTCTGAATTTTATTCTTGTACTTTACTCATAAGTGTAATATCTATTGTCATCTATGAAATGTCCATGTACCTCGTCGCCTCTTGGCTTTTCTTAGCGACAAATTCACTATAAATCTAAGTATTAATGTAGTATAGTAAAACGTTTTACATCAACATCTTTGCACTTTCGGATACAGGATTAATGAAGTTTTGTAATTGCTTGTTTATGTTAATGTATATTGCTTTATATAGTCGCCAGGCAACAAACAAGTCATCGATATATAGTAGGTAATTGTTTTTTGATCAAACGTGTAGCGTTATCAAGGATGCTGAATTACAATCTGAGCGAATGACGCCCAACTTGGGTGTAATTACGCGTATGTATGTTACGTTTACGTCATTTGTGTGTACGAATCGCGTAAAGTTAAACGTTTATTACAGTCTTCTGTCTTCCGAACAAGAGGCCGACAAAACTTTAAAGGTCAAACCTCTATCCTCTGTGTGTGTGTCTGTTAAACCATTGCGACTGTGGACTAAGGCGATCCACACACTGACACGCACCACGCTGCATGTTGTATGTCGATGGATCTACGCGCGTAGGTACTTGATGGAGTGCAGATCTGCATCATCGTGTAGGGGTTTCACGCGCGTTCTTGCGTTTTGTGGAATCACGGCGGCTTTGACTCATTTTATTCAAACACACGCCAATACCGTCCTAAACCACGCACAGCGCTGCAGGGTCGATGTGCCATACCTTGCATCTCGCCCGCATCCAAGATCCAAGCGCGGGGGTGCGTTTTTCTCCGCATGTAGGTGCGTGATCTGCAGGAACGCGCGTAGATGCATTTTCGGTGTGTTGGACTGTGCGTGTTTTCTATACAAACTGAGATACTTGTATACAACGATGGAACACGCATTCACGCACTAATCTGCGTGGTGCGTGGCAGTGTGATGATCGCCTAATAAATTTCTCCATTTCGGCAGTCGACTCAGGGGTGTGTGTCCATGTGTCACCATTAAAAATTAAAATGACATATAGACCTCTTACCATTCACGTCGCCTCGGCTTGTAAACATTATGTGTATTCAATTGCGCTCATACCTACCTATTATCTAATTCATAGTATCAACATTTTCACGGCAGCAGTAGAAAAAAACCCTATAAACTAGTGAAATAAATTAATAGAATTTGTCTTAAAATGAGTCTCAAGTGACGTTTTAAAAATTTAATCATTTTGTTAGATAATAATCCATTTGATGATCACCTTAAAAGCGGTATTAGAACTCACGCGGTTTTTGTCTTGCGATGACGTGTTGCCAACTCGCTGCCCTGTGATTCTGTAATAGCAAAACGCATAACGCAAAACATGCTCTGCTATAATTTGTCTAACACTAGTTTCGATAATGCATTAGCAGATGCAAATGTAGTATTCGTCATCATCATGATTGTCCTACACCTAAAATAATCAGTGGTTTTGAGTTTGGGGACCTACTTATACGGGCATTTGTTTTGGGTTTTGACAAATTCTATCAATTTACACTATATCAGAAGCTCCACCACCCATTAAAACTGTCCTAGCTTTGATATTACTTACTCTATTTTCTTTTTGCAAACTATAGAGAGCAAAGCCAAAGGCGATTTAGTTAAGCGGATTTTTGAAATTACTATTACATGATCCAGGACCAGCGCGCATTTACCGCCTATTTATAATTGCTTTGTACTTGCTATGGTCCCTCGTTATTTTCGCTAGAATTCAAAGACAAAGCAATACAAGCCAAGGGCGGATCCAGCTTTGGCCACAGGCCTGGAACTGCGCCTGATACAAACAAGCAAGACCATAGTAATTTTAGTAGGTCGGTAGGTTTTACAAATTAGGTGTGGAATCGTGATGATGGATTAGTGCGCAATTTAAAGCTTATTTTGAGTTCGCGTAGGATTTCGGACCTCTGCATTACATAGTTGCATTTCGACTAGTTTCAATTATGGGTAATATCTGCCTGGCGATTATGTTTATATTAAAATTTTAAAGAATCAAATATTGAGTATACTCGAGACTGGGGGAAGTTTTATATTTTCAATTACAAATTTTAATTGCATATGTAACTGCAAACAAATTAAGCCAGCTACACACGTAACGATATATCTGTGCAAACCGATTTGCGCAGATTTATCAATCGTGTATACACACGATCGATAAATCTGCGCAGTCCGTGTAGCAGACAAATCGGGTTTATTCCCGTTCGTCCCCACATCGTCGTCCCCACTGGGGACTAGTGGGGAAAAAAAGCTTCGATCGTCCCCAGTGGGAACGAATGGGAAAAAAAGTTTCGTTCGTCCCCAGTGGGAACGAATGAATTCTCGGTCAATAGGGGAACGAGTGGGAAATAAAAAGTTCCAATCGTCACCACTGGGGACGAACGAAACTTTTTTTTCCCATTCGTTCCCACTGGGGACGAACGAAACTTTTTTTCCCATTCGTTCCCACTGGGGACGATCGAAACTTTTTTTCCCACTCGTCCCCAGTGGGGACGACGATGTGGGGACGAACGGGAATAAACCACAAATCGTTGCAGATCGGTGGCAGTTGAGATTGTCAATGGTAATTTGCACAGATTAATCGCTACGATATATCGTTACATGTGTACGAGCTGGCTTTAGTTACAGGTACGAGTTTTATAACTTTTTTTTATTAATAATAAGGCAAGTGTTAAGATTCCATAAGAATATCTCTGCAGTGTCGAACCCATTCGAGACAAATTTATTAAATTGCGTTATTCCTGGTATGCTAGTAAACATTTTTAAATCGTCGACAAATGTACAATCTTGCATTATGAGGGCCTAATGAGAGCATTTCAAGGTGAACAAAAAAATGTTGTCAATATCCATTAGCAATAGAATTCGCCGATACATCGTATTGAAAAATACAGATTTGCACCTTAAAACGGTCTTTTTAGGCCCCCGTTTTGTTATTCATCCACATGATACCTAGTTGGTCAACTTTTTGTTCAATGTTCCGTGAATACAGTAACCGTAAATGTGGAATAGTTATAGGGAATACGTCCGCATTTGGTTACACTTTTTTGATACGCGAACTGTGAAAACGCGGGCAAAGGCGCGCAAACAGCGAATAAACAGGTTTAATTAACTGTACAGATCATATTCCAAGTACCTATGACACTTACCTATGGAAGCGCGGATCCAGGGACTTGGGCTGGGTCCAGTACCTAGGTGGATCACTAATTAAAAAGTTTGCATGTACTTATCGTACAGTTTTGTGACTCGACCACGACTATGTGACATATACAAGTTACAAGTAATATAAAACTCGATACAAGTGCTCTGTGTAACCCTGTATAAGTACCGAACTTTACTCGTATAATACACACACCTCTGTGATTTGTTTGTTCTTATGTTTATCTAAATTCGGAAATTAAATAATTTTAATATCATAAGTCGTGAATAAGAGACGGAAGTGAAAATCCTTGTGAAAGATTGTACTTTTTAATGTACCTGGGCGTATTTTTTTTTCTTTGTACCTTGCATTTTTTCACCTGTTATGTCACTTGTGCTATTAGTTTTTTGATGATCATTACCAATAATTATGATGTGTATAAAAAATAAGGATAAGTGTTTATCATTGTATCCAAATATGATTTTTATTACGAGGTTTTCCTTATATTCTATTTTTTAAGATATTCTGAAAGTAGTCGAAAGTAGGAAAATGTTATGTCACTCACTAAGTACAGGAGCTTAATCCTTATATTTACGTCACTGTTACCGCCAAAAACTTTAAATTTTTGCTGAATCCAAAGACAGAGGTATGTTTCTTGACATTCATAATGCTTAACACAGAAATATCAACCGTAATTAATGCAAAATAACAGTTTATGTCTTGTAACTCAAAATCGATGAAGTGGAAAATTCCTATTGAGTTACGTAAATTTTAGCAATATTTTATTTTTTCGACTGGATGCAAGTATATTTTTCAATGCGACAACACTAGCTTAAAGCGTCAAAACTATCAGCCATTTTGTATACCGTGACGAGAAGCCAAAAAGTGCGGTCGTTAGTTTGGTGCAGTCGAAATCTTCCACTGATTTACGTTATAATTCAAGGCAAATTCAAGGTAAGACTGATTTCTGTAGTGTATTTGTTCTGTTTTTAAGGAAGATTAAGGTTTATACTCTTATTTTAAATCAAAATTGATGGAAAGGCAAAATCAATAACATATAAATTCATTTTTGTACTATTATCTCACATGGAAGCGTTACGTCCGTTGAGAAACATTTCACGCATTGGAATGAATTCGTAACTCAATGGAAAGGTAAGGGCGAGTATAAATTGTAAATATACAAGCGACCCGCCCCAGCTTTGTACGGGTGCAATTCAGAGTTATAATTTTTTGAGTTGTAGTTTCTTTATATAATATTTAATTTTATCTATATTAACATTTTATTAATTTAATTCCAGGTTGAAAGCGAGGATATTGATGAAAAAGATAGTCTTAAAAAATTAACACTAATTTTAATGGAAATAAATGACGGTGATAGCAGGCTAGCTAAAAAGGTACAATTTGACACAAGTTCAACGGAAAATTTCGGTCTATTAGAACAGTAGTCTCACGTTCTGTAGCATGCTGTAAATGTACCTATAACACAAAATCCTTTTCAATCTTGTAGAAAATATTTATATGTGATGTTTAGCCTGGTACTGCAGACAATGTGCTGGGACAGAAGCAAACCATCACGGTTACGATGACTACATTTGTGACGAATGTTTAGGAGAGTAGTCTCCTAAGCATTCACAAAACTGTTTTTTGAAGTGAAAACTTCTTTAGGCGCGCCTAGACAGATATTTCGTGGGCTGTGAATTGGATTCTAGCATCACGCTCGGGTATGATAAGAAATCTTCGGGTAAACTCGGAACCATGGCTATTGGTCATTTAGAAATGCGTCAGCCAATGGCAAATGCTGAAAGGGCGTGGCCTCGGCATCATGCCATGGCCATGTAGAAATGCATCAGCCAATAGAAAATGCTGACGCATTTCTAGATAGCCATGCCATGATGCCCAGGCCACGCCCTCCGGTTACACACGTATAGTTTCCAAAGTAAGCTATAAAATTCTGAGTTATAAGTTTTCACTTCTATCGGCAGTACCTATGACTGCCAATTTTTTTCTTAAGTTCAGTTAATTTTTTAATGTTTAAAACTGGGTAAAATGTGTTTATTGCGTAATTATTTATTTTGTATAATTTTAATATGCTGCTATTACTACTACAAGTATGTTTTTATAGGTTTTAGCTAGAGAAAACTGTAAAGCAGAACAAGTATTATTAAGTAAAAGTGTTTGTTGTGAACAAAGCTTTACTCGTTCCATTTAGTTATTTCGTAATTCTATTGAGTGATGTCTACCAAATCCAGTGATAATAAACTATAAATATTTCATTAAGTTCCTCAATTAACGTGCCATTAATATCAAATAAATAAATATGTATGTTTTTTCTTTTAAATTTTCTTATATTTTATTGACAAATTTGTCCTAAAATACGTTGTTAGCAAACAAAAATGTAGGACTATGACCAAACTGTTACTCAAAGGAGAGTATTTATAGATTATTATTGCTTATGTTCTGTTTAAAGGTTTCCATTTTAATAGATAGGTGTAGAAATGACTGAATCTGTTTCAAATAAATATAATTTCATAATTACCGGCCTATTTAATTTATGAAAAATCTATTAATGTTTCGTAACTCACTGGAGCATTTTATCAGTTCTAAGCGCATTAAAAGACGTTTTGTTTTAAAAGATATTGTTTTTACCAAAAAAACATATTAATAATTAGATAATAGACATAATTATGATCATAAAAAAATATTCAAATAGTATTAATATGAAGTTTCATATTTAGTACAAGAAAATAAAAATACGCCCACCTATCACCCTTGCCTACTGATGTAAGCACGTGTATTTATTGTATTTTTTGCGTTATTTCAAAAAAAAAGAAAGAACTCTAATGGTAACAAATGAAAATGAGATAAATGGTTAATGGAAAAATGATAAATAATTTAAGAAATAATTTTAAGAATGAGGCTCTTTGTTTTATTGCAACCTATTTCCCTATTCCTCTTAGAATCCTACAGATCCTACTACTATTATAAACGCGAAATTGATGGATGTTTGTTACTCTTTCGCGTAAAAACTACTGAAGGGATTTGGATAAAATTTGGTACCTACATAGATAATGCCTAAATAACACATAGGCCACTTTTTATCCCGGGAAAATAACGGGATCGGGGCACTGCTAGCGTTTTTAATAAAGACAAAATGTATGTAATTTTGAAAAAAAATAAATGCGTCCGCACATAGTTAAAAATGACATGGTACAGTTGTCTGACAAATCTCTTCGATGCGCACTCGAACTGACACCCAATTAGACGCGTTTTGAAGTAACAATCTTTTGAGTTTGCGTCACCGACACGTAGCTATACCTACCTATGTATATGTAGCTCTATCGGACAAAGTGATTAATTATTATTATAGGTACCTTTAAACGAGCAATTCTTGTATAAACATACATTTGTATAGAACTAGTTGAATCGCGCGCGCGTTGCTACGCCATCTATCTAAAATTCATCGTACCAATTCAAATTTTGAACAAATTCGGTTACCTTAGGTTCTAATGACATTCATGAACCTTTGACGAATGACACATGCTGTCACGCAACGAAAACTCTCAAAAAGCAAAATTATTTCCCGTTTTTGTTACATTTTTCATTCATGCTTCGTTCCTGTTGATAGTAGCGTAATGTTAAATAGCCTTCCTCGATAAATGGACTATCCAACAGAGAAAGAACCTTTCAATTCGGACCAGTAGTTCCCGAGATCCTTGCGTTCAAACAAACAAACTCTTCAGCTTTATCATATTAGTATAGATCTGATTGTCGGAAACGGCTGCAACGATTTTCATGATATTATGTATGTGTATGTATTCATGGTTTTATCTTCAACAATGACGAATTTCCATACCTATAAACTTTCACTCCCAATTTCATCCCCATACTGTTCAAAATTGCTTGAACAAACATAAATTGGCTTCGTGTCAAGTATCTAGACATAAAGTTTAATGGTTTCATCTTCAACAATGACGAATTTCCATATAAACTTTCATCCCATTTGAATCCTTTCAACCCCCTTTTTTGTAATAAAAAGTAGCCTATGTCCTTTCTCGCGGTCTATTCTGCCATGTACCTACCAAACTTAATTACAATCCGTTCAGTGGTTTAGGCGGTAAAGACGGACAGACAGAGTTACTTTCGCATTTATGGATTGTAAGGAGTGCAGATGGAGAACATACCTACGTAATGTTAAATCTATTCGTAGAACCAGTGTTACATGGTGCTGCTTCATGCTCCGTGCAGCTATAGCAGGTACTTAACTTTGATTTGTTACGTGGTAGGTAATTACCTAGTAGTTCTAGAGATAAAATATCCAGCATAGTGATAATTTGGTATTGGTACATACATAATATCTATTACATCTGGGTAGCGATTCTGAAACCATTCGGTTGCACCCGACACGGAATCTCATCTCTCGGTCTTTGTCTTATCTGTTTAGCATGACAAAGACCGAGAGATGAGATTCCGTGGCGGATGCAACCGAATGGTTTCGGAATCGCTACCCAGTTCTTTTTTTCACAAATCGACATAAATATAATAACCAATGTTAAGGTCTGTTCACACCGGAGCGGTATTCGCTACCGCTGTGGGTAGCGGTAAATACCGCGCGGTATTTTGTACGTACCGTCTGGGTAGGGGGTATTTTTTGGTGTGAACAGTAATATTACCGCTTACCCACGCGGTATTCGCTACCGCAGGCAGCAGCGATAGATAGATAGATACTCTTTATTGTCCACAATACAGAAAAAAACAATACACAAAATGATAGGTAGTATATCCTTTAAGCTAGTGAAACAAATGGCGACCTTATCGCTAAAAGCGATCTCTTCCAGGCAACCGAAGGATGGAGAGAAACATGAATAGAAATAGACGGGGTTATGGTACAGTGTGACTTAAAATATTATGGTATAAACATTCATATGAATAAGCATACATTCTAATACTTTAAACCTACAATAACTCACTCTGGTGACAGCAGAGACTGATAAAAGGCCTTGACTTAATTCTGAAAAACAGGCAATGATTGGGCATGTTTGACAGACACTGGTAAGGCCAATTGTCCACGTAGCAGCACGACATCCGCACGATTTCGACAATAGGGTACCGGACTGGGTCAAAAATATATTATCAATTAAGTAAAAGTAAACCAATTGAATAAATGTAAGAATTTATATTGACAACTGTTCAATCTTTCCCATACAAAATTTCACAAAGGAAATGCTCTTCAACGGCTTAGCTCCATCTACTTATAGCGCCAACCCCTCTAAAACTCTTTTGAGATGGCGGGTAGAAGTGAATGGTATCCCACCGGCGCCCTCTACACTAAATGACACGTATATAAACTCAAATCCCAGTATTAAATATAATACTATAGTGAAATACACGGTAAACAAAATAGAGGTGATAACACGGCCCTCCTGCGCACGCTGCCAACCTTGGCAGTGTCACAGTCTGGTGTAGTTGCTGTGAACAAAATACACAATTTATTCATTTTATCAAAGTTAATTTTACTCTTCCAGTATTATCCACTTAAGATGAGTAACTTTCCCAAGCAGTTGCGCTGTCACATTGTCGCAACTCAAGGTACGTCATTATTACCACATTCTCCATAATTCCACTTAAGACGAGTAATGAATAGCTTTCCCAAGCAGTTGCGCTGTCTCATTGTCGCAACTCGAGGTACGTCACTACATTACCCACATTCTCCATAAATCTCAAACATACACCTTTCCCTAGCTGCCGCCTGGTAACTCTAGATACGCGGCATTAAAGTCATAGTCAAAGTTTATGTTCACTCTTAATGCTTTCTCTAGCAGTTACACTCTTAGGCCGACACAAGGTACGTCAGTTTATGTCCAAGGTATTACGGTTTCACACTAACGCTTACTTTGTCAATGGATCGAAGCCATTGCACTTCACGATGTTATTCAAACGTTAACTCATCAGCAATCAATCATAATACCCGACAACATCCTAGAGCCATTGCACTGCTCGATTGGGTTTGACTTTCAATTACATATATCTCCAAGTCTACTAATCGTACCTATTCAAGGTTTCATATTTTTCTCACATGTGGCCTTCTATGTAGTTTTTATAAACGCTCACAAGTGATATTTATAGCGAATTAAAAGGTCTCATTTTTTTAAACAATACCAAACAATTCATTGGTAACGTACATAGCTCGGCATCATCTGACTAAAATATTTCTAATTTCAACCATAAGGGTATCTTATAACTGCACTGAATATAACCACTTGTAACCCAACTACGGTAACCAAATTCAAATTAAAGATGTAACACTTTCTATTTCTGTATTATGTTTTAAAATGCATGACCTTTTTCAAACAGTTTCCCTGAAAGATATTTAAACCAATATCCAACTGATTTACACTTTTATCTATGGTTGCTGTGCCTCGCAACAACTCTTCCACAAAATAAGCTACTTCTCATAAAGTTTCATAAAACAGTATCCACAAACTTAAAAAAAAACCGAAGGTGTTTCATTCTACGAAATGGTCTGATTGCAGTTCCCGGAATTGAAGGTTTTTTTACAGTACCCCCTAACGAGATAATAATTAATAGTTTTAACTTGTCGGTGATATGCAAAAATTTCATTTGAAATGCAAAAACAAGGTTAAAACAATTTTTAAAATCGTTTCTTCAAAGTAAATCGTAATATAAAACTGTTGCTTACTCACGTGTACATTACGCACTTACTGAAACCACTGATCCAAGAATAACCTTTTTAACTAACTGCGGGCGACGCTTGCTTTTCCGATTATTTCTCATCACCGTTGTGATTTCCAGGCGTGGTGTTCATAGCACTTCTGATATTATCAATTGAGTAAAAGTAAACCAATTGAATAAATGTAAGAATTTATATTGACAACTGTTCGATCTTTCCCATACAAAATTTCACAAAGGAAATGCTCTTCAACGGCTTAGCTCCATCTACTTATAGCGCCAACCCCTCTAAAACTCTTTTGAGATGGCGGGTAGAAGTGAATGGTATCCCACCGGCGCCCTCTACACTAAATGACACGTATATAAACTCAAATCCCAGTATTAAATATAATACTATAGTGAAATACACGGTAAACAAAATAGAGGTGATAACAAATACACCATCCTAATTAGTCCGTCAGCTAGATCATGGAAAAATATTGGACATGTATTTTTTGTTTTTTCATAATCTTAAAAATCGTCAAATATCTATATAGGGTAAGTGTACCAGTGAATGAACACACCCCAGTGAATGAAAGAAAGGTGGTTATTTCCAAAAAATAAGAAAATAAACAATTTCTACTATGAATATTTTCATGTTTTTCGTTGGTAACACTATTTCGATTAAGTCAGCCTGTATGAAATTAGGATGGCCCTCAAACAACTTAAGAATAACAAGGCACCTGGCGATGACGGAATTACGACTGAGCTTCTGAGAGCGGGTGGAAAACCGGTACTTAAAGTCCTCCAAAGGCTATTCGACTCCGTCATACTTGACGGTAATACGCCAGAAGCGTGGAGCAGAAGTGTGGTGGTGCTCTTCTTCAAAAAAGGTGACAACACCTTGTTGAAGAACTACAGACCCATCTCACTTCTGAGCCACGTTTATAAGTTGTTTTCGAGGGTAATCACGAATCGTCTCGCACGCAGGTTTGACGACTTCCAGCCACCCGAACCCCGAACAAGCCGGTTTCCGAAAAGGCTATAGTACCATAGACCACATCCATACGCTTCGGCAGATTATACAGAAAACCGAGGAGTATAATCGGCCACTATGTATAGCGTATGTGGACTATGAGAAAGCCTTCGATTCCATCGAGACCTGGGCAGTGCTTCAGTCTCTTCAGCGATGCCGCATCGACTATCGCTATATCCAAGTGTTGAAGTGTATCTACAGCAAAGCTACAATGTCTGTCCGATTACAGGACCAGTGCACAAAACACATCCAGCTACAGAAAGGCGTGAGACAGGGAGATGTTATATCTCCGAAACTGTTCACTGCTGCGCTGGAAGATGTTTTCAAGCTACTGGACTGGAACGGATACGGCATCAATATCAACGGCGAATGCATCACTCACCTTCGATTTGCCGACGACATAGTCATTGTGGCGGATTCGCTGGAGGACCTCGGTGCTATGCTCAGGGACCTCAGTAGAGTATCCCAGCAGGTAGGTTTGAGGATGAATATGGACAAGACGAAGGTCATGTCAAATGTTCATGTCTCACCTGTACCGGTTAATGTTGGGAATACCACACTCGAAGTTGTTGACGAATACGTCTACCTGGGTCAAAAGATCCGATTAGGTAGATCCAACTTCGACAAAGAGGTCCAGCGAAGAATCCAACTCGGATGGGCAGCGTTCGGGAAACTTCAGCACATCTTTGAGTCCAAAATACCCCAATGCCTAAAGACAAAAGTCTTTAACCAATGCGTGTTGCCAGTGATGGCTTATGGAACTGAGACGTGGTCCTTAACTGTGGGCCTCATAACAAAGCTCAAAGTCACACAGCGAGCTATGGAGAGAGCTATGCTCGGAGTCTCTTTGCGCGACAGAATCCGTAATGAGGATATTCGCAAAAGAACGAAAGTGGCCGACATAGCTCAAAGAGTAAGCAAGCTGAAGTGGCAATGGGCAGGCCACATCGCTCGCAGAACTGACAACCGATGGGGAAGAAAGGTTCTCGAGTGGCGACCACGAACCGGAAGACGCAGTGTTGGACGGCCTCCCACTAGATGGACAGATGACCTAACAAAGGTCGCTGGAAACCGCTGGTTGCAGGTTGCGCGGGACCGTTCGTTGTGGAAATCTAGGGGGGAGGCCTATGTTCAGCAGTGGACGTCTTGCGGCTGATGATGATGATGACGAACACTATTTCGAAAATGGAAATACTAATGAGCCGTTTTCCGACGAGACAAAAAGATATGGTTTAATAAAACGATAATAGGAGGCGCTTGTAGGTCTTTTTACCCGACTGCGCGATGCAAAGGAGTGGTAATGTGTTTAACAGTCTATGTATGTATGTTTGTATGTTCCTTTGAGGCACTATACAGACCAAACGCCTGGGCCGATTTTTATGATTCACACGTCAATCGATTCCTCTTAATCTGGCGAGTGACACTAAAGACATGACATTAGTGTAAGTCCAATATGGCGGCTTCAGGACGCCATATTATCCAAATTAAAAAAAATTAAATCACCAAAATATGTCAAGAGGGGTATCGTTGAATAGGTATTTAAAAATAATGTTTAGCCTTCTCTCAATATTTTTCGATTTGACTGACCGTTTAGGATGTATATCGATTTAAAGTTGAGTAACAACCATTCTCACATTTATAGGTTTTTAGGTAGCAGAAAACTTCGTATAACTAACTGTAGGTACGTGTGAATGTGGATGGACATTATATACTAATGTATCTAGTAGGCATCGATATAAATCAATAGATATGCCCTGAGCACCTTGAAATTGGTAATAAACTGCGTCTCTGTCAATCAAGTTTCAAAGTTGAGGATTTCCTTAAGGTTTCATTCACTGGTACACTTACCCTATTCTGTGTATTTACCCAGACTGTGTCTGGGTGTTTGAAACATTTGAATTCATCACACAAATATTTGCACTGGGTGGGAATCGAACCCACGACCCTCGGCTTCGCAGGTAGAGCTACTATTCACTAAGCCACGAGGCCAGTCACTAATGGATATGACAAAGACCGAGAGGTTTGACTCCGTGTCGAGATCAATCCGACACGGTTCAGAATCGCTACGCAGTACCTACCCTGATCGAACACGGCCAAGGGGATGACTGGCCCCTTAGATTGGTCTGTCTTATTGGAAAAAGCTTTAAAATAGTTGTCTGACGAACATATTTACAAACGGAGTATGAGAATTTAAGTGCAGTTAAATTATTATTTTAGAGTTGTTAAGCAAAACGGCTGACGGAAAGTGTCTGGGAGTACTTGACTCTTGGTCTGGGACCTTGTTTTTAAGGATATTACCTACAACATACGTGAAAATCACTTATTAGAAAATACGTGAAGTAACTAAGTAATGTTTGTATGTACCTATCTCAAAATTGGCCGTCTAATCAAGTTAGCGAGTAAGCATGTGTGCTTAGTACACGATTCAGAATCGCTAGGCTTGTCTCTGTCATACCCCGTTTACATTATTCCAGTCCAGCGGTCGAATCTAGCGCTGGATTGCTTACTGGAATAATGTAAACCAGCACTGGAAAATCCAGTGCCAATGCATTCCAGTGCCTGTTTACATTATTCCAGTAAGCAATCCAGCGCTGGATTCGACCGCTGGACTGGAATAATGTAAACGGGGTATCATTCTAAACAAATATATCTATATATAAGACAAAGATAGAAAGACGAGATTCTGTGTTGGACTTTGATGAAACTAAGTAGAAGTGTTTTAAGAGTTCAATGGTGTTGGATCAATCCGACTGAATTCAGGGTAGTGATTCTGAAACCATTCGGTTGCATCCGACACGGAATCTCATTCTCTCGATCTTTGTCATGCTAAACAGATAAGACAAAGACCGAGAGATGAGATTCCGTGTCGGATGCAACCGAATGGTTTCAGAATCGCTAGGATGCTCAAAGCAAGGCAGGTTAAAAGCCACGTGACGCGGGAACGACTGCAATCACTCGTTTACAAACTGTCAGTTTCATAGATTTTAAAAAGTAAATGTCTAATTGGTTTGTTTTGTTATTGTCTTTTTGCTCATTAGCACGACAATCCGTTTTCGTAGTAGTTTTGCAAACACATATTACACATACAGTGTATAATAAAATAATTACACCGTTTCAAAGCAGGATATTGTGACAATTATAGCAATTTTCAGCTGTGTTATGCCATATAGGTTGTGTATCACATTTTGAGAAATAAAATGAAATTTCATTGTTATACCCATATCAATTAAAGATGTTTACATAGGTATACTGCACAGTGCACATATTTATTTATAATGTCGGCTGTCGGACCAGAGTTTTATAAATACATTAAGAAACTGGAAGATAATGGGGACAAACTACCGCCAGTATCACCACAACAACCTCAGCCGATCGATTTTGAGTTTAACGTAAGTGTGTCGTACTTATCAATTTATCCAGTTTCATAGAGCTATTTTAAGGTTCTGAACTTGGTAAATGATTGAATGTTTCAGAATTCGACTTGTTACCAATGTAATGGATACTACGGCCCTAGTTTCGGCGAACCTGTTTGTGTGACATGCCATGCATTCTTGTTCCCCGATTTCCCCTCATATCTCCCGACATCATATTTCTACAATGAGAAAACTGACGACGGCGACTCTGGGAATGATGAGCCTTCGGATTTGAACTACACCTCGGATCAAAAAGCAATCGCCAAGTTTATTCCAATACCGGCTTGGTTCTATCACACTAGGGTAAGTTTTCAATAATAATATGCATTGTCAGTAGGGGAATTTCACAAAAATTTAAACCCCTCTTGGCTCTTAGTACTTCCCGGAACATTCCATTTTGTGGCCGAATTTTATACCAAATTTGTTATATGTATAGTAATAACATAAATATGTATTATAACAAACATTATTAAACAAATTAAAAAACAAAAACAGGCAACAACTTTAAAATTATTAAACAAATTTGGTGTAAAATCCGGTCACAAAATGGAATGTAGTAGAAAGTAGCAAGTGCCAAGAGGGGTATACATATAAACACATAATGTGTTTGTTTTAAATTATCCTTAGATGTTATTGTGAACAGTAAAACTATAACTAAAACTGAGTTGCTCTGAAAAGAGAGGATTTTATTTAATACCATTTATTTATTTAATTAACAACTAAAACGATTTATAAATAAACCAATTACATTAGTTGACAGGCTCTTTGATACAATATGTTATCAACAAAACAAACAAGATTTTTATATTGTTGAGATTAACATACACATTTCATATTATTGAATTAATAAATGTCAAGTGATTGTAAATCATATTATCATATCTAATCTAATTATTATATCTAATCAAAATTATAGCAAAACATAAAATAAATTAGATTTATATGTCAAAGATACAATAGTGTACAATAAATAATAATAATAATGTCAATATTTAGACCATAAATTAGTAATATAGTTTTTACACTTACACAACATTGTTTGACATGAATTATTCAGTAACTCACCCGAAAAGATAAACAATGTTTAAAGCAATTGTTTCACAAGTTCTTAATTCGATATTAATTATTCAAATTACAAATGTCACTTGTTTAACCTAAGGCCAATTGTCCATGTAGCTGCACAATATCCGCACGATTTTGACAATTGTCGGATGCAAGACAAATGCTTGGGTAAAGGCGATTCGTCCTAAAGTAAATTCGTCACTATTTGTTGCTTGCATCTTGCGGACAAATAATGAAATCTGTGTCCACGAAGCGACATGCAGGATGCATGCGTGCTGCAAAAAGTCACTGCTCGACCGACTCATCAGATGCACGCAGTGTTGCCATTTTACTACTACATTATTATTATGTTATTAGTTGCTGTGACTTTGTCACTAGATCTAGTGAGTTTTTGACGTGACAACGTCTTATAATTCGATGAAGCCGGCTGCACGCCCGCAAAACATGACGTCATGTGCCGTTAACGCCGTTACCTCGCCGCCGGCGTTACCTCGCTCTAAGGCGTAGTTGAAGTTGTCACGTTCAACTAACGTCAGTAACCCGACTTTACAGACCCGTAATGTCACAGCCACATTTTTCCAAAACTATAAGAACCATACTGTTGAAACTTCGTAAGTGGATGTATTTTGTGAACCGCATTAAGATATTCACACAAAAAATGAAAAAAATAGAAGTGACCACTTCTATTTTTTTTCAAGTGCGAGTCGGACTCGCCCCTGAAGGCTTCTGTAGCAGCAA
The DNA here is from genome assembly GCA_963693475.1 of Ectropis crepuscularia. Taxonomy (NCBI): domain Eukaryota; kingdom Metazoa; phylum Arthropoda; class Insecta; order Lepidoptera; family Geometridae; genus Ectropis; species Ectropis crepuscularia. Next base: position 9,839,045 of record OY856357.1, on the reverse strand, counting down.
GCAGCAAGTACAGTAGAATCCAGATTTAATGACCTTCAAGGGACCGGCTAAACTACGTCGTACTAACCGGATGACGTTCAAAACGGCAGGATTATTTATTAAGTACAAATGTACTGAACTCATAAATAAATATGCATGTAATATATACATTTTGCATGTCTAATTGCCTATCAAAAAAATTTACTTTCTCTCGTAACAGAGGTCCATTTCCATTCCCCGGTCGCTTTGAAGCTTGAACCACTGTAACAATGCCTTATCCACCTGCTCATGAGTAGAAGCCCTTGCACGTTTGCATTTCAAAACATTGCCCTTAAATAGCGGCTCAATCTTATCTTTGTTCTTCTTTATTGTTGATATTGTAGAATGAGATACGCCAAAGTCCTATGCGAGGGTTGCATTTAATTCACCGGCTTTTAATCGGTATAATATTGCACTTTTTTCTTCAATTGTAGAACACTTTCGCTTCACGGACCTCATCACTAGGGTATGGCGGTATTGGACTTCTGACAAAACCGGAATTTTTTCGGTATGCATATTTTTAAAACCGGGATCCCGGTTTTTCGGTAATTTACTTCTATTAAAATAGCAGTAACAAAATCCTACAGTAAATCCGGAACCTACTTATTTAAACATTTCAAACTCTAAAGTTAAACAAACATCAATAAACAAGGACATATTTTAACTATTTATTTTATAAAATAAAATAAACCAACTTCAAAATCACAAATAGGCACTCAAAAGCGAAAAATAAATTATTATAACTTTTATAAGCGCTACTTACTCATCTATCTAATGTTGGAGCCAGTCAAGTCAAAAAGCTAGTAGATAGATATTATGTACAGACTAAATAGTGTAAAAGTTCATCATCATCAGCCGCAAGACGTCAACTGCTGAACACAGGCCTCCCCCCTAGATTTCTACATCGAACGGTCCTGCCCTACCTGCAACCAGCGGTTTCCAGCGACCTTTGTGAGGTCATCTGTCTGTCTAGTCGGAGGCCGTCCAACACTGCGTCTTCCGGTCCGTGGTCGCCACTCAACCTTTCTTCCCCATCGGTTGTCAGTTTTGCGAGCGATGTGGTCTACCCATTGCCACTTCAGCTTAGCTACTTTTCGAGGTATGTCGGCCACTTTCGTTCTTTTGCGAATATCCTTATAACGCACAAAGAAACTCCGAGCGTAGCTTTCTCCATAGCTCGCTGTGTGACTTTGAGCTTTATTATGAGGCCCACAGTTAGATATCACGTCTCAGTTCCATAAGCCATCACTTGCAACACGCATTGATTTGAAGACTTTCGTCTTCAAGCATTGGGGTATTTTGGACTCAAAGATGTGCCGTAGTTTCCCGAACCTGCCCATCAGAGTTGGATTCTTCGCTGGACCTCTTTTTCGAAGTTGGATCTACCTAATTGGATCTTTTGACCCAGGTAGACGTATTCGTCAACAACTTCGAGTGTGGTATTCTCAACAATAACCGGTACAGGTGAGACATGAACATTTGACATGATCATCCTCAAACCTACCTGTAGGGATACTCTACTGAGGTCCCTAAGCATAGCACCGAGGTCCTCCAGCGACTCCGCCACAATGGCTATGTCGTCGGCAAACCGAAGGTGAGTGATGCATTCGCCGTTGATATTGATGCCATATCCGTTCCAGTCCAATAGCTTACTAGTAGCGTAGTAGTAGCGGCGGTGAACAGTTTCGGAGATATAACATCTGCCTGTTTCACCCCTTTCTGTAGCCGAATATGATTTGTGCACTGGTCCTGTAATCGGATTGAGATTGTGGCTCTGTTGTAAATACACTTCAACATTTCGATATAGCGATAGTCAATATGGCATCGCTGGAGAGACTGAAGCACTGCCCAGGTCTCGATGAAATCCAAAGCTTTCTCATAGTCCACATACGCTATACATAGTGGCCGATTATACTCCTCGATTTTCTGTATAATCTGCCGAAGCTTATAGATGTGGTCTATGGATGGTGCTAAAACCTTTTCGGAAACCGGCTTGTTCGGGTGGCTGGAAATCGTCAAACCTGCGTGCGAGACGATTCGTGATTACCCTCGAAAACAACTTATAAACGTGGCTCAGAAGTGACATGGGTCAGGTCTGTAGGTCTTCAACAAGGTGTTGTCACCTTATTTTGAAGAAGAGCACCACCACACTTCTCTCCACGCTTCTGGCGTATTACCGTCAAGAATGACGGAGTCGAACAGCTTCTGGAGGACTTTAAGTACCGGTTTCCACCCGCTCTCAGAAGCTCAGTCGTAATTACGTCGTCGCCAGGTGCCTTGTTGGTTTTAATTTGTTTGAGGGCCATCCTAATCTCGTAGAAGATGACTTCCATACAGGGATACATACAGGGATATCTTCGGTAAAAGTTTGTTTAGTTAAGTTTAAAAAGTTGATTTAATTTTTTGTAGAACACAGTTTATAATTACGTATCACAAGACCAAAATTAGACATTTTTATAAGTATCATTCATAAGTTCATAAGTATTACCATAAGTATCATAAATATTATTATTATAGGGGTTACCCCCTACTCGGATACTTATGAACTACCTCGGATTTGTAATCTGTACGACTTTCTACTAGTCAAGCTCTCTCATTTGATATCCATATTGAGGTAGTAGTGAAAAAAGTAATGTAATTCGCAATATGTACTGGCGGAAATCTTGGATTTGAGATTTGTATTGGTATATAGTATTTGAATATTCAAGCCTTTTCATTTGATACCCATATTGAGGGAGGGAGGTTGTTTAGAAATATTTTGTCCGCCATTTTGTGGAGGCGGCCATCTTGATTCGGTATTTACTAAATATACCTAAGAACTACCGCACGGAAGTTAACCTTTAAATAAATAAAGTAGCCAAGTGCGAGTTGGACTCGCCCATGAAGGGTTCCGTTCCAGTAAGTAACATAATATACATAGTACACATAGTTCTTGTAGTTCGTTGTAACTTTGATCGAAGTTTTAATAATAGTGTGCTTATGACGTACTAAAAAAAAACTACTCATCAGATCGAGTTCAAACTAATTTTCGTTGGTAGTTTTCATGGTAATCTACATCATATATTTTTTTTAGATTTTTCATTCTCTTACTTTAGAAGTTAGAGGGGGGGGGGGACACACATTTTACAACTTTGGAAGCGTCTCTCGCGCATGTTATTCAGTGTAGACAAAAATTATATTAGAAACCTCAACATCATTTTTTAAGACCTATCGATAGACACCCCACACGTGTAGGTTTGATGAAAAAAAAATTTTTGAGCTTCAGTTCTCAGTATGGGGGGCACCCCTAATTTTTGTTTTTTTTAAAAACTTTTGTAAAAATCTTAATGCGGTTCACAGAATACATCTACTTACCAAGTTTCAACAGTGTAGTTCTCATAGTTTCGGCAAAAAGTGGCTGTGACATACGGACGGACAGACAGACAGACAGACAGACAGACAGACAGACATGACGAATCTATAAGGGTTCCGTTTTTACGTTTTACGGAACCCTAAAAACCGCATCATAATCGGCCCATGCGTTTGAGCTCTACGGTGCCCCAAACAGACGGATATCGATGTCAAACTTATAACACCCCTTTTTTTTGGTCGAGGATTAAAAATTGTTTATTTTACTCTTTTTAGTGTTTTCAAGTTTTCATTAATACATTTACACAACTTCGTGTACCTAAACCATGAAAAAAAACGTAGACTGGCGCCCATCAAGTTTACAATTACAATAGTTATTTGTTGTACAAGAGTGCAAAGTAGCTTTTTAACCGCGTGCTCAATTTTGATGACCGAGCAAGCGAAGGATTCTAAAGTTGAATCACGAGCGTAGCGAGGGATTCAAAAATTAGAATCCTGAGCGTAGCAAGGGAATCAAAAGAGCACAAGGTGAAAAATTTTTGCACTCGAGTGTAACACGTAATTTTTCATCCCCCCTAGCGAGGATATTACTAAACGCTTTGCGTATTTTCAGTTTCAGTCGATTCTGTTGGCGTTAAATAAACTTCTTGGTCGCTAGAATCACTTATTATTATGGTATTTCGGTTTTTCACTTGTATTCAATTTTATAAGTTTTAAACTTAAGTTTATTTAGCCATGGTTTTTACAATAACAATATGACGTGAAAACATGGAGAGTTGACCGATTGAGGTAAGGAGTTTCATGTGTACATGAAAAAGTGTCCGCCCAAATGCATTAAATTATAGTAGCGCTAAATTTGCATCAGGGTACATTTTAAAGGAAATTAATAAAAGTACTATTCAGAATTCATGAAAGAAAAATATTGGCAGTCATAGGCACTGCCGATAGAAGTGGTAACTTATAACTCAGAATTTGATTTTTACTTTGGAAACTACGCGTGTGAGACCGGAGGGCGTGGCTATGAGCATGGCCATCTAGAAATGCAGACACATTTTTAAATGGCCAATGGGAAAGGCTGAGGCATTTATAGATGGCCATTGGCTGTGGTCCCGAGTTTACCCGAAGATTTCTTATCATTCCCGAGCGTGACGCTAGAATTAAATTGACAGCCCACGAAAAATCTGTCTTTGGCGCGCCAAAAGAAGTTTTGACTTCAAAATATTTTGTACCTACATGTTTTCTCAAAATAGTAATTATTTATTTGATGTTATATTTAATACTACATTATTTTGTACTGCACAAGTAGTTGAAATTATCTATTAGTTACTATTTTAGTAGTCAATAATATTTAATTATTTAACTCGGCATACTTCAATTCGATTACAATTGATTCATTCATAGCATTTCAAAATGTTTTGCCATTTGAAATAACATTCTTTACCTCTATCCTCCATACGTGAAAAGAAAATTGCGCGCAAAGCATTCAAAAAAAAGTACACCAAAGAGGTTCCGAGTATGAGTTTTTACCAAATTAAAATTAAATGTATGATGAATTCGGCACCAAGGAGGTAGAAATAAATAGGTTAAATTATGTTTTGAATTCAAAACCTCAGTACACACGATGTTCTAAATTCAAATTTACTTTAACCTCTAGAGGGTAAAAACGACTTTTGCGCCCTGATATCGAGGAGCAAAAGTACTCTTTCCGAGCTGGTGGGATGAAAAATAAATTAAGTTGTTTGTTATTTTTGTAATATAGAGTCGCCTTATGGGTTGTATTCATGAATTTAATATTTTTATTCAAAATACCGAAAAACCGGTATTTGTAATTTCAATACCGGTTTTCAGAATTACCTTAAGTAGTCCGATATTACCGGTTTTTTGGTAATACCGAATACCGGTATCCATGCCCTACTCATCACAAATCACTATTATACTAGACCTTATTTTGTCGAGTCTTAAGAACTTGTCAAAACAAGTTACAAATACTAATTGTGATTGACGCGCTAATAAGGAGAGGTGAAGCGCGGGCCGGGGTACCGAGGTATTGACGCGTAGGTTGTGTAATCAAAATATCGCGCGTTGTTTCAACCGGATGTATCAGGGATGTAACGGAGGTGATCTTATCGGAACCGAAGTCGGAGTCGGAACCGGAGTCGGAGGTAGGGTCAGAAGTAAGTAGGTAGTGGTAGGAGAGAGATTTTTATTTTAGGACAAATAAAACATTCATTCAAACTTTTCATTGTTTTGTTTCATGAAATATCACAAAAAATGAAAAAAAAATTGAATATTCAAAAATAAACAAAAAATTCAATTAATTGAATCCCAAAGTGCCATATAAAGTATGTTAAATGAACAAAAGCTTTCAAACAAATTAATTTAAATACACTGACACCAAAAGTGTGTATATGTACTCCATGAACATAAGCTTTGAAGCTGTCTCAGTCTAACATATTTCTTAAGAGTGCGTCTAATGCCAGAAAAAAAATTTTATTTCCCCGCGCGAGGCCCTTCTTAAAATGATATACATAAAGTCGAGAATAGCATGACACAGTTTGGAGGGGAAATCAATATTAAATCATGAGTCAATTTTTGACCAAGTTTTATTTAATTACTCAATAATTAAACATAAATTTAAAAAGTGTTTGGTCTAATATTTATTCTCTGGTTCGGTTACTTTTAATAGAACGTAAAATTAGAAATGTTATTATCAAACACCACCTCCTTTGAGGCTGTTCTATAAGAAACAGCCTCAAAGGAGGTGGACGTGGCGAAGCCCCGACGGACGGACGAAAAATGAGATTGACTTCATCATAGCGGACAAACGGCGAATATTCAGGGATGTCTCAGTGATCTCTCGGTTTGCTACCGGTAGTGACCACAGGCTTGTTCGAGGCACCCTGAATATTAATTACAAGGTTGAACGAGTCCGTTTGATGAAGTCAACACTCCGTCCGAACCTTCTCCAAACCATAGTTGGGTCTAAAGCATTCCAGTTAAAACTGGAGAACCGGTTTGCTGCCTTGGAAACCACAAATAGCGCTGACCAGAAGCTCGAAAGTGTAGTGGAAGTCCTGCGTGATGAGGGCACAAAGTTTTGTGAAATGCGGCGCAAAGGCAGAAAGTCAAAGCTTTCCAGTGAGACCTTAGAACTCATGGAGGAACGACGGAATCCCACGTTAACTTCGTCGGAACAAGGGGCTCTTAGCAAGAGAATTACCAAGCTTGTACGACGTGACCTCCGATTAGCTAACACGCTCTTGATTGAAAAATCAATTGAGCAAAATCGGGGGTCAAAAGTGTTCGTTAAGACCTTGGGTAGAAGCCACCTGACGAAGTTAACTACCTCGACGGGGAGAGTCGTTTCATCCAAAGCGGATATTCTCTCGGAAGTGGAAGACTTTTACAGCCAGCTGCACGCATCGCATGCTCCACATCTCCCACATAATGAGGACAAAAGAGCTACTTTGACTCGCCATTACACTGAAGAACTGCCAGAAATAAGTATGGACGAGATCGCGATGGCTCTTGGGCAACTTAAAAATGGAAAAGCCGCGGGCGAGGACGGTATTACAACAGAGCTCTTAAAAGCTGGTGACGCTCCACTTATAAAAGAGCTCATAGAACTGTTTAATGCCGTACTCTTTACCGGGAGAACTCCACAGGCATGGCACAGAAGTGTGGTCATCCTATTCTTTAAAAAGGGAGATAAAACCCTTTTGAAGAATTATCGACCAATATCGCTTCTGAGCCATGTCTATAAGTTGTTTTCGAGAGTTATCACGAATCGTCTCGCCCGAAGACTCGATGAGTTTCAGCCTCCTGAGCAGGCCGGGTTTCGAAGTGGGTACAGCACCATAGACCACATTCACACGGTACGGCAGATTGTACAAAAGACAAAGGAGTACAATCGGCCACTTTGCTTAGCGTTTGTGGACTATGAGAAGGCGTTCGACTCGGTCGAAACCTGGGCTGTTCTGGAGTCCTTACAGCGATGCCAAGTCGATTGGCGATACATCGAGGTGATGAGGTGTTTATACAACGCCGCTACGATGGCGGTCCAAATCCAAGATCAGCAGACAAAACATATTCCTCTGCATCGAGGCGTGAGGCAAGGGGATGTTATTTCCCCGAAATTGTTCTCAAACGCACTGGAGGATATGTTTAAGACGCTGGATTGGGGTGGACATGGCCTAAACATCAATGGCGAATACATCTCTCACCTACGATTTGCTGACGACATCGTCATTATGGCAGAGTCGCTGGAGGATATGCAGTGGATGCTGGACAGCCTGGCTAACGCTTCTCAACGCATCGGCCTTCGGATGAATTTGGATAAAACCAAAGTCATGTGCAACGAGCTCGTTGCTCCGGGGCCGATTGCCGTAAGTGGAACCACGCTCGAAATTGTTCGGAGATATGTCTACTTAGGGCAGATGCTCGAACTAGGTAGATGTAGCTTTGAGAGTGAGGCCATGAGAAGAATCCAGTTGGGCTGGGCAGCGTTTGGCAAACTTGGTCGAGTCTTCTCGTCACCCATCCCACAAAGTCTCAAAACAAAAGTGTACAACCAGTGCGTCCTACCCGTTATGACCTACGGTGCTGAAACGTGGACACTGACAGTCAAAATGGTCCGAAAGCTCAAAGTCGCTCAGCGAGCTATGGAACGGGCTATGCTTGGAGTATCTCTGAGGGATTGCATTCGTAATGAAGTAATTCGTCAGAGAACTAAAGTCACCGACATAGCTCAGCGTATTAGCAAACTGAAGTGGCAATGGGCCGGTCACATCTGTCGCAGACCCGATAACCGTTGGGGTAGACGGGTTTTGGAGTGGAGACCGCGAATCGGCAAACGTAGTGTAGGACGCCCAGAGACCAGATGGAGTGACGATATACGAAAGATAGCTGGTGGCAGTTGGAAACGTAAGACCGAGGATCGGGCTGAGTGGCGTATTATAGGAGAGGCCTATGTCCAGCAGTGGACGAACACGGGCTGATGATGATTATCAAAAAATAATGTGGGGTCATATCTGATAATGTCGAGTACATGAATTAAAATAGTTTTTCAGGTGCGCTTTTAATTTTTTTCTGTAAAAAAATCTGATCTATTTTTAAAATTCTATTCGGTTATTTTTATAGATTGTACCCACACTTCAATATTTTTTTGTTATAGTTTTTAGTTTCTTAACATCAGTGAGCGGTGTCGAAAATGTCCTTTTTTCGTTTTCTGGCACTAGGCGCCCCCTTGTAGATTAAATCGACGCCACCAAAAAGGTATTCGCTCGCTACCGAGCCTGGTGGACACGATAATATTAGCGGAAATTTAATATAAGGTGCTGGAATTTTGCGTTTTTCTATGTTGTGCTCATTTAGTATACTTTTCATTACACTCGTGCGCGGCAGATTCCCTGCGCGACATGTTCCTGCGAAACTGTTCGTTACTGTCGGCGCAGGGCGCCGCCGCTAAGTTATGCTTCGACATCCGATTAAAACCTCCGATTCAAAAGTTTCGGAACCGGAGTCGGAACCGGAGGTGTAAAACTAATCGGAACTTCCGACATAACGGAGTCGGAGTCGAAGCTCCGTAACATCCCTGGGATGTATTATCATAAATACTGGTCGCTAAAGACAGCTCGTCGCTTAAACCGGAGTCGTATTAAACGGCTATATTTTCTAACTATGAAACGTAATTTGAGTAAACATTATCGTCGCTAAAAGCGCTTAGACGTTACAAGCGGAGTCTTTTATAATTGAATTATACTGTACTGTAGCATAATATAAAAGTTCTTGTAGGTCGTTGTTACTTTAATCAGTGTTTGAGACGAACTTCTTAGCATACCATGGATTCAAATATTTTTGAAAAATAATGGATAAAAAGAGAGACGTACTTCTTAGCATTCCATGGATTCACCGTGCGGGTCCCGGGTTCATCGTGTGGCAGAGAGAGAAATCTCGAATAGACCCCAAGACTTGTGACTCGGGCGTAGGTTTAAAAGGGGCCCCTTTTAGTGACGTACGTCAACACTCACCTTCACTACTCGTATTTCTCTCCCTGCTCAGCTAAATCCGATATGAACCTACTAGTGCAGCTTTAGATACTCGTTCTATTATAGAACTTACTGCACTTCTGGACAATCCAAGGTTTTTAAGCAGGTTATAGAGAGATTTTGCTGGTATACCTCTCGCTCCTACTTCTACAGCGTATAAATTAACTACATAACCATTTTTTGTGAATTCGTTTTGAAGGTCGTAATACTTATTTTGTTTCATCGCGTGGTCTTTAGGTACATTAGTTTCCCACGGTACGGTAAGTTCCACAAGGACTACGCGTTTCGTAGCTCTAGAATAATAAAGTGGCCAAGTGCGAGTTGGACTCGCCCATGAAGGGTTCCGTTGCAGCAAGTAACATTATATACATAGTACACATAGTTCTTGTAGTTCGTTGTAACTTTGATCGAAGTTTCAATAATAGTGTATTTATGACGTACTAAAAAAAACTACTCATCAGATCGAGTTCAAACTAATTTTCGTTGGTAGTTTATATGGTAATGTACATCATATATTTTTTTTAGATTTTTCATTCTCTTACTTTAGAAGTTAGAGGGGGGGGGGGGGGGACACATTTTACCACTTTGGAAGTGTCTCTCGCGCAAATTACTCAGTGTGTAGACGAAAATTATTTTAGAAACCTCAACATCATTTTTAAAGGCCTATCGATAGACACCCTACACGTGTAGGATTGATGAAAAAATTTTTTTGAGTTTTAGTTCTCAGTATGGGGGGCAACCCTAATTTTTCTTTTTTTTAAATTTTTCTGTTGAAATCTTAATGCGGTTCACAGAATACATCTACTTACCAAGTTTCAACAGTGTAGTTCTCATAGTTTCGGCAAAAAGTGGCTGTGACATACGGACGGACAGACAGACAGACAGACATGACGAATCTATAAGGGTTCCGTTTTTACGTTTTACGGAACCCTAAAAAAGGAAAATGTCCGGTCTGGATGACGAAACACCCACATCCTCTAGGATTTTATAGTGCTTTTCATACGTGTCCATTAAAATAGTCCAGTCAGGTGCTGAACCCAGGATTGAGCAAGGCTTGTTCTTGGAGTTTGAAGTTGAGCCCTCTTTTACAAAGTTAATTTGTCTTTTGTTTGTCGTCAATCCCGTTTGGGCTCTAGCTACCGAAAGGCTACGGAAATAAATAAACATTAAATTATGTAGTTTGGGGACTATAAATGATCGATAGGACCCCTCACAGGACTCAAGGAAAAAGTTGTTTATTATTAAAAGATCTACACTTTTGATTATCGGTAAAGTTTCATAAAATTGAACGGTTGGGGAGAAAATGGCGAAAGGAAGGAAAAAAAGTTAAATTTTTGCCTTTCGGAAGCAATAACTTGAAAAACATTGATGAAAAAAAGAAAAGTTGTTAGTGTAAAAGTTAGTAAATTTAATTTAGAAGAGAAAAGGTCTCCACAATTTTTTGCCTAACACTAACAGTTCTCGAGATATCGAATTAAACGCGTTTTCATCGAAATGACACCCCCCTATCGATCCTTTATAGTCCTACATCCCAAACTACATAATTTAATGTTTATTTATTCCATTTTTTTGCTTAAATGCATTGGGCTTGGCCTATTACGGCTTCACGTATGATTTCAAGTACTCTGTCATGGCTAATAATGCCTAATAATAGTGAATGTATGTATGGCGTAATGAAATAAAACTACTTACTAAATCTCATTTAAACCAACTTTCGTTGAAAGTTTACATCATACATTTTTTATATTTTTGCCATTCTCTTATTTTAGAAGTTACAGGAGGGCACACATTTATTTTACCACTTCGCAAGAGTCTCTCCAGCAAACAAAACTATTTAGAAAAAAAATTGTTGGAAACCACATTTTTCCACAGTTGGAAATCATTTTTGAAGACCTATCCATAGACAGAATAGACACGTTATTTATGGTGTAAGTAAAACATTTTTTTTAGTCTCAGTTCCAAGGATGGGGCACACCCAAAATTTTTTTTGTTTCAAAATCTTAATGCGGTTCGCAGAATACATGTACTTACCACATTTCAGGTGGCTGTGATATACGGATGAGCAGACAGACAGACATGACGCATCGATATAGATTACGTTTTTTGCCATTTGGCTACGAAACCCTTAAACCCTAAAGAACTAAAACTCAATTTTTTTTTCATCAAAATCATCGTATGGAGTATCTTTTTTCTTAATCTTCTGTAAAAAACGTCTTTAAAAATGATATTGAGGTTTCTCATATATTTTTTTCTAAACTGAATAGTTTGCGAGAGAGACTCTTCCAAAGTGGTAAAATGTACCGCCCCCCTTCACTGTATCTTTAAAATGAGAGAATAACAAAACTAAAAAAATGTATGATGTACGCGAATGATGTATGCAAACTTCTACCGAACATTTGTAGTATTTGTAAGTAGTTTTATTGTAATCTACAATACACTGTTATTAAAACGTCTATCAAAGTTCAAACTAAATACAACAATTTTTATATTATGTTACTTGCTGCTATGGAACCCTTCAAGGGCGATTCCAACTCGCACTTGGCCACTTTATTTGTGATTAAGTGACAAAAAATTCTGGTGATTTTAGTGACTTTTTCATGACTACGCATCAGTTACGTAATATCTGATTATAGCAGCAGGAGTAGAAACTTGAGGTTGTATTAATTTTTGTGGTTGCGTAAAAAATCAAGAGAAGAAGCATAAGTTTTGCATGTTTCAGTAAGATTTCAGGAAGATTCATAACTGATGTGTTTGTCATGAAAAAGTCATTAGAAACACCAGATTTTTTTTGTCACTAAATCATAAAAAAATGTCACCAAAGACATCAAAAACTCACTAAATCTAGTTACAAAGTCACAAAAACGGCAATACTAAGAGTGGCTGGCTATTTGCATCACTTGCATGCAGCAGCGTGGACATAGCAAAGATGCAAAAATCGCCTACCGACATTTGTAGGATGCATGCATTCGACAAAAGACGCGTGCGTGGACAGTAGTCGTTACATACCCTCTATATTTATATTGCTGTATCTATCAGTCAAAGACAATAAAAGACAAAGACAAATAAGACAGCTATCTCCATAAAATTAAACAAGTATACAGAAAAGTTATACATCTAAGTTATATGCGGTAAATTCAAACTACAAACTAAATGAAGCACATCCTTGTTTACATACATTTTTGTGGAAACACCCAGTAGACGTTTAAGTCAGATAATTCTTGCAGGAAGCTTAACCTGGCTACTGCCAAAAATAAAGTTAATAATATATTGTTCAAAATATTAAGAAGTTGATTTAGACCCTTGTATGGTACTAATTGGAGTATAAGTTATGATACGGGCGATTAAATATTAATCAATCCTTGTTTATTTTATAACTATACAGAACTCTGCAGACAGTGAAACTAGTCCTGAAGATGAAGCGAGCCGTGCAAGTAATTCTGGACCTGGACCAAGCAGCAGTAACGGAGGCAGCTCTGATGGGGTTCCGGGAGACCTGGTTGAACTTGGAGCACCTCCTCCGCCACCTAATGTGGCACGGTCACTACAGGCACTGTCTACGCCAAGGCCGCCTGATAATCTGGCACCGGGCTTAGTGGAACAACTACCATCTGAAGGTAATCTATATATATATATATATAAGCGAAAGCTCCTCATCGCCGAATCTCAGAAACTACAAATGCTAGGAATCTCAAATTTTCCTTGGAGATGCCTTTTAGCACGTAGGCGCTCGCTAAGACGGGGTTTTGTGAAATTCAACCCCTAAGAGGGTGAAACAAGGGATGGACGTTTGTATGAAACTTCCGTCATTTTCAAAGTTATAAGCATGAAATCTGCTCAACTGATTTTAATTAAATTTGGTACACAGATAGACTGGATCTCAAGAAAAGGCATAGGCTACTTTTCATTACGGAAAAAAGGGTTGAAATGGGGGATGAAAGTTTTATGTGGAAGTTCGTCATTAATGAAGATAAAACCACGAAACTTGATATCTAGACTCTTGAGACATAGAAAATAAATGTTTGTTCTGGCAATTTTGGAATTTCAAATCGTACGGGGATAAAATAGGGGATGAAAGTGTATATCGAAGTTCGTAATTGTTGAAGATAAAACGATGAAACTTCAAATCGAGACACTTGACGCAAAGCAAACTAATGTTTGTTCTAGCAATTTTGTAATTTCAAACTGTACGGGGATTAAATGAGGGTTGAAATAGGGAATGAAAGTTTATATGGAAGTTCGTAATTGATGTAAATAAAACCGTGAAACTTCGTATCTAGACACTTGAGAAGAAGCAAATAAATGTTCGTTCTGACAACTTTGCAATTTCAAACTGTATGGGGATGAAATAGGCGTTGAAATGGGGGATGAGAGTTTATGTGGAAGTACGTCATTGTTGAAGATCAAACCATACCAAACCAATAAAATTTTGCAACTGGACACTTGAAATCCATACCATCTACAGTCTGTCTGTTACGTTTTATCACGTAAACCACTGCACCGAATTTGATGAAATTGTATAAAAATGTTTTAATGTAAGCGGTTTTTGTAAATGTATTTCAGGATTGTGTACAATTACTGCCTCTGTTACCCTAATATATATATTGCGCGGACGAAGTTGTGGGTACAAGCTAGTGTTATAAATAAACTTAGCTATTCTACAACAAGGCTCTAAGAGTATTTTATTTGGAGGAAATCATTTATTACCTTACTGATTAATGATTATAAATGCAAAAGTTTGAATATTTCGAAGTTAACATTTATGTTCATCAATCACATTACATAATAACTGAATGGATCAATCTGAAATTTTGAACTTAGATATATAACAGCGCATAGACATACTTTGTATTTCAAATAATGCAGGAAATCTTATCTTATGGAATAGCCTATTTCTAAACTGTAATTCATGAATAAAATAGGCATAAATTAGCAGACAGATGCTAGTAAATAATAAACCGGCTAAGTGCAAGTGGGTCTCCCGCACTAAGGGTTCCGTACCATTAGTAAATAAACGGCGAAAACCTCTTTGGCTTTATTCCGATATCAGCCAATGACTGACAATGACTGGTGGTTAGGTGCTGCTCAAGCCCACAGACCACTAAATGTTCCCACTGCTGGAGCCTTCTCTCGCAAGGAGAGAGTCAAGGCCATAATCCACCACGCTGGCGCTATGCGATCACACATGACTTCGAAAGATTCTAGATACATGTCGGTTTCCTCACGATGTTTTCCTTCACCGTTTTTAAGTTAGCGGCATTACGCACATGACTTCGAAAAGACAGTATTAGTGCTCGTGGTTTTGAACCCGGGGTCTCCGGATCGGCAGTCGCCGTTTTCCCGACTAGACCAGCCGCAACTTAGCTGCTTTAATGCTGCTCGCCTATTATTAAATAAATAAAATTGCAAAGTTTATAAACAATAATTACTGTGTATTTGTTGGACAGTGCTGCTGTGCATATTCAGCTACTTGGACGACATGTCGCTATGCGCGTGCGCGGCGGTGTGCGCGCGCTGGTGGCGACTGGTGCGCGCGCGCCTGCCGCCGGCGCGCTGGGCCGGGTTCACAGCGCGCCGGTGGCCGCTGTTCCGGCCCATGCTCGACAACTATGACTGGCATAAGGTAGGATTACTAATGTAACAAACTTCTTTTAAAATAAAATAGCCTTTATTTGCCTTGGAATATTACAGATAATTTTATATTTATATAATACTAGCAGCGCCCCGCGGTTTTACCCGTGTAGTTCCCGCTCCCGTTGTTTTTCGTGGGATAAAAAGCCTATATAGCCTATGTGTTCTTCCAGACTATAATCTATGTGTGTTCCAAATTTCAGCTCGATCCGTCCATACGTTAGGACGTGATTGAGCAACAAACATCCAAACATCCATACATTGACATTTATAATATTAGTAGGATTATTTTTCACAGCTTCTTTCCTAGGATTATGGATTAAGGACCCAATTGGATGGATGGATGAAGGCCTCCTCCATTTTTGCCATGCTGCTCTGTCCAGTGCTAGGCGCGTCCAAGTCACACCCGCGACTTCTGTGACGTCGTCACACCCGCGTCTTCTGTTACGTCGTCACACCCGCGACTTCTGTGACGTCGTCACACCCGCGACTTCTGTGACGTCGTCACACTCGCGAATTCTGTTACGTCGTCACACCCGCGACTTCTGTGACGTCATCACATCCGCGACTTATGTTACGTCGTCACACCCGCGACTTCTGTGACGTCGTCACACCCGCGACTTCTGTGACGTCATCACACCCGCGACTTCTGTTACGTCGTCACACCCGCGACTTCTGTGACGTCGTCACACCCGCGATTTCTCTGACGTCGTCACACCATCTTCTCCACAGCCGTCCCCTGTCCCGTGATGCTTGCTGTATGCTGCTGACTCTATCTTTTAACATACAAATACAAAAATCTTTATTGCTGTTTGCAGGTAAGATAAGATATTACAAAACATTTTAAAAGTTGACCCTTACAAACAGGGCTCTGCGAGAGCCATGCAATATGTCTGACAAATAGTTTCTATTGGTCTGAATGTATACAATGATAAAATAGTTAGCCGATAAAAGTCTTCTCTTCTTCTTTTCATTTTTAGGGTTCCGTAAAACGTAAAAACGGATAAAACTAAAAAAAAATATGATGTACATTACCATGCAAACTTCCAACGAAAATTGGTTTGGACTCGATCTGATGAGTTATGGTGCCGAAACATGGACGTGGACCAAGGAAACTATGTACAGAATGAGTTTTTTTAGTACGTCATTAATACGCTACTATTAAAATATCGATTAAAGTTACACCAAACTACAAGAACTTATTTATTATGTTACTTGCTGCTACGGAACACTTCATGGGCGAGTCCGACTCGCAGTTGGCCGCTTTTATTTTACTATATAGAGTGAATAGCACGAGACGAGACAATAGACGAGCACTCACACTTTAGTAGTGGTAGGACTCTTAGCAGAGTCCGCCTGGGGAAGTACCACACCTTTGCCAGTTATTCTACCGCCAAGCAGTGATGTGCAAACATTACCGTGTTCCGGTTTGAAGATGTTTCCAGAGAAATTACAGGGCTTAGAGACATAACATCTTAGATCTCTGGGTGATGAGCGCAGTGCAGTGCTAGGTAATGATTTGGGCTCTTCATGTTCCAATAGCTGCGTGTCACTGTGCTGTTATGTGGCAAGCATGTTATACCATCAGGCAAATGTCCTGCTCGTCTCGTCTCCCTTTATAAAAAAAAATACCACATGTGCCTGATGGTAAGCAACATGCTTGCCCATAATAGCACAGTGACACGCAGCTATTGGAACATGAAGAGTCCAAATCATTACCTAGGACTGCACTGCGCTCATCACCCACAGATATAAGATGTTTTATCTCTATGCCCTGCAATTTCACTGGAAACATTGCCCTTCAAACCGGAACATAGTGATGTTTGCACATTACTGCTTGGCGGTAGAATAATTGACATAGGTGTGGTACTTCCCCAGACAGGCTCTGCAAAGAGTCCTACCACTACATGAATCTACCTGACGGAATAATTGGAGATTGGGATGGTATATTTTTGAGCTAGTCATCACCCTAATTGGGCTGCTGAACTATGGAACGCTTTGCATGTGTCCACCAGAGAAGCTCCACGCTAGCCGTTTTTTAAAAAATGGTGATTCAGATCTATTTGTCTATATGATCATTTAGTTGAAGTCGTCACTCTTATTAAAATCGTATATAAATCTCCATTAGTAAAACATGATATTGTTTATATATTAGTACCTATATATTATATTCGTACTTATGTATTAGGATGTATAATTATTATTTGGTAGGTTTATATAGTATGTTTTAAAAGTATTGTAGGTTATTTATATTTTATTAGTATTGGAGTTCACTTTCAAAATTATAAGTATCTTTATCTTTCACTATTTGTACATCCCCGTATTCTTATTATTAAATTCTCCTTTTCCATCCTGCCTGGAAGAGATCGCTCTTAGCGATAAAGTCGCCAATTGTTTTGTATGTTTTTGTTTTTTTGTGTTCTAATTAAGTGCAATAAAGAGTTTATCTATCTAATTGCAGAAATACCAATCGCTAGTGGAGTCTTCGTTCTGTCGGAACTGCTTGGTGCAAATGTGCGTGCAAGCGCAGCCGGCCGGCGAGGAGAACGCCTGGCGCAGGAACCGGCTCTGGATGGAGCTCAAGGTAATATATCGTTCACCTTGATACATACACAAGTTAGACATAATAAAAAAAATATTGGCAGTCATAGGAACTGCCGATATACGTGAAAACTTGTTGTTGCCCTGGTACTGGTACCTAGGGGCAAACGCAACTCTTTTATATTTCTGTTGTCCTGGTATCTGGAGATAAACGCTGGGCTGTTGGAGGTAGGTAATCGAAACTCTTTACTGTTTCTTTTGCCCTGGTACCTACCTGGCCGTTTTTACCGAGTTTACCCGAAGATTTCATATCCGATCCGATCCATTATCATATCCAAGCGTGACGATTGATGAATCCATTTCACAGCCCACGAAAATTCTGTCTATAGCGCGCCTAAAGAAGTTTTCACTTCAATAAGTCATTTCTTCCTCTAAACAACACCCTATGTCATCATCAACAGCCCACTAAATGTCCTCACTGCTGAGACTCGACGCCTTCTCTCGCAAGAAGAGAGTTAAGACCATAATCCACCAGGCTCGCCCAGTGCGAGTCGGTGGATGACACATGACCTCGAAAGACTTTAGGTACATGTCGGTTTCCTCACGATCTTTTCCTTTACCGTTTTAAGTCAGCGGCATTACGCACATGACTTCGAAAAGACTGGTGGCAGTGGGGTTTGAACCCGGGGTCTCCGGTACGGATTGTCACCCTATGTACAGGGTAACAATGTGTAACATCAATGTACCCATTATAAAGCTTCTCTTATTTTAGACTAGCAGAACCGTGCGCATGTTGCTACGCCATCTATCGAAAATTGGTCCTACCAATTCAAATTTTGAACAAATTCGGTTACCTTAGGTTCTAATGACGCAACCTTTAAAAGATAGACACATGCTGTCACGCAACGAAAGCTCTATGGGTATCAAATGAAAGGGCTTTGACTAATAGAATACTATACACTATGTCAAATTCATGATGGCCTCCAGCACAAAATGGCGAATAACATTTCCTTTTTCACTACTCCCGCAACATGCGTATCAAATGGAAGGGCTTGACTAGTAGAGTCTTTGACAAATTACAAATCTGATATAGTCGAAGGTAAATCAAACTTTTTGAGTTTGTTCTTGTTTTTGTCTCGGTCTAGTTATAATATCCATAATAACAGATAAGACAAAACACTAAAACTAAACGCGCTGTGAACTGAAAAAGCTTGGGAAAAAAAGTATCTGATTGTAACACACTGGTTCTTCTACCGCCTAAATAAATTGGCTTTCGCTTAGCTATTGCGGTCTCTATCATTTCAAGCGGAAAGAAAAGAGAGAGCAATATGAAAGCTAAGACAGTTCTAGTTAGGCAGTAGACCCTCTGGTGCGTCCTCACAAAGTCTATGGCGGTCAGAACTCTTGATGACTCGTCATATTTTTTATAGATGCTCCGCAATGATCCTCCGGAGGGGATAGCGGCGACGCCGCTGGACCTCAAGTGCTGTCACTGGCAGGCGATGGTGATGGGCCCGGTCGGGTCGCCGTACGAGGGCGGCGTCTTCTATCTCTACATACAAGTGCCTTACTCGTGAGTACCACAATACACAACACTAGCAATATTACTAATGTTATTAACATCAGGCGAGATGGTCCTCAAGTGCTAACCTATTGACTGGCCTCGTGGCTTAGTGAGTAGTAACTGCCTGCGAACCCGGGGATTGTGGGTTCGATTCTCACCCAGTGCAAATATTTGTGTGATGAAATATTTATGAGAAAGAGGCTATAAAGAACTTGGATTTTGGCTATTTTTACACTTTTGTCCCGGTAAAATAATGGCTATGCGGCTAAGCTATATAAAACCGCGTATAGTGTATTATTGTAAGCGACTATCAGGATATGCGCTTGATAACAAATAACACGCCTGTTCATAACAGCATAGCATCACGCAGCCATTTGCACATGAAGAATCCACATCACTGCCCTCATCACCCATCTATGATGACTCTCTTTGCCCTGTAAATTCAATGGTCCTAAATTGTCAAACTTTCAAGGCGAAACAAAAAGTTACGCTTTTAAAAATTACTTCTATTTGGCTGGTTGCCTGGAAGAGATTGCTCTAAGCAATAAGGCCGCCATTTGTGGTGCTAGTTCGTAAGTGTTTTACTGTAATATTTCTGTTTTTGTGTCACAATAAAGAGTTATCTATCTATCTCTATTTTTTGGCATAATAACAGGTAGATAGGCTGTTGAACTGAGACGTGGTCCTTAACTGTAGCCTCATAACAAAGCTCAAAGTCACACAGCGAGCTATGGAGCGAGCTATGCTCGGAGTCTCTTTGCGCGACAGAATCCGTAATGAGGATATTCGCAAAAGAACGAAAGTAGCCGACGTAGCTCGAAGAGTAGCTAAGCTGAAGTGGCAATGGGCAGGCCACATCGCTCGCAGAACTGACAACCGATGGGGAAGAAAGGTTCTCGAGTGGCGACCACGAACCGGAAGACGCAGTGTTGGACGGCCTCCCACTAGATGGACAGATGACCTCACAAAGGTCGCTGGAAACCGCTGGTTGCAGGTTGCTGAGGACCGTTCGTTGTGGAAATCTAGGGGGGAGGCCTATGTTCAGCAGTGGAAGTCTTGCGGCTGATGATGATGGTCAGGCTGTTGTAGACTCTTTGCTGAGGCCGCCTAGGGAAGTACACACCTTTGCCAGTTATTCTACAGCCAAGCAGTAATGTGCAAACATTACTGTGTTCCGGTTTGAAGGGCAATGTTTCCAGAGAATCTACAGGGCATAGAGATAAAACATATACTTGGGTGACGAGAGCAGTGGAGTGCTAGGTAAAGATTTGGACTCTTCATGTTTCAATAGGTATGTGTCACTGCGATGTTATGGGCAATACCATCACATCAAATCGCTTACCATCAGGCACATGCTCTGCTCGTATCGTCACTCTATACAAGGAGTCGGCAACCTTTTAGGGAGCCATGGACCGGCTGATGAAAGAGTAGATAAAAGCGGGTCGCACTCCTAAAAGTTAGTTTGTAATTCATTAATTTGCTTTATATTATGAATACTATAGGTCTTACTGGTACTTAGTGTATGCTGGTATATAAACTCTTTGCTAAAATTTTAAAGATGTACCATTCGTTTTAGACGGAGCATTTTGATTAACTGTGCCTTTTACATCACATTACCGCACAAGTACGTAATGAGATACATTACGATATTGAAATTGGTGAAATAGGAGAACCTTTATGAGCATATGTGTTATAAAAAATGTTATATTGTGGCCTCAGGTATCCAATGAGCCCGCCGGTGGTTCGTTTCCTGACTCGAATCTTGCACCCGAACGTGTCTCGTCACGGCGACGTGGGCATCGACTCGGTGCACCACAACTGGTCGCTGGCGCTCACTCTCAGCAAGGTGCTCATCTCCATACAGAGCCTGCTCACCGACCCCTACACCGCTGTGAGTACCCTCTATACCCTTTACAGGATCTTCAAAGCAAAGCAAGTTTTGGAAAGATTTGAAATGTCCTCCATTGTGTTTTTAGCGTTATACAGAGGGGAAAAAATAGTTTTAATATGTAACACGTACTATGGGATTACGGATCGTAAATTGATGGAAACATTATATAAAGGTTTCCAAAATTCGTTAATTAGAGTTACTCTCTTTTACTGTTAATTCGTTGTAAAAACAGGCAGACAGGGCTATGACCCACAGACCTCACCGACCCCTACACCGCCGTGAGTACCCTCCGTAGCCAAACGCTTTACAGGATCTTCGAATTGGCATGATGACTGGGACAAAAATATACCAATAGAAAAAAAATATGGGACACATTAATTTTTTAAGTGAAAACTTCTTCTCCCGCGTTTACCCGAGGATGTCTTATCATTCCCGAGCGTAACGCTAGAATTCAATTCACAGCCCACGAAAAATCTATCTGTGGCGCGCCAAAAGAAATTTTCTCTTCAAATATCTTTCGGAATTCCTCTTGAATTGAAATTTTTTTACTATCTTACTTGATGATCTACATAATATATCTTTGTCGTGATTATAATTTAAAAAAATAAAAAACAAAAGACAAAAGAAAAATAAAAAAATAAAAGACGTGTGCCATACGTTTCCATATTTTTGAGACAGTCATAATCCTGCTGTTTTTTTTTTAAAAAAGTGACGAGACGATGTCACCTGTCATGTGCCTGATGGTAAGCAACATGCTTGCCACTTAACAGCAGTGACACGCAGCTATTGAAACATGAAGAGTCCAAATCATTACCTAGCACTGCACTGCGCTCGTCACCCAGAGATCTAAGATTTCTCTGGAAACACTGCCCTTCAAACCGGAACACAGTAATGTTTCACATTACTGCTTGGCGGTAGAATAACTGTCAAAGGTATGGTACTTCCCCAGGCGGACTCTGCCATGAGTCCTACAACTACAAAATTTGTATGGTTGTAATGTATGTGTGTTTGTTTGGCAGGTGTGTATGGAACCGGCCGTGGGCGCGATGTACGTGCACGAGCGCGCTCGGTTCGAGACGCTCGCGCGTCGCTGGACGTGGCGATACGCCATGCAAGAGCTCTTCTACTGACGCGGTAATGCATCTTCCTTGTTCTTCCTCTTCACACTATTCTACAGCGAGGTACATGTTATACGACTCCGCTCCCACTCAAATATGGGCTTTATGCCATGCCGGTTAAGATATAGATTACATTGGCAACATAAATTAAGCAGATTGCTCGCTGACATCGAGCTTGATTTATGTTGCCAATGTAATTTATATCTTGACGGGCATGGCATAAAGCCCGTATTTGAGTGATATTTTATTTGTCGGGTGGCGGAGTCGTAATTGTCTAAGACCTTACGGGTGCCGGCTTCGAGGCGCACCTCAATACCGGGCTCACGAACTGAGGTATTTAAGGCCAGCAAGGGCGGACCTAGTTTTAGCGGCAAGGGGGGTCACATAGTCATGGTCAAGCTACAATACCGTGCAATAAGTGCACGCGAGCGTTTGAATTAGTGATCCACCTAGATACTCGACATAGCCCAGGGGGGTCATGACCCCCCTGGATCTGGCCTTGAGGGCCAACCATTTTACCACTTACCTAAATCAGCTTTACCTTTGCTATTGCTGTTTCTATAATATCAAATAAAGAAGAAACTAAAGTTTTCTACAAAATAACATTATGTATAAAACTGCTATTCATCAAACTCAATGTTGCGATTAATAAACTACAATGTATAAATTATTAAAACACAAAAAAGCAAAAGCGATCACAACAATCTTTAGTTAACGACTGTGTTTAGCTAAATTACTGTTTACTTACCTATGTTTAAAAAAACAACCTCATATTAAACTATGTTTAACAAAACGACCTTTTAACTAACTATAGATAAACAGTAATTACACTAACAGTAAATACTGTAATTACTTAACTATGTTCAGAAAAATCCTTAACGATTTAATTAAGGTTTTACAAAACAAGTTCTCGGTAAACAAATTCCAATGTCAAATTTGATGTGTGTAAATATAATAAAATACAAATAATCATTATTAAAATGAAACAAAGACACAAAATATGAATTACAAATAGATGTAATGATTTTATAACGATTATTGTTATTGGCCATATCGATGTCGCATTACAATTCTTCACGACAAATATTAAAACCTAAATGATGTACATACCAATATTGATGCTGTAAGATTTTGTATAAAAGGCGTTTTCAAGGTGCAATTCGACCTGTCAAAGATAGTTCTCAATTTGACCAATTTGGCGCCAGTGCTTTTTGTGATAGAAATTATAATAGCTCGAAATGGTTTGTGTAATATTACATACATTTTCTAAGTATAGAGTGACAAGACGAGCAGGATATTTCTTGATGGTAAGCAACTTGCCTCCCCATAACAGCACAGTGTCACAAAGCTACTGAAAAATGAAGAGTCCAAATCATTACCTAGCATTGCACTGCGCTCGCCACCCGGGTCAATGATAAGAGTTTTATCCCCTAGCTCAGTAATTTCTCTGGAAACATTGTCCTTCAAACCGGAGCACAGTAATGTTTGCACACTACTGCTGGGTGGCAGTATAACTGGCAATGGTGTGATTCTACTTTGTCAGGTGGACTCGGCAAAGAGCCCTACCACTACACTTATACTTTAACTTGGCTTGCCACACTACCGTGTGTCTAGATATTTTGTTGGTCATCATTTCAAACAATGGCGTCACAATTACCGAAATTGAGATTGTTTTTGTCAGGTTTATTTTCATATTGAAAATGCTTCATTGCTAGTGTAGTTTTGTTACAAAACTTAACTGTGTTTGGTTTTTAATTTATTTTTGTGTTAAGCCCCCTTGGACTGATAAACATTCTGAAAATATGTTAAACTCAATCAGGCAGCTAACTGTCGAATATTTGTCGTTTATTATTACAGTAATTTTGTGTAAGGTCCGTTTAGTAATGGAAATAGAAAGATTGTCTGGAAGAAGGGTTATGCTAGTAGAGAAGGCAAATTCGTCTGATTGAACATAATTATATTAACGTCGATGTTAACTGAGACGACAGTATTCTTATTTCTACACGTAAATACCAAGGAGAAGATTATATTTTGATAACTTCAATTAATGGTTCTGAGAGAAATTACTATGAAATATTGTTTTAGCCGTAAATTATCCGGCACCCTTAATGCCAATGCCCTATGGCGATTGGGTTGATGACATAGTTTTAAACTATATCTAGAAAATTAATATAAAACACATAGTTGTGTATAGAATTTATTTTTATTATACTGTGATGTAGCTATGTATAAATGATTATAGGATTAGTTAAATAGTTTGATATACCTATTTTGTAAAAGTCTGGCCACACTAGACGGAAATGTATTGTAGTTCTGCAGTCGCCATAATCCCAAAACAATCAGTGTACAACTTACAATGCGCGCTCTAGCCCGTGAAACGGCGCGGAACCCATATCGGTTCGGCGCCGGATATGATTAAATAAAAAATATGAATTGCCAGTCATAGGAACTGCCGATAGAAGCTGCTGACGCATTTCTAGATGGCCAATGGCCGTGGTCCCGAGTTTACCCGAAGATTTCTTACCATTCCTGAGCGTGACGCTAGAATTCAGTTCACAGCCCACGGAAAATGTGTCTGTGGCGCGCCAAAATAAGTTTTCACTCCAAAAATTGAATCTACCCTCACAAATTTTGAGGTTAGTTGTGACACAAATCATAAGTAAAGATTTATCAACTAAAAATGTTTCGCGGCAGTTGAAAAAAAATACTATAAAGTAGTGAAATAAATGAATAGAATTTGTCTTAAAATTTGCGTTTTGTCACGAGCTAGCCAAGCATAGGTCGGTTACCGACCCGAACATATGTACATATATGTAACCGTACAATTGCATTCACCGTCGGCTTACAATATATAACTTATTATATAGATTATAATCTAAATCTAACGGTAGGTTACTTTGTAATCTAACATAGCTAGATTAAAATCAGACGATTTTACAATTTTAAGGTAACATACATAATATTACATATATGTCTTGTGAAGTTCTTAGTTCTTATGCTAACATGGCGTGAAGATCCAGAGGTCAGAGGATCTATCTACCTGAACAGTGAAATGCAAAAAACTCTTAAGTGAGGTTCAGACCTCGGACTTATTCATTGCATTGTAATATCAATTAATTTATAACAATTTGTAAGAATGGTAATTTACAACACTTAATAAGCAAGCGCAGACGCCAATGTTGAAATGTGGCCAAATTTAAACCTAGCGGGACCGCTGAGCTCTATATTATCTATTCTATGGCTGAGCGTAGGCATGTGAAATGAGGTACCTACATGAGCTCGACTTCTGTACGCTGATTGTATTGATTGCTGACTGATTGTACGCATCTATATTTAAAAAAAAATGGCGATGTTATACATATTCTCATAAGGTATTTTTTCCGCTTTTTTATCACGATTTCAAGCGCCATGCTCTATATGTATATTTTCTCAAAAAATCTATTTACCATACATTTGGTGGCGTCACACACGAATAATAATTTCTCGCTATAGTATATTAGTTCTTAGAATACTGTAGTCATAATATATGGTTTCGCTTTGCTGCAATACAGGGCCGATTCTAGTGTGCACTGTGCTGTACATGTACTTTAGATTATCGATAAAAATAGATATACCTACCTAGGTAGGTACGTACTCTGTCATTTTATTAAATAATGTCTTCATTTATGAATAAACCAACAACTTTGTAATTTTAAACTTTGTACTGAAATTCATACCGATTCGAATTGTAATTTCTATTAAAGAATAATCTTATCAAACTAATTTATCGTTTTATTACTATATAGCTGTTCCCTGCAGCCCAACAGTTTTTCTTGATACCATGTATTATCCCAGGTATTGTAATTACTAGATATTTATTTTTATTTAAATCCGTTTGGCCGTTATTGAGTGGGAAAAAACCCACAGACTTTCACACATACCCACAACGCATGGACGTATAAAAAGTCAGACGTAGTCTCGCTAAAACTAAAAGTGTCACTAGAGTCGGCCACATTTGCACGTGTGCGTTGTCAGTTTCTCACTGATAGGCTGGCACGCACACACATACACAAGTTGCGCGTGTAATGACCCACTGATGTGTGCGTGACAGCGCACAGGTGCATATTATGTGGCCGACTCGATGGACACAGTTTTTGTTTTAGCGAGACTATGTCCGACTTTTTTTATACGTCCATGCCACAGCCTAAATAATATTATAGTGTGATTTAAGGGCCACAGCACACTAGCTACTTCAGCATCGGCCATCAGCGAATAGTCACGTTTTAGAAGCTAGAAACGGATACCAAACTTTCCCACCGCTCTCTTAAAAACGTCTAAGCCGGCGATTGAGTCTATTGTTCATAAAATAACAAATTTAAACAACGTATTTTTGGCAACGAACAGTTTTCAAAAGAAAAAAGTTATGAACTAGATGGTAATAGTGGTTTTTAAATACTTAAATACTAGGTATATCGCTATCGCCAATATTTTCTTACTACATTTAATTTTATTAAAATTCCAAGCCGTAGTATAACAACTGGTGGGGTACTCCCAGTCGGCAAAGAGTCTTACAACTACAAAAATAGTTTGAATTTTGAATATCAACTATTTAAAGTAAAACTTCAATAATCTTCAAATTAACATTTAAATTTTGGATCAGACACGTTCTGGTAAAACAAGGAAAATATAATGAAGTCTGGTTTTCGTACTTTGGGATAAGGCTTGAGTTGAACTCTGGCTTCCATTAGTCAACGCTAAAAAATAAGACATTATTTTTCGTCGACCTGAACTGTGACTTATTCCATATTTCCGTCAATTTCTCACAGTTACACATCCAGGGTATACATGCACCGCTACCTGGGGCTCTGCAGTATCCTGGGTACGGAGAGTCGCGCGTATGCTGCCACCTTCTGGACCTGACTGTATCTACAGATAGACCGTACAGTTCTTCGAAGGTTTCAGGATTAAGTAGCTGCGCATAGGTGTGGAGCTTCGAACTTCCAGAAGTAAAATAGTGGAAGTATACAGCTATGGCTAAATGCCCCTGTAATCAGATAGAAAAAAAAAGAAGTACTTCATATCCCAATCTATTAGGTACGTACCTGCTTACATCAAATAATATTCTAACATTTTATTCGGTTTCCTTATTGAAGTTAAAACTTCTAAGGCGCACCACTCGCAGATTTTTCGTGGGTTGTGAATTGAGCTGAAGCGTCAGGTTCGTAAATGAAAGAAATCATCGGGTGAACTCGGGACCATGGTCACCTAGAAATGCGCTAGCCAAAGCCTAAATATAAATAAATCTTCTTAGCGATGCTTCGAAGATTTATTCGAGACTAGCAGCGCCCTCCGGTTTCACCCGCGTAGTTTCCAAATTGAACTATCAAATTCTGAGTTATACGTTTACCTACACTTCTATCGGCAGTTGCTTCCTATATGTAACTTAAATAAAGAAGTTAAAATGTATTGTTATTAGAAGCTTACT
Organism: Ectropis crepuscularia; assembly: GCA_963693475.1. Lineage (NCBI taxonomy): Eukaryota > Metazoa > Arthropoda > Insecta > Lepidoptera > Geometridae > Ectropis > Ectropis crepuscularia. Next base: position 9,811,426 of record OY856357.1, on the reverse strand, counting down.
TGAATATCTATTAATTTGAATTGTGTAGGCAAACTTTGCATCGTGAATGCAGAATTGTAGAAAGCCAATGAGGTGAAATGTTATCATAACCGCATCGTGAAATTGTTTCGTCTCTCAGTGGTCACACAACTTCAATCAAAATTTACAAAGTGTAATATTATAAATGATTGTTACTTCATTTTCTAAATAGGTAAATTGTGTTTGTGCATAATACGATTACATCGATCTTATTTTTATCCATACCGCAGTTACCTACGAGTTCAATACTGCACATGATTTCTGTGCTAATGCTTTCTGGAATGTTTTCCTTTTTCTAAGCGTTTCGTCTTTTGATGAACGGAAACATTGTACGCACTCTGTTTATATGCAAAATTTACATAATTATATTTACTAGTTTTTTAACCGTGACTCGTGACTTCGTCCGCGCGAAATAAATTTTAAATTAAAGTAACGCACGCAGTTTTTTTAAATACTTATTTTGTAAACAATACCCGTACAAATGTACGTTTTTTTTAACTTATTTGAGCTTACACTTGACCGCTAAAGTTTACGTTTACTGAAACTTTACACAATTACTAACTTTATACAAGTTCATTTTGTACAAAACATTTTATATTATTTCATAAAAAACGGTTACACATAAAGTTTACGTTCACTGAAACTTTACACAATTACTAACTTTAAACAAGTTCATTTTGTACAAAAACATTTTATATTATTTCATCAAAAACGGTTCGGTTGTTTAGGTATGAAAGAATAACAAACAGACAAGACATAGTTACTATAATAGTCATGTCTATGATATTTGTAGCGGTAGGGTTCTTTGCTCGTAGCTCGAAAAAGCGACATCGTTTCATGGTTGATGTTCCAAAGAGATTTGACTCTACTTTTGTGATAAGAACGTCTAGGCTGTGGAATACGTTGCCTGAGTGGGTTTTACCCGATGGTTACAATCTTTGTGTCTTCAAATCAAGAGTGAATCGGTTTTTTCTAGGTAAACACGCTCCATCGTAGACCGCATCGCGTCGTAACATCAGGCGAGATGGCGGTTAAGTGTAAACCTATAATAGTTAAAAAAATACCCGTTTTTTGTTAATTAGTTTAGAAGGTCGTAATACTTATTTTGTTTCATCGCGTGGTCTTTAGTTATATTAGTATTTAGTTTTCCCACGGTACGGTAAGTTCTACAAGGACTAAAGTACCTAATGGTGCGGACTCATATGCGTCCTACGGCGAATATTCGTGTTGGCGCGATTAGTGTGGCCGGGTACATCGTGTTATGCGGAACAAGACGATGAAGCATCGGAGAGCTCTTGGTATACTGGCGCAAATCATAGGGATTTGTCGCGGCAATATTCGCTTGACCTACGTCAATTCAAAATTCATTTATTTCAGGTAAGGTTCCCCATAAATTATACAATTCATTCAATCAATTTCAAACGTCACAAAAGGAATGTTAAAGACTTAAGTATTGGATAGCTTAACTAGTTTTCGTATCTTTTTAACACGCTTTTGTTAGCTTCACTTGTAGGTAACTAGGTACGAGTATGTATGTAAGAAAATCTTGGAATCTTAATTTGACCCACTTCTCGGTCTTTGATTAGGATTAAATTTTACACACACTCTGAATTCTGATGACAATGACATGGCTAGTAAAGGAAACGTCATTACAAATCCAATATGGCGCCCTCCCCAAGATGGCGGACTGGCTATTTGAAACCCACCCCCATGATATGGGTATCAAATGAAAGAGTTTCCTGTCAGAAATACGAAAAAAATAGTCACGTGACTTAAATTCAATATGGCGGACGTCCAAGATGGTGGACAGGCTATTTGAAATGCTTTTGTAATTTTGAGTGCGTGCTAAAAGCGTGTTTTTTCGTTTTTTAAACTATTATTGGTAATTAATGGTGCGACCTTTTGTAGTAGTATTTCAAAGCCAGATGTTGACATACGTAAAAATCCAGGAAATTCCATGCCACTCTCTGCGGTTAAGACAGATAACATACTTTCCATTCCTGTGCTGTACATGAGAAAAATAAAGTGAAATTGTAATTATTGGGGAGCGGTTGAGTGTAACTAGCTGGTGAATATTGGAAATGAGAAAGGCGCACAATGATAGTAAAAATATGAAAATTATTTAAAACATTTACAAAATTAAACCAAAACGCTCCTTAACCAAGGTAACTAAAGCAAAAACTAAAGTCACAGGAAATATAGAATATAAAATACAATTAAAAATAGAAAAAGAAAATGTTCCAGCCAATCGCCAACAATTATTATACACTCACGGCTACCTTCTTGCGCCTGCGGTAAGAAGAGAGATTACTTTCCAGAATACTTACATCGTTCGGTTTCTATGAATAGTAGTCATCCACCATCTCCTCTTTCTTCTCTTTTTCATATTATTTCGTAAATGATACTCGTACAATTTTAATAAATGATAGTTTACTGGCATGTGATGCAAAGCCACTATTTCCTTCATTTTTAAATTACTGCCTACGTCTCGATGTACAACAATCTGAACAACCCTATCCGGCACAATGCCTTTGATTATTTGACTTGTCTAGATGACTCGTTACGCTGTAATTGCGACAAAAGTACGAGGCCAGGTTTCAAACACAAGTTTATAACAATTGTCTGTCACTGTCCCTGCAATTACTGTTCTTATGTCAATGGTATGCGTGCTAAGTGATACAAGCTCACCAAGTATTTCCTGTTAAAGTAGGTAAAAATATATTTCGATTTATAGAGACATATAATTCGTTCAATTTAGTGTTCAATACACTTAAATTATATGTGTCAAGATATCAATACTATAAAATTAAATCATGACTATTGTAGATAATTATTTATTCTCTAAATTCCATTATAAGATTTTTTTAACAAATAAAGACAACAAAAAAAACAAATTCAGATTAAATCAGAAAACATTATTTCCATTCCTGTGCTGTAAATGAGAAAAATAAAGCGAAATTATTATTGTTGGCGAGGGGTGGACTGTGACTAACTGGTGAATATAGGTAATGAGAAAGGCACACTATGATAGTAAAAATATTATAATTATTTAAAATATTTACAAAATTAAACGCTCCGTAACCAAGGTAACTAAATCAACAACTATAAATATAAAATAAAACACAATTAAAAAATAGAAAAAGAAAATGTTCCAGCCAATCGTCAACAATTATTATAAATAGGTATATACCGCAGAGAGATAGCCGTGAGGGGTATCTCCCTGCGATAAGTAGATATCACTTTCTAGAATACGAAGTCATCCACTATCCTCTTCCTTCTTTTTTTCATATTATTTCGTAAACGGTAGTCGTACAATTGTAGTAAATATTAGTTTACTGACATATTATGCAAAGCCACTATTTCCTCCATTTTTCTATTACCGCCTACGTCTCGGACGCACAACAAACTGAACAACCCTATCCGGTACAACACCTTGATTATTTACTTGTCTAGATGAAGCGTTACGCTGTAATTGCGACAAAAGTAATTCCTCCCCGAGTATTTCCTGTTAAAGTGGGTAAAAATATATTTCGATTTAGAGAGACCCATAATTCGTTTTAATTTAATTCATGGCCAATAGCCATGGTACCGAGTTTACCCGAAGATTTCTTATCATATCCGAGCGTGACGCTAGAATCCAATTCACAGCCCACGAAATATCTGTCTAGGGGCGCCTAAAGAAGTGTTCACTTCAACAAGACGTTAGAGACTGATGAACCCTGCGCAACACCCATTGTACCACTCAGGCAACGTATCCCAGAGTGTAGACGTTCTTGTCACAAAAGCAGAGTCAAATCTCTTCGTTCGTGTCTTTGGAACATCAACCATGAAACGATGTCGCTTTATTGAGCTACGAGCATTCCGATAAAAAAAGGACAATGTGGGATAAGATCATGCAAATCAGTGGCACTTTGGACAAGTTGCAGAAGATGACGGCGACCTGCTCCCGACGCTCGCGCGCATTCAGGATCTCGCGGAGTAGCTCTCTCGTTCTTGTTAAAAATTAACAGTACACTAACGGAAAATTAAATTCAAGAACAGGCAACCCTGTAAATTTGGCGGCAAACGACGCCGTCTTGAAACAAAGTTATATGTATTAAAAATCTATCGTTAACTTCTTTAACTAAATGGTAATGTAAAGGTTACTTACCGATATCAGCTAATATTTTTAGTTGTTTTCAATCGTCCTTGGTAATTTATGCAGACTTTTATAGCGCAAATATTCAAATGTCACAAAACCGCGCAACGTCATTGTTGCGACAATTAAACCGACAGGACGAACTTATCTTAACTTAACTTATATTTCTGATGTTTTTACGCGGAGCGGTCTATCTAGACAAGTAAATAATCAAAGCACAATACATCGCACCAATTTGACATGAATCTTTGCCTGCAAATGTAGACACCAACATCGTCTTAGTCAGAAGTCAGAATACGATGTTTTTGTTGCGCCAACACGTTACGAATGTTCGCCTCATAGGTGGGGCCGCAGCATTATAGAGGACGAAAGTTTATATGAAAGTTCGTCGTAGTCATCCGTAGTTGAAGATAAAACCAAGAAATGTTGTGCCCTTGATATGTGTATGTGTAGACTTGATAGGTATTTTGAAGTGAAAACTTCTTTAGGCGCGCTATAGACAGAATTTTCGTGGGCTGTGAAATGGATTCATCAATCGTCACGCTTGGATATGATAAGAACGGACTGCTCGTAACTCAAAGAAGCGGCACCGTTTCATGGTTGATGTTCCAAAGACACGGACGAAGAGGTTTGACTCTACTTTTGTACGAAGGCGGCCGCACGATACGCGGCGGGCGGCGGGTGCGGCAGTCGCGCGGCGCCCGCGTAGGTCTACCGCCTAACGCTCTTGCTTTCGGCTATGCTTTGATTTGTGACGTCATCGGCCAATTTGGTACCGCCGATGAAAGCCGAACACTACAAATGCTTTCCGTTTTATGGAAAGCATTAGTAGTCAGAAGAATGAACGAAACTCCATACATTTGCACTAAAATAGCGACCGCCTAATGTTTTATCTGCTTTCAAGCAAAGCATTATCGGCTTTCAAGTCATGTCATGAAAGCATCGCCAATTTAGGTGTTGTTTTGGAATTCAAGTAGTGTAATTCTCAAATATTTTCGTTAGATACTGATTTGTAAAGATCAAAAATAGCACGGTGAACATGTACTATTGCGGGAAAATCGTGACCGTGACCGTTTCGTCTTAGAAACAGTGATTTTACTAAAAATAAGTAAATCTCAGAATTTTACACTTTGAGAGGGCATAATTAATTCCCTCTTACATCTTTGAAGGACGAGACATCAAACCTGAGACAAAGGTAAGAAAGAACTTATGATAAACTAGAAACCCTTTTTGTTTGGATAATAATACCTAGCTTTAGTTATTATCATCTGTGCTTTTAATACTTACGTTCACAAATTGTTATAGAGACTGGCTAAGTTACTAGTTATTATTTTAAACATTCTGAATTGCTTGAGATCAATATTATTGCGAGAGACTTGTTATCAGCAAACAGCAGGAGGTAGGTACATAAATTTTTTTTTGATTGTAGGTATTGAATATAAAACACCATTAGACATAAATACAAAATTGAACCACAGAATGTGGTTCAAAATAATAATTAACAAGTATTCAATTCCATATTACAAACCTATTTAGTTAATTTATGAACCAGCCACCTCTTACAAATATTATATACCTAGTATGTGAAAGATTGTTTTGTCTCTTTGGAATGTCAGAAGGGATCAGATTGAAATATATTATGTATTATACTTTTTATAACAGGAAAAGAATTGCAGTAATGCACGGGTAAAGCCGTGGGGTGCTGCTAGTCATGTAATGATTTAATGTTCATATTTCATACCAATATAATTAAATTTTGTTATTGTTTCAGGAGTCACAAGAAGATAAAATATTGACTGCTGGCTGCTCCCATAGCTTACAAGAAAACAATGAGTTGTCTTACAAGGATACCCAATGTCACCAACAGCATTGAACTGTTAAAAAATGATTGAGAATAAATACACCCACATTTCTTTAGTTTCTGATTCCTTATTCTATAATCTGCATGGGGACATGAAAACCCTTGCCTAAATCATCCTAAGCAAACATGATATCCAGTTTGAAAAGCTAGTAGAATGCATGGTCTGGCTGGCCTAGTTGGTAGTAAGTCTGCTATGAAATACCATAGGTTCGATCCCCATCCAGTGCAAATATTTTTTTGTGTGGCGAAAACAAATGTTTGTACTTTGGCTGGGTGTTTGCTATTTAAAATAAGTATGTATTTAAAAATGTATAAATATTATATCAGCTATCTGGCTCTCATAGTACGGTACGAGCTTTGATTAGTTTGGGGCTAGATGGTGTTGTGTGTGAAATGTCCACCACCAATATTATTAACTGTAATAGAAATCCTTGTTATATCTCAACCTCAAGCTGTACTCAGTTATGTATGGTTAGGACTCTTTGGGAGAGACAGCTGGGGCATAACCACTTTTGAGTGAAGTACAGTGCTAGGTAGTTATTTAGACTTCCTGTTCAATAGTTCAGATAAATCAATCTGTGTAGATTCATGGATCATTAAGAAATCATTACTGGTATTCTACAGTAAAATTCTCATTAAGGATACAAAAAAATTACAAAAACACAATATGGATTGTTATTGTTGTCGATTCAACAGATACATTTAATTTTCAGTATTTTTTACACTTATCACACTCTTGTAAATAACAGGTGCTTTGACAATCACACTTAAAACTTTGTTTTAATAAATCAGTGACGTCACTTCATTAAGGTGTTCTGGGAGTCGAGATGGTTTCAGAGAAGCTTGATATATCGGCCACCGCAAACCATAACGCATAACAATAGATATATCTGAAACAAAGAACTTTTATTTTTAACATGTAACTTATTGATCTAGTGGTAACACTTTGCAAAGTCTGTGTTCCGGCTTGAAGGTCAATGTTTCCAGACAAATTACAGGGCTTAGAGATATTCAGGGCTTATAACAACTTAGATATCTGGGTGATGACCGCAGTGCAGTGCTAGGTAATGATTTAGACTCTTCATGTTTTAATAGCTGCGTGTCACTGAACTGTGTCACTTACCATCAGGCACATAAAAGTCTGCCTGGGGAAATCAACACCTTTGCCTGTGATTCTACCGCCAAGCAGTAATGTGCAAACAGAATCAGGATCCTTCATTACTTAAAAGTATCACTTTGGAGGATGAAGTTTACACAGAAATCACAGGGCCTAGATATAATCATTTAATATCTCTAGGTGACAAGTGCAGTGCAGTGTTAGGTAATGTTTTGGACTCTAATTCCAATAGGTTTGTGACACTGTGCTGTTATGGGCAGGTGTGTTGCTTAACAAGAGGAACATCTACCTATCACTTCTAAAGACATGCCAGTACACTTGAGCCGCCGCCTCGACATACATTCTATCTATACTAATATTATAAAACAATGTAAGCGGAATTCGAAGTCACAACCTCACGAAATGTGAAAACAAGCTTAACAACGATGGACACTATTAAAATTTACCTATTATCATTACATACCTCATAAAATAGAGTACAAATACTTGTTTTTGTCATCGCCGAAGTCCAGTTTTTATTGGGAATCGCTAGCTAGATTCCTGAAGCAAGAGTGAGCGAACTGCATGACTTTAAAAAGTAAATATCACAATAACAAATAATATATTTATGTTATGTTTAAATTGTTTATCATAAATTAAATCGTAAATGTTTACCTCAGATGGAGGTTATGAAAAGTGTAAACAATAACAATGTTGCCAGCCAAATATATCCACAGCAAGCTAGGCTGACGTGGGTATTTTTTTACTATAATTAACTTTGTGTGCGTTCGCCCAGCAAAAAAGTATCGCCTTTCAAGAATTGAATGATGCAGATAATTAGTGCCCTATCTCGTGTAAATGTGCCCGAAATTTTAAATTTGTGCCTCCTAAGGTTTCAGATTTATTTAAGAAAAAGAGATTCTGCTGCACGAACGTTCGCCTAGCAAAAAAAAATTTAATGTTGGGTTTAGCTGGATATTAAATATGCAAAAAGTTAGCTTATATACGAGTATAATAGTGCCCTGAAACTGAAATTTGTGCCTCTTCAGGTTTCAGAGAAATTTCGTTTTTTGCTGGGCGAACGTTTTGGAAATTGCTATATATCGGAAACGGTTGGACGCACAGTCATGAGTTTTTTTATACAGTTACATTAAGTTTGTGCATATTTGTGCCGAAATTTTTATTAACTTGACTAGCATAGTTCAGGAGTTATTATTTTATTTCCTGAAAAATTTAAAAAAGCTCTGGCTCTCGAACGAACAATACTAAGGACTTCACGTTTGTGCCGACTGGTACCTATCATATATACACACGATCCTGTAAAGTTTTGCCGATCTACTACATATCATTGGCGAGTTATTAACGATTTTGTCTGTTTTTTGAGGTTATCTTGAACGAAAGTATTTAGCATACGAAAACACTACTTTTATGTGAGCTGGCTTATTACAAGCTTCAACACTAATTAGAGCGCTATTTTAAGAATACGTGTGCAAAAATTCAGTTATGTATACCCGTTAGTTTAGACATTAATGATAAGAAACCATTCGATATATTTACGGCACAGTAACCGACTAAATACGAGTGAACATTAAAAAGCGGCCACACGATACTTCACGCTAGCCTTCTTAAATCGTCATGATATAATTTCGTGTCTGGAGAACGTTGCGTACAAAAGTAGAATCGTCGTTTCAAAAATAAACCTTTGCACTCGTTTAGTTATAAGTATTTATTGTTAAGTTAATAATTGTGCTCATTTTAACAAATAACTAAGCAGTAAGTAGTAGGTATGTGTAATATGTGTTTTTATGCTCCTAAATTGTACCCCAGCTATTTAAGAAAATAATCTTTGGCTCATTTTCAAATAAATCATTATCTAGTAGGATGTTTATCTATTTTTATTATTAGGTAGGTACCTACTAGAGAACGTGAAACGTGAAACGGATAGTAGTTAGTAGTACACCTATGTTTTTTATTTAATTAATGTTATTGGCTAAATCCTAACACAAACACATAGTATGTCAAATGGATATGTGGCTGAGTAGAAGTAATTTTATAATAGGAAGTATCAGAAACAGAAACGATTAATCACGCGCGATGGTAAATCGCAAAAAAATCTATTTACCAACATATTTACCTACGTGTTATAAAACTGAAAATAATGATTTGTGATTATTATAATATGCCTTTCTACTCGTTGTTTTAGTAGTAGTAGTAACAGTACACAGTTTTGTGATAGTATTTTACTGTGATTTTGAATTAATAAGAAATTGAATAGAATTAATGACTTAGGTTAGGAGCGATTACGAAGTACAACATTTCTTGTCCATCATTATGATCCATTATTTTTGTTAAGTAATAGAACACGATTATGTTTAAGAAATACGTTGTACCTACTTGCTTTTTTTGGAATGTTAGTTTTAATGTACACCTTTTAATGATCTCAAAGGTACTCAGATAGGTACTTAGTACCTAAGTAGGTATATTGTCTACGAACAATAATTCAATAGGAAAATTATCAATATTGTTTTCTTATCTTCTTTTATCCAAATTGCTTTCATTTCAATCTATTAATGCCACCGATATACCGTTGTCTAAGGACAATTTATTTTAAACAATGCATTACAAATTACAGTGCAGTAATAGTAATATAAAACACAACATTTTGTTTTATTTACATTTTATTTCATGTCCCTAATACAAAATAATTTCCAACTTAACAATTCTGTACGCATCTGTACCATAAAAAATTCATTACAACGCCATCAAGTGAAGAAGGCTAGCATGAAGTATCGTGCGGCCGCCTTTTAATGTTCACTCATATTTGGTCGGTTACTGTGCCGTAAATATATCGAATGGTTTTCTATCATTAATATCTAAACTAACGGGTATACATAACTGATTTTTTGTCCACATATTCTTAAAATAGCGCTCTAATTAGTGATGAAGCTTGTAATAAGCCAGCTCACATAAAAGTAATGTTTTCGTATGCTAAATACTTTCGTTCAAGATAACCTCAAAAAACAGACAAAATCGTTAATAACTCGCCAATGATATGTAGTAGATCGGCAAAACTTTACAGGATCGTGTGTATATATGATAGGTACCAGTCGGCACAAACGCGAAGTCCTTAGTCTTGTTCGTTCGAGAGCCAGAGCTTTTTTCAATTTTTCAGGAAATAAAATAATAACTCCTGAACTATGCTAGTCAAACTAATGAAAATTTCGGCACAAATATGCACAAATTTAATGTATCTGTATAAAAAAACTCATGACTGTGCGTCCAACCGTTTCTGATATATAGCAATTTCCAAAACGTTAGCCCAGCAAAAAACGAAATTTCTCTGAAACCTGAAGAGGCACAAATTTCAGTTTCAGGGCACATTTATACACGTATATAAGCTACCTTTTTGCATATTTAATATCCAGCTAAAACCAACATTTAAATATTTTTTTGCTGGGCGAACGTTCGTGCAGCAGAATCTCTTTTTCTTAAATAAATCTGAAACCTTAGGGGGCACAAATTTAAATTTTCGGGCACATTTACACGAGATAGGGCACTAATTATCTGCAGCATTCAATTCTCGAAAGGCGATACTTTTTTGCTGGGCGAACGCACACATTAACTTTGGCGAAGAATAGGTAACTTGTGATAATTTCTTGAGATGAAAACATCTTTTTTAAAAATGTTTTCACTAAACTTGAAAAGAAAAACGGCGATTTTCTATCAATTATGGATATTTGAGATTTATGTAGATTATTAGAAATAAAACCTAGAAAGAAATTTAAAAATACGGTGGGAACACTTAGAGTAATTGTCAAATATTGACAAGCATCCAAGCCATGTTAATAAATTAAAAAAAAAAAAATTGTCAAATATTGCGTTCCGTTTTTTATTTTTTTCCTATCTTCGTAATTAATCGTATTTAAACGTAGTGCTAATAATGCTCTTCTATATTGACCTTAATAAATAAAATAAAACAGATTTATAGCAAATCTCGTAATTTGAAATATGAACTGATGCTTTTTGACGTTTTAACTGTTGAACAAACTCATAAAATATTTTCGCATTTACCAGTTTGACGAAACCGATTACGTGGTGTCGAAACGTGAGAACGAATGCTTTACTTCAATTGTTTATAATCTGTGATTACTTGACCAATTTTTTAAAGCAATAGTAGTTAGGCGATCGCTCTAAAATGAAAGCATTACATTACAAATGCAATGAAGACATCTCATGCTTTCCGAATGCTTTAGAGTTGGGGTCTACCGCCTAACGAAAAACGCTTTGACGCTTTGAAGCTGCTGTCTCTTTTCTGCTCGCTTGAAATCAAAGAGACGGCAATGCCAAAGCGTCAAAGCGTTTTTCGTTAGGCGGTAGACCCCCCGCTTGGCTACGCGCGGTTCTTGCGCAGTAGCTTTCCGCAGTAGAAACCGCGAAAACCTGCGGTCTCGTGAGTATTGAAACAAAACCGTCGACAACCGCGGTGCCGCCCCCGCGCGCGGTCGCGGTTGGAAACCGCTCCGTGACAATTGGGCCTTAATGTTATGGAACAATTTCATTCTTACTAACCTGTAACTAGTTACCTACTGTTAATTAGGTAAGTACTGTAATATTTGTGATTTTTACAAGCATACTTGCTAGCTATATTTTAGCGTAGTGCAGTGATTCCCCAATACGATCATTCATCAAAGAATTTACATTTGGTGGTGCCATTTACGAATAATAATTTGTCGTAATCTAATGAGGCGTTTTCCGACGAGATAAAAAGAAATGGTTCAATAAAACGATGATAGGAGGGGCATGTAGGTTTTTCACTTAGTTGTCAAAAGCGTTAGGCATAATGGGACTCAATTCATTCCATTTGCGAAAGCACGACTTGTTGTAATACATAGGAATAGTACATTGTTCACCGAGAGGAGAAAGTGACCGATTACCGTCGAGGGTGTCGTTTGAAGCCCTCGCCTACGGCTCGGGCTTTAAAACACCCGAGATCGGGAATCGCACTTTCTCTCGAGTGATACATAGTGCTTTATACTACACCTACGAGGAAAATCAAAAACTAAATCTTTACTAATTGAAATTTATATTGAAATTGTTGCAGTTAGTGAAGCTTAATGTAATACTTTTTGCTGGTTCATCAACTGCGGCGGAGTTAAAAAATCTTCATCATCACCATCACTACTTATCATTTTGATAGTTTTATTTTACTTTTCTACGAAAACTGAATCCCCAAACAACACACAAATTGAAAATGGCGCCAATGGCGTCTGCAATTTTCACATGTTCTTTTTTCAAATCGTTTGACACCATCCAACACACAGCTAGTGGCCAGTGTCATTTTGCGAACTTGGAGATAAAAACTCACTGTAAAAACTTTTTGGCTTTTGATATTTAGTTTACCAGCGCATAGTCTTGCTCAAAATTAAAAAAGAAAAACCACGTAAGAAATGGATTTTCATACACTTTTGTCTCCCGCTCAGATGCGTTTTCTCGCCGCATATATGTTCGATATGCAATGACGTACTTTCTACCGTAAATTTGATAAAGTATCAAGGTACTTTCCGAGCAGGTGTAGTATAAACTACTTTTATACTACACCTGCTCGGAAAGTACCTTGATAGTGATGATGAAGATTTTTTAACTCCGCCGCAGTTGAAGGAAACAGCAAAAAGCTAAAAGTTACATTAAGCTTCACTAACTGCAACAATTTCAATATAAATTTCAATTAGTAAAGATTTAGTTTTTTATTTTCCTCGTAGGTGTAGTATAAAGCACTATGTATCACTCGAGAGAAAGTGCGATTCCCGATCTCGGGTGTTTTAAAGCCCGAGCCGTAGGCGAGGGCTTCAAACGACACCCTCGACGGTAATCGGTCACTTTCTCCTCTCGGTGAACAATGTACTATATATGTGTACGCATTTTATTGGAATGAAAACTAAGTATATCAAATGCATTCAAATTCGAAAACCGGATGAAAAACTAAATATATAGGTATTTTTTTAATTTATGCTTGGCTAAGGATTTTAGTCCTTCAGGCGAGAGAGTATTTCTCTATAGTCTGTGGATAAAATATTGTCGTATCAGTGTTGCTGTTTATATCTTTGAATTTTCTTTCTACTTTCCTCTTTCCTCTATTGAGTGACAAAGTAAAACGTAACCGGCTCAGAAGAAGTGTAACCGGCGTGATAAGTGTAGACTGCTCATAAACAAACGCAAAAAAAAGATTATGAGTGACAGCATTTTTTGTATGGCTCCTCTTTTATATAATAAGCTGCCAAATGCCATAAAAGAACGTAACATAACAATGTTCAAAAGTAAACTAAAAAAAATGCTTATACACAAATGCTAAATACTGTAACTGAATTTTTAAATGATAAGGAAATTAATTGGAATACTAACATTTTAGACATTGTTTAACATGAATTTTTTACAATCTTTAAACCTTATTCCATTAATATCTCAATAGATATTATTATTCCATTATGAAATTTGACATTCAACTGACATAAGACCAAATAATGATATATTGTATCATGATGAATTAGTTTGTACTGTATTACATTTTGACATTCTTTGAGTATTTACATGAATATTATAATTAACAACATTTTTGATTTTTTGATTATATACATTTATTGCACCTTATACATTCTTTGACATTCCTCACATGGATGAACTGCAAGATCTACTAATGCAAGACCTTAGACCCTGGATGGACATATTGATCAAACTCAAAAACACAAGACAATATCCTGATGAAACACAAGACGTTGGCGAAATTGTGCTCACCAAACATTTATCTCACACAAATATATATCACAACCAAGTAGAAGCCAGAAATGAATCGAAGATGAAGAATCAGATGACATAAATAAAAACCAGAAATTAATAGAAGATGAGGAAGAAGAAGACTTTAATCAGCTGACTAAATTAAGACTAACAAATTGTCTTGCCAGACATATTGCATGCCTCTCGCAGAGGCCAGTTTGTATGGGGCAACTTTTAAAATGTTTGGTATTATCTTATCTTACCTACAAACAGCAATAAAGATTTTTGTATTTTGTATTTTTTTGGCTTAGTTGGTGTATACTGCATCGGGAATTCTAAAGGTTTTTACTGAAATATGTGATCAGTAACGGTTTTTATTGCATTATCAACTTAATTGGCTTTTTTTATTCCCAATATTTTAAGAGTTTAACACAAATGGTAAGTTTGGTAAGTTTGTTTGAGTATGAAATTCCTTCATGTATTTAGGGTTTATAGAAGGCAGACATTCCAAACTAATCAGCTGAGCTAAGAAGAAAATTATAATTTAAGTATCTAAAATAAATAATTGATGTGTTTACGAAACCTCTAAAATTTTAAATGATCACAAATAATTTAGATAACACTTTTTCCTTGAAAATTGCCTCCCAATTTTTTTTCATTGGTTTCATTGTGATTACACTTTTGAGAGTCTATGGTAGAGACAGATCTTGCTGAATCTACACTATCACCATCTAGTGTGTACGGTGGAACTATTTTTGTCGGAAACCCTCTCATTAAGGGCGTACCCCGAGCAAATGACCTTGAGTATTTCTTACCTTATCGCACACCGCAAGAAAGAGCAAGAGAGAAGCAGTAGGATTTGTCGCTGTTTTACGCTCAAATTTTAGAATAAACTCTTTATAAAATGAGATTTCGGTCTTTTGAAAAAAATAAAACTACCAAAATGTTCGTAATGGAATTGTCTATCCGTTGGTGTAATCAAAATAATGGACGATTTTCGAGGACATGCATGATAACTATAATTGTTTAATTTTTTCATGGTTTCGTTGTGAGGCGATTATTTAAACAATAAGTTATTTAAACAAACACAATAAGTCATTAACAAAAAAAATAAAACTACCATTTTGAAGCCAAGAAGTTGTAGAAATTTAATTTATTTTTTACCAGTTGATATTTGTTTTGGCTAATGAATAGATAGCTCTTAAAACTGGACAAAAAACTCGTTTTGCTGGGGGACGCACCTTAATGACTTTGCTACGTATTTATTTTCATTGAAACCCGTTCAGCCGTTACGGAGCGGAAACGAAGATAATTCATTTTAGTTTTGCAGTGCGATTAAACCCGAGGAAAGGGCTGAGTGGAGCAGTGGAGTAGGGTGGGCTGATGATGATGCGGTGCGCTAATAATTACGTAGTTATACCAACTCTTCTTTTCTTTTTTTGAAGTGAAAACTTCTTTAGGCGCGCCTAGACAAATTTTTCGTGGGGTGTAAATTGAATTCTACCGTCACGCTCGGGTATGGTAAGAAATCTTCGGGTAAACTCGGGACCTTGGCGATTGGGCATCTAGAAATGCGTCAGCCAATGGGAAATGCTGAAAGGGCGTGGCCTTGCGTGGCCATGCGTCAGCATTTCCCATTGACTCACGCATTTCTAGATGGCCATACCATGATGGTGAGGCCACGCCCTCCGGTTACACCCGTGTAGTTTCCAAGGTAAGCTATCTAATTCTGAGTTATAAGTTTTCACTTCTATCGGCAGTTCCTATGACTGCCAATTTTTTTTCCTGTTCTTTTGCCACGTAAATGTAAATATGTCGCTTTTACGCCATTGAGACCGCGACTTCTATGGCAATGACTCGCTATTGTTATCACTTTAATTTCTAAAGAAACCGCTTTTTTTAAAAAGAAGCAAAGAATTATTATTAAATAGATGTTGTTATAGTTTTCAAAAAGTATGATCACGCGTACCTATAGCAAAGTAGCTAAGTTACGGCTGGGCGCCGTTCTTCTGACCCTAAAGTCATGTACGTAATACCGCTAACTTAAAAACGGTGAAGGAAAACATCGTGAGGAAACCGACATGTATCTAGAATATTTCGGGGTGATGCGCCATCCACCGTCCTCACTGGGCCAGCGTGGTGGATTATCGCTTTGGCTTGCTCCTTGCGAAAGAAGGCCCAGAATCCCAGCAGTAGGAACATTTTATGGGCTGCTTATAGGTACACAGTTCACTAAAAATAAAAGGCCCGGTTCACTAATATCACTTTTTTTTTTTACAAAACAGAACTTTGAAAAAAATTCAAATTATCATGTCGATTTTGGATAAGATATCTATCTACCTTTCACCTACTGGTAAAATAAGGAAAATTATTCAAATAAAGATGTCTAGTTTTCGTGCTTATTAGGATATGGTACAAGTTGAATTCACGCTTCCATGAGTCCAACCGCAGCTACCTGCTTGCTAAATGAGAGTTTTTTTTCTTGGAGTCTTGCAACTTATTCCATATCTCCGTCAATTTCTCACAGTCACACAGCCACGGTTGACATACATTGCTACCCGGGGCTCTGCAGTATCCTGGGTACGGAGCCTCGGCCTCATGAAGCCACCTTCTAGAGCTGACTTTATCTACAGATGAACCATATAGGTCTTCGAAGGTTTCAGGGCTAATCAACTGCACGTAGGAATGGAGCTTTAAGCTTCCAGGAGTAAAATAGTGAAAGTACACAGCTACGGTTAAATGTCCCTGAAATTAGAAAGAAATATACCCATATCAAATCCCAATTAATTTCTTCGGCTCTTTAATAATTTTAACATTTTCCTTAGTATTATTTTCCATATGTGTTTGTTTACTTTTTAGCACAAATGTTACGTAAGTTTTCGTCTACGACTACGTAATTTAAATCCAATAGTTGATTATATCGAAGTTGAAATGTACTGTTATTACACGCTTACTTGGATATCTATTAATTTGAATTGTGTAGGAAAAGTTTGCATCATGAATGCTGAATTGTAGAAAGTCAATAAGCTGAAATGTTATCATAACTGCAACGTGAAATCATTTCGTCTCACATTGATCACACAACTTCAATCAAAAATTACAAAGTATTGTTACTACTTTTTCTATGAATACCTATTCTGTATGTACCTAATAAGATTAATCGATCTTTTTAATCAAACCGCAGATAGGTACGAGTTCAGAGGCAATTCACACACAACACTGCATTCGAGTAGGTACATACCTACACACTGCACTTGATTTGTGTGTTAGCACTTCCTTTTTAGAACAAAGTTCCTAAAGTTGTTCTGTCCAAAGTTCCTGTTCTGTCGGCCGTCATGAATTTTGAAGCTGGACGTCTGCCTCAGGATTGGAAGTATTCTGTGGTCACTCCGATATTTAAGAAGGGTGACAAAATGCATCCAGAGAATTATAGACCTAAGCCTTACCAGTATTGTAGTTAATATAATGGAAAAAAAAAATAATAGGTAACTGAAACTGTTCTTCAATAGGCATTGTATTATATCTATCTATCTATCGGTTTTGTTGAGAAAAGATCCACTATCGCTAACTTGCTAGAGTGTGTCTATAGTTGGAGTAATGAAGTAGACGAACGAAATTCTGTGGACATAATTTATTTAAATTTTCAGAGAGCTTTTGATAGAGTACCTCATTAGCGTCTCCTAATGAAATTAGACCATTATGACATAGGTACGTGGCAGGCTGCTCAAATGTATAGAGCATAACTTAACTGAAAGAACTTTTGAAGTTCGAGTCGAAGATTCCCTCACTATCGCAGCTAAGGAATGTGTCCAGTGGTGTGCCACAAGGATCGGTGACTGCTCCCCAATAGACTACAGCCCCGTGAACAAAATGTATGGGACAAATGAACCACCAGGAGACCTATGTAGGATGATAGAAGGGTATAAAGTAATAAGATTCAGCACTATGCCGTTACTTGTTAGCTGTCCAACTAAGTGCAGTTGAAGATGGTTGCAAGTTGCAACCCTCGATCATTTTTGTCATTGTCGCATGATTGCCATTGCGAAATAATAGATTAGAAGATGCGAAAGATTGGTATTGAAACTAATGTCAGAATGTCACGACCTTATCACTAAAAGCGATCTCTTCCAGGCAACCATAGGATGGAAAGAGAGATTTGAGAATGAGGAGGAGGGGAAGTACAAAAGGAGTGGTTAATACTACTACCATTAAACAATAAAATCGATATTAAAAATTAGAATACTAAATAATATATTGACACTTACATAGTAATTATTCATCCTAATACATAAATACGAACATAATAATACACTAATACAATTGGGACAAATGATATATAGATAATAGATAATACAAATGATAGGACATAAAAATAAATGTTAAATATTGTGATTTGAACTAGAATATCAGCTTCATATCGGCGATGATTGCGATAAGTATATTTATTTTACTTGGTTCTTAAAAACAGCGTGTGATAGAGCTTGCGTTCCACAGCTGAGCTGCCTGACATGCAAATGACTTGCGGGCTTTACATCATAAGGAGACGACATGGTGACCCCTACCGACTAAAACTCCCACAGATTTCTCCTGCATGGCTAGGGGTCAGGGTCGCGGGGTCACTTTTTGCACTCCCGTCAACGACCCTGTCCGACCTGCCACTGTCCTTTTCGACCCACCTCGCGGGGGGCGTTAGTACCTACCCCCGCATTTGGCTCTAGTGACGCGCCGGAAATCAGCAGCGCGTCACCTCGTCGAAGGCCTATCCGTCGGACGGCCCTAAACATCCGACGCCCCAGGCTTTTCTGTGGAGACGGGATGCGAGCCCAGAGTGGCGACTCTCTAGGCTCGCCCTCGTGTCCGCTTCAGTCCGGAGCGAGAGGTCCAACTCTCGCTCCTTTAACTCCCACGACCTCTCACTGTCGAGAGACTTTCTTCTCATCTCTCACGGCGACGATGATCGGCAGCGAGAAGTCCGCCTTCACCACCGCGGCTAGGGATAGCCGCGGTCCCGCCTCTATAAATACCACACTTTTGCCAGTTATTCTACCGCCAAGCAGTAATGTGCAAACATTACTGTGTTCCGGTTTGAAGGGCAATGTTTCCAGATAAATTACAGGGCTTAGAGATATAACATCTTAGATCTCTGGGTGACGAGCGCAGTGCAGTGCTAGTTAACGATTTGGACTCTTCGTGTTCCAATAGCTGCGTGTCACTGTGCATTTTGTGCTGTGCAGTTATATGGCGGGCATGTTGCTTACCATCAGGCACATGTCCTGCCCGTCTCGTCACTCTATATCACCTATAAAAAAAAACATGAAGCAGAAGTAATACCTATTGTGAAATATTTTTATTAAATACATATTCCACGAATAATTGCGTAACATTTAATAATATTGTGCAATATATCTATAAGTAGGCACTTTTAATGCCTTTTCCTGGAATTATTGCGTAACGTAAAAAAAGGTGCAGTAGTTTTTTTATAAATTACATAAAATTACAAACGTTTTTAAAAATTTACGTTCTATGGGGGATGTTGATAGCCATACATAGAACGTACATTTTTAAAAACGTTTGTTGTTTTATGTAATTTATAAAAAAACTACTGCACCTATGGACTCAATTTGTCAAAGATGATTATTATACGGGATCAAGGAGCAAATTTAAGCAGTTGTAATATTTTTAAAACCTCGCATTTAAAAGTGAACTTTTGCGTAACATGACGCAGTTACGTTCTATTGGTGCTGTCAAAAAGAAAATAAACGGTTGGATCTAAATACTATAGAAGTTAGTTAGTTGACGTGAAATGATAATAATTGAAGTAAGCTTTTGTTCTTTCGGATATTATTTCAATCCAAATACTGTACTAAATTTAGTGTTTAACAAGCTTCAGCGACCAAAGCAGACCGTTGTTTTTCTAAAATTGAATAAAATGTTATCTTACTACTAAGTATTATATGTATATTATGTAAAGGTATGATTTGGTTGAAATTTGAAACACAGATAGTTTATAGTCTCATATACTACTAAATATCACATCGGCTAAAGGTACAAGTTCGCGCTGAGACCGCGACGCGAGACCGCGACACGAAACCGCGACCGGAGACCACGACAGGCACTTGACACTATGGAATTGTATGGGTGCCAGTTCGCGCCGAGACCGTCGTCGCGTGTCGCGGTCTCGCGTCGCGGTCTCAGCGCGAACTTGTACCTTAATAAGTCTATCATATCTATATCTATACTTCTATACTAATATTATAAAGAGGAAAGATTTGTATTTTTGTTTTTTTGGATTTTTGTATTTTTGTATTTTTGTATGTATGTAATAAACTCAAAAACTACTGAACCGATTTCAAAAATTCTTTTGCCAAGAGAAAGCTACATTATCACTGAGTAACATAGGCTATTTTTATTACAAGAAAAAAATAGTGATACTTGGAATTTTTTACTAAAACCAACGCAAGGTATAAAAAAAACAGCCATAAAATGGCTTTCATCGCATACGCTGCGGAAAGTACCAATGATAGAACCAACCAATGTTCTACAATATTGTAGAACGTATTAAAAAAACCTCGCGAGAGCATTTGTCTAACTGCAGTAATTACGTCGCTACAACTGCTTTTTTACATTTTAAAAGAAGATAAAAATGCCGATCAACTTAAGACCATGCTAGGTATTCATACATTTGTTTTGATTCTTATCAAAATAAATTATTTCTCAATCAAGACTGTTTTAATACCTATTGATTCCTTTTTGAATTATTAAAATCGGACATTCCATTCAAAATATATTACGAAATTACAAATATCCATCCTAAATATTTGCAACGACGCGACGGCCGGCAGAATTATGAAGAGTGTACATACAGTACAGCGCAGCGTTCATCCCAGTCAGAGTGATTTTATCTCAGAATACTTCTTTATCATGTACCACGTAGGTACATCGTTTCAAGACTACTCAAAATCAAAGAAATCACTTTGAGAGAAGCTTCAATTTCTCGGTGTCCGTTGAGTCTGAGAGAGTTGTTTGTGGTAATATTATTATTTTGTTTTCCTTTGGAATTATGGCACATTTTTGAAGACAATTTGTGTCAAGACATCAAACATACAGCCCAACAACGAGATCCGGATTATGATGTATATGTCACAGCCGGATTGTATAGTTCGCCGTATTACATTACGGCTAGCCGTTTTGAAAAACGGGGCCGTTTTGTAATGCGGCGGTTCAACGATTAGCCGCATTGTCATTGCAATACGTTTTTACGTAAGTACTACTAATGTACTAATAAGGTCGCAAGATCAACGTACGCGAACGAAGTAGCGGGTTCAGCTAGTTATTAGAATATAAATATACGGCCGATGATGTTTTTCTTCACTCGGTGTTCAACTTCACCGTAAGTAGGTTTCTGAACATTACAACAGTCTGCATAAGATATTATCCAGTTCAGTTTGTCTGTTACAGTTCTTCAGTCATGGAAGCAGTTGCCATAGAAATTCACGGCGTGGTAGGTCTAGGGGACGATCCTGTGGTAGGTCTAGGGGACGATCCCTTGGTAGGTCTAGGGGACGATCCCGTGGTAGGTCTAGGGGACGATCCCGTGGAACATCTAAAGGAAGATCTAGGGTTCTAGGGGAAGGACCCGCGATAACTCCAGACGAAACTCTCGCAGCAACTCTAGGCGAAGATCTCGTGAAAATACAAGTGCCGAGAAAATATTTCGTAATAAAGACCAAACATGCTGCCCTTGTTGTAAAAGAAACGGGGTGCCAAAAAAAATTTAAACACTGTTTTACATATACAGCGGTTTGGATAGGTTAATTAATTAGATTCATTCAAATTTCAAAGTTATTGCTCGGAAAGTGAGGATTTAATTTCACGATGTGGAATTCTGATGATAACATTTTTAAGACACAGCATTCATCATGATGCAGGCTTTGCCTACGCAGTTTGAATTAAGAGATATTCAAGTGAGCGTGTTAATTATTATCACTTAGGAGTAAAAATCTGTTGTATTTTATTCTCATTTTAGATTTTTAATTCTGTATTAGGTAAGTCTTAACCTGGCTGCGTAATTACATATATCTCAAAAATATTAAAAATAAATAAGTGGTGAAATACCTAAAAATGTAAGATTGTAATGTAAAACTGATATATGATTTTATGTAATAAAATCATACATTTATTATTCATTATTATTATTATTCATGATGTATGATTTTATGTAATAAAATCATACATCATGAATAATAATAAAAATGAATGTATTGAGAAAATAAATGAGAAAAAGTAACTATGTTATTTGCTTTCTGATTTCAGGGATTTTTGACTATAGCAGTGTATTTCCGTTATTTTATTCCGGGAAGTCTGAAACTGCATATGAACGTGCAATTGGTCAGTTCTCAGAGATTTGAAGATCTATTCGGTCCATCGGAAGGTAGAGTGAATACCAGAAGGCGGATGGAGAGTTTCCCATTCCCAGGGTATTGCAGAGCACCAGCCAGCAACAAATGTCAGCCGTGGTTGTGTAACTGTGAAAAATTAACTGAAATATGGAACAAAATACAAGACACCAAATCAGCATTGCCTCAAAGCCACAAAAAAGCAGCAGCGAATGATAAAGAAAAGACCAATTTACGGTCGTTAAAGTATTCGCGTTTCTCTGCCTAAAGGTTCAAGTTCGCGCTGAGACCGCGACACGAGACCGCGACAGGCACTTGACACTATGGAATTGTATGGGAGCCAGTTCGCGCCGAGACCGCGACAGGAGACCGAGACAGGTCGCGGTCGCGGTCTCGGCGTGAACTGGCGCCCATACAATTCCATAGTGTCAAGTGCCTGTGTTGGTCTCCGGTCGCGGTCTCCGGTCTCGGTCTCGCGTCGCGGTCGCGGCGCGAACTTGTACCTTAACTAAACATGACAACCTTTTAGTATTGAGAATAACGGCGAGTAGGTACCCCAATCTCCTGGAACCCTTAACGGATACGAATAGGTAATGACAGAAAGTGACGAAATTAAATCAAAGCACGCATGCCAGTAGTATCCCAACAAAAAATAAATTTGCAATCATAGATTTACTGCCGCTAGAAGTGAAAACTTATAACTCAGAATTTGATAGCTCACTTTGGAAACTAAGCGGGTGAAACGGCAGGGTGGTGCTGGTCTGGAATAAATCACCAAAGCATGGTCGTCTAGATAAGTCTTTTAAACATGGCCATCTAGAAATGCGTTAGGCCCCGAGTTCACCCGAACATTTATTTTATTCATCTACGAGCCTGGCTCACGTGTTCATCAACTTAAGTTATTTATGGGCTTCATTCACACCCCACAACAATCTATCAAAGAGAATGTAATATCAATCTATGTGTGATGGGCCAAAAGAAGATTTCACTTCAAAAATATCTGTCATGTTTGAGACCGTCAAAACGACTGCTGTCTACAGATCTTATAGATAGAATACCTTGGCCGCTTCTGCAGATCAGACTGACATTCTTATTTCACATGGATTTGATGAACCTTGCGCTGGTGTTATGCTTGGGGTATTTTGTGCATTTCTCCCGCTAGCACTTGATATTTGGGTAATGATTGTGAACGTAATCCGGAGTGCCAATAGTTGCCTCTGTCATTCTCATTCTAAACGGATAAGACACAGATCGAGTTATTTGATTTGATTCCGTATCGAGATTCGAGATCAATCCAATTGCGTTGTAATCAGGGCACTGAGCTAGCCTAGCTCCTTGATTGTTACCTCTCAAAGTTAATTTTATTTTTTTATTCATAAAATATTGACCACTTTTCTGACATAAAAACTCTTTACTAAGATTTAAAAAGGTACCGTTCGTTTTAGACGGAGGATTTTGAAACCGTGCGTTTTACATTATATATTACCGCCCAAGTACGTAATGAAATACATTATGATACAGAAATTGGTGCAATAAGAGACCCTTTACGAGTAAATATGTTATAATACAATTTTACACCTTTTGTGCCCTGAAAACTTTTCTGTGACATGTAGGTACCGTTTACGATTTATATCCCATTTAATGAACCGGGTTTTCTATTGCAACCGATAACTTTTGAAATACCTATTAGATTAATCAATAAAACGCATCAGACCTTTTTAAAATATCAGTTTATTTTCTACATAGTCCAGTAACTTTGTCGCCTGAATGTATGGAGTAGGAGGCGTTAAATCCGGTAGATCTGATTTTTTGCAGACTGGTTTATGATGTTGGCCTAATGATTGTCCCAAGTTTGTGACCTCGAGCGACGAACGCAACTTTGTCAAAAATCGAAAAAACCGCGAAAAAATCGTTTATTTTTCAAATTTTGGCGATTATAACCCTAAATGACTAGTTTTTGTAAAAACTTTCTTATGGCGTTTATAAAGTAGACTAAATTTGCTACAATATGATACTATAGTGCATTCCAATAAGCTGTGTAGAAAACCAAAACAAACCAAAACAAAGGTGATACCATAACATAAACATCGTTTAATCTTAGTATTTTTATGAAATAGCCTTAAAATATTTTTCACAAATAGAATTCGACTTTATTGCGATCTTAAATACCATATACTTAGATTTGTATTGATCAAATAATTCTATACTATCTTATTTTAAAAGTTATATAAAGTAATGGTAGGATGATAGAAATATGATTTTAAGTACTAGCAATTTGATCTGTGTTTCTCAAACTCTCAATGTTGCATTCAAGACATTTATACTTCTTTTCATCAAATTATTCTTATTAAGTACGCGCCTATTTTTCTAACATACCCATATTGCCCATCATGCCCATATTGTGAAAATGCCTATTTCCATTATATTCCAGTATGGATTAATTTTACTCTATTTATTTTTGTCATTAATTTAGAATTTTTAATTATAATGTAATTTGATTTTAATATAATGTATTATTTGATTTTTATTGTAATGGGATTTTAAATTGACGTCTACTTTTTTTTAAATTATTGACTTGTATTGGTAATATTTGAATACCTTGAATATGACATGCAACTACTCGTTATCAATAAAAGAGTAAGAGTATGACTAAAGAACTCCGAGAAAAAGGTTTCTTGTGTCGTAACGAGTTGAGAGAAAATCGCAAACCTCTAAATACGTGTTCCACATTACGCTGTTTACTATCAAAAGCATGTATAGTTTTCACTCTAAAATGACATACATTTTGTGTTATTTTGATCGAAACTTTTGTATGTGTTTACAGAATATTACGTCATAGTGTAATGATCAGTTTTGGGTAGTACGAGGACAATTCGAACGAGATATTTTTTTTATAAATAAATACTGGTGGACAATTTACACACAATACCATCTGACCCCAAACTAAGCAAAGCTTGTGTGATGGCGGCCAGATAGCTGATATAATACTTATATAGTTTGAAATACATTTTTATTATACATAGAAACACCCAGACACAGTGCAAACATTTGAATTCATCACACAAATATTTGCACTGGGTGGGAATCGAACCCACGACCCTCGGCTTCGCAGGTAGAGCTACTACCAACTAAGCCACGAGGCCAGTCTTATTTAATTATTGTTAAAAATAAAAGGAACGTTTTCACATAAGGAAACATCTAAATTACTTTTCTTCTAGTGTTACATTCTTCTCCGAACTCAAATGCTTTGCCTTTCCTTTTTTTACGTGGGGGAAATAAATGTACGTATGCCCGCCATATTCTCATTATGAAATGAGAGGAAATCTCCATCTACCCTCATTTGGGCTTCAAAAATTGCACGGTGACTAACACTACACACAAGACTAACCATATCACCAGGTTTCTCCAAACTAAGTGCGCTATGCACACATTTATTTATTAGAGGATTTCGCGACGCCGATAACTGTAAACTGGTTAGTTTTCGGTTATTGACATCGTGGTCATCGCGTCGTAGTTGAAATATATACCTATGTTTTTTATTTTCCAATGCTTCCCGAACCATTCTTGCGTAGTAATGACATTCGGTAGATAGAACCTTCGGGTCGTGGATCTCGATCCAATGACCAGTTTTAGCATCAATCAAATGTTCAGCAATTGCAGATTCTTGTGCCTGACGATTTTTTACAGCGGCAATGTGTTGATTGTTCCAAGTCCCAGCAGCAGTGGGAACATTTATTTGGGTGTTTATGATATGCATACATATATATTTAGCCTTTTTATGCGGCGAAAATTTAAAAGGGCAAGCAATGAAAGGTACTACAAACTATCTTGTAAAACAATGGTTGAGAAATGCTGGTCTGTCATATTTTGAGTGACATCGATTTGTTTACCTTTTATTCACAGAGATTTGGAATGAGGTATAGAATTATCTCTGTACACTCAATAGTTTCTGAGAATAACATCCATATTCTGAAACCATTCGCTACCCTGCTCATTAGCCTTTTTTTTGAGAAACTTTTAGTTTTGTGACGTTTTACTACTTTTATAGCGTCATTTTTTAAACCACGCCCAAGTGTGACGTCATCAGTTTTGTGCCTGAAGAGGTTTTTATCAAACCTAAGAACCTTATTTTACCTTTAATACTGCATCAAGGACGCTTTTTTCTAGTAATCTCAGAAGAAGGAAGACGGAAATAGATGAAAGAAATTGTCTATGTCATAAAATAAAATCAGGTTTCAAAACATACACCAAAGAGGACAAATTGAATAATACCTGTAGGAAATTAATATTTATCCATTCCAAGTTTCCAAGAGAACTTGGCATACGGCACTTAAAAAGGGCAACAACGTGTGATGAACGCAAGTTGGCAGCACGTTGCAACCTTTGCTTATGATTCTCGCGTTTCTATCTCAACAAGTCCACAGATATTTCGATTTATTGTACCTACATATTGTGCACTCCTACTTTCTCTATCATGACCCTGCTATGTATCTTTGTTTAGTAGATACATACGTATACTATTAACAATGCACTGATAACGCTGAAACAACCCAATTTATCAAAAACACGGTATCAGCCATTTCTTAGATGGCGTTAAATAAATTTGCAACTGCTTGTTGGTTAATTTTTTACATATGTATGTATATACGACCTATTACATATATTTTTTTGGTTCAGTAGCAGTACTCGATAGATCGTGAAATCATTTTTAGGAGCTTTAATATATTTAAGACTTTGTACACGTTATCTGATGTGTTCGGTATGCAATTATTATACATAAGTATAAGAAGTAAGATACGACTAAAAATTAAAGATACTTTCATGGCTTTAAAATATTGATAAGAGTCGTTAGATCTCTACTCTTCTTCATTTAAATAAAACAATTTATTGGTTGTGATTGCATCACTTTTATTACTTACAAAACTACAGAAAAGTTAAGCAAAAAAGGGCATAACGCATTAGAATAAACTAATTATAGTCTACTGACGTAATGTTTATCATTTATAAGTAGGTATATCAATGCATTGCTGTGGTGGCTGTTTTCTCGAAATCCTGATTTTCTCTTTCAATATTTTCGAATCTTTTGAAAATCATTCGACAAGCACGTAGGACATAGTAGTTCATTTGTGTTTACTATGTCCTTAAGTCCTTTGTACAAAACTGAGATTAAAGTTTTCATTTTAATTCAACAAATTTAAGTACTTCAAATACTTATACCACAGAGCTCCTGAAACACCACTGCTAAAAAATGCTCCGAGAGCTGTTTGATTTTGTCTATCGGGATTTTTGAACTGAATGTACAATATGAGTGTACAATATATTGCATCTATGTATAACATGCAAAATAGCAATATGAAACAATACTTTTGATTTTCTTGAGCTATTCATTGAGAAAATTTTCAAAATTAATTTTTAGGAGACCCGAATAATTTTGACTGAAATGATAATTGAAAGTTACCGGCTTCATAAGAAGATCATTTTAACTGCAATTCAACGCTGTTATTCCCCTATATTACACGCTAAAAGAATTCAAGTAATTACTTTATGATGAACCAAATTGTTCCCAAGAATTCACATCGTCACCATTTTATTATGGCGATAAATTTTTTGAGCGGTTTGCTGTGTTTTAAATACAAATACTTACATCATTAAATAAAGTAAAATTATCGAAAGAAAATAAACAAATATTGCATTTTGTTAGTTGTGACCACTGATTATAAACTTGTCTAGATAGACCGCTCGACTGTAGAAACACCAAAAACTATGTCAGCCAATAATAGTTGGCTGAAAATCTCGGCTTGTCAGAATCACGATACACGATACCACTGGCATAAGAACAATAGCAATTACTGATACTTTTTATTGATACTTGACTTAAATTTGTGTCCGTGATCACGCAAACAAGTATTTGAAACCTGACCTGTGCTTCATCCAGACCAGTGTTTAATCAAAGGTTGTCACAGATACAACATAACAAGACTTCTTATTGGTTGAATTTCTTATTGAGTCTGCTTCATAGTTTTGGAGAAGGTTCCAAAAAGCTGTGAGCCTACATTTATGACATTAAAAAACGTCATGACTGACGTCATTATTGATCATGTCTAATAAAATCATGGAATCCGCCCCCCAATGGCGTCATAGAGAGATTAATTCCTCAAGTCATTTGAAGAAACTCTTGAACTACGTCTTTACAAATAAATGCTGGCAAGTATAAGACAGTAACGCCACATGAAAACGGACAATACTGTTGGCAAAACATAAACATGCTCAAGGAAATACTGATGCACCATACACTTTCAATTCGTTCAGCATTCAAAAATATGATAAGAAAATACAATCGTATATTTTGTGTTTATTAACACATTATTAATACATAACTCTCTCCTTGCGAGAGAAAGCCCCGAGTCCCAGCAGTGGGAACGTTTAGTGGGCTGATGATGTTGATGTTGAATACATTACGGGGCGAGATTAGCTATTTCAGTTCCTAATGTAGTCAAAACAAAATGAAACTGTGAAATAAAATACATAGTTTTAGTGCCTAGTTAGTATTTTCATTTCACCAGTCACTCGGCAATATAAAGCCTATTAATGCTGAGTTATTTTACCTACGTCACAAGAAAGTACAGATGCAAAGATATAAATTAATATGTACGTTATATGCTGTATTTGGTCAGAAAATTATTTTCATATTTTAATGGCAAAGCAAAAAAAAGGTGAAAAACATCAAATTAAAAATGATCTTGTCATTGACGTATGACATTGACGATGTTGCCATGTTAAGGTGATTTTCTATTCATCAGGGAGAATCCCAAAATAATGAAAAATGAACAGGAAATACGAATGCAAAGTTATCCAAAGACCACAACATATGTTGGTACCTAGTAGGTTTTGAAAAGTAGGTACTTAATTCAAAACTTTCCAAAACACTAGCTCCAGTCAACCTACCTGCAGTCTAAATCTCTTTACAATAATAAGCTAGATGACATCAGGGTAGCGATTCTAAATGCGATTCCGAAAGGTTCGGGGTCGGAATGACAATCGAGTCTGTCAAAAACGAGTCTGTCTCTATCATGCTAACCAGATAAGACAAAGACCGAGAGATGAGATTCCATGTCGGATGCAACCGAATGGATTTAGAATCGCTACCCATTTCTAGATCTAACATCAGTCAAACGATAACAGCTATCCCCGATCAGTCAGGTGACACTAGAATGTTGCATAAACATAATAGTTAGTCTACTATTCATTAAGTACGGTAATATTAGGTTAGTAGAGGCCCGCGCCTTCTGCGCTGGCCCAAAATTCTTTAGGCAGTAGAGACCATGTGAAACTAGCTGCCATAGGTCCATTAAAAAAATAACGACGACGTTCTAAAAGTGTCACGGGCTGCAGGACGAGAAGTGGGGACGGTCACCGTAAAATAAGGCTTTTTCAAGAATCAAAAAGACCCGTCAAAGATCTTTCCTGATTTCACGAGCTAATTGGCGTTTTTGTTGTTTTAGTCGAAATAAAATTGATTTCATTTGATTTTATTTGAATTTGGACAAAACCAAAGTAATGTGCAACGAGTTTATTGCTCCAGGGGTGATTGCAGGAAGTGAAACACATTGGAAATTGTTCAGAGATACACACTACATAATAACACTACATAAATGATTTTCCTAAAGTAATTGAGCATCCAATGTCACTATTTGCAGATGACAGCACAATAACAATAGCATGTCAAGATAAAGCTAATTATGAGGAAGATATCAATGCCGCACTAAATTCATCTATCCATTGGTTAAACATTATTAACTTAAAAATTAATTAAAACAAAACCAATTTCATGCAATTTACTCAAATAAAAAATTACTTTATTAAACATAAATTATCAAAATAAAAAAAATTGCAGAAGTCACTACAACAAAATTTTTGGGCCTAACAATAGACATGAAATTGAATTGGAAGGCACATGTTGAGATTCTCTGCAAGAAGCTGGGTAGCTCGGCATATGCTCTGCATAGGCTTGCTCCAGTGGTAAAGAAAGAGGCTCTTCTTACATCTTACCATGGATTGGTGGCATCAGTCTTGAGATATGGGATCATTTTTTGGGGGAATTCAACTGATACAGCCTCAGTTTTCAAAGCACAAAAACGATGCATTCGTGCTATGTTCGGGATGCAAGTTACAGATAGCTGTCGACAAGTATTCATAGACAACCAAATATTAACCCTGCCATGCCTGTACATATTTGAAGTTATGTGTTTTGTAAGGAATAACTCTCATTACTTTCCTCTATTGAGTGACAAAGTAAAACGTAACCGGCGTGATAAGTGTAGACTGCTCATAGACAAATGCAAAAAAAAAGATTATGAGTGACAGCATTTTTTGTATGGCTCCTCTTTTATATAATAAGCTGCCAAATGCCATAAAAGAACTTAACATAACAATGTTCAAAAGTAAACTAAAAAAAATGCTTATACACAAATGCTATTAAACTGTAACTGAATTTTTAAATGATAAGGAAATTAATTGGAATACTAATATTTTAGACATTGTTTAACATGAAATTTTTACAATCTTTAAACCTTTTTTCATTAATATCTCAATAGATATTATTATTCCATTATGAAATTTGACATTCAACTGACATAAGACCAAATAATGATATATTGAATCATGATGAATTAGTTTGTACTGTATTACATTTTGACATTCTTTGAGTATTTACATGAATATTATAATTAACGACATTTTTGATTTTTTGATTATATACATTTATTGCACTTTATACATTCTTTGACATTCCTCACATGGATGAACTGCAAGATCTACTAATGCAAGACCTTAGACCCTGGATGGACATATTGATCAAACTCAAAAACACAAGACAATATCCTGATGAAACACAAGACGTTGGCGAAATTGTGCTCACCAAACATCTATCTCACACAAATATATATATCACAACCAAATAGAAGCCAGAAATGAATCGAAGATGAAGAATCAGATGACATAAATAAAAACCAGAAATTAATAGAAGATGAGGAAGAAGAAGACTTTAATCAGCTGACTATTATTTAATTATTATTTTTTTTATTTAAAAATTAAGACTAACAAATTGTCTTGCCAGACATATTGCATGCCTCTCGCAGAGGCCAGTTTGTATGGGGCAACTTTTAAAATATTTTGTATTATCTTATCTTACCTACAAGCAGCAATAAAGATTTTTGTATTTGTATTTGTATTTTGTATTTGAGATCCGTTTTCCTACGGCAGATGCTCGAACTAGGTAGATGTAGCTTTAAGAGTGAGCCCATGAAAAAACTACAGTTAGACTGGGCATCATTTGGCAAACTTCGTCAAGTCTTCTCGTCGCCCATCCCATAAAGCCTCAAAACAAAAGTGTGCAACCAGTGCGTCATATCGGTTATTAGCTACAGTGCTGAAACGTGGACACTGACAGTCAAAAAGGTTCGAAAGCTCAAAGTCCGAGCTATGGAGCTATGCTTGGGGTTTCTGAAGGATTGCATCCGTAATGAAGAGAACTGAAGTCATCGACATAGCTCACCGTATTTGCAAACTGAAGTGGCAATCAGCCAGTCACATCTGTCGCTGCCCAATAACTATTGGAGTAGACGGGTTCTAGATCGGAGACCGCGAATTGGTAAACACAGTGTATGACGCTCTCAGGCTAGATGCATTAACGATATACAAACGACCGCTGGTGGCGGTTGAAATCATAATACCGAGGATTGGACTGAGTGGCGTATTAGAGATGCCTATGTCCAGGAGTGGACGAACCCAGGCTGATGATGATAGACCTTAGTACAAAAGATTAAATCGCCCAAATGGGGGTCGGACTCGGCCATGAAGGTTCCGTAACAGCAAGCAACATAATACGTAAGTTCTTGTAGTTCGTTGTAACTTTGATCGATGTTTAAATAATAGTGTATTTATGACGTTCTAAAAAAACTACTTACTAACTAGATTGAGTGCAAACCAATTTTTGGAGGAAATTTGCATAGTAATGTACATCATATGTTTTTAGACCTACACGTTTGAGTTTGATGAAAAAAAAATTGAGTTTCAGTTCTAAGTATGGGTCACCCCCAGAATTTATTGTTTTTTTAATATTTTTGTATAAAATCTTAATGCGGTTCACAAAATAAATCTACTTACTCAACAATATAATATGTAGTTCAACAGTATAATATGTGGTTCTTGTAGTTTCGGAAAAAAGTAGCAGTGACATACGGACGAACAGACAGACAGACATGACGAATCCATAAGGGTTCCGTTTTTACGTTTTACCGAACCCTACAAATGTGTGTGCATCCTTTGGAAACTACGTGCTGCTAGGTTAATGTAAATTTCGTTGGCCAGAGAGTATAGTAGATTAAAACTAACAACCTCTTTGTACGACATTATTACAAAGGTTGAGGTAATTTTGGATTACATCTGGCAGCACTGTAAATCAAATTAGGGTTCCATTGTAAACATCTTGAAAAAAAAAAAACTACCAACATAAATAGAATAGGGTACCGGACAGTAGTCACAAAAAAATCTGAAATTAAGTTAGTTAGTACATTTATGAAGTGAAATAACCATTTAATTAAAATTTACACGAAGGAATACTGATTTATAATTTTAATTCAATTAATAAAGTTTAATATTTCTAATATTTTTCATCTGTTGGCCGCCGTAAACGAAACACCAATCACAGCGCGTGACGTCAACTGTGTCTAAATAACAGTATTTTGTATAGTGTATTTGCGAATTTTACGATTCTTTGCCGTTTTTAAAGTATTTAAAACTATTACAATTGAGGAACAGTAATTAAAACAACACGTTTAAACTATGGAAGCAGGTTATTTGAAAGCTGACTGCCGAAATCTCCCAAGAGTGGATATGTTCATGGTTGGAAATTTCTTTGCCACAAATTCTGACTTCTGTGCTGCTGAATTTAGAAATGTTAAAACATCTATGTAAGTATTCATGCAAAATGTCCAAGGAATAGAAAGTTTCATATAAACTTTAATCCCTTGTTTCACCTGTTATTTGTTTCCAGTATAAAATAAATGTCAGTCTAACCTAACATATTTATTGTAGGTACTCGTAGTTATATTATGTACTTTCTATTACTTCAAGATTTAAAACTTATTGTTTTTACATCTTTTCAGATCGGCGAGAAAGTCTTACGGTGATGACGCGAAAGGATACGTACAACTTCGGCGTGATTCTGACATGTGTACTATTAAATGTAAGGTGTGTCCAGAACACAAAGTTCATTCAAAATTGTACGCAGTGACTATGATAGTTGACGAAAAACAAGGTAAAATTGTAAGCGTACAGTGTCATGATTGTGCTGCATCAACTGGGGGCTGCAAACATGCTGTAGCTTTTCTGATGTGGGTCCACAGGAGAAGTGAGGAACCGTCCAGTACTGAAGTGCAGTGTTACTGGAAAAAATCGAAACTGGCTCAAGTTGGCACTAGTCTCAAGTTTATAAATTCGAAGGATCTGTCAAATGAAAGAAATCCATGCTCTACACAGGCTACTCTGCAAAAAAACATGCTGGAACAATTTCTTGAAGCAGCGGCAAATCGAGGTGTTACAAACTGTGAATTATTGAAGTATAAAATAAACAGAATGGAAGATTACGAGAAATTGTCACTTCACTATTTAGTTTTAGAATATGGTGGTGATGGTGATTATGACTTATTTTTAAATAAGATTTCACAGTATTTTATCGAAGAAAATATTAAAAGAATTGAACAAAATACTCGGGCACAATACAAAAACAAGTTGTGGTATGAACTGAGATATGGGCGTGTTACAGCTTCAAGAGCTTACGAAGTAAGCAAATGTCATACCACAGATGGGTCTTTAATCGCAATGATAATGGGAGCCAAAATTCCTGACACAAAAGCCATGATGAGAGGAAGGAATTTAGAAAACAAAGTGAAAATAGCAGTGGAAAAGAGATTAGGTAAGAAAGTGAAGGAATGTGGCTTATTTATTTCCTGTCAATACCCATTCATTGCTGGTTCACCAGATGGTATTTATGATGATAAATTTTGTATTGAAATAAAATGTCCTACCAGTGAAAAAACATACAAAAGTTATTTAAAAGATAATAAAGTGGCAAAAAAATACATGGTACAAATGCAAATCCAAATGTTTGTGACAAATTTGAAAAATTGTTACTTTTGTGTTGCTGATCCTAACTTCGAAATCACCAACCACGTGGAAATGTTGTTAGTTCATTATGATGAAGCTTTAGTTAAGCACTATATATCAAGCATATGCCAATTTTGGAAAAATAATGTATATCCTATTCTGTATGAAAGTAGAAAATAAAATTTGATTTTCATGATCAGCTATGTTTTATTTGCTAAAATTTACAGTAAATACAATATTAAAATAGTTATTGTGGGTTATCCCTACAAGATAGACACATACCATGAGCTTTTTTGTAGACCTTTTTAGGTGTACAATACTGCAGTACATTCTTTTTATCTATCTCACAGGGTTCAGCCAGGGTTTGCAATTTAAGCGCAAAAATTGTGTTTATTAATGACATTGTTTAGATTTTTTTTTAATTATCAGTGTCTCTCTACTGTACTATGCATGTATTCTACACAAAAACCTTCCTCTTAAATCACTCGTATCTATTAAAAAAGCCCGCATCAAAATCTGTTAGGTAGTTGTAAAGATCTAAACATACACAGGGACAGAGAGACACGGGAAGTTAATTTGTTTTCTACTATGTAGTGATACAAACATATATATTCAATTAAATTGACAATAGATTTTATTTATAACTAGCCGGTACTCGCGACTTCGTTCGCGTGAAATAAATACTATGGTAACTCAGGCAGTACCTATTGTTATACCCAGACACATTTATGGTTACTTAAAACAGCATATAATAAAACAATTTCATACAATTTTATCAAAATCGGTTCAGTTGTTTAGGTGTGAAAGCGTAAGAGACATTCGTCCCTCTTTTCAACTCCAATTTCATACCCATACAGCTCGAAATTACAAAATTGCTAGAACCAATATTCGTTTGCTTCGTGTCAAGTGTCTATATACAGAGTTTCATGGTTTTATCTGCAACGGTTGGGAACTTCCATATTGACATTCATCCCCCATTTCACCCCCGTACAGTTCGAAATTACAAAATTGATAGAACAAACATTTAATTGCTTCGTGTCTAGTGATATATAGATACAAAATTTGATAACTTTGAAAATCACGAATTTTCATCCCTTGTTTAACCCTCTTAGGGGTTGAATTTCACAAAACCCCGTCTTAGCGAGCGCCTATGTGCTAAAAGGGACCTCCATGCAAAATTTCAGATTTGTAGTTTCTGAGATTCCTTGATGAGTGACCTTTCGCTTTTATATATATATAGATGTAAAAATCACGTGATTAAAATAGTAATTAGGTGTAATAAATATTGGTGGACAATTCACACACAACACCATCTGACCCCAAACTAAGCAAAGCTTGTATGATGGCGGCCAGAGAGCTGATATAATACTTATATAGTTTTAAATACATACTTATTATACATAGAAACACCCAGACACAGTGCAAACATTTGAATTAATCACACAAATATTTGCACTGGGTGGGAATCGAACCCACAACCCTCGGCTTCGCAGGCAGAGCTACTACCAACTAAGCCACGAGGCCAGTCAGTATGAGAAATCATTACAAAAATTGTATGCAAATCTAAGTGGTTTCCTAAGTATTAAAAAACCTTTTATTTAAGATGACACAAGCGAGAAATACAAAGTGAAAAGAAGTACAAAATATTGTTATCAATTGAGTAAAAGTAAATCAATTAAATAAATGTAAGAATTTATATTGACAACTGTTCGATCTTTCTCATATAAAATTTCAAAAAGGAATGCCCGTCAACCCCTTAGCTCCATCTACTTATAGCCACAACCCCTTCAAAACTCTTTTGAGATGGCGGGTAGAAATGGATAGTTTCACACTGGCGCCCTCTGTACTAAATTTTATCAGTCATACCCATTTCTTTAAATAATCAGCTACTTGTTCTTTTATATGACACATATTTAGACTCAAATCCCAGAATTAAATATAATACTATAAGTGAAATATACTACAAACATTGCAGGTGACAACAATATGTTTCAGTTTCAAAGAAGCCACTGAACAAAAATAGCTATTTAAATCAGTATGTTAACATTAACTTAGTTATAGACATTAAATAGTAAAGTACTAACTAATAGTGTTTAACATAATCTGGTGCCTGTTATTGGGATGTATATAATTTAAAAGACAATGCTACTTTGTAAGTTGATAAGAGCACATGCTATTATCATGCAATAATCTAGCATACTTATCAACTTCGAATTCACAACAGAATGTGGTTTCAACATAGAAAATTCCCGGATTCTACGAATGACCCTTTCAATGTGAATCCTTAAACTTGCAATCTGTTTTGTTTTTATGGCTTCTTGCTTGGATAACTTTTGACCTTGACCTAGACTTGGGGGTCTCAGTAAATGACATTTATTTTCAATTAGCATTTGTTCTATGTGTTTGAAACCACGGTCAGCTAAAACCCAGCTTTCAGG
This sequence comes from Ectropis crepuscularia, assembly GCA_963693475.1. Classification (NCBI taxonomy): domain Eukaryota; kingdom Metazoa; phylum Arthropoda; class Insecta; order Lepidoptera; family Geometridae; genus Ectropis; species Ectropis crepuscularia. The sequence continues at coordinate 9,774,546 of OY856357.1, read as the reverse complement.
TTTTAATTGTTGTAGAAACCCACACTTTTCTACAAGTAATGTGTCACTTATCCGTCCTCCATACCCTGATGATATATAATTTATTAAGCCGTTAGGTGTACTTGATACTAAATATTTAATTGTATTTGCTTTCTTATATTCAGACCATGTTAGAGCTTGATGTAGTGGCTTTGAGGGTTTCGCTATTTCAATTTCAAAACAGTCTATTAAACAGCTTACTTTATTGTAGCGATGTCTAAATGCTATTGGAAGACATTTTTTAATATTTTTTTTATCTAGGTCTACAATAAATGGTTTGAGAATGCTAGAGATTATTGGGATATTCTTCCGAAATATTTTGCCAGCATATGATTCAGATGTTCCAAATTGATCTGCAAGTTCTGAGAATGTTGTATTCAACCTAATTTTTTTTAAGCATAGTAATATATGCTCTGTAGGTATCATGGTATTTGTATGTATCAAATCAACCAAAAAATAACAATCATTAGGTATGCCGATATATAAACGAGGTTTGGTTTTAATTCTTTTACACATGTCATTTATGGCTTGCTTTGCCTCGCTTTCTTTTTCCATTTTAGAATATTCTTCATTTAAGCTACTGCTATCCGATGGTAATTTAAACTCTAATGACTGGACTGAAGGTGATGATGGCTGATATGATGATGATGATGGGTTGTTCTGTGATATGTCACTATCAGAACGATCAATTAGTTTTCTAATAACACTAGGACCACTAGGCATAGCTGGCTTTGAATGTTGTTCTACTTTGAAGGGAGATGTTGAAACACTTGTGGTCAATGTTTTAAATGGTGACACTGCTATATCTTGAGATTTATGTTTGGTTTGGGTATACTTGCTTCTGAAATATTTACTTTTTACAAAAGCTTGTACACCTTTATCTTGATAGTTTGATTGATGTTCTACTGCTACAACTTCCGTTTGTAAATCTGAAAGAAATGGACAGTTCATTATTTTTCATCAGTAAAAATAGGTATACCGACCTACCCAAGTTCAATATTGAATTAATACTTACTAATAGGCAAAGTGGTGTTTTCATTTTCGTTACTACTGCTCAATTTACTATCTTCTAGGGCTTCTTGTATTAGGGCCAATCTTTGCCTTTTCATAGCAGCGGGTCGAGGCATACTAGTTGATGGGAAACTTCTTTTTCTATTAGTTTGACATTGAAATATTGATGGAAGACATCCTGGTTTCATCATAATTTTATTTACATAACCCATAATTCGGTATCTCATGTAATTTTCCATGTCATTCGGTAGCTAAAACAAAAAATCCAAAGTAAGTACTTACATAATTAATAGCATCTAATATTCCACCGCCTTTAAATATGAAGTGTTCGCAGTGTTATGTACCTATTTACCGTAATGTAAATTTGTGTACTTACATCAAAGTGATCCTCGCAGAAGTAAATCGGTGAAGTTACAGACATTCCATCGAAATTTCGTCTTGCTAGTTTCAACCATTTTTTTCGTATATCTGCTTTTCGTGGCACATCAATGAATAATTTAGCTGGTGTGGTTTTACTGTTATTACTACACTGAGGAACTACACACGTACGATATCTTATGTGATCCATTATAACATTAAAGAAAGAAAACAAAAACAACACTTTCCACTGAATAACTGTGTTTATTTACAGTTTGAAACACGTATGACGTCACACGCTCTGAGATCACGTGACATACCGTTTACGCGGCAATTTAAAACAATTATTTTTTACACACTATTTTAAGTACTTAAAAAGTTATATTTGTTTAAAATAAAAAAATGTAGGGCTATATTTAGCCATTAAGATTAATTTTAAGCACTTTTTGAAAAGTTGTCCGATACCCTATTCGTGCTCTATATAACAATGATTAAAAACTTTCTATAACTTATTTCCTCGATTTACTGCAGTACATTACTGCGGGTGTCGTGCGTCGCCTGATTTTTGATGGAAGTTGTAAGAATACGAACGAGCGGGTTTCGTTCCTCTTTAAGAACGCCAAGGCTGTGAAGCCATCGATATAAACCATTGATGTGCCCTTCCAAATAAGCGCACGGAATTATGTCATCGTTGGGATGTGTGAGCTCACTCTTTCCGTTCTAGTCGATTGCAGGAAGCAGTGAACGCCGGACGTTTTTACCTATCACTATTCGTTGTCAACAACCAAAATAAATAGAACCACAGGATACTTTGCCGCTAACAGTTCTAAGGAACAAGTAGATTGGTGGTGTGTAAGTCACTTACGCTACACACAGACGCAGTTTCTTACTAATTTCAAGGTGTTCAGGGCACATCTGATGGTTTATATCAATGTGTGAAATGTGTTGGCTGAGTGAAGTTGAAAGAATCTTTCAACCCGGACCAGTAGTTTTTATTTTATAGTATAGAGTGACGAGACGAGCAGGACATGTACCTGATAACAGCCCAGTAACACGCAGCTATTAGAACACGAAGAGTCCAAATTCATTACTTAACACTGCACTGCGCTCGTCACCCAGAGATCTAAGATATTATATCTCTAACCCTGTAATTTCTCTGGAAACATTGCCCTTCAAACCGGAACACAGTAATGTTTGCACATTACTGCTTGGCGGTAGAATAACAGGCAAAGGTGTGGTACTTCCCCAGGGCAACTCTGCCAAGAGTAAGCCACTACTAAAACAAACAAACTCTTCAGCTTGATAATATTAGTATAGAAGATTTAATCAAATGTAGCATCAATGAGTTCATGAAACATGATGGTAAAAACAGAATAAAGTAATTGATTTAAAAAAAATACATTCAGCGCTATATTTTGATATTGACACAATGTATACATTTTGACTAAATGTCAAATAACACTGTGCTCTGTGCTCATGTGCTGTGTGATATTAATATCATATTATTTGCCCTGTAATTTACTGATGATAGATAATGACAGATTACTAAAACTTGGGACTTATTTTTTGCTTAGAGAAACTAATGTAATCATAGATTATTATTAGTAATGTAGAATTATTGTTTACGTAAAGGCCTGTTAACATTTTCATTACTGCTAGTGCGAGTGCGAGTGAGAAATAGAACACGCTTTTAATCACTTCACTATGCAAGTTACTAAACACTCGCACTAATCAATCGGTGTCCACGCGTGTTTGCTACTAATCACTAAACACCTGCACTAATCACTCACACTCGCACTAATCATAATGCAAACAAGTCTTAATAACAGTAAAATATGACAAGCAACTACGGAACTCTATATTGCGACCCGACACACACTTGCCAAGTTATATTGAAATTTTACACAAATAATCAATGTTTTATTTCTGTAATCTGTGATTCAACATAATAAAAATGTGAAATTGGTAATAAGTTCCGGCTGGTTTCTAGTCTGGGAGAACGGTCACTAGCTTCGAATCGCTAGTGACCGTTCTCCTGCCCCTGGTAGAAATTCCACGCACCATGTGGCCTAACTTATTATATTTACTTTGTATTTTCGAAATAGTGTGCGTAATGACCCTAAAAATTACAAAGGCAACAAATCATGAAATTGATACTATCAATAAAAACGTGGTTTGTTCTAGATTTGTTAACTATAATTTATTCCAAAGATAATATCTGTATGAATATATATATCACACAGCAAGAAATAAAAAAAATGATCATGGTCTTATCGTTATTTTATTTTCAATTAAGTATATCAGATTCCTAATTTTTTTATATGTTTTGATGAACACTTTTTACACATGAAAGTATGTTACAATAACCGAAGGCGCTAGCAATTCCAATGTAGTTCATGATTTCTCTTCCATATAATCCAAACTATATTTATCTAGATTGGTATATGATAAGCAATGAGTCTATTTTACACTTTTAAGTGGGTAAGAAATTTTGAACGCTCCACACCAGCCACCAGCATGGCTCTCATTTCGTGAATAAGTGTGGGACGCTGCTAGTTTTTTATTCATTTTATAGAAAGGGATACTTGCAGGTTAAAAACTCGTTCATCATGTTGTTAAGTTATCTTCAAATAGATAGTGGTTGTGACTATCTTTACAAGTAAGCTGTTATTGACACATATACATTATGCTCAAAATATAGGCCGTGGAGAGTTTCAGCTTCAATTTTTCTGCACGGTGACCGTTAGTTTTTCCACTGAAAATTTGAGCTTCACTACATTCATAAGCAAGTTTATGTCGATTGAATCATTTTTTATCTAATCTCATCTTTTTAAATTAATGGCTTATTACTTTTTGTAAGATATATAAGTACCTATATGTTTTATTACACAGGGCATCAAAATGTTTTTGCTCCATTTCTATCACATAATTACCTAGAGGTATCTGAAATAAAATGAAGGTGTGAATTTAAAAATGAGTTACGTTTTTCCATTATCGTTACATGCTCTTTACCATCGAATATATATCAAATTAAAATTAAATTTTTCTGTGTTTGTTATGACACACAGAAGACATCAGAAGACATGTTTGACGTACCAAAATAATCATAGACAATTATAACAGTAAAGTTTAAAAGTGTCATTCAAAACGTGCTCATAGTGGACGGAGCCAGGATTTTATTCAAGGGGGGCAGGCAGAAATAAACTAATTCTTTATACGAATGTAAGGTTTACTCCAAATTACCATACTTAATTTTGAACAAATTAAACTAAATAATAGCCTACTATAACTGACTTGTGTCAGTAAAATAAGTTTATTTTTTACAAAAATAATGTTTGAGCTTGACAAGACGTATGAAAATTTAAAATTAACTAACAGTTAATTATGGATTTGAATTCGAATGGTGCTATTGATTTAAATAATTACTTCTGCGTAAGACCCAGGCCAGCCGTGAGACATATAATAACGTGATAGAATGTAATAAGGTCAGTGTTTCTGTAAAGTACTCGTACCTAGTTTCAGTCTGGTCTTATTTTCAAATGGTTTTCTGTAACGGTTTTGTATGATTTTAGAAAATAATTATATAACATAATTATTATTTAATATAATTATTAATAATTAATAGAAATATATAATAATATAATTATTATTTAGGTACTTATAGGAATGTGTTTTTCTATGTTTCATTGAAAAATTCATTGCCTTCTATGTTTTATAGAAAATGTTGTGTTATCAAATTAAGTATTAAAAGTCTCTTATTATCCTTCCTCGCTTCATTTTATTCTTAGATACTTTAACAGCGCTGTGATACGATGTCGTGGGTTATGGATCCCGAGGTCTTTGTTTTAGAGGTGGAGTCTCGTCTTCTTCGAGAAATTAAATATTGTTATTGACTGACGGCTTAAGCTCGTGGTTTTATGTTAAATTCGAAAAATACGCATTTCACTCACTTTTGTCTGTCAGGCCACCATACAAAACCGTTAATAATCTTGCTAAGCGGTGTTAAAGTTCGGCCATTCAGAGAATGCGTTCCTGCAACCTATCAGTTAGTCACGACTAGTGATGGGCACAACATAACACTGAGTTCGTTACCGTTCCTCCAAAATTAACCGCCGCATTATTTTTAAAATTATTTTCGTTTTAAATTGCTTGTAACCAAGCCACCATTTCTTCTTTTTTATTAGCTTGGGTAGGTGGTTTCTGTATTTTAAACCGAGTGATAGGAGGCATTATCCATGAATATTACAGAAGGCTCTGGGCAAAATCACGTTCTGGAACCACTCTTTAAATGTAGTGGCATTCATTTCCTCGTGGTAGTCATTTGTGGTTTTTGATTGAAATTCCACTAACGCGTTCTCCACAAAGCCCTATTTTGCAGAACCTGCGTGGCATATTATCAGACGGTATCCTTATCCATTGGTACTTTCGACGTCGACGCTTGTGTATCATCCGTCCAAGAACGGGATACCCTGTGATTGGCGTTTAGCCATGTCTCGTCAATGAACACGACATTATCCCAGTTATAATTTTTTTATGCTTCTCTCAAAAAAATTATCCGTTTTAAAATTATGTCGTATCGTTCTATTAAAATTTTTCTTTTGTCTGTTTTTTTATACGAACAACCAATACCTCTTAACATTTTGGTTAAAGCAGTTTTACCCCCGCTAAACAGTCTAGCTTCTCTTAAGAGTGCGCCTAAAGCCAGGAAAAAATCAGATTTCACCCGCGCGCCGCGTTTCTTAATGTGATGTACATAAAGTCGAGAATAGCATGACACAGTTTGGAGGAAAAATCAATATTTAATCAGGCGTCCATTTTTGACCAAGTTTATTTAATTACTCAATAACTAAATATAAATTTAAAAAAGTGTTCGGTTACTTTACTAGAACGTACAAATAGGAACTTTATTACCAAAAAATAATGTGGGGTCATCACTGATAATTTCGAGTACTCGAATTAAAACGGGTTTTTTCGGTGTCATTTTCATTTTTTTATTTTAAAATAACCTGATCTATTTTTAAAATTCTATTCGGTTATTGTGCTTTTCCTTGATTGTACCCACACGTGAATATTTTTTTTGTCATAGTTTTTAGTTTCTTAACTTCAGTGAGCGGCGTCGAAAATGTCCTTTTTTCGTTTACTGGCTTTAGGCGCCCCCTTCGATGCCAAAAGCTTCTTCCTGTTGAGATATTCATTTCTGGAATAGTAACCATAATTATATTATGATTTCTGATTGCATCGGCGTCAAAGGTGTCAGTATCTGTCACGGGTTTAGTTCTTCGTTTCTTCTTCGGAGTACGTAAAATATTATCTTCCGTGCCAGTAGAGCCGAACTTTTCTTTACTAACATTTGTTTTCGTTCGTTTGCGCTAACTCCAAGCGCCTGAGAGACGCGTTCTTGTACTTGTTCCACAGGTACCAGGGGTCCACAATTTTGCCACTCCCGCTCAAAGTAATCTTGCAGCTTGATGATTAACTCACGGGCTCCACTTTTCAATGTTTGTCCACGTGTAGGCATTATTATGCACCAAAAGTAAAAAAAACGTAATTCAAAACACAACCAAAGTCCGATTTAGCGCCGATGTCAGTTTGAAAAGCAGAAACAGTCTATCTAATCTATCTAGCTGGTACCCGCGACTTCGTCCGCGTGAAATAAATACTAAGGTAAGTAACTCAGGCAGCAGGCAGTTCAGTTGTTTAGGTGTAAAAGTGTAAGAGACATTCGTTCCGCATTTCAACTCCAATTTCATCCCCGTACAGTTCGAAATTACAAAATGGCAAGAACAAACATTTATTTGCTTCGTGTCAAGTGCCTAGATATACAGAGTTTCATGGTTTTATCTTGAACTATTGGAAGTTTCCAAGCATACTTTCACCCCCATTTCAATCCCAATTTCATCCCTATACAGTTCAATCGCGACGTGTCAGGAACGCATTCTCTGAACGGCCGTAGTATAGAATTGAGCCGGTACTGAAATCTCTAGAAATAATCTAGAATCATACAATACGCGAGGAGAAAGACATTCAGTAACATACGCAGCGCGGACAAGCTGGATGTTATCCCACACTCTCTCACGAGGTCACGGAATCAATCAATCAATCAGTATGCTTCCTCACTCCCTAAGGGGGAGGTCAGGGGTCCGGACACGAGGTAGCCCTCTTTGCCGGTGAAGGGCTCGGGAGTACACCGACTCCAGGGAGTTTGCGGGGCCCGCCCCCTCTCTGGGCAGGCCTCTACGTCCCTTTCGCGGCGTAGCACGCGTTAGGGACAATGGTGTCGATATTCGGCCAGTCCGCTATCCGTACAAACGTTGTAGGACAGCGGACATTGCCCTCGCCGCCGCAATCTCCGGGTTCATCCCGGACGCGACGGCTGCGCAGGCGCCGCTCAGGGCCTCCCAGATCACAAAACTGGGAGACCCGAGCAAGGCGGCTGTTGGAGACTCCGCCGGCAGGCGGGGGGAGCGCGGGGCGAAGCCCGGCGGCGTTGTAGGCGGCGCCGGACCGGCCGGCCGCGGTACCGGGAACATAGGGCGTTCCGCGGTCCGCGGCGGCGTCTCGGCGCTCGTGGATGGCGGGGTACCCTCCCGCGTCCCGTTTCCCAGCTCGAGTCGGAGCCTGGGTGTCGGGCGCGGTCGAGGGGCCCAAACTTGAGACGGGCTGGGCGTGCAAGCGAGCGCGCCTTCGCGCTCAGCTTGTTCTTGGCGCGCTAGGCGCGCCGCGGATCGCGGGTTGCGCGGGTGGGCACCGGCCGCACCCCGCGGACCCAGCGTTGCCGGGGTAGCTGTTGTCCCCGGGTTCAGGGGGGGTTGCGGGCCCCCTTCGCACTGCGACTGGGACCTGTGGGTCACAGTAGGAGGGAGCCCTCTTCTTCCCGAGCCGCGTCGTCTTTTCCGCTTGCGTCTACGACCTCCCTGGCCTGAGTTAGCCTGGGGCGTAGGCGCAGCGGGCGCGGTCCGGGTTGGAGGGCCGACCGCGTGCCAGGCGCTATCGCGCGGCGCGGTGACGGCCCGTGTGCGAGTCGGCTTGTTTCCTTGTTTAGTAGGTGGGTCCCGAAGCGGTCGGCCCGGCAGGGAGGCCGGGACCGCCGGGGACCCGTGGCTCGGGCTCTTCTTGTTCAAGGCCGCCCGTGCCTGTGTTTCGGTCGGGGGACGAGGGCGCTCGCCAGGAATTGTAATTTTCCTGCGGCGCGCCTCATCCCTGAATACACGGCACAGACGGCTGTTGGCAGCGTGGTGCCCCCGACAGTTGGCGCAGCTGAGGGGGGCATCTTTGGCGCGGGGGCAGTCCGCCCCGGCGTGAGGTCCGCCACATTTTACACACCGCGGCTCACGGTGACAGTGGGCGGACGCGTGTCCGAACAGCTGGCACCGGTGGCACTGCGGCACGATGGTCTTGCCCCTCCATGCCTCGATTGTGATCCGAGGCATGCCGAGGAGCTCCGTGCAGCGGTACAGGGCGTCCAGTTGTTCGTGCGGCATTCTATCCAGCTGTACGTGGAAGACCTTCCTGCGGGCGTTAGGCCTCCGCGGGAGAGGTCGGCAATAAGTTGCCGGGAATCCAAGGTCCCTCAAGGCCTTGAGGACCTGTCCCGGCTCGGCTGCATCAGGTAGCCCCCACAGGGCCACCTTGATGGGCTTGTCCTGGTCGAGAGCGTAGCAATGGAACTCAACGGTTGGGTTCTTTGCCCGCTCCTCGACCAGATAGCGTTGAACCGCCCGAAACTCCTCGTCACTCTTCGGGCGGAATCGTAGGCCTTGTACATAAGGCCTAACGTTGGGTGCGTGGCCTAATATCTTCTTAAGCGCCGATAGGTGGACATCCCAGTTGTCGAGTCTGTCCACAACTATCGGCGGGTAATTTCCGCGGGCCTTCGTCCCGGCGGGCTGCGCGGGAGGCCGCGGCGGGGCGTGCGGGGGGGGTGGTGTATCCCTCCGCGGGGCGGGGGAGGCTGCCATCTCTGAATAGGACGGCGCCGACGACGGAGTGGGCGACGGCGGTGGCGACATGTCATCGTCGCTGTCCAACTCCGCATCGGACGCCGCACCATCCTCTTCCATCGTGGGCCGTGCTGGCCCAGTAGTGGTTGTCGCCGGCACGGCGAAGTTCGCCGGCGTCGGGCCGGACGCCGGCGTAAGGACGGGCATCGGCACGGCGGCGATCGCCGGCTCGGGTGTGGGCCATGCTGGCCCAGCTGATTGGGATGCCGGCATAGCGGCGGGCGGCGCCGCGGCCTCGGGCACCGGCTCGGCGGCGGACGACGGCCCGGCAGCGCTCACCGGCTCGGGAGTGGGCCATGCCGGCCCAGTTGGTGGTATTGTCGGCAAGGCGGCGGGTGCCGGCACTGTAGCGGGCGCCGGCCCGGCGGTGCTTGTCGGCTCGGCAGGGGTCGTCGGCCTGACACTGTGTGTCGGCTCTGCGGGCGACGTCGGTCCGGTGGTACACGCCGGCTCGGTGGGGGTCACCGGCCTGGCGATAAACGCCGGCTCGGCGGAGGTCACCTGCCTGGTGATTTTGCACGCCGGCTCGGTGGGGGTCGTAACCTCCGTGCGGGTCACAGCGCGCGCGGGGGTCGCCGATTCGATATTGTTTATCGGTGCGGCGATCGCTTGTTCAGCGGGAACGGTGTATTGCGGCTGGGATGAGGGCGGCGTGGGCGCGCGGTACTCCGCGCACTCGCTGCTTGTTACAGAATCGGAGTCGTACTCGCCTTGTGATTCCGACTCTGATTTGTTCCAGTATTCGTGGACTTGCGTCCACCAGTTATGCAGGCACTCGTAGAACTCGGCTGAGCTTAGATGCATCCAGTTCTCGTTCAACCACGCTACCCAAACGTGGTTGATCGGGATGGTGGAGTTGAATAGCTGGGAGTAAGGTGTTGAGCCCGGCGGTGTTGCCGGCCAAGGGAAGATCTTCGTCCATGGTCCCAGCGCCGGCGGCGTAGGGATCACTGGAGCGGCGGGCATTGTATTAGAAGGAATCGCCAGCTCTGCGGGGTTCGGTGGCTTGGCGCGTTTCCTTCTTGCGGCGAATTTCTTATTCCCCATGTTTGATTTATTGTCTCGGCGGACAGTTGCCAGTACTGCACTCAACGATCGCGGCAGTTGCGAGCGCGGCGTCCGAGCGGCTGGTACCGAGGCGATACAGGGAAAGCCGGGTGAGACTTCCAGTAAACTGGAAGAGGCCCAGCTTCGCCCGATCAGCGGCTACAAGGTATTCGCTCAGGACGCGGTTACGGCGCTCACAGGGCCGCTCTGCGGCGGGGAGTCAACTTCCCACGGGGGAAGGACTCGACCACGGCCGGCAGAGGTACGGGGGCAGGCGACTGTAGTCCTCGAACGTGTGAGCGTAGCGGACGTGTGTACGACGCGAGCGCACACGGAGGACTCCAGGTCACGGAAGTTAACTCACATTAAGGGACCGGAAGTTTATTACACTCTTCCCAAAATAGTTATATCGGCCCTAAGTTTCGGCACCTTCAAAAACAAATTAAAGTGCTGGCTTATCGATCAAACTTTTTATAGTTACAGCGGATTTTTAGAGAGTGATGGTAAAGTTCCTATAAAAATGTGAAAAAATTGACATTTATTAGTACAATTGTATTTGAAACATATTTGTTATACTCGTATAATGCTTGACAGTTTTCTGTACGATAATTAATAATTGTTATTATAATACAGTGAAATGATATTTCAAACTTTGAAAATGTATAGAATTTGTATGCCCTTTCTTTTGTTTAATTTTTTTATTAATTGACGTGTAAATTGTACATTTATCATTATCAATAAATAAATAACTTTGACTTTGTAATGATCTGGTCAGAACATTGCTTGCATGTAAAATGACGTGTGGATTAAAAAATAGCAATTTTGATAGGACCACTAAGCAACGAACCAGAGGCAGGCTAAAACAAAGGTGGGCAGATGAAATAATAAGAGTAAAGCTAGCTGCAAACTGGATAGAGAAAGCAAAGGAGAGAAAAGATTTGAGAAAATGGAGGAGGCTTAGACAAAGAATAAGTAAATAGGTCAGGTTTTGCTGCACGGTTCCTTTGTACCAATCGTAAGCAGATGAGGTGTATGTTAGATATGTCGACATAGAGATGTGCTGCGACAAAAGTATGACACTTCCACAAGAGCGACAAGACAAGGGTGATCAGACCTGTGCTTTCGGTGTTAGGCGTTTGTTCTAACTCTATAGTATGTGTATATGTGTAGTATATGTAAACTCTTTGGGAGGAGGTATTTTTAGAGTATTTGATGCCAAAAGAAAGGGGAGGGGGTGACTGCCCCTCTCTGTCAATACCTTGGTACGTCCTTATGTGACTGAGGAAAATATAAGTCAATTCTCGATGACGTCATCGTTTGCGGACGAAAAATTAAAAATAATACAATGACGTATTTCCGTCGTAAATCTGCTCACATGAGCATACTCATTGATCGGTAAAATACGGGCATAAGTCTTTCAAAGTTTATAATTTTTTTCGTACTTCGCAATTTTTAGCAATATTTTAACTCCTACTTGACCACTTTGTGGCACAGTTACGGCGGTTTTTAACCCCCGACCAAAAAAAGAGGTGTTATAAATTTGACGTCAAAGTCTGTCTGTCTATCAGACAGACACACATACAGGTCTGTCTCTATGTGTATCTGCCTGTGTTTGTATCTGTCTATAACACCGTAGAGCTCAAACGGATGGGCCGATTTCGATGCGGTTTTTTTATTTGAAGATACATTTTTGTATTGATATTTTGAGCTATTTTTGGTTAATATCGGTTCAAGATGGCCACCTCCACCAAATGGCAGACCAAATATTTCATCACAATCTACCTCAATAAGGGTATCAAATGAAAGGGCTTGACTAGTAGAGTACTATACAGTATAACAAATTTCAAATAAAAAAATGGCGAACTCCATAATTTTTTTTTCACTAACGCCTTAATATGGGTATCAAATGAAAGAGCTTGACTAGTAGACTACTATGCACTATGACAAATTTCAAATCTATGATGGGCGCAACCACAAAATTACGAAATACGTTTGTTTTTTCACAACTACCTCGATATGGTATAAATATAAATTGTTCATAGTGTATAGTAGTCTACTAGTCAAGCTCTTTCATTTGACACCCATATTAAGGCATTAGTGAAAAAATTTTTTATGGAGTTCGCCATTTTGTGATTTGAAATTTGTTATACTATATAGTACTCTACTAGTCAAGCCCTTTCATTTGATACCCATATTGAGGTAGATTGTGATGAAATATTTGGTCTGCCTTTTGGTGGAGGCGGCCATCTTGAATCGATATTAACCAAAAATAGCTCAAAACATCAACACAAAAATGTATTTTCAAATAAAAAAAACCGCATTGAAATCGGCCCATCCGTTTGAGCTCTACGGTGCCATAGACAGATACAAACACAGACAGATACACATAGAGACAGACCTATATGTGTGTCTGTCTGACAAACAGACAGACTTCGACGTCAAAGGGGTTTGGGTAAAGTTGGCGTCGTTTTTTTTTTTAGCGGCCATCGATCAGTTATAACTTTCTTGTAACAATAAAATACCCTGATGCTATATGTGCAATCAGATTTGCTGTAAGTAATATCGGAGCTGAGTTATGGCCTTTCAAAGTTTTTATTTAGGTATTTTAAAATACCACTTTTTTCACTAACTTGTCACTTTTTTGAAACACTAGCTTACGACAATTGTATTCGCTCAATCAGAATTGCTGTAAGTCATATTGGAGCTGAGTTATGGTCTTTTAAAGTTTTTTTTGGGTTTTTCTTAAATGGACTAGTGGCGCCATTTCCTACAGCGGCCAAACATCCATTAGCACTTTTATGAAACATTATTTTTACCTTAAGGTACCTGTGTAATCAGATTTGTTGCAAACTATATCGGAGCTGAGTTATGGCCACTCAAAGTTTTTTTTTTTGTTTACTTTGTATGTACTAGTGGCGCCATTTCCTACAGCGGCCAAACATCCGTTAGCACTTTTATGAAACATTATTTTTACATAAAGGTACCTGTGTAATCAGATTTGCTGCAAACTATATCGGAGCTGAGTTATGGCCCCTCAAAGTTTTTTTTTTTTGTTTTCTTTGTATGTACTAGTGGCGCCATTTCCTATAGCGGCCAAACATCCGTTAGCACTTTTGTGAAACATTATTTTTACCCTAAGGTGCCTGTGTAATCAGATTTGTTGCAAACTATATCGGAGCTGAGTTATGGCCACTTAAAGTTTTTTTTTTGGTTTTCTTTGTATGGACTAGTGGCGCCATTTCCTACAGCGGCCAAACATCCATTAGCACTTTTATGAAACATATTTTTTACCTTAAGGTACCTGTGTAATCAGATTTGTTGCAAACTATATCGGAGCTAAGTTATGGCCACTCAAAGTTTTTTTTTTGTTTTCTTTGTATGTACTAGTGGCGCCATTTCCTACATTTCCTATAAATAACTTTGACAGGCTATAACTCAGCTCCGATATGACTTAGAGCAAATCCGATTGCACAGATAGCATCGGGGTATTTTATTGTTACAAGAAAATGATAACAGATCTCTGGCCGCTAAAAAAAAAAACGACGCCACGGGCCCATACAAAAGTACCCAAACCCCTTTATAACACCTCTTTTTTTGGTCGAGGGTTAAAAACCGCCGTAACTGTGCCACAAAGTGGTCAAGTAGGAGTTAAAATATTGCTAAAAATTGCGAAGTACGAAAAAAATTATAAACTTTGAAAGACTTGTTCTCAGAAACTATTGGGTGCACAGAGACAATTCTAGTATCATATTGTAGCAAATTTAGTTTACTTTATAAACGCCATAAGAAAGTTTTTACAAAAACTAGTCGTTTAGGGTTATAATCGCCAAAATTTGAAAAATAAACGATTTTTTCGTGGTTTTTTCGATTTTTGACAAAGTTGCGTTCGTCGCTCGAGGTCACAAACTTGGGACAATCATTAGGCCAACATCAGAAACAAGTCTGCAAAAAATCAGATCTACCGGATTTAACGCCTACGGTAATGTATAAAGTTACTGTACTAACAGCTTTTGTCTCTATTTTTTTTCTTATGTTCATACGTTTTGAGTTAGAAGAACTTTAAATTCTGTTATTCTGCCAAAAACATTAAATTAATATATCAAATTAAATATGAAATACGTTTTATCAAATAAGCAGCTCGGTGAAGGTCGTTGTATAGCGGGATCTCCAACTATATATACCTAGTTATAAATACATACTTACAATACATAGAAACACCTAGACACAGTACAAATATTTGAATTCATCACACAAATATTTGTACTGGGTGGGAATCGAACCCACGACCTTCGGCTTCGCAGGTAGAGTTACTACTTACTATGCCACGAGGCCAGTCACAAATACTGGACGTCTATTCTAATTCAACGAAAACGTAATTTCGAAATAAACTCTCGATTTTCCAACTCCGATTCTACTTCGAACCGTCGTTTTACAGATACCTGCACCTGCAGTCGGCTTACTGATTACTGGATCTAAAACAGGTATCGTCTGGCTTATTATAACAAAAATGGCAGTCGTAGGAACTGCCGATAGAAGTGAAAACTTATAACTCAGAATTGTATAGCTCACTTTGGAAACTACGAGGATGAAACTGGAGGGTGTGGCCACGACCATGGCCAATGGGAAATTTAATGCTGACGCATTTCCCCGAGTTCACCCGAAAAATTATTATCATTCCCGAGCGTGACGTGACGTGACGAGCGTGAATTCAATTCACAGCCCACGAAAAATCTGTCTGTGGTGGTCTAAAAGAAGTTATCACTTCAAAAAAACTTTAATTAAACCCAGTGCTCATACAGTTAGCTCTATTGAAGTTTTCACTTCAAAAAAACTTTACTTAAATCCAGTGATCATACAGTTAGCTCTATTGAAGTTTTCACTTCAAAAAAACTTTAATTAAACCCAGTGCTCATACAGTTAGCTCTATCGAAGTTTTCACTTCAAAAAAACTTTAATTAAACCGAGTGCTCATAACAGTTAGCTCTATTGAAGTTTTCACTTCAAAAAAACTTTAATTAAACCCAGTGCTCATAACAGTTAGCTCTATTGAAGTTTTCACTTCAAAAAAACTTTAATTAAACCCAGTGCTCATAACAGTTAGCTCTATCGAAGTTTTCACTTCAAAAAAACTTTAATTAAACCCAGTGCTCATAACAGTTAGCTCTATTGAAGTTTTCACTTCAAAAAAACTTTCATTAAGCCCAGTGCTCATAACAGTTAGCTCTATTGAAGTGTTCACTTCAAAAAAACTTTACTTAAATCCAGTGCTCAAAATAGTTACCTCTACTTTTTGAAAACTTCTTTTGGTGCACCACAGACAGATTTTTCGTGGGCTGTGATTTTAATTCTAGCGTCACGCTCGGGAATGAGTAGAATTTTTCGGGTGAAATCGGGACCATGGCCGTTGGCCATCTTGAAATGCGTTAGCATTTCCCATTGGCTATCTAGAAATGCTGACGCATTTCTTGATGGCCACGGTCAGAGCCACGCCCTCCAGTTTCATCCGCGTAAAGTCCAAAGTTAGTTATCAAATTCTAAGTTATAAGTTTTCACTTATTGCGGCAGTTCCTATCTTTCTTTGTTAAGAACATAATATGGAACAGTTGGATAGTACCTACCTACTATAATTGGCCTTATCTGTGTCAAATTATTATATATATGTACCGACTGTGGCCTCGAATGCCTACTGAACTTTGGACTAGAGCGGTAGGAAAAAAAATTTGGCAGTCATAGGAACTACCGATAGAAGTGAAAACTTATAACTCAGAATTTAATAGCTTACCTTGGAAACTACACGGGTGTAACCGGAGGGCGTGGCCTCGCCATCTTGGCATGGCCATCTAGAAATGTGTCAGCATTTCACATTGGCTGATGCGTTTCTAGATGGCCATGCCATGATGGCCTGTCCACACCCTTTCAGCATTTCCCATTGGCTGACGTATTTCTAGATGGCCAATAGTCATGGTCCCGAGTTTACCCGAAGCTTTCTTATCATACCCGAGCGTACATAGGCTCGCCTAAAGAAGTTTTAACTTCAAAAAAACTTAAAACCCACTTCAATAATCTACTGGTACCAACCCTGTCTCTCGATGGACCGAACCTTTTTTCGTAAGCTCCTATCACGATGAGGCTGCTATATTTCGCTCGTGACTGTCCCTTATCGCAAAAGAATACAGGTAAGAGTCACGAACTTTTTATAATGGCAAGTTACGTCGTTTTAATAATAATAGGATCGAAAATCATCGCAATAGGAGCTCAGGATATGGGCCCTGGTCCTCGAAAGTTTCGTTGGTCCAAAATAGTACTGGAACATTTCGAAAATCATGTTTTGGAGTAAATTAGGTTTAAAGATTTTAGAAGTTTTCAAATGCTATTTAAACTATTTTAAAATGAAGTATGCTTATTAACATTTATTTTATAATATGCAAATTTAACACGGTTTTATTGTGTTGTAGCTAAGGTTTAAGTATTATTTGTAGTTATTGAGTAATAATTATTTTTGTGAGATGTTCCACTAATGAAATAAAAAAATCTTGAAGAAAATAAGGATTATATGGAATATTTCTAAATGACCTGGTAGTAACCAATAAAAACAAGCAGTGTTGGATTCTTTTATGGTTTATTTTAAAATCAAATGCTTTACATGAATCATTTTCATCATTCACATTTTAATTTTCTGTAGCCTCCAAGCATGTGTAATATTCGCGGTACACGTCGGAATCACACTCGAGTCGCACAACGAAAGTAAATCTTTTTTTTTTTGAGCCTAGATATTTTTGAGCGCTCCTGAAACTTTTTACGTAGATGCAGTTCTACATTTCCTGCACGTCTGCCTCTAATTTTGCGCACGTTTATGCGTGTCATGGTAGCGTTTGAAGCATAAGTATTGGCGAAGAACACTGAGTATGGAGATGATGCTTGAAGGTATATATTTTTTTTAATTGTTCCATACAACACGGTCGCCATCGCCATCATTGTTTATAGTGAAATTTGTACCGAATTGCGTTACTAAATCTTTAAGATCCAAGATTACACTGTGATCTAATTCATAAACTCCATACAGAGTACCTGTTTTTTTGGCACATTGAATTAAAGATTTCCACTGTGAGAGAACATAAATGGAACCATTTTTCAAAATTCTCGCCTTCTCCCGCTCTATATATAGTACTGTGCACACTGTCGCCTTCGTTTTGGGTGTGCCCAACTACTAAGTACTTATGTGTTATGGATTTCACACCCAGTATTTTTATTGAGTAGTGGTAGAGGCTGAGAAGATTTTTGTTTTGTGCGGAGCAGTTATCAGTGTAGAATAAGACGTGTTTTCCAACGCAATGGTCTTTCAAAAATGTATAGATGCACGTTCCGACTTCGTCGCAACCTTTCCCTCCAAGAGACTCGTTCCATAGGTAACAATGGGCAGCTTTTGAAAGAATATCATACACAGTGCAGTTGTATACGTTCAATCTTCTTTAATAGAAAAAGAGGTAATCGTTTCCGCATGGTGTCTGAAGAACAGCTTGCATGTCGTAGCAACAAATTATCTTGTCAACATCATTTTTGGCTAACTCTATGTCTGCTTTTTTCTCTAATCTGCACATATCTCTTTCCTTCAAATGTTAGTCATAAGTGTCCATTAATTGTAAATTATCCACGCCAACAGCATTTTGATACAGAGTGAACACTGATCTTATTTTGGCTTGTAAAACGCAATGTTAAACTCGTTTCGAAAAATGTTTTCGTAAGTTCCTTGCTTGATAATTGGCGTGCTGTTCTGATGACACCACTCTTTGTACTGCCGATATATCATTGACAAGTTCAAGTCACCATCAAGGTATTCTTTTGTTGAACTTGCCCGACAATAATGGGAGTCTTTTCTTGGGTAGGAATTAATATGTTCCCGTGCACCCTCTTTATCAGCTTGTGCTAGATTTCTACCGGTATTACCATGTTGCCCTCTACGATCCTCTGCAATGACGCCTGATAAGTTATCATTATTTTTATTTACCGTAGCCAAAAAAGAATGTCCTAGGCGAGAAGAATCTTTTGCAAACTCGAATTTTCTCCGAATTTATAGGGAAATTGTATGACATATTTAGGGTTAGTTTACTATTTTCATTGTGTAATGAGTACTTTGGCTTGACAACTTCCATACAATTACTGACGTAATAGCGCTGTTTTCCGAGATGACCAATTCCCCAGAAATCGTTGAATATCTTCAATCTATCGTCTTTACTAATTTTTTCGGTACATTTCAGTCTGCAATCAGTGCACGAAGCTTTCAGCTTTTTAGCAGGTACTGTGTGTCCTTTGAGTGTTTCGTAGGATTTTCCCGTATTTTTCAATCGTTTTTTAACATTCTTCTTCCACTTTTCTGGCTGTCTTTTCCTCGTTTTAGATTTTTTATTATTGGTAGATATGTCTTCGCAATCTGTCAAATCTGAATTTGAAATCTGAGTCCTATTTCAGCCAAGTTGCTTCCAGCTTCTACCATTGATTGAATTCAACTCCAAGTATAGACTCAGCATGCTCTTGAAGTGTTACAGTTGTACCATACTCTTCAGGACTAGTATTAGGTATACTTTCAGGGGGTATGATTAACTGAGTGACAGCTGTTGTTAAACTTGCAATTACGCTTTCTTCTAAGTCCAACCCACCGCTAACACCTAGTTCAGACCCAAGCTCGTTTTGATCCTTGGCTTTGTTAGAAACAAGAATTTATTTGCGTATAACATGCATTTCTGGTACGAACTCCTCCAGACAGCTACCACTTGTTTCTTTTAAACGTTTTTCAACATATTTATCTCCGCCTGCTTTCTTTTCTTATTTTGGCCGGTGATATCAGTATTTTATGGAACTATGTTAGCTAAGTTTAAATCATTTTCTTCATCTATTGTATAAAGCTGCAACTCGTGCGGTACAGTGCCTGGTTCGATCTGATGATGGTGGTTTTCGTATTCGACAAGGGTATGCGCAGGAGTCTCCTTACGAACAGAGTTTGTCTCTAGAAGCGAATCCACCTCATACCCTTCACCTGGTGGTAAGCAAAAAACAAAATAAGTATTCTAAGCTACCATAAGCATATTTATCGAACACATCTCGTCTTTATTGAGCATTCACACGGAAGTAGTTAATAAGTTAGGTTAAACTTATTTAAGCTCATAGCATTGACTTAGGCATACCTAAGCCTGACAAAAGTATGCTTCAGCCAGGCGTCAGGCTCAGGATACTATATTTGTAAACAAACCAAATCAGAAATAAGTTTTTATTTTAAACAGCATAAATAATTAATAAGTAGGTATTGATATAAAACTTACCGCTTAACTGATTACTCTCGCCACTTTTTGCAATTGCTAAATATATAATAATTAAAGCAAAATCAAGCTACATCAAACCACTTCACGCGGGGTCCAGAGCACTAATGGCGCAAAACGCGCGAAAACAATAATCTACTTCTAATTTCAAAGTCATATTGGAACATTTCAAAAAATACTGTTGATGAACTAGTGATGAACTATGGATATGAAAGTATGAGTGGGACAATTCGAAATAAACTAATACTGAATACGAACAAATTAGTAATATGATTATTTCTATATCAGAATATATGGTTTCCTGTCAACTAGAACTAAAATTTGAGTTGTACCGTTAGTGATTTAGAAAGATTTTACGATTCCCTACCATTTCTCATACTTATCTCAAAACACGTGATTTCGGAATTGTTCCGGTAATGAATCCGACCGACGGTTTCAGAACTGATCAGCTGCACGTTGGTATGCAGCTACAGACTTCCGCTAGTGATCTAGTGGAAGTAAGCACACGGCCACTGCCAAACATTCCTGAAATCAGAAAGCAAAACAAAACGCAATTATTTCATATCCCTTTATTACCGCCACCTACATACCTATTTAGTATCTACATTTTTTTTCAGTTTTAAGTTATTTTCTTTGTTTTTTTTTACATTTTCATAGAATTAAGCACTATAGCGTATTAAACCTAAGTTAAAAATATTAGGGTGATTACATGATTGTTTACATTTACCTACCTATCTATGTTCAATATTAATCAGAATTGTACCTACTTATAGGTAAAGTTCGGATCTTGAATGGCGTCTCTGAATTCTAAAAATAGGTTATCGTAACTCCGCATCACGACACACAGCACAGTGTCCTACAATCAAAGATAGTAAGGTACAATACAATGCTTATACATTCAATATTTGTCTACATACATAACTACAGGGTTACACATGAAATTGAAATCCGTAATGAGGATATTCGCAAAAGAACAAAAGTAGCAGACATAGACATAGCTCGAAGAGTAGCTAAGCTGAAGTGGCAATGGGCAGGCCACATCGCTCGCAGAACTGACAACCGATGGGGAAGAAAGGTTCTCGAGTGGCGACCACGAACCGGAAGACGCAGTGTTGGACGTCCTCCCACTAGATGGACAGATGACCTCACAAAGGTCGCTGGAAACCGCTGGTTGCAGGTTGCGCAGGACCGTTCGTTGTGGAAATCTAGGGGGGAGGCCTATGTTCAGCAGTGGACGTCTTGCGGCTGATGATGATGATGATGACATGAAAGTGCACTTAGCCGTTGAACTCATAGTTATGAATTAACTTTACCATAGGGTCAAACCTGAGTTTCAATGTTGTTCCCCATGTTAGAATTGATCTTGATCATGAATTGGGTAAATATGCTCCTTTTTCTCTTACCCGCCCTTTCTGCGTAATCCTGCGTTTCTATTAATAACTTATTTATCCAAACCCCTGTTATCTCAAAATTAATATTAGGTATTTCGAAAGTTTGATTGTGCCTTTAAATCGTATTTTTCCTTTCTCTTAACTTCTGGTTTCTTGGCGAGCAGTTTAAGGGACAGCTTCCGTGGCCTTTTTGCTTTCTATCACGAGACCTTCCCCTTGATTTGGAGTGGCTGCGAGATCTCCCCCTGGACTTACCACGGGAGCCTCCACGAGATCGTCTTCTAGACCTGCTACGGGATCGCCCTCTGGAATTTCCACGGGATCGTCCCCTAGACCTACCACGAGATCGTCCTCTAGATCTGCTACGGGATCGTCCTCTGGATCCGTCGCGGGACCTGCCTCTGCATCTTCGGCGAGACTTCGTTCTCTCTTCTATTTCATCGTTTGATGATGAATCTTTTCTGTGACAAATGTCACCAGAATTAGTGATGTCACGATCTTTCCCACGTGAGTGTCCTCTGGATCTTCCTCGAGAATTTCCTCTTGACTTATTATCCGCGAGATCTGTCTCGAGAGCGCCCTCTCGACTTGCTTCTAGACCGAGACCTGTCCCTCGATCGGTCTCTCCCTATTGGCTTCTTTTTACCGTTTCGCTGAACTTTGATTCCGCCGCCGCGAATTTCTATGACAACAGCTTCCATGACTGAAGAACTGTAACAGACAAACTGAACTGCGTAGTAGGTATCTTATATAGTTATTATTTTGTAGAACTGTACTCACAACGACGTTTACCTAAGTGCCGAGTGACGGACTTCGATATCGGGACGGCTATTTATACTCGATGTTCATATTACATCGTGTGTTGCAACTTGGGTGCAATAATTGCGCAATAGTTACTCAATAATATAAATTTTTGTGAAATAATTCTAAGGCTATTTTACAGTCAGTCGGTCAGTTATTGCGCGATATTAGAAAACGTTGCGCAATAATATTTTCCTGTAAAATGCCCCACAGGAACACAAAATTATCGGTAGAAAAAGTAACACCATCAAATATATTTTGTGAAATTACCTAGATTTTAGATTTTACGATCTAGGCTTAGTAATTCATACAGCGTTAACGTTAGGTACCTACCTACGCACAAGGCATGTACCTACCTCCCTACCTGATGTAATTCCCACCATAATTAATATAATACAATACAAAAACACTTTATTATACCACAAAACAAAAAATAAACAGTGATTAAACTTAAGATTAAAACATTTTGGGCACAAAAGGCGATCTTATCGCTAATAGCGATCACTCCCAGATAACCTTTTGGTTTGATTTTTTAGGGTTCCGTAAAACGTAAAAACGGAACCCTTATAGATTCGTCATGTCTGTCTGTCTGTCTGTCCGTCCGTATGTCACAGCCACTTTTTGCCGAAACTATGAGAACTACACTATTGAAACTTGGTATGAAGATGTATTCTGTGAACCGCATTAATATTTTTACAAAAGTATTTTAAAAAAACAAAAATTAGGGGTGCCCCCCATACTGAGAACTGAAGCTCAAAATTTTTTTTTTCATCAAACCTACACGTGTGCGGTGTCTATCGATAGGTCTTAAAAAATGATGTTGAGGTTTCTAATATAGTTTTTGTCTACACTGAATAACTTGCGCGAGAGACGCTTCCAAAGTGGTAAAATGTGTGTCCCCCCCCCCCTCTAACTTCTAAAGTAAGAGAATGAAAAAACTAAAAAAAATATATGATGTACATCACCATGAAAACTACCAACGAAAATTAGTTTGAGCTCGATCTGATGAGTAGTTTTTTTTTAGTACGTCATAAATACACTATTATTAAAACTTCGATCAAAGTTACAACGAACTACAAGAACTATGTGTACTATGTATATTATGTTACTTGCTGGAACGGAACCCTTCATGGGCGAGTCCAACTCGCACTTGGCTACTTTATTTTTATTAGGAAAAGGTAACAGATAACGGCAATTAATAAAAATTTTACTCAGTAGACCACTCCTAAAATGGTAAGAAAATATAAGGAAAATTTCAACTAATTTCAAGTTTTCGAAGTGTCTGTTCCGGTAAATGACCATCGCGAGCTATGGGCTTCACTTTTAATATGGGCATACTTAACTTAGTACGTACACCGCTAGGACGTCTAGGGTGGGTCTAATGCTTGAACGGGGGTTTCCTTTTGGTTATAATCTTTAAGTCTTGAAGTCGAGAGTGAATCGGTATCTTCAAGGTAAGCACGCTTCATCAGAATGAAGCGAAGATCCGAAGGTCCTCGTCGTCGTTTAGCATCAGGCGCGATGATAGTCTAGTGTAATAATGTAAACTTGTAGGTTTATATACCTAATGAATCCAAGGCTACCAAAAAACTAGGTGTTCTTTCGAGAATACTGTATGTCTCAACATTTGCTCACTTTATACCAATCAAGCAATTCATTCTTGTATGGAGTACCTTGGGGTGGGTCACCTAATTTCAATACCTCTTCCAATCCATTATTCCGCAACGCCATACAAATATCATGCGACAAGGAGAAAAGATCCATGGTTGCAACTCCCTATCTTCACCTGTACTCAGTTTGACAGCTTACAAGTTCCGGCATAGTGCTGAATGTTATTATTGTATACCCACCATTCTATCAACAATATCCATAAATTTTGTTCACGGGCCTGTAGTCTATTTCTGTATACTAATAAAATACGTAGTACAAATATTTGGGAGGGATGCCAAATCAAACAAACACTTATTCTTTTGAACTTCATTTATTGCTTAATTTTCTAAAGATTCACGAGCATATTTTTTAAAACAAAGGCATTAGAAAGGAACAAAACAATCGTGTTTCAATAATAAAAATCATGGGGAGTTGGAAATGTCCATATTGTCAGGGGACGTCTTCTCGTCATTCACAAAAGTATTTTCTTTTTCTACAATAACTGTAGTATCCTTTTCCTCAATAACGGAGAGGTTGGGGGAGCGTTCGCGGGACTTTCTGGTGTGGGGCGTCTTGGAGTCTCGGTGCGAGCGACTCTTGGAGCGTCGGGAGCGAGACCGGGAACGCTTGCGGTCGCGGGAGCGAGACCGCTTCTTATCGCGCGAGCGGGACCGCTTCTTGTCTCGCGAGCGAGACCGCTTCCGGTCTCTAGACCGCGACCGCTTCCTCTCGCGCGACCGGGACCGCTTCCTATCCCGCGACCGCGTCCGCTTGCGCTCCCGCGACCGCGATCGCCGCCGCGACCGCGACCGCTTCCTCCGCGACCGAGACCGCGAGCGGCGCCGCGACCGAGACCGGTCTCTCTTCTTGTCTCTATCGCGAGACCGCGACTTGTCGCGCTTCTTCGCCGGCGACGATTCTTTTTCTTTGACTTCCTTGGTATCTTTCTCGTCAGCGGGAGTGGATGTCTTGGATTTGGTCTCTTGTTCCGTTCCGTTGATCTCGGGGGTGGCGACTTCGACAGGTGGCGCGGGAGGCGGCAGCGACGGCGCAGGAGGTGGCGGCGGCGCTTCTTCTTTCACCTCCACTACTTCCTTCTCCGGTTCCTTCGGCGCCGGCGGGGGGGTCTTGGACTTTTCTTTCTTATCCTTTTCGGCGGACTTGCGGTCGCGCTTGTCGCGGTCTTTGTCCTTGTCGCGGGAGCGGTCGCGGCGCGAGCGAGAGCTGCGGTGGCGGGAGCGCGAGCGCGACCGCCGCGAGCTGCGGTGCCGGGAACCAGACCTGGACAAATATGTTACGAATTAAATCATCTTTGTTTACTTAAAATAGTGGCAAGACTCTTTGCAGCGTTAGCCTTTGCCCAGTTTTGGGCAAAGGCCTCCTTCCACTTTATACCTCCTGTAACTTTATAAGCAGCCCACTAACAGCTAGGACTTCTGAGAGGCTTTCTCTCGTTAGGAGGAACCAAGGCTATTATCCACCTTGCTGGCCCAGTGTGGATTGGCGGATGACATGACCTCAAAACTAGGAACATCGTAATGTATTGTAGTAGTAACTCGCGACTTATATCCTTCACCGTTTTGAATTTGGCATTATTATTAATATATTGTAGAAAGTGACGAGACAAACAGGACATTCGCCTTGTGGTAAGCCCATAACAACACAGCTATTAGAACATTAAAAGTCCAAATCATTACCTAGCTCTGCAATGCGCTCATCACACACATATATAAGTTTTATCTCAATGTCCTGTTTCACTGGAAACTGCTGACTGCAGATTGCTGGAAGCACTGAAATGTTCTTCAAACCGACATGACTTAAAACCCCAGTGGGGTTCCATACAGGGGCTCCAGATCAACAGTTGCCGTTTTATTTTCTCTATTTCCTCGGTAACTGGTTGTCACTTTATGATAATGTAACCTGTGTATGTACCTGGTGCGGTGTGCGTGGCGCGAGCGGGAGCGGCGCGAGCGGTGGCGGGAGCGCGACCGCGACCGCTTGCTGCGGTGCCGCGATCGCGAGCGCCGTGACCGCGACCGCGAGCGTCGCCGCGACCGCGACCGAGACCGCGTCCTGCCGACACAACGATAGTTAGTTTGACAGGGCCTTTTCCGCACTTACCCTCTCAAATGGGCCATTGTGCGTGACTCATACTTCCCTTTTACTCCAACCATCCCAGGCTATCCCAGAAGGCAAACCTATTCAGGTCTGACACAATGATACAATTAAACAAAAATATTATAATAGATGGCACCTAACTAATGCGGAAAGTACACTCCTAAGCTGTGTAGACTATAAACTATGTTCAAAATCTCATCACAATCCATTCCAACAGATACAACTAACAAAACATCCAAACTTTCACATTCATAATATCAGTAGGATTTAACATAGGAGGGTCAGAGATTGCTTTTAGTGTGGCAGTTACAATTACAAGGTTACCGAATATAATAATTACACAGTTTATGTTAGATTTACCTTCTCTTGTCCTTAGAAAGGAGTCCAATAACAGGATCAATGGCAGCAGAGATCAAGTTCTGAGCTTCCTTCACTCGGCACATTGCTTCCTCGATCTCACGTTGAGCTGCTTCGTTGCTTTTCGTCTGTGGCTTGCAGATGGCTTGAGTTGAGTGTTGCACCTGGAAGTACAAATATTAACTGATTTATTATTTGCAATATTACTAGCAGCCCATTCCAGCTTAGATTGAATAATGTCCTGTAGTAAAATAATAATTTGAAATAAAAAATCATGCATCTATAAATTCAGCTATTAGCTATACAATATCTCCAGTTGGGCCAAATAACACATAAATGCCAATTTTCATGAAAACTGGTTGACTTTGTAAAGAGTTCACTGGGAACGAAGTTCATGACACTGATGACAATGATTTTAATACATATTCTGTTAGTATTCTTCTAGGAGATAAATTAGTCCACATGTGAAGTTTTACCATAGGTAAATTAATTTATTAATGTGAATTAATTTGTCTTTACGTCAGAGACTGTCAGAGACTGCATCAGTAATTAATATAAAAAACAATAAACCAATATGCGGACTAAAATACACCATAAGAAATTACAAAGTACTTGATAGAGATTTAGGCTGGAATTTAAGGATATTTTGCAGGATTTGGAGGAGCATAAGAGAGACAGTCAGTGTCATAAGCCATCACTGACAAACACTGCACATCACATCCTCAGCAACAGAGTGGTTTAGAACTGGAACAGGTTGCCTGAGGATGTTATTTCGGCAAAATCATTGAACTCTTTCAAGAACAAACTTGTCAAATGGATAGCGAAAGACAATATCATTTTAACAGACAATTACCTATAATTTAGTTACATATTTCAACACTGAGATATAGGCACATCAGCTAATGCTGCTCTATTATTAAATAAATAAATAAATATTACACATTTATAGTAGTAGGATCAAAGACACTGTTACATGCTACTGAAAGCATACTGGGAACATTTCCGACTGGTAGTGGGCTTCATTATTTTTAGACCTTTATCATTCTATAGATCATTTTGATTGAAATAATGATTTATGGAAGTAGTTAGGTATGTCAGTAACAGTGTAGTTTTCGTAGTTATTGAGTTCTCTTTAATGAAGGCCCATATCAGTAAAAATAACACATTACCTTTATAACCTGTCCGTCAACAGTGCTGTCATTGAGCTGAAGTGCTTTGATCATATGTTCCTGTTCAGTCATTTCGATGAGTGCAAACTTCATTTTATCCGTATCCCTTTCACAAAACCTCATATACTTCACTTCACCAGCTTGACAAAAATGGTCAATTAGCTGTTGCGAAGTCAAAGTCCCAACCTCGGACACTATCACTGTCCGTCTAGTCTCTTCAATAGTCCTGGAGTCAAGCATTGCTGATACTGGGGGATATGGCGGTAAACCTGCTGCAGCCATCTTCGGGTCGTGAGATTGAATGACCTGATTTGGCGGAATGCCCTCTAAAGAATTAATAATATGCGCAGGAAGCCGTGGTTCAATAGTACTCAAGCCAGGCACTATAGTGCCGTTATTCGACATCTCTAGGGCTTTGTGCTCGTCGGGAATTTCTCCCGACTGCATTGGAATGACTATTAGGGCTCGGTCGATAAACACAGTGTTGGTCATGTGCTGTGCGACGTTCACAGTCGCCGAATCATAATATTTTACATAGCATATTCGGGATTGTACTGGACATGAAACGTCTCTGATTGTGGGATACAATCTGATATCGTCTATCTTTCCAAGGTATCCGAAAAGCGTCTGCATTTGATCCTTCGTTGCTTGCGGGGCGATATTGGTGACTTGGATCACCCTCGTGCTGCCCGACACCATTTTCGATGACTTACACATCAAGACGGTTTAATTATATTCTTTAATGAAATAAGTTTGCTTGTACTTGAGTCACAAAACATCTACATTTTGGTGAATAATTCGCTAAAAACTGAAAAAACTTTCGTGAAACACAACACACGCAACACGCTTCACTTTTTCCTTTTTTTTTGGAGTAGTGATTAATATGACATAGACAGTTTAATTTATTTGATGGCTAAATTTTTTTTGGTATTTTAAGGAGTATTGCTATTTTAACAGTTTGCCGTGTTGAAATTAGAACAAAAGGAGATAGCTTCTGATTTTGTTATAGACATAATTTTGTGTAACAGCACTTGTTAATGTAAAAAAACACGTGGTTAAAAGCACGAATTCGAGAATAAATATGTAAAGTGCTAATTTTTACTATTGATTCCAGTTACACATCAAATGTTTGATGCCATCAAAAAAATTGCAAAAAACACATCCCTTTGCCTTTTTTCCCACAAACGAGCAAACGACTGGCAGCACATGGAGTTTTAGCGCCAAATTAAACTTCCTGCGGCTGAAAGACTAGTATCCACGGCCATAATTTTTAAAAAAATGGCGCCAAATTTAAAGAAGCATTTTTGGAAGGTATCCACCGTTGGACAGGACCAAAGACAGGACCATTGGAATTGGACTGTTTATATCTTTATATTCAAAAATGGCTAATCAGATAGAAGCTCTGAAGACGAAATTAAAATCCGGTACGTACTAGTACGATAATAACCTTCATTCAGTGCATCGAACGGTAGATAAAGTAGGTACTTTTTTTTTCATGCCTTACAACTTATAACACACGACGCTACTCCTTGCAGCTACAAAACTGAAGTTGAAGATGGAGAGACATCTGAGTCAAGCTAATAGTAGAGAGCAATCTTTGATTGAACGAGGTGCCACATTAATGGAACAAACTAAGCACATTAAAGAAAATATAGAGGTAAATTAGTAAATTATAGGGTAGTCATAAAGTTCGCCGTTATCAAGAACACTTAAGTACTACTTAAGTACTAAGGTAGGTAAGTACTCTTACTTTACTTCTTCATTGTCGCTGAAATATAGTCATTCCATCGACAAAGTAAATTTATGGCGTACAAGTACTATCGATATAAAGTATAAACTATTTGATGTGCCCTGCCAAACTTCAGGCGCACGGAATTATTCATCGTTGAGAAGAGTGAGCTCAATCTTTCCGTTCTAGTCGGTTGCAGGAAGCGAACGCCGGACGTTTTTACCTATCACTGTACTTTGTCAACACCCAAAATAAGTAGAACCACAGCATACCTCGCCGCTAGCGATTCTAGGGGTCAAGTAGACTGGTGGTGTGTAAACGACTTACGCTACACACGCAGACGCAGTCTATTACCAATTTCAAGGTGCTCAGGGCATACCTAATGGTAAAAGAAAGCAACAACAAAACTACGAACACCATTTTAGTTAGCCGGTAAAAGACCGGACTGTTCCAGAACAAACCTTCTACCGACCAACCTACCATTCTATGATGCAAGTTTTGTTCAAGGAATCAAAGAAAAAAATGATACAAATGAGGTACCAGAAACTGATGACCAAAACATGCGCAGCTTCAGAGAACAGCAACATAAGCGCATTAATTGATAATTTCGATAATCATTTAGCAGGATATCAGCAACTTTATGACAAAGGTCAGTGGACTATTTTTAATGCGCTAACGTCTTATAAATCGATGTACGCTGGCTGCACACGAGTAAATTTATGTGTCACGTTCCGCTTGAACCGAGCGTGGAAGCGAGAGGGCGAAACAAGCGATATGGAGGCAAGATCGGCTTAAATGTTCGGCTTGTGATTTATGAAGCATCCTACAAATATTATAAGGGCTACCTACACCAAAGAGTTTACCTACATATACATATACAGAACAAACGCTTTAAACGGAAAGCACGGGTCTGATCGCTTCTGTCTTGTCGCTCTTGTGGAAGTGTCATACTTTTGTCGCGGCACTGTTGCCATAGCTATCATCATTTGGTAGCGATTCTAAATCCATTCGGTTGCATCCGACCCGGAATCTCATCTCTCGGTCTCTGTCATGCTAAACAGATAAGACTAAGACCGAGAGATGAGATTCCGTGTCGGATGCAACCGGATGGATTTAGAATCGCTACCCTCTGATCTGCTTACGATTGGCACAAAGGAACCGTGCGGAAAAACCAGAGTTACTTATTCTTTACCTAAAGGCTACACCCACTTGCCAGAACCTCATATGTCATAATTTCATCTGATATTTATACTGGTCAACAGACATAATATTGTTTCTCATAATTTTATAAGTCATACTCATTGTTTACTATATTAGTCACGTGGTAAAAACTTTCTCAATTTTCTCATTCTCAATTAATTCTCATTTTTACGATTCTCATCGTCATCTTCTTGGTAAATTTTAACACGTTTACTGCGCCAAATAAAATCAGAATTCTTCATCTGGTGCGGCGGCGGGCCAAAATGCGTTCCCAATGATATTTCCGCCAGTGCGTGGCAGGTCTTTCTAGACCCACCAGCACTAGGGTAGATTAAAATTTGCTATTACTTTGTGGAAACATAATGTATAATTTTTTTTATTAGAATGACCTTGAACCCAACTTCCTTAGGTTTGATTCGCCCCGAGATTTGACAAACAGGAAATGTGGAAAAAAGCAGGAAAAGCGGCAGGCCGATATCAACCTGAACCGCACTAGAAAGTATTTATAGTAGTGATGAAAAAAAAAAAAAATATATATATATTTACTTATGCATGTCTTGGAAATACGTTACGCGAAGGTTTTGGTTGCATTTCCTGTAATATTTTTTAATTTTCTCAACTTTTTTTTTAACTTAGTTACTATTGAAAACCTACCAAAAAAAATAATTAAGGAAATAAAAAATATTCAGTCTGTCGTAGCACACTGCACAATTTCTTCGTTTAGCGCTCATCTCAAGGAGATGGTCATTGTCTTTGGGTTTTACTTGATTTTCTGAAATGATTTTTTTTTCTTAATTCCGTTTTTACTAACCATTTATGAGTTTTACCACAGAACTCGCGAAACTAAACAACTTTACCCAGAGAATATAGGTCGAAATATGAAAAAAAACTTTGGGCCTCCCTTACAAAATGGACAACCAATTGATTGATTTACTATTAATATGGGAGGTCCAATATTTTTTTTCATACTTCGACCTATGTTCTTTGGGGAAAGTTGTTCAGTTTCATGAGCACATTCACCTCCTTCAGGGTTGATACCACCCTTTCGTTACACGCTGTGTGAGGTAATTTTAAATTAAGTGAAAATATTTTAAGGTTGTGTTCTAATCATTAAACTGAACAACTTTCCCCAATAAACATGCTTGCTTTGCTTGTCTATTCTTTCACGCAAAAACTACTACAAAAACACTTAACAATAATATAAGTAAAAAATTTAAAAAAACATGAAATGTGAAAAGATGTTCACAGATGCTCGGCAGATACTATAACACTAAAAGCAAAGAAATAATTTAAGAAAAATCATTTTCATAAAGGATGGTATTACATAAAAAATCCCCACGTCATTGTGAGTCTAAGCTGATATGTTGATATGTGTAGGTAGTAAACAAAACTTACCACTTGTATTTCGTTTTCCGTGCACATTTGTTTCCAAATTATTTTTCTTTTTATTCTTATTGGGAAATGTTTCTTCAGGGCAGGGCGAATTACTCTATTTTCCAAAATTCTTATTTTGACGTGACAACGTCTTATAAATTGGTTTGCCGGGTGACACTTCAAGATACTGCGTTACGCTCCGCTCACGTTATGCGCTCACAATGAGAGCGAGTGAGAGGGACGCGTGCCTTTCACTTTTTATGTCTGTCTCTCTCGCTCTTAGGCGGGCTAACCATGCCCGAGTCGCCGATTCGCTTAGGCGCCTGCATACAAGTTTACACGTTGCCAGTTAATTGTAAAACGATTGTGTAGTGATAATGTGAAGGTAGTTTATTTTAGTAAAATTATTTTACCACTCAAAGTCGTTGTCACGTAAAACTTTCGCCCGTATACCGACTTTACAGGCAACCAATTTTTTTCTTTTATTGCTTGCCATCGTTGATTATATAGAACGCTACGTCAGATCAGTTAGATAACTACACTAGCTGGCGGGGCGCGCGCTCTGTGCGATATCGGGTCGCCAGCTGCCTGTTAGGAGGGCGGGCCGAAATAGGCCCACTGCCGCACTCAGCGGATGTTTTTCACCGTCAGTGCGATGGTAGGTCGATAAAAGCCTGCCGTCATGTTTTGATGGGGAACACCTACAATTTTGACCGCAAGATAAAACATGTAATTGTCTCTGTCGAATTTTTACAAACACCTGAGTATTATCAATTGAGTAAAAGTAAACCAATTGAATAAATGTAAGAATTTATATTGACAACTGTTCAATCTTTCCCATACAAAATTTCACAAAGGAATGCCCTTCAACGGCTTAGCTCCATCTACTTATAGCGACAACCCCTCTAAAACTCCTTTGAGATGGCGGGTAGAAGTGAATGGTATCCCACCGGCGCCCTCTACACTAAATGACACGTATATAAACTCAAATCCCAGTATTAAATATAATACTATAGTGAAATACACGGTAAACAAAATAGAGGTGATAACACGGCCCTCCTGCGCACGCTGCCAACCTTGGCAGTGTCACAGTCTGGTGTAGTTGCTGTGAAGAAAATACACAATTTATTCATTTTATCAAAGTTAATTTTACTCTTCCAGTATTATCCACTTAAGATGAGTAACTTTCCCAAGCAGTTGCGCTGTCACATTGTCGCAACTCAAGGTACATCATTATATTACCACATTCTCCATAAATCCACTTAAGACGAGTAATGAATAGCTTTCCCAAGCAGTTGCGCCGTCTCATTGTCGCAACTCGAGGTACGTCACTACATTACCCACATTCTCCATAAATCTCAAACATACACCTTTCCCTAGCTGCCGCCTGGTAACTCTAGATACGCGGCATTAAAGTCATAGTCACAGTCAAAGTCAAAGTTCATTATGTTCACTCTTAATGCTTTCTCTAGCAGTTACACTCTTAGGCCGACACAAGGTACGTCAGTTTATGTCCAAGGTATTACGGTTTCACACTAACGCTTACTTTGTCAATGGATCGAAGCCATTGCACTTCACGATGTTATTCAAACGTTAACTCATCAGCAATCAATCATAATACCCGACAACATCCTAGAGCTATTGCACTGCTCGATTGGGTTTGACTTTCAATTACATATATCTCCAAGTCTACTAATCGTACTTATTCAAGGTTTCATATTTTTCTCACATGTGGCCTTCTATGTAGTTTTTATAAACGCTCCCAAGTGATATTTATAGCAAATGAAAGGGTTTCATTTTTTTAAACAATACCAAACAATTCATTGGTAACGTACATAGCTCGGCATCATCTGACTAAAATCTTTCTAATTTCAACCATAAGGGTATCTTATAACTGCACTGAATATAACCACTTTGTATCCCAGCTACGGTAACCAAATTCAAATCAAAGATGTAACACTTTCTATTACTGTATTATGTTTTAAAATGCATGACCTTTTTCAAACAGTTTCCCTGAAAGATATTTAAACCAATATCCAACTGATTTACACTTTTTATCTATGGTTGCTGTGCCTCGCAACAACTCTTCCACAAAATAAGCTACTTCTCATACAGTTTCATAAAACAGTATCCACAAACTTAAAAAAAACCCGAAGGTGTTTCATTCTACGAAATGGTCTGATTGCAGTTCCCGGAATTGAAGGTTTTTTTACAGTACCCCCTAACGAGATAATAATTAATAGTTTTAACTTGTCGGTGATATGCAAAAATTTCATTTGAAATGCAAAAACAAGGTTAAAACAATTTTTAAAATCGTTTCTTCAAAGTAAATCGTAATATAAAACTGTTGCTTACTCACGTGTACATTACGCACTTACTGAAACCACTGACTGACTGATCCAAGAATAACATTTTTAACTAACTGCGGGCGACGCTTGTTTTTCCGATTATTTCTCATCACCGTTGTGATTTCCAGGCGTGGTGTTCATAGCACTTCTGATATTATCAATTGAGTAAAAGTAAACCAATTGAATAAATGTAAGAATTTATATTGACAACTGTTCGATCTTTCCCATACAAAATTTCACAAAGGAATGCCCTTCAACGGCTTAGCTCCATCTACTTATAGCGCCAACCCCTCTAAAACTCCTTTGAGATGGCGGGTAGAAGTGAATGGTATCCCACCGGCGCCCTCTACACTAAATGACACGTACATAAACTCAAATCCCAGTATTAAATATAATACTATAGTGAAATACACGGTAAACAAAATAGAGGTGATAACATGAGATAATCGTTTCGCACAAGTGAAAGGGACAAAGGTTTCTTCGCCCGCACCAGCTGAAGTACCGCGGTAGGCCGATATCGGCCGGTTATGCAGTGAACGTGTTAACTACTATTTATTTAAATTGGTTTTCTAAACATACGTAAAGCATTCAATATGAAAAGTACTATTTTCGATTCAGTACCTAAATTAAATTTTGAGCCTTGTTCGAAAAAACGTTTTGAATTTTTTGTTCCCACGTATGTGACGTTACAATCCACGAAGGTGACGCAGAAATTTGTAGGTATTTAAAAAAAAATTAGGTAAGTATGAATTATGAGGTAAAAAAATCTTTGGAATTATATGAGAATTTAAATATTCATGAGACAGTAAATGATTACGACGTAACTAATGTCAAGGACATAGACATTCATAAATCACAGTGATTCATCATCATCATCAACAGCCCACTAAATGTTCACACTGCTGGGACTCGGGGCCTTCTCTCGCAAGGAGAGAGTTAAGGCCATAATCCACCACGCTGGCCCAGTGCGAGTTGGTGGATGACACAAGACTTCGAAAGATTCTAGGTACATGTCGGTTTCCTCACGATGTTTTCCTTCACCGTTGACAGTGATTCACCTTTTTTTAATCTGATCGTCAATCACCTTCATGGACAAAAAGTCACGAAGGTGACGCCACGTAGGTAACAAAAATATCCTTTTTTTTTTTTAATTCTGGCGAAGTTTAGGCGTTTATGTTTTAAATTAAATATATACAACACATGCAAACAATCAAATTCCTGTTTCTGTGACCTAATACTAATAGAATTTGAGATTGGTTGGCGTCACTGGGTTCAATAATCGGCTGTTTGTGACGCAAATTTAAAGTACCAAAATCGTCGAATGTGTCGGTCACATTTTGTGTTTTAACTACAAAATAATTATAAAAATGGTTGTCTGTAAAGTCGGCTTACTGACGATAGTTCTGAACGTGACAACTTCAACTACGCCTTAGAGCGAGGTAACGCCGCGCCGGCGGCGAGGTAACGGCGTTAACGGCACATGACGTCATATTTTGCGGGCGTGCAGCCGGCTTCATCGAATTATAAGACGTTGTCACGTCAAAAATATTTTTTATTTAGTATTGTGTGCACAGTGTGTTGAGTGTACAGTATATTATCACGATGACACTAGTATAAATATGTAACATACAAATATACCTACTGGAATTTAGTGAAGCAGTAACCAAATGTTTGAAAAAATGACCCCGATTTTGACTGTTCGTGTTAGTTTTTTGTATAAATAATTACTTCTATTGAAACAATTTTAATATATCCTGTAGAATATGAAATGTTTTATTCACCAATTATCAACATTTGTTTCTAACATAACCGTTTCCAAAATTTCACTGTGTGACCATGAAATTTGAGCTGCGATGAGAAATAGACAAAAGGTTAGGTCAGAACATCAGAAACAACGCACGAGCCGAGCGAGCAAAGCGAGCGTGCCGCGGCAGTGGCCGGCGAAGTGCTAGAAAGCCAATCGCTTTTTAGAACAAAGGCGTTATGTCACATAACTTTTATGGTAAACAGACAATTCGGGGAAATGTAATTCGGACAAGAAACATTCGGGCATATGAGCATTACTGCATGCTTATATTTTTCGGGCAAACAATAGACAATCATATTATAAATGTCACGTCGGAACGTCTGAACAACGGACCGGGTTGAAATTTGGATCACAGATTGAGTATAATCTTGAATAACGCATAAGCTACTTCTTATACCCATAAATAACTAGTTATAAGCCGCGTAACTATGTATATACAAGTGTTCTTCCATACTATAATCTAACTCCATTCAGATGTTCTAATGTGATGGAGCAACAAACATTCAACTTTCGCATATGTAATATTAGTGGGATGACGTTACTACGTAAAATTATAGTCCGTTAGTTGACTTTATAGACAACCACTTTTTTTGTGTTAAAAGTAAAGTGTAAGTACGATTATCTATGTATGTTATACGGGTTTACTAACACCTAATTAATAAATAATCTTCCAGTGCGCGATTATAACAACATTCGCAAGAAAGAGATGCAAGTAAAAGAGGCAGAAGAAGCAGAACTACAACGTCAAAAAGAAATGGAAATAGCACATTTACACGAGGAGGAAGAAAAAGCAATTGCCGCGGCTAAAGCAGAATGCGCTGCCATAGAAAAAGAATGTACTGTTTTGCAGGTAGGAATACCTAGATACTACACTTTGATTGCTAATCATAATGCGAGATCGTAAGAAAATAACGATGTTAGGATCGTGGTAAATTACTAAATTAGGTACTTAATTAATGTTCCGAGAAACATTAGCAGACTTAAGGTAAATAGGTAATTTAATTTTCTCCCAATAGAACGAAAACCGACTTCAATTTAAAATTACAATTCAGATACTCGACTAAACTTCATAAGCTATGACTACGTCGTCCAGATAAAAGAAGGCAAATTGAGTTCATTGTTGATATTTCAAAAATGTACACCCAGTGCGTCCTACCCGTAATGACCTACGGTGCCGAAACGTGGACACTGACAGTCAAAATGGTCCGAAAGCTCAAAGTCGCTCAGCGAGCTATGGAAAGAAAGGGCTATGCTTAGAGTTTCTCTGAGGGATTGCATTCGCAATGAAGTAATTCGTTTGAGAACTAAAGTGACCGACATTGCTCAGCGTATTAGCAAACTGAAGTGACAGTGGGCCGGACACATCTGTCGCAGACAGGTTAACCGTTAGTATATACGGGTTCTGGGTAGCGATTCTGAAACCATTCGGTTGCATCCGACACGGAATCTCATCTCTCGGTCTTTGTCATACTAAACAGATAAGACAAAGACCGAGAGATGAGATTCCGTGTCGGATGCAACCGAATGGTTTCAGAATCGCTACCCTGGAGTGGAAACCGCGAATCGGTAAACCCAGTGTAGGACGCCCTGAAAATAGATAGAGTGACGATACTCAAAAGGCTGCTGGTGGCAGTTAGAGACGCAAGACCGAGGATCGGGCTCAGTGTCGTATCATGGGAGAGGCCTATGTCCAGCAGTGGACAAATACAGGCTGATAATTATGATGATGTTTAGGTATATTTCAAAAAGCGTCACATTGATTTCGATACAATTTATATAATATGGGACCATCTCTGAAGTATTCTCTACCAAACAAAGAAAACATCACCAAAATAGCGGAGATATCGCGTGTCACATACGTACGTACAAAATAAAGTAGCCAAGTGCGAGTTGGACTCGCCCATGAAGGGTTCCGTTGCAGCAAGTAACATAATATACATAGTACACATAGTTCTTGTAGTTCGTTGTAACTTTGATCGAAGTTTTAATAATAGTGTATTTATGAAGCACTAAAAAAAACTACTCATCAGATCGAGTTCAAACTAATTTTCGTTGGTAGTTTTCATGGTAATGTACATCATATATTTTTTTAGATTTTTCATTCTCTTACTTTAGAAGTTAGAGGGGGGGGGGACACACATTTTACCACTTTGGAAGCGTCTCTCGCGCAAGTTATTCAGTGTAGACAAAAATTATATTAGAAACCTCAACATCATTTTTGAAGACCTATCGATAGACAACCCACACGTGTAGGTTTGATGAAAAAAAAATTTTTGAGCTTTAGTTCTCAGTATGGGGGGCACCCCTAATTTTTGTTTTTTTACAAAACTTTTGTAAAAATCTTAATGCGGTTTACAGAATACATCTACTTACCAAGTTTCAACAGTGTAGTTCTCATAGTTTCGGCAAAAAGTGGCTGTGACATACGGACGGACAGACAGACAGACAGACAGACATGACGAATCTATAAGGGTTCCGTTTTTACGTTTTACGGAACCCTAAAAACATAAGTACAACCAAAAGGAGAACCTCCTCCTTTTTTGTGGTCGGTTAAAAAAAGTTTTTCAATTCGGCTGTCCCTACATTTTTTTGTATGTAGGTATTGTAGGTATGTGCCTATGTTTCACGATAGCTCCAATTGTTATTCAATTTCAACGATTCTTTTTATGTTTGGTGAATCACATCAGAGGTGGCCCCATACTTATTACTTTTATCGAAACCGGTTTAATGATTATTGAAATAAAGGGTATTTCAAATAGGGCGGGTCGATGTTTACAGTTTGTGGCGGCCATGTTGTTTTAGCGGCATCTGTCAAAGTTATTTCTTCAGTTACTGATGCCAAATCACCATGGCTAGTTACGCGATTGAGCAGCACGTCCAAATGATAAAACTTTATTATCAAAATGAGTGTTCGTTAGTGCAAACGTTGCGCGCATTACGTCCATCATTGTATGGCAGACGCGGTGGCCCTTCAAAGTCGACTCTCCAACCTCCAACGTTTGATAACCAAATTCGAAACGACTGGTTCGGTAAACGATCAACCAACACCCTTACGTCAAAGGAAAGCCAGATTGGCCGAGAACATCGCTGCTGTCCGTGAGAGTGTGCAGGAGACTCCAAGGCAGTCGATTTCTCACTGTGCACAAAAACTCGGCCTTTCGCAGATTTCAACTTGGTGAATTTTGCGACGAGACTTGGGCCTACACCAGTATAAAATAAACAAAACCTAGGAGCTCAAAGGGAATAAATGACCAAAGACAACGCCGTTTGTTCCCTGACTGGGCTACAGAAAGTTTGGGAGAAGGCGCATTTTTGGATGAATGGTTTTGAATAAGCAAAATTGCCGTTTAAGGGACGACCACAACCACAGATTAAATACCCTGGTAAATGGGTATATTATTCTTTGACCACAAACCACGAAATTTTGTGGATCCATTACTTACCACGTTCACCAGGTGGTATTATTGGATCCACAATTTCTTTTGGCCTTAATTGAACGATATGGGATATGGACGTGGACAACATGTGATTCCAACAAGATGTCGCTACGTGCCACACACCGAGCGACACATTGGACGTTCACATTCTGCATGAACGGTTCGAGGCTAAGGTTACCTCTCGCAGAGGTGACGTAAATTGGTCACCAAGACCGTGCGATTTGACCCCGCTAGACTTTTCCTCGTGGGGTTCTCTAGCCCTAGAAGTCAACATAACGCAGGGCATCGCCCAGATTCAGCCGGATCTATGCAGTAGAGTAATTGAAAATTGGACCTTTTGGATCTGTGCCACGATCAAAGCCGTGGTGGACAAGTAAACGATGTCATATTTTACAATTAATGGCATAAATAGGCCTTTGAAATAAAAAAATAATTTCTTTAATACTGTATCTCACATACAAGTTGTTTTATTTAATTTCAACATCGACCCGTCATTGTTGAAAGACGCTTTATTAACAAAAAAAAAACAAAATTAGCATATGTCGGTGATATTCTAATATACTCCGAAACTATGCTGTCTCATTGCAACAGCACACGACCAAGATATTTGTCGCCAATCTATGGCCACAGTGAATTTCATGAATTGATGAAGTTTTAAAATAAGTACGATTTTATTAATATGCCAATCTTTGTTTAACGTTACTTTTATAATTATCCATCCATAGCATCCGCAAGGGGGATTTTGCGGATGCTTCTATTCCTATCACTAATTCTTAAAAATACCTAATCATATAGATTTCGATGTTTTACAGAAAAGAAACAACGCCATAATGTTACAACTGCGGCGAAAACTTTTAGAAACAGAAAACGCCAGACGCGAACTAGCGAAGAAAATGACAAGCAATGAGACACTTTTAGATGAAACAAAAAAGTAACTGAATAAAACAGAGTTCAAAACAGTTACGATAGATTACACCTACCTACCTAACATGAACATTTTGGCCAAGTGTAATGTGTTTGGCAAATTGCATTCTTTCGATAAGTGATTATTTAAGTATTTTTGTTTTGGTGTAGGTAAGGCTAGGTTTTTTATTTGTTAGTTTGGAATATATAATTTTTTACACAAAAAGACATAAACAATGATGACGGTGGCAATGGACCTACTTAGGTAGTACAAAACCCACTACCGAAATCTAGTAGGTACGTACCTACGAAGACACTAGACACGTGTGTCTAGTGTCAGTCTAGTTCAGTAGTGGTAGGACTCTTGGCAGTCTGCCTGGGGAAATACCACACCTTTGCCAGTTATTCTACCTCCAAGCAGTAATGTACAAATGTTACTGTGTTCCGGTTTGAAGGGCAATGTTTCCAGAGAAATGGCAGGGCTTAGAGACATAATATCTTAGATCTCCGGGTGACGACTGACGAGCGCAGTGCAGTGCTAGGGAACGATTTGATGTTTGAGT
Organism: Ectropis crepuscularia; assembly: GCA_963693475.1. Taxonomy (NCBI): domain Eukaryota; kingdom Metazoa; phylum Arthropoda; class Insecta; order Lepidoptera; family Geometridae; genus Ectropis; species Ectropis crepuscularia. The sequence goes on along the minus strand of OY856357.1, from coordinate 9,733,955 downwards.
TCATGTTCCAATAGCTGCGTGTCACTGTGCTGTTATATGGCAGGCATGTTGCTTACCATCAGGCACATGTCCTGCTCATCTAATCACACTTTAATAAATAAAAACGTAGAATAGATTTTTTCTGAAAACGCCCCGATGGAAATTAAAATAGGACATGTTAATCATCCTGAGAGTAAATTTGTAGGTAGGTACTTACTGTTCTAAAGAATACGAGTAGTACATAACAGGTTAGATAAATTAAATAATGCTAAGATACACAAATTCGTTTTATTATAATCGTTAATATCAATAATTATAAAATAAGAATATTGATTGTAGTCGCAACAACACACGTGTATCATTATTATTAGTGTGATGGGTATATCGATAATAAAATTTTTCGCAATGTGTTCATTTACTAATAAATTGCAAAAACTGAAGTATATATATATAATAATGTAGAACCATGTACCATAATAACGTACTTACTTAATTATAGCATATGATGCAATGGTTACAACTTTAGCAATAGGTAATAAAATAATTGTGTTGTTTTCCAATTTATCGAATTCGCTTTGACGGAAATGATTTACATGATTCCATTCCAGCGACCGAATCCAGCCCTGGATTGCTTACTGGAACAATGTAAACCGGCACTGGAATGCATTGGCACTGGATTGATGCTTTCCAGTGCCGGTTTCCATTATTCCAGTAAGCAATCCAGCGCTGGAAGCGGTCGCTGGACTGGAATCATGTAAACCGGGTATAATTCGATGTAGGTAACCATATCTACCTCTATAACATGACTGGCCTTGTGACTTAGTTGGTAATACCTACCTAAGTCTGTCTGCGAAGCCGTGGGTTGTGGGTTTGATTCCCGCTCCAGTGCAAATATTTGTCTGGTGAATACAAAAAAATATTTGCTCTGTTTCTGAGTGTTTCTATGTATAATAAGTATGTATTTACAGCTATTCAAGTATTATATCAGTTATCTATCTCTCATAGTGCAAGTTTTGCTTCGTTTGGGGTTAGATGTTGTTGTGTGTGAAACGTCCACCAATGTTTATTATTATTATTTTATTTATTTGCTATGCAAGTAGCAGTGGCGTCGTTACAGCTGTGAAAAGCGAATAACCGTAGAGGTGGACGCCCTGAAGTAGAGAATGCGAACCGGCAAATACTTATAGCGTAGGATCAAGGGTATTCTCAAATAGCCGAAGAAGATAAATCTACACACGTATAAAATATAACAGCGATATAAAATGAAGTCATCAATTATCCAGCTGCAGCAGTAACGCAACACTTCGCATTATCCAGTGAGATGATGGCTTGTCAGAAGGTAAATAGAAAGCTAAGACGAAATTGGACGAGTGGCCGGTGGTAGCGAGTACTCCTTTCCTCTCTAAAGTCTTATAAAGCGGGCACCTGTATCTGGCACCTTCCACGAATTCTGGCTTCATTTTGGGGTAAAGCCAAATGACCGGTACAATATCATTTAAAACCTTAGGGTATTGTTCACCAATAGCGTAAGTTTTACGATCCCAACGACCACCGTCCATAAACAGTCCATTTACATACACTCCCATTGGCGGAGATGAGTTTTCGTAATCCACTTTACGCACTTCGAAATCAAATATTAACAAATCAATGGGGATTTTTTTTTCTCTAGCGTAATTCTGAACGGATCCCGTAAGAAATGCCTGTGTAAAGAAGAAACCAGATAACCAGAAAGTGGATGGTTTACCATTTTTATACCAATTATTCAACAATTGAAGACGTTCAACAAAATCTGAGACGTAACTAGGCAACGGTTTCAAACTTGGATATGACACTTTACGCCAGTTGTCGGGTATTCTGCCCAGTAGCATGTTATGAGATTGCAAATCTAAGGCCGGGGACATTACAATAAGACCTTTTACAGCTTTTTGTAAATCAAGTAATGAACTTTTGATTTCTACATTCAACTTGTTAAATCTTTCCATTTCTTGAATGAGTACAGTATTCATTGATTCGTTATAATCGACGGGATACTTTTTTACAGCTTCTTCAACGTCAAAGGGCTTTGGTATCTTGGAAAGTATTTCTGTGGCCATTTGAACAAGTATAACTTCTGTGTTACCGCCTTCGCCACCTCCACCACCACCTTCGACGAGTACTAAAGCAGCCGCCAACGCCATAGAAATGGAATAGTCTCGTGTTATTCCAGCATTCATATGCAATCCATATACCTGAGGCGGAGGATTGACAGGAACAGTTTCTATATGCTTGAGATAATCTTGATATTCACATCTGCGCGGTAGACCATACTGTGGTCCTATATCACAAAATAGATAGTTGGGGTCATTGACTACTCCTGCGTTCACATATGCGTCTAATATTGTAACTATCAATCTGCGGTCCCAATCATCGGTGACTCTACCTCCATAATTACATTCACCTGTCAAATATTTTATAGCTACATATTGAATTTCCTCGTATTGATTTAAAAACATCTGCAACTGCATTATTGATATTTGAAAATCAGAATCATTGAAACCATATTGTATATTCCATCCTAGTGGGCCAAACTTCTTCCTCTCTTGCACAACAGCATGGAAAAAGCTTATGCCATACAAAAGTTTGCTAAAAGGTTTATCTTTTCCGGGACAACCTTCAAAAAATTCGGATTCTTTCAACGGTTCTGATATGTAAGATCGATTAAGATTATGTTGCAATCCTGTAGGAGGTTCGTTAGTCATTTTAACTCCAATTTGCAGAACTGCCTGTGGAAACTTATCAGAAGGATAGCTCGTCAGCCATAATCTAAAATTAAGATCTGTATTTGTTAGATCAAATCCTTCAATAATCTTTTCCATTGTCGGCAGCCATGAAACAGCTAAATGACAATTTTGTAAACAAACCCAGCCGCCTTCTAATTGAGCTCTTTCTATCATTGCTCTAGCTATTGGCCCTTGTCCTTGTCCTAATGATATAGAGTTGAATCTATGAGAATATCCCATTTTTTCGCAATATTTGATTAATGCTCCCATTGGATCAGATCCTGGGGATAAGATAAATATTAAAGGTGCTAAGCAATTGGAATCTCCAAAGGATTTTCCGATATCAAAAGGAGGAGGCGTGATAAACTTTCGCCCCATTACTTTTTCTACAAATTCGGATATCGCTGTAGTCAGTTGATCAGGTCTCAAAACTCTTATAACGAGTAATTTCTGAAATGTACTTAATTTTTCGTCCCAACCTCCGGGAAAAGTTTTGTGATGTGGCTCTAAATCGTCATATACTTCTTGCCATTGTTTTAACATTTTAACGAAACTATCTCTAAACCCTTTGAAAACGTGTAAATCATCAATTCGACATATTTCGTCCCAACCCTTATCCGGTAACCATTCAACGGGTTTGTGTAAGGTATTTTCTATCGCAATACCACCAGTGATGAGAAATAAGTGTTCATCGTTAACCATTTCTCCTGTTGAAAGCATCATTTTTGCGCACATGACATATGAAAACATTAATTTATCTTTATCAAACAATGAACGACAAACGTTACTATATAAGTTATAAGTAAAGGTATCTCGTAAAAATTTTAATCTTTTGTCCAGGTCTTTCGACTTATTAGCATTCTCTATTGATATGATGTATAAGTTAATAAACCATGTTAAGGAATATTGATACATAGGATCTACGTTGGGCAATTCTGTAACGCAGTAATACAAAACTGCCGAGTGCGAAGCAATTGGTCTGTAACCGGTTCGAAATTTTTCGATAATTATTTCAGTTTCTACACTAGCTTCTTGTTTTTTCATTATATCAATGGCTAATATTTTAGACGAATCTAAAACTTCAATCGCCGTTTCATCTTCTAAAATATCACCTTTTGATTCTTGTAGCGTACGTAAAATATCATCTTCAACCCCTTTTAATGCTGCACGATTTGCAGCACCTTGCACAATAAGCTTTTCTCGTTTTTCTTGTAAATCAGGTCTTTCTTTTGCCACCACTATCCCAAGCAGCTGATCTTCTAAACCTTCTTTAGTCAGAGCGAAATTTATCAATGTAACTTTATTAAATACTTCGGGTAAATAATGAGGATTTCGAAGTTTTGTAGTCATATAAAGTCTAAAATGCGGAGAGTATTCAATGACGTTGTCACCCAAAGCAATAAATTCTTTGCCAGCCTGCATGTAAGTATTTTTGAGCAAAACTGGATCCAATGGAGCTTCAACATCTTCAAGTATACATTCGATGAGCGCTGGCTTACCATACTCGAGACAGGTTTCTATAACTTTCATGTAATTACCGTCTGTGAATTTAAGGACTTGTAGATCATTGGATTTTTCCATAGTTTTGATCCATTTGTTGGCTTGGCCTTGAGGATCGATGAGTAGTGACCATCTCATTGAATTATCTTGAATAATACCATTATCTGTAGAAAATGAATCGCGTGGTAATCCCGCAATATACCAGTTTTGTATCTTGATATCGGTGCCTAAAATGTCTTTAAATACGAAAACTTCCGAATGAGGCATATTTAATTTAATTACTAGATCACGCCATTGGTCTATGACTTGCAATCTTATTGGGAGTATGTAGGGTGCTAAATACGCAATAATTCCACATGAGACAAGAATATCTCCTGCTAAATTATCGTATAATACTTGTAAATTTTCAGCAGCAAGTGTCCATCGAACTTTCTCTCCACCTAATCCACCTATCAGCTTCTCAGCTCTGTATAATTTATCAATACATAGCTGAACTTCATCTTCTAGAGCTTTTTTCTTGATATTAGCGTCTTCTAGGGCTTCATTTAATTCGGCTAATTTAGCTTCTAAACGTGCAACTGTAGCTTTTTTCTCTTCCAAAATTGCCATAGTTTCAGCGAACTCTTTTTCCGCTGCTTCTAACTTAGCTTTTTTTGGTGCCACTACTTTTGCAACCGCATCGTACATATCCATTGCAATAATCCATTTACACAATCCTTCTGCAGCAGCTGACGCTTTTGCAATTATGTGAGGTTTGAAGTCTTTATTTGACAAATATTCCTTTCTTATTTTTTTCATAGTTTCAATGGGTATATTATCTTTATCAAAGGTTCTCAGAGATTCTAAAAAGCTCATGTCTCCTAAAACTCTTTTACTAGGACCCCAAAAATCAAATATTTTTTTCCCTGGATTATTAGGATCCGGAATTTTATCAGGCGGGATACCCTTCATAACACATACAGCGGCCATCACCAATTTTACAGTTTGAGGAGGATTTTTCATGGACTTGACAATCGTAATATCAGCTGGTTTTAGCGTATTTAATGCTGCAATCGCGTCTTCCAAAATTGGCAAAGCTAACGCTAAATCTGCTTCACAGTCTTTTTTAAGTTCTTGGGCTGCCGCGGCTTGCACATTAGCAACTTTTTGATCTTCTTTAACTTGAGCTGCCGCTTTATCAGCTACATCAGTCTCTCCTTCTATTTCTTCCATCATCTTGGCTGACTTTGCGGCCATTATTATTAACTGAGGCTTTAACTCATTGAGATCATGTTGCATGATCGAAACAGCTTCGGCTGCTTGCATAAGTTTATCTAAACCATTAGTATATCTCAATTTCGCTCCTCTAAGTTCCCTTTGTTTTTTATTAGTTAAAGAAGTAAATGATTTGATTAGATCTAAGTATGATGCAGAAGTGATATAGGTTTTGCGCCCAAAATTGCTGTAAAAGTTTGTTGATATAACTCTAGCGTCCACGTGAAACTGCTTGCAAGCAATAACAGCTGCTGCTTTAATTTTATCAGGAACATTAACTTTGACCATGTAGTAATTTGCTACCATCGTTAAGGCATCTTCAGGCCAGCTGTCGTACCAGTCAATCGTACAACAATTAACAAGTGATGGATAAAGTCTTAGTCTTGTCCTGAAAGAGCTTCCAATAGGACTGAAACAAAGTACTATGTGAAGTTTTGCTTTACATCTGGCTACAAAGAACGCAATAATTTGCAATGGACTTATATCTAAGTTCCGGTTCCCTCCTTGGGCCGCTAAACGACAAAGTTCTAATATTTCCTGTTTTTCGTCTAAACCATACAAATTAGGAACTTCTCCAGAATTTAATAAACTGTCCAGATTTTGGATAAACACCTCTTCTTTTATTTGACTCTCAGTGAAAAGAAAAGATGTGTCTTTATTAAGACCACCAGACTCCTTAAGAACTAATTTTATATCATCTTGCCAGTCCTTGACACTGTATGTTTTTGTGATCTCTGGTTGAAATAATCCTTGACCTAGTACGGTTGTGGCGAGACGAGTAAGAGATTGACGACCTGACCCACCAACACCAACTAATAAAGCGTTTCCTGAAGGCATAGAAAGTAACCGACAAATTTTAGAGAGGTGCTCTAAAGCATAGTCAAACAACACAATATTCATTTTGGCCTTGTGCATTGCATTATATTCAACTAACATCGTCGTTGCTACATTCAGGACTACCTCTTTAGATGGCATTTCTTCATAACGTCTCTCGCCTTCTACGCTATCAGTATCTAAATAACAACCAAACATCAAACCTTTTATGGTTTCTTCTGTAACCTGATCTTTGTTATCGAGATAATTATCTAAAGCTGATTCAAAAGTGTCTTTCATACAATCTTTAGTACATTTTTTCAGTACCGCAAAGAACCAGGCTCTGTCGGTTTCATCTACCAGCCTATCATAAAAAACTCTCATTATTTCATGTACCCATATCCTAACAAATGTCTTTTTGTTATCAGCAGATTCTTTTCTCAAAAGAGCACATCCCTGAATAACTCTTGAAAAATCTCTAAGGTTGAATATATAATGCGATTTGGCTGGCGTGGGTCGTAGTCCCTCTGTGGCTTGATCGTATATATCCATAGTTGCAGCTACAATATTGATTATAACAGCATGCGTATCTTGACCAAATCCATTTCGCCTCCAACCAAGCTGTAATAGTGTAATAAATATTTTGGTCATGCTCTCTTTAGAAAATTCGTTAATTGAATAAATGTTAAAGTGCCGTAACATTCTAGGATATATTAACTGACGGCTACCACCTACGGGACCAATAGCCCCATAAAAAAACGTGTCGTAAATAAAAAGTTTCTCAGTAGATTTCAAATCGTACCAATGAGCTTTATCGAAATATAACCTCAATAGTTCTATAGCAGGTTGGGCTCCGTAAACTTCCTTTACAGGCATATTCATGTCATCCACAAATATTACTGCATGTTTACCTTTTGAAGGCCCGTAATTATTCTTCCTCCTTTTATACAATTTTGACAAAACTAAATCTTGGGTTTGATTTGCCGATGTGGTCGTGGTAAAAGTTATAAAACCTGGTGTGTATTTGTCCATATCAATACTGTTCATTAAGTAGTTTTGGACATAAAAGCTCTTACCAGTACCAGTTGGTCCTATGAAAAGAAGTGGCTTATGGAACTTTGTGTGTAAATTTAGAAGAAATAAAGATTTCTCTGATTCTAAAGTAGGAATAACTGTTTGAAGAAGATTTATTTGTTCTTTTACTTGAATCGCTTTTACGGCATCTGGCCACGGTTTCCAGCACCCTTTACCTTTATACATGTAATAGTGATCAATGATGGTACCGTCTGAAGGTATAGAAACGTCGATTCTCTCTATACGATGTGGTATACCCTTCTCACCTCTAAAATATTCTTTTACTAAATCATCAAACTGTTCTCGAGAGTGAGTGTTAAGTATTCCACCAACACCCCATACTAAAGCCGACATAAACGAAGCAATAAACCATGTTCTCGTATATCTGGTATCTTCTTCACCTTCAATTGCATTATCCATAAACATTTCTATGAGACGTAAAGTACTCATTATCAAATTTACTTCACCAGCAGTTACAAGTTGTCCGCAGAATTTTCTAACATAATACACGAGCGGATCGAACAACCAGTCACACATGTCAAAAATATATTCTTCGTTTTCTTCGTACCAAATTGGATTTAATGTATTTACCCACGATTTATAAAATGGCCTAAATCCAAGGGAAGCTGATTCCATATATATCATTCCACATCGCGAAACAGTAGCCGGCGACGCCTGAGACAAATCCATCACTTCGAAAATCATGGACATAACATTCGACATAGCCATGACTTCTCCAGAAGTTAGACACAGCTTTTTATTGTCATCTAACACGGTGTTCATGTTTTCGATCCATACAGCATCTACAGGACCATCAAAAACGATCCATTTCCGAACAGGTGTGTCTTCGGATGCAAAATCACGAAACATTGTTGCAACTATACCGTCAGTCCATTCATATGAAATAGGATCAAAAGCACCATATAGCTGACCCATTGTCACAGCTTTAGGATTTAGAACTTTGTATGTACATGCACATCCTCCAGTTTGGTTTCTTTCTTCCATTAGAGTTAGGGCTTCGGACAAAATCTGTAAAGTGACTGACTTACCAGCAAACGGATCACCCACTAACATAAAACCATGCCTAACAATCATCATCTCATAAGTTTGGATAACTTTTATCATAAAGCACTCCATTGGTTGAAGATTATTTTTTAAGCAACAGTCGGTACATGCTTGTAAAAAGTTTACGTAATCAGGTTTCGGTAGAGAGATACCAGGAAATAGATCTGATATAATACCTTCAAATAGCGGAACATCGAATGACAAAAATTTAGGTAGATTTACATCTGTTATAGATCTTAACAGTAAAATATTCTCACTTTCATTTGGAAAACTCCTTTTTAAGTTACCGGCGGCAGACAAGACTGTTTTTACAGCTCGCATGCCATAATCATAATGATTTTGGGAAGATAACTGTTCTGAGCACAAACGGTAGGTAGTGACGATTTTAACGGATAAAGTTCTAGCATCGATAAAACCAAAAGAATACAAAGAAATTTCACCTATCATAGCATAGTCCGGAACCATCATAGCTACAGTCCGGAACAATACCTTCAAGTTGTCTGGTAATTCGGAACGGCCAGCGTAGCCTGGATTCATGGTAATGCAAACATAACACGCAGGATTCAAGGTTAAAATGGTACCTTCAAAATCGAAAGTTTCCATTTTCTGTCTTACTGCTTGCACTATACATAAAATTTGTTGAGCTATGACTGACAATACTTCAACCTCAATTCTGTTGAACTCGTCAAAGCACACCCAAGCTCCGCAAGACGCTAAACCTTTAAAAAATTTACCCATCGCCTTGTAATCTAGACCATCGGAGCAATTGAACACAACACACTGTACAGCTAACGCTTTAGCTAAATCTTTAGTGGTCTCAGTTTTTCCGGTCCCTGCGGGACCTTCTGGTGCACCATTTAAATGCAGATAATACGCTCCAATAAGCGTACGGTAGCACCGATCAGTCAAAGGTGTTATTACTAAGCGATCTGAGTTACCTAGATATTCATAGGCATAATTTACAACGGCATTGATAATCTTAACACAAACTTTTTCTTCTTCCCAATAGTAACGTAATTGGGCAAGCCATTGGAAATCAGTAACCTCAGTAACATTTTTTTGTACCAGATCAAATATAACATCTTTGGCGTGGACATCGATTACGATCAGGGCCTTAACTGTGATGCTGCTAAGTTTATTCAGATCTGGTCTTCGTATAACAGCAACAGTCTCATTTAATTGTTTCGAAAGGCTCTCATGGAAAGCGTCTAAATCTGATAATCTATGAGCATGTAATGCCTCATGAACATCGACAGCCCAATATACTTGAGATACTGCAAGAACGACCATTCCCTCCCAGGAAAGAATCCAATCTACTCGAGTTAGCGTAGGGTAATCGTAGTAAGATAATTCGGTTTCCATTTTCACGGCTCTTAACATTTGTTCTTCTACTTGCACAAGCCATTTTTCTACGGATCCCCTGGCGGCAGCTACGCTGATAGTTTCAAGGAATTCAACGGTTTCTCCCTCCATTGATGTCATAGACAAAATGTTGAAATCAGGCTCGAATGTAAGCCTGTTGATACCCTCAAAACATTTTTTGAGATGTGGTTGCACTTTTAAGGGATTTTTGGTTTCAGATAATATTTCCAACATTTCATCGTTTGACAGAAAGAAGAACCGAGGGAAGTATAATCGTTTCTTTTCCAAATAATTATTGACGCCGTCATTGATCTTCTCTAAAAACACTGAAGCTTGTTTGAGAGACTCTAAAACACCCGTGGTCCCGGCTATTTCTAGAACGTGTGGGTCTTTGTCAACGCAGGTCATGTAACGACGATAAATATTATTTACTTCAACGAACATTACACCTTCTTCGGGCATTTGAGCAACAATGTCTTTCGAAGAAAAAATCGGTAGCAAATATAACCACTGACTTTGTACTTTACCCCATTCATCTATAGTGGCATTAACTCGCACTATCTTTTCATACCAAGTTCGAACTTGTGATTCAAATGGCTTGACAAACGCAGAACCACGCATTCCTACGGTCTTAATTATATGATCATCAAGAATGCTTTGAATATCGTCGAGGCCTGAGAGAATATGTATACCCGAATCCTTATATGGGCTAGTTTTGAAACAAATATCTGTCCATTCCGCCATCATTTTATTAAGATTGGTAATAAGTGCAAGTTCTTTTGTTGCTGCGACACTTATGATTTCGTATTGATCGATGTCGTCCCAAAGATTGAAATTTATTATCTTCCGGAGGGTAGTACCAGCAGTCGGGGTTAAGTCGAACCCGGCGATCGTAGACATTTCATCCCAGTGCCGCTGCATCAGAGCTGGGTTGCACATAATATGTGCCATCGCTACATTAGGTCTCCATTCTTTGAGTTCGGCGACCGCTTGAGAGCATAACTTCATTGGAGCAGGAAGATTATTAACATCCGGATCGTCGACTAATCCTTGAAACCGTCTTTCGACTCCTTCGGCTATTTGCTGTTTTATTTTCATACGGTAATTCTTTGAGATCTTCAAAAATTCTTTATAGTAAAAGTCGTGATCGAATTCAATAGCATTATGGTCTAAATATTCAAACACTCCATCCATCCAAGTATAATAGCTACGCTTCCATCTGTGAACCAAATGTATTAAATTGTAGAATGGAAGAACATAGTCCTTCAATTCTTCTAAGTCAGGGTAGCTTGTTATAGGAAATTTGAATGTGGCTTCTTCACTATTGATCCAAGTTACGAGTTTATCGCAGTCACCCAGACGATAAACTAGCTTCCTTAAGTATTCAAGGTATTCTAACGTATGATCGACATGGTCCATGTTATCTAAAAGTTCTAAGTAAGGGGTCATACTTAAAACTTCTGAATTAAGAAAAGCTATTTTAGCTTGCAAATTCTCCTCCATCTCAGCTTTGAATGCTTCATAAGATGCAGCATTTTTTTCAAATATAGGTTTAATCTTTTTCAACCAGTTTACTGTTCTGGTGTTAGAATCAACATGCTCATCGGTGAGAGATGTCATTTCTAGGAGATTAGAAACTATGTTGATTTGAGAGAGAATTCTTTCTTTTAGGGCTTCTACCAAAATGGTTTTGGCATGTAAAATATAAATTCCCTGTTCGACTAGTTCAACAGCATTTGCAGGTTCCTTCAATGCTTTGGCTGCTATTATTTCAAACTCTCCACAGATACTATCGTTCTCCGCAATATGTGCTCTAACAATTCCTCCTATTATATCGTTAACAAACACCAAAGCTCTTTTCTTCAACCCATCAATCATTCTTAGTTGACAAACAGTTGCACAGTTGAAATATTCGTTTTCTAAGATAGCAGTGATACCTGAATCGATTTCTTGGAAATATAAAATTTTTTCACGACCTTCTTCAAATGCGCTAGTTTCCGCGATGAATTTCATGAGAGCTTCTTGAGCTGTAGGTCCATACAGCATGTTATACTCTGTCCTTAATCTGTCTAGATATTGGCGTAGAGGCTCGAAAACTACATCGAGAGCTTCCTGCAATCTATCGTGACCGTCTTTGTTTAACCATTCATTATACTGAACAGGCAAAGCGTCGTAATCGTATGGTAGTCGAAGATACTGTTCTATAGGCATAAGCCTCTGGGCCATGTGAGTTATCGAATCACTAATACTGTGGAATATTTCATACACTGTATGAAGCCTCGGATCGTACACAAATTCGCCGTCAAAGTCTAGATCCAGATTTAAAATTAATACACTTTCAGGATCTCTCAGTAAGTCAATGATAGCATCGATGGATCTACGCATTAGTTCTTGTATCTGCATCGAGATCATTTTTGTAGCGCATTTTACGAAATCGGGTATTTTCTTAGTTCGCATGCCTTTTAGGCACCTAGGGTTTTTCAGCCAATTTACTAGTACTGCGTACCAGGTGCTCGAAACCAGGTAATCTGTTCGTCTGACCGTGTCCAAGGCTTTTGTGTGAAATTCATGTAGCGTAATAGGTCCCCGAGCTCTATACTCTGCCAAATTTATGATAAAAGGTGGGAACATTTTTTCTGAAGATTCGAGGACGAGTCGAATAAAAGGGTGCAGCATAAGCGAGCTGCCTTGTAGTTTTTTTCTGTATTTGACCATTTTTTCGTAATTTGGCGTGACTCCGTTGAATTTAAAATAGGGTTCTTGATACCTTTTTCGGGAGACACCTGGTTCGTCGCGGATGACGGTCTTGACGGCGAGCGCGTGCAGATCGCGGTCCCATGTCGCCTGGCTCTCTTTGATTAGCTCCTCCATGATGTGTGGGAAAGTAACTCGTAATCTGTGGGGGACGAGATGGCATATTTTCCGTTCCCACGCCTTGAGCATCGGCGGTGGCTTGATTTGTTGAGCGCATTTTCTCAGGACGGCGATGTGGCGATCTTGTGAAATTTCAAGATTATCTCGCTCGCGTCGAGGGATCGGCGGTCGGGCGATGTCCACTTTTCTTACAGTTGCCTTTTCTTCCAATACTTTTCGGAACTTCGTTTGCTTATCCTAAAAGTAAAAAAAACTTAGATTGGTAAAACAGAGCAAAAACGTACAATTTCCTTTTTTACAAAATTTTATATTTGTTAGTATGACTGCTCTGGACAGCATGTACGACCAATACTCGAAGCCACTATTAAAGTAAAACCACAGCCAAAAAGCGCGTGACGCATTGAAGTGGTAGGGCTCTTTCTTTGCAGATTCCGTCTGGGGAAGTAACACACCTTTGCCAGTTATTCTACCGCCAAGCAGTAATGTGCAAACATCACTGTGTTCCGTCTTGAACCGTTGGTTCCGGAGAAATTACTAGGCTTAGCGATAAAAATCATCTTAGATACAGCTCTGGTCGACAATCGGAGTGCGGTGCCAGGCAATGATTTGGACCGTGTTCAAGTAGCTACTTGGCACTTCGATGTTATCCCGTCACTCTGTATTAGATTTATAAAAAAATGAGTAGATGCTCGAATTTATACCTAGATAAACATAAAGGTACCTCTATATCTGCGATGCCGTATTGGGCCAGTGAAGTCGTGGTGGCGTAGCGGTGAGAACCGATTTCACAATCAACCGATTTTACAAAAAGTATTATAGCGTTATACTTACCTACTGATTAAAACGCGACTTAAACGCGTATGCCTTAAATAAATAATACACTTTTATATAGTTACGGCTGGTCTAGTCGGGAGAACGGCGACTGCCGATCCGGAGACCCCGGGTTCAAACCCCACACGCACCACTGTCTTTTCGAAGTCATGTGCGTAATGCCGCTAACTTAAAACGGTGAAGGAAAACATCGTGAGGAAACCGACATGTACCTAGAATCTTTCGAAGTCATGTGTCATCCACCAACCCGCACTGGGCCAGCGTGGTGGATTATGGCCTTAACTCTCTCCTTGCGAGAGAAGGCCCCGAGTCCCAGCAGTGGGAACGTTTAGTGGGCTGTTGATGTTGATAAGGTGGTACCTTGATCCTATTGTACGGCGGTAGAGGAGTGAAGGGCAGTTTGTCCATCATATGCACATCAGGGATGGGCCGCATTGGCGGCACGCGGCATCCATTCTTCGTTTGCAGCAGCTTCCTCAGTTCACTCTCGTTCATTTTGGTGCTCAATAAAAACTACGGTATAAATGAAAATGATCTTCTCTCATCACAACAAACTGTAAAAACAAATGTTGAGGCAGCATAAAAATTGTGATGTTTCGTAGAAACAAATTGGAAACAAATATGACAGAAACCATAGCAACAGAGCTTTGTTTTGTAAATAAAGGAAGCCGGTACAGAAAATCAATATGTAAACTGCAGAACATTTAAGAGCTATTACGCACTATCGACTTGTCGCCGGCAACTCGGTCGCTCGGTGACCAAAACTTGGGCAACTATGCCCAGGAGACCAAGCCGAGCGACGGTATCCAAGTACCTACCTAGGTACATACGTGCAGAATAAACGTCGAAAAAGCTGCTATAGTAGCGCTACGCTAAGAGTAAGAAAAATAAAAGAAAATCAAGAGAGTATTGGGAAACTTCCTTTGTTACAAAAACGGAGATCAAAAGGAATGTTTACAATATTTTATGAAGATGTTAGAGTGCTTTCATTTGAAGCCGTGCGTCTATTGGTCGCCGGCGACCGCGTCGGCAGTCGCGTGTGCGTCGTCACTACGCGGCGAATCGCCGAGTCAGCTAGGCGACCGACGACCAAGTGCGTACCCACCATTTAAACTGTAGTAAGACACAGTCGCCAGCAACCATATCGTCGGCGACTAGTCCACAGTGCGTGATGACACTTAGGCATTCTGACATTACAAACGAATTTACGGATATTCGAAAGGGAAACGTTCAGAAACCCTCAAATCAGAAATCCGTGTCGGAACATTACATTAAGTAGTCCATTGAAAAGTTACATTAATAATTTAGCATTCCGCTCTTCAGAAGACACAATTTTATTTTTTGATGTGTAGGTAGTATAAGCTTAATTAAGCATGCAGGATCACCAACCTTGTCTCCCGACCGCCATCTTCGAAAACGAGGTCCAAGGGTTTTCGCACGGTATTTCGCAAATTAGCAACTACATAAAATTTGGTAAGACGTTATTAGTAGCAAATTAAATTTAAACTATGGAAGTTACAGATAGGTAAAAAATAAAAATACATAAATTCTGTACCATAAATCGCATAACCTGCGGTGGTCTAGAGGCAAGAACGTCCTATTTATAATCGTGATATCGTAGATTCAAATTCCGCCTACAGGCGGGATTTTTCCAAGTAAAAATGTATAAGTGTGTCACCACCAACTAGCTTTAACGGCGAATGAAAACATCGTGAGTGAATGAACGATGAACACTGAACGAAGATATTTGACTCTACTTTTGTGATAAGAACGTCTAGGCTGTGGAATACGTTGCCTGAGTGGGTTTTCCCCGATGGTTACAATATTTGTGTCTTCAAATCGAGAGTGAATCGGATTTTTTCTAAGTAAACACGCTCCATCCTAGACCGCATCGTCGTTTAACATCAGGCGAGATGACGGTCAAGCGTAAACCCATAGAAGTTAAAAAAAAAGAGAGTAAACCGGCGTGTTCTGAGAAACACATCTTTCATTACCTATGTCGATACATGTTTGATCTATTCTATGTTGTATCCGTTGTATCCTATGATGTATGTTGTATACAGCGGCCCTTCTACCGCCTAACGAAATCGGTCTTGGCTTTACTATTGCTGCCTCTATTACTTCAACCAAAAAGAAACTTGTTGACGTGTAAATTGTACATTTATGAATGAAGAACTTTGACTTTGAAAAGAGAAGGCAATATCAAAGCTAAGACAGTTTTAGTTAGGCGGTAGACCCGCCGGTCATATCGCAGGGCGCAGCGAGTCACGTTAAATGACAAGTACGAAGACATATTAAAATAGAGTATCTCTCTGCCTCGTCTGTGATTAAAATGACAAAAAAAATTCATGGTTGCTGTTTACCACAGGCTCAAAAAAGTCCACCGCATCGAAGTCTCGTACATTTGAATGAATAAGTTGAAATTTCAGATTGTTTTTTTTTTATTACTTATGTAGATACATTGGACGTACGCACATGCATCTATTTTTTTGCTAGTACTCATGAACTTCAGTCACAAGGAACGAGCCAAGCCCATAATTCATCAAGTGGATTGCGAAGATGGAAGCTGGTAAGTGCGGGTTGGTGCGACGCAACATTAACGTGCTGTTACTACTACTAAAATTCTAAGTTATTTTTACTTCTATCGGCAGTCCCTATGGCTGCCAATTTTTTTATATGGAATAATCTTAAATAATAAATCAAAGACAGTGTATTTTATACAAGTACTGAATTATATTCGCACAAACAATGAACAGATGCACAAATATAATGCCGTTCGATATATACAAATCGGTTTTTAAAAAACATCACAAATATGTACAACAATCACAATAAATGATTTCTAGTTGAGATTTACAGTAATACATGTTTATGTTATGCTAAGCGAAATACAAAAATAATGTTTATTTATTTAAAAAAAACAACGAAATGTAGCCGCCCTTTTTGCATTTCAATATTTTAACAACTAAAATAATATCACGGAATATTCAAGCAAATTTTTCACGACTTTTTCAGTCTTTTTTCGATGTACCAATTTAGATTTCTTCTACAAGCGTTGTAATAAATATTATATACTATATGTTTTCGTGTATGATCATGGTATTATTAGTTATCTATTTAATTATTTTATCACCTGGACTTGAAAAAGATCATTTTGAATTCCAAATCACTGCATAGAACTGAACTACGCTTGATGTCCATACATTATACAAGAAGATTTATCTCTTTGTCCACTAATTTCTCTAGAAACATTGGCCTTTAAACCGGAACACAGCAAAGTCTTCACGTTACTGCTTGTCGGTAGAATAACTGGCAAACGTAGGTGGATTCTGCAAAGTGCATTACTATTACAAATCAATAATGGTAGGTATCCTTCCTAGCTTTCTTAGCTTTTGTTAATGTGGTTTCTTATCTTATGGGCACGATTTTGTGGCCTATGATTTTTTAAATGTTATCTGCCGAGTTATTGACCGACCAAAACAATAAGTGCAAACCTCAAAAAAACTAAGTGGCCCGTTAGTTAGATTGCCAAAAAATATTGTACACCTATTTTTTCTTTTGTTTCACAAACAAAAAATTACGAAGATACAGTGCTTCGAAGTTTCGTGTGACGTCACTTGTGAGTTCGATTTTTATTACTCACGAGTGACGTCGCGACCTCCCACTCTCGAAGTTTGATGGTCTATATCTTTGACGATTTTTAATATTATGAAAAAACAAAAAATACGTTTCCAATATTTTTCCATGATCTAGCTGACGGACTAATTAGGATGGCGTATTTTTGACCCAGTCCGGTACCCTATTCACTTATCAAGGTTTAGGTGATAAAATACATATTTCCATAATAGATGCTGCAACATACACTCTTCTACGATAAAAACTGAATCATTTATGAGAAAAGCTTCTAATTCCATTTACAGCCTTCAAAGATCGCATTCATTTCCTCCTAAATCGATAAATTATCAAAAACATGGCACTAATGAGGATCTAAGTACCATTTAGGAACATTCAAAAACTTATTTCATTTTTCAAATGAAACATATAAAGATAGGTACATTTTAAAATGGAAGTGACATGGCGCGTTTTTACAACTAGTGATGTAGGAGCATGTAATATTAAACATAAACTGAACTCGAAATCATGTACAGCGCCACCAACTTATCTGTAGTACGACTAAAAGCGGAACTACTGAGCTACGAGTATTTAGAACACAGAAGTTGTCTAATTTTGTAATAGATGGCAACATTTTTCGATCGAGGTGCCATCGCTACATTCTACAGATAATTTGGTCGTACTGTACCTACCTGCGCACATTCAGGTCGCGAAAGGAACATGATTCTCAAACTTTGGATCGTACAAATCATCTGTGTTTCATGAGCCGAATTCAAAAGAAAAGTAAAAGTTCCAAAAAACTTACTAGATGGCGTTAGTGTGTTTATAGTTCTAGATATTTACTACCAATATTGTGTTATTTGAGTTTGAGTGAAACTATGTAAATTTCACATGCACAGATTATTCCTTGACTTTTGAAAGAAGATGCATAAAAGTAATGAGCGAATCAAACACATAGCTAGACACACCACAAAAAAACTCGTCGGTTCTAGGAATGTCATTTGTCAAAACATAGTCGTCCATTAGCCGAATTTACATCAGCTTCAAAATTTGATAAAAGTTGTTAAATCCATGTTAGGTATTAGATAGGGACCATCTGACTAGCCTCATGGCTTAGTTGGTAGTAGTATGCCTACGAACCCGAGGGTTGTGGGTTCGAATCCCAGCCAGTGCAAATATATGTGTGAAGAATACAAGTATTTGTTCTATGTCTGAGTGTTTCTACGTATAACAAGTATATGTATTTAAAACTATATAAATGTTATATCAGCTATCTGGCTTCCATAGTACAAGCTTTGCTTAGTTTGAGATCAGATGTGTTGTGCGTGAAGTCTCTACTGTCCACTAATATTTATTTACGAGTATTTATCTATGATTTGATTCATGTTTTTTGAATTACCGCATCTTTTGACAAATTACATTCGAAAACCAGACACTTTTATTTTGACGTGCCTAGCTATTATTTTGAGGCGCTGTTTACTTTTACGCTTCATCACATCTAAACAAGCCAAAGTCATGAATAATCTGTTATCCGCGTGAAATTGAATATTTAAAAGAATTTATTGCGAGTATTTTTCAAACGTCAAAACGGGCATTTTATTTTCTTGAAGACTGTAGTACTAAATAATTGATTACCATCCGCCATGTATAGTTACTACCATTATCTACCAAAGTTACGGCTGGTCTAGTCGGGACAACGGCGACTACCAACCCGGAGCCCCGGGTTCAAATCAATCCCACGCGCACCACTGTCTTTTCGAAGTCGTGTGCCGTAATGCCGCTAACATAAAACGGTGAAATAAAACATCGTGAGGAAACCGACATGCATCAAGAATTTTTCGAGGTAATGTGTCATCCACCAACCCGCAGGGGGCCAGGTTGGTGGATTATGGCCTCGAGTCTCAGCACTGGGAACATTTAATGGGCCGTTTATGTTATGCTGCCATCTAGTACGAGGTTTTGGGTCTTTTTTTTCTTCCAAAAATGTCTCATTACAACTTAAATTGATTATATCTTAAGTCTCTAAAAAGTTACACGTTTTTCATTCAGAGCACTGCCATGACTATAAATTGAGCCGAAAAATACATAATTTACAATATATTACAATCTAATTTATTCGAATAACATTGTGAAGCACTTATTTTTAAGTACTTAAATAGATATAAAACCGTGACAGAGTGATTTTAGTGGATAGCTTTCCTGTATTTGTGATTGACTAATTACAACACAACTCAGTGTCATCTGAACCGAGTATTATTGTTAGCTTATTAATTAAGATAATGAACCCTGGGCCGGTTTGGTGAGTGGTAACTGATAGTACCACGTACGGAAATTCTTTGGGGCTAAATGAAACCCTTGATCCACGCCTTGTTTTTTTTAACCAACAAATCAGAGCAGAAAACGCAAGAAATCAGTTGCGGAAGATATTCAAGGACAGTTTTATTTCAGCATATTGCCGTGGATAGACATACAGATCAAAGTTTCTCAATGTTAATGTAATAAGATACATTGGAATACATTTACGGCAATATTATTTGAAAACACACGAAATACGGTTATGAGAGGACATGCCTTATTTATGTCTCAGCCGTAGGTGCCTTTTTAAGCGATTGGCAAGCGCGTTGCGCCATTTGGCAATGAACAATAAATTATCTTTGTCTCTTCTTCAGCCATCTGCAGAGTTGTATCTTTCGTTAATGGCATAAAGCTTAAAGCATCTGTTAAAGATGGCATGCGGCCAATGGTTATAATGAATATCCGTTGTACTACATTTTCTTGACATTTTGTATTGAGATTGTAACCCACCCCTACCAATCCCATTCTAGTTAAAATAGCCTCATAACATCTGTGTTCACTTTTTGGTATAAAAAAGAGATCATCGACAATAGATTACATTCAAACAATACAAAATATCGAGTTTAGCCCCAATAAATTAGAAGTTATGGAAATAAGAAAAAGGAAATACTTATTAATTTAGCGGTAACTAATTAGTATGACATACCTATATTAACCAAAAGGCGCAACTTTTCTCGTGTTAATAAAACAAGAATTATGTGGAAGAAAGATGACCCTGAATAGAAACACCGATATCTGGTTTTCACACAACTTTCGACCATTTAGACGAAGAGGTTTTTCATCTAATGTATAAAACGTAGCTTAGTCCGCAAACACAAATTATAATAATTATGAACCGAATTAAACGTTAAAGTGACGCGATATTTCTCGTAAAGGACTATTTTTTACATAGTATAGTGACAAGACGAGCAGAACATGTGACTGCACTGATATACCTACTTTAAAAAATGCGTCACTGTTGTCGTACTTCTCCGAAATGGCTCGACCGTTTTTAATGCACCTTTTTGTGTTATGGGTGTTGTATAGGTTTTGTATGGTAGGTGTTTGAGAATAGGTTGTAATGTATTTTTCTCACCTCCCTACTCCAATATTCATTTTTATTGTTTTATATTGAACAATTATATCAAAATAATTTATCCGTCGCGTCGGTTATTGACGTGTGAATGAATTCATTCAGTAGCGATTTGATATTTGATAATTTTATGGCATAACAACGTGGGCTGGGTTAACTAGTGTTTTAGTATAAATTACTTTTTACAGCATAACATCTCTTTATGTATATTCTGTATAGTATAGACGTACGTAAGTTATATACATATAACTTACGTACGTCTATACTAATATACGTTCTAACTACGTTATAACTATACGTTCTAATTATCAAGTAAAATTTCTGTGAAAACCAGAATGTGGCCTGTTTTACTTAAAATCTACATACATTAGATATATAACTAAAAAGATATGTAAAAAGAATGTGTGATACTTAAAGTCTAAGACTGAAACGCAGCGCAGTGCGCTTTAGATTTCTGTGATGATATTCCACCAATTACATTTTGTACTATCCAGTGCACGTGCACTTATTAGGTAGTGGGTTCAATGAACTTGTGATCCTACTGTTATCAAAACTAGCCATCTATAGTTTGTAACTATTAATAATTTGCGTATTTTCGAAGACCTTTCGAGTATAGATTCGATTGATATAGAGATAGAATATAAACTTTTTCGATCACGATTATTTCAGCGTCACTTTTACTTATAGTCGGATTTTAATAAAAGGAATTTGGTGTATATATTTAACAATTTATTATAATATTACTTTTTCTGCCGTCATTTGTAAGCAAAAAACAATCCAGTAAGTTGCTTAATTATTACTTTTATACATATTATATCAAATGTATAGTGCAGCAGAATACCACAAATAACGGATTTCAAGATTTGTTGTTGTATCAAACAAAATGTTATTTCATCAAAGAAAATCGTAGTTTTCCAAAATTTTACCATCTGTGTCCATTTTGTAATTTTCATGAGCTGTAAAATTACTCTGACTTCCAGGCACAGCGCGAAAAAATGTTCACACTATGTTAACATAGACCTCGGGTTTGTCAGTGTGGATGAAAACTCAGCCCATAATCACATTCCCAATCATATATAGGCAAATCAGAAACGAAATGAAGTCTGCGTGTGTTGTATCATAAAGATTGTGTGTTTGCAAAATATATGGCGGCAATAATTTGAGTTACGTCAATAGTGACTGCGGCAAATGACACTGTATGGCCTCTATACTTTTTGACAAATAAACAATAATGGAGAGATTTCATTCTTCAAATTCCTTTAGAATCATTAAAATCAGACTATACTTTAACTTATGTACAGCACGCGTGTTCTAACTTGACCAGACTGAAGTTACTGCAAGTTGTGTCGTAATCATTATTTTTTTAATATCTGGGGATCGCTTCTTTGTATAGTCCGCGTCACAACTCAAGTTTACTAACAAGTGGCACCATTATGGCTTACACGTAGAAATATTACAACTATTGCATTGCAATAGTGTAGTTAACATTTTTCGTCAGAGACCTTGAGCCGTGGCGCGTTCTCACATTCCCGATCGCTTGGAGTTGCATACTTCTGTCCAGCCAAGTTATATCTCGCGAACTGTAGATACTTATCTACAGAGATTACAGCTAAGCCCGTGGAGTGGGCTTTCTATGGGGTCATACTAGAGCGCCGAGCAGTCGCTCGTCTGCCGAATGCTCCTCTTCTTCTGAGGCAGACTTCTCTTTCTTTATCGACTGGTAACGGACCTGGAAACATTGACGAAAATTATCTTTAGATGGCTATCTATCTTTAAATCGCGGCTCAAACTTTGGCTTATCTAGCAGACCTTCTATAGCTACGATGAATTCATTCAGTGTAAATTAATTTCAGTGTAAAGTAATTTTCTAAGTGACTAATTTTCTTTTGTATTGAACTTGACATTGAATATTTATTTAATTAATTAATGTATTGTGATTTTTGTAATTTATTTGAATTAAATCTATTAAATTATTATTTATTACTAAACATCACGCTGTCAGTACAACACAGTACAAAGTAATTGTACTTACATTATTAATTTGTTATTTAATGTAATTTGAATATTATCATACATGACGTGTAACAGTTGTTAAATGAATAATTTGATTATGATTATCTTTAGTTCTTTATGACACGAGGAAGTCGAGCCAAGGTAGTCGTTTTGTATTGAGTCTTAATCCAAAACGCTGGCCAAGTGTAAGATTACCAGTTGACACTTATCCCAGTAAGATATCTTTCTTGAAACATTTCAGTGTCCTCACGATGCGAAATGCACCACAACGACATCGCAGCATCATTGGTGAGGTCAATATTGTTAGAAACAAATATCTATGTTTTTTTTTATTTAAAAATATTTTTCACATTTTATTGAAATATCAATATACCGTCAGTAGATCGACTAGTATTTTTTTAAGATAGAACTTTTTTTTCTAACCAATCTTGATCAGAAAATTAGGAACACAAAATGAAGAATTTTCCAAACGTTTGACGTTTAAAAAAAATGCGCGTAGTTAAATATAAATACATTACAATACAATACAAAACACTTTATTGGCACCACAAACAAAGTTAGTAAGTAGGTATATACAAGTAGATTTAAAGATCTGAATATTTACATCAAATGGCCACAAAAACACAACAAGCGAGATTACAAGAGGTCATTGTCTGAGATAAAGCAAGTCATTAAGATATTGCGTAGTTACTAGAGTTTCGGAACATTCAACAATCGCAAGAAAACTAAGAAAATGCGTAAGTATTTGTACTACTTAGTAGTTTTACCTTAGTTTTGATTTTGCTGCTGACTCCTCTTGGGTGGTACATTAGGAAGTTATCCGTCACCCAGAATATAAGAATCTGAAAAGAAAGATAAGTATAAAATAAGCTTTACTAAATAAATGTTTTTAAAAAGCTAGTATTACTTGCTAAAATTAAAATAACTAAAAAGTTAATGGCCATGTACCAGCTCCGTCATCAAACCCTGGTTACAATCTAGCACCAAATTACACGCCAAGACGAATAAAACAAACCCAAACTCGCTGGGGTTATGTCGATTAATGACAGAGTTCCTATCACCATCTTCCATCTCCATCATCAGACCCTGGTTTGATTCAAATCAGTCCAAACTCGACGAGTTTGTGTCGTTTCATTAATAATAATATTATGTAATAAATAAATATTGGTGGACATTTTCATACACAACACCATACTTATTCTGACCCCAAACTAAGCAAAGTTTGTACTATGGCGGCCAGATAGCTGATATAATTAGTTATATAGTTTTAAATACATACTTATTATACATAGAAACACCCAGACACAGTGCAAATATTTGAAGTCATCACACAAATATGTGCACTGAGTGGGAATCGAACCCTCAGCTTCGCAGGCACTCTCCTAGAGTTACTACCCACTAAGTCACGAGGCCAGTTGCGAGGTTACTTTGACCACCTTCCAGCTCCATCAACAGATCAGCACCATGCCATCATAATATTGCATTATCACGCGATTTACACATTTAGGCCAATTGTCCACGTAGCTGCACGACTTCCGCACGATTTCGACAATTGTCGGATGCAAGACGAATGCTTGCATCTTGCGTACAAATAATGAAGTCTGTGTCCACGAAGCGACAACGACACGACAGCCGCACGTCTTGCGTTTGTTTGTAGGATGCATGCATTCGACAAAAGACGCGTGCGTGGACAGTAGGCCTTATGGAAAAAATCAGCTCAATCGGTAACCGGGAAGCGGATCAAATTTAATTTCAAGATTTGATGACAAACATCGGGACAGGTGACACTAAAATAGATGCGATATTATGATGTCATGTTGTTATGTGGTATTCCAGGCTGTAATTTAAATGTGTTTTGAATTTCAGCCCGATCCGTTCAGATGTTCCAACGTGACTGAGTAACATACATCCAAACTTTCGCATTTATAATATCAGTAGGATGTCGGAGATACACCTCAGTTTATCTAACTCCAGGACCTATTCTATCCTAAACTTGCTCTAACTTCGTACAATCAATGTCTTCTCCAGATACATTTCAGATAGCTGAGGGTTTTGGAGGATTATGAGCACAATACATCACATAGACATACTAGCAGCATCCCGCGGTTATACCCGCGTAGTTCACCACTTTGTTTTCCCAGGATAAAAATGCATATGTGCTTTTTCAGGCTATATTCTAACTGTGTTCTAAATTTCAGCTCGATCGTTCAACCGCCCTGACAGGATTGAGCAACAGACATCCAAACTTTCGTATTTATAATATTCATCAACAGCCCACTAAACGTTCCCACTGCTGGGACTCGGGGCCTTCTCTCGCAAGGAGAGAGTTAAGGCCATAATCCACCACGCTGGCCCAGTGCGGGTTGGTGGATGACACATGCCTTCGAAAGATTCTAGGTACATGTCGGTTTCCTCACGATGTTTTCCTTCACCGTTTTAAGTTAGCGGCATTACGCACATGACTTCGAAAAGACAGTGGTGCGTGTGGGGTTTGAACCCGGGGTCTCCGGATCGGCAGGCGCCGTTCTCCCGACTAGACCAGTCGTAACTTTTTTATAATATTAGTATGATATTAAGGATTCTTATAACATGTGACGGGACGAGCAAGACCACCTCCTGATTGTAAGCAAAACGGCTACCCATAATAATGGCACGCAAACACGCAACTATAGAGACCAAATCACAACCTAGAACTGCACTGCTCTCGTCACCCAGATACTATAAGATAATTTATTTCATAGCCCTGTAATTTATCTGGAATGATTACCTTCAAACCGGAACGCAGTAATATTAGCATATTAACAAACCTGTGGTATTTCCCCAAAGATTAAAACAAGTATTTCTGCAAAGAGTATACCACTACAAAAGTATTTTAAATATACTATACCTACACGTTGTAGCATTAGTGCGATGTTCTAAATATATTCCGAACACACATTATCAGGCAGAGACAAAGGTCATGTTATCTTTAATTGACTCATTAAACACATTACTTCGTCTGACGAATACGGCTGAGTTACTCGTAAACACCGAAAATCAATGTAATATGGTGGTTTTTCATTTAAAATTCTTCTTGACACAGAAAATTCTTAACCACGTCCACAGATCTGGTGGACGTGGTTAAGTGTTGTTATTGTTACACATCATAATAACTCGATTTCAGAAATGGGTGAAAGGGTTAATTTTTAGATGTTTTGTAAGGGTTTAGTAGGTAGCTCGCCTTGATGCATAAATCTAACAATTCAACTTTTTTTTATAGATTAGAGCTATAGAGTGACAAAACTAGCAGGACATGTGCCTGATGGTAAGCAACATGTGCACAGTACACACGTTGCTCACAAGCACAAGCACACACCATTGCAACATGAAGAGTCCAAATCATTAATTACCTTGCACTCCACTGCGTCCGACAACCAGATATAATAATTATAAGACGTTTTATTTCTATGCCCTGTAATTTATCTAGAAACATCGCCCTTCAAACGATAATACAGTGATGTTTGCTTAACTTTAGGTAGACGAAGTAGCTGACGCTGGGGTAGGTTAAAGAGCGTACAAGTAATCATCAACCGCCACAAGACGTCCACTCCTGAACACAGGCCCTAGATTTCCACAACGAACGGTCCTGTAACTAGCGGTTTCCGACGAATTTTGTGGGGTCATCTATCCATCTAGTGGGTGGCCGTCCAATACTGCATCTTCCGTTCGTGGTCGCAACTCGAGAACCTTTCTTTGCCATCGGTTTTCAGTTCTACGAAGTTCAAGTATAACGTCGAAACTTTTAAAGAGTTTATAAAATGTAACGCACCTTAACATTTTTAACACTGTTCCTCCCTAAACATTACGTAACATCCAAGTGATCATTTTTACTTGAAAATCACCACATACGTTGGCAACTGGAGAGATTTTAATATCCTACGCACTGTCACGTTGTACAAGAAACCACCACTCCACCTCCACCCACGACCTCCTAATTGCGTTACGTAGGTAATACTTGAACGCTCCCATAATTAAGAGACTCACATTAACAAAGAAGGGTATGATGAGCATGACGACGGCGAGCTCGAGCCGCGGGTCGGAGACGGGCGACAGCCGTAGCTTGGACAGCACGGCGACCGCGGGCGGCATGCGCAGCACCAGCGCTAGCACCGACTTGGCGAACGTCGCCAGCGCGGCGTATAGCACGCACTGGCAGATCCACGCCGAACACATCGCCGGCTTACCTGTGGACACGAAATAAGATAAGGATGAGATGGGACGAGACGAGATGAGATGAGGCGATATGAAGCGAGATGAGACGAGATAAGACGATATGAGATGAGACGAGATAAGACGAAATGAGATGAGACGAGACAAGACGAGGTGAGACGAAAGAAGACAAGATGAGATGAGACGGGACGGGATAGGATAATACTTTTATAAGCAAGCTGAGATATAAGATAAAATGAAATATTATATGAGATACAAGAAGACAACATAGATAGATCGACTCTTTATTGCACTTAATTTGAAACAGGCGACCCTATCGTATAAAGAAATCTTCCAGCTTCCAGGCAACCGTAGGATGGTAGGAAAAAAGAGATACGAAAACAGGAAGACGGGAAGTATAAATAAGAAGTGACAGAAGTACAAATGAGATACTTCTACAATATTGAAAAATAATATAAGTATGTAATATGAAAAACATGATGTATGCGCGAAGTATCGCGATCCCCAAGTTAATTCTCACACGTAAAATGAACAGACAAAATCATAAGCAGGAAAGAATAGGAGGAAAAGGGACTTACGAGATCTACGTCGCAGCTCGGGAACATCCAGTAGGCGGCCGCCTAAGTACAGGCTAGCAAGCCTGGTCTCCTCCAATAGTTCACAAAAATGGCACAAAACAGTTTATTTTATATAGTTTTAGGATTATTAGCAGGGAGCACGTCACACCCCCGTAACGATTATCAACACACACTTATTAAAAAGTGAAAGTTCTTCGTAGGATGCTCGCGCGACGGCTCGATTCGTTAAGGAGACAAGGACGGACAGGAGGTGAAATAGTGTAGGAAAGGGAGACGGAACATATAAAAATGTCTGCTCATACAATACTAGCTATTTAGCGTTAACATCCCCCCCGCCTTGACAGGACGAAAGGCCTTCAATAATACAAGGCACATCCAAAATTAAGTCACTTCAGCACACTTAATAAAGCGTTAAGCTAGAGTAAACTATTTTTAACAGTATGTTTGTACACGAAAAAATACAATTAATAATGAATAGATTGTTAATTAACAATGTGTATTTAAAGTAAATATCTTACATTTTAAACTAAGATATAAAGTACGAATATATTTAATTATTTACTAATACGAATAGCTAAATTAGAGTTGTGGACTGTATTAAATTATGTTGTAAATTTTTAAAATATTTTATTGAGTCGGTAAAGGATAAACCTTAACGACGGGCCGACGATAAATACCAGACCTGGTACGAACATCAACTATTCTCACAACAGAATCTTTACCCTCAAACGTTCTCTCAATAACCCCGATTGGCCAATTTAGAGGAGCGCTGTTGTCTGACTCCAGCAGAACAACAGTCCCCTTCTGAACAGAAGCAGTTTCCTTCGTCCACTTATTTCTGACTTGAAGCGTGTGCAGGTATTCAACCTTCCACCGCTTCCAGAAAGATTGTACCAAATGATCGACAATACGTTTTCTGTGCAACAAGTTAACATTTTCGTTGGCCAAATCTTCAGACGGCAGAGATTTGAGTGGGGTAAACACCAAGAAATGCGCCGGAGTCAACGCTAGGGGTTCTGTAGGGTCACTACTCAGTACTGACAGAGGACGTGAATTCAGTAGGGCTTCTATTTGAGTAAGCACCGTCGACATTTCCTCATATGTCAAGAGCTGAGTTCCCACTACCTTTGACAGAATAGTTTTGACACAGCGCACGTTAACCTCCCAAATTCCACCCATGTGGGGACTGGAGGGTGCGTTAAATCTGAAGTCTATGCGTTTGTCACGTAGCTCATTGGCGAATTTATCGCGGTATTCTTCCGAATCTAACAATTGGTACATGTTGTCTAAGTAGGACTTAGCACCAACAAAATTGGTCCCTCTGTCCGAGTATATAGTACTCACAGGTCCGCGTCTAGCGAGGAAACGTCGGAGAGAGTTGAGAAATGACTCAGTACTAAGGAAACATGATAGTTCGAGGTGTACTGCTTTCGTAACTAAACAAATAAACAAGCAAATATAAGCCCGTACGGCGCGTACACCTCGCCCGCGATGGATAACAATATTCAGCGGCCCGCAATAGTCAACTCCTGTGTGACAGAAATTTTTAGCTTCATTAACACGGCACGCAGGCAGGCTTGCCATTATCGGAAACTGATTGGTAGGGCGAGCTCGAAAACAAATATTGCATTTTTGTACACGAAAACGTACGATATTGCGAGCCGACATAATCCAATATTTCTGTCGTAAGAGTGACATTAAAAGTTGCGGTCCGGTATGTAAGTTTATCCGATGGTGATGATCGATGATCAGATCAACAATATGATCACGACGCGGTAATAAAATGGGGTGTCGACTATCGTATCCAATATTGGCATTAGTCAAACGACCGCCGACGCGTAATATATCGTTTTCATCAACGAAAACGTTAAGTTTACGAAACGCAGGTGGCAGTAGCTTTCCCGCTTTCCATTTAGTAATTTCTTCAGCGAAATAATTTCTTTGAAGAGCACGAATGATTGCAAATTCTGCAGTTTCAAGATGTGAAACGTGAAAGTTCGTCGGTAATTTTTTGACGAAACGAAGGACAAAAATTACTATTCGTAGTAACTTAGTCCACGTAGAGACTCGACCGGCGAGCTCACATAGTAGTGGAGAAGGAGGAGTAGATGATTCAGTCGTAACCATCACACTCGTTTTTTCTTCCGGAATATCTTCTGGCACGCTGAAGTCATTATTCAGGGGCCATTTTTCGCGAGGCAAATAAGCGAATTTCAGTCCATTGAACCACAGCGGATGTACAATCAGCTGTGCAGGAGTCAGTCCTCTGCTCAAACAGTCGGCAGGATTTTCTTGCCCCGGTATGTGATGAAAATGGTCCGGAGAAAGATTCTCGTGAATTTGTGATACTCTGTTCGCTACGAATGTCTGCCAGCGAGTCGGTGAAGCATGTATCCACGCGAGAGCCACCTTGCTATCGGTGAACGCGTATACGGAACATGACGGCAACGAGTAAGTGTCGATTACCACTCGCATTAATTTGGCAACAATAAGAGTCGCACAAAGTTCCAATCGAGCCACTGTAACGAGAGCTTTGGATGGTGTAACTCGCGATTTAGCACACACTATGTTGACCACGGTACGATCATACTTTGGGTAGTACACGTGTATGTACACCACTCCGCCATAAGCCTGCTCTGAGGCGTCAGCAAATCCTAACAAAGATATTACGCAATCATCATTTACTCCGACATGACGTGGTAATCTAACATTCTGTAACAATGGTAATTCAGCCTCAAAATTACGCCACAATTTGACAATATGTGGGCTAGGTGTTCCGTCCCAATCGAAATTATTTGCCCATAGTGACTTGACCACTAATTTAGCTAGTAAAGTCACGGGAGCAATGAAACCCTCTAAATCCCACAAACGAGCAATTCGTGAGAGTATGTTTCGCTTAGTGCAAGGGCGAGGCTCGATATGGACACTAAACGTAAAAACGTCTTCGGCCGGCAACCAATGCAATCCCAATATTTTCAATTGATCAGCTGGGCTAAATTCCACGGCTTCCGTAACCCGATGGTCGATGGGGATACTTTCCATCACCACAGGCGAGTTGCTCGAAAACTTAACCAGGTCGAAACCCGCACACGCGAACATTTTTATCAACTGATCGGATAAATCGATTCCATCGGCTTCTGATAAACAGCTAGTAGCTAGATCGTCCATATAAATGTCTCGTTGCGTCACGCGGCTAGCCGTCGGATAGCGAGCGCCTTCATCGATGGCCAATTGGCGTATTGAGCGCACAGCTAAATAAGGGCTACAGCATAGACCGAACGGTACACGCGTCATCTCAAATATTTGAATTGGATCATTAGGATCAAAACGATATAACAATCTTTGAAAACACCAATTGTCATCGCTCATTAAAATTCTGAGATACATTTGGCGAATGTCGGCACTTATTGCAATAGGTAATAATCGAAAGCGCAAAATGATACAAAACAGATCGTTTTGCAAGTTCGGTCCTGTATATAAAATGTCATTCAAAGACATCCCGTTCGATGTATTACAACTCGCGTCTAACACCACACGTAAACGTGATGTCGATTTGTCTGTCCGTAAGACTCCGTGGTGAGGTATCACGTAGTGAGGAGTATTAAACTCGGAGGCTTTGACGTCAATCGCTCGTAAGTAATCCTTATCTAAATACTCACGAAATACCTTGTCATATTCTAGTTTAATAGAAGGGTTACCTAGCAGCTTCCTTTCGAGGGATAAATACCTACGCTCCGCAGTATGCATCGATGTGCCTAAACAAGACGCATCTTCTTTAAACGGCAACGAAACGACAAACCGACCGGTGTCGTCGCGACGCGTGGTATTCAAATAAAAATCCTCGCATTTTTGTTCATCAGGGGAAAGCGCGTTACAAACCTTAGGTACCTCTTCTAACTCGAAAAATTGACGTACATAATTATCGAGCGATTCACCAATTGTACAATAAGCGCGGACGACATTACACATCGGACCTTGTACAGGAGCCGACCCGATGATTATAAACCCCATAGTTGTTTCAATGGCTATTGGGCCCCCTATGTTACGAGAAACCGTACCCGGGCGCAGTACTCGCGCGAACATGTCCGAGCCAAGTATGAGGTCAACTTCCCCGGGCACACTAAACCTACTGTCGGCTAAAGGTAAATTTTGCAAATAATCAAGTTGCGTGGTATCAATTAATGATACCGGAAGTGTATCCGTGATCCGATTAACTACTAGCGGCTGTATTGTGTAATTTATCTCGTCATTATGCCGAGAATGCAAAGTAAGGCAAGTTATACCTTCAATGGGATTGGTGACGTCACCGACTCCCGAGACGTATTTGCTTGCGGTCGAGTAGACGGGCAAATTCAAACGCCGACAACATTCAGTTGTAATAAAATCGCGTTGCGACGCGCAATCGAGGATAGCACGCACTAAATGAATTTGTCCCGTTTTGTCAACATAGTGACATTGTGCCGTACCTAACAGAACGGACGTCGCGGGAACATCATTAGTACCACTCGATGCGGTACATTTTATACCTACAGCACACAATGTAACAGGTGGATCTGTATTCATACACTGACCATTAATACCTTCATCGTGCGTGCTAGTAGGCCGCGCGGCAAAAGAACGCTCGTGTGCCGTAGCCGAGATATCGCATTGTTTACTGATAACAGTAGAAATATTTTTACTCGCCGAGGGTTGCGATGCAGTAACGTTCCTATTATAAGATGTACTTGCATTATTATCAAAGTGCAATAAACTATTATGCGACCGGTTACACTTGCCGCATCTACTTTCAGATGGGCAATTAGGTAACGTATGTTTATTGAAACAATTAACGCAAAGATTATTACGCTTGATTATAACAAAGCGATTGCGAGGTGATGTAGACAGGAACGTGGGACATTTGGACAATGGATGATCCATTTTGTCACAACAAACACATTTATTGTGTTCCTGTACATTTACAAAGGTCTTAACGTTTGACCGTGACCTTGAATTAGAAACTTGGGTGGTATTGCGAGAATCATTTTTACGAGGTAAGGTAAATTTACTAGT
Organism: Ectropis crepuscularia; assembly: GCA_963693475.1. Classification (NCBI taxonomy): domain Eukaryota; kingdom Metazoa; phylum Arthropoda; class Insecta; order Lepidoptera; family Geometridae; genus Ectropis; species Ectropis crepuscularia. The sequence goes on along the minus strand of OY856357.1, from coordinate 9,701,556 downwards.
GATATTATGCGCCCGCTTCAATATATGAGAATGTTTACGTACAAAGTCCACGAATTGATCGCAAGTTGGTATCTCATTGGAATCAATAAATGACATTTCGAAAGCCTTAACTATTTCGATATCGACTCTTTTACAGGCTATGTGAACAAGTAACAAATCCTCCAAGCTAGGTAGTTGTAATTGACGTAATGCAGACACAATAGACGAAAAATTATCTACAAAATTTTCTAAACTCGCGGAACTATTGTCCGTAGCTGGTAGGTTTATTAACTTGTCGACGTAAGTCGAGGCCATTAATCTTCGGTCATTATATCGATTCAATAAGGAGTTCCAAATTATTTTATAATTCTCAGCAGAGGGTATGATACCCTGACAAATAGTGAGAGCTTTGCCACTTAATTTGCCCATGAGATACATTATTTTTTCACTGTCGACCAAGTCTGGATTTTCGTGAACTGCCGTACGAAAAGTTTCATAGAAAATTGGCCAGCTTTCCTGATCCCCAGAAAAAGAACACAATTCCAACTTAGGTAGGCGTACGTTCTTCGAAATTTGGTTATGTTTACATTCTAATGAAGTTTCTATACATTTTTTCGTTAACTGATTAACCTTATATTTAATAGAAGCATACAGCTGTTCAAAGGCCATTAGTGATTGATAAGAATTGGCAGATTTACCAGCGGTGTCTTCTTGAGCGATTTCGCTAGAACATTTAATTTCGAGCGTTTCTATATACCTATCGTGAATATTATCGATCGTAAAACTTGAAGCAAGAAACGATTCAACTTGCGCGGGATTATTAGAATCTAGTATTTGAAGTGAATCGTAAATTGATTGAACATGTCCGAAATATGCTGCCAATTTATTCTGCAATCTATCAATATCTTTCTCTCGCTTAGTCGCCATTTTGAACGCTTACGTATGAAACTAACGTCGTAAGATACTAACTTATTTGAAGTTATAAGTACCTATTAGCTGGTAATCCAGGCCGAAGTGACCAACATTGTATGCGCGAAGTATCGCGATCCCCAAGTTAATTCTCACACGTAAAATGAACAGACAAAATCATAAGCAGGAAAGAATAGGAGGAAAAGGGACTTACGAGATCTACGTCGCAGCTCGGGAACATCCAGTAGGCGGCCGCCTAAGTACAGGCTAGCAAGCCTGGTCTCCTCCAATAGTTCACAAAAATGGCACAAAACAGTTTATTTTATATAGTTTTAGGATTATTAGCAGGGAGCACGTCACACCCCCGTAACGATTATCAACACACACTTATTAAAAAGTGAAAGTTCTTCGTAGGATGCTCGCGCGACGGCTCGATTCGTTAAGGAGACAAGGACGGACAGGAGGTGAAATAGTGTAGGAAAGGGAGACGGAACATATAAAAATGTCTGCTCATACAATACTAGCTATTTAGCGTTAACACATGAGATGAGACAAAGATAAGAGAAGAAAACACTTTAAAAAAAGATACCAAAAAAAACTTAAAAGCATTATAAATACGCCGAACATTTTAATATGCGGTCTTATCGCTTAGACCGATCTCTTCCAGGCAACCGTGTACGGATAGGATACTTATTCTACTTACACAGAGACGTGACCTTCAACATGTGAGATTCCACAGTGGAAGCCATCATTGTGGCCCAATGGAGAAGCTAGGAGTCGCAGTTTCAAATCCCGTCTGAACCTTAGAGTAGGTATTTTTCCAAGTGTCTCTGTACTAGCACAGTATAAAGAAATACTATCAGTAGCGCATCGCGTTTGATATTGGGAGAAACGCCGATAAAATGTCTAGACACGGGTAGGGTCGTCACAAACAAAATTTTGTTACAATTTGTTTGTTCTTAAAACATACGGAAGAAGTCAGCCCTGAGCCGCGCTCCTGCAATACTAACATTGTAATCTAGGCAATGCAGGCTCGCTTCCCGCGTCACCCCGCACGCCCCGCACTATTGCCCCGTCTAGACGGCTAGGTCGAACGACTGTATGATTTAATAGACTGTGGTACTAGTTTTTCATCACCACTGGCTTAAACGGTAAAGCGAAGCATCGTGAAGAAATCGACGTTCCTAGGATATTTCGAGGACAAACGACATCCGCCAACCGACATTTGGTCAGCGTAGTGAATTATCCCCTTGTTAGAAAATCCGAGTCCCGCAGTGGGAACATAAATTGGGCTTCGTATGCTACATACACAGGAAGCCCTTAACCCTGAACTCAGCCGAAAGAGACTTGTACTCAATTTGAACGACATTTATTTTAAGACCAACCCTGAAAGCGCGGTAATGAATTCAGGTTTAATTTAATTAAATCTGATTTCTTTACACAATTTAATTATTCATTACATTATCATGTATCAAAGAAGACAGACCAAGCCCATAATGAAAAAAAATTGGCTGTCATAGGGACTCCCGACAGAAGTGAAAACTTATAACTCAGAATTTGTTGAATTTGATAGCTCACATTGGAAACTACGCGGGTGAAACCGGTGGACGCTGCTAGTCTAGAATAAATCTTCAAAGCATTTTCGTCTAAATAAGTCTTCTAAGCATGACCATTTAGACTAGATAGATGGCCATGGTCCCGAGTTCTCTGGATGTTTTTTTTCATTTACGAGCGTGACGCTTGAGCTCAATTAACAGCCCACGAAAGATCTATGCGTGGTGCGCCAAAAGAAGTTTTCACTTCAAAACTGTCCTAATATTCAAAGAATCCTATAATTTCTAGAAACATACCTAGCCGTACAAACGATAGGTATTATTGTTATTGTACTCGTAAGACATTCCTCACACAACAATAACTAGCCTCAAACCTAACCTATGTCCAAACTAAGCAAAGCTTGTATTGTGGAACCCAGATAGTTGATATGATACTTATATAATCGTGAATGCATACTACTTGTGATTCATATAAACACTCAAGACACAGAACAAATATTTGTATTCATCACACAAATATTTGTCCAAGGTGGGAATCGAATCGCCTCCGGCTGTGCGGGCAGACTTACTACTAAGCTACATAACAACAATGTTTTCACTTTACTGCTTGGCGGTTCAATAATTGACATAAGTAACTGATACAGTGTAGTACAATGAGGACTCAGGAAATAGTCCTGCCACTAACAAAATACGCTAGATTACATTAGTAACTGTGTCAAATCAAATACAAATGTTTTTAAAACACGTTCTATTACGTCATTAGAGATAAATAGTATCTTGATGAGGCAAGTGGCCAAATACAATAATAGCATATAACATAACAATGTTTGAACAGACCTCGTGACGCGTCAGTGGCTGCAAACAATTGACGCCTTCTTGCAAATAAGGAGAAAGTACAAAGACAGTACAATGACAATATACATGTGGGACAACAACACGTAACAACGTAACATAGGTACATCCAGATCTCATCAAATAGTCTTGTAGTAAAGGCAAAATTACGGTGGTCTAGTCGGGAGAACGGCGGCTGCCGATCCGGAGACCCCGGGTTCAAACCCCACACGCACCACTGTCTTTTCGAAGTCATGTGCGTAATGCCGCTAACTTAAAACGGTGAAGGAAAACATCGTGAGGAAACCGACATGTACCTAGAATCTTTCGAAGTCATGTGTCATCCGCCAACCCGCACTGGGCCAGCGTGGTGGATTATGGCCTTAACTCTCTCCTTGCGAGAGAAGGCCCCGAGTCCCAGCAGTGGGAACGTTTAGTGGGCTGTTGATGTTGATGTTGAAAGGCAAAATATGGTGGCAATATTGGATATATAAAATGCATCGGGGGATCTACAGTCTAACTAGAATAGGCCTCTTCAATAATACGCCACTCAGCCCAATCCTCAGCTTTACGTTTTCATTCTCCATCAGCCGCCTTTCCCAAATCTTCTACGTTTTGTTTGGCTATTCGCGGCCTCGACTCCAGAACCCGTCTACCCCAACGGTTATCGGTTCTGTGACAGTTATGACCATTCCACTGCTACTTCAGCCTGATGACGCCCTGAGCTACGACGGTGACTGTTGTTCTCTGGCGGATTATGTCTTACGAATACAGACCCTCAGATAAACTCCAAACAGCTATACTTTTAGGACCGCTTTCACTGTTAGCGTCCACAATATTATTTTATATTAGCTCTCTGATTATTTTCCCTTAAAATTAGAGATGATAGGAATACCATAGTGTTAGCTATAAACGTTTTAGGCGGTCGAAGGGTTGATTATATTATGTACCTACATACATAAGTGCATAAGTATCGTTGGTTTGTCTATATCTATACCAAAAGTTCGGTAGTCAGTAGAGGCCACCTGAGGCTCACAGCTATAATAAGTCTCATAATGTGGTGGCAACAATAGATATACGTGTAAATCGAATGTCCGACCACCACGGCTTTGAAATCGGACATTACCGTCACTAGACCACCACATAATTAAAATCGCACGTACCTACTCATCACTAGACCACCACGGCTTTGAAATCAGATGTTCCCGGCACTATACCACCACGGCCCTGAAATCGGATGTTCCCGGCACTACGCACTAGGCCACCACGGCTTTGAAATCGGATGTTCCCGGCACTAGACCACCACGCCTTTGTAATCCACCGTTCCTACAACTAGTTCCTATAACTGAAGCATCACAGCTCCAATCAGTATTTTGATAGCATGCAATATTTAAACGTATTATAGCTTTATGCGACTTACCATATTCGCCAAAGTTGATGAGTGGAATATCGTATGTCCTGGCACAGTGTTGTGCTAATCTGATGCCGGCCCAAATGATGAGCAAACCCAGTGTTGAATCCAGCATGAAGTTCACTATGTACCTGAGATATGAAAATAAAAAAATGTGTACTTAACTGTATATCTTGACAAGAAAAGAATAGAAATAATGGCACTACCACAGAAACAAGTATCTACCTTTCTAATCCTACTAATATTATAAATTAGAAAGTTTGGTTTTTCGGATGTTTATTGCTCAATCACGTTGAACTGAAAGCATTGGGTTGCAATTGAGAAACGATGTGAAATTTGGAACCCAGTTAGAATAAGAAATAAGTTACTTTTATGATAGCTACTATTTTACCGCGGGAAAATGACGGGCATGGGAACTACGCTAATATTCGTTGCATAAAACCAATTTATAACGTACATTATTTATAACCTAACGTGTGATGAATTCAAATGTTTGCACTGTGTCTGGGTGTTTCTATGTATAATAAGTATGTATCATATAACTATATAAGTATTATATCAGCTATCTGGCCGCCATCACACAAGCTTTGCTTAGTTTGGGGTCAGATAGTGTTGTATGTGAATTGTCCACCAATATTTATTTATTTATTATGATTTTATACATCTAATCTTCACTTTTTTCTTCTTAATTCTTTACGGTTTATGTCTTTCTGTAATTTTGTGTTCTTTAATACATCAGAAAAGTCATACTATTCAATGCGGGCCGCGCCGCACTCGTATTTATGAGCGAAATACTTAGGTAATTTTACCTGTCCTAAGCGAGAATTTAAAAATTAAATCATGCTTCTTGATTGAAGGTAGTCCACTACCCCACTCATACTCCGCATACATAGAGCAGCATGTACCTACGTTTCGCGGTGTCCATGTGTTGCGTGATTAATTACAAAAGTTTTCGTTTTCGTTTCGGTAAACTAGTAGTAAATTTATATTCATTATTATTAATGGTATTATTTTCTTCATATATAATTGCCAAATATTATATCCTCGATTATTTATCAAAGTGTTGAATGTCTAGCCAGTCAACCTGTATTGGCGGGGGCACTACCGTGCCCCCAGATCCCTGTATAGAATCTTAGTATATATTCAATTCGCCTACAGCTCCTTAGAACATCTTTGTTCAGATCCTTTCTATAATATATTCTATCCCTGTACAGATTATTAGTATATAATCTATCCCTATACAGATCCTTAACATATCTTCCATCATTGTCTAGCTCTAGATTATTGTATAGACTAAGAGTCTATACTATGATCTAGAGCAAGGGTCGGCAAAGCGCGGCCCGCGGGCCGCAGGGGTCGGCAACGCGCGGCCCACGTGTCGCATGCGGCCTTCGACCTGCCTCTGTGCAGCCCATGAGGGTGTCAAATATTTTTTTTTTTTTAATAATTTATTCCCGTCGCACATACAGCGTAGCATATGTACCTATAGCCTATAGATTTTACAAATTCAAATATTAATTTATACAGCTACTTATACAACTAAATAAATGTATTATACATATAATTCGCTTTTTATATTACCGCGATTTTTCGTAGGGTAGAATTACAAAATTTCAAAAGTGCGGCTTTTATCTACATTTTTACCATGTGGCCCATGGCTCTCAAAACCTTTTCAACCCCTGATCTAGAAAATATCACGCAATTTATTTTCCTTGTACAAAAAAACAAATACTATTTTGGTCCATTTAATCCAGATTGCCGTCGGCGTCGCGACGTCGCACAAAAAAATTCATTACCTACTCAACAACGAAACCATATTTTATGTGTCTGTAAACGACAATGTACAAATTGATATATCTCCTATATCTCAGGCATCAAAATAAACGAATTATTGAGTATTTTTGTTTCATATGTTCAGACTTTGAAAACCATTTTGTGGGTCGAGAAACAAAAAAATAAATGAATACTCAAATAGAACACAAGGAATAAAACAATCTAACGTGTTTACGTAAGAAACCTACATCTTGAAAAATCTCACGTGAGTTTGGGGGAAGGGGGAGGGGGTTGATTAAAATCTCACGACATCTCACCAGAGGGGGGGAGGGAGGGACAGAAAATTTAAAAAAGACCTCACGTAATTTATGGACGCCCCCTTATAGTAAAGTAGAAATTGTCCACATACCATGTGCAAGGATTTCCTGTGAGATGTGGTGACAGCCAAAGATTGGCTGCATGGATAATCAGGGCTCCAAGACCCTGTTTCGATGTGTCATAAAACCATATTAGCCATGGGCGCCTTGCATAACGAGGCTCACAAAATCGTTTACCTGAAATAAAGTAATAATATTACCAAGGATTAATTTATTTAAAAGCACCTGTACTGATTTGAAAAGGAGTAGGTATTGTAATAATCTCTAATTTTTACTTTATTTGGTGAGTTCAATAAAATGTATCTATCTACACAGAGCTAACCCTGAAATTGCAAAATATAAATTTAATAATATTTATACACACATTAATTACATTCATTATTCTAATACCTAAAGGAAAACATTGTAATTTGCAATATAGTCTTTAGAAACAAAGTAAAAGGTAAAAGGAACCTAAAATATTGTAACAGCTTAGTTGGTCACGGAAAAAAATATGTTTTAGGGTTTTTAATAAGCCTTACATATACATCCATACACTCACATTCTTCACATGTGCATGCATGTGCACTCCATTTACAGATACAAGCTACCTTCTTACATAATATTCATTGTTTGGTATCCTTGATTGTTTTTATATTCATTTTCAAGTTAGTAAAATTTGTTGATAAATGCTAAACATTGTACATTTCTTTAATGTACTTGTAATCTGAACCTTTAGACTGTTCCATCACCTAGTTTGGGACACACTGTTAAAATCTGAAATTCTGTAGTTGTTTCCAAAGTTTATTATTGGTGGTAGAAATTTACAGACAACACCATCTAGTCCCAAACTACGCAAAGCTTGTACTATGGGAGCCAGATAGCTGATATTATCATCATCCATTCTGTCAGATGCATTCTTTTCAAGATTTGCTTAGATTGTGGTGTAGTGTGAAAAATGTTGGTTGGTTGTTTAATATTTATTTATAACAGGCTGCGTTTTACAGGCATAGTTCTTGTTCACTTTATTTTCCTGCGATAAAAAAGAATATTGTGCTATTCCAATATGCGATAGTCTGTGCTTTAAATTTCAAACTGAGCTGTTCCGACATGATTTGGCAAAAAAATCCCAAACTTTTGAACGAATAATGTTAGAAGGATAATTTTTCCAATTTCAGGATTGGCGCCATAGTAAAAGTAGTTCAATGTAATAAGTACATCAATTTTCGCTCAGTACAGTCTTCTGAGTAACCCTGTGCAGCTAGTCCATAATATAAGTTATGAAGGTAACATCAACAACCGGGTTTTAATCGGTTTAATATCGATTTGTGCCGTAGTGAAAACAAACAGAAGTAACCATTCATAAATTAGTTTCGTCGCAATTCCAAGCAAATTATGGAAATACCACTTCCCAGTCATCAAATACCTTGAACTATCTTTTCTAGGTACTCACCTATAAGGCATGCAAAGGCCAATACAGCCAGCAAAAACTGCATAAACCAGCCATAGTTATCTGTGAGTGCATCCTTAGAACAGTGCAGCTCAGACAAATAAATATAATCAGAACTGTTATTCATTTTTTCATTTCTTCCACCCGTATTACTAGTTTATGGAATCTTCAATGTTTAATCTTCTTAATGTTTTCATATTGACTATCTTTAATACATTTGCGTAGGTACACGTATTTCAGTTTATTTATCTTATATTTATAACTTTAATATATTTAAAATATGTACACGAAAACATTTAATTTCTCGAAATTATAAAAATACATCACTTCACAGCAACGCAAGCAGCTGACATCCACAGAGTAAGTAATCACTACGTTATAAGAGACGGGACTCCCTACTAAAAAAATGAACCAATCCAAATGTATGAAACACATGGAATGCATCAAATACCAACCTAACTAAAACTTCTATTTATTTTTTGAATTTAATCTTGGCCATGCATATTAGTTCTTTAGCCAAACTAAAACTTCAACAAACCAGTGACGCCAACATAACAAAAAAAAAAAATAGGGATGGCTAGTGAAATCGATTATCGGATAACCCGAATCGATTACATTACTATTAAATAAATAAATAACAACATCGTTTTTTAATTTTTATTTCATTTATATTACGATATAGTAACTAATAAAAAATATTTGATGCTAAATTAACTACTGCTGCCGGTGAAGGATCTGGGTAGCGATTCTAAATGCAATCCGAATGGTTCGGAATCGGAATGACAATCCCTGTCTCTGTCAATCTAAACAGATAAGACAAAGACCGAGAGATGAGATTCCGTGTCGGTTGCAACCAAATGGATTTAGAATCGTTACCCTGGCCTCCGGATGTGTTATTGTGGAGGTTCTGCAACATATTATGTAAAATGGATTATGTCTTATTCACTATATTTTAACGAGTCAAAACACGATGTCTTTTTAGTAGACAGATTAACGCTTATCTACGACTAGCGGCGCCCATCGGTGTAACCTGCGTAGTTCTTGTTATTTGCCCGGGATAAAAAGCATCGCTAATTACTGCTGCATTTTCCGCCGCCGCAGAAGGATCTGGACTCCAGGTGTGTTGAATTTTGAGGTTCTGCAACAAATGTAAGATGGGTTATGACTTATTAACTAATATTTTAACTAGTCAAAACACGATATCTTTTTGTAGACAGATTAACGCTTATCTACTGCCGCTTAGTTCCGTTCCCGTTATTTTCACGGGATAAAAAGCCTAAGTATGTGTTCTTCCAGACTATGATCTGTGTTCCAAATTTCAGCCGGATCCGTTCATGCGTTACGACGTGTTTGAGCAACAAACATCCATACATTGACATTTATAATATAAGTAGAATATTCCGACGTTTCAGGACTTTGTTGCACAAGTATCCAGGAGAAGGTCAATAGGGCCAAATAACACATTAGGGTTATGTCTTGGGTAAATAATTTGCAAATCTTATGAGTATGTAAAAGTATAAAAAAAATTGGAACAAGAAGAGGAAACTTGAGAACATAATGCACAAGAAGAAAACAGAAGGTAAAGAAGAGGGCCCGCCGCATGAGTGATACTGGAAGGCAGAATACCCTACGTGTGAGCGTAGTACGAACAATAAGTAGGAAGTGAGTATCCGGCAAGGGAGTGCAGCTCGAGAAAGGACCTGGAAAGAGAACAAGTATTCCCCAATGGAAATTAAAACTTCTATTGTGTATTTAATCTAAACCCATACATACTTCTAGCTCGTAACAAAATAAATAAATATATTTGTGTTAAAATAATAGTCTTATGATTCTTTATATGACATCCAAATGTAGCCGGAATGGGTCGCTAAACTAAAATAAATTGGTTTCTTTCTCCAACTCAATCAATGACATTCACTTCACTTACCATTGAGTAGTTTGAACAGTAGATATTTGTAGTCTTGAGGAGGATTGTAGCACACCTCATATTTAAAGACACTACTCTCCTCAAACATCAGGTAGATGACATCGGCGGTCACTGGTACAGGAGTGCCACTTTCACCCTTCTTCACTACAGGTCAAATACTTCTCTCTGGAATTATAACACATTGCTTTTGCTTACTTTAAGTTACTTGAAAAGAGTAAAACTATTAGTCTTAAAGGGATATTATACTTGGCTAAATTTAGTGAATGAATTCAGAAGCAAGGTCAATTGACTAAATTCAGAGGCAAGTTAGAAGCAAGCATAATTGACTGATTTCAGAAGCAAGTTAGCAGCAAGCAAGCAGCCTCACTTCTGAATGTAGTAAGCTAGCTTACTAACCGCTATTAATACACCTCACTGATTTTGGTAGCAACTAACCACAGTCAACAAAATATATCTATAATGATACAAATATTTTTTTTAATAAAGGGTGACGAGACGAGCAGGACATGTGCCTGATGGTAAGCAACATGCCTGCCACATAACAGCACAGTGACACGCAGCTATTGGAACATGAAGAGTCCAAATCATTACCTAGCACTGCACTGCGCTCGTCACCCAGAGATCTCAATACTCAATAATTTATTGCTTATTATGGTACAATTGTTGGTCTTATCTAAACGTACATCGTACATGTTACAGTTACTTCATAATTACCTACCCTGATTGGGTGTGGCAATATAATTAGTGTCGTGCGGAGCGGATCGACTTATTCTATACTTATTCTATAATAATTGCTTTATCGGCAAGATATTTGTCTATTGTGTAGTAACCTTTCTCAAGTAATATATTTTTAAGACTTTGACAAACTTTTTGTTAGAATTTATTTGTTTTAGTTTGTACGTACATGGAGACTACGGTTAGAATTTTAAATTTTCCCTTTGCCCTTCAAACCGGAACACAGTAATGTTTGCACATTCCTGCTTGGCGGTAGAATAACTGGCAAAGGTATGGTACTTCCCCAGGCGGACTTTGCTAAGAGTCCTACCACTACACAAAAGTACTGATATTACCTGTACTATGCTTTTTGAAGCTTTGAAGTATGTTGAATACTTCAGGTATGCTGTATGTACTCTATGAATGTGTCAGTGTAGTTATTAATTTCAGTAGTAAAAATATTTTTAGTTACTTACAAAGTATTTGTTCTTGCCCACAAGTTGAAGCAAGCACAGTGGACACCACAGTGTCAGATATCGTGCTCTCTGCCATCTTATATGATACCTCTGAAACGGCATCGCCAGCACCCACCACAGAGGAAGCTTTCGAAGATGCCTGGGATGCTTGTCTGTAATATAAAATTAGCATGTTATTGTCTGCGATACAGGAATGTTGGTTTATTATTTTATCTCTTAGCCCAATAATTTCTCTGGAAACATTTCCCTTCAAACTGGAACACAGTAAATTAAGCACACTACTGCTTCGTGGCAGATTAAAGAAAAACAAAAACATGATTTGTATTAAGTACTCATTCTTATCCACCAAGCCTGCATTAACTGTCACCAAGGCTTGAGGACCAATTAATACTAATAAAGTCATCTCACTGTTTTCTTAACTTTCATTATTTGTATTCCATGGAAATATTTGACATAATAGCAAACACACTACAATTATTCCACTCTAAAAATTTGATACTTTAGTTTACACAATTTAAAAACTTAGTACTTACAACACTAGGGGCTGTCCCCTGGCTGGCGGGGCCCAGGGTGGCGTCAGGAGAATTATCTGTTGAAGGTGGTTGTGAATTCATCATCTGAGATTTCTTCAAGACCTCCAAGGCTTCGAAGAAGGGCCATGACGAGGGCAGGGGCCCTCGTTCTTTGCTCGGTTCCATTATCACTACATCTGTCGAAAATCTACCCAAAAAAAAACCCTAACCCAAACCTTACCACCCACCTGGACAATATTTACACACTATTAGTCGTATGTCCGTTTCTCCGTTTAACAAAAACAAACTTTCTTTTCTCAATAATCGGACAAAATGGCGGGCACAGAGTAAGTTATCACATAATGGCGGGAACAGAATCCACAGAGTAAGTAATCAGGTAATCACTACGTCTCTAAACTGACATTGTGACATTGACGGATTACAAACTTGCAAATATGGCGGCTGTTATGGCGGCCGTAGCCGCCATTTTGTCACTATTATACGGCTAAAACAAGAAAGTCAATGATGTTATAGGAACCATTTGAATATGGAATACTTTTCTACTTTGACGGGTTCGGTCACCATAAAATAGAAAAACCGTTTCATACATTAATAAAATTTTTAGTACTACGGTTTCGCCAGACTGCTGACATCAATCAAACATCAAACCAAATAACTAGATGACAATGACAATTACAGACAGTTGGTTGACAAATTATCAAACACATTACTGACACTGACAAAGCTGTCGAAAAAGATTTAGAAAACCCTACACGCTATATACAAAAATCTCACAAAAATACACTGATCTGTGATATACACGAAGTAGCTTGCTGCCTGCGATTCGCTGCACATCGTCATTTTTATTTAACACCTAATGAGGCGTTTTCCGACGAGACAAATAAATACGGTTCCATAAAACGATGATAGGAAGCGCATGTAGGTCTTTCACTTAGTTGTCAAAAGCGTTAGGCATAATGGGACTCTATGAGGCGATTTCCGACGAGACAAAAAATATGGTTCAATAAAACGCCAAAAGGTTATAGGTCTTTCACTTAGTTGTCAAATGCGTTAAGCAAAATGAGACTCAATTCATTCGATTTGCGAAAGCACGACTTATTGTAACAGATAATAAACTTCTTTATCCATGTACGCACTACGCACTACGCATATTATTCGCAGGAAAACTATACCAAACCATAAAAATTTCAAAACGTTTTTTTGAAGTGAAAACTTCTTTAGACGCGCCTAGGCTCGGGTATGATAAGAAAGCTTCGGGTCAACTCGGGACCATGACTATTGGCCATCTAGAAATACGTCGGCCAATGGGAAATACTGAAAGGGCGTGGACAAGCCATCATGGCATGGCCATCTAGAAACGCATCAGCCAATGGGAAATACTGACGCATTTATAGATGGCCATGCCAAGATAGCGAGGCCACGCCCTCCGTTTACACCCGTGTAAACGTTTCCAAGGTAAGCTATAAAATTCTGAGTTACAAGTTTTCACTTCTATCGGCAGTTCCTATGAATGCCAATTTTTTTTATCTCGGATGTAGGACTGGTATCCATGGTCAAGAATAATTTTAAAAAAATTGGCAGTCGTAGGAACTGCCGATAAAAGTGAAAACTTATAAATCAGAATTTGATAGCTTACTTTGGAAACTACACGGGTGTAACCGGAGGGTGTGGCCTGGTCATCATGGCATGACCATCTCGAAATGCACCAGCATTTCCCATTGACTGACGCATTTGTAGATGGCCATGCCATGATGGGCAAGCCACGCCCTTTTAACATTTCCCATTGGATGACGCATATAGATAGCCAATGGCTAGGGTCCCGAGTTTAACCGAAAATTTCTTATCATATCCGAGCGTGACGCTAGAATTCATTTCACAGCCCACGAAAAATCTGTCTAGGCGTGCCAAAAGAAGTTTCCACTTCAAAAATTGCCAGTCATAGGAACTGCCGATAGAAGTGAAAACTTTTAACTCAGAATTTGATAGCTTACTTTGGAAACTACACGGGTGTAACCGGAGGGCGTGGCCTGGGGATCATGGCATGGCCATCTAGAAATCCGTCAGCATTTCCTATTGGCTGATGCATTTCTAGCTGGCCATGGCATGATGCCGAGGCCACGCCCTTTCAGCATTTGCCATTGGCTGACGCATTTCTAAATGGCCAATAGCCATGGTCCCGAGTTTACCCGAAGATTTCTTATCATACCCGAGCGTGATGCTAGAATCCAATTCACAGCCCACGAAATATCTGTCTAGGCGCGCCTAAAGAAGTTTTCACTCCAAAAACATTTTACCTTTCATCAGGCTTATGCCGCCTATACATACTGGCCGAGTGGAGGCCAACGCCAGTGTGTGGAGGGTCGTTTTGCCATGACTTGTGATCACTTGCCGTCGCTTGCCTAGCTGGCCGAGTGACGACAAGTGGCCAGTGTGTATAGGACTCTTTTGCCTCGACTCGTCTCACTCGTGACCTGTGTCGGTTTTTGCGCACAAAACAAAGGCGCTCGTAGGTCGTATTGGGCTGCACTCGGCCAGTGTGTGGATGCTACCACTCGCCTTGTGCCGTTTCGACGCTCGCGTTGGCCTCCACTTGGCCAGTGTGTATAGGCGGCTTTATATACGAATTTTGTAATGAATACAAGTCCTTCAGCCGAGATAAAAAAAACATTGTCATATCAGTGTTGCAGTTAGTTGTTGGTTAGTTGCAGCGGTTGTAGCAGTTATTTATATCTTCGATTTTTCCCTGTAAATGGACTGTGAGTAGTCCCTGTGATTGCAAATATTTTTAAAATTTAAAACTTCTTTTGGCGTACACCAAGATTTTTCACGCAAACACAGATTTTTCGTGGACTGTGAATTGACCTCAAGCGTTACGACCGTATATGAAAGAAATCTTCGGGTGAACTCAGGATCTTGGGCCCAAGATGCTAACGCATTTCTACATGTATATATTAGCCATTATGTATAGTTAGCCATTAGGTACCGAGATACTATGTACTGGTTCGGACCTGATGGGTTCAATTATTAAGACAAATAAACAATTTGTATAATTTGTATTTGTATATACATGTATAATATACAAACTATATTTATACGTCTATAAATAAACAAACTTAATCCTCTAATTAAAACTAGACTTGGTCAGGCAGGCAGAAAAACTTATCTGTCTACCCCTACATCCAGAACAAAATATAAATACCAGCAGCACCCCGCGGTTTTACCCGCGTAGTTCCGGTTTGCGTTATTTTACCGAGATAACCTTGTCCTTGTTTCTATCGGAATGCTCATAGCTCGACTAAGTGACATCGTTTCATGGTTGATGTTTCAAAGACACGAACGAAGAGATTTGACTCTACTTTTGTGATAAAAACATCTAGGCTGTTGAATACGTTGCCTGAGTGGGTTTTCCCCGATGGTAACAATCTTTGTGTATTGAAATTGAGAGTGAATCGGGTTTATCTAGGTAAACAGGTAAACACGCTCCATCGTAGACCGCATCGTCGCTTAACATCAGGCGAGATGGCGGTCAAGTATAATAGTCAACCTATAATAATTAAAAAAACATAGCCCATGTGTTCTTCCAGACTATAATTTAACTGTGCTTTAATCTTAATCCCGATCTGTTCATACTTGATTGAGCAACAATCATCCAAATATCCAAACATTGACATTTACAATATTAATAGGATACAAATGACAATGCTATAAATATTTATTTTAGACTAGCAGCGATCTCTGGTTTTTCAGCTTTGTTTAGCTTAGCTTCCAAAGTGTGCTATCAAATTCTGAGTTGTAAGTTTTCACTTCTATTCTCCGTCCGGCCGTCCGTCCCTCCGTCCAGCCGTCCGTCCGTCCGTCCGTCTGTCACCAGGCTGGATCTCAAGAACGGTGATATCTAGACAGTTGAAATTTTCACAGATGATGTATTTCTATTGCCGCTATAACAACAAATACTAAAAATAAAATAAAATGAATATTTAAGGGGCAGCCCCCCATACAACAAACTTGATTTTTTATAGTTTCTTGCTTGATTAGTTCGTCCCAAGCAAACTAGATGGCGCCACTAGAAGCCTAAATCGCGCTATTGAATTCGTTGGTGGAACCGTCGTTAAATCAAAATTTTAGTCAAGCTTTTTGGATAAAAGCCTGTCCGCGGAAACTCGAATAGTCTATGTATACGGAATTCGGATTAAAACCAAATAAGTTTTGGCCGTTTATTTGCTAATGGTACGGAATCCTTCGTCCCACTCGCACTTGGCCGGATTTTTGTTATTTACTAAAATCATGAATCGATTTTTATAATACACTATCTTTTCGTAGATTTTATTGTGTTTTTAATGGCAATATTATTTAAGAAATTGTTTTTCTACATTTCTACCAAACATTTTCTTCATCGGTCATTGCCGCCATTTTTGTGATTGAAATTATATTGAAAAATCTTCATTATTTGCAGAGATAAGTTTGTTTTCTTGAAGGATTTCATTACTCTGTGATAAAAATAAAATAATTGGAGACAATTAAAATAGGTAAGTGGCTTTCTCATTGTATATACCTAATGAGTGAAATACGCATTTGCGGGTGTGCCGTGTCGTTCACATCATGTTATCGATTTTATAACACAATCAGTTTGTAATTTAACTATGAAATCAATTAATTTCTGTACAGTATGAGTAATTCTATCAAGTAGTTTGTATTTCCTTAGCCATACCTTACCGTCCGTATTCACGTATTTCGCTAAAATTGACAGAAATTAATTGTCATTCAATCGCAACTATTACCTATGTATGTAGATAAATATTTGTAATAATATCTAGGTACATTATAATGTCTAGAGTTACGATAATGCATTTAATTGCATAGTTAAACTTGGCACTTAGAAATAAAAAATGCGGGGCAACTATTGGTATGATAGACTCTAACCTCAACCTAGCACATCTGAGTAGGTACCTACTGCAAAGAGCATTCAGTATACTTTGGGCTCAAATGACTTGGCTAAACTTATGTATTGTGAAAATAAGCTTGTACAATCTACAATTGGCACACAACTAAAATAATAAGTTGTTCTGATTGTTCAAAATGTTGAACAATAGAAGTGGCATTGCATATTTTATGATTGTATAAAAATTTTGATAGGGCTTAAGGTAGATCCATTATTTCTCACCTTGTCACCTTAAAATTGACTTAACTGACTACTTACTCCATATTATGTAGTTTGGAATTTGGGGGTAATATGTAATCAATTCTTCTACCCCTCGTCACATTGACTAATTATTGAATAATTTGATCGCATTGGTAGGTAACCCATATGATTTTAGTTATTTCACATTTGGCATGTTTGAGCACAACAAGCATAACCTGGCTTAGGTAAAGCTCTTATGTGTGGATATTGTATCCTGTAAAAAATTTGAAATTATGCTTTTTGCTCTCTCTCTCTCTTTACTCTCTTTACTCTGTGTAACAGTTACAAGTAACGAGTAACTTGTTACAAAGTGTACCAGTTACGAAATCTATGATTAAGGAAGATAGTACTAATACTTAGCATCACTTGGTGATATATCTTTTTTAACCGTATCCAAGAAGAAAAGAGTTTTTGGACATATAAGCCCATGTATTATGTTTTGCTGATAAATTTAATAAGTTGAACTGTTTTGGTGGGTGAAACATTGCCAGATTTATCTGTATGCAATAGGGATGATGATTAGGTAAAAAATATACCATTCTAATTAGTCCGTCAGATAGATAATGAAAAAATATGGGACACATATGTTTTATTTTATCAAATAATTGAAAACCAACAAAGATATAGACTATAGACCTCCAAACTTCCAAAGTGGGGGGGTTGTGAGTTGTGATGTCAAGTCTACATAAAAATCACGTGACGTGAAGTCAGTCGAATCTTCTGAACACTATATCTTCATCATTGTTTGTCCTTAACCATGTCATTTAAAATAACCTTTTTATTTATTTTCCTATTTCATCATTTCAGTGATTGTTCCATTATAGTATCTCAATATTTTATTGTGAGTTTTACCTTCTCAGCTGAGTTAGAGGCGTTTTCCACCTCAATCTATTTGCTGAGTAATTCCTAGAGTAGATTTGCTTGCAAATTGTGTGTGTGTGAAAACCATAGTCTCTAAAGAAGCTGCGATTACACAAATATCCATTATCTATTAATTGACAATCCTAAACTTTCGCCTAAAATCTGGAAAATCCTGAACCTCAGATGCCAACGCTAATATATCATAAGCTTTAATTTGATATTGTTTGGGTGTTTGTGTAAGTTTACCTGGGTAATAAAATTCATTGGCCAGTAAAGGTGACAAGTGCCATGGGTCCCTTTGAAATAAAATCACTGGGTAAATCTTGTGTGACCTGATAATAATATCTCAAATTAATTCATTTCATTTTCTGAAGTAAATTAATTTTAATTACTTAAAACCCTAGATGAAATTTGCCCCTAACTAGTTAGGTGTTTTTGTAAGGTTGGATTGAAAATTCACAAGGTCGACTTGTGGGGATTACTCACGCCTCTGAAATAGAGCGCCGCCTTATTAGGTTTGCATCCTCCCTATGTGTTGTCAACAGAGTCATGTCACTAGAATTGTTAATGATCTTAGTCACAGTTCCACCACATTGCCCAAGACTGAAACTATCTCACTATAATATTGCTGATTTCTACAGATGACCTGTTTTGATGTCCTTAAAGAATATAATATCCTTCCTCATATATGTATATGGTTGAAGAATGTCTCTAAATATCTCAAAGCAACTCTTCGACAGAAACTCTAGTGTTGCAGCGGTCCATAAGCAGCTGTCTTGTTTTATTCTTTGTACTAAAAAAAGTATGTAAGCTGTGCTGGCTTTTGAACCATAGGATGTCTGATTCCCAATCATAATCGAATCGATGGAGTTTCGAATTTCGCCTTCAGTACTGAGTATTTTTCGAAATGCAGATGTACGAGTAGGCCATCACCACTTTTAAAGGTGAACGAAAAAATCGTGAGAAACCGCAGTTTTCTAAGAAAGCCATTCTTCGAGGACATGTTTGTATCATCCGTATTTCGCCAGCGTTGTGAATTATGGTCTTGATACTCTCCGTGTGAGAGAAGACCCCGAGTGGCTAGCAGTAGGAACGTAATGTGGGCTGCTTATAATACTAAAAAATACTTTAATCCGTAGACGATCAAAATACAGACAATTCGTTTTAATTTCTGACTTTTGCTTACTGCTATGATTATTTGTTGCAATAAGGTTCACGATTGATGTAAATACAAAGTTGCATTTCGGCTCTTGTTCGTTTTGTAAATATACGTGTTCCTAATGGACCGCGAGGTTTTAGGGCATGAAATAAAAATACCAGAGTAGGTTTAATATAGTTTTACTACAATAACCCATCCATCGTTGCCATCCATCCGTGGGGTCATTAAATTGAACCCGTTATTTATTAGTTTGCGTGCTCGCCGGACTTACGGCCGCTTTTACGGTGTCCGCTATTGAATATGAGCGGACATGCAATTTGTTGTAAGCATGGAAGAAGCGGGGAGTGTCGCCTCATCCCACCATCCCACCCTGTGGTCGCTGGGTGGCGGGCGACAGCGGTGGCACCAGGCCGCCAATACCAGGTATCGAAACTAGAACGTGATAATTATTGAGTGTGGTGGGAGCGCGCAGCCGTGGCCGCCCGCCGCGGCGCCGCCGCCGGTGGTGTCCGTTCCCGCGTCAACAAACCGTCGCGGGGCAACTGCTCATGACATATGCATGAGAGTAGCGGACGACGCCGCCGCCTATACCACCGCTTAAATATACAAGGACGGCCGGGGAAATTACCAGAGAGGCAAACACATACAAGATGTCTCCGGCCCAGTGCGCCGTAGCGTGCGGCACGCCCTCCAATTACACTCACGAAACGTCCGTCCGATACATTTTCTTTCTATTCTCGACTATTTTTACCTTCCAACCGATGGGCTCGTCTTCATAAGTCATGAAGACAACCCCATTCTACCAAAATGCGTCATTGTAAATTCCTTTTGCTTTGTGGACGTGCACGCAACACTAGTGAAATGCCCCTCTATAATCTAAGCTTCCCTTTGAGGCAGTACACCAGTCGATAGGTGAATAATAGACCAAACAATTGGCATGTCATGTTACCGAACTACTTGAATATTGATCTAGACTTCAAAGTTGTCTACCGTAATAACAGTACCGGCTTCAACAGTAGGTACTTAAGTTTTCCAACTGGAACAAAGCTATTAGGCATAATTTTCTGATTCTCTTTCCACTTACGTGGGGTTGGAGTTTATTTAAAAACTTCTAAAAAATTAACGTCGAGTCTAGAAAGGAAATTATGGTATAGGAATCGGATTGGTAATTTCGAAAGCAAGCGCATCTCAAATTCATTAAAGTACGTCCTAATTTCCCGAAACAAAGGCGTAGCAGAGTATGTACCTAGTTCAGTAAGTAGTCGGCTCCGCGCTCGTTGGAGCCGCGCCGCAAAGAAGTTATGATCGATAGAAGCATCAAATATTCAGGCTCACCGCCGACCCACGAGCAAACGGAATGGATAACCGTTGTCTGAAAGGCCACAAGGGGCGAACGTGGCCCTACAATTTCCCCTCTTTCCTAATTACCTAAACGCCCTCCTCAAATAAAAAGCAATTTCTCTAACAACACGATGTGGCTTAGCTACTCGAGTTACACAACTAGTGAATAAACAAAAGACAGACTTCTTGATTTATTGTTGTTTGATGAGGCACTAACAGAATATGTATTTGGCTCTTTTTACCCGTCTGTGTAAGGGGGCAATGGCTTTCGATATATAGATAGGTATGTATTTTAATTTAAAAGGCGTAGTAACCTAAACAGCTGAATCGATCTTCAAGTTTTATAGGCTTTTTAAATAATGCATAAGTACAACCGTAATTGTATTCCGTGATTATTTATCGATATATGTTCTCTTTACCTTGATAATTAAAATACACGCTAACCCGCAAAACGTTGTTCTCCCATATATACCTACATTGCTAGCGATCTACCCCGGCTTCGCTCGTAGTACACATCACTGAGAGATCACGTACATATCCAAAGGTGAGAGAATTTTTAAATCGCCCCAGTATTTCCTGAGATTAGCGCGTTAATAAAACAAATAAACTCTTCAGCTTTATAATAAAACTAGCAGCGCCCCGCGTAGTTCCCAATCCCGTTATTTTCCAGGGATAAAAAGTAGCCTATTAGGCATTACAGACGAACCATTTTATCAGAGGAAGTTACGTAGAAATGACGTAAAAGTGGGTTGAACCCTCAACGTTTCATAAATTGCCTCAATTCCCTGTCTCCAAAAAATCGGGCCGAATAATTGCCAACCGTATGATTTAAATCGTATATCTACGACTTTTTGGCTATGGTACAATATACGTTTGAGTAATCGATATCGTACACAAAATATTCTCTTAATTACCCGACTGAAAGAAGGGTTATGGTTTTTGCGCGTATCTTATATGTTTGTAAATTTCTTTATCCCCACGTATCTTCCAAACGGCTGGATGACAATTAAGGTATCGTTAGATTTGTCTCAATCACGCAAGTGTCCTTAGATATACTATGTGCCAAATAACACGAGAATAAGGTTCATTCCCTGACCTTCACCACGAAATCACAAAATTAATTAATTGTGATGCCGCCTCACACCACTAAATTCTAGCGATACCATTAGGCATAGTTTGTATGGTAAACGATAGAATTAGCGATACAAGTAATATTTTGCGATATTCTAGAGTAGGTCAGGGAATGAACCTTATTTTCATGTTACTTGGCACATTTATTGTATTATTTAATGTTTTTTAAGCTGTTTTTTTTCAGTCGGGTTTTCTAAATTATAGTTATTTATTTATCTTGAAATGAATAACCACTTTTTTGTCGTTGTATAATAATTAATAACATGAAGAAGACCTGATTGAGCATAATTTTATTGTAAACTAGCTGTTACCCGCAACTTCGTCCGCGCAAAATAAATACTAAAGTAACTGTATACCCAGACACATTTACGGTTACTAAAAACAGCTTAAAACAAAACATTTTTTTATAATTTCATCAAATTCGGTTTAGCTGTTTAGGTTTGAAAGCGTAAGAGACATTCATCCCCCATTTCAAGTCCAATTTCATCCCCATACAGTTCGAAATTACAAAATTGCTAGAACATCTATTTGCTTCGTATCAAGTGCCTATGTATACAGAGTTTCATGGGTTTATCTTCAACAATTGAACACTTCCATATTGACATTCATCCCCCGTTTCAACCCCAATTTCACCCCCGTACAGTTCGAAAGTACAAATTGCTAGAACAAACATTTATTTGCTTCGTGTCAAGTGCCTATATACAAAGTTTCATGGTTTTATTGTTAACGATTGGAAGCTTTCATATTGACATTCATCCCCCATTTCAACCCCAATTTCACCCCCGTACAGTTCGAAATTACAAGATTGCAACAGCAAACATTCGTTTGCTTCGTATCAAGTGTCTATAAACAGAGTTTCATGGTTTTATCTTCAACGGTTGGGAAGTTTCATGTTGACATTCATCCCCAATTTCACCCCCGTACAGTTCGAAATTACAAAATTGATAGAACAAACATTTAATTGCTTCGTGACAAGTGTCTAGATACAAAATTTGATAACTTTGAAAATTACGAATTTTCATACAACCATTCATCCCTTGTTTCACCCTCTTAGGGGTTGAATTTCGCAAAATCCCGTCTTAGCGAACGCCTACGTGTTAAAAGGGACCTCCATGCAAAATTTCAGATTCCTAGCATTTGTAGTTTCTGAGATTCCTTGATGAGTGACCTTTCGCTTTTATATATATATAGATAGATACATGTTGGTGTTTCGTTTAGAAGATTCGATCCCGGTCGATTTTTTTGATCCCGGGATTTCGGGATCATCCACAGTTAATTCCGGGATCCCGGGATAGTCCCGGGATTGAATTAGTTATTGAAAGTGATAACTATAACTTATTTTCCAAGAAAAATAAAACAAAACCCGCTTCAATTTAAAATTTAATTCAGACACTCGACCTAATTTGACAAGAAGCCATCACACTAAGTCCTCTAGATAAATGAAAGTAAATTTTACTTTTTGGTTCAAATTTCAAAAACCGTCGCACCGATTTCGGTAAAATTTATATGGGACTACCTCTAAACTATGTTTTCCCAAACAAAAAAGGACCGTCAAAATTGATTCACAATTCTCGGAGCTATCTCGTACCATATACTTATTAAACAAAAAAACATACAAACGAACTGAGAACTTCCTCATTTTTTGAAGTCGATTAAAAATATAGTAGAACATATCGAATTATTTTTTAGTTTTGTGATGACATAATATGTAGAATATTTAAGTTTAAAATCTTCATAAATGCGGCGGTTGTTGCATAAAATTAAAGAAGAAGAGATCAATACTTAAGGTAGCGGTTTGTGCTGAGACCGCAACACGAGACCGTGACAAGAGACCGCTACAGGCACTTGACAATATAGCCCTTGTATGGGCGCCAGTTCGCGCCGAGGCCACGACAGGACACCGAGTCATTTGTCGCGGTCTCCTGTCGCGGTCTCGTGTTGCGGTCTCACCGGTAGCGTGAACCTGGAAACCTGGACCTTCAAGCTAGTTCTTCTACCTGCATGTAGATAAAACTAGTGTAACTTGAAAAACTAGCCTCGTGTAGCTCGGGCAATACACATAATCCGTTACCGGTCGTTGGCAAAAATAAATCAAATGAGCTGTGTAAACCAGATTGCTGTCAAAACGTCAAATCAAGGTAATTGCAGTTCGTTACACACGTGACTTTATGACGATTTCACGATTCGTTACAATCCCGATAATTTCGGGACTGAAATTTGACCGGGATCCCGAGATCCGGATAACTATGTTCCGGTTGGTAGGGCAATGTTTCTAGTAAAATTACCGGGCATAGAGATAAAACATCTCATATCTCTGGGTGACGAGCGCAGTGCAGTGCTAGGTAATAATTTGGACTCTTCATGTACCAATAGCTCCTTATCAATTCTAACAAAGGCAAGAATTATCCGCCGTTCGGGTTGCGCCTAGAACCACTACCCAGTACTACTTTTATCTGCAATATAAATTCGAGATCCATCACCATCAATGACTATCGATCATTCCTGATCCAGATGATACTGAGTTCATCTTTATATTTCTTTCATTTTATTCATTATATTTCAGCTATCTGGCCGCCATCATACAAGCTTTGCTTAGTTTGGGGTCAGATGATGTTGTGTGTGAATTGTCCACCAATATTTATTTATTTTATTTACATGAAAATTCTGTGTGCGGCGTGAGTCGTCTGTAAGTTAATTAATTATGTTTTCAACCTTTTCTCAGAAGTAAGTGCCATGGCAACACCTATGTTTTTTGTTCTTAGTCGGCTCATGGACAAGCATCCAAGCCATGTATATAATAAATTAAAAAAAAAAAAAAATTGTTCTTAGTAAAGATGTAACTAGGGTATGTAATATCGGAAGATTATCAATTCCGGAACTGAGTCACGATTCTAAATTCCTAATGTTGCAATTCCGGAACAGCTCCTAAACTGGAAAAATATTTGGATTGTACAGAAAAGTAAAATTGATTATTATCTATACTATCTATACTAATATTATAAAGAGGAAATATTTGTTTGTTTGTTTGTAATGAATAGGCTCCGAAACTACTGGACCGATTTCAAAAATTCTTTCACCTTTGGAAAGCTACATTATTCCCGAGTAACATAGGCTACGGCAGATGGCGCTGCAGTTGATATCTAGGTTATTATTCGAGCGAAGCCGGAGCGGGCCGCTAGTCTATTTATAAACATATACTTTTTATTTTTAAAATTAATAAAAGATTCTAAAGTACTACAACAGTGGGCGACAAATCATTACCTAGCACTGCACTGCGCTCATCACTTTCAAGCCAAATGAATTACTCCACTGAATGATTTATTTATTGAATCTTTAATAACTTATCGTGTGTGTATCTACTATCTATACAGTCATCAAGGCTACGTTTGAAAAGATGTTAGTGGTCAAAATACCGACAATGGAGTAACGATATTAAAGTGTTTCAATTTCGAAATTGAAATATCGAAAAAGTTTCTCCAAGTTTTCGGAATTCCGGAATACACACCCTAGTTTTGAAAGTTTTCTATCAAAATTGGAACTTACCAGGACTTAAATAAATGTATTTATCAGGTCCATGTCTTCTATCTCTTTCAATAATCTGTTAGGTTGGTACTCGTGTTGTTTTCACGAAGATAACAGTTTCCACGAAGTCGTTGCCATACGCTTGGTGTTGAACAGACATGTTAACTGGTCTTATTGGTTCGTACTGAGTACCGACTTCTACGTAGTAATTATATTCTGTTTGCTCTGATCAACGACCGGTCCGTTGTACGGTCGGAATCGTACTGATTGGTATGTACATGTGTAGAGTAATAGCCGATTTCCAATCCCTACCACTTCTATGTAACTTCCTCTGATAAAAGGGTACGTGTGTGGTTGTTTTATGTTTGATTCCAGACCATTCGATCTATGTACTAAATTTCAGCCTAATCCCTTCAGTAGTTTTTACGTGAAAGAGTAACAAACATCCATCCATCCATACTAACAAAGTTTCGCGTTTGTAATATTAGTAGGATGGGTATAGATCAGCCGAATTAAATGTCGAAGTGACGCAACACTTCATGTAGGTAAATAATTTCATGTGTGTGATTGATGGATAAGTTATTTGGATATTGTTAAAGGTGTTAAATACTTGTTATCATGCCTTGTAAATAGTAAATACACAAAACAATCGGTTGAAATCGACCGAGCCGTTTCTGAACAGTACAGATACAAACATCGTGATTTGACATCTTATGTATAAAATTCTCGTGTCACAGTGTTAGTTACCTTACTCCTCCAAAACGGCTTTACTGATTTTTACCAAATTTTATATGCATATTCAGTAGGTCTGAGAATCAGCTACTATCTATTTTTCATACCCCTAAGTGATAAGGGTTGTTCACCCCAAATATTTTTAAAATTTTTGGACACAATATTTTGCTTTTATTTTTTTGTAATGTGGCATTAAAAAATACATACAGTCCTAAATTTTTACACTTTTATCACAAACCCCTATTTTTTAATAGCCATTTTAATAATTTATATGGCAAAACAGCGTTTGTTGGGTCAGCTAGTATTTATATAAAATAAGATTGTATATTATGCAAAACGTATCACTTATGATTTTGTATGATAATCCGCGGCTATGCCATACAGTGAATTAAAAAAAAACAACTATGATATAATTTGGAATCACATTTATATACGTTTAAAGGTAGATAGATTGGTCGCCAAGATTAGAAATATTTCTTCTATGTACAATGTTGAAAAAAAGATTGAAGAAGCTCCAATGCATAAATTTCGTTAAAGTTAGTAGATTTAAAATAAATTGCAGATTATCCGAGTTTAGAGTGTCGTATGGTAAGGTATTACTTGTAAGGCTCCATTGAGAAATACCTTAAAGCGATGAGACAGAAGTGAGCTCTGAAATCACGATTATTTGAGAAATAAGCAATCGATTTGTACCCTACCCAAGGCTAATTACATAAAGGAAGTAGAGCTCAAAATGATACTTTACATAAATCTAATCTCTTTGAAACAGAAATTGAGAAGTCACCTTGGGTGTGAAATTAGTTCTTTTGCGAAAGTGGCATTGAATATCCAATTAAATAATTGTTGTTACGAGCGCACTTAACTTGCATGCTTGACGCGGTGTCGCATGTCGCAGCCGGATTGTATAATCCGCTGTAATTACGGCTAAAAAGCGGCCGTTTTGTAAAGCGGCGGTTCAACGATTAGCCGGATTGTCATTGCAATACGTTCTTCAATTAGGCGGCCCACGTTTAGCTGCATTGTATTACTGTTTATATTGTACGGTGACCATATTTACATAATCAACAATTTAAATAAACAAAATGAAAATTAATTTTACTCTTCAGAAAAAGCTGACAGATTACTTACGATTTTCCTTACTATTTTTTACAACATTTTACCTCTCAGATTAAGCTTGAAAGCCCCTAACTTGATATTGGTGACGGTACACCTAAGAAACATGGCGCACTTACATAGACAAGGGTCTTTCATTGAGATTTGACTCCGGGTGGGCTACCGCCAGAAGCTCTGCGGTCAGCCCTGAGTGTTGATTCTCCATACTCGGCCTGCGCTCCACTACGGACTACTGGCTCCCGCATATTTTAAATACACTCTAGGGGTAGTAGCGACAAGACTAGGTGGAGTCGGGTTGCTCGGAGTCGGACCTGGGTTCTATGTAACTTACCTGGTCCAATTTAGCCTTAACAAGGTGAACGGTGAAAACGAAATAGTTTCTAAGTAACACCCAGGGTGACAAGTGACACCCCAATAATATTGTGTACGATTCCTCCGAGCTCCAGGCTCCACAGTCGTGTTAAGAATCGGAACTAAAATTTTTCAAAAAAGCGGCTAATCTCTCGCTTTTGTTTCATTACGGCTAGCCGTGTTGAATAACGTATGGCGTCGAATACATTCCGGCTGTTTTTTAATTAGCCGCATTCAATGCGGCTAATCGTTAAACCGCCGCTTTACAAAACGGCCATGCTTTTCAAAACGGCTAGCCGTAATGTAATACGGCGGATTATACAATCCGGCTGCGACATGTATATTTCAGTCTGATTCTTGAATTTCTTCCATGCGTATAACGTCTCTCCATTAATTATTCTCAGGATTTAACGGATACAGGCAAAGTAATTACGTATCTGTCGTATCTCTTCTACGCTTCTGTTTCCTCATCGAAAACATTACTCAAACATATGTTATCAAACAATTGTATTGTATTGTCAGTTCATAATATCGGTATTTTTTGGCTTTAGCCTCAGAGACTCAGAACAGACGCTATCAGGGAGAATAACAAGGTGTTTCCTGACAGTATCCATAATCGAATTTTACCTTTGCAAAAGGGCTTTTGCCAAAGCCTCTATCAATAATAGATTACGTCCTTGCCAACCTTCGCAAAGGCCTACTCTAAATGCCCCCAAATTTATCGCACTAGAAACGTTTTAGAAGAAATATATGAGAGTGTCGTGTTCATCCCTGAAGCAGTTACGTTCAACAAGAGCCCCATTACAAATAAGTGCCGCGTGTATATGCAAAGTCTTTGAACTTAATATATGTCTGCTTTCGGGATATTTTCTGTTTTTTTTTTTATATTATGTCATAATGATACTGTTTATTACATTGTCTGCCCCAGTATTTTTTTTGTCCCAGAAACTTGAGCATATGGCTTACCTGAAATTACTTTTATGTAATTGATTTAAATTACTCTAATATCTCAAAATTAAAACAATTTGGCTTGGAACGTTATCATTGAAGACATCTGTCTGTTCCCTAAAAGGTGGCGTTTATTGTGGCGCCGTAAGTCTGAGCCACCCCCTTGTCCACTCCATGGGAGTCTTGAGGTGGAAGACAGAAGGCACGGTCCGTACCGTTCTCACAGATACAGCTGAATATTTTAGCAGGTGGATTGACGTAAATTACAGACTTCACGTCGGCTCTACCACAATTACTTAGGTTAAAATAATTTTCCTTGCAAGAAAATTGACCGTTCTCAAATTAGGTCACCCCTTGATTACCTGGACAGTTGTGTATTTCTCACGAAGAAATTATAAGCTTTCCTTTATACTAGTACCCTGAAACCTTGTGTTGAATAGCATATGAACTATTAAATTAAAACGATGTATTGTCGATAATTTTCTTCTTTATCAGCCATTGCGAGTGACCCGTGTCCCACTTTTTGTGGACGTCGATAACTTCACAGGTCCTATTTTCGATTTGAGCCTATCCTTCGTCATATCTGAATTTATTATTGCTATTAAGAATTCAATTCTTTAGGGTTGTAACTTTGTAATGGCATAGTTACCTATTGTTACCATATTTTTTTCATGCCGGTGCTATAGAATTTGCTTTTTAATGTGTTATGGGGCCGTTTTCACTATTTTAACGCTGAAGTCTTATAACTACAAGCTTAGCATTAACGTTTAAAAACTATTCGCCATCCTAGCGTTGAAATTGTTAAGGTAGAAAATATGCCACACTATCTACAGCAGCAGTCCGTTTTTGTACACAGTAGTTTTTATCTAAATACCTGGTGACAATGACACAAGACAGGTGTAATTTTCGACGGTAAACAAGCGCACTTGAATTACTCGAATAGTATAATTATTTTGACAAATAGATCTAAGATTTTTTTAGTGCTTATCTAAGTGAATCAATGCCATAATAATAAGAATTTTACCATCAAGCGGAGTTTTAGCTTTATATTAATAAATTTAAATTTTGCTTCATGGTCCACGGTTTGAGTGCAGGGTTTCAGTACAATTTCGTAATCTTTACAATTCCCCCCTATCTATGAGACGAAGAGTCATAACTTCTTTAGTAGAAAATACTATACATGTAGGTTTGTAGGTACGAAATCTTGTGTTTTTAGATCTATGTAACTGTATAATCTCTAGCTAAGCCGTTAGTTTTGGCTCCACATTTTAGGAAGTCAATATTTTACCTATTCATGTTATTAATCTTTGCTTTTTGCTCCATCACGCGTACTAATAGATATCTAAGTAAGTTGTATGCTGATTCTGAAATGCAATATTTAACGTAATAACATCATTTAGCCGATTTGACAAAAATTCAAAGCATCATCATAAATCTCCATCTTATCCTTATACAGCAACAGCCGTTATAATCTGTGTTCTGTCTGAGCTGACCCGAAAAAATAATAAATGACAAAAACAGGGACCTGCGTCCTTGGTTGCAATGCGGCATCAGGCATGTAATAATGTCTCTGGGCAAATAATAGAGCGCATTCTGTTGTTGACTGGTCGTCATGCCAACGATTGTCTTCAACGCCGCTTCATCGGTTAGCTATTAGCCATTAGGTATTGACAAATACCCACGAACATTAAAATGTTATGTGCGCATACCATATACATTTATGAAATGCCGTCCAAACAGTCATATCGCTGTTTGATCGCACGAATATTTAGATGGTCCACTGATGAGTTTTCGTCCACAGAAAGCAATTTACCATTTTCACCCTAATGGACACGATTTGTCATGGGTATTAATTTCTTTATGTTTGACATCAGTTTTAATCATTGCTACGACGGTGCAAGTGTGACCAAATTGGGATTAGTCTTAGCTGCAAAACTATTTAATTATTGGCCTGGAATAATAAAAAAACGACTTACTTAAGATTCATATAAATTGATAGAAAAAAAAATTAGAACCACTTGAGGTATTTTCTTAATAAGAGTATTTTACTGCCACCGAAAATCACAACACGCTTTAATTTAAACGATGTTTACGTATATACAATACATACTAGCAGCTCCCCGCGGTTTTACCCGCGTGGTTCCCGTTGGTTTCCCGAGATAAAAAGTAGCCCATGTGTTTGCCAAACTATAATCTAACTGTAGGTATTCCAAATTTTTTACGCGATCCGTTAATATGTTACGACGTGATTGAGCAACCAACACCCAAACATTGGGATTATGTAATGAATCAATTATTTTTAGTACGATGCTCCATTTGAGGAAAGTTATTGTTTGCATTATAATTAAGGTGAACTTCCAACTTATTATTATCATAATGTTAAGTTTGACGTGTAACACGAATTTCTATCCACATTGCTCAATTTGTTAAGTGACGAAGGTGGCATTAGCTCCTAACGACGGACTCGCATGCTTCCACCTCAGATGTTTATTATTTAGATTGTACTCTACTTGAGTTACAATGTGATATAATCTACACAGGTAAAGACCGATATCTTTAAAATTGCTTTGTCAATTTGTTTATAGCCTGTTGATGAAGTAGCCCATCTATTTTCGAACTCAGTATACAGAATGGGAACATTAACTTGTAATAAATCCGATTTAACCAATTAACTATAATTTCTTTTTGGAATTTACTTTTCCCCACAATGGGTGGTCCCTCTGATTTGTACGTTGATTAAGTTTCTGGCAAAACAACCCTAAGATACAATAACGTTAGAGGATCCTTGCCAGAAACTCAATTAAGAAAAGTGTCCATCAAGTTCTGGCAAGATTGTAGACGGTACGTGTTCGTCTCGTGCTATCGACCCTACTTAGTAACGGCTGTAAAACGTACAATGTTTATGAATTTATCATCTTAAACCAATAACGATAGAATGTATCAGTTTAATTAAATCGTAATATATGATTCGTTTAATACTGTAAATTTTTGTCTTAGTATTATTGTTTGCACTAACATTAGACCAGGACATAGTCTTAATAGAGTAGACTACTCAGCGTGTGAACAATCGGGTATCTAGTTAAACTTTTGTCAAACTTTCGTATAAGAGGACTTGAGGCACAGCAGCAGATTCCCTCTGCAGCTGAATGTGCAAAAGGGAAATGTTTAAGTATCTCGGCTAATCTCGGCGCCGAGATAATATGTAGGTTGGTCGAGACTCGAGACACGGAGCGGGTGTCGTTGCGGCGTGAGTCGTTAAGTCGTCGTTTCCGGGCACGACGGAGGCAGGGTGGTATCGACGGCGGCGCGTGCTGCGCATGTGCCCCGTCGGCGCCCCGGAGTCTCGGCCCCAGCGTACTTTACCCCCATGCTCGGCCGCACCGCTGTCAGTCCACTCGCGGGCCTCCAGCGGGCTACCCGCCCTAACATGAGACACCACGCGAACCCGCCCCCTTGCTATGTAGGTCCCTCTAAACACTCCAATCCCGAAAACAGTTCTGTTATTAAAGTAAATATTTTGAATGTCTGTTAACTAAATGTCGCCTCTCTTTCGTTGTAGGTGTGATCCTCGTGGCAGAAGCAACGCGGCCTGAAACGGTGAGTCAACTTAGTTGTAAATTTGTTGATTTTAGCAAAGCATAAATTATTGTGTTAATTTTATGTTCATGTTCGCAACTGTTGTCGTGTCGCGGACGCTTATTGTTTTAATCATCCATGCTCAAAAGTTCCGTCGTTCCCTTCGTTGTATCGCCTTGAGGTTATTATGTAAAAACCCAGAGGGTTGTTTGGTAAAGACGGCGCGCGGTTCGTCGAAGCTCTGCGTTGAAACCGTTCGCAGGTGAGACAGCTGTTCGGCTGTGACATTTCGAGCGGCGAATGTACGAGTTTTTTAAGCATTTTTTGCGAGAAGTGGTGCTTTAGGTCGGGCCGGTCTTTGTGCCGCGGACACCTGCCGGGTTCGCCCCCTGTCCCGCTCACGTACCGCCTGTTTTATTCGTGCCCTTAATTTATAAATTCGTCCTTAATCTGATTCTGAACAACTGTGAATTCATTTGTCTGCTGTGGTAGATATTTTGCCGAGTTTGCCTGAGGAAATACATTTGCCAGTTATTCATGCCAGAGTTTTGACTTGTGTGCAATACTTCCGATCTATGATAGTGAACAAACGTTTGAACCGATTAAAATATCTTCGAGTGACGAGCTCAGTGTAATCATAGACAATAATTTGGTTTCTTGTTCATACAATTATTTACCGTTTTGTTGTGATGAACAGACGACGCGTTGCTTACCATCAAGGCATACTTAGTAGTATCATCGCTAGATAAGTATTTCACATAAATACATTCAATACAATTCATAGTTATGAATGAAAGAGCAGTATTGGAACTACTTCGACAGCATTGTGTTCAATCCATTTAGCATACATATATCCGGTGATTGATTAAATGCAAAATGACGCGCTGACTGCGATATCGCATGTTGGTTCACAAATATTTTCGCGACCTCTATTATAAGGTAATCACAGCGGTACTAAAGGCGGCGAACCGACATGACTATCAAAATCCAACAATGAGGTTCGAGCTAAAAAGCCGTGTCGCAGGAAATGAGGAAAGTTTCGGGGTTTGTGGAAAGCGAGCTCTAGTGGCTCTTTATCGCGAACTCGGGCGAGGGTGGCACCTGCGCTGTGTCACTGACCTCATTCACCTGCACACCAGACGGACCGCATTACCATACGGTGGCTGAAACCCGCACACAGTCAAGGCTGCTCAATGTTCGCGCTTCCAACCTTTATACGAGAGATATTAATACAAAGAAACTCAGACATGTCACGTAACAAATATAACGGAACTAGCAGCGTCCTACGATTTCATCCGCGTATTTACTGATCCCGTTATTTTCACGGGATAAAAAAAGCGTATGTGCTATCCCAAACTATCTACATATTTTCATCCAGGTCCCTTTAGTAGTTTTTACGTGAAACTGCAACAAACATCCATTCATCGTTGCAAACTCTTTCACATTTATACTAATAGTAAGATATAACGATTTTTCCTTATAAATATTATGAAGTTGAATAGACTTCCTTCATAGTCCAGGTAGAGGTACAAGATAACATCTAAATAGGAAAACTGAAATGGTAGACGTATAGGTTTTTTGGATCGCTACTAGACGCACATTTCGTGTCATTTACAATTTCCGAAAACATGATTTCTAATCTATACTATTTCGTACTCATCGTAATATACGACCATACGAAGTTATCGCCATCTTTTCCAATAATGCAATTCAGTGATTAAAAACTAGGTAACTGGCATGTTTATTGAAAAATAATAGAAAATTCACAGCCGTTGTGGACTTCGATCGGATCGAATTAATTTCACGCCAATCTGCTAATCTACAAAACTAGCCTGGGCATTACTGAACAGCTGGGTAACTTCAAAACACGTATTTCAATTTTGTAAAAAATTGGGATATTTATATTGTATCATACCCGGCATCTGTATCATAACTTTTCAAGTATTTTATGGAAGTGGCTTAGAGCAAGAATCTTCAAGATGAATCCGCAAGAGTCTGCAGGTGCATTGGTGAACTCTCAGTGCCTCAGTGTTTCCGACCTTCATAAAAATGGTAATGTCGTATTTGTAAATGCGCCTGACTAGAAAAGTGCAGCTGTTAGCGCGTCGTGGGGATGCAAACTATCGCTCCACCATGCCGCCGCCGTCCGTTTTTAATGTCTAAAAAGGAGAAGGTTCTATGCTCGTAGTATAGTTAAGTTATTTAATTATAAAAAAGGTATATAGTCATACATAGGCAAATTAAAATTATCAATCAAATTAACTAATAATCAATTAAAATTAAAAATCAATTAAACAAAATAATCAATTAAATTTAAACAATCAATTACATTAAGTAATCAATTAAATTAAATCATCAATTGAATTAATTAATCATTTAAATTAATTAACCAATTAAATTAAATAATCAATTATATTGAATAATCAATTATATTAAATAACAACTTTAATAAATATTCATTCAAATTAATAAACTAGGTACAATTTTAACAAATTATAGAATACAGCCCAAATAATCCAATTAAAATGATTGTACCACAATACAGTACAATACTGTAGTAGCTATCAGAGGTTAACTGCTATAGGTTCCTTAAAACGACCCTTGATCGACTGACAAAAGTGCTAACATTAGATTTTTTTAACCGCCATCTCGTTTGATGTTGCGGCGATGCGGTCTATGATGGAGTCCGCTTCCCTAGAAGAAACCAATTCACTTTCGACTTGAAGACACCCTGGTTATATCACAGAATACCCACCCTCTCAGGCCACACGTTCCACACTTAGTTTTTTTTGTACACAAATAGAGTCAAACCAATTCGTTCGAGTCTTTGGAACGTCAAACATGACACTATAAATATTTACTGTATATAGTAAAATAATAGTTATCGAGTATGATTTTGCAGCTCCTGAAGAATTAATAGAAATCCTAAATAAACAATTAATCACGTGAGACTATTCGTTCAACTTGCGTATTCCAAGAACATTGCCTGTATTGCCTGCATACACGCTATCGTGCCTGCATACAAGCCAACATGAACATTGTTCATTGTAAAAAGTGTCGGGAACAGGGAATAGAGTGCATGCAACGAAAGCTTTTTGATTTAAGGTTTTATGTCGTGCCTTACTTTGAATATTAAGTTACAAACCGGCACTGCATAGGTAGGTAGTAATTAGCACCAGATTTATAACTTACTGTTTCTTATATAAAATACGCTGTAACAATCTGGAATACTACAATTTATAATACTCGTTCGTCAAATTGTGTTTTTTTACAAATTCGACCATTCTACTAAAGCTGACAAATTCCAAGAAAGTCACCGAGGACATGCTTCGTCCGCAAACCCGCACTTGACCAGCGTGATTTGATTGATATAGTCTCGCGAGCCTCAGCTGTAAAAACATTGTGACTATACTGGCTCGAAGGACCAACTCAAGGATAAAAAATAATGGTACTAGCTGTGCGCCGTGGTTGTATCCGTACAGTTCCCGTTTCCATCTTTTTTTTTTTTTTTTTTTTTTTTTTTAGTTTAACCTGAGTTGTCCCACTGCTGGGCAAAGGTCTCCCCCAATTCCCTCCACTTAATCCGGTCCTGAGCTACCATCGTCCAATCATTTTTAAACGCTCCGAGCTCGTCCTTCCATCGTGTTGGAGGACGACCCTGGGGTCGACTGGCCGATGGTGTCCACTCTGTAGAAACCCGGGCCCACCGATCGGGGTGCATTCTGGTCACATGACCCGCCCACTCCCATTTAAGCTTGGCAGATCTAAATCCTACATCTGTTACACCTGTAATGGAACGCAGTATAGTGTTGCGAACACGGTCTTGTCTTTTAATTCCTAAAATACTGCGTTCCATTGCTCGTTGGCAAACGCCGAGGCGGAACTTCTGAGCTTTAGTTAACGACCAAGTCTGCGCACCGTAGGTTAGGATGGGCAAGATACATGTGTCGAGCAGTTTGCGCTTCAGGGAGATCGGAAGTTCTCCCTTCATTAGCTCTTTCATGGACCAGTAGCTCTTCCAGGCGTTGTCTATTCGACGACTGATCTCCTTGTCTTGCCTGTTATCGAAAGAAACTATCTGGCCCAAGTAAGTGTACTCATTGACATAAAGTATTGCTTGCCCATCTACCTCGACCCTACGTTTTGTGCTATTGGTCATGAGTTGTGTTTTTGACCAGTTCATCAGAAGTCCCACTTCACGGCTAGCCTTGCTCAGATCTTGGAGCATGAGCTCCAGTTGTGGTGCTGACGTGGCAAAGAGCACAATGTCGTCGGCAAATCTGAGATTTGTTAAATTGCCTCCGACATTGATGCCGCGTGTTGTCCAAGATGCTGCCAGTGTTTTGAAAACCTCTTCAAGAGTGCTTGTGAATAAATTGGGAGAGAGTGGATCGCCTTGTTTAACACCTTTGGATATTTTAAACGATGGGCCCGAAGACTGTAGTTTTATGCTTTTATGTTAGCAGTACTGTGATTATAAATAATTTTGAGGAGATCTATGTAAGTCGGTTCTACGTTTTGTTTTAGGAGAGAAGAAAATATGGCAGTGTGCGTTAAGCTATCGAAAGCTTTTGCATAATCCACAAAAGCTAGATATAGTGGTTTCTTGTATTCTTTGTGTTTCTCTATTATTTGATTTAGTGTGTGGAGATGATCAGTCGTAGAGAAAAATGGGCGTAATCCGGCTTGCTCTGGCGGTTGGTGTTTGTCGAGTGTCCCAGCTACGCGCTTTTGTATAATTTTGATAAATAATTTGTAGATGTGAGATACTAAACTTATTGGTCTATAGTTATTTATGTTGGAAGTGTCACCCTTTTTATGCAAAAGAACAATGTTGGAATGACACATCTGTTGAGGAATTTATCATTATCCCATGATAAAAAATAGCCTATGGTTTGAATTTGGAACACAGATTGTAGTTTGGAAGAACACTTGGGCCACTGTTTATATCGAGAACTCCGCCGGTAAAACCGCGGGGTGCTGCTGGTTTATAATACTACTAGATTAATACGAATATTTGCTTTATGCCTGGGTGTTCGTAATGTATCGTAAAAATAACAAGATTTGACTAGTTTGGGGCTATTTAAATGTTACGAAAAATGCCCACCAATATTTATATATAGACTAGTTGTACGACGTGATTTAACCAGCTGTGTAACTTATGAGGTAACCCACCTAGCGTGAAGTTAATCGTCAACATTAATAAAAAGAATATAATAATCTAAGAATAGAAGAAGGTGTTAGGTTATTTGCGTGAATTGTATTTACTGAAAGTAAATCATCATGTAAACTGTTAGGCCGCTGTACAACACGGGGCGCGAGGCGCAGCTAGTATTCATTGGTCGGTGGTTCATAAGATAAAACGAAGATAAATAATTTCAATTAACCTCCGATACATATTGTAGTTACCATTTATCATTTCACCTATCGAATAAAGTAAAAGCTATAAATACCTTGCAATAAGGAACTTCGAGTACGGTACTAGGTGTACACAAAAAGAGAAATCAACTAATGATCCTCTTGTTTTATGTCGGGAATTAAAACGTAACTTTATGTAGTGATAGGATTCTTTAAAAGTTCGCTTAGGAAATACCACGCCTTTGTCAGTTATTCTACCACCAAGCAGTAACGTGTAAACACTACTTCGTTGGGTTTGAAGGAAAATGTTTGCAGAGAACTTACAGTACAAAGAACATTTTGCACATAATTGAAACAGATATTAACAAAATCTATCTGTGACAACCCAGAGATTTACACTCGGGTATTGAACAAAATCATGGTAATAAACTCATTACGAAAGAAGATACGCAAAAACATAAATCACAACATACCGTTGAATTGTGAACTTATCGTTTTTTACAATAGTTTGTAAAAATAAACGAACATTCAAACATTTTGCACCAACTGGCTATTAGTTAGGGCGCCTCATCAGAATAAAAAGTATTTTATGAGCCATAGAGGGATAAACTGTATTTACGAGTGGTCGCCGCTCTAATTCAGTTTACGCCGTCGCTTGTTTGTGATCACTCCGGGATGAGGGTTGGGGATCGATACTCGAAGTGCCGTAACCTGTGCAAACGTCTCTCCGTGCACAGCTGATTTCATTTGTATAACAGATTTATTCCTCTATTCTTACGTTGGAAAATTGATATCATTGGATTGTAGATTTGTCCCTGCTGCCTGCCTTGTATGAACTTATAGTGCGTATTATTATATCTGGATTTTGTAACTTTCCCTTTTGTGTCTTTTTAACGTCTGAACGGATTTATTTTTAAATTTGGAACACAGATAGAAAACAGTCTGGAATATAGATTTAGACTACAGATGTTCCCAAACTTCAAGGTGCACGGAATTATGTCATCGTAGGGAAGAGTGAGCTCACTCTTTCCGTTCTAGTCGGTTGCAGGAAGCGGTGAACACGTAACGTTTTTACCTACCACTATTCGTTGTAAAAAAAGTAGCACCACAGCATACCTCGCCGCTAGCGATTCTAAGAGTCAAGTAGATTGGAGGTGTGTAAATAACTCCGCTACACACACAGGCGCAGTTTGTTACCAATTTTAGGATTCTCAGGGTACACAGCTTCAGATCGTTGGGAATAACACACCACGCCTATGTTCTAATGCCTAAGACTGATAACATCGCGAGAAAATATCGGAAACGGCAAACTTCGAGGGCAAACACGCGGGACGCTGCTAGTTACATATATATCACAGGATATGTTATTTGTGTGCAGGCAACATGAAACGTGACGCGTACGGCGATGACGGGCCCATGATGAAGAGGCAACGCCATCCCGATGACGAGGTCACCTTCCTCATACCCAGTAAAGTAAGTGGAAATGTACACCTGCTGTTTCAGTTATTTATTTCCTTTCCGTTGTCCCGCAGTAATACAGCTTCCATGTCTAGTCAAATTATGGCGATTAGTCTCGAATTGAGACATTTTAATACAACATAAAAGCCTAACTTAAAGCTTTACGTCTAAAAGCTAATCTAGAAGCTTTACTTTAGCATATTTAAAGGTTAGGTTAGGTTAGTAGTTTTGAACATGAATTAAAATATATACCAACCGACCCGGCGAACTTAATTCCGCCTAAAATACACTAAATAAATGGATAAACTGCTTTTTTTATGAATGTCATATTTTTATGCTTATCATTCTATTCTGGACGAGGATAAATCCAAAAACAGAAAAATCATTACATTTGTTCCGGTCGTTCTCTTGAGTTATAAATAGTGGATCTAACACTACTTTCTTTTATATATATTTTTTAAACAAATAATACTTGATAGGTTTTCACTTAACCGCCATTTCCTCTTGTAGTTTCTAATGTACGATTTAATATTGTTAGGTGGCTGGCTCGATCATCGGCAAGGGAGGGGCCAACATCACGAAGCTTAGGAGCCAGGTCAGTAATTAGCCGAGAATTAGCCGCATTCGGTAATTCATTACTCCATGTCACATTTCAACAATTTGGTATTCGACAGTTAATTATTCGTAGAGGCCATTTGACCTTACACTAACTCATTCTTGGCAATACACATAGAGTAGGATACGTAATTAGGTACAATTACAGCAGAAAGGTATTTCGGTATTTCACATATAATTATTACCAATAGTTAATTTGTTTACTGTAACTGACACATATTAGTTTTAAGGTAATTATGACCATTCTCATATTGTATTACAATTTTACCTTTTTAACATTTCTCACTACAGGTACGTCTACCGATCTTTTATTCATGTATTCTTACCGACCGTGCCTTTTTGGGACCAGACGCACCCAGCCCCTCTGAGATTTCGTTGTCCACCGCGGTTCTCGTAAAACACGCGAGAAGATAGTTTTGTGGGAAGAAGCAGAGGGGCGCCTGCCCAGCGGCTAGTCCGTAGGCCGTAGACAGAATAACCCCCCGGCAGCCAGTTGCAGGTCTTTAGCGCCCCCGAGACGCCCCCTGGCTCGTAGCTACCGCGCCCCGCGACTCCGCTCTCGCTCGCACTTGTTGGCCATTTTACCACTCAGAATAAAATCCACGGACTTCTTCGTTTCTTGTAAGGGCAGACAGAGCTCTCAGGGCTGGTAAACAAAACCCAAACCCCAGCTCGTTTACTATCAGACGCAACGTCTGCTTGTTTGGTACTTTTTGATAAAAAAAAATAAGCACTGGATGCGACTTTTGTCAAATATTTGGAGAGTTATCAGGCAACAGTACTGACTTGATGCATTAAATTAATTTTAATGGCACGCTCGTTTTGCTGCACCTTTTAATCTTCGGGAGTAATTACCATACTATTGTAACTCGTTAGCTCTGTAGGAATAAATTGTAGAAGAGTTATGACGTAAAATGTAGCGTAAGATGGCCAATCGGGGTGAGACCCGTGCAGTGGTAGTGGTAGGAGTCGCGGAGCGCGCCGCTACAGCGTGTCTTGGTTGCCGGCCCCGCTGGACGCCGCCGCCCCGCCCGCCGCCCCGCCACCCCGCCACGCAGTTCAAAGCCTCTATAACAGTCCCAGATTGCCCCGGCCCCGAACGGTAAACTATATCGCCAACATCTACTCTCAAAAACTTTTGATCAGCCCGAGTGAACTCTTTACACTCGTCAACAGTCAGGAGTCGGATCGTGTTTGATACGTTCATTCGGCGTTAGGCGCTTCATCTCGAGCTCCGGCCCTCATCACACTCGATGCACTCGCGCCACCAGACCGCCTTCCGTTCTGACCTTCGAGACCTCGGTGTCCGCTCCCGCTCATCAGCTGTACTTCTACTCCTGGGGAACTACCTCCCATCACTCGAGCCACTTCTCTCCGCACCGGACGACGGCTCTATAACCATACCGATTGTATTTCATCATCATGCTTCTCAATGATATCTTCAAGTACGGCAAACAGACCTCCCTGACCGTTGATCAATTACACCGTTTTTGTCTAATTGTGTTGAAATATTCGATTCATTTTCTTTGTCGACGATTTTACAGCGCACTAATAGTGTTGTAATTTTTCAGAGTGTTGTTGTTAGCTGCGGACGATGTCGACACTATTTTAGACATCGTCAAAGAAGTCCTTCCAAATTTGGCTGATGTAAGTATTCCGAAACATTGACGTCCTCATTTCGTTATAAATATAGTATTTGTATGATATGTTTGAAATTTTTTCGTCAGGGCGGACCTAACAAAGGAAACAATTCGAATGAAGATTTGGACGTTCGCCTACTTATTCACCAGAGCCGAGCGGGATGTGTCATCGGCAAAGGCGGCGCTAAAATCAAGGAGCTACGAGAGGTAAGATTCCACTACATAATCGACAGGAATGATACAATTTCAAACTTCTATTACTGCGGCCGGGCAGATGGCGCGAGCATTCAACAAGAAGGTGCAGTCATCTGTCGAAGGTGCGTACAGTTACAGGATTTTTTACGTAAAGGTATCGATGCCACGTGGTGGCGACGGTCGGGGCTGAGGGCAGATGTGAAAGCAGCTGCCGTGGATCTCGCGCTTTATCTCTGACGAGCGGAAGTTTTTATACGATACACTTATGCCGAGCGACTTATTATAAAACTCACTTTGACTAAATTACCTAAACGCTTCGATACAATTTCGACAAAGCAGTTTTAACCTTTGTAGTAAACGAGTCGCTATTCAATAAATCTCACAATGTATTCTGTAAAATTGACGGAATTACTTTCGCGGAACTCCCATGCGCGAACTGAAAAGCTTTTAACTTCATCAAATTTTCAGCACAGGAAATGTGATTTTGCAAGCGCTTACAGTTCGGAACAAACAAAGCCAACCGGCCGCCGGCTGTTGGCTGCAAAGTGCATCCCGGATCAATTACCGCTCGTCTAACTTCGGTCCGGAAGTTTTAATACGTACTCGACTGCCAACTTGGCTATCTCGGGCGGGTGTTGCGTTTCATAACTCCATCACGCAGTTAGATTGTTTGTTCGGAGTCTCGACCTCTCCCGTCGCCCGTCCCACCGCGCCCGACCGCCTCCTCTCGAAATGTCGAAATCTTTGCATAAACAATGCTCGCTGCGAAGCACCGCACTCATTGAACTCTCGCTCCGATCTACCTGAAAATGTTCTACGAAATTCGCTTTACATTTTTTTGCACCCATCAGCTGTCTTCGCAATTCCTTTGTTCCTTTCACGACGTCGATGCCTCTTTCGACGTTACCTGCGAATACCGCGAGATACAAACGGCGCGTATAATTCCCCATTAATATTATATAACGATAATGGAGGGAAGGATTTTTGTGTTGAAATGGTTTAAAGCTGTGCAGAGGGTTGGAGGTTAGCGACCTTTTGCGAAACATGTGTTTGGTGTAAGGAGCTTTTCTTGAAGTTCTTTGTGTGTTGTCGGCGGCGAGTAGCGCGTGCGGCGCGCGCGCAGCTGCGCGGCAGGTGCGCGCGCAGCCGCCGCCGGAAGGCCGCACAAAAAGCGCGCGCGCACCTGGGCACCTCACCACCACTACCTACTTGTACAATGCCCGATGCGAACACACTAGCTCGGTATTAATATAAATTCTCAACATATGGCTCCACGTATCCGCTGCCCTCCGTCGCAGGTAGACAGCCGCCGACAGGCTCTCACCTCGAATAGTCCCCGATCTGAAAGCCGGACGCGGGCACCGCTATCGATTGCGCTCGCCCCGCCCGAGGTGGACATAATGGTTCCCGAGTTGGGAACTGATGTGTGGCTTCGTTTCCCGAGTTGGCCGCTATTTAGAAACAATGGCTTTGTAATGTTCCCGGAGGGTATCGCGTGTAGTCGGTTCCGTCGGAAGCGGGCGCGGCGCCGGTTCGGGTTACCGGGCACCACGTGACGCGGGAAGCTTTTTTTTGTGCCTCTCCTCCGCGATTCCACATCCTTCTTACGAAACTCTTTCTCAGTACAAAAAGTCTACGACGGATACGTCGTACGCTTTCACACATTTAAAGACTTCAGTCCCATCCTCGTTGCACATGTGCATGACTCCGAATCCAATTAAAACATAATTGAAAGAGTGTAGACAATGGCTCATTTATCTGGCCGGTATGATCGAATTCGCGATATGGCATGCGTCATGCGTTACATTCGTTTGAAAGCGGTATTAGGGAAAGCGGCCTTAGCGACGTGTTCTTTTAGGGAAATTACTGTAATTTGAGCTGGCTGTGTACAACCCCTCGCTACCTCGCTACACGCGGCATATGTCGGCAATTAGCGTGCGCCGGTGACACGGGGCAGTCGCGGTGACATCGGCGACCGCTCGCGAGCACGCGACTCCCTTCCGCTTCCGACGCGACGGTCGTAACGGCCGCGCCGACTACACACGGCTTCCATTTCACAACTGTCCAAGCCCGCACTTTCCTTGTTCACTTAATGTCGTTTGGTTTATCTTGTAACGACGTACGTAACGTAAAATGATGTTCCATTTAAGAGTAGACCGTAAATCTATAGAATTATTTTGACCTAAAGAAACGTGCCCAAAATTGCCCATACATTATATTATGAAAAATGAATGAAATAAAAACAATCAATCAATATTAACTGTTGCTAAAAATATTCAGAAAGTCAGGAACGCCTAATTTTAACTAATCAGAAAATTCCACGTTAAAAAAAACGAAATAAGGTTTTACATCCAAACTCACCCAACTTTCAAGATAGTAACAGAAGTAAGGTAAGACGAATTTAAACATTCCTCCGTAATAAACTCGATAGTGATGTACAGAGCCTGTACCATGATATCTTATTCCCAGGATTGTTCGATCCAACGGACGTTTAACGGTTTGTTCGCGTTCACGGCGTACTAAACCGTATTACTTACCTGGAGATAATGCAAAAAACGTTCAACACCAATTGCTTCACTATAAAAGCGGAATATAAGCGCATAGTACGGGCATAGAATAGATAATATGTACGGGCCCAAGTTTTAAAAGATATCACTAAACTTATCGGGAATATTATTTTATTATAGTTGAACTAAACATACTATGGTTTCTTTCGTTCAATGAT
The DNA here is from genome assembly GCA_963693475.1 of Ectropis crepuscularia. Lineage (NCBI taxonomy): Eukaryota > Metazoa > Arthropoda > Insecta > Lepidoptera > Geometridae > Ectropis > Ectropis crepuscularia. Next base: position 9,657,740 of record OY856357.1, on the reverse strand, counting down.
ATAAAATTAAATTATAATATTAAACACAATGATAGAAAATTAATTAAATACTATCTTCGGCATCCAAACTTTTGAATGGTTGCTATAATCAATTATAACAAAAAAAATTGCGAAATGAAAATGTTAGAACTTAATTGGCTTCCCATGATTTGTATAAGTAGCCGTTAGGAGTCTGTAGCAACGCTCTACACCTACGCGAGCTTCCAAGAATGCCTCGCTTAAAAAGTATATTTTTACGCTCTTTCCTGGGTAATCGCGTATAAAAATAATTCAGAAAAATATTTATCAGAATTATTTCGATGGACCGCTAATGAGGGCAATCAGAAATACCGTTCCGAAGATATCATGATTTCCTTTCCTTTGTGTAAAATAACTCTGGCTCCTTATCCTTAGCAATAAGCTTGGGGTTGCTACGGCAGCCGGAAATACCTTGTTTTTCTTTCCTTGTAATTGTTATCATGGAATTTATTGTTTTTCTAACGTAGTTTATATATAAATTGTTTATCGGATCTCATCGAAGAAAGAATATCCCAAATATTTGGGCCTATTATTTCGTATTTTAATTAGTAATCACATTACAAAACAACGTCCCGAGATATTTTTGTATGCGCCGCATACCGCGAGTTCGGTCGTGGAGGTGAAACATTCTTCCACGAAACTCGCGATCCCCTCTGGAGGGTCGCACGCGAATAAACTTTTATGATGGATTGCGGGGACCTTCTTCAACTTTACGTCGAATCGCGTAAATGTGTTTTATGGGAGGAATTATGTGATGTCTTTCCAGGCCAATAAAACTCAAAACAAACCCCGGACTTTTTAAGACTTGTAATTCTCTCACTAAGACCGATTCGTTTATTAAAATATCTTTACAGATATAAGACCCTATCTCTATTTCACAGCAGCATGTGACCTTAACTTTTGTCGGAATATCTAACTTCGAAAAAACAAGATTTGTAAGTGTAAGACGAGACGCAACATAGGAACATGCCTGCCTATGACAGGATAATGTATAATCTAGCTGTTTTAACATGAAGACTTCAAACGATTCCACACCTGCTCTCGACCCCCGGAGACGACACCCGGAGATTTAAAATAATTTTTCTTCTTGCTCTGTAATTTCTCTAGAAACACTGCCCTTCAAACCTATAAAGTTTGCACTTTGCGCGGTAGGAATAACTACCAAAATTATGGTAATTCCCCAGGATGAGTCCTACCCGGTAAGTATACAATACGGATATTGGGTAGTGAAAAAAGTCCTCTTCTGGAAGGAACCTATGGCAGGTGTCCTCAAAGGGCTTTTGATACCTACCGATAAACTCTCGAATCGATTTAACCATTTACGTTTCGATCGTTCCACTTCATCGAGACAATTAAAGATCAGTTTTGTACGTCAATGAACCTAAATACGTTCGAAAAGCTCGAAAAATAGAGGGAAAGTTTTAGTTCGGTAAAAAAGAGGTCTCTCGAAGATTTCCGGCGGCAGGGGCGCGGAGGCTCGGCTCGGCGTGGGCGGGCGCGGCCGGTGCACGCAGGTGATGCACGCGGCGGCCGGCGCGGCGTCGCACTCGCGGCTCGACCGTCGCCACGAGCGCACGCGACCCACACACCCTGCTACTTGAATCGTGGTTTAAACTCGAGTGAAGTGTTTTATTTAGTTTTTGTGGGGCGTTTAGTAGAAATATCGCGATGGTACGCCTCGAGTTGACCGTGCCGGTGCCGGTGTGGTGTCGTGCCGGGCACGTGCGGTCGATGCGAGCGCGCCGGCGCGCCGCCGGCCGTCAATTGATCACGCGTCCCGTTCCGGCCGCCGCATCGCCGACGAAGGCGCGACTCCTCGCGATCATATGTAGGTCGCACGGATTGATTATGTAAGTTTTTTGAGGGTTTTGTTTCGTTTTTAACTTTCGATCCTCTTATAAAGTTTGACAAACGAGCGAAAGTATCTAGGTTTTTTTTTAAACAAATTCTACTTTTATTAGTTTACGACGATAGCAGATCAAAAACTTTGGAAGAAAATAAAACTTTTTATAACCTCACTGTGACAAATATGTATCTATTACTATTAATTATGATGACAACCAATGAAAGGACTAATTTTAAATATTATTTCTTATTTCCAATTTACCAAACTTATGAAATTAAATTTTAGTAACTCGGGCAAAAAACATATTAAAGTAAAGTTAAATTTATTTAGTAATTTGTCAAGTTAAAAGTAATACTGAAAAAATACACAAATCAAACTTTGATAAATATTTTTAAACATAAAATTCATAGGACCCTTCAAAAATATTCCGGTTCCCATTAGTATGCATAAAGGACCTTTAAAATACGCTACCTTTTATCCAGTCTGTGTTTTATTAATACAAGAGGCAGATATTCCATGCAATAACAGATCTGCTAAAACTGATTGAACATCGTATTATTTTTAAAGTTAAAGCGCTCAATCGTATGGTGTGTTACGGAGCGATTTATTTCTAATCAGTGAATGTGTGTTATAAAAGTTACGGTGGTACATACGAGTTCTGATACGCAGCGTTATAACGCTGCGTATCGCGAGTATACGATACGAATATATTCGTATCGTATACTCGCTATATCGTATATTCTACAAAACGCATCCAAATTTAACCACGTTCAAAAACAGTTTCAGATTTCCAAACATTTGTAAACAAAAGGACCATTCCAGCTAAATTACCGAACTAAATGAAATGAGCTGTACTGAATTAGGTAACAATACCGACGAACTCTGAATAATAACAGTTCAACCTAAAGGCCCGGAGCTTTCGATTGTGCGTGCAAATACGAATTCTTCTTGTATTATATTCTGTGAAAGTTAGGATATTTGTTTGAATCATCATTCATCATTGATGTGAATCATGTCGAAAGAAATGACTGAAACTGATTGAAATTTGGAACATTGACAAAATTTCAGTCGGAATAACGCAACACACAACTCAAAAAAGTTCCTGAGCGAATAGTTTTTTTTAGGAATTGTACTACGACAAAATAGTTAGTATATCACTAGTATGCAAAGACAATATACCCATTTGACTGATTGTACGACTGCCCCTGCCCTCCTTAGCGTTTTATTAGCATAATTGCACTAAACCTTTTGCGAGTTCGGCCAGTCAGGCTTTTGATTCAGACGAAAGAGTGCTGGCAAAAAAACCGTATAAAATATGGGGGTTTGCTCAGTGAAATGGTGCGGAAAGAAAAGCAGGACATCCAGCTTTACAAAGGACGGTATATCATTCCATAAGTAAGTAATTTAATGCAATAATAAGAAAAACATAACATCATCAATCTACAAAATTAAAACGAACATTTAAAAAAATAAAGTGGCCAAGTGCGAGTTGGACTCACCCATGCAGGGTTCCGTTGCAGCAAGAAACATAATATACATAGTACACATAGTTCTTGTAGTTCGTTGTAACTTTGATCGAAGTTTCAATAATAGTGTATTTATGACGTACTAAAAAAAAACTACTCATCAGATCGAGTTCAAACTAATTTTCGTTGGTAGTTTACATGGTAATGTACATCATACATTTTTTTTAGATTTTTCATTCTCTTACTTTAGAAGTTAGAGGGGGGGGGACACACATTTTACCACTTTGGAAGTGTCTCTCGCGCAAGTTATTCAGTGTAGACGAAAATGATTTTAGAAACCTCAACATCATTTTTGAAGACCTATCGATAGACACCCCACACATGTAGGTTTGATGAAAAAAAAACTTTTGAGTTTCAGTTCTCAGTATGGGGGGCAACCCTAATTTGACTTTTTTTTTAATTTTTTTGTTCAAATCTTAATGCGGTTCACAGAATACATCTACTCACCAAGTTTCAACAGTGTAGTTCTCATAGTTTCGGCAAAAAGTGGCTGTGACATACGGACGGACAGACAGACAGACAGACAGACAGACAGACAGACATGACGAATCTATAAGGGTTCCGTTTTTACGTTTTACGGAACCCTAAAAACGAAATGGGAACCCGTTGATGTCTTTCCTTGCATCCTGCTCTGTCCTTTGAAGTTTGCATTACTCTATCTCGTTTTATTCGTGGAAAGCAGTGCACGTCACGCAGATATTCGGCTAATCACAGCGCGGCCTTTTACCTCGTCCTGCGCCCCGCTGGTGAATTGTGAATGTAGGCGAGATATGTTTCATCACCAATCAACAGGGTATCTGATCTGTGCTAGTATTTACCTAATAAATTTTATCGTTTGCAAAGGGGTTGAGTTAGAGTATTGTGGGTACAATTCTGTCCATAGTTATTAAAAGCAATGTAAATTAAAGTGTATGCTATAATTTGGCAGATGGGTGAAATAATAAGTCGAATTATATAAATATTTTGCCTTGCAAATTTATCTACCAAATTGAAACAATAACGCCTACTGGGAATTTTTTTACCGTTTTTTTTAATAGAATGACGAGGCGATTAGGACTCGTGTCTGGTAGTAAGCAACATGCCTGCCCATAACAGCACAGTGGTACACAGCTATTGGAACATGAAAAGTCCAAATCTTTACTAGCTTAACATCAAGCGAGACGGTGATCAAGTGTCAATTTATTATTGTTAATGCCACTAGTTAGGGGGTCCTAACTAGTGGCATAACATGCTTGTTGATGTTCTCTGTTATTTTTCGTGTCTCAGAAAAATATTTTAAACCCCTACGTAAAAACGATAGTTTGGCGTGTCCGTGGCAATCGAATCTCTCGAACGGATGAATCCATTTTGATTTTATTTGAAAGGTGAGTTAGTCGGCACAATGTCCTTCACCATTTTCATTGAAACCAATTCATCTGTTTTGAAGCTTCAGCTGTTTAACGACTTCTTTAAGGTGCGGTAGGAATTTGTGATGCATAATAGGTATTTATTTTACTTTCAAACACAGCTGTGACCTAATTTTGAAACAAGGGTATTGTATTTTTTTTTTATTTAAATGTTTATTGATTTCTCTTTAAAACTAGTGTAATTAATTGCAGAAAACGGGCGCTCGCCTGAAGATATTCTCGAACCCGGCGCCGCAGAGCACGGAGCGTGTCGTTCAGCTGGTGGGGAAAGCGGACGCGGTCGCGGCCGGCGTGCGAGAAGTGTTGGACCTTGTCAGACAGGTGACTGAGACTCATATTTACTAGTAGCTCTCCGCGGGAAAAGTAGAGAAACTAAATTTAAAAGATATCCCGGTCCTGTAATTTCTTAGCTCCCGTTCCCGTAATTTCGTAGCTCCCGTTCCCGTAATTTCGTCGCTCCCTTTTCCGTAATTTCGTAGCTCCCGTTCCCGTAATGTCTTATCTCCCGTTCCCGTAGTTTCGTAGCTCCCGTTCCTGTAATTTTCTCGCCTTAAAAGTATTCTGTTATTACAGATCATAATATATCTCTCTACCACATTTAATCCAGATAGCTAGTTCCTGTAAATTTCCTGCACATAAAGTATTTTTTTATTACATACTAAAACCTCTGTATCTGTACCAAATTTCATCAAGCTATCTCCTACACCTGTAATTTTTTTGCTTTGAAAGTACATACTTGTGTACCAGACTATAATCTATCTCTCAAATCGCTCTCGTTTCTATAATTTTCCTGTGTTAAAAGTATATGTTATTATTACAGTAATCTTCATCACCAAATTTCATCCAGACTGACAGTAGTATTTGCATGAAAGAGTAACAAAGCTCGACACATCTATAAATGCATACAAACTATCCGAAATATTAGTAGGATTAGATACCCATCTCAAAATCATTCAAGTTGATTTACTTTATACTAGTTTTCTTCGAGAATTTAAGTGGATTAACCATGTGCGAAATTGGCCTAGCTCAGTTGGTAGTATGTCAGGCAGACATAGAGCTGTAGGTCGTAGATTCAATTCTCACCTGGGTCAAATAAAATATGTGTGTGATAATTACAGATGTTTTTCGGTATCTCGTTGTTTTTATTTAGTTATATTATCTATCAGTATATTATAGTATTCTATCACCATTTTGTTTCCTAAATTACTGTACAGCCTTTGCTTAGATTGGGGGTAAATTGTGGCTTGTGAGGGATGTCCATCGATATTTATTATTTTATAATACGCGTCTATGGTGTAGTTTGGTTCTCGGAATGGTATGGAATATGGAATGGAAATACTAGACAACCGCTTCCATATTATAGGCGTCTATAATGAAGTTGGTTCTTCGACTTGGCGTATGTGGTACTACGCAATCCCTTGCACACAGTGCAGAAAATAAACCCAAAAAAATATTGGCAGTCATAGGAACTGCCGATAGAAGTGAAAACTTATGACTCAGAATTTGATACCTTACCTTGGAAACTACACGGGTGTAACCGGAGGGCGTGGCCTCGCCATCATGTGGCATGGCCATCTAGAAATGCGTCAGCATTTCCCATTGGCTCACGCATTTCTAGATGGCCATGCCATGATGGCGAGACCACGCCCTTTCAGCATTTCCCATTGGCTGACGCATTTCTAGATGCCCAATCGTCAAGGTCCCGAGTTTACACGAAGATTTCTTATCATACCCGAGCGTGACGGTAACATTCAATTTACACCCCACGAAAAATTTGTCTAGGCGCGCCTAAAGAAGTTTACACTTCAAAAATAAATTTTCTTTTGGTTTGAACATAGTTTATAAGCGTGTTGTGTTGGACGTTTCAGGTGCCGATAAAGGGTCCAGTCCAGACGTACGACCCCCACAACTACGACGATTACTACGCGGAGGAGTATGGCGGGTTCGGCGGCGCGATGGGCGGAGTGCGGCCCGGGCCCGCGCGCGGCCCGCGGCCCCCGCCCGCGCTGCCCGCGCGCGGCCCGCCGCCGCGCCCGCCGCCGATGGGCCGCCCGCCGCCACCCGGTAACTACATACCTTGGACACTCAGGCAGATCTCTAAAAAGAAACGACACGTTCTAGTGCGTGATTGTCGATGCGTGTGTATGTCAACGCGTCGCGTTAGTCGATGGATGTGTAGAACGCGTCGTTTGTTGATGCGTGTGTTTATGAGATCGTGTCGTTTGTCGATGTGTGTATGTGAGATAGCGTCGTTTGTCGATGTGTGTATGTGAGATCGCGTCGTTCGTCGATGTGTGTATATGAAATCGCGTCTTTCGGCGATGTCTGTTTATGTGAGATCACGTTGTCCGTCGATGGGTGTGTAAAGTGTATGTTATGTTACGTTTTATTTCTAGAGTAAACTTGTATTGTGACTACATTGCACGAAAGTTATTCTTGTATCCCTACTATTTGCTAAAAGCATTACACTGGGCGCAATGTTAAACTTTACTTATTCTGGTCGATAAGCCCATAATCGCACTGATGACGCACACAAAACTGCGCGCGCGTCGTTCACTATTGACTACTATTATTACTGATCGTAAGACCTCTTTTACCCGTGATTTGATTAATTATTCATAGTTTAAACAAAGCTTAGAGGTAATTTGGATACTGGAACAGACAGAAACATATTCTCTATTTTGTGACAATACGTATTAATAAGTAAATAAGACCGCGAAATTTGTGTTTCTTATCCACCACTATTACATCATGTGTATTATGATACTTATGACACAATGTGTATACTGTATGAGACATGTGTATAGTTATGACATAATGTGTATAATTACGATCAAAATACTTAAATGCTTGCTTTTGTCTCAGGTCCCCCAAGGCCTGGTCCCGCGTTTAACGACTTCGGTGGTCCCGGGCCTCGGTCTTCGTTCAACGGTCCCCGGGACAACCGCGGGGGCTTCGGCGGCGGCGGCGGCGGTGGCTTCGGGAACGGAGGCGGCGGCGGCGGCGGCGGCTTCGGGAACCGCGGTGGGGGCGGCGGCGGGTTCGGTGGCGGTGGCGGCGGCCAGGAGACCACCACGCAAGTCACCATACCGAAAGACGTTAGTATTTAAACGTAATAACTCGTGTATAACGATCGTTAAATCATTAAATCAGAGAAAATATATATATAATAAGTAGGTATACTTAATTCTGCCTAGTTGTTTATAATAAATAATAATTCTGAAAAACAAAAACGTGATGTAATAAAAATAAAATATAAATTCACATGTCAAAACTCTACAATGACCTGAGCAACGTGACACGTTGATTGGGCAGTTATTTGTTATTCATCACTTGATAGTGGCCCCTTTTTGTACCCAAATGGACTTACACAGAACACTGTGCTAACCCGAAAGCAGCGTATTTTATCAAGTTTATTTTATCTTATTACGTATACAGATTATTTTCTTCACCTTTTAGTACATTACGTTACCAAGTGTTTGAATTTATGGTTTGAATAAATTAATTAAGATAGATTCAGCTCCATCTCTCCACAATTATTGTTGCCAGTTTCTTCTCGGTAAGCATGCTACATCGTAGACCGCGTCGCTTAACATGACGCGGTCAAGTGTGTAGACCTATAATGCTTTTAAAACTATTGTATTTTTTATGAAATCCTCAGTTGTAACAAAACCGTTATAATGTTCCAGCTGGCCGGTGCCATAATCGGCAAAGCGGGCACCCGCATCCGCAAGATCCGCGGCGAGTCGGGCGCCGGCATCGAGATCGCCGAGCCGCTGCCCGGCTCCGCCGACCGCATCATCACCATCACCGGCACGCCGCAGCGCATACAGATGGCGCAGTACTTGCTACAACAGAGGTAACCTCTCCACCACCCTACTTACATACACTTCCTTTCTTTATTATATTGCTAGGCATAGGTCTGTTATCATTTTCGCTCGTAGCATTCTTAATCTTACTGTTAGGGATCAGTCTCGCATCATTGTCCTCTACAGCTTTCTTTATCCCACTGTTAGGTATTAGTTTCTCATCCTTGTTCTCCACAGCTTTCTTTATCCCACTGTTAGATATTAGTCCCTCAACATTGTCCTCCACAGCTTTATGTAACCTGCAGTTAGGTATTTAGTCTCTTATCATTGTCCTCCACAGTAATCTTTTATCCCACAATATGTTTTATTCTCTTATCATGCTCCTCTACAGCTTTCTTTATCCCACTGTTAGGTATTAGTCTCTCATCAATGTTCTCTACAGCTTTCTTTATCCCACTGTTAGGTATTAGTCTCTCATCAATGTGCTCTACAGCTTTCTTTATCCCACTGTTAGGTATTAGTCTCTCATCAATGTGCTCTACAGCTTTCTTTATCCCACTGTTAGGTATTAGTCTCTCATCAATGTGCTCTACAGCTTTCTTTATCCCACTGTTGGATATTATTCTCACATCATTGTCCTCCACAGTTTTCTTTATCCCACTGTTAGCTATTAGTCTCTCATCAATGTGCAATCAATTATCATTCAAACCATAACTCTCATACTTGCTAGACATAGTGCTATTGTCCAACAATGCATTGTAAAGATTTTTCATAATTGCATTGTCATAAGTCTCCCTAGGAATACTGGTTACATATGCTCTGATAGGCAACCATGATCTTATAATTCCTTATGCCTATAAAATTAACTACCATTTAGCAGAATAAATTAGATTCTATTCAAACATATAATTTTAAATTGAACAATAATGGTTTACAGTTGCTGCATTACATTGGTACATACAATAAATATACATAACTTTCACAAAATGAAATTAATATGAAATTTGAAGAAATTGGAACCAGTGTTGTTCAATTATTGTTGTCATTTATTTTATTATTTAGATTTTATTTGCATGCCAAATGATGGATGACCCTAATTATTGTGGTTGAGGCATAACTGTAATTAATATGCTATTGAATGCTAATTTGAACTTGAATGCAAATGCCACTTAAATTGTTGAGAGACACACTTTGTGTAAGAAAATAATGTTGCATTTGTATTATATCTCATTTGTAGTCATGGTTTGATTATGTGATCTGCAAATAATGTCTTTGTCCTTGTATTTGGTGTTGAGTGAATAGACAAAAAGGTTTTTACTAAGGAGCTTGTTGTAAGAATCACATACTCAAAGTATTTCCTGTAAAGATAAACAAAATCAAAAATCATTAGGATTACTAACACTGTTATTCTGATAATAGAATGTTTGAAGAGTTCCCCGATTTGGCACCAAAGCAAACTAAGCTTATGTAGAGATTGTTTCAATCACCATTCTGAGCTCGATATTGTGAAGATCAGGTAAAGATCCCAACTATTGTCAGTAGAGGATGTAGAATTTCATCTCATAATAGGTACCTGTATTGTTAGTGAGGTAATCCTCAATGTGTTCACATCTTCATTGTAATCTTTGCCATCTTTAATAACCTTCATTTATGGATAGTTGTTGAAACCATGTAGGAGACTTACAATTGTGTTATTTGTGATTTTTTGTGACTAACATGTTTTATCATTAACTGAATGTATGTTACCACATGTATGTTCTTACCTATTATTTTCAAAGTTTTGGCCCTCAAACGATGCTAAAGAACCATGCTGCTGTACAAATTATAGCTAAGAGCCATCTCAATAAAATCAGAACTAAAGAAAACTGTATTCAGAAAAAAAAATGATTTTTATAAATAAACAAATTCATCATAAATCGAATTCTCATTTCACATTAGGCACGGTGATCGTCATGTGCAAACTTATTATCAAAAAAAAAAAAAATATTTTCAAAATTCAACACATGATACAAGACACATTTTTGACACGACACATGATACATTTTTATACTATTCGTTTTTTTTAGATGGTAATGAACATAGAGATACTCCTTTTTTTATAAAAAAATCTTGACTCAGTGTATTTTATATATTGTTAAAGTATAAATAAATTATAACTATACCAAACAAGTTTCATAATATATCAGACTACCAAAAATAACTTTATCAATATGATAGATCTTGCAGATCAGACTATTCATGTGGTAACATATACCTACTTTGTGAATAACATTTCTAGGTATCATCAACTAACAGCGGGAGAGGAGCAGACGCCCTGGGTTGTATGGAAGACTAGTGATTTTGTTGTTTTTTCCTCATATAACAAGGAATCACTAATCTCCCTACAAACCGGTGGTGCATACTTCAGACGAAGATAACATGATGCAGAGTTGTCTTCATGTGTAACTAACCCTGGTTTTCTATTTGTCTATACTGTCTAAGGTTTTATTTTTATGGCAATTTTGTGTTTGTAACATTGTGCTTCTTGTTTTTATATTATGGCTTTTTTTTAAATAAAGAGTGACGAGTCGAGCAGGACATGTGCCTGATGGTAAGCAACATGCCTGCCACATGACAGCACAGTGACACGCAGCTATAGGAACATGAAGAGTCCAAATCATAACCTAGCACTGCACTGCGCTCGTCACCAAGATATCTAAGATGTTATATCTCTAAGCCCTGTAATTTCTCTGGAAACATTGCCCTTCAAACCAGAACACAGTAATGTTTGCACATTACTGCTTGGCGGTAGAATAACTGGCAAAGGTACTTCCCCAGACGAACTCTGCTAAGAGTCCTACCACTACAAAAGTGCAATGTTAGTGCGTTACCAATGCAAGATAATGGGTGTAATTTCTGGTCAGATGGACTTAAATGTTTGTCCTGGGTGTTTCTCGAGTATTTTTTTAACTGGTCTTTACTAATCAAAAGTAAATAAATTTAATTTTACCTTTTTGATTTCTATGCTTTTTCCATACTGCAAATAAATAATTAATTAGACCAAAGCCCTAAAGCCTGATTTACTAACAAAAACTATGAAAATGAGCAGCATCTTTATGTACCCCCATAAAGGCAGTGCGTGTACTCTAACTCTATTGAATTAGTATAGATTACTTCCATTTATTTATCCAAATAAAATTTGTTGAAATACACATTAAAATCTGGCATGTTTAGGTCATGTCATTATTAATTATCACTACATCATCATTCAGTGTAGTAATAGTCTAATAATAGACTATTATAAGTAGGGAATTTTATGGCAATTCACAATACTGTAGATTTCCTGTATGCTTAGGGATTGTCCATTAATCATGTGATATTATGAGCTACTTCTTCACCCCTCCCACCACAAATATGGGGGGCAATTGTAGGCTATACATATATATATTTTTATTTTTAATACTCATGATTTTGTGTAGGAGACTACCCAAAATCATGAGTGTTAAAAAAACTTCATTCTGAAAATTCTTGTCTAGCAACCTTTTGAGTCCCACGTGAGTAATGGATGACCCCTTGTACTTATATAAATATGTCCCATTTTTTATCATAAGTAGAATTTATGTCCTATAACATAGTGTAATTCATTAATTTTAAATCATACTGTCTCAGTAGTAATATTATGAACTTATTTTCCTATGTTGTGATATTTCCTGGGTGGAATAGTACCAAAGTATCGTTCTGTAACTTTTATTTTTCTTTTACAGTGTGCACGAGAGCAACCCAAACCTTGGCCGTGGAAACTTCTGATTCCGGAGTTACTTATTATGATAACAAAACTCATTAGCCACTGCAAGTTAATCTATTTTTTGTACATTATATAATGTGAGGCTCATCAACACATTCACTTGTAATTTAAGTAAAATACACAGAATCTATTCTAACCAGGAAAATTATATTTAATGCATGTTATGTGATTTATGAGTTAATGTAAAGTAAATGACACTTATTCCAGTTATAATTTTATTTGTGCAGTTTCAGCAATAAATGTTGTTTGTACTTTAGATAATTAACTCCTCAATGTAATTTATTATTCATTCTGTTTTTCCTGGGTAGGACATATAGATTAAATCAATTGCATTTACAATAATTTACTGAATCTTTGTTACATCGAGGTATTTTTAAGTAATAGATTCTAGAAATGAATAAATACTTTATTTTGTGGACTCAGTTTTGTATTTTTTATCTCCTGCAACCTATCAGAGTTTAAGAAGGATGAAGCATTTAGGCGCTGCGCAAACAGACACTTAGTTTCCAGTTACTGACACTGAAGACTTTTTTGATCATTTAGTGTTTTTGTACACAAAAAATGTTAATATTTGCACAGGGCCACATTTTACACATTTTCACATTTTAATATGAGCCAGATTTCATACTGGCTCATAGAAAACAATTCATCGGTATCTTGTATTTTGACACAGGACACAAAAGTTAACATGTTTGCGCCCTGCCTGAATGAACAGTTTGAATTCATAAAATGGACATAATAAAAATGCATGCAAGCTGCATCACAATATCATGCAATTCCATTATCTACTAAAGTGGAAGAGTGCCACTTTGTTGGAAAACACAGTTTTGGATCTATTAGCCCAATCTACAAAATTGCTATAAATAGGGCACATAATAACAGAAAAGTGTAATGGCAATGGCCTGATTTAATACAAATGTATGTAACTGAACTGAGTTTGTCTTTATATTTCAAGAAAGAAAAAAACTTGAATGCAGTCTTATGGGATAAAAAGTATGTTTTTCCAGGTACTGTACTAGATATATATTTAATTTCATTAAACCATCAAAAATATAAGATAAACTTTCTTTCACCTTTATGTTTTTTCAAAAACTGATTTTCACAGAGTCATGAATTTACATACAGTGGAATGTATGCTACAAGTTAACCTGCTTTTGATAACCTAGTCACATCTGTAACTATGTGGAATCATTAAACTGGTTTTCTATAATAGCTTGTGGGTGTCAGTACTCTTACTACCAGTCAACTCGAATTCAAGGTCATCACTTAGTGATTCAAAACTTTAAATGAAAATATGTAAGCATATTTCGAGATGCTCTACTAATCAGATAACCAGTTAAAAATGTCACAATGTTTAGGTATTAAGATACTAGATCACATAAATTGAAATGTTCCCTTATTCTTAGATAAAGGTAAAATAAAAAACATTTCCTACTGATAAAAATACAGTTTATTTATAGAAATCTTAGACCCTCCTATATTACTAAAATTAAAAAATTCATTTACAAGAAATACCACCAGCTTTAAAGCTATGATCAGATCAAGTCTCTTTTCAGTCATGATAGTGGAGGCAGATCTGTATGCTCCACCTCAGGAATGTCTAACTTGAACATTATATACCAAAGTGGCACTATCACACCCAGTATCAACAATAAGGACACTAAATGATACCATTTTAGTCCAAAATCAGCTCCGTGTGATGTCAATTCCTTGACAACTACAGCTTCTACAGAAATCTTTTCTTTATTTGGTAACAGCTTTGTGTCTTCTGTTGCTTGTTCAGCTGGTTCTGTGTCAGTGTACTGTACCACAGCTGGCGCAAGAGTACTATTCAACACAACTGCATTGCAATCTATTGAACAGTCGTTGTCTTCCTTTGGACTTTGAGTCACTGTATTGTTTGGTTGGTTATCTTGAGATAATTCCTGAAGTAAGGGATTTAAATTTGATGTGGAAGGCACTATTTGTACTCCTTGTTCAACCGGAATTCTTTCAGTCAATACAGAGAAAGGTGTAATTGGTACTTTAATTGTGTTTCTTGCAAATATCTCATTGTCTTTGTGTATTTGGTTAATCCTTTTCAACTCTGAAACCTGAAAAAATATTTAGTTTAGAATTTACAACATTGTTGAAGTTTATACTAAAACTGGATGTGTTTAATTGTTGATAAGACACCATCTGATAAGAATAGAGAAATTCAACTTACAATTTTTATCTTGATCAAATTTATTTTATCACTATAAATAAGTATACAATAAATACGCACAAAGAACTCATTTTATAGCAATATGATCGATAAAGGTCAACATGCGTATATATTATAGTATCTAAAACTTACAGTACAATAGAATCTCAAAGCTATGGCTTGCAATGTATCACCCTGTTGCACTTGGGCCTCAATGAAATGTTCCTGTGGTTTCATTCTGTGCAGTTGTATTTCGTGATCGCCGTCGTCTTTTTTACTATTCATGTTGTACACCAGATCATCTCCGTTGTGCATTAGGCGCGTCCTATACAACGAACCTTTGTTATTAACACGTAAACAAAGTCCCCATACGATGCGCCACTAATCCTTTCCACACTCACCTTTGTTTCATTTTCATAAACACTAAAACTAATGGAATCTACCATGACCTGTTATAAAATAGAGTTCTACCTGTTTTCTCTATTAATTTAATTAATTCATGGAAATTGAAAATAGTAGAACAGCTGTTATTTCCGATTCGCTCTGGAATTTTGACTTGACATCACTGAGAAGATGACAACTGACGCGTCACTAAATTTACTGTCAGTTAGGGATGTCAGCAGTGAAAAATATCGAAAAATCGATTACATATCGGATTTCGGTCGATCGATTTATCAATGAAATATCAGTATCGACTTTACCATAGGGAGAATCGGAGAATATAGCATTCACAGGTGATTCACAGCACAGACACTTGAACATGGTTTTTCACAAGGACGTTGAAAAAAAGTCGGACAGAGCCCACCCTGAGACAAGACTGAGGCACTCAAATGACCCAAAATGGCGGCGGATATTCATGTGTGGAATGAATTCTGGGTTGCCACGTTAACCAAATTTACACCACAAAAAACAAGTACCTAATCAGTAAATTATTTCATTTCTTAAGCATTATGCTGGTCCATCCTAGAGAATTAGAGCATTTAGGCATTGTCATATATGTCATTAACTTCGAAATGCTTACTGCACTTCGAACGACACACTGACACTGATATTTGGGATCCAATTGTTTTCACAAAAACAATTTTTAACCGTTTCGATCCAGTCGTTTCTTCGTCGTCGTTTTCGTTTGCTTCATTTTCTTTTGGAAATCTAGCACACAGAATATTAAAATACGTAGTGACAATGGCAACCAAAATGTGCGCTATACAAAATAAGAAACAACTAGTAGAGAAAATCATTTACATAATAATTTTAATAGTTAAAAATAAAAATGTAATATAGTAAACTTAGGCTCGGGCACAGACTGCGGTCCCATTTCACCTAAACGAATCTTTTACTTCCAAACGTGACGATGAGCTTCATTTACATCTCTGACGAAAAATTCTGTGTGGTGCGCTAAAATAAGTTTTCACTTCAATAATGTAATTATATATCAACTATCTCAATACAAAAATGTGCCCTCCCAAACTTCAGGGCGCACGGAATCATGTTATCGTTGGGAAGAGTGAGCTCACTTTTTCCGTTCTAGTCGGTTGCAGGAAGCGGTGGACGCCGGACGTTTTTGAAGTGAAAACTTCTTTAGGCGCGCCTAGACAGATTTTTCGTGGGCTGTGAATTGAATTAATTCGTCACGCTTGGGTATGATAAGAAAGCTTCGGGTAAACTCGGGACCATGGCTATTGACCATCTAGAAATACGTCAGCCTGTGGAAAATGATGAAAGAGTGTGGACAGGCCATCATGGCATGGCCATCTAGAAACGCTGACGCAAGGGGCAATGGGAAATGCTGACGCATTTCTAGATGGCCATGCCAAGATGGCGAGGCCACGCCGTCCGTTTACACCCGTGTAGTTTTCAAGGTATGCTATCAAATTCTGAGTTGTAAGTTTTCACTTCTATCGGCAGTTCCTATGACTGCCAATTTTTTTTTCTATCACTATTCGTTATCCACAACCAAAATAAGTAGAACCACAGCATATCTTGCCGCTAGCGATTCTAGGGGTCAAGTACCTAGGTTGTTTGTAAACTACTTACCTACGATACACACAGAGACGCAGTTTATTACCAATTTCAAGGTGCTCAGGGCACATCTGTTGATTTATATCGATGTTATATGGCTTATTAAGTTACGGCTGGTCTAGACGGGAGAACGGCGACTGCCGATCCGAAGTTCAAATCCTAGGCGCACCACTGTAGTTTCGAATTCGTATGCATAATGCCGCTTACTTAAAAAACGCCGAACGAAAACATCGTGAGGAAAACGACATGTACTTATCTAGATGGCCTTGACTTTCTGCTTGCGAGAGAAGACCCCAAGTGAACATTAAGTGGGCTGCTTATAATATGCTATTGATATAATGTACGAGTACTTACCATATATTTTGGGTAATTATCACGCGGTAATATTGGCAACACTGGTCTTGGGATTCCCTATTTTGTGTTAGGAAATAAAGATTTATTTTAGTATTTAAAATGGGGAAATAAGTGATTAAATTATTCAATCATATAAGAAACATGATTCCTGGAGGTTTATTGCGTTGGTCACTACGGCTATTACAGGATTTTAAGGCGCAGGACGTTCTGTGTGTCAAGATTTGTTTTTATCGCGAAACGTGTTGGCTGCCCGAGTTTTGCGGGCATAATGGCCGACTAGTGTGCGAATGTGTGCGTGTTAGCCTGTATGTGACAGAGCTCTGGCCGACTCAATATGACACAACTTGTTCGTTAGCCAGACTCTGTCCGACTTTTTTTAAACGTCCTTGGGTTTTTCACCAATTTTTCACCTACCGTATTCGAGCGGTCGGTGCGATTTTGATGGCTAAATACTCAAAGCGATGCGATAAATATTACTATTTTGGTTCTCGCTGGTTCGGATGGGGCGAAAGTGTTTGATTACATCACAAAATTGTGAAAAAGTTAAATATATATTTTAAAAATAATTTGGACGCAGTTAGAGACTGTTGTTCGGAGAAGACAGCAATGTAGCAAGGTTGTTTGGTTCTGTGCTTCTGTGATGTAAACGCGAGTGGTAGATACGTCACGTCGAAAAAGCAAGCCACTATGGTTTAAATTTACTGTATTTGCACATAAGTATTTTAATAAACGGCCGCTAACTTGAAACGGCGAAGGAAAACATCGTGAGGAAACATGTACTTAGAATCTTTCGAAGTCATGTGTCATCCACCAACCCGCACTGGGCCAGCGTGGTGGATTATGGCCTTGTCCTTGCTAGAGAAGACCCCCCGAGTCCCAGTAGTGGGAACATTTTTAGTAGGCTGTTCATGCAAACATTTTAACAAAATGCATTTACATTATATGAATTGAAGTTACGACTGGTTTAGTCGGGAGGACGACGATTGCCGATCCGGAGCCCCCGGGTTCCAATCCTACGCGCACCACTGGCTTTTCGAAGTCATATGCGTAATGGCCCCCTAACTTAAAACGGTGAAGGTGAAACCGACATGTAGGTACCTAGATTGTTTCGAGAACATGGCGTCATCCACCAATCCAGCAGTGGGAACATTTAAGGTATTTGCAGAACAGAACTAGCGGTGTAGGCCTTCATGATGATAAGGGATCATTCGAAGAGCCCATCAGACGTTTGGAAGTTGTTGAATGATCCCCAGGGTGATGTATCACAGAGAGATATTCGAGCCAAACTCACCTTCATAAGAGTAACTATAGTAATACTGGTGTAATAAAACTGTTTTAATAACCATTCCTACAAACAAATTGGGTGAAGAAAATAGAAAACAAGCTTCTCGTTTATTTCGTTTATAATTTTATTAATTTCGAGTATTTTACACAACAGATACTGAACAAAAAATACCTTTGGTATTGCATAAAAGAGGTGGTAATAATTGCACAATAATTAATTTCCTCTAACTACTTTATGTACAAAAAATACATTAATACAAAACTGACTCATTCACTAGGTTACTAGGTTTAGGTAACATTAGTTAACACGAATAATTGCTATAAAATGATTACGGTTAAGTTTGTATATTGTATGAAGGTACACATGAAAGTAGTTCAACTATGTTTATTTTTAAAGCCACTGTAACTGAAATTTCTTAACAGCATTTGGTCCTTCGAGCCGCAAGCTGAGTGAAAAATGCAACGGCGCAGTTCAGTTACAATGATTTAATTTATACAATATTTTAAGTAATAATAGACATTTCTTATGATTCACTTAATACTAAAATAAATAAAACTGAATCGCAAATTAAAAAAGCGATATTAATTATGAGCATTCGAAATATTACCAGCTTTACGTTAATCTGTAAAGTCACATAGAAACAAAATATCACAGCATTCATATCAAAACATGATTGATTAGATCATTTTAAATTAAAATCATATTCGTAGTCGCAAGACAGTCAATAATATAAAATCCATTTAAGTGTTAATTGATACAATAGATTACACTGAGGTATAAATAAAAAATGTAGAAAATAAAACAAAATACCAAAAAATATTCAGACTTGAAAAGTTATATGAATGTCTTTACTATATCACATACTTCGAAATAGGGGTATGCGACAAGATGCTTTCATACATCACAACTGTGGAAACATGAACCCTGTTGGTTGGTTGTTATAGGTTTTACTATTTACAGAGCAATTTAAATTAAATTAACACTTTAGCCAAATATTTACAATATCAATACTGACAACACTACAGCTTTGTGCCCACATCCATAAAGATACAATACGTATACCATGAACTAGAGAAAATTCGACTGCAATTAAGGAATGGACAGACGTGCCCATTGCTAGCTTTTATTGAACAAGTTCTCATTAGCAGTACGAATGTCGCAACATGAGCATGCTTATTTTGAGCGTACTAAAAATCAAACGTCGCGTCGTTTGATATTCGAGCATGTTACTTGAAACGCGTGCTCCGAGCGAGCCTGGCGCCAAATAACACGTCAGCACATTTCCTTTGAGCATACTTAGTTATGACTATTCTTAAAACAAACATACTTTTTGCTGGCCGATGTGGCAAGTTGTAAAACATGCTCATGTAACCAAGCTTTTGTTGAGCACGTCTGTCAGTAGTTTTAATGTTCATAACAAAATTACTAATTCCACCAGGAGTAATTTTGGGGACTTTGGTTGTACAAGTAGAAATAAAATAAATAAATATTTATAAGCATAGGGTGGTCCACTACATATAATTATGTTACTTAGCTTTTGTTAATTATTAACAAGCCTCTGTTGGTGAAGAAACCGTAATACATTTGAAAGTTTTGAAAATTCAAAAACCGCGATCTAAATTTTTTAATGATCTTAAGTTTCGGCCAAGTTACAACGGCCTCATTAGAAAGAGGACTGAAAAGCATGTGGGTCGTCTGCTTTAGATATAAATACAACAATTGATCTTTTCACTACTTCAGAATATTTTTGTTAACATTGTCTATTATAAGAGCGGCCAATATAGTTAACTGTAACAATTTAAAACACAGAAATCGATCACCTTAGTTAATGTCTATTCAATTCCTAATATTACACAGGGAGGAAAAGATTAAGAACTCAGTTTTTTTCGTCACCAAAACTCAACATAATCCATAGTTTTTTTTTAAGTGCTAAGACCAACCATGGATCATTTTATACGCCGGACACAGTTGAACTAAGTATATAATCCAACAACGAACACGCATGTACTTTCGAATTTCTTATACCTACTTATTAGCCTTAGAAAACCAAGCTTCCGTATTTTCGTTGACTAATTTCGCCCGTTGATAAAACGATTCTGTTTCTACAAAACGATTTTCGTAATAAAACTACACAAATTTCTCGATGAAAAAATTATAGTTTCATATACGGCTGCTGAATCAGTACGTTCGTCAAGTATGTGCTAAAAATTTATTTTGTATGCTTAGGATTTTAACATAAAATAAAATAAATAAAAAAATAAAGTGGCCAAGTGCGAGTTGGACTCGCCCATGAAGGGTTCCGTTGCAGCAAGTAACATAATATACATAGTACACATAGTTCTTGTAGTTCGTTGTAACTTTGATCGAAGTTTCAATAATAGTGTATTTATGACGTACTAAAAAAAACTACTCATCAGATCGAGTTCAAACTAATTTTCGTTGGTAGTTTACATGGTAATGTACATCATATATTTTTTTTAGATTTTTCATTCTCTTACTTTAGAAGTTAGAGGGGGGGGGACACACATTTTACCACTTTGGAAGTGTCTCTCGCGCAAATTATTCAGTATAGACGAAAATGATTTTAGAAACCTCAACATAATTTTTGAAGACCTATCGATAGACACCCCACACGTGTAGGATTGATGAAAAAAAAATTTTTGAGTTTCAGTTCTCAGTATGGGGGGCAACCCTAATTTTTATTTATTTTTTATTTTTTTTGGTCAAATTTTAATGCGGTTCACAGAATACATCTACTTACCAAGTTTCAACAGTGTAGTTCTCATAGTTTCGGCAAAAAGTGGCTGTGACATACGGACGGACAGACAGACAGACAGACAGACAGACAGACATGACGAATCTATAAGGGTTCCGTTTTTACGTTTTACGGAACCCTAATAAAATGAGCCTTTATTGCCAAGTTTACAATTATTATTTTTTTAACCAACTATATTTTTACAAACGATTGGAATCTTTATCCTCAGCTTGTCCTTCGACAAAGGCCTCCTCTAGAGCTTTCCAGATCTTCCTGTCTTTTGCTATTCTCATCCAATTTGGACCAGCGATTCTTTTTAACTCGTCTTCCCATCTTTTTTGTTGACGTCCTTTGCTTCTTTTACCATCCCTAGGGTACCATTCCGATATACTTTTTGTCCATTTTTCAATCGGTTCCCTTAGCATGTGTCCTGTCCATTGCCATTTTAATGCCTTGCATATTTTTCTCGCATCTTTGAATTTTGTTACAGTTTTTATATTTTTTAACCTAACTTTATCTCGTCTTTTGACGCCAATTATACTCTCCATTCCGTTCTGGCATGTCATTATTTTGTTTGTTAATTTTTCTGTTAATTTTAACTTATTGATTGATTAATGTATTATTACTGTAGACGATCTCGTGCCAAAATTAACCTGGACGTCTACTCTAATTCAACGAAAACGTAATTTTGAAATAAACTCGTGATTTTCTAACTCCGATTCTACTTCGATCCGTCGTTTTGTGCGTTTAAATGTTCTAAGCATACTCTAATTAGAGTATGCTTAGAACATTTAAACGTCAAACAATGTTGTATCGGACGAAACGAAGTAGAACGAGAGTAGGAAAGTCGCGAGTTTTTTTTTAGCCAAACTCCCTGAATTTATACGCTACAGAAGCTTTCGGTAATTGCAACTTAAATGCTCAATATCACAGGTATCGTCTAAAGGTAATACAAGTGTTTATTACACTGGATTTAGTTAAATAGTAGTCGATTTGACTCGAAGAGTGACTATGAAACATATTCAAGATCTTGACGGAATGGTGGTCGTGCAAGATATGTTGACGAAATTATAGCGGGTCGAACTTGAACACAATTGGCACAGGAATGAGTCGACTGGCAAACACAGAGAGGTCTAAAGTGTGTGCCAAAAGCAGTGGGATAAAGGAAGTTGTGGTAGACAGATAGACGAAGACGACATATTGTCTGCATTTCTTCGAATCGGTGTTTTCAATTCCGTAGGGAACAGAAGCACACATCTTTACCGTTATTATAGTTCGGAAATAAAAAATCATGTTATAATACAGTCCGTTAACAAGTCCTGTCATAATTTTCTAAAACTTAAAGCAAATCTGACATAAATCTGAATTATCACTGAAATAGTGATGTGGTATTATCGATCAGGAATTAGAGACAGAACGAACTAAAAACATATTCATTTCATGGTGGTTATCATTCCAACGGTCTTCTCTATTTGAAACTTTTTAAAATTAATTTAAATTTTATAATGCAAAACGTAAAATGTTCCAATAAAAATATGCAAGAGAAGATGTCCAAACTGAAATTCACGTAAATAAGATTTAAAATAACGTGTTTTGGCGTATTGTAATGGTAGGAACTGTAAAACTAAACAGGGTTCTCATACAATCGTTCCATTTCTTTATCAATGCTAAGAATTTACAACTCCATAGAAAATATCAGCTAAATAAAATACTATACATATATTGAGATCTGATAGAATCCTACGTCAGGGTTCAGGAGAAAATAAATGTTTCCATTGCAGAGATCAAGACACAGTAGATAGGTGCTACGAAATGCATCACAGAGCTAAAGAGGTCGATTTAGGAATATTAACGAGTTTTAAGAAGAAGAAAATATTAACATTTAATTTTTACTAGTTTAGTTTGGGCGTTGCGTCTTATTCCGATTTTTATTTTTTCTTAAACAATATAGGCTTACATGTAACCGAAAATTGCCTGGTTAGTAAATAACGTAATATTACTTAGTACGCTTAATTAGATGATGGATGCCACCCAATGTGGATCTCTTAAAATCTGTTTGAAAAAAATGTAGGACAAAAACATATGATGCGATTTTATTTTGAAAGTTACGAAATGTATCCAATACAAGACCAATCTATACAAAAAAAAAAACGAATTACAATTATCCAAAATGATTCCTAATTTACGTAACACGAGATCTTTGAAAAATATCTTACGTTTTATTTTATACCTAACTGGCAAGACGTAAACGAGAATCGCCGAAGCAAATCAAGATGCGTGTAACCTGCTACGAACCTAACGTACTACTATTTAAAAGAAACGTTTGTAAACTTATAGCTGGAATGACTTAGATTATTGGAGACATATTTAACTGATTCACGGGCCACTGACGTGTGATATGGTCGGTATAGTCCGACTTAAGTTTCGGCCGCATTTGGCGGTCTCTTTCAAGGAGAGTGCACGCGCGTGACCGCTGCTCGTTTGGCAATTTGGTTTGGTAAAACGAGCAGCGATCACACGCGCGCACTCTCCTTGTAAAAGACCGCCGGACGCGGCCGAAACTTAAGTCGGACTAGACCGACCATATCACACGAGAGTTACCGATGAATTAATGAAATGTGTAACAACCACGTTAGTTTTCATACTAAAATTATTGGAGACAATCCTATATAAATCGTATTCAAACATACCAAAAGTATTAAAAATCCAAAATTGTCGGAATCTTTTCAGCCGGCTATTGCTTTGGTCGTAGAATAAAGGCGTCACCGAAATGTCCGCAAATAGCGTCCATTCGGTTTGGGAGTAACGATCGGGACGTCGAGACAGTCGGACGCAGTTTTCCATCATCACAGCAATCATTAATACTTATCTTTACTTTATAATTCCATTCCCTAATACCTTATCACCTCAGGCCACAAGTTTCGTCAATACAATCTATTTATGACTACAAACTCATCACCATCGTCGCTAATGGTCTACTCGACCAAAGTCAAGACGTAAAAAGCCAAGTAAATATGCGTTTTTCTTGCCGATTCCCGCAGAGAGACACCAATTTAATCAAAATATTTAAATCATGATATTTCTCTGCAGGAACATATAAAAATGCACGTTTCTTTACCTTCGCCTTAAAACACTTCAGTTCCGACTGCCTCGCCCGTCCAACAAAAGTGCGACCTGAAATTGGTCGCGCGCCGTTCACGCGTTATCGAATCCCTGGAAGTCTCCGGGCCAGTTTTCTCTCCGCGCTACGCGATCCGAGCCGGTGCACGCGAAAAATGCGTCTCCTTCGAACGGGTCTGATTCGCGGGTGAAGATGTTGATGGATTCAGATTTTTTGATGTCTCGGTGTGATTGTGGTTTCGGGCGGAGTGGGGGGACGTCCTCGTCTTCCTCTGCGATGGATGCGGTGCGTCCGCGGGGGGTGGAAAGCGCAGTGAAGTCGTCCTCGAACATGGATCGCGGGGAGATGGAGTCGGAATCGAAGCGGAACCGAGCCGCGGGCGAGTCGCCGTCGCGCGCGCGTGCGCTGCTACCCGACAGTGGCGACGCCGCGCCCTCCTCCGGCTCGAACGCGAACCTGAGTACCAAACCAACGACTAAATTAATAATTGTACTACAATAGTAAAGTACTAATTCTAGTAGGGGTCCAAAATGACCTCGACAAAATGGCGGATCACATATTTTTTTCACAACAACTATAAAATGACCTTTATCATTTGATAGTTGTGAACTAGTAGAATACAATAAACTACGACAAATTTCAAATTCAAGATGTCGCCACAAGATCTCGGGGATTTTTTAAGTAATTAATACAAGTACAGTTAATAAGTTTAGGTAAGTAGGTAGTAGGGACCTTCTGCGCTAGTCTAAGAGTATGATTCCGAACTCCGCTGCACGCAGCAGTATTGCCGTTGCACTACTGGTCTCCATATAGTAGCTGTATTTCTACCGGGACATTGCTGCGTAGCTCGGAATGTAAAATGTTATCTGAATTAAATTTGGGTTAATTGAACATAAACTTAAAGACACTACATACCAGTAGCACTGCGGCAACACTGCTACGTATAGCGGAGTTCAGAATCATATCTTAAAGTTCAGCAATAGAGTTGAATTGAGGTTACGGGTCTTTTTTAACCAACTTCCAAAAGGATCCTGTTAAATAAAATGTTTTTTATTGTTTTTCACAAGTACTGAATAACGTCGTATGATACACGCCTGTATTTGATGATTACCGCCCTCGGCTCTCTTAAGATCCTCGCCTACGGCTCGGGTATAATGATAATGCTAGAATAGTACATGGTTATATACCTGGTGTGGTCCAGCGTGGTGTAGGGCGCTCGTTTCTTCCCGTTGGGCGCGGGCGGGTCGGGGAAGGCGGGCTCGAAGGGCTCGGCGTGGCAGAAGTCGCTGCTGAACCGGTGCGGTTCCTCCCCCCACATAGTAGAGTAGAGCAGGGTGTGGTACATACCTGGTGTGGTCCAGCGTGGTGTAGGGCGCTCGTTTCTTCCCGTTGGGCGCGGGCGGGTCGGGGAAGGCGGGCTCGAAGGGCTCGGCGTGGCAGAAGTCGCTGCTGAACCGGTGCGGTTCCTCCCCCCACATAGTAGAGTAGAGCAGGGTGTGGTACATACCTGGTGTGGTCCAGCGTGGTGTAGGGCGCTCGTTTCTTCCCGTTGGGCGCGGGCGGGTCGGGGAAGGCGGGCTCGAAGGGCTCGGCGTGGCAGAAGTCGCTGCTGAACCGGTGCGGTTCCTCCCCCCACATAGTAGAGTAGAGCAGGGTGTGGTACATACCTGGTGTGGTCCAGCGTGGTGTAGGGCGCTCGTTTCTTCCCGTTGGGCGCGGGCGGGTCGGGGAAGGCGGGCTCGAAGGGCTCGGCGTGGCAGAAGTCGCTGCTGAACCGGTGCGGTTCCTCCCCCCACATAGTAGAGTAGAGCAGGGTGTGGTACATACCTGGTGTGGTCCAGCGTGGTGTAGGGCGCTCGTTTCTTCCCGTTGGGCGCGGGCGGGTCGGGGAAGGCGGGCTCGAAGGGCTCGGCGTGGCAGAAGTCGCTGCTGAACCGGTGCGGTTCCTCCCCCCACATAGTAGAGTAGAGCAGGGTGTGGTACATACCTGGTGTGGTCCAGCGTGGTGTAGGGCGCTCGTTTCTTCCCGTTGGGCGCGGGCGGGTCGGGGAAGGCGGGCTCGAAGGGCTCGGCGTGGCAGAAGTCGCTGCTGAACCGGTGCGGTTCCTCCCCCCACATAGTAGAGTAGAGCAGGGTGTGGTACATACCTGGTGTGGTCCAGCGTGGTGTAGGGCGCTCGTTTCTTCCCGTTGGGCGCGGGCGGGTCGGGGAAGGCGGGCTCGAAGGGCTCGGCGTGGCAGAAGTCGCTGCTGAACCGGTGCGGTTCCTCCCCCCACATAGTAGAGTAGAGCAGGGTGTGGTACATACCTGGTGTGGTCCAGCGTGGTGTAGGGCGCTCGTTTCTTCCCGTTGGGCGCGGGCGGGTCGGGGAAGGCGGGCTCGAAGGGCTCGGCGTGGCAGAAGTCGCTGCTGAACCGGTGCGGTTCCTCCCCCCACATAGTAGAGTAGAGCAGGGTGTGGTACATACCTGGTGTGGTCCAGCGTGGTGTAGGGCGCTCGTTTCTTCCCGTTGGGCGCGGGCGGGTCGGGGAAGGCGGGCTCGAAGGGCTCGGCGTGGCAGAAGTCGCTGCTGAACCGGTGCGGTTCCTCCCCCCACATAGTAGAGTAGAGCAGGGTGTGGTACATACCTGGTGTGGTCCAGCGTGGTGTAGGGCGCTCGTTTCTTCCCGTTGGGCGCGGGCGGGTCGGGGAAGGCGGGCTCGAAGGGCTCGGCGTGGCAGAAGTCGCTGCTGAACCGGTGCGGTTCCTCCCCCCACATAGTAGAGTAGAGCAGGGTGTGGTACATACCTGGTGTGGTCCAGCGTGGTGTAGGGCGCTCGTTTCTTCCCGTTGGGCGCGGGCGGGTCGGGGAAGGCGGGCTCGAAGGGCTCGGCGTGGCAGAAGTCGCTGCTGAACCGGTGCGGTTCCTCCCCCCACATAGTAGAGTAGAGCAGGGTGTGGTACATACCTGGTGTGGTCCAGCGCGGTGTAGGGCGCTCGTTTCTTCCCGTTGGGCGCGGGCGGGTCGGGGAAGGCGGGCTCGAAGGGCTCGGCGTGGCAGAAGTCGCTGCTGAACCGGTAGTCGCGGCGGCGCGGCTCGTCCCGCCGCGGCCGGCGCCGCGCCTCGCGCTCGCCGCGCTCGCGGGACCGGTCCTCGCGCCGCCGCCGCGTCGCCCACCCCACCGTGCCGCCGTACCTACTTTATACAAGTTACATATTCTTCAGGAAGCGTTCAAGTATTACGTAACGCATTTTTGAAGTGAAAACTTCTTTTGGCGCGCCACGGACAGATTTTTCGTGGGTTGTGATTTGAATTCAGCGTCTCGCCAAAAAATCTTCGGTTAAACTTGGGACTATGGCCATTGGCCACCGTCTAACAATGCGTCAGCATTTCTAGATGGCCATTCTCAGGGCCACGCCCTCCGGTTTCACCCACGTAGTTTCCAAAGTGAGCTATAAAATTTTAAGTTATAAGTTTTCACTTCTATCGGCAGTTCCTATGACTGCCAATTTATTTAAAGGTTTTAATGTAACTTTTTTGTACCCCATCCAAGTGACCGTTTTTGCCATCTTGGGAGTTTTTATTCCCGAGTTTTTTTTATATGAGATCTTCTTTTGGCGCAGCACAGACAGATTTTTCGTGGGCTGTGAATTCTAGTGTCATGCTCGGGAATGATAAGAAATATTCGGGTAAACTCGGGACCATGGACATAGGACATCTAGAAATGCGTCAGCTTTTCTAGATGGCCATGATCATGGCTATGTCCTCCAGTTTCACCCGCGTTGTTTCCAAAGTAAGTTATCAAATTCTGAATTATAAGTTTTCACTTCTATCAGTAGTGCCTATGACTACCATTTTTTTAAAATTTTAACATAACTTTTTGCACCATCCAAGTGCCCGTTTTTGCCAACTTGAGAGATTTTATTCTCGAGTTTTTTTTAAGTGAAAACTTCTTTTGGCGCACCATACACAGATTTTTCGTGTGCTGTGAATTGAGCTCAAGCATCATGTTAGTAAATAAAGAAATCTTCAAGTGAACTCGGGACCATGGCCATCTAGTCTAGATGGCCATGCTTAGAAGACTTTTTTAGACGACAATGGTTTGAAGAATTTCAGACCAGCAGCACCCTTCGGTTTCAAATCATCATTAAATTCTGAATTATAAGTTTTCACTTCTATCGGCAGTCCCTATAACTGCCATTTTTAAAAGATTCTAATGTAACTTTGTCACACCTCGTCCATGTGACTGTTTTTGCTTGGGAGATTTAAAATCCAGAGTATAATTACTTCCATGACGCACCTTAACGTTTTACCAAGACAAAAATTACATTATAGACTACAGGCCCGTGAACAAAATTTACGGGTCAAATGAACCACCAGGAGACCTATGTAGGATGATAGAAGGGTGTAAAATATTAAGATTTAGCACTATGCCGTCACTTGTAAGCTGTCCAACTGAGTGTAATTGAAGAGGGCGGGTTCCAACCCTCTACCATTTCTCCTTGCCGCATGATTTTTGTACGGCATTGCGAAATAATGGATTAGAAGAGGTATTGAAACTGTATGGAACCAATACCGTACTTAATCAAATTACCAAATTTACTCTATAAATTACTCGTACTCTGTAAATTTTTCCGACAAACTAATAATTAAAAGGTTAAAATTAATAATTTTTATAGTTTCAATACCTCTTCTAATCCATTATTTCGCAATGCCGTACAAAAATCATCCGACAATGAGAAATGATCGAGGATTGCAACCCCCCCTCTTTAATTGCACTCAGTTGGACAGCTTACAAGTGACGGCATATTGCTGAATCTTATTACTTTATACCCTTCTATCATCCTACTTAGGTCTCCTGGTGGTTCATTTGACCCGTAAATTTTGTTCACGGGCCTGTAGTCTATTACGTAATACTTGAACGTCCCCAAGTCCCCATAGCGGCGTTGAGCACTTTTTAGTAGGGGGAAATCAGGGTACAGGATACTTAAGTTTTCGCCACGGTCCTCATACACCCTACCCTCATGATATTCAGATACGTGTACCAAAAGTATGTATTTACGACTAGCAGCGCCCCGCGGTGTTACCCGCGTAGTTCCCGTTCCCGTTGTTTTCCGGGATCAAAAGTAGCCTATGTGTTCTTTCAGACTATAATCTATCTGTGTTCCAAATTTCAGTCCGATCCGTTCATACGTTAGGACGTGATTAAGCAACAAACATCCAAATATCCAAACATCCCCATACATTGACATTTATAACATTAGTAGGATTACATAAATATTATATCAGCTATCTGGCCCTCATAGTACAAGCTTTGTTTAGTTTGGAAGTGGCTTGTGAGATATGCCACCAAAATATTTATTAGTCACCTGTGTATAAGAACTGCTGGGAAACAGTGGGGATAACCTGAAAATGATAACATTTTATAAGACAAATCAAATACTAATAATCATCATCAATGATTATTAGTATTTGATACTAATAATACCTTATTTAATTTTTATAAATTAAGAAGGAAGGTATTATTATATATAATTTGATTTGTCTTGTAAAATATTATCATCATCATCAGCCTAGCCTACTGCTGGGTTCCCCAGAATTTTATACACAGGTGACTAATAAAGTTAAGGCCAATAAATAACTGTATAATTCGGTGGAGAGGTCACCCACGTACCTGCTATATATTAAAGGAGTGACGGATAATATTGGAAACTTGTTACGCCGTAGATATTGCATCAAGACAATTTTTCGTCCGCTCACCGCTCACGCAGTTAAGGTAAAAGGTACGTTCTCCAAAAGACAGATACCCTTTAGGTGTACCGGGAGTGTACATGATTCCTTGCGACTGTGGTATAAGTTAATACTTTAATAGAGATGGAGGATGGCATGTGCCGCCCGCTTGGAAGCCGTGCCTAGACAGTACTCGGCATTGTGTTCGTAATACGAGTGGAGACACAGTGAGCTCAGTGTGCTGCAACGTTCCCGACTCGCAGCTCACTAGTAACGAGGAGTTCGAGTGTATTCCTGCGGAACCCTCTC
Source organism: Ectropis crepuscularia (assembly GCA_963693475.1). Taxonomy (NCBI): domain Eukaryota; kingdom Metazoa; phylum Arthropoda; class Insecta; order Lepidoptera; family Geometridae; genus Ectropis; species Ectropis crepuscularia. The sequence goes on along the minus strand of OY856357.1, from coordinate 9,627,613 downwards.
GCACCCCCTCACCTGCACCCCCGCAACAGCCTTGCGTGCGCGCCGCGCGGCGGCCCGCAGTGCCAAACGGGAAGCCATCTTGCGCGTACACTCTCCTTGAAAAAGGCCGCCGGACGAAACTCGAGTCGGATTGACCGACCTTATTTTTTTTTATTTTTTTTAAATATAGAGTGACGAGACGAGCACGTCATGTGCCTGATGGTAAGCAACATGCCTGCCACATAACAACACAGTGACACGCAGTTATTGGAACATGAAGATTCCAAATCATTAACTAGCACTGCACTGCGCTCGTCACCCAGAGATCTAAGTTGTTATATCTCTAAGCCCTGTAATTTTTCTGGAAACATTGCCCTTCAGACCGGAATACAGTAATGTTTGCACATTACTGCTTGGCGGTAGAATATTTGGCAAAGGTGTGGTCCTTCCCAAGGCGGACTCTGCCAAGAGTCCTACCACTACTATTACACGTGAGTTACCCGTTTACCCAATCAATATGTATAATACCTTCTATCACTGGCGTCGTCACTCTGCTGTCGCATTTCAGCTCTCCGCCTCGTTTCCCTCCAGCCCAGGGATCCATAGTTCCGCTCTGAAAATTGAAATATACCAATTAAATCACTATAAAGTATTTAAAAATACATTCAATACTTACGACTACAGATAGTTAAACTCATCTGTGCGCGCGGCGCTATGTGTGCGTGCGCTTGTACATATACAGTTACTTTGTATGCTCGTCACGTTTTGCTCGGACGACGACTGCCGCGCCACTGCCACACAAATGAAAGTTGTATAAAATTACAAGCGCACGCACACATAGCGCCGCGCGCACAGATAGATGAATTGAACTATGTGTAGCAAGATTTAACTATTTGCTTGTGTTTTGGGCACTTTTGGGCAGAGGTCCATGCGCGGTGGTCTTTTTGACCTAATGTGAATTGTTGTATTTTATTGACATTTGACTTGTAATACTTTTAACTTTTATGTAAATGTAATGCTATAGTCTATTACTTTTTAGCGCCACAAAATACAGTTACCTAACTGAAAAATTACGACTTATTAAAGATGTTATCCGATAAGAAGTATTTTATTTCATTAGATAAATACAATTTAATACATGTCTAAAGTTGTGTTTGTTTGTGTACCTGTTATTTATAGGTACATAATTCAATCATCTGATTAATATAGTGTCCGCGCTCGTCAAATCACCGAGCGACAGTGCCCATCAGATTGGCGGAATACCCACGCTGTATGGTCAGGATAAGTATTTTACGCCAGATAGAGACCTGAGCGTGAAATCCAGTATCTGTGGATACTGAAAGACATAATAACTATTACAAAAAGCACGCGCTGGTACTTTGATTAACATAGTGGGAGATTTTTAATTAAACATTAATAAGACTATAATATCAATATAAAATTTAAACATATTCAGTAGTTTTTTCCATGAACCAAACTTTCGAAAATATAAATTTTATATTATACTAGCTGACCCGGCAGGAGCGCCATCTGCCGGTCTGATTTGTGAATCATAAACATACAATCCAGGGCGCCACTCAAACGCATACAGAGAATTTATTCAAATCTGTACGTTACGGCACGGTAAGCCGTTTAGGAGTTCAGTGACATGCACATAGAATTATATATGTAAAGCTAGAATACATTTTCAAATAGTAGGTCCTACCTACATAGTAGAATTAATAAAATGAGTATGAAAAATTTACCGTCTCTCCTCCACCGTTGGTCCGACCACCGCTCCCGCGGCGAAGACCGTCCAGACCCACAACCGTCGCTGTAACTGGAAAATGTACACGTATCAACTCATCTTCTTCATATGGATCGTCTACACACGCTTTTAAAATTGCTTCCATATGGTACCAAGTAAAAAAAAAACGAATAATAACAAAATCGGGGGATACAGTTTGGTGTTGCAGCCTTATAACTATCATCTATATCCTAAATTAAATTACAGCATTGGATAACTCAAGAAACAAAGAACAATCTAGAGTGGAATGTGACACGTCGCGTGTGGCGGACGGGTAAGCGCCGACATTTTGAGTACGTGTTTACGTACAACAAATGACCGTGTCCGTGACACAAGACACACCCACTTTTTCTTACTTTTATAGGTTTACACTTGACCGCCATCTCGCACGAAGTGAAGAGACGAAGTCTGTAATGGAACGTGCTTACCTAGAATAAACCGATTCACTCCATTTTATACTCCACTCCATACATTCCATTTTATGCTCCCACTATCAGGAGTTAGAATCTTCTCTTAAAAGAAGATGGCCAAGGCCAAAATTGCCAAAATTCACCACGTAAGGCACGTAAATATGCTTTTTTGTGTGGCGGAAATACTTTTACGAACCTTCTGCTAGGCAGGAACACGCTATGAAGTGATGACACTCAAAACTTCGAAGCATATTATCCTCGTCATTTTTTGTTTGTGAGACAAAATAAATAATATATGCATAATATTTTTTAATAATCTAACTAACTGACAAATTATTTTCTATTCTAGTTATCATGCTTATTACATACTATATCATATCATATATACGTACTATATCAGTTATCTAGCACAGGATTGACCAATCTGCATAAGTGCATACCTTCGCGGGGTAATTAAATATATTGCAACAACTGGAGGGCCGCAGAAACAAATAGGTTCAGTTTTCAAGTAAAAAAATACAGTGTAATAATCGTTTCTTTACACGTTTAGTGGTTCTTCGTTAATTTTGTCTTTAACAATCATATCAATTTCAACTTCTACATTTGTTGTTGTCACGACTCATTGCATGTAGAAGTGATTTATCGGACATTATTTTCTGATTGAAACATGCGTCGCGGGCCGCATGAAAAAAAAGCCACGGGCCGTTGTTTGGACTGCCCTGATCTAGCAAAAACTATGCTATATCTTGTGAAACTTACTCTTCTTGTTCGTCGTACGAGTGTCTCGGCTTCCTGTGCCTCTCCCGGTCCTTGTCCCTGTAGTCCTTCTGCCGCTCCCGGCTCCGCGAGTCCCTGTAGTCTCTGTCCCTGCAGATAACGATTACCATTATTTTAACTATATATTTACGAGACGTAAAAAGACGATGGCGGTTTACGATGGACTGTATCAGAAGATTGTTAAGGGTATCTCGCTCCTTGCTTTCGGTGACATGAGTAGAGTTCTTTAACATTTACGCAGGACTGTCTTATACTTTTTGAAGTGAAGACTTCTTTTGGCGCACCATAGACAGATTTTTCTTGGACTGTGAATTGACCTCAAGCATCACACTCGGTAATGAAAGAAATCTTCGGGTAAACTCGGGACCATGACTGCCAATATGTTTTTTTATTTAGCCACTCATTTTACTTTAGGGTCCGGGATCTTTGTCATTGGATTTTATTTTTAATTTTCAATATTTATTGGATTAAGAGAGGAAGAGGAAATTAGGGGGGAGTTGGGAACATTTTTAAACCTAATTCTAGTGCTAGTCCGAATTCGTCTGTTGAGCCTATCACTACCGGTTGCGATTCCGCTAGTAATCGACTCGACATCGTTTGCTGTTGTCTATGCAGCTTCCCTCCGGTTCAGAGCCTCCACTACAGTTACATTTCTGTCCCACTCTCTTATACTCTGAATGAATATATCGCTAAGGATACCTGTAGGATCTGTTCCGACCCCGGTCACAGAATAAATATTAGTAAAAGTACAGAAGCCTCACTTACCGAAAACAATTATATAAATAGAGACTCTTGCTGGGACACAACAAAGTTCAATTCAGCTCGCAATACCTGTCGCGATTTTCAAATAAACATTTGCGCTCTTTCTAACGCGTAACTCTGTCCCTGTCTAGCGCGGAGGGTTGTCGACATATCTAATAATATGATGAAAACGCGGGAAACGTGTTGCGCGAGTGCTCAGCCGTGCGTCCGACAACCGACTGGCACTTGTTCCCTGGGAGGAACGGTCTAGCGGTAGGCTAAAACCGCGCGACCTTGAGCGAGTGATGATGCACTGCCCCGGTCCCAGGCATCTGCGCCCCGGTGGCGACGCGACGCCTTGTCTCGTTCCTTGCTTTCGCTTTAAGAAGATCGTAGCGCTCTTTAAGATTTGCGCAAGAGACTCTTATACTCTGAATGAATATAATTATGTATTACGAAGGGTATCTGTAGGGTCTGTCATACATAGTGAAGGGTACCTGTAGGGTCTGTCATACATAGTGAAGGGTACCTGTAGGGTCTGTCATACATAGTGAAGGGTACCTGTAGGGTCTGTCATACATAGTGAAGGGTAACTGTAGGGTCTGTCATACATAGTGAAGGGTACCTGTAGGGTCTGTCATACATAGTGAACGGTATCTGTAGGGTCTGTCATACATAGTGAACGGTATCTGTAGGGTATGTCATACATAGTGAACGGTATCTGTAGGGTATGTCATACATAGTGAACGGTATCTGTAGGGTATGTCATACATAGTGAACGGTATCTGTAGGGTCTGTCATACATAGTGAACGGTATCTGTAGGGTATGTCATACATAGTGAACGGTATCTGTAGGGTCTGTCATACATAGTGAACGGTATCTGTAGGGTCTGTCATACATAGCGAAGGGTACCTGTAGGGTCTGTCCCGGTCGCGGTCCCAGGCGTCCGCGTCCCGGTGTCGGCGGCGGTCGCGCTCCTTGCTGTCGCGGCGGTCGCGGCCGCTGCCCGAGTCGCGCCGGTCGCGGCCCGACTCGCGTCCGTCGCGACTCATGTCCCGCTCGCGCATGTCTCTCTTGTCCCGGAGCTTGTCCTTCTCCCGCCCGCTGCCAGAGTCGAGGCACTCCCGAGACCCGGACGAATTGTGTCTGCTGATAATGTTGGAAATTTGTAGTGGTAGATATTTTTACACAACTCCTTCAATATGAATATCAAATGAATGTACTTGACTAGCAGAATACCAGTTCAATAGATTATGATTTAGTGTTCGTAAAATATATAATCATTAGCAACGCCCGCCCCGCGGTTTTACGCGGTTATATCTCCCAGATGAAAGCCTATGTATTCTTCCAGACTATTATCTAACTATCTAACGGTGTCCCAAATCTCAGATCCGTTCATACGTTACGTTTTTTTTAACTTTTAAAGGTTTACACTTGACCGCCAAATGCGGTCTACTATGGAGAACCGATTCACTCTCGATTTGAAGACACCAAGTCATTCCACAGCCTAGACGTTCTTATTACAAAAGTAGAGTCAAACCTCTTCGTCCGTGTCAATCATATCAACCATGAAACGGTGCAGCTTCTTCGAGTTACGAGAAGTCCGATAGATGAAAGGGCAACGTGATGCAGCAACAAACAGCTAGACATTTATAATATTAGTAGGTCAAATATTATAATCGTGTTTACCTGGACTCCCTGTCCCGGTGGTGGGAGGGCGGGCGCGGCATGCGGGCGACGGGGGGCAGGTCCTCCTCCCACGGGGACACGTCGCGGGACGACGACGACGTCTGGACTGGAAACACGAGAGAGCAAAGACGTCGGTCATTCAATAAATCATTGGAAGTGAAAACGTTTTATTGTGACAAAATAAAATATTCATAAGACAAAAACACATGAAAAAGGATATGCGACAAAATACAGTAGGTGGTACGGATAAATAGAGTGTTAGTGTGCACTGGACCCCACACTAGGGTGACCTGTGTTGTTTACTGTGAGATTTTTTAAATCTTCAATTTATAATATTAAATTCAGACAATTGACTAAATTTTACAAGCGTTAGCTTGAAGAAAAAAAATTGGCAGTCATACGGACTGTCGATAGAAGTGAAAACTTATAAATCGGAATTTGATAGCTCCCTTTAGAAACAACGCGGGTGAAAGCAGAGGGCGCTGCTAGATTGGAGTAAATCTTCGAAGCATTGTCGTGTAGATTAGTCTCCTAAGCATGGCATCTACAAATGCGTTAGGTCCAGAGGTCACTCGAACATTTCTTTCATTTACGAGCGTGACGCTGAGCTTCATTCACATCCCACGAAAAATCTGTGCGTGGTGAGCCAAAAGAAGTTTTCACTTCAAATAGAAGAAGAAAAAAGCACGCGCGGCTCGGAGTCACGCGAGTCGGACGAGCCGACCGAGCCGCCCGCACCACCCAGCTCCGCTCCCGTCGCCCCTCAGCTTCACACATCACACACTAGGATACAGTACCCATGGGGCGGATGGTGGTGACGCGCTGCGGGCTGTGGTGCCGCACGCGGCGCCGCACGCGCGGCTCGGAGTCGCGCGAGTCGGACGAGCCGGCCGAGCCACCCGCGCCGCCCAGCACCGCCCAGCGCGCGCCACCCGCGACGCTGCCGCCGACGACGCCCATCTTCACGCTCACGCATTTCTCTGCAATATAACATTCAATTATGTATTAGCGATCCATTTTATATATATCCAGATACCATACAAAACTCTACAACAATAAAAACAATATCACGTTCGAAATACACCCTGGATTACTCCGGGTTTACTCAAATGCATCCGAAATAGAGATAGTATGCACCTTAAACTGAAAAAAGAGCCTAGCAATCTAATTCTCCACTTAAGTTAGGCGATATCGAAACTTTTGTAACTCTCTTCTAAAGAGACTCAAAAATAATTATGAGCGATCTGGAATTGAGAAAGCTGGAAAAATACTAAAAAAGTTATTAAAAAAATTGCTAACCTGACCCAAAACAACCCATCCCGTTTGGAGCTCTTAAGGATGGAGACGGATCCTAAAAAATCTGTAAACGGAGTTAATCGGTTCTTTGCAAATGATGTCAAAATATGGCTGAATCTATTATTAGAACTATACCAACTAGCGTTACTGTTTCATCTAAAACTCACTGTAAATAATTTGTTCTGCTGAATACAGATATGAAAGAAGTTGAAACAACCATCCTCAGCCTTAAACCTGACTCAGCACCGGGATGGGATAAAATAACTTCTAAATTCCTCATACTGGCTAAAGACAAAATAGTACCAGCTCTAACTCACGTCATTAACTTGTGTTTGGCTCGAGACGTGATAAATAATTATAGACCTACTAGCGGCCCATTCCGGCTGCGCTCGGATATTGTAATTTAAAGACTATTAATCGAAATAAAAACTATCCTATCTCTCAAGTTGGACCAGACTGCTCACGGTGTGCCAATTTAATTTAAAATCGGTTAAGTAGTTTAGGAATCCATCGCGGACAAACATCGTGACAGGAGATTTATATATATTAATCGGTTAAGTAGTTTAGGAATCCATCGCGGACAAACATCGTGACAGGAGATTTATATATATTAAGATAAGATTTCCCATTGATGAAGAATTTTTTTTGCTACGCAAAAAGATCAACAAAGCGAGTGAGCGAGAAATCATTTTCAAGTGGAAATCGCTCGAGAGAAGAAGAGAAAGTGAATGAAGTAACGTCATTACAATATTTTAGTATACCCGAACGTAACAGTCTTGATTTCGTCGCGGTGAAAATCGTATATTTTTTAATTAATCCTTGGATTGCAGACGATTTTATTAAATTATTTATATTATGGCATGTTCTGTGCGTGAATGTGATACAAGACGATATTTTAATCCGAATCATTACACTAGTCACCAACACGTGTAAATATGATTTTTTTATCAGGTCTCCGAGCAACCTTTGTGTGTCTTTTACATTTGACGTCTTTGAGATTTCCATACTCCCAGCTTTGTCAAAGGTAATAGAAAAGATCTTAAACAAGCGATTGTCCCTTTATATAGAGCAAGAAAAACTGCTAACAAATTCACAGTTCGGTTTCCGCGCAAGTAAATCTACTGAACAGGCAGTTTCTGGTATGACAGACGACATAATCGGTAAGCTCGACAGAAGGAAACGAAGCTTAGGTATCTTTCTTGATATGGCTAAGGCTTTCGATAGCGTCTCTACCTCACTCTTGCTCGAAAAACTAGAGATAATGGGAATAAGAGGGATTCCACTGAAACTTTTTCGATCTTACCTATATTAGGACTCAAGAGAGTAAAAATAGATGATACCATTAGTGATGATGAGCCTATAACGTACGGAATTCCTCAAGGGTCCATTTTAGGTCCAACTCTCTTTCTCATCTTCATCAACGACCTTTGTGAGCTGAATCCTGGAAATGGAAGAATTTTTGCCTTTGCCGATGATTGCAGCCTTAGTTTTTGAGGGTCCTACCTGGGAACAATTGTATGGTCACGCAGAACTAGGACTGCAAAGAGTAATTTCATGGCTGCAGCTTAGTCTATTATCCCTCAACGTGACAAAGAGTAAGATAATTTTATTCAGGGCTTGGAAAAAAACACCTAATAGAGACAATTTTACTGGACTTCAGGCACATACATGTCATATGACCCTAAAGGGTACCTGTGACTGCGCTTACCTGGAACGAGTAAGCAATGTCAAATATCTGTGTCATTATTGACGATGGACTCTCCTGGGTGCCCCATATTATGTCTGTGGCTTCTCGCGTAAGAAAACTCATTTGGGTTTTTAAGTCTCTTAGAGATGTTGCGCCATTTAAACTGCTTAAAACCATTTACCTAGCTAACTGCTAGTCAGTACTTGGATATTGTGTGTCTGTATGGGGTAGCGCTTCTAAAACACATTTAATCAAACTTGAGAGAGCACAACTTTCGGTCCTAAAGGTTATGATGCGGAAACCGTTTCGTTTCTCTACTGTGAGTATCTGTATCGGGATGCACAGGTACTGACCGTCCGTCCACTCTTTATAACGCGTGCTCTACTTGCACAACACAAAATAATGGAATTTAATCCTGACTTTCCGAAATTCAGACTGTGTAAAGCTAAAATATGTGAAACACCTAGAATATACACATCATTTGCGCGAAATCAATCGTACTTTTTAAGAGCATACCTCTATAATAAAATTAATACTGTTTTAAACATATACCCTATGAATAGGCAATTATGCAAGCAAATAGTAACGAAATGGCTGCTCCCCCATACTTATGACGAAACTGAATCTGTGCTGAAAGTGTCTTACTGAAGTAATCATTTATAATTATAATTTGGGTATTGAAATAGTAAACTCTTGGGCTTTTGAGAAACAGCATTTTGCAAAAACCCTAGGGATTTCATTAAGCGAGACGATTAAAAAACTAATTAGTCCGTCAGTTAGATTATTAAAAAGTATTATACACGTATATTTTCATGTTTTACAAACAAAAAATGACGAAGATACAGTGCTTAGATGTTTCGAGTGACGTCACGTTATGACACACCCCGGACACTCGGCCTAAAATCTATACAGACGGTGCAGTTGACATACCTACACTCACACAACTACGCATATGTCGTTCGAACACATTTACGCATGTGTGCGTGTCATCTAGGGTTACTAAATTATTTTAGTAAGTTAAGTACACTTACCCAAAGAGAAAACTTTATTCTGACAATATATTAATTAATCACTCCACATATTTCGCGTATTTCATTATAGACTAGTCACAGAACATTAGATTAGCTATAACTACGTTCATAAGATGCATTAAAAAGCGGTATCACAGTTTACTATATCAGAGTATTATACACTGCACAAACTACTTATTAATTATTAACACATCATGTCAGCGACCAGTAAAGAGAAAGCACATGAATTTTCAATTCAAAACTCCAAATTAAATGTTGTAAACAAACATTACGAATTGTTATCAACTATGGCCGATAATGTTGCTAGTTCCGGATTTAATTTATTACTAATGCTTAAAAGAATATTACTTTTGTATGTTGATAAATAGTGATTTATTTATTCGCATTATAGTAAGGATAGCATAAAAATTTAAATATTGTGAATTTGCGCCGAATAAACAAAAATCGGTTTCAATTTTAAATTAAATTCAGAAACTTACTTGACCAAATTTCAACGACGTTCATAAAAAACTTGAACAAAAATAAACGAAAGTAATTTTTAGTTTTGTTTTCATATTTCAAAACTATGATCTACCAAAAAAAAAAAAGAAACATCATAGAAGACATGGCCCAAATCGTACCCTGACCTCGGCACAAAATAATTGTATCTAATCTCAAAAAAATCTAATAATTGTATGCAAATATATTTTAAGCAAAAAAAATTACACCACTCCCATAACCCAAATTAGTGGCTAACATGTTTTTTTATCAGTGTAGTTTTGTAGGCGTTTTTTTTAAAAGTTCACCAATACTGTTTGCAATCCGATGTAATCATCATCATCATAACATCTTAGCATATACCTCTCTTCAAGTACGCCTCATATCCCAGGCCTATGCTAGTGCTGTGCTTGTGCTAGTACTTGTCCAGATTTGACCCGCGATGTAAGCATACTGATAATTGAATACAAAGTCCAAAGTACATTACCAAAAATAAGCGTATTATCATGAATTATTTTACTTACACTCGTTAAATTTGAATTCAATTTCAAGGCCACCCATCGCGAAAAGAACCTAAGCATATTCGTGCATTGTTTGATATATATCTTTATGACTCAGCCGGTATATATTATTTTTATATCATTAACACCAAATTATACAATATATTTTGTTCCATAAAACGAGCTTTTGACACGAACTTCTACAGGCAAAAAAACGCAGGTTAGCCACTCAAACGGATGATGATGATAGTTTAGAATATTATTACTAATAACTTAAAATCCGAGGTACATCAAAAAACCCAGGTGTGGCACCTGGGTTTTTTCAATGTGATTTGGGCTTATGTCCTTTGTTTCACAATAAATGGAGCTATCACGTAACAAACATATAAACGAATTAAGATCCGTCTCCTTTTTTGAAGTTGGTTAAAAATGAAACTAAATCGTAGTAGTACCGGTAGTACTAGAACCGGTAAAGTTTATAAGTCAATGTCAAATCCGTTAATTACTGAATAAGAACCGGTAAAGTTTATAAGTCAATGTCAAAGTCGTTAATTACTGAATAAGTTTTAGTTTAAAAATATCGTTATTTTTTTTTGGAACTATCCATTCCAATAGTCAATGTACTCGTATCCTCTTACTGGTTTTAATGAACGGTTGTTGCGAAATCTTAAATAAGCATACTACTTACTAGATGAAATCCTATATTCATTGTTCACTATTGACCGACATAATATATACATGGACGCACATAAAAGTACAGATAGTCTAATATAGAACCTGTTTCTTTTTTTTGAGTCGGTTGAATGCTAAGAAATAATCACTTATCAATAAATCTGAATAGTAGCAATCTTAGTAAAAAAATCCACTAAATTGGCAACACTAGTGACTTCGTGAATTGCGAACTATACCTACTCTGCGCCATCACTCGTTACCATACGTTATTGGCGCCACTGACGTATTTCACAACGATTAACGAAAGCCGCAGTTTAAAAACAACGAGTTTAATAATTTCGTCACAGGACTTCAGTGTTGTCGCGTACTTCTAACCAGAAAAGCTTAACACAGTTTATAAAAATGATTCAATCTTTGTAGAAATTCTTATGAAATGAAAAATCTCTTATTCTTGTTTCGTATAATAGACGAAACATTTGGTACCATTTTGTTAAATAATACAGCATCATGGTCGTATTCTCATAGAAAATTATCGTCCGATATAACCCTTCGTTGAGTGATTCTCGCGTCCTTGCGGGGTAGGAAGCTTGAAACTGGCGGGGGGTGGGGAGTGTCCGTTCTATCTGTATTATCTATTCTATGGTTATGATACGATTGTTACGCTAGAGTGACGTCACAACCCCCTATCCGGAAGTTTGATGCTCTATATCTTTGTCAACTTTTGAGAATTTGATGAAATCAACAATACTATAATATTTTTCCATAATTTACCTGACAGACTAATTAGAATTGTATATTTTGACCCTGTCGTCTCCCCAATTAGATATTGGCTATACATTTCTCAATCTTACCGAAATAATTTAGGGGTGTTGAAAAAAACATGATATGCTTTAGTAACATTGACTATACATAATGTAGTAAATTCTGATTGGCTAGATTATAGGTTTAAAGACAACCTGTATTGTGATAGGTTCTTAGTTTTACCTTGTTAATATTTAATTCTGTCATAGAGATATAAAGGGCATAGTTTCCAAAGAAACAATGTCCTTTATACTTTATACAGATATAGAACAAAGCGATAAATCATCTCATATCTCTGGGTGACGAACTCTGTCCAGTCAGTGCACCCTCACTCGCTCAAGGTCGCGCGGTTTTAGCCTACCGCTAGACCGTTCCTTCTAGGAAACAAGTGATCGTCGGTTGTCGGACGCACGGCTGAGCGCTCGCGCAAAACGTTTCCCGCGCATATTGTTATTAGATATGTCGTAAACCCTCCGCGCTAGACAGGAACAGAGTTACGCGTTACAAAGAGCGCAAATGTTTATTTGAAAATCGCGACAGGTATTGCGAGCTGAATTGAACTTTGTTGTGTCCCAGCAAGAGTCGCTATTTATATAATTGTGAGGCTTCTGTACTAATATTTATTCTGTGGTCCAGTGCTAGCCAATGATTTGGAATCTTCATGTTCAACGCTATTTGCTACTAGGCTGTTATGGGTGTGTTACTTATCATTAGGCGCATTCTTTGTCCTGTCATTAATATAATAAATAAATATTGATGGACAGAATTGTCCATTGCTTAGTTTGGGGTCAGATGGTGCTGTGTGTGAATACACACAGCACCATCTGACCCCAAACTAAGCAAATCTTGTACTATGGCGACCAGATAGCTGATATAGTACTCGCTATATTAGTAAGAGGACGAACAGGGCGTGGAAAAAAAAACAATGTTTTTAAGTCTTACGGCAATTGGTCTCGGAGAATAAGGCTGAGGCGCTTATCACAGGACAAGCCTATGTCCAGTAGTGGACTAGTGTAAGCTGATCATGATTGAGTACTAAAAATAGTTTTTGTAACTAATACTAACGTTTACCTTTGGTATCAGGCGACGAGCCGCTGACGACATCGCTTATAGAACCCGTGGACAGCCTCGCCGGCGGCTCCAATTCCCTCACGGGCGCCAATTCCACCTGCACCTCCTTCTTCTCCTCCACCTTCCGTTCTTCCCTCTCTTTCACCACCGGGCTCTTCCGGAACGCGTCTTCCACGTGTGTGAAAGAGAGCGAGCTATTGTCTATACAGTCGAAGAAGTCGGAATTGTCGAACCCGTCCGATTTTTCATCGGATTTCTTGCGTTCTTTCGGCACTTCCGGCGGGAGGGACTCGAATTCGTCCGCGGGGGGTTCTGTGATTGTGATCTCTCTGAGCGCAGCGTACCTGGCAAATAAGATCAGTACTATTTTATACGCGTAGGTACAACTAAATACTTTAAGTTGTGGTCGTCTTTGCAGATTTCGGGGAAGTATCACACCATTCCCAGTTTTGCAGTTGTACTACTCTTTGCAGACTCCGCTTGGTTATTCTACCGAGAAGCAGTAATGCGCAAACATCACTGTGTCCAAGTTTGAAGGGCAATGTTTTCAGAGAAATTACAGGACATAGAGATCTTATCTTATATCTTTGGGTGACGAGCGTAGTGCACTGCCCCGCAGTTTTACCCGTGTAGTTCCCGTTCGTGTTATTTTCCCGTGATAAAAAGCCAGTTTTCATTCATACTAATCTAGGGTTTGTTCCCGGGAATTCTCGTCCCGGGAATTCCCGGGAAATCGGTCGGTCTCGTACCCGGGAAATTCAGCTCGAGAAAAGTCGAGACATCGAGAAGTTTAAATAAACATTTTTACGCTTAGCTTTCTTTGTAAATGCGAGGAATACACCTCTAATATCGCTGCTACGCTACCTAAACAGCCCCGATAATTTTATTCTCAAAAAGAGTGCTTATTTTACCGATAATAGCAAGACATTTTTAATTGGATACGCTGAAGACTTATTCAATCGTCTATACCCCACTGTTCCCACTACTACAGAACCTTCGACAGGAAATAATTCAGAAGTTGTCGAAGCAGGCGTAAGCGAATCAGAAACTGAACAAGACAGCTTTGCAGCTCAATTAGAGCGAGCAATAAAAGGTGTTTCGAGAAATGGTGCATCAACTAATGCTGTGGTGCTTTCCAAATCAATTATAAAAAAAGAGTTTTTGCTATTTGAAAAAACAGGCAAGAGGACCCCTAATCTGGAAACACTATACAAAGCATTAATTTCAGTCAAGCCGACTTCAACAGAAAATGAAAGGGTATTTTCCACATCGGGAAATGTGGTCAGTAAGATTAGGAGCCGGCTGTCTGATAAATCTATTAATGCTTTGGTTTATCTTAAGGCATATTTCATAAGAATTAATAAGCAGGCTTAAAGACAGTTATATTTTTCGTATTAATAGTAGATAGATATCTCTTATTTAATTACATTAAAACTGCCAAAAATTGTGATACCATACCACCCACATAGTGAGATTAGTGAGTGATCTTTAGTTATGATGAGAAAAAATATGATTGTTTTTAGTTAAGATGTTTGTTTTAAGCTGATTGTTAACAGAGATTTTGTTTTTTATTAAAGATTAGTGAGATTAGTTATAATAAGAAGAAGTATGATTGTTTTTAGTTAAGATGTTTGTTTTAAGCTGATTGTTAACAGAGATTTTGTTTTTTATTACAGATTAGTGAGATGAGATTAGTTATGATAAGGAGAAGAAGTATGATTGTTTTTAGTTAGCAATTTTGTTTTGAGCTGATTTTTTATTGAGAACTTGTTTTTATTGTTAAAAATTATGTTGATTTTTTTCATGTAAAATAAACACAGTTAAATTAAGTAAAGACTCTTTTTATTAATTAAACAAAAATTAGACGTATTTTATTTTTTCTCGACAACCCGAGAAGACCCGAGAAATCAGGCTCGAGAAGTCTCGACACCCGAGAACTAAAAAACCTCGAGAAATCGGAAACCCTATACTAATCTAACTGTAACATTTCAACCCGATTCGTCAAGACTTTCGCCGTGATTGAGCAACAAACATGCAAATTTCTAAACCACCCACCCATCACCCAAACTTTCGTATTTCTAATATTAGCAGGACTATAAAAACTCACCTATCATTAGTATCCTCTTGTTTCACATCCACATGCCCGTTATCTCGCGGCGACACACTCCTCCTCGACGAATCTATCTGGAAGTTCTTCATCACAGACTTTATATCCTCGATCTTGGCGTCTATCTGCGACGGCTTCGGACTGACCGAACTCCGGAACATGTTGAACGAATCGATCGTCAACTCATCCAGAGTCTTCAGAGGACTTCGCGAAGTGTCTTTCGTCTCACTCTCTCTTTCCTGATTCGCCTTCATCATGTCATCTATCGCAGCTAACTCTTCCTTCTCGTCCGAATCTTGTTTGGGCTCGTTTTCAACCGGATCTAATATAGATTTCGCCTTCAGTTCTTGCTCTTGTATTTCTCTGAATGCCGCGTATCGGTCGTAGGATGCGTTCGCTTTCTGATCGAAATCATCGAAGTTAGCAACGAACGTTTCGCTCGATTCTATGGGCGGTGTGAAGTTGTCTTCGAACTGCGGTTTGAATTCGGAAGATATGGAGAGGGAGGGCAGGGGAGGGGCGCTGGGTCTGGGTTTGTCTATAGGGGTTGTGGTTTTGGTTGGGGGTGTGGGGAGTGCTGTTAGGGGCTTTTTGTCGCTCTGCGTTGTAGGGTCAACATGGATGTGCTGTGGACAAAGAGCGTTCATATTAGACTCCTCTTGTTCCGTACAGAACAGTACATCATATATAGCATATAGCACTTTGATCACGTACGTTCCCACCAGTGAAAGAATTTTTTAAGTGAAAACTTCTTTGGCGGACAGATTTTTCGTGGGCTGTGAATTGAATTCTAGCGTCATGCTCGGAAATGATAAGAAATCTTCGGGTAAACTCGCCAATACAATGGCCATTGGCCATCTAAAAACGCGTCAGCAATTCTACATGGCCATGCTCATGGCCACGCCCTCCGTTTTCACCCGCGTAGTTTCCAAAGTATGCTAAGGAGAGAGTTAAGGTCATAATCTGCCACGCTGACCAAGTTTGTGTTCGCTTCTGACACGTTACTTCAATTTTTTTTTGTAAAAACGAGAAATTTTTGTTTTTTGTAGGATTCTGGTTCTTACCGCTCTCTCGTTGTCCGCCGCTAGGTACGACCTGAGGTACTCCGTGAGTTGCGGCAGCGTCATCGAAGACAGAGTCAACGCGGGCACGCGTAATCTGGAATAAAAAAAAAATCTGTTAAAACAATCTATTGCGCTTGCTTTGGTGTGTTCCATGGTATTTGTATTTCTAGGTATTTGTATTTAGTATGTATTCACAATTATTTTTAAATAAATACTCGTGTTTTAAGTTTTATATTATAGCTATCTGGCACATATTACTAACTTTGTTTAGTTTGAGCCTAGTTAGCATTGTATAAGGAATATTCAGCAATTGCTATTTGTTGAAGAGAAAACTTCTTTTGGCGCACCACACATAGATTTTTCGTGGGCTGGGAATTGAGAATCTAGTTGAGTTAAGTTTCACTTTTATCGGCAGTTCCTATGACTGCCATTTTTTGTTTTTCAACTAACAACGCCTTGCGGTTTTACCCATGTTGTTTCCATCCTCGTTATTTTTCCGGGATAATGAGTAGTCTCTGTGCTATTCCAGCTTAAATGATCGGTTCCAAATTCAATCTGTCCGGTGATCAGGTACTCCTCCTCGCTGGAGTTCGGTGGGGGTGGTACCTGGTGGCGAGCTCCTCCACGGAGCAGGTGAGCAGCTGCGTGAGCGTGATGTCGAACCGGCGCGCGGCCGGCAGCGGCGGCGGCGCCGGCGTCAGGTACTCCTCCTCGCTGGAGTTCGGGGGGGGGTGGTACCTGGTGGCGAGCTCCTCCACGGAGCAGGTGAGCAGCTGCGTGAGCGTGATGTCGAACCGGCGCGCGGCCGGCAGCGGCGGCGGCGCCGGCGTCAGGTACTCCTCCTCGCTGGAGTTCGGGGGGGGGGTGGTACCTGGTGGCGAGCTCCTCCACGGAGCAGGTGAGCAGCTGCGTGAGCGTGATGTCGAACCGGCGCGCGGCCGGCAGCGGCGGCGGCGCCGGCGTCAGGTACTCCTCCTCGCTGGAGTTCGTCGCCGCGGACGACAGTCGCGGCTTCATGCTGCGGTCCGCCTGCGCAAATTACGCTTTATTATCTACGTGTTACAGTTCAATACTATTACACAGAGTATCTACTTATCTTAATATACTAAAATCTGGTGTCATGATGTTTGTTCCCAGTATCCCAATGAACTCTTTACCAAGTCTATTTTTAGTATTTACGGATTGGATAGAAATCAGAAGGTGCTTCTGTCCTGCTCCGGGGTAGTTTCTAACTATTAAATACAACGTGACATTAGATAACATTCCCTCACCAAAAAGGGAACAAATATTTACTATAAAAAAAGGCATGGCCCTCTTAGGAGTCCTTGGAGATCAAAAAACTTACAAAAAAATTGGCAGTCATAGGAACTGCCGATAGACCTGAAAACTTATAACTCAGAATTTGATAGCTTACTTTGGATACTACGTGGCTGAAACCGGAGGGCGAGGCCATGACCATGGGCATCTAGAAATGCTGACGTATTTCAAATTCTATGACCGGACCATGGCCATTAACAGCCCACGAAAAATCTGTCTGTGGGGCTAAAAGTTGTCACGTCAAAAATTATCCACTCACCGCGGGTTCCTTCTTCCTCGCAGGGCGGGGCAGAGGCGGGGCTTCCTCATCATCGTGGTCCAACGGCGGCCGCGGCGGGGGTCGGACCCCGCCCAACTCGACGCACTTCTTCGGCGGCAGCGGCGGCGGCGGCGACGCAGACTCGGCCGGCAAGCGTCCCTGCGGCCGCTGACGGACCGTGCTCGAATCCGTGCCCTGAAAACAGGCGTGAGATGAGCCTTAAACGATGATCGGCAGCTGTTTTTGAAATGGTAAACGTGTAATGAATGTGGTTTACGTCATCATTACAGTGCGAGAGACATAACAGAGGGTCTATCACCTAACTAGTCTTAGTATTTCATATTGCTATATTTTTTCTTTTCACTTGAAATTATAGAGACAACAATAGCAAGGTTAACGTCGATTTCGTCGAGAAGCTATGAGTTCTTAATCCGATAATTTTTCAACGTATTTTTGCATAAGTAAAGAAAAATGTAACCGTTGGGGGTTTTAAGTTGTTAACCCAAATTTACTTTGAGCGTTTATACCTATTGCTTCTGTGGGCGTACAATATTGCAGGATGAAATAACTTAGTCAAGTTCTCGTTTCTGACTATAGCAACATTAATAAAGATTGAATTATATAGGTAATATTTTTCTACTAGCAGAACAAACGTTGATTTATCAACGTGTCAAAATATTACATGCACGCAATGCGTCTCTGTCTGGTGGTCAAATTATTTATTCATATACCTAATATTGAAGATCAAACCGTCGATGCAGATGTATCAATGATCGATGAAGTCGGTCGCATCACGTGACCAATACCTGTCGTTGGAGTCGCGGCGACTTAGGCGCCGGCTCCGGCGGCAACGACACCTGTAGCGGCCCGTTGAACACGGCCCGACCGTTCTCCACGGGCGGAGGCTCAGGCTTCAGTTCCCGAGCCTGAACTGGCTTGCTCTTCAAATCCTCCGGCCTTATGAAGCTCGACTTAGGAAATTCTTGCATCGACGTAAACGGGTCTTCTTTAAACGATTCAGAGAACGGGTCCGCGCTGTCGAACGGATCCGTCTCCGCGAAAGGATCCGATTGGAACATGAACGTCTGGTGAGACCTCGCCACCGCCACCGAACCGCCGGAGTGTCTCGTGAGTGACGTCATCGTGGTCGCCGGCCCGTAATGGTCGGAGCGACCGTCCTCCGGCACCGGCCCTTTCTCGCTCATTACCGTCTGTGTCGGTACGAGATCTTTGAGCACTTTCTTTGGTGGGTTTTTGAGCTCCTGAAAGAAGAGTTTTTTGTCAACGTAAGGTTTACTCCGGCCGGTGCCGAGGGGGTCAAGTTCGGTGAATACGTCGTAACTGGAAGCCGCGCCGCCCTGGCTCACCTGCAAGACACCACCACACGTCAGACTAAACGTACTCGGCCCGACACTGACGTCATCGCGCACACACACAGGCTCTCTGTTTCAACGTTAGAATTACTGATATTCAATTATGTGGGTAACTGAGAGCTATTTTGGTCGGAGTGGCCAAAGCACACAAACGGTTAGATGTCATTAGTTTTTGTTTTAAAATTATCAAATTGCAGATTTTGTTGGACATAACATGTTTGTTACTCGACCCACGTCGGAGCAAATTCCGCTAATTTCTACTTTTAATACCTTCAACCTGGTTCTAGTAGTTATGATAACATGACGAATATAATTTTTCACACTTATGGCTGTAAACAGTTATTTTTAAGAATGCTCTGGTAAAACAAAAGCCAATTTTGAACTTCGTATTTTGATGACGCAACAGTAGTTTCGAATACAAGTATACCTCATACAGCAAATATTGCATAATCCTCATCAGTATCGTTGAAACAAAAATCTGTGGTGTGGCGTATGAAATGTTATAAACATTTTATGACCTGTATTTTAATTGAAATATTTAATTAATAAAATTTAAGTAATTCGAAGACGTGTTTTTGTATAGAAAATTACATTAAACAACAACCGAATTTTAAACAAAAAGACGTGCAAAATAACATTTATAAGTATCGCAGTTTCGTGTGCGGATTGCCGTAGGAATTTCGCCCTTCGTGCGGGATAGTTTGGGTTGTTTTTTTGCATGCTAGCTACAGTGTCACGTGTACATTTAGTCTTACGAAGGAGGCCATACGTCACAGGGGAGAGGGTAGGGGCAGTCAGAGAGAAGCACATAAACACAACAACGTAAACAATAAGAAACAGTAAAAGGAATATAAAGCTGAGAAAGTACAAATATTCACGTAGGTAGTCGTATTTTGTTTTTGTTTTTCCATACCAGGCATAACAACAATGAAGTGAACATTTATTGGGCAATGACAATCATCAAGCGACCGATAAAAATGTCGTATTATTGAACGACAATTTGCGTGGAGTGTTGGTAATTCTCCACCACATTTCGATGCCTCCAAGGGGCACAACTTTAAAGTTATACAAAGGTTTACAGGAGCATTTAAAACAAATGACTGTAGTTACTATATTACTAAATACATTTTCATAAATAGTGTTTAATGTTTTACTAAAAGAGCAACTACCCAAATTGTTTTATTGTAATGTGGGTAGTTCTTGTATATGTATGTATGATTTTAGAGTTGCGTCGGTATTCCTTGGAGGTATCGATTTGTTTCTTGCATGTGTTGAGTATTTACCAGTCTTAAATACTTACATAAAAATTCGTACTTAATTTCAAAATCAAATGTTGGCTTGGCCACAAGTAAGCCGTTATATCATGCTTTGAATTCCGCAAGATTAACATTTATAGAATAAATTACATATTATCAATTCTGTGTTGTATCTAGAAATGTTAATCTTACGGAAATATAATAGAACAAAATATTTGCAACGATTTGTTTGTGAATGCGACAGTTCTTAAATCTTATGTTGATAAAAAGTTAAAAAGTTATTTCTTTGCGTATATTTTAAAGATTACACACAACTGATTATGCAGTTTTAAGCCTCAAAGATACATTTAATGATCGCACTCACAAACAACATCTAAAGTCAACAACGAATCATAGAATAGCTATTTGACGATCCATCAGCACTGACAAATAAGAAACCTAATGTTAAAATGAAAAGAAAATTGTAAAGCACCCATAATCCGGGCTAGAGTGTGAATTTTACAAAACCAATTTCAATAAACTCTTGTTAAATATTCTGTATCAAAATTATGTATGTGTGTGCATAAAAACAACAAACCAGTTAATATTTTAAACTTTTAACCTCCAATCAGATCAGTCATGATTTCCCAAAATTTTGGGCAAGCGATCAAAATGATTTTTAATTTCCTCCAGAATTTTCGGCCGCGGTACAACGGCGGTGGTTATAAGAATACTGAAGTAATTAGAAATTATTTAGATCTCGATTAACCTCTTACGTGGCATGTGTTCACCGGTGGAACGCCGCGTTCTCTATTCCTGTATATATTTATGTTCTTCTATTCTATACATATCTAAATTCCTGTTGATCGAGTCTAAATTTGCTCAACGGGCCTTCTTCCCGAATTCATAAACAGGTAAAAAATTACGAGCTTTCTACATACCTATTTCTAATCAATAAACTCACTTACTTTTTTTTTACTTACTTTATTTACTTTAGTTACTCACTTATGATATGGTCAGTTGTGCCTTTGTGTCTTTAAGATGCCATCGGGTATCTTTTGAGGACCGCGCCGAGTCGGGCATCATCGATCATACCACACGCTACTAACTCATTTATTCATTAAAAATGTGTAACAACCTCGTAAGTATTGAAAACATTACATAGGTCTTAAATCTAAATGATTTTTAATTACATCGATCTGCTTTGGACCACGGCCGTCGTAACGTGAACGAAACTTATGGAATTAACTAAAGATGATTAATATCGCGATTAACTCCTGTTAATGTTTTATGTAGTATGACTTCATAAGTTATATGAAACACGTTAGTTTTCATAGTAAAATTGGGTAATATATTTTAAATAACTATCCTAGATTTGTGATATCCGTGTCAAAACGTTTATGTCGACTTACTGTCGGCTCGCTGTTAGTCGTGGTGAGGGTATCGAACGTGACCGGTGCGGGTTCGAAGTCGCCAGCCGCGGGCGCGATGTCGAACGGCAGCGTCGCTGGCTGCTTGCTCGGGCTGAATAGGGCCCGGGACGCGGTCGCTGGCGTATTCCGGCCGCGAGTCGACGACCCAGACGGGGGAGGAGGGATTAAGCCCTTCTAGAAGGAAACAGAATTTCCATTATACACTGAATACGGTAGATAACTGTTTATTGACCCAAAAAACATAAATATTACAGTAAAACGCTTATGAACTAGCGCCACGAATGGTGGCATATTGCTGAGAGCAATCTCTTCCACGCAACCAGCGAATGAATGTCTTTTAATGTGTCTTTTGTGTGAAGGGAAATGATGCTAGCAAAGTCAGAAGACTACTTATACTATTTGATACCGTTTAGCGATAGCAATGTTTTAGAGCAAATCATGTGGTTGCTAATCAGAGCTTATGCATAGTTATTTACATATGGAAATATTGGGAGGTCCTTACAGAATAATCCAATAATCACCGGGTGATGAGCACTCTTGAGAGACC
Organism: Ectropis crepuscularia; assembly: GCA_963693475.1. NCBI lineage: Eukaryota > Metazoa > Arthropoda > Insecta > Lepidoptera > Geometridae > Ectropis > Ectropis crepuscularia. Next base: position 9,605,360 of record OY856357.1, on the reverse strand, counting down.
ATGCAGTGTTATGCGGTAATTTGATTAATATGGAATATACAGCGTGATGATGTGTTGTAATATGATGTGCGTTTATGAAACATGCGTAGTTGTCAAAGACTGACGGATTGATAGTAATTTCTGTTCACATAACACAAAATTATAGAAAATATAGGAAAACATAGAGACCAACCGACTGTACTGGGTACGGTCTTGCAAGCAACGTTCAAAAGAATGTCATTGTCAGGTGGTGGAAAATATTACCTTAATTAAAGCAAGACTTGAGGCTTCTATAATCTGTTAAATAGCAGGTAACACAAACTGACCAGCCGACCGATGGCTTTAAACTTTGGCATCGAACACAACTGCGCATCTACCGCCTAACTAAATCGGCTATCGCTTTGCTAATGCTGTCTATCATTTCAAGCGAAAAGAAAAGAGAGTGAAACATCAAAGTGATGGCATTTTTCGTTTGGCGGTAGAAACCCCGATGCATGGAATCGACCAGCTATACCTTCCTGTTAACATTTCATTTCGGCTCCACTGCTATGGGTGATAATACATGCGTAGTAGGTGCGAGTCCCTTAACTTTCGTCGTATCGTCGTCGTCCCTTAACTTCTTTACGTAACACACCTTCATTGTCTTGATTTCGACTTGATTTTGTTGTTATGGCTTGTGCAATTCGAGCTATTAATGAATCTCCGAAGGATTCGGTGAAAGGCGTGAGTCCTTCCCTCAACTTGCGTCAGCCCGCGTCGTCCCGAACACAACTCCCGTTTTAACTCGACCAGCTTTGCTACGCCTTAATTATCTTGACTTACAGTTGGTTCTGCTGTTATAGGTTGTTAAGGTACCTGTGCAGTTTGCGCTATGAAAGAGTCTCCGGAGGGATCGGTAGAAGTAGTATGCCCCCAATTTGCGTCAGCCTGCGTTGTAGCGAATAAAACTCCCGTTTAAGTAAACCAGTTCTGCCACACCTTCTTTCTTCTGACTTTTCAATTCAGTTCGCTGTTATAGGTTGTGGAGGTACCTGTTCAGTTGGCGCTACGACGGAGTCTCCCGAAAGGATCAGTGGAAGCCGTGAGTCCTTCATCTTGTACCAGCCCACGTTGCAGCGAACACAGCTCCCGTTTTAAGTCGACCAGCTCCGCCACACCTTTCTCTTGACTTTTCGGTTTGGTTCTACTGTTATGGGTTGTGTAAGTACCTGTGTAGTGGGCGCTATGAAGGAGTCTCCGAATTGATCGGTGGAAGCCTCCCTGGTGAGTCTTGCAACTTGTTTCAGCCCACGTAGCAAATACAAATTCTGTTATAAATCAACCAGCTCTGCTACGCTTTCTCTGGACTTTTCGGCTTGGTTCTACTGCGGAGTTGTGTAAGTACCTGTGCAGTGGGCGCTATGAAGGAGTCTCCAAATGAATCGGTGAAAGGCATGAGTCCTCAACTTACGTCAGCCTGCGTTGCTGCGAATACAACTTCCGTTATAAATCAACGAGCTCTGCTACGCTTCCTTTCTCTTGACTTTTAGGTTTGGTTCTACTGTTATAGGTTGTGTAAGTACCTGTGAAGTGGGCGCTATGAAGGAGTCTCCGAAGGGGTCGGTGGAAGGCGTGAGTCCCTCAACTTGCGTCAGCCCGCGTCGCAGCGAACACAGCTCCTGTTCTAAGTCGACCAGCTCTGCTACGCCTCCTTCCGGTCCAGTGTCTGCCGGTTTACTTGTCGTCGTGCTGGTTTCACCCGTTGTGGGTACAGTCTGTCGGATGACAAGATTTTACGGCTTTTTTTTTCGGTCAAAGAACGAGGCCTGCATTCTCGGAGGTCAACTACTAAAGCTAATTGTCTCGGTTAGTACAATTGGATTTCAACACTCGATGTGATTGCATCATTGTTTACGGTATGTCCATGTGTTATTAATTATCAGGAATCACCAATAACTTAACATTATTTTTGTCCAGTTGTCCATCGGTGTCCAAAACGGTATATAGGTGCGCTGTTGCTTCTTTTCAATTTCAAGTGAAAAATTACAGAGAGCAATAGTGACAACTTATAAACGGTACTCCATATAGTCTTATGCAGTCTGTGTCATTTGATACAAAACAAAAGATCATTGTAACTAACACCACGACCATAACTACATTTGGCATGAATGTCTTCGTTACCATCAATAACAACAGAGACAACCCTATCAGATGTTTTTTTGAGTTGACTTATCTGCTGTACCCATTCCTAACTCTTTGCATTTGCATAATCGCATGACGCCACATATCTTAGGATTCGCATCACCGCTCCATCTATCGTTTAATTACTTAATTGCCCAATCATAGAATATAGACTTTTACCTACAATACAGAGCTAAGAAACAAAAATAACTACATATAACGTTTATATTTTTACGAATCTTTTTTTTTAATTGGATTGCAAGATGTACTACAATTTGATATGCAAAAAAAATGCTACCTATATAAAATCATTTGAAGGTTAGGTTAGGTTTTTCTATCTCTAACCTTATTTTTCTATCTGAGTCTGAGTTTATTGTTCTCAGTAAGAGCGTGAAATTATTTTTAAAAAAAGTATGTTGTTTTTCATTTGACCTCTCTGTCCATCGTATTTTTCTCTGTATTCCGTATTTTATTGGTTTGTTAGCTTTGTTCATTCTTTTGAGGATCGTTCAACTAAAATGATCTTGGCATGGATATTGCTCTATTATCCTACATATTTATTACTGCCATTTATTTTATGTCATATTGATACAGGTATTTATCTTCGCTTGAATTTAACGAGACCGATAGCAAATATTGAAAATATTATGTAGTACTTAGTCGCGCTCTAAATTTTTATTGAATTTCTCGACGTTTCGGCCGTAGGTAGTGTCTTCTCGAGACCACGGCGGTTGTAACTCTGCCGAAACGTCGAGGTCGAGAAAATTAAACAATAATTTAGATCGCTAGATATTAAGTAATGTGTAATGCTTTTAATATGAGTTCAAATCGCGAAAACTTTAAAACTACAGCAATGGCAAAGCCGTAACCACTTTAATGAGGCGGTCGAAGGGTTATGTCACTCTCAAGCATTTTACTACTCATTTGATCGCAACAACGCCGCACCACCCAGCACACCGCTCGTCTATCAAATAACGCCAAAGGTCCGATTTTTTAAAAATTCACTAGAATATAAAATTCAAATCTGGAAATTAGATTTTTTTTTTCAAATGACTAAATCTATAAAATATGCTGACCTTGATGTCAGTGTGTTTTTAAACAACTTAAAAAAATAAGAGGTTTCATCATTCGACCGTATATTTTTTGCAGTTATTTCATATTTACAGTTATCTCATTTGCGGTTGCTTGGAAGAAATCACACTTGTGGCACTTGTAGATTATCTTTATTTGTTACTATTTTTCGTGTTTAACAATTAAATAGCTTTCTCTGTGTTAAAAAAACACACAAAAAAATATTACCTACATACTGAATTTGAATTCCACGACTCAATAAGACAGAATTACGCGTGGGATCATCGTGTCTGTGGATCACATCATAAAAGAGAAGAATAATTGGCCTGATATATATATACGCTTTATTGCCCTTCAGGACTTCAGTTTGAAGGGCAAACTCGTTGACTCTTAATCACAATGACTCGGAATTCATTGAAAAATTAACAACCTAAAAACAATAACAGATAATTTTTGATGACGTCTGTTTTCTCACTCAATCCTATGTTTGTCTAATTTATTTAACCGCATTGTTTTATTGTGAGTCAGAGCACAACTTTATACTGGTGATGAATTCATTTTAAGATTTTACTGCATTATTTGAGTGATTAGATCAGCAGATTATATTTATACAATTCAGAATCTAGAATCTAGAAATATACGATTCAGAATCCACCATTGTGTCGCAACCTCGCAACTTGATGACATTCAAATGAGAATTCCTGTTGTACAAATTGCTATGTGCACGTGATTTCGATTTAAAATTAATAAACCGTTGATTTAATGAGAACACATGACTATCTATCAGACTTAGAAAATTGCATATCAATTATTAAATAACCCTTTTTATTTAACTAAAAAGTAGAAAATAAACAATAGTAAAAAAACCTTTCACAAAAAAACAATTAAAACGTAAGAAACAATTTTCAATAAATATGAATTAAGAATTGTGTTATTGATGAAAAATTTTTTTTGGTAAAAAAAAGTAGGGTGCGGTTATAAGATGTTTTCAAAATGACTATATAACTTCTAACAATATCTGTGAAAAAAGTATTTATAATAATTGACATCAATAACATTACGTCTTTTTAGTTTTACATAAAAAAAATTTTTTTGGTACCTAATCACCCTACCTTTAATTCACATTAATTGAAAATTATCTTTAACTTTTTAATTGATTTTTTTGCAGAATCCTTCTAATAAGTAGTATCACACCTTTGCCAGTTATTCTACTGCCAAGCAGTAATGTGAAAACATGGTTTGGTTTGAAGGGCAACATTTCCAGTGAAATCACAGGGCATAGAAATAAAACATCTTGTATATCCATAACTCAGTAGAAATGTTAAAAAAAAATTGGCAGTCATAGGAACTGCCGATAGAAGTGAAAACTTAAAACACAGAATTTGATAGCTTCTTACCTTGGAAACTACACGGGTGTAACCGGAGGGCGTGGCCTCGCCATCTTGGCATGGCCATCTAGAAATGCGTCAGCATTTCCCATTGGCTGATGCGTTTCTAGATGGCCATGCCATGATAGCGAGACCACGACCTTTCAGCATTTCCCATTGGCTGACGCATTTCTAGATGCACTTCTAGGTTTGAACATAGTTTATAAGCGTGTTGTGTTGGACGTTTCAGGTGCCGATAAAGGGTCCAGTCCAGACGTACGACCCCCACAACTACGACGATTACTACGCGGAGGAGTATGGCGGGTTCGGCGGCGCGATGGGCGGAATAAAATTATAACTTTTTTTTTTTTTTTTATCCAATTTTACTGAGATTTATTTTCGAGTTGTGATTTATTAATTTAGTATGAGATTACTTTTTTTGAATTTCGTTATTTCATTTGCTCCGTGTTTGTGGAGTTTTTTTTCATTGCAAACAAAGTTTATTGAAATTAATTAGATTCTTATGATTATTACTTTTTTATTATATTTAACACCTAAATTAAGCTAAAGACATCTTTGCTAACAACGCTGAATTGTGAGCGCTAACTCTGCATTCCTGAGTATAGTGCAATTTTAATAGTATATTACCGGGAGCCCAAAATACAGGCGCAGCCTAGTTTGGGTCCCAATGGACAAATTGCTGAGTTACCTACCATAGGATAAGACTACTTGTAAAATGTACTTATAGCTTTAATAATGTTCTTTTGGTAAATAAATGATTATGATTATGATTATGATTATGATTATGATGGCCTGTCTACGCCCTTTCAGCATTTCCCATTGGCTGACGTATATCTAGATGGCCAATAACCATGGTCCCGAGTTTACCCGAAGCTTTCTTATCATACCCGAGCGTAACGAATGAATTCAATTCACAGCCTACGAAAAATCTGTCTAGGCGCGCCTAAAGAAGTTTTCACTTCAAAAACAATTCTATTTACCTACCTTTACTTTAGGTTCTAAAGTCGCGAAGGTGTGTTCAGTAAAAAGGTTTAAAATAAAACAGTTCTAATTACCTTTACTTTAGGTTCTAAAGTCGCGATGATGTGCCTCGTCAGGGACGATACGTTCTTCCCCTCGAGTTGTTGCTTCGCCATTTCGACCTCTTTCTTCTTCAGCTCGAACACTACTTGGAACAGATCTCTCATCGCTATCACTACCTGGAAATTATTTGTTCACTTAATTTACATTGCACTTTTACGTATTTATAACTTACATCCTACAAAAATTATAAACTAGCAGCGTCCCGCGGTTTCACCCGTGTAGTTCCCGTTCCCGTTGTTTTTTTTCGGGATAAGAAGTACCCTATGTGTTCTTCTAGACTGTAATCTACCTGTGTTCCAAATTGCTGCCCGATCCGTTCATACGTTTTTTTTTTTTTTTTTTTTTTTTAACTTCTATAGGTTTACACTTGACCGCCATCTCGCCTGATGTTAAGCGACGTTACGACGTGATTGAGGAACAAGCATCCGAACATTGACATTTATAATATTAGTAGGATACTTAGTAATACAAACTTTGACGTATTTTTGTTGCTCAATCAACACGTAACATTTGAATGGATTAGGTTGAAATTTGAAACATTGTTCGATTTTAACCTGGACGAACATAGGCTACTTATGCTTTTTGCCCTCATCTTGCACTCACCCACTTTGCATACATTTTCTCGATCACCCATTATTGTTGATAGTTTGTACTCACTTGACTAGCAGCCTTATCAGTCTTGATTCCAAAGAAACGGTGGCCGGTGTCGGGGGACCCAAATATATACCCGAAAGCCCTCGAGTCCGTCATGTCTTGGGCAATGAACGATATTTTGTGCACAGGATGATGATACAGGGAATCCTGGGGACAGATAAACATAATATAAGCAAAAGTATAGGTAAGTAATTATATTATAAACTACAATATTAGTAACACAAGCAGTTCCATTAGGCAGATCGCCTAACAAAAATGTGTTTTCGCGTTAAATTATAATAATTGAATTGGTAAATTCATAAACTACCATTATTACATAAATCGTGTGATCTGACAGCATAATAAATAAATATTGGTGGACATTCCTCACACAATACTAAAAATGATAAACTACTAGCAGGCCCGTTCCAGCTGCGCTCGTATATTGTCATATAGACACCATTAATCTAAATAAAAACTATCATATATATATCTTTCAAGTTGGATCAAACTGCACACGGTGTGTACATTTGATTAGAATCGGTTAAGCAGTTAAGGGGTCCATCGCGGGCAAAAACAACGTGGCGCGTAATTTATAATATGTATAGGTCTATTGAGATTAAGATATGAAACTAGACCAGAAACCATAGAATCAATACTAATACAATATGTTCAAATCGCGGATAAACAACGTGTCGCCTAATTTAAATATTATTTGCTGACTCTGTCATATGAGGAAACTGAACATAGGTATGATATTAGTTATAAAATAATTAAGGAATTGCATACCTATAATTTTGATAAGCAAAGTAGTTCTTAAGACGCTGAATAACCCCAATCGAAATTGAGATATCGGCGCTTGAAGCGCCACTACAATACATGCGGTCAAGGTGGTCATGATTTCAGAAGATCATAGTTTTCACTGCGACTCGATAGATGGCGCTATTATAATTAATTAATTCACATAATTTTAGCATTTCTTACCTAGACTCCGCGCCACCACTCGTGACCGTTGGCGAAAGGAGCCACTGTCGTATTCCACAATGACAGGTGAAACCTATGATATTATAGTGGCTTAGTTCAATCATTTCGCCAAAGGACTTCAGTGATGGCGCGGAGTCTAACAATAATTGTACATTTTTATTTTGTGTTTTTTTTCTCATAATGTGTGTTAATTGTAAGTAAATATAGATTAAATGATTTTTAAGAACAAATGTTTATGCAAAACGAATATTAATTGACTTTGTAACAAATAACTTAGGTTCATTTATTTGTCTTTGATATGAAAATCAATTTTTATTGTCAGGCTAAATCGCAAAAAAAAGAAATAATCAGTAAATAGGTACCTACTTACTTTTTTTACATTAAAGAGTGACGAGACGAGCAGGACATGTGCCTGATAGTAAGCACCTAATGCCTGCCACATAACAGCACAGTGACACACAGCTATTGGAACATGAAGAGTCCAAATCATTACCTAGCACTGCACTGCGCTCGTCACCCAGAGATCTAAGATATGATATCTCCAAGCCCAGTAATTTCTCTGGAATCATTGCCCTTCAAACCGGAACACAGTAATGTTTGAACATTACTGCTTGGCGGTAGAATAACTGGCAAAGGTGTGGTCCTTCCCCAGGCGGACTCTGCCAAGAGTCCTACCACTACTAGGTACCTAGGATTTGATGCCAGCTTATTTATTTTCAAGGTTGTGTACCAATAATTTCTGGTTACCTAGGTACCTACCTACTTAGATGCTTGTAAAAAAGTCGGACGTAGCCTCGCTAAAACGAAAACTGTGTCTATAGAGTCGGCCAGTGCGCTGTATATGTGTGGCACAAAAATTTGCGCGCGTAATGGCCGACTGGTGTGTTTTTGTGTGCGTGTCAGCCTGCATGTGACAGCGCACTGGCCGACTCTATAGACACAGTTTTTGTCTTAGCCAGACTACCTCCGACGTTTTTTATACGTCCTTGGCCTAAACATTACCTGTATTTTGAAATGAATTTATTATTAGATCTGATTAGGTCCATCCACGATTTGGTAACAACAAACTTACTGAGGTATTATAATTATTAGCACAATATTATGAAGAAAAATTACTGTGGTAGATATTAGGCTAAATACGATACAACTCCATTCAAGGTATAATAAAAATGTGAAATGACAGCCAAGTTCAATACTATTGTTCAGTAATTTATCCAGAAATTACCGTCTGGGGCCCATAAGCAGATCTCAACATTAATTTTGTCGTTTATACCGATTTTAACATTTACTTCCCTGATTGCAAACCGAGTAGTGCAATGAAATGACTTACCTGAGGTTCCCGGCGTCGTCCAAAGGTCCAGTTTGGTCTGACAGGAAGAAGGAGGGAAGGGAATAATTAGACACCAAACCAGATTCCAGGCGATCCCGCAAATTCCCAGAACGATCCTGCGTTCTAGAAACGGCCAATCCAGTGGCCACCTCACAAATAATATTCCAGCACTATATTAACGCTTTACACAACGATTGTAGAACTAATCCAGTAGTCGCACTGAACGATAACAATGTGTTCCCGCACAATATTACACTTTTATCCAGAAAAGCAAACCAGGTTATATTAAACGCGTCGTTTCGTTCCAGCGAAAAAAACAGACGACACAAGTTGACAGCGGTAAACCATAGATCCGCTATGATCTTTAATGTTGCCCGATTATACGGAACAAAAACCCCCGACCAATTGAACTCCAGGTCAATTTTAGAAAACCAGTATTTAGCAACTAGTATTTAATAACTAGTATTTAGCAGTATCCGGACCTCAAATAAAAACGAAATTCCCAACTTTGACCCGAAAGTGGAAATCAAACCAAAAAAAACTTTACCAAAAATAGTAATAAAATAAAATTAAATTTTAACCATGAAAAATACGTATATCTAATAAAGAGGCAAGCGTGCCAGAGAGGACACCGCGCGCTGAAGTCTGGAACCAGAAACCAGAATCTCCGCCACGCGGGGTGTACCATCAGTACCAGATATCAATTTTAAAATACGTCCCCTACGCCAGAGTAGGGGGGCCAAATTTGCCTCCTTTAATAATACTAAGTCCCCTTCCCGAGGGGCCTCCGTCCTATCTGTCCATTTTACCCGTTGTTGCAACAGATGCAAGTACTCGGCCGACCAGCGCCTCCAGAAGTCTTGACTTATTTGCTGCAATAACTGAAAACGGGACAGGCGTCCGGGCCGCTCATCCTTCCAGGGATACTCCGGCAACGCGGTTAAGGGCTGACCGATCAAGAAGTGACCCGGCGTCAAGACTTCTAGATCGTTAGGGTCAGGCGAGATTGGACAGAGAGGACGGGAATTAAGCACTGCCTCCACGCGGCATAGTACCGTGACTAACTCTTCCCAAGTTAACACGGTCTCCCCGATGACACGGCGGAGATGGGTTTTAGCAGACTTCACCGCAGCCTCAAAAATTCCTCCCCAGTGAGGACAGGCTGGCACACTAAATTGCCAGCTGATTCCCCGCTGGGCGAGAGCCAGACTTAAACTATTATTACCAGAATTAAAAAAATTATTAACTTCGCGTAAATAATTCGCCGCCCCTCGATAATTTGTGCCATTGTCCGAACGTATTAAAGAGGGTACTCCTCTTCGCGCTACAAAGCGATCCAGCGCCGCGACAAAGGCCTCCGTAGACAGCGCAGAGACCAGCTCCAGGTGGACTGCTTTGGTGGCCAAACACACAAAGACGCACAGGTAGGCTTTAACGACCTTGGCGTTACGCAACGTCGATGACTTGACCGAGAAGGGCCCAGCGAAGTCCGTTCCGACCCCGTCGAACGGCCTCGAGGGAGAAATCCTATCCGGAGGAAGATCTCCCATCATGGGCTGCATAGTAGACGCCTTGAGCCTATAACAAGGGACACATCTAAACAGCACCTTTCGGACCGCCCTGCGAGCCGACAAGATCCAGAATTCACGCTGCAACACAGCGAGAAGCGCGCCACATCCAGCGTGCGCGTTACCGATATGCCGATCGGTGATCAGCAGGTCCACCAGAGGACCTCCTTTCGGTAGCAACAGGGGGTGCCTGCTGCCGTACGGCAGGTTGGCTTTCCGGAGCCGACCTCCTACGCGCAGAAGACCATCCTCATCTGTGAAAGGGTTCAACTTGGCGACCGCACCCTTCAAGCGAGCGCGACCGCAGCGCAGCGCCTCAAGTTCCGTCGGAAACCTCTCACCCTGTACCAGCCGAATGAGGTGCAGCAAGGAACTCCGACGCTCCTCCACAGTGGCGATCTGGTCACTCCTCCTCTGACGAGGGTGACGACAGTTGTGGATGAAGCGTTTAATCCAGCTAGTTACCCCCAACAACTTATCCAGCTTGCTGTAACGACCCGTCAACCAGTCAGGGTCTGGGGGCACTTCCGCCACAATCGCATGCACGCGGACTCCGGGCAGCTCCGCTCGCTCCGAGTCCGCGCCGAGAGCTGGCCAGGAAGCTTCTGGCTCCCGCAGCCAGTCCGGACCCCACCATAAGGGGTGATCAACTAGCTCCGGCGCGGAACAGCCGCGCGAAGCACAGTCAGCGGGGTTCAACTCACCCGGGACATGTCTCCAAACCATGTCCAGTCCAATGTTTTGGATTTGGGAAACCCGATTTCCCACAAAGGTCTCCAAAGTGTGAGGGGCTGCTCTCAACCAGGCAAGCACGACCTGACTGTCTGACCACGCATAGACATTCCGGATGTCTATCGAGGTGGACAGTTCCTGATATACGTGCTTAAGCAGCCGAGCAAGTAATGTGGCTCCGCTCAATTCCAGTTTCGGAATAGTGAGTCGTGTCCTGATAGGAGCTACCTTGCTCTTCCCCAATAAGAGCGTGAGATTGACGTGGCCTCCAGCGTCAACTGTACGCAAGTACACAGATGCGGCATAGCCCAGCTCGGACGCATCACAAAACCCGTGCAGGCTGATCCGGCTACAGCCTGGTGGCAGAATGCGACGGGGCAACGCCACTCGATTGACCGTTTCGAGGTCAGATATTAAACGAAGCCAAGTGTTAAGCGAGTCTCCGACCAGGGGGTCGTCCCAGGAGACCTTCAGAGTCCAAAGTCGCTGTAACAGACACTTGGCTGCGAACAGAACCGGACTGATCCAACCGTTTGGATCAAACATCCTGGCGATGGTGGACAAAACCGTCCGTTTTGTCCACGCGCGTGTGGCCTCCAGCGCCACCCGAAAGGTGAAGATGTCAGCAACCGGTTGATACTGCATGCCCAGAACCGCAATCCCGTGCGGATCGTCACCTTCCTCGAAGAGCCCCGGATCCTGCTGGTGATCGTCCGGGATACCAGCCAGGACGTTGGGGTCGTTAGAGAGCCATTTCCGAAGCTCATAGCCTCCAGATGCGAGAAGCTCTGTAAGCTCATCCCGGAGCAACAGAGCTTCCTCCACCGTCTGCGCGCCAGTGCAAACGTCGTCCACGTACAGGTCGCGCTCCAGAACTGCGGCTGCACGTGGGTACCGAGCCCGTTCTTGCTCCGCCAACTCCAGCAGTGAGCGGATCGCAATGAAGGGGCTTGATCTCAACCCATAGGTGTTGGTGTTCAACTCATACACCATCATAGGGTCCTGAGGACTTTCCCGCCAGAGGATCAACTGGAACCTCCTGTCCTCGGGGTGTATGACCGTTTGTCGGAACATCATACGGATGTCCGCTCCCAACACCACCTGATGCCTACGGAAATTCAGGATGATGTCTACAATATCCCGATGTAACTTCGGTCCAGCGTGGAGGCACTGGTTCAGTGACACTCCTGTCGAAGTCGGAGCGGATCCATCGAACACCGTCCTGAGTTTGCCTGTCGACGCTTTCAAAACAGCGTGATGAGGCAAAAAGTAGTGGTCCATGGTCGACCAGTCGTCGCGAGCCGGAGACATGTGGCCCAGTGCCTCATACTCCCTCATGAACTCGATGTACTTTTCCCGAAGTACAGGATCTCGAGCCATGCGTCGCTTCATGGACCTGAGCCTTTTCTCGGCCAATGATCGAGACTGGCCCAGACGCGGGGGGTTATCCCGGAACGGCAGCCTAGTCTCCAATCGCCCAGAAACCATTCTCCGAGTGTGAGCCTGATAAAAGTTCTCACACTCCACGTGCTCGGGATCCAGCCGAGACACGGTAGGCGGCTCTTCGATCTCCCAGAACCTCTGCATGATCTGAGCGAGGGCCGTTCCCGTAAAGGAAGCCTGATTCGACTGCTGCCACTCATCCACCATTCCCAAAATGGCGTTCCCGTAGATGGTGGGCAGCGCCATAAGCGAAGACTGATCCAGCAGTCTAGGCTTGCCGTTCATGATGTAACCCAGTACATCCGAACCCAACAAAAGGTCTACCGGACCCGCCATCCCGAAGCGGGGATCCGCCAACCTGAGACCCTTAGTACAGGACAAAAGATCCGGATCTATGTCCGCCTGAGGAAGCCAACCGACAACCGAATCCATGACGGTAGCCCTGACCGCAATCCTTTCCGAATAGGAATGTACGGACGAGAAGGAGAGGCGGGTCTGTCCAGCCAACCGCACCTCTGTGTTCCCGACTCCTCGCAACGGAGTCGGTGACGGAAACCTAGCCAGGCCCAGGCGATGAGCAACCCGGGTTGTTAAAATGCACCCCTGGGACCCTGTGTCCAAGAGCGCTCGTATCCGGACGTAGTCGCCTCTTGGACCCCAAACCCTTAACCAGAGGGTGGGCAGCAGGACCACCGGTTGATCCTGTGCCAAGGGAACGGAGGCTAGTCATTCCCTCCGAGGCTCGTCCGAACCCGTCGGACTACAGGGCCCAGCCCAATATGGCTGCCGAGTGCAAAGGGCCATCGGAGGGGGGGCATATCCAGCTGCCCTGCCGTACCTAAAGTAGGGCGGGTGATAATCCAGCCTCGGATGTTCATGGAGGGGAGGCGTGTACGCCCTCCATTCCATCGGTCGCGGATCCAGCGGCGGAGAAGGATAACGCTGGGGAGGTGGCCCCCGTGGTGACTCCTGTATCACCCTTCCACCTCTCCAGTTCGCCCGCGTCCGCGCGGTCTGTGAGGTCGGTGACCGAGCCGCGTGCAGGACGCCCCTTGTTGGGCTGCCCGGTGCTGCCGTGGGTTGGGGTGGAGGGGGTGTGCTCCACGCTGTAGCCACTTCATTGTTGTACAATGCGTGGCTCTGCGTGGGAGCGCCCCCGCCCGTGGAGGGCCCCCTCCCTGAGGGCTGTCGACCAGCACCATTGCTCCTGACGCACAAGAGCTGATGGTGTGGTCCCCCACACCCAGGACACGGCCGTGCCGTGGGGCAGTCATTGTACAGATGACCCCCCAGGCACCCGTAGCACCGACGCAACCGCCGAACGATCCCTCGTCGTTCGGAGGTCGTCCGCGCAAGCAGGGCCGGACACTGCACCAGCGCGTGAAGCTGGCCACAGTTCGGGCACTCCTGCTCCGACGCACTCGTCACCGTCGCCGTCCGCTTCACCGCACCCTGAGTGCGGGGATTGGTAGGTCGCGGTCCTGTTCCGGCAGGGCCACGAGCTGACGCGGCGGGCTGCGCCTCCTGAGGCGCCGACTCTGCCATCCTCGCCTCCCACTCCAGGACCCGAAGTAGCTCCTCAAACGTGGGGAAGACCTTCGGGTCGCCGTGAAGGCCCCTTTCCCGCTCGAACCGGGCGCGCAACTCCAGCGGCACCTTGCCCAGCAGGATGTGGACCAGCAGGAACGACCAGTGTTCTACTGGCAGTCCCAAGCTGCGCAAGGCGTTGTACGCCACCTTCACGGGCGTGAGGATTAGCGGCCGCAACTGAGACCTCTCAGTCACCTTCGGCAGCCCCAGTATTTGGGACACGTGAGCGTCGGCGAGGAGCCGAGGGTTTTGAAACCTCGTTTCCAGCAACTCCATCGCCGTGCCGAAGTTGTCGTCGTCCAGCTCCAGGTGCTGGACCAGGGAGAGTGCCTCACCCTCCAGTGACGTGCGGAGATAGGCCAGCTTCTCCGCCCTCGTCAAGTCCTTGCGTGAGTCCACGAGAGAGGCGAACATGCTCCGGAAGCCGCTCCACTCCCGCAGGTTCCCTGTAAACCTGGGCAAGTCCAGAGTGGGAAGGCGTCCCACTACACCCGAGCCCGCATCCCTGATGACGGGTCCCGAGCTCGCCCTTCCCTGACGAGACCTCTCCAGCTGGCGAACCCTTTCGGAGACCTCGTCGTAGACATCCAGGATGCGCCGCATGTCCGCCTCGATCCTCTCCATCTGCTCCTCAGGTGGAGACGGCCTTGCATCCCGCAGCGATCCTGCGCTCCTCTCAGCGACCTCCAGGCGCCTGTCGAGCTGTTCTGCCCTGTTTAGCAGCGCCTCCTCCCGGTCTCTCCGGCCGACCAATCCTTGCAAGGATTCGAACCACCGGAGCTGGTTGGCCAAATCCGAAGCCATTTTAAATTTAAATTTAAATTTTAAATCAACCTAAAGTTCGGACAATGTCACAACAAATATATCCGCAACCTAAAAAACCGGATACCACTTAATACTAATTTCCCGACAGTTTGGGGAGAAATTATACACTGGGAACCCCCAAATATTCGGCCTACCCGGTATATTTTGCCAGAAAATTAAAACAAAAAGGGAGTATTTACGGCTAACCGCGCTCCTGCTACCAACAAATGTTCAGTAATTTATCCAGAAATTACCGTCTGGGGCCCATAAGCAGATCTCAACATTAATTTTGTCGTTTATACCGATTTTAACATTTACTTCCCTGATTGCAAACCGAGTAGTGCAATGAAATGACTTACCTGAGGTTCCCGGCGTCGTCCAAAGGTCCAGTTTGGTCTGACAGGAAGAAGGAGGGAAGGGAATAATTAGACACCAAACCAGATTCCAGGCGATCCCGCAAATTCCCAGAACGATCCTGCGTTCTAGAAACGGCCAATCCAGTGGCCACCTCACAAATAATATTCCAGCACTATATTAACGCTTTACACAACGATTGTAGAACTAATCCAGTAGTCGCACTGAACGATAACAATGTGTTCCCGCACAATATTACACTTTTATCCAGAAAAGCAAACCAGGTTATATTAAACGCGTCGTTTCGTTCCAGCGAAAAAAACAGACGACACAAGTTGACAGCGGTAAACCATAGATCCGCTATGATCTTTAATGTTGCCCGATTATACGGAACAACTATAATATATGGAGTGAATTTCGATGGAGTGGTGCAAATGTTTTGGAGTTCAGCATTCCGAAGTGTTCCCAAATGTCATTTAGTCGTAAGAGACATCCGATTGAATTCCGTTACAGGCTGGGCCGTGATTTTGTACCTCGAAATGCTAATGTGAGAGACTTAGGCGTTAATTTCGATTCCAAACTAACGTTTCATGACCATTTCGCTATTGTAGCTGCGAAATCCTTTCGAAGATTAGGTTTCGTACTCAACGCAACTCCCGCGATTTCAAAAACGTTGGCGTTATTGGGTTGATCTTCAATACTCTCGTCTGTACTAAGTTGGAGGCTAGTGCTTGTGTGTGGCACACGTATGAAAGTACATATACACCGTTGCTTGAAAAGGTTCAAAAAGCATTTCTTAGGTACCTATACAAGCGAGTTTACGGATATTATGCCTACATGTACCCAACCAATTTTCTCTTGGGTGCCCTTGGGTACAATTCTCTGGAGGTTGGAAGATGTCATGACCAAATTATGACAATGTGTAAGGTTTTGAGAGGTGATATTAATGTTCCCGATCTATGTTCAGAGATTTGTCGTCTGTATGTTGCCAACAATTACAGACGAGCTAGACATCACCAACTCTTTGCTGCCCCTGTAGCTCAAAATGTCGCTCGATCCAGATCCCCGGTTCCACGTACACTCGCCGCACTTAATGCTCTCACTGATGCCAACCCTAATTGTGACATATTTGCCGATAGTTTGAATGTGGTTAGAACGGAGTGTTTAAGGTTTTGTGAGACATATTGCTACAGGACCTCCACCATCCAATCAGTGTAGTGATTTTGTCTGACTTCTTGTTATAAAGTATTCGCAATTTTTGAATTTTATGAATGATGACATGACATAAGAACAATTTATTCTTGGCATAATTTGGAGTTAAGTTTTGTTATTTTAGTAATGATAATGATTAAGTTATTGTTGTGTTTAGAGGTATTGTAATTATTTTGTTTGTCTGCTTAAATTTATGACCTATTAATTTTAAAAGCTTGAATTTTGACTTTGTATTAGTGTAATTGGTTGTTTTGTAAGCCGTACTAATATGTTAATAAATAAATAAGTGCGAGGCTCGTCGGCCAAGGCCGGTCACTGTCAATTCACTGTGAAGTCCTGCAATTGATTAAAGCCCCATAGAATATTTTTTAAGAACTTAACATTTGTTGTTTTCTTACAACTTAACATAACGTATTAAAGCTTCAGATCTTACTTGGCTAGTTTTCGCATACGAGTTATTTGCAGTTTTCATTTTCTAAAGCTGTTATTTTATAGCCATTTTATAAGCCACATAGAACATTTTGTAAGAACTTAACATTTGTTATTTTCTTATAACTTAACATAACATACTAAATCCTCAGTCAGATTTTACTTAGCTAGTTCTCATATACGATTTTTACTTAAGTACGTACTAAAATAGTCATTTAAGAGCCTTATTTTCGATGGGTACCTACTATCTATCAGCAAACTAAATTAACGAAGAATAAAATGACAGCTTTAGAATGTACGACGATTTAAGAAGTGCAAATAACTCGTATGCGAAAACTAGCCAAGTAAGATCTGAATCAAAAAATCTGAGCAAACAACAAATGTTAAGTTCTTACAAAATATTCTATGGAGCTTTATTCAATTGCAAGACTGATCATTGAACTTAGCACCCATTTACATCTCACTTCTTTTGTTGTGGAAGTCAATAATCAAAGCCTTCAAGCCATATATTATATCGAATATAGTATCGAACTTGGCTTTTATTTTACATTTATGTTTTTAATGGGATTTCATTACTTTTTGTACTGGAATGATTAGTTATCATACTAAAGTCAAAGTACTTTATTTATAAACTAGCTGTTACCCGCGACTTCGTCCACGCGAAATAAATACTAAGTTAACTCAGACAGTACCTATTTGTATACCCAGACACATTCACGGCTACTAAAACAGCTTATGATAAATCAATTTTATACAATTTCATCAAAATTGGTTCAGTTGTTTAGGTTTGAAAGCGTAAGAGACATTCGTCCCCCATTTCAACTCTAATTTCATCCCCATAAAGTTCGAAACTACAAAATTTCTAGAACAAACATTTATTTCGTGTCAAGTGCCTATATTCACACAAGCTTTGCTTAGTTTGGGGTCAGATGGTGTTGTGTGTGAATTGTCCACCAATATTTATATTTATATTATATTTATATACAGAGTTTCATGGTTTTATCTTCAACGATCGGGTACTTCCATATTGACATTTTTTCCCTATTTTAACCAAAATTTAATAATTCTAGCGATTACAAAATTGCTAGAACAAACATTTATTTGCTTCGTGTCAAGCTATCAAGTGCCTATATACAGAGATTCATGGTTTTATCTTCGACAATTGGGAGCTTCCATATAGACATTCAACCCCCATTTCAACCCCAATTTCATCCCCGTCCAGTTCGAAATTACAAAATTGCTAAAACGAAATATTTGTTTGCTTCGTGTCAAGCGTATATACATATACAAAGTTTCATGGTTTTATCGTCAACGGCTGGGAATTTCCGTATTGACATTCAACCCCATTCCAATCCCAATTTCATCCTCGTACACTTTGAAACTACAAAATTGCTAGAACAAATATTCGTTTGGTTCGTATCAAGTGTCTATGAACAGAGTTTCATGGTTTTATCTTCAACGGTTATGAACTTTCATATTGACATTCATCGGGAACTACGCGGGTAACACCGCGGGGAGCTGCTAGGGAAAAATAAGAACAAAAGAAAGAGCATGCAATTTATATACATTTTCAAAGTTTGAAATAACTACTTTACTGTACTATTATAACTATTGCACAAAAAACTGTCATACATTATATGAGTTTGTCGGCGGACATAGTCTCGCCATCATCATCAGTAATCACATTCTTCTGCTGTGGTCGTAGCCGATGAGTAGTGTTGGATGAAAACTCGCAAACACAATAGGATTTATTAAGTACAGGTAACAAAGTAGGTATCACAGGTAGTTTAACAAAGTACGTCTCGTAGAACGCGCGATGGTTCAAGCTCAACCGCTCTGGCCGCCCGCCGCACAAGAAATCCCGTGCGCTCGGCTCGGCCGGGGGAATGTTGACTCATCGAACGCCGACAGATGACGCTTGCGTCCCGGACACGACTCGATTGTAACTCGATTGCGACTCGATTCCGACAAGTATAATATGTTTTTATTACAATAATTGTCAAAGTTTTTCTTTACATTTTCATAGGAACTTTGCCATCACTCTAAAACTACGCTGTTACTATAAAAAGCTTGATCGATAAGCTAGCACTTTAATCTATTTTTGAAGCTGCCTAGTCTTGGGGCGGATACAACTACTTTGGGAAAAGAGTTATAAACTTCCGGTCCCATAATGTGAGTTAACTTCCGTGACCTCGTGTGAGAGTGTGGTATAGCATCCAACTTGTCCGCGTTGCGTATGTTGCGAGAATGTCTCTCTCCTCACGTATTGTACGATTCTAGATCATTACTGGCATACACAGTCCCCTGGTAGACCAGGTAACGTAAGTATGCCAAGCTCTTTGAAATATGTACTGACGGATGTGCATTGCGATACGCCAACTATGGCACGTTCGGCACGTTTTTGGGTGCGGAAACAAAAATGAATGAAAATGAAACTACAATTTTTACTAATATGAAAGCTTAGATGTTTAGGTGTCTGTTGCTTAATCACGTCGGATCAGTATGATGAAGTTTAGGTTAGATTACAGTCAGAAATAGTACATAGATAAGCAGCTCACTAAATGTTCCCACTACTGAAACTCGAGGCCTCTTCTCACAATGATGGAATCAAGGTCTAATACAGCACATTGGCACAACTGGCCCAAAGTGGGTTGGTAGATGACACAAGACCTTGAAATAATTGTTATGGGTACTTATAGGTTTTCGCACTATATTTTACTTCACCTTATTTTAAGTAAGCGGTATTACTCATGTGACTGAGAAAACAGTGGTGCACGTGTGGGATTCAAACCAAGGCATAGAATAGATAATCTGACCAAGGGCTCCGGATCGGCCGTCACCATTCTGCCGACTACCGACGGCTCGCCAGTTTTCTTGAATGAACTTGGCTGGCCACACTGCCGTGTATCTATATACGATTATTTAAACGGCAATATGATTAGAATAAATAATATAAGTAGGTATTTATAAATAAATATTTATTTATATAGATTTGTTTTATATAGATTTTTTTTCAATAAAGAGTGACGAGACTAGCAGGACATGTGCCTGATGGTAAGCAACATGCCTGCCACATAACAGCAAAGTGACACGCAGTTATTGGAACATGAAGAGTCCAAATCATTACCTAGCACTGCACTGCGCTCGTCACCCAGAGATCTAAGTTGTTATATCTCTAAGCCCTGTGATTTCTCTGGAAACATTGCCCTTCAAACCGGAACACAGTAATGTTAGCACATTACTGCTTACTTAGCTCGTATCAGCGAGCGATTGACCCACGTCGATTCAAACAAACTTGAACATCTGGATTATCTGTAGACCTTCATTGGTCTATGGATAATTCAGGTGTGCTTAGTGTAAGTAGTTAGTTAGGTATGTAGCGTAGTGTAGTTCTCATTGTATTTTAGTTTTGTTAGTAAAATCTCTGCCTGTTTTAATAAATATCAACTCAACATTTTACAAAAAGAACGGAGGGATTGAGACGCGAACAGACGTCGACGTTCGCGCAGTTTTATATCACAAGATCTCTGACCACTACGCTAGAGAATCCTATACCTTTGTACCGAAAATAAGAATCACTGTCCATGTTTTCAATTGCAGTATAAAATCATACTAAAAATATGGATAAAATTAAAATAAGTGGTCTCATCTCTCATCATTGATAAAACTAATTCCACTTGATATGAAAGCAAAAATACTAGTAAATTAATTGAACTGTAATTTTACTTCTTTGTTAATATTTCAAATATTACGGCAACGATTTTGATAATACAGACCTATGTTTATGACGTACCAAACAAAAAAAAACATCAAAATCGATTAACAATTGGCGGAGCTAGCGCGTATTAAGATCCATAAAAAACATATAACCGTACCGAGGACCTTCTCTTTCTTTGAAGTAGGTTAAATACATATTTTATAGTTTCGGTCAAACACAAAATTTATTAAAAACTGCAAAATTAAATCACCCTAGCTGGGACACGAGTCTGAAGCTTTACGTTATTATACCTAGACGCTTAACGAATAGGCTAATATGTGTTACATCTGCATGGCCAAATTAACAGTCAGTAACTGTAGTTTGAAATTTCGTTTGATGTGTAATAGAGATATTAGAACTGTTTTATCGACAGATCGTTTTCTATTCGTAATTTCCTAGTCGGGGACCGCATTCGTGCCAGCCGTACGTCTGTCGTCCTTGACGGCTCTGGACATACTAACCGTCCATAGCGAATACATAAATAATTATTTTTTCAGATGAAAATCAAGATATATGAAATATTTTTCTACTAGCACATCAATTTAGATGAGGTGCATCACCTGTATTTATTTCATAATGATAAACTAGTGAATAACAGTGCAGTAGATGAGTAAGTTTTTTTTAGAGGCTTTTTCGCGATTTTTTTCTTTACAGAAATTTTTTCTCAATCGTGTTTTGTAGCCAAGTAGAACACCAGAAATATAGTCAAAAATGATATATATTTTATTCAGTGCGATTTGTTTAACAGATTTCCCAGTCCAGGCTTTCAAAAAAGTCGAATTAGTTAATACCTTTTCTTTTTACCGATTTCGTAATTAATAAATTGTTGTTTTATTTTCTTCCTAAATGTAACTCTTAGGTACATAAGCATTTCTCTCGCCTGAAACACAGGTTCTACTCTACCTAGTTCAGGCTAACAAAATAATATACCTTTTTATAGAAGTAAAAAAATATTGTATAGTTAAGACCTATTTTATTGAAATAAACTTATTTTTATTTATATATAAGTATTAAGGCCACGGCTCCGCAATTCAACTTACTACAAACGGGTTTAAAACCTACCATCTCACCATTGTGAAATCAGATAATTTAGTCACTAGGCCATCACGGCTTTTTTAACTGCCCTAAAGCATAAGCAGCCCACTAAATGTCCCCACTGCTGGGACTCGGGGCCTTTTCTCGCAATGTTTTCTTCCACCATTTTAAGTTAGCGGCATTACGCATGAGACTTCAAGACAAAAGACTTCAGAGAAGAAAAGACAGTGGTTAGCGTGCGATTTGAACTTTGAACCCGGGGCCTCCGGATCGGCAGTCGCCGTTCTCCCGACAAGACCAGCCGTAACTTCCTTGCTTTTAAATACCTTGCTTACTTGTTAAAATATTATTAGGTAATTCCTATGCTCCTATGGTATTCCCAACGACGTATTCTTGTCTACTTTCCGTGACCTCCAGAATTAGGTTAGTGACCGGATGCACGGGGTTGGATTTACCGTGTTTAGTCAGCTTTGTTGCATGTTTGCACGGGTTTCGTGTCTTTACAGCTGTGCCGCCATCTACGTTTAATGCAATAAGTATCCGTTTATGATCTAGTAATGTCTACGGGATATGCATCCTTGATCTACTGACTACTTAAACTGATCGATTACTGTCTATTTTAATATAGGATTAGCGTAAGACATGTGAGTGGCTAAATTGTGTACGTAAATATTCATTTAATTCTACTAATATTTTAAATGCTTAAATTTGTAAGTAGATATGGATGTTTGTACATTGTACATTTGAATGAGAACATTCACGCAAAAATTGATGAAGGGTTCTTTGTAAATATTTTAATGATTATTTATAATTTTTTCATAATATAGTGACGATACCAGCAGGACATGTGCCTGATGGTGAGCAATATGCCTGCCCATTACAGCACAGTGATATGCAACTATTGGAACATGAAGGATCCAAATCATAACTTAGCACTGCACTGCGCTCGTCACCCAGATATATAAGATGTTTCATCTCAATGCCCTGATATTTCACTGGCAACATTTCCATTCAAACCGGAACACAGTAGTTTACTTGACACTTACGGGTTTTTTATAGTAGACACTTTCAAACGAACACTATAAAAGCGTGTTTTTTTTACAATAAGCTCTCGATCTCCGGTTGCGTGGAAGAGATCGCTCTTAGCGATAAGGGCGCCATTTGTTTCACTAGATTTAAGAATGTATCTTTTTGTTTATTTATTTTTGTTTTTGTGTTGTGAACAATAAAGTGTTTCTATTAAATTTAACCGATAGTTGCGTTGTTGTCACTTCAGTCAGCTGGTCAGTTAGCAATCGGAATGATTTTGAGAGCGCGCCGTTACTTCACGCTCCAGATACTCGTTACATCAATCAGATCTGGCTGGTTTGCAAGGCGAAGGCTAATTGTTACTTTTATTCTGCTAACTGAATGTTATTGTTGGTACGATGTCCGTGATTTCGTATATTCTACTTAGACGAATGAGTAACTTTTCATATCAGAGAGAATCATAAAGGTTTGTGGCACACTACAAAAACTGTGGTGTTTCTGAAGTCCTACACTGCGGAGTCATTTAAAAGAAGAAATAACTAAAGGCCGGGTCACACAGAGGCGATCCGATAGCGATCCGAGACGGGATTTTTTGTAATGTTCGAATTTGTATGCAACCTGACACACAGCAAGCGGGCGCGATACCATACTCGGTATCGGATCGCTATCGCTACCGGATCGCCTCTGTGTGACCCGGCTTTAATGACTATTTTCTGGGCAAGCGTCGCTGTCGCTACCTCAATTTTTTTTATGGCATTATAGAGTGACGAGACGATGACATGTGCCTGATGGTAAGCAACATACCTGCCCAAAACAGCACAGCAACTCTCAGCTATTCGAACATGGAGAGTCCAAATCATTACCTAGCACTACTGCACTGCGGTCGTCATCCAGAAATGTTGTCTACAGCTTTGATTTTTTTGGTACGCCAAAGTACAGAGGTTGGAAACCACTTGGAAACCAATATTTAGCATAGCATACCACTTCATGTTTCAACGCCTAGAACTCAATAGTATTCTCTCACAAAACCATAATCCACCACGCCAGCAAAGTGGTGGTTGACGGATAACACAAATGTATCCTTAAAAATGTTTTTTTTTGGAGCGCGCTCGTTCCTTCACGATGTTTTCCTTCACCGTTTAAGACAGTGCTACATAACAACGTTGCATCATAATTGTAGGTAATTTTAAGATGTTCGCAATTAATGACGACTTGTTGTCAAAATTGGTAGGTTCTTACACCATATCAAGGGAAGGAGTCGAATTTAAAAACGTGCTTGGCTTCATATGTGAAATAGATTTACGTTCTGTAGTTTCCTAACAAATCTAAACCACA
This sequence comes from Ectropis crepuscularia, assembly GCA_963693475.1. Taxonomy (NCBI): domain Eukaryota; kingdom Metazoa; phylum Arthropoda; class Insecta; order Lepidoptera; family Geometridae; genus Ectropis; species Ectropis crepuscularia. The sequence goes on along the minus strand of OY856357.1, from coordinate 9,581,444 downwards.
TTTTTATTATTTTCTTTTGTTTCATGTTTACGAGCCCTTTTCGCAAGAGTGCTCTCTTTATCTTTAAATAGCTAATAGAACATTCTATACGCTTCATGTCGTCAGATGCAGACCGCTCTGAATCCATCCTATTTCTAGGTAATTTTGTACATAAAGTTCGTAAAATAAAAACAATAAATAATAAAATAAAACAATATCATATACTAATACTAGCTACTACAATATACTAGCGGCCCGTTCCAGTTTCGCTCGGGTATTGTTATACATATTAAGAGACAAATTAAAAGACCATTAATCGAAATAAAAACTATCCCATCTTCTATCAAGTTGGACCGAATTACACATAAAAGCCAACTTTCGTGAATATCGGTTCACTTGGTAAAGAGTTAACTGGGAAAAAACACCATGACACGGGTTTTCATATACTTATTGAGATTTATAATTTTAAAAAAAGATACTTATGACAGATCGGAACACCATAATAGATACCCAAACATCATTGGTCATAGATGGGAATTGAATTTACGATCTGATCGGTGTGTAGGCTCACTACCGAGGCTAGTCAAATATTTAATTATTATGAAAAAAAAACACAATTTGCAGCATCAAACAAGACATTGAAATTGCTATTCTATAAGTATCAAAATAAAGTCCACTATGCGAAAACTCTTGAATAACATCTATGGGTATTGAGTTGTCTGACAGTCGCATAATAAGGAAGCATGTGGGTGGGTATAATCCTTACAGACTAGCATCAAAGGGCACTTTAAAGGATTGAGAGATCGTTGACCTACGCCACAAAACCCCATTGTTGCTCTGATGCGATGCAAGGAGCAACCAGTTCGTATGTTGCGTTTAGTGTTTCCTTATCGGCCATATCTCCCGGCAACTGTATTTCTTTGTAAGTAAACAAAGAAGCGCTTATGCGATGTGACGCGAAAGTTACAATAGTATGAAGAAAACTATTTGCAGAACCGAAAACCATGGAACTCGTTTCTGATAGATAAAACTTTCCGTGTGTATGTAGACTTAAAGAAAATTGTGGACATTTCTCACACAACACCCTCTAGCCCAAAATTAAGCAAAGCTTGTACTATGGGAGCCAGATATCTGGTATAATACTTATACAATTGTAAAATAATTTACTACACCTCCAGACACAGAACAAATATTTGTGTATTCATTACACAAATATTTGCTCTGTACGGGAATCGAATCCACGACCAACGGCTCCGCAGACAGACTCACTACCAAGTTACTAGGCCAGTGGAATCAATACTGGGACAAGAAACGACATAATATGAAGACCAAAACGAAAAAATCACGTCTAAGGCCGACTGTCCACATGAGATGTGCGAGGAGGCAGTAAAAGAAAATATTCACCAATAGTATAATAGAAAACCAGAAAAACAAAACTTGTGGTGATTATTTTCCTTTTAATCACGCACATCGATTGGATGCTCAACTTAAGTCAAAGTTTAAAATTGCACACTGTAATTATATCGTTTATATCCCCATTACGGATTCGCAATCCACATTAGAATGGGCAACAGTCACGCAAACGTTACGAAACTCACCCCAGTCTTGTCGTCGCGCAGCCGCAGTCCATCTATCGCCACGTGGACTTGTATCCGCTGCTTGTGCTCCCCTGCGGCTCGGATGGCCATCTTCAGGTCGCATAGAGCTTCTTGGCACATCCTGTCTCCCCGCGCCTCCGGCACTTCCAACACGCCGATCAGTTTCGCGCGGAACGACACCCCCTCGCCGAGGAAACGGCCGGGCTCGTTCTTGTCTACCCGGGAAATAATTTGAATTTAGAATGATATTTTCTTTTGTTACCACTGCCAGTGCAACCGTAGTTTAACTGGTTAGCAATTATTGGGTTGCTTTCGAATTTCGAATGTGATCGATCAAATACAGTAAAAAAATTGCTGAACGTTCAATGTCTGGATTTATTTTCTTTACAAATTGCCATGTTCGAAATTATAAGCAAGACTTAAATGAATTTTAATTAGAATTTGAGTGTGATATCATCATGCTTTTGGTTCTAAGAATGTTTAACGTTTTAAAAAGACGTTTTAAAGGTTAAAGCTACCATGTTTCAGTTAATTAAAAGGTCAATTAAGGCATAGCACACATATCACGAATAAGTTTATTATTATACGCAAGACACAAGTACATAATATAACCAAAATAACAAACAAGCTATCTAAAAAACTGTAATAATAGCGAAAAGCACAATCAAAACACAACGATCGCATAAACCACAAAACTTGATCGAACCTATTTCGAGAAGATTTTTGAGATCCACTTTTTTCAGATTCATTATCTCGCGTGGTATCCGTATCTGACTGAATGCAGAACTGAGGCCCGATGTGCTACTTCTGCGGCTTTCGTTCCCTATTTCGGTGCATCATTGCCGGATTAATTGAATATCCTGTTTTTAAATTTAGAACCAGATCAGATGGGGAGTGGCTGGATACGGTACCCTGGCTATACGACCTCGTAATGTAGAAGTTATGGAATTATACCCCTATCAAGGGAACTTATTTACACGTACATATATATTATAACAAATTATTTTTCGAGTATTCGGGTATTAAATAACTCATTCCACACAATTTCAATTTGAAAATTGATTATTATTTATATTTTACATCGCAAGTGTACAATTTACAGAAAGTTGTTTGAGGATTTTAGTTACTGTACCCGCGGCCATCCCGGGCCGCGGTTGTCCAGGGACAGACCTTTTACTGCCTACCATATTTTCTAAGCTGCTCAACAATAAAAGGTCATGGAAGGCGGTAGTCTCTTACGAGGCTGTCATCTCGCGGAGGGAGACTGAGGAGCGATAGAGGGAGATTTATCCTATCGCTCCTCGGCGGAGGAAGCGGAATACGGGCCCGTGCCTCGTCGCACTGCATCTCCACTTGGAAGGCTTGGGGCGTCTAGGGGCGTCAGGCACCCTACCTAGGCATAGGTCTTAACGAGCTGATGCGCCGCAAGTTTCCGGCGCATCGATGGAGCCACATGCGGGAATTCTATCCTCCCGTAAATAAGGGTTACGGTCGAGTGCAAGATCGGTCCCGCGACTGTCGCCAAGTCACTGCCAAAGAAACCCATGGTGTTCTAGATCTAGAGGGTTCTACATATTTATGTAAGTGGTTTTGAGTCCGATATCCACGCGTAAATACATTTCTTCCACGTATGAAATAAATAAAGGAATTTAGTTGCCGTATTATTTTAATACTAATTTAGATACTCTTAAATGCCTAATTCATTATTTACGAACATGCTTTTAAACAGGCAAAAACTGTTACGTTATTAGCATTTTTACAAGGGTTAGTCACAATATGATCTACCTATTATCCCTGCGCCCAGTTACGAACTCTATGTCAACGATACCACTCCAATCTAAATTACGAAATATTAAATTAAAACTATATTACTTAATTTCAATTTTCTCTACAGCTAGGGCTGTAGCTAGTTACTTGAAATATTCAGTTACAGAATTAAAAATGGATAGGATTTGAACTTAAAATGAGGTTCACGTGAGTTGTCGATATGTAAACAACGATCAAACCCCATATGAAAGACAGAATCGATGCTCATGTATGGAATGCGACAACCAACTTGTATTTCCGTATCGAATATTCATGTAGTCAGTTAACTGAATACATCTGCCACACTCTAGTTAGTATTCCCACGGTGTCATCAATTTTGTAGTTATTTCTACGAACATCAATCACCAAACAACAAACTACGATCATACATAGCGCCATAATCACGGGCAATGTTTCATCTTAATTATTGTTTTATTTCCAAGAACCATAATTACAGTTATAGGAAATTAAGCAGTTAGTTAACTTTAAGTTACAGTACTCAATTAAATCCTAAGCTCTAGGTACACAAAATACATTCAGTAATAGTATTGTAATTTTTTAATTAGTCCCGAAATATCCAACCAAAGCAAGCGTACATCAAACATTACATGCATTGAACGAAAACAGCCGTTCCAAATCAAAGAAGAAAGAAACAGAAAGGCACAATTTTTCTTTCCTCTTTCACAAGGATAAACAAAGCTTGTGAGAATGCTTCTTACTCACCGAACTGCCTCAATAGGTGCTGGAAATGACACACCTGCATTATGGCCCCGACAAACGACAAATAGCAAGAATCAGGGAACGGGTTACTCTTCTACCACCAGTTCTGCAGCCACGGGTCACAACACACCCTCTGTCCAAAACACCACCGGGGTCACTTAGGGTACAGCCAGAGAGATAGAGACGTGTGGATTGACCAATTCAAGATTTAGAACAACGATGAAAATATAGGCTTGGAATCTATTTCGGTTTTTGATATCAGCGGTATCGTAATATAGCCGATTGCATGTCATATCTCATCGTATCAGAAAATCGAAAACTTTCGTAACGTTACATTTCTAGAAATGGCTTGGATGGTCAGAAAGTTGTGATAGAATAGCGTTTTTATTATCGTTTGATTGCTTCACCGGTCTGAGAAAGACAAAACACGAACACCACGGAAAAGTTGGATGACATTTTCGAGTTGTGAGGCTTTTTTGTAAAAACTTCAATAAGAATTGTTGTTTTAATTTTTCATCACAGTTTTGTAATCATTGTTAGCATGTTTGTACTACATTTTATTGTTGGCCAATTTCACTAGTCTCTTTCTCTCTGTGCTTCTCCAAAATGTAATATATGAAATGGCTCTAGCACGAATGATACAGTGCTAGCTCTCAACAGTTAGTAAGGTGACAGCCGAAACATGCATCTTACAACATAAATTGCAAAATATAACAAAGCTAGGGATATCGTGATCTTTACACTTAGCGCTATCTAACACCGCATTACCTATTAAAAGAGGAACATCATAAGAAAAAAAAAGTATAGGTACACGTTTGCGACTCACATTTGCAAGGGCTGGTTTTCTTACGGAGGGTTTGCATTGGAAAGTCTGTCGGTAACTTGTGATTGAACATCGGGAACTAGTTTTTTATCACTGAAAGGTAAACGCACCGCTGGATTGATTACACACTGTGCTGATGATGATGTAAAAGTGCAACGTCGGAGTTGGAATGTATTGATTTTTGTATCGCCGCTTGAGGATGGAGAGCATTTGGACGTGGGGACGGTTCCCCTCACATTTTACAGCAGTCGTCGTAATTTTCGCGTTTCTAGTAAATTGGCCGGAATCAGCAGATGGTTTTTGGATTTAACATTGGTGTATTATCAGGACGGCAGAGTAGGGGCCGAACCGAGCGGCGCGCGCAGTCGAGACACGCGTGCGCCGCGGACTCGGGGTGCCACTGAGGGCGGGGTGGGACATCCGACCCTGATCAATATTCGCTCCCGATCCCCGCTTCGTACAACTTTTATGGGTCTCAATGAAACTGCGTTATGTATTCTGTACGGGGGGGATACAATTACACTTTTACGACGTTTTTGAACAGTCGCACGATTTTCTAATTGGCACTTCCACTTTGACGAATTTAAAAATTATTACTTACTTTTTTTACGTACGTTGTACATTGTAATTGCAATAAACGAGAGCACTTGTAGAATACTGGGATACTAGACGTAAAAATTAACTTAGTTAGATGACGTTCTGATAACTAACTGATATGCAGAAAGGAACAATGCGAAGTTCCTGATAATTTTAGGCCGGCGTAGACAAAATAAACAAAGGAAACAAAACAAATATATAATAGAGCAAGAGATATCATACCACTTCATGTGATAACATTATACAATTTACACATTCGTCAGCTAGTAAGATAAGTGAGATCATAGAAGTATTTTTATCAGATAGCATAACGTGTTATATACCTACTGCTAGGCGAAAACGAGAAGAACATAGGTGCCGCCACTATCGCAAATACTGTTGAGAGTTGATCAAAAAATGGAGAGTTGATAATATATTATTCAATTTTTGGAATAAAAAAAAGTGTTTGTGATGCAAGTACTCGTATCATTATTGCCGAGAACAGACGAGCATTTTATAACGAGCACGATTATAACGTCATAAAACTGCGTTACGCGATTATTCGTTGTGGATTAAGGAATAAAAAGAAAGGAAAGGAATCTCAGGATTGAGCGAATTGAGAGGGTTTGCCAAATCATGGGACATCAAAGATTGTCTATGTTTTGTGCGATAAAGACAGACGATTTGTATTTTTTTTGTAATAAATAAACTCAAAAACTACTGTAAGTACTGATTTTATAAATTTTATCTCATACAATACTTTTTCACTGAGTAATAGCCTATGTTATTAATAGAGCATCGCCACCTACGGGGTCAAACTACATTTACAAACTGTCTAAAAAACCATTGTAATATATTTATACACATAAAATTTCACCAATGGAGATTAATTATGGCGATCAATTGTAAACCTTAATTATAGTTTAAAAAAATATCGGTCCAGACCTTAATAATCTTAATATCTTATCTCCTTTTTAATCCATATTATGTATATATATAAATTACACGACACGTTGTTTGTCCGCGATGGACTCCTAATCTACATAACCGACTTCAATCAAACCTGCATATCGGGTGCAGTTCTGCAGTTTAATACAACTTGAAAGATAGGATAGTTTTTATACGATAATACCCGAACGAAGTCGGAAGGGGTCGCTAGTATTCAAATAAATAATTGAACCGCCGTTCATTGATGTGAAGTAATTTAAGTGACGTGGTCGCGTCCTTATTACATTTTCTTCGGTTGACTTGCAACGAGATGTTTGCCGAGTATTATGTAGCGACTCAGAAGAAGGAAGACATGTAAGAGATAAATTGATGAAAAACATGTCAAATTATTAACGTATGCTTATCGAATTTATCTAACTAAATATAAAATAAATAAATATTGGTGGACAATTCACACACAACACCATCTGACCCCAAACTAAGCAAAGCTTGTGTGATGGCGGCCAGATAGCTGATACGAGGGTCAAACTGAAAGTTCTTAGAAAATCAAAAACTGATTACATTAGCCAGTTATTAGTTTTATTATATCTTTTCAAAATATTGTCCATTCACGTCAATACACCGCTGCATGCGATGGAACCACTGGGAAAAGCACTTTGCCCACTCGTCCTTAGGGGTCTCTTCAATGGCATCGCGATACGCAGCCACCGCTTCTTCAGCATTCATAAACCGCTTTCCTTTAAGTTTTTCTTTAATTTTTGAAAATAAATAAAAATCACAAGGCGCGAGGTCGGGGCTATACGGCGGGTGACCCAGTAATTCAACGTTTGATGTCGCCAAATAGTCGATCGTTCGCTTGGCGGTGTGCGATGAGGCGTTGTCGTGGTGAAGGAGGATCCTACTGCGAGGTCGTTTCTCTCGAACTTTTTCCAAGACAAGTGGCAAACAATTGGTAGTGTACCATTCTGCAGAAACTGTTTTTTGATCCTCTAACACAATTGTTGCGAAATGACCTATCCTTCCAAAGAACGAGGCCACCATTTTTTTCCCCGCACTTCGATCTCTCTTCACTTTAGTTGGCAACTCCTCGAAAGGAAACACCCACTGAGCAGATTGTCTCTTGGTTTCAGGATCATAACAGTAAATCCAGCTTTCGTCACCTGTTAGTATGTCGAACACAGCATTTGAGTCACCTCCGTTAAATCTTTCAATCATTTTACGGCACCAATCCACACGATGGAGTTTTTGAGCCTCAGTCAAATTATGAGGTATCCACCGGGCGCAAAGCTTCCTGACCGCTAAATGTTCGTGTAGGATTTTGTGCACTTGACTCATACCGATGCCTAAGCTTGTCCGAATCTGCTGATAGGTCACTCTTTTGTCAGTCTCTATCATACGCCGCACAACACAGATGTTATCTTCAGTCGTCGCCGTAGAAGGCCGTCCCTCACGTAAATCATCAGTGAGATTAGTGCGACCACGTTTAAACTCATTGAACCAGTTGTAAACAGTCGCACGAGATGGGGCTTCATCGTGAAAGGCCAATCGTAGTCTATCATAACTTTCTTGTTGACTTAAATGACATCGAAAGTCATAAAAAATCATTGCACGAAAATTTTCTCGTGTTAAATTCATGTTGACGTGACACAGACAATTTTCAATTTGCCGCCAAATCGTAAAACAAATGACAAATGAATGAAGTATATACTCAGTAATATTGGCAAAGAGTTCTATTTTCAAATTATAGAATTATTTTTTTATTATATTGTTTATAAGTGGCCAGTTCTAAGAACTTTCAGTTTGACCCTCGTATAATACTTATATAGTTTTAAATACATACTTATTTTACATAGAAACACCCAGACACAGTGCAAACATTTGAATTCATCACACAAATATTTGCACTGGGTGGGGATCGAACCCACGACCCTCGGCTTCGCAGGCAGAGCTACTAACCACTTAGCCACAAGGCCCGTAAATGAAACATTAACTTGCTCTTTAACGCAACTTTGGACATGATCGATAAATATGGAAAGTAAATGCTCTTTATTCGTGTTTTCACTAAGCATATTATGCGCTATGCATATTCGCAGCTTAAGATTTCTTTATCGTAACTGCAAATTAAAACGGGACACAGAAAGTGTCTGGGTGTATTGACAATTATATGTAGACAACGCTACGCAACGCTAGTTTTGTCTACACGAAGCTAGAAGTACTAGCTTGCTAGCTTACTAACACTAGCTTGCTATCCTAGCTTGAAGACTAGCCTCGTGTTGCTCGGGCATGAAAGTGCAACCGTCGATAAACAAAAACTTCATATAAGTTTCTTAGACGAGACACACAGCAAGATATCGTGTGTAGGGGATGCCACGGAGCACATTAACTAACTGCAATGATAAATGGAATAAAAAACTAGAAACAGATAAAAGAGTGTGTACTCATTTACGCAAGAAGTTATTTTTCTTTAATTTTTAAGAAGTATTAATAACGCTAACGAGCAACTAACGGTCCTATTACGCTAGGCCTAAGTGGGCTAGGCAGTAGAGGCCACTTGATCAAATCTGCCAAAGGTTCCTTCAAAAAGACACATGCAGGTAATTTCAGTGTGTTGAATTTCAGTGAGCGTGCGCATCGTTAAAAATTAACTTTCATCATTTCTTCCAAAAGCGCCAAAAGAAGTACTTATTTAAAATAAAATAAAATAAAAGTGACGAGACAAGCAGGACATATGCCTGATGGTAAGCAACATACATGCCCATAACAGCACAGTGACACAGAGCTATTGGAACATGAAAAGTCCAAATCATTACCTATCACTGCACTGCGCTCGTCAACCAGAGATATAAGATGTTTTATTTCTATGCCCTGTAATTTCACTGGAAATATTGCTCTAAAGAAGTAAAAATATTATTGAGAATTGTGTGAGAAACCGCAGACAGTTACGTTATTTAGTGCTTCTGTTCCGTAAAATAGCTGTACGAAACCGGACGTCTACTCTCTCTCTACGAAAACGTAATTTCGAAATAAACACGCGACTTTCCTACTCCGATTCTACTTCGATCCGTCGTTTTGTCCGCTTAAATGTTCTGAGCCTACTCTAATAAGAGTAGGCTTATAACATTTAAACGTCAAACAATGTTCTATCGGGCGAAACGAAGTAGAACCGGAGCAGGAAAGTCACGAGTTTTTTTTTTCGAAATAACGTTTTCGTAGACAGAGAGTAGACGCGCGAAGTCATCACGCGAATCACAATCACATTTCAGGTAGGTACCTATTCTATATTATAAATGTCAATGTTTGGATGGTTGTTGCTCAATCACGTCGTAACGTATGATACTAACATTACTATCTCTAGATCTACTATCTTCAGCTTTATATTAGTATAGATTTTGATAAATAATTGAATATAATACTTTTTTTTTATTTTAGATTAATCATATTCTGGACTTAAATCTGTTAGACAACCCATCCTACTATCCAACTAATATAATATTGCTCAATCACGTCCTAACGTATGAACGGATTGGGCTGAAATTAGGAACACAGTTAGATTATAGGTAGTCTGGAAGAACACATATTTATGCTACTTTTTATCCCGATAAAACAACGAGAACAACGGGAACGGGAACTACGCGGGTAAAACCGCGGGCGCTCCTAGTAATATAATATATCCTAAAGGTATTTAAAAAAAAATTATTAAGTATAAAATATGTTTCATCCTTTTATCCAATAAGCACCTGAGTAAAGGTCGTTGTATATCGGGATCCTATACTGTAATGGCATTGTAAAATAGACATTTGAAATTCCTAAAATGGAAATAAAAAAAATTGACATCCATAGAAGTGGAAACTTACAATTTTAGTATTAAACAGCACTAATATTACATAATATGTCACCTGTACCTTTAGCTAAAGTTATACTACTGTGACGCATGTCGATGTCGCGAACTGACGAGATTTCACACTTTAAATAAATATACGGGTACCTATGTACCTAGCACGTGCTAAACGAGCTGCGATCATGCGCGCTCCCACTCCTTGAAAAAGATCGCCAGACGCGATCGAAACTTGAGTCGGACTGAACTGACTATATCAATCGTGAGTTAACCGGGGGGTCTACCGCCGAACGAAAAATGTCATCGCTTTGATGTTTCTCTGTCTTTTCTTTTCGCTTGAAATGATAGAGACAGCATTAGCAAAGCGATGGCAGATTTAGTTAGGCGGTATATGTGCGGGTATTTATTTAATTAAAATATGATATAATCACATTAGTTTACATACTAAAAGATTTAACATATTTATAAAGCATCTTGCTAGATGTACCTAGAATCTATCGAAGTCATGTGTTACCCACCAACCCGCACTGGGCCAGTGTGGTGGATTAAGGCCTTGATTCTCTCCATGCTGGAAAAGATCAGGAGTCCCAGCAGTGCAAACATTTAGTGTGCTATTTATTACAACAGGTTGGTGGATGACACATGACTTCGAAAGATTCTAGGTACATGTCGGTTTCCACACGATGTTTTCCTTCACCGTTTTAAGTTAGCAACATACATACATACTGTTGTGTTATTGAGGTACATAAGAAGGGACATAAATGACAAGGAAATTGCAGTTTTCACTTTGTAAAATGCATCATTAAATCATTAAATGAAATAGGAACCTGTGTAATACTTAATATTAATAATATTTTATGTTAAACAGAAAATACAATTCCATTGAACTGGCTCCCAGCTAAAGCTAACGTTTGAGGTAAATTTTCAATAATACGTAATATAGTCTACTGTTAGTCTCGTCTAGGTGTTAATTTTATATCTAAATGTTATGTATATTTAAATGTAAATGTTTGGATGTTCGTTGCTGAATCACGGATTCAGTTGAAATATGAAACACAGCTAGATTATACTTAGTCGTGAAGAACACAGGCTACTTTTTATCCCGGGACAATAACAGGAACGGTAACTATGCGGGTAAAGCCGTGGAGCACTGGTAGTATAGAATATGTTTCCCATCCTACTGATATCCTACTAATATTGTAAATGTCAATGTTATGGATGTTTGGATGTTTGTTGCTCAATCACGTCGTAACGTATGAATAGATAGGGCTGAAATTTGGAATACAGGAAGATAGTCTGGAAGAACAAATAGGCTATTTTTTATCTCGGCAAAATAAAGGGAACGAGAACTATGCGGGTTCTTGTAAATTTCTGAAAGTCAATGCGAGTGACTAACAGTCAAAATCCTCGTTACTAAATCTTATACAATGTACAACTGGCACAGGATGTCTAAAAGGCTCTACAGACGAATCCTTTTATCAGAAGAACTGACGTAGAAATGACGTAGAAAGTGGGTGGAATTGATGCAATTTATCAGGCCCAACTCACTTTTACGTCATTTCTACGTCACTTCCTCTGATAAAAGGGTTCGTCTGTAGAGCCTTTAAGAATGTTATGTTGACTAAGTTTAAAACTCTTTTAAGAATTACCTGCAGTAATCTAAATATCATTTGTTATCCATATAACAAGATTAGGTTTTTTTTTCACTAATATAGCAGTAGTTTAGCCCACTGGTAATTATGATCACAAGCGTAATTCTATTCATAAAATATCATTTTTATGTAAAAAAATATCACCATAGTAATGTCATAAAAAATAATAAAGCAAGAAATGTGCCGTTGCACTTAAACATAAATTAAATTACCATTAATGTTAAACTCTATACTCTAGAATTATAAAAGTCACTGAAGTCGTACAAAGACTGCTCGGAAAACCATTTTTTAAGTTGATTTTAAATAGATTTAGGCTCTGTTTTGTCATGACATAATGGGGCAACTGATTGTAAACCATGGGAGCAATATATACAGGGTTACTGGTAATCATCCTGCATCCATTTAATCTTCGTTTGTTCCGTCTATTTCCGTAATCCGTTCTGTGTATTTAAGCAAACAACTTTTGTTTTACAATTTTCTTATAACTTAATCAATATCCCAAAAGAATAGCGTTTGTTGTAAAGTGAGTCAAATAAGACTTGAATAGATTTTAAGGGCACCCTTGCAAGCTTGCATTGGGCAGATAAAATAATAGTTACAATAGAATAAGTTTTATAATGTTACATTGCGTAAGCTAATTAGACTGTTGAACTGGAGCTGAAAAAGAGCTGCCATGGCTAGGTGAGTTTTGTAGTTATCATGTTATTATTATTTTCTATATGCTTATAATAATTTTCATATATTTTGTGTCTCATTCATGACTACAGTCTGCAAGCACTACTTACATGAATCCAATTTGTCAAATGGGATTTTTCGAAGTAGTGTGGCTGTAGAAATGGAATTTTGTAATATTATAGGTAAATACAGTTTTGTCAAAAATTTCGATTCATTAAAATATTTATTTGGAGATCACGCAATTTTTACCACGTTGTTTTGGTTTTCTTTGACTAGATTCTAAACTTAAATTATTTCTAAGTTAGCCTAAAAACGGATTTGTGTTACATACCTATACCTGTACATACCTAGCAATCAGCTGTACGCAATATATTTTCCCGACAAAATTTCTAATATACCTAACAAGGGATAAGAAAGGGATTTCTTGATGTGAGTCGAACGTGATAATGCAACAATAAAGTGCTAATTATAAAGTAAATTTATTCTTACCGGTTTTATCACTCATCGTTTACACTTTACAAAGGAGGTTGAAGGCAGCAGTTCAAGGATCCATCCAAGGTATCATCAGTAAAAAACTTGTTTCGACACAATTTATGAAGCCGTTAAGAGACAGGAAAGCTTCTCAATATTTTATGTTTTATTGAGGATTTTCTTATTCCCTAAATCAGTTAAATATTTAGAAAGAAAAAAACATTTCATTTCGCGAAAAGATTTACAACTTTAACTGCATCCCGTTTGTTTGATTTGTTTCGCCACTGTTTTACTGTGTTTCACTGTTTGTTGCCAACTGTGAAACTGTGATACGAACTAGGTAGCTAAAAACGTAAAAATTATCAGCGATACCAGCCGATTGCTATTAGCAAAAAAAAAAAGGTTTAAAAAAATTGGCTGTCATAAGAACTGCCGATAGAATAATAATATAATTCTATATTACTTCTACAATTTCACAATACATTTAACACTAATAAATACAATTTATGATCCAATAATTTGCAGAGCAATGGATGGCCTTATCGCTTAAAGCGATCTCTTCCAGGCAACCTTAGGAAGAACTTGTTTTTAAACATATCGTGTGCTGTAGGTCGTGTTAATATGATAATTAACACGTACATAAACTGTAATATAACTTTATCTTACTTACCCGTGGGGGCCGGGAGCTCACCTCATCTTCAAAAGCCTTTCCGAACGCTTGGTCGATGCGACGCGTGACCAAAATGCTGGCGTTTATTTGGCCCAACGCATAAGCATTGCCATTCAGCGTGGTAATGCCGCCAGCATGCTGGGTACGCTTCCGATTGGTAGTGGGCTTGAACATCTTGATTATCTGAAGACTTTCATTGGTCTATGGATAATTCAGGTGTGCTTAGTGTAAGTAGTTGTTAGGTATGTAGCGTAGTGTAGTTCTCATTGTATTTTAGTTTTGTTAATAAAGGCTCTGCCCTATTAAAAAAAAACTTTATCTTATATGTAAAATTCTCGTGTCACAGTGTTTGTTTCCTTACTCCTCCGAAACGGCTCTACTGATTTTTACCAAATTTTATATGCATGTTCAGTAGGTCTGAGAATCGGCTACTAGCTATTTTTCATACCCCTAAGTGATAAGGGTTGTTCAACCCAATTTTTTTTTTTTTAATTTTCGGTCAATTTTTTTGTTTTTATTTTTTTATAATGTGGCGTTAACAAATACATACAACTCTAAATTTTTACCCTTTTATCACGAACCCCTATTTTTTAATAGCCATTTTAGTAATTTAATCATTTGACAGTGAACGCCTCCTAAACGGCGGGACCAATTTGAATGATTTTTTTTGTGTGTGTACATTGATTGTTTGTGTGTGGATTCGAGGATGGTTTAGATTCACAAATAAGCCCGGCAGATGGCGCTGCAGACAGTGTCTAGATTATGATCCGAGCGAAGCCGGAACGGGCCGCTAGTCTTATATATAAAATTCTCGTGTCACAGTGTTTGTTTCCGGTCAGGATATTTATCCAAATATCCAAACAATCACGGCGCCATGACCACAGTATTAAGAAATACTACCAGTAGTTCATCACCTTTGATCTTGGGAGAAACGCCGATAATGTCTAGTCTACACGGTGTAACGTTATATATTGGCTTTAAACAATATGTAAACGTACATTTTTTTCCCCTATTTCATCCTAAAATCACCACTTATTCATAGAAGACTATGTGGATACTTACATACTAAATTTTCATACAACTAATATCTTTTCAATCGTGTCCTCACGATAAAGCATATTTTTCTTGTTATAATAGTAGTATTCTTTATGTATTTATTTCACTTTAAATCCGCAAAAACCCAGCTTTTCTAAAATTTTATTTATTTACTTCATGTCATAATACTTCAAACATCACCATCGCTAAGCAACCTCTACCATCTTCATAAGGTTGTATAGTTTTTAGGTTTAATTCTCTCTGGCCGCTGATTATAAAATGAACTGTTCTCTTATTCTAGACTTGAACCACTGAAAGTTTTCATGTAAAATCTAGGAAACTGAGATGGGCAGTTAACATTTGGCTTCGAAGAGAGTGACATCTGGATGCCTTGAAAGACTGCTGAACGCTGAACCTACCGCTCATGCATGATACAAAAGTGCCATTCCCTGCTGTGACCCGCGATGAACGCTGAACCTGCCGCGAGCCATACTGAACCAGCTGCGGGCTGCTGAGCCCGCGAGACATTCTCTGCTGCGGTCTACTGATCCTGCTATGGCTGCGGACTACTGATCCTGCTGTGAACTGCTGAACCTACTGCAGGCTGCTGAACCCGCGAGCCATACTCTGCTGCAGTCTACTGATCCTGCTGTACGCTGTTGAACCTGCTGCGGACTACTGAACCTGCTGCGGACTGCTGAACCCGCGATCCATTCCCTGCTGCAAGCCACTGAACCCTCTCAGCCACTTAACCCTCTCAGTTCTTTTTTTTTTTTTTACACTCTTTTCTTAATTTTTGACGTGATAACGTCTTATAATTCGATGAAGCCGGCTGCACGCCCACAAAACGTGACGTCATGTACCGTTACCGTCGTTACCGTCGGTCGTTACCTCGCCGCATGTTGTATTAATTATTTCGACCAGTAGTTCAAGCGGGGATGTAGCTCAGTGGTAGAGCGTTCGCTTTGCATGTAAAATGCCCCGGGTTCGATCCCCGGCATCTAAAAACTTTTTTGCATTGTTTTGATTGAAAATTACTAAATTCTACTGATTACTTTTTACATACAAATCTATTAAACAAATGAAATTAAAATTTTCTTTTGAAAAATGCTACCATTCCATCAGTATTTTCTTAAGACGTTGTCACGTTCTATCGTCAGTAAACCGACTTTACAGACAAACATTTTTTTTACTTTACCTTTTCTTCCATCCCATTTATTCTCATTTTTTTTTAAATATACTTGTATTTATTAACCTTATATTATTTCACCTGTCCCTAACCCCTACTAAATACTTTTATGTTCACTACCGTGACAAAGGGTAGGGCTGTCGCAAACAAAATACTACATATGCCTACATACTGATGTTACCTACATTACAATGTTAGTATTGCAGGAGCGCGGCTCAGGGCTGATGTTTTTCGTATGTTTTAATTTTATTTTGGTGCCACGTGTTTAAGAATTTTTTTGTTTGCGACAGCCCTACCCGTGTAGACTAGAAATTATCGGCGTTTCTCCCAAGATCAAAGGTGATGAACTACTGGTAGTATTTCTTAATACTGTGGTTATAAGGACTGCCGATAGAAGTGAAAACTACAAGCTCAAAATTTCATAGCGCACTTTGGAAACTACACAGTTGAAACCGGAAGTCTGGCAATCAAGGCAGGAAGGCTGATAAGTATTATATTATATCGGCATGTGACGATGCACAGCATCTATAGTGAGATTGCGCTGTTCTTCTTTCTGGCAACACACAGGAAATACGTCACACTTCTGGTAACTTTAGTCTATGAAAATGGCATGATGCTACCTGATTTCCGGTTCTGGTCACCTGAGCTCGAGCTAAGGCGATGTACCCTCATAGCGTCGTATTCTTTCGTTGAAGCAACAACTCAAGCCGAAACTCTCACCGATTCTGAGAAAATTTCGGTAATTCGAATAGTTTAATCTGATTATGGTCATTTATTTGTCTAGTGTGTCGCGCGAGTGCTAATCTAAAGTGAAAATAACTGATCAAGCGTTAAGTGCAATTAGTGATTTCAATTATAGTGATTGAAACGGGTACCTAGTGGTACCGGTAAGAAATAGATTGTCCTCGCCCGCCTTGGAAGTGGGTTCTCGAGGATGAGCGAGTGTCACACACTCCCTAACGGCAGGCTTCGTCCGAGGACAAGTCGTGGCCGGAGTAAACGGCAGGGTTTATCGTACGATGAACCACCGCCGCGTGGTCACAAGCGGCTGGCTTCATCAAACTACTATGAAAGAGCAGAGGTAAAGAAGAGAAGCAGGTAAGTGAGATGCACAGCGGTTTTTTGTAAATTTCTTGATGAAGTACGAGCGATTCCGGAGTTTTTGTGGATTAGTGAACGGATGGTGCCTGCTATCTTTTCTGTACAGTAACTTTTTCTACCACAAAGTCCGAGATCGTTTGTGCTATGGAACAGACCAGACAACAATCGAGACATTCTTTCGAAACTCGATGTAGGTTTTACTGGACTGAACCGCCTACAAAATCTTAAATAATTTGAGAGAATAATCCGAGAAAGATGTCGGGTACACCTATGACCAAAGTCAACTTTTGCTACCCCCAGTTTTATCAACAGCGAATTTAACGACCGACTTTGTCAACTTTTAAAGGCTAGAGATTGCCTAGATTCTAAGAAAAAGGCGTTAGTAAGAATGTATAATGCCTCTCTAACACTTAATAATATTTTCAACACTGTTTACCGATTAATCCTTACTTCAAAGTTTCACAAAACTAGCGAGGAAGTTGTACATGTCGTTTGCGGAAAACGAGCCGATTGTAATGAAATTCGTCAAGAGTGAATCCTGATGGAAATCACCATCAAAACTCTTCAGGAAGGTTTGCATAAAATCTCAGCATCCTTTCATTTTAGAATTTTTACAATATTTTACAACAGTGTCACACAATGTATGTGTATTTAGACTGTGTTCACAACTGTTAAGCTTCACATCAAAGTATTTCAAAATTTGTGAGGAAGTCGTGCAGACTATTTGCGGAAAACTGTTGCTGAAAATGATATGCTTATAAATATCATGATGATAGAAATTACCACCAAAACCCTTCGAGAAAATCTGCGTAAAATTCCCCCGAGTACTAAGCATCTTGTCAATGACAGACTTACTTGAAAAACATAGGTAGTATTGACGGGCGGATTTGGCTGTGGTCTAGCCGAAAACAAGGACCTAAGAAGTTCCGGTCAAGGCCCAAGACTTAAATTTACTGCTTTTCTTGACAAAAACAGTTCTTCACTTCAAAACCCTGACACAGCGCGCCCCAAAACCGTTGAGCGCGACTTAAAACTTCCCTGTCAAGAACGCTGCAAAGGACGGAGAATCTGTCAGGAAAGAAAGGGCATGACCGCAAATGAATAGCACATCCTCACACGGAATTTTGAAGGAGGCTGTCTCTGAGCGTATCGGAGACAGTGGCAGACGCCTCGGGCTCCGTAGGCCCTACTGCAGGCGTCTACCATTTACCTCCAAGCCTGTGCTTGTATAACCCCACACACAATTTTCAAGGAGGCTGCCCTCTCGATCTTATCAGAGGCAGTGGCTCCGGGCTCCGTAGGCCCCTCAGCAAGCGTTAAATGCTATTATCTCCAAGCCTGTGCTTGTTCAACTAATTATGCCACTGGATCACTCATGGCAGAGGCCCACCGGAAGTTTCTTCGGCTGATACACAAGCACGAGGTTCTGCAAATGACCAGCTTTCCATTCGGACTGTCATGTGCGCCAAAAGCACTTCGCCGCTCTCTCAAATCGGACGGCGCCGTTTCTTCGGAACAGAGGTATGTGGGTACTGTGTGTGTAGTGGGTCTATAAACTATGAGAAATCGGTCCTGCGACCATCTCGATTCCTGAAATCCGAATACCTCGATCTGGTTTAGGACACGTGTCAAAATACCAAACCGGTCCCTGTACGGACTATCGTACAAAGGTGAAATTATGTGCTGCAAAGGGACAAATTGTCTCTGAAAGAAAGCCAGATTCTGCAGAGCTTTTGAAACTTCACAACTTTCGAAACACCCCGGCTGCACTGTCGTCACATGCAACAACTGGGGAGGAGGCGCTTAGATCCCAAGCACAAATCTGCCCTGCAGCAGATGCAGATTCCACCAGCAGTAAGAACGGATCTATAATGGTGAATTAATGTAGCCGAACAATCGTTTACAACAGATTTTGTATCAATCTTGGCCGCCGATGCAGCAGACAACGGTTAAAAGCTCTCTGATATACGGCAGGTGAGACCAGTCTCGACTCCATTGGTGTTGCATAATATCGCACTTCATACACAAATTGAATGTAAGGTAAGGTAAGAATGTCATGTAATTCTATAGACAGACAAGCAAACGATTGCGGCGTAGGGATGGGAGGAAGCCCGTTGCTCTACAAGACCTAACCTACCAACTGATGCACCTTCTAGAGAGATTGAGTGTAACTCTCTTAGCCACCTGGAGAGTAACCTACCAGGCAGACTAAACTTAGTTGCCGACGGGTTGTCCCGAGGGAAATATATATATCAGAATGGCAATTACTATGGCCAGCTCTAGTTTCAGCGTCTCTGAAGTTCAATGTACATCGACCAAAATTGTGAGAGATTATATCACCAAAAATCACTCGGACAAAACAGCAGTGTTTCATAATGCGCGTGTATTTCTTCCACCGTATCGGACTCTCCACGTCAGAGAACATCACTTGAAGTCTGCGAAAAATACGCGCCAAGCGCAGGTGCAGCCTTATAATTCAGGGGCACCAATAATAGGACAAGATGTAGAGTACAAAAGATTTTATTGGTGGCGCAACACGATTTTGCCTATTTTAAGTCCTAGTAGACGTGGATCATCCGCCAATCTGCACTGGGCCAGCGTGGTGGATTATGGCTCTCTCCTTGCGAGAGAAGGCCCCGAGTCCCAGCAGTGGGAACGTTTAGTGGGCTGTTGATGATGAGACGTGGATTGTAGAAGTGGACTCTTCCACATATACTTATAGAATTACAGAATGTTGGCGATGAACTAACTTACTAGAGTCTAGGTCCAACGTAGAATGAAACCTACTTAAGAGCGAGATGGCGAGATTCAACTCCTAAAACTTATGTACCAGCGTATGACCTTTGCATAGAGTAGTGAGCAGCTATTAATTTCAACTATAATTATGAACTCGCGGATCTAAACTCGTTGGGAAGGTATCTAGCACAATTGCTTAGCCAGTCACAACACTCTGATCTGGGTGCTCATTTGCTAAACAAACATGTTTTATGAGGAAAAGTTTTGAAATTTATTTTCTTAATAGATAGAAGGAAAAACTCTTAGCTAGCCTAGATAGCTTGACAAAAGCCTTTTGCGACACAACTTAAGTTGGGACCCAAATGACATGTTCACATAGTGATACAATGATCTATCGTGTATCATTACTCTGTTTGAAATATCGCATGCATAGTTGTATAATTTTTCAGCATCGGGCACCGGTTCATACACACGTATGTGACTCTATTTGTTTAATGCATGACCTTACTCTTTTTAGAATATCTTCAAAACAGAGAGACGAGACGAACTTCTTAGCATTCCATGGATTCACCGTGCGGGTGCCGGGTCCATCGTGTGGTAGTGAGAGAAATCTCGAATAGACCCCAAGACTTGTGTGTTGGGATGGGGATGGGTAAGGCTGTAACATCATGGGCAGTTTTTTGGTTCAAAGACTGACACCGATACATGTATATTCAATCAGGTTGGGAAACTTTTGGAACATCCCAATTCTGTCAAAGACGTCTGTCCTATTTTGGAATAAGAAAATTTGAATTGAGAAAGATAGACACACAGCTGATGGTAATCATTCCCTTTTCGTGTCAATTTGCCGGTAACTGGGTAATGATAATTTATTCAGATGCCAATATGAAGGCTTCTCGTGGAAGTTTTAGTTCAACGGTAGCGCCTCCTAACTATTTCATCCGAGTGAATACCGAATCATTTGATTCGAGAAATTCCTGGTTTCTAATATATACATGATTTTCAATTATTAATAGTTATAATGCAAAGTTAACATTTTATTCTGTTTGTAAAATGAATTATAACCTAACTTAACTTATTTTTTACTCTTTTCTACACATAGCGTCGTCGTGGTCACCAGGAGCTAATAAACACATCTCTCACTATAGATGCTGTGCATCGTCACATGCCGATATAATAGTCAAGTTTTACATTAAATAAAACTTGTATTATTGAGCAGAGACGATGCACAGCATCCCTTTCAGGCCTCCTGTTGAGTGAGATACTTCTATGAGGGTACATCGCCTTAGCTCGAGCTCAGGTGACCAGAACCGGAAATCAGGTAGCATCATGCCATTTTCATAGACTAAAGTTACCAGAAGTGTGACGTATTTCCTGTGTGTTGCCAGAAAGAAGAACAGCGCAATCTCACTATAGATGCTGTGCATCGTCTCTGCTCAATAATACAAGTTTTATTTAATGTAAAACTTGACTATTATCAGCTATCTGGCCGCCATCACATAAGCTTTGCTTAGTTTGGGGTCAGATGGTGTTGTGTGTTAATTGTCCACCAATATTTATTATTTATTTATTATTATTATTATTGGCCATGGTCATCTAGTAGATCATCCAAGCTGAGATTTTCAGATCTTTAAATAACAATATCCCAGCGAAGCCAGAACGGCTCGCTAGTGTTTTATAAATGAAATATCTTACAAAAAATCAACAGTTACTGGGGCTACTGACAGTGCAAACATATAACTCAGAATTTGATAGTACTTTGGAAACTACGTGGAAAACCGCAGGGCGCTACTAGTCTTGAATAAATCTTCAAATTATGGTCGTCTAGGTAAGTTTTCTAAACATGGCCATCTAGTATAAAAATTAATGTGGTTGTTACACATGACGCTTAGTCTAAAATCTCGGCCAGTTATGGCAGTAAGGATTCGAGTGGAATTAGTATTGGAAGCATGGCCGTCTAGATTAGTCTTCTTAGTATGACTATCTAGAAATTCGTTAGGTCCAGAGTTCACTCGTACATTTATTTTATTTCTGAGCGTGAAGCTGAGCGTACATTTCTCTCATTTCTGAGCGTGAAGCTGAGCGTCATTCACTGATCACGAAAAAACTGATTTTTCTTATTCTTATTCTAGCCAAAAGAAGTTTTCACTTCAAAAATAGCAAATCCACACAATTTGCTGCATTAAGCAATAAAGTAGCTATGAGGGCAACATTGTATAACAGGCGCAGATTGGATAGGGTTACCTGTTGTGAATAATTTTCCCCAAAAATGTTTTTTATAATGGGATGTTTTTGAGATGCAAAATGTCCTAGACCAGTGTTTCTCAAACATTATTCTGCCATGGCCCGGTAAATTTCACACTGCCCCTTCTTGGCCCGTCGGGTTTGAAATTTCATAAAATAATACACATTATTATTAATAAAACTTTTTAGGAAATAGGTACGTATATATATTTTTATTTTTTAGTCTCTAAATTTTAGTGCGAAGTATAGAGCTGCTGCTTATTTTTTACTAATGAATTTAAGTACGTGGAAAATAACGAAAGTTATATGCGAAGGTTCGGTTCTATTTCAAGTCGGTTTCTGTATTTATTTCATAGTATTCTCGAAATCACTTCGATCGAACAAAACATATAAGATTGGCATTATCGGATATGCGTGCACTTTCATCGATTTGTAAGGAAAAATAATAACATGGTTTCAGATGCCTTACAACAGAACTGTTTGTTGTATGTTTTAAATGTCTCTGCTATATCCAGAATCCTACGCTTTACCGTGCTTTTCGATAATGCTAACTGACTTACAATCAATTGTACGCAGATATTTTGTGTCATGCTTACCATCAGGCACATGTCCTTCTCGTATTGTCACTCTATAGCTCTATACTATAAAAAATATTTTTTCTGAAGAGAATGTTGCGACCCGGTATTTTATTTTCATGACCGGTCGCGACCCGGCAAATGAGAAACGCTGTCCTAGACAGTTCTTAATTTCACCTTAGTGACGTGAATGTTTTATTTTGTTAGATAAATTTTACAAAAACAAACATTAGTGCCAGCTTGGCTTTATAAATATCTTTGGCAAGTCAATTTGCATCTGGGTAGCGATTCTGGGTAGCGATTCTGAAACCATTCGGTTGCATCCGACACGGAATCTCATCTCTTGGTCTTTGTCATGTTAAACAGATAATACAAAGACCGAGAGATGAGATTCCGTGTCGGATGCAACCCAATGGTTTCAGAATCGCTACCCTGAAACCATTCGGTTGCATCCGACACGGAATTTCATCTCTCGGTCTTTGTCTTATCTGGGTAGCGATTCTGAAACCATTCGGTTGCATCCGACACGGAATCTCATCTCTCGGTCTTTGTCTTATCTGTTTAGCATGATAAAGACCGAGAGATGAGATTACGTGTCGGGTGTCGGATGCAACCGAATGGTTTCAGAATCGCTACCCTGTTTAGCATGACAAAGACCGAGAGATGAGATTCCGTGTCGGATGCAACCGAATGGTTTCAGAATCGCTACCCTGCTGTCCTCTTATAAATACATCAATGTGGAAAATGCCGCATTTCAAATATCCTGATCTGATGATTTGTATACTACGTTACGTAGTATACAAATTCCTTGATCCTGATATTAATATTGATACTGATATTAATATCTTTTGCTAAATTTGGCATATAAAATAAATCAATATGGACCAATGATGTCCATAACAATAAATCTCCAAAAAAAAATTGGCAGTAATAGAAACTGCCGATATAAGTGAAAATGTAGTACTCAGAATTTTATAGCTTACTTCCTTACTTTGGAAACTACGCGGGTGAAACCGGAGGTCATGGCCATGAGCATGGCGAATGGCCATGACCAGTATGCTGACGCATTTCTCGATGGCCAATGACCATGGTCTCGAGACACAGGTCTGGTACTTTCAGAAAAGCCATTTGGCAACACCGATCACTTGATTCCAGACCCAGAGAATCAGGAGAATCTTTGCAATTTTCTTTATAAAAGTTATAAACATTAAAGATATTGTAACTTTGTAACCACTGCGCAAATGCCGCAAATATGACGGTTACGAGAGCTTTGAGGAATGATGTGGGTTCAATTGAATGGAAAGCTTAATAACGCAGTTACGGCTACCGGAGTTATGTGTTATCAGTGATCAAGACAAGTGCCGCAAAACGAAATCATGAATCGAGTATCAGGAGTACCTATACCTATTTCAGCTAAGAAAAATAAGCAACACTGAAACCTATTTTACCGAAGCCCTTACAAATATTATGTAAGTAACTTGCAGAAGCTGCGTATTCTTAAGTTTGTCGTAAGATTAGATGGGTTCAGCATTTTTAGATTTTTAGTGTGATAATCAATACGTAAATTATATTTTATGCACCCTGAGCGAACTTTCATTACTACGCTCGTGCATCAAGCATACGAATTTGGGAGTAAATTGGTTTGTTCATCCAATAATCATTTTATCCTTATTGTCAGCTAGTCAGGCCATTAGGATAAAAGCCTTATGCGCCACTTAGCACTCCGTGTTTTGTAGACATACATCCATCCATTTAAATCATATTGAAGTGTATTGTGATTCCAAATTGCTTTCCCGTAACTGCATGTGAAAGTATAATATTTATGCAAAGTACTTAGGTATAAAAAACAATGTTTTAAATTATTCTATTTGTGTTTGTGCCGGCTATTCTCTGAACCGGCTATATCCATTTTTATAGGATTTTAACTGGCTTATAGCTGATGTTCTAGGGAAGCAATTTAGGCTACTTTTACTTACAAAAAAGGCATTTGGAGTAAGTGGCAAGGTAAGCTGCTGCTTACCACACCCCCTCGATAAAGCAGCCCCACACAGCTAGTAAAATATTTGAGGTTTTGCTGGTTTAGCAAGAATTTTTATGCAGTAAGTTCTGCAAATTAAAACTAAAAATTTAAATAGAAGTTAATGAATTAATTGGATCTACAATAACAATATTACATAAATATAATACTTTTGTATGCCTCATGTGTTCTCAACTCAGATATGTGGTGTAGGAAGTTTAATGTTCAATCTACTTGAACATAGTTATTAGACTCAATTAGGCAGGAGCTAGCATTGGTAGTTTTGGCATAATGCTTAGCACAGGACTGATAACAAGTAACATAACATACACATTATTTTACATTAAAATTGTACAGTGCCTGGGTTGTTTATCTGCTTTGGGCATTTTGTATTTACTACAAAATGTCTTTGTTTCAGGAAGGCATATGAAAAATCGAGTTACATGGCAATATAAGTAGGTAGTAGGAAGGGACTTTAATATAGCACAGTAAAAAATATTTTAGCGATACATGATGTGTGATTTTAAAGCAATAGAAGTAATTCCTATAATAAATCATCCCATAAATGATGCAACATACTCTGGGATAAAACTTTATAAATGTGTTATGTGTGAATATACAGCAAAAGAAACAAGTTCTTTAAAAAAGCATATCAGAACTCACACAGGTGAGAAACCATATGAGTGTCATTTGTGTAAATTTGCAACATCACAAACCGCTAGTTTAAAACGACATATCAGGATGCATACTGGAGATCAACCCTTGAAATGTGATATCTGTGATTTCAAGACCACAGGGGCAAGTAATTTAAAAATACACATTAGAACACATACTGGCGAGAAACCCTTCAAGTGTGACATTTGTGATTATACATCATCGCAACCACACAACTTAAAAAGACATATTAAAACACACACAGGAGAAAAACCTTATAAATGTCACATATGTGACTTTAAAACCACAGACTCAAGTTATTTGAAACATCATGCCAGGACACATACTGGGGAAAAACCTTACAAGTGTGAGTTATGTGACTATGCCGCAGCTCAATTGAACAGTTTAAAAAATCATATGAGCACACACACTGGTGAAAAGCAGTATGAATGTGACATGTGTGATTATAAAACTACATATACTAGCAATTTAAAACATCACATTAGAACTCACACTGGGGAAAAGCCATATAAATGTGATAGATGTGATTATAAAACAGCACAAATGAGTTGCTTAAAAAAGCATATAAGAACACATACAGGACAAAAACCATATGAGTGTAACATATGTGACTACACAGCAAAACATTCAAGCAACTTGAAACGACACATTATTAAGGTCCACACTGGCGAAAAGCCATATAAATGTGAGTTGTGTGATTTCAGAGCGTGTGACACAGGTGATTTAAAGTATCATTTAACAAGTCACACAGGTGAAAAACCCTTTAAATGTGATATATGTGATTATAAAACAGTTCTGTCCGGTACTTTACGGAAGCATTTGAGGACACACACTGGTGAGAAGCCCTATAAGTGTGAATTGTGTGATTACCAAGCAACACAAGCTGGTACTTTAAAAAGGCATATGTTGACACACACAGGAAATAAACCATTTAAATGTGACATGTGTGATTATAAAACAATACAAGCAAGTCGTTTAAAAGATCATGTTACAATTCATGCTGTAACTGAAACAATTAATGCTGTGACTGAAGTAATCAAAATAAAATTAGAGGTAGAAGAGGATAATTCCAATCCATAAATAAACAAAGTGACAAAATCAGACAAAAATGTATAGTGAAAGACTTACAAACAAATGGCAGCCTTATTGTTGAGAACAATCTCTTCCAGACAACTAGTATTAAAGGAGAATCATTGACATGAATATTTGCCTACATTGCTTTGTCTTTACCTCTTCTAGCAATAATCTATTGTGATTTCAACATTAGTATGACTTGGTAAATGAAGATGAATCAACCATGTACATTTTTTTTTGCTTGACTTATTTTTCTGCTTTCTCTCAGAATGAATGAATGATATGAATTATTTTTTATGAAAAATAATTGCCTTTCATTGGTATTCTTCATGTTAATATCTTATCTTTTTCTTAACTTTGCCTTCTCATTCTAGTTGAAACAATTATACCATAAAGTTTGGTCAAAATTAAAAACACAAAAGTTAATAGTAGGTAATTGAAATTAGTTCAAATCAATGACTAAATCTATACAATTAAAATCATTCTAATATGTCTGTATGTATTGAAGGATGGATGTGTTACTCTTTAGTGCGTAATTTACTGAACGGATTTGGACGAAATTCACTAAGAGTATACAAAATACTAAGAAAAAAAATGAAGATTATTAATTATGTTATCCATACAATGTTACCTAGTTTTTAGGATAAAAGTAGGTTTGAAAGTTGATTTAGAACTGTGTGTCTTACGAATCGTAGGGAGTAAAATAATAATATTCTAAGTTATAGGTTTTCACTTCTACTGGCAATGACTGACAACTTTTTTATTTTCTTCTTATCTTGTCTGAAAATAGCACATTTAAGTATTTACTCTATATAAGCTTCAAATGTAATTTGCAAAATATTTATTTTAAATCTATTGGTTAACTGCGTAACTGAGTCCTCGCCTGCTTGGTTGAAGGTATACTATGTGCCAAATAACATGAGAATAAGGTTAATTCCCTGACCTACTCTAGAATATCGCAAAATATTACTTGTATCGCTAACTCTATCGTTTACCATACAAACTATGCCTAATGGTATCGCTAGAATTTCGTGGTGCGAGGCGGCATCACAATTAATGGATTTTGTGATATCGTGGTGAAGGTCAGGGAATGAACCTTATTCTCGTGTTATTTGGCACATAGTATAGGGCAGGTAGGACGAAAACGGGGATCTGGTGAGGTGGGAGGAGAGCCGCGAGCGTCCGCCGTCCGCATCTCACGCGGTCCCCGTTTTCATCCTAAGGCGATCATCACACTTGCACGCACTACGTTACGTAGTGCGTATGTGAATGCATGTTCCATCGTTGTATGTAAGCGTCTCTGTTTTTGTATAAAACACGCACAGTCTAACACACCGAAAATACATCCACGTGAGTTCATGCAGATCACGGACCCCTGCGCGTGGATGCGAGCGAGACGCAAGGTATGGCAGACCGAGTCCCGCAGTGCCCTGCGTGATTTTGGACGGGCTTGGCGTGTGTTTGAATGAAAGTAACCAGAGCCTCCGTGAATTCACAAAACGCAACCACGCGCGTGAGTGCGTGAAAAACTCGCACGATGATGCAGATATGCACTCCCGCAAGTGCGTACGCACACGCACTATGTTGCAAATCTATGCACCTACCTACGCGCGTAGATGCATTGATTTGCAGCGTGGTGTGTGTCAGTGTGTGGATCGCCTATCTCCTCCTGTACGACGTAGACGAAGACTTAAGCGGTAAGCCTCTAATAATGTTATTTGATCTAAGTTCTAAGTGATATAGCTGTAAGCTGGAGGCACTGTTGTACTCGTATGTACCATTGTAACTCGGCATCTATTAATTTTAAATATTTAGCTCGTAAAACATAGTTGTAGTTCCGCCTTTTGGTAGTGCAGCTGTAATAGTAATTATCTATTGCCATGATGAATAAATATATACTTACTAGACTAGTGTTATTGATCATGGGATATTTACTGTGGTTAAATGGTAGAGCGTGTTCCCGATATTTCTATGAAATTTCATGCACCATTTAAATATCTCGTAATTAATAATATATACTAGCTTAGTCAACAACGGTGATAGCTTAAAACAGTGTGTGAATAAATAATTATTCCAGAATATTTGTTTTTTTTTATTAAGTAGTCAAGCCCAGATTTTTAGCACCTCCGGAATATCGCCGCAAAATAGCTAACTTGTCGGGTTTGTGTCGGATACATTTCGAAAAGTGTGCCACTGATCTACATGATACCACTTTGCCAATTACTGTCTCCTGCCTTGTATGGCTAAGGAAATCATAGTGAGGAATCCAATGTTGTCTTAAGATATATATATATCTCTTGATGATCTAGGGCCGCGCTTATAATAATTCTATTAAGATTAAACATGTGATAGTTTGATGTATAGATGGACTGTCCAACATATCCATGGCCATTAAATATCGAAATGCGGTGGCGTTGGAGGCTCGGAGGTGGGGAGAAACTATTTAAAAGAAAAAAACGTAAATACTTTTAGGGATACCTAGTTTTCAAGAACATATTTAATATTTAAGTCTACCTGCATTTCAAATGGAAAAGAAAATAAAACCAAGCAAGCAAGGCACCCAAGAGGCCGTGGAGAAATGATTAAATTAATAAATAAATAAATAAACGAATTAACTGACATTATTAAGAACTAATGAAGATTACAACTTGGAATAGCACATAGGCTACTTTTTTATTCAGAGAAAATGTATAGTTTCTTCGGGATTATAGAGTAAGATCCCAGAGCTCCCAGACGTTACCTATTTTCTGATTAATGAAATGTAGACGATTGAGTAGAGTTAGTAAGCACTAAGAACACATGCTTACTCGCTAACTTGCTTAGACGGCCAATTTTGAGATATGGGGTAATGAAGGTACATACAAACACAAACATTACTTACTTCACGTATTTTCTAATAAGTGATTTTCACGTATGGTGTAGGCAATATCCTTAAAAACAAGGTCCCAATACTCCCAGACACTTTCCGTCGGCCGTTTTGCTTAACAACTCCAAAATAATAATTTAACTTCACTTAAATTCTCATGCTCCATTTGTAAATATGTTCGTCAGACAACTATTTTAAAGCTTTTTCCAACAAAACAGACCAATCTAGGGGGTAAATCATCCCCGTGCGCTCGCGAATCATCACTCGCGATGCGTTTTCTTTCATTCAATTATTATTCCTTTTCTAAATTATACGCAGAAAAAGTACTAGATGGTTTCTTAGCATTTAATACACTAGCGATTATTGCTGAATTACTCAGCGAAGGTTTCATATTCAGGCTATGGTCTGAATGAATAGTTTACGTGGAGGTTTAAACCAAACAATTGTTATTTAATCGATCGTTGTGCATTATATTCTAGAATCGGAACATGGCTGTTAAGTATCGAGGCAGTAATTGCATATTGTTAGATCACGCGAAATTCGTTAATACCCTTTACAAAAATACGACTGTTGACAAAGACATTCATGCATACGAACTTCTACGGAACTTGTTTTCTATTCAAAACAACAAGAAAGCAGGAAACAGGAAACGAAGTCACAACTCTAATGGATTCTTAGAAGAAGTGAGTATTGAACTAATAATAATTTAAAAATATATTTTCTACTATAAATAGAGCATAGTAGCGATAAGAACACTTATTCAAGAATAAATGGCCAAAAAATATATATGGGGCTTTCTCTCGCAAGGAGAGAGTCAACGCCATAATCCACCACGCTGGCCTAGTGCGGGTTGGTGGATGACACCTGACTTCGAAAAATTCTAGGTACATGTCGGTTTCCTCACGATGGTTTCCTTCACCGTTTTAGGTTAACGGCATTACGCACATGACTTCGAAAAGACAGGTGTGCGCGTGAGGTTTGAAACCGGGGTCTCCGGATCGGCAGTCGCTGCTCTCCCGACTAGACCAGACAAACAAAGACGGCTTGCAAAGCGCTTACCTAAATATGCACATTTTCGCTTGTACCTTGTCTAGAGTCTCGAGAAGAGATGCTTCCAACATGATGGATAGGTTTGAAAATTGGCGAAACAGTGATGTGCTTACGATGCTCTCGTTACATTTACCTACCCTTTAAAAAAAACGTTCGTTTTAATTTCTTGTGACTTGTATGGGGAAAGGAACGTAAACCAGTTTTCTTTTTTTTTGTAGACATCGACAGTAAAACAAATGTATGAGGAGTTTTTGAATGATCTACCCACAGAGTTCAAAGAATCGTTAGCAGGTGTAGAAACAGTGGATACGTCAGCGGTTCGAGACCTGGCCAAGGAGTTGTTTGAATCTACACTGTTTGAACATGACGGGATCAGCGGAGGGAATAATTCTGACTCTTCTTTGAAATATCCGATTAAGGACAAACATTTTTTAATACCACAAAAGTCAAGGTAAAATATGCTGGTCACTAACAGAATAAATATATATTTTTTGACGAAATAAATATTTAATATAATTTTTAAACTCACGATGGTAAGGGGCTACGTTAAGGGAAGCGGTCGACTAAGTGTGACCAAGGGTGAGAGGAGTCATTTGAAAGAGGACATGATTAAGTAAGCTGTAAACCCCAATATGACCAACGATAGAGATGGATGCAAGAAGTGGACGTGTTGTTACCATGTTACAACCCGCATATAATGGAATAAGGTTAGATTAGAATGGTGTTTTTTCCAAATAAATCTTAGTTTCTTAAAATTCCAGATTTTTCTGTGGCTGCGTCAAAGTGCAATGCAAAAAACTTATGGGTACTCGGTTTGATATCCTAATAGCGGATCCGCCCTGGTGGAACAAATATATAAGGAGACTCAAAAGCGCTAACGATAAATTAAGGTAAGTCCAGACATCAGAATCCTACATTCTACGAGAAGCTGTACATAGATACCTATCTTCTTTTGTTTAGACACAACATTATTTAAGAATTAAATCATGGATCGTCCTTTAATGTTGATGGTCGAAGGGGAGAGGGGTTCCGAATGCCAGGATGAAGGAATGATATATTAATGAATGATAAGGCATGTGAAATATATAGGGTGTAGATATTAGGTATTATTACATATTTATTTTTAATTTTCCACAGCTACTCAATGATGTACAACGAAGAGATTGCATCCATACCAGTAAAGGACCTTCTTTCTTCCAACTGCATCATAGCTGTGTGGTGTACCAACGCTCTAAGCAACATAGACGCCGTCAAGAACACAATATTCCCCCAATGGGGAGTTACCTACGTCACTACGTGGTATTGGATGAAGGTTACTTTGGACATGAAGCCTTTGTGTCCGTTTGGGACGGGGCATATGAAGCAGCCGTATGAGAGAATTATGATAGGGAAAGTTGGAGATGTAGAAGTGCCTGAAAGACAGTTAATAGTGAGTGTGCCAAGCGCTTTACATTCACATAAGCCACCTTTATTAGGTAAGTTGCCCAAAAAAGTACATACCTTACTGTATTTTAGAATTTACTAGCAGTGCCCCGCGTCTTCACCCGCGTAGTTTTCATCCCCTTTATTTTCCTGCGACGTAAAACGCCTTTGTGTTTTCACAGACTATCATATACCGGTATTCCAAATTTTAACCAAATTGATTCAGTCGTTCCGCCGTGATTGAGCAACAAATATTGAACCTTTGACATAATTAATTAATATTAGTGAGATAGGATTAGACTAAATATAAATATGTTTAATTTGTGTGTTGGTTATTACTCGTTCCCAAATAGTCCAAGTACACTTCAAATGACCTTATAGTACGGTTTTTTATCGGTTTAGAAAGTAAGGCGAGAATGGACGTATCTTGGCTAAACAAAGTATGTATAACGTTAACCGTTATTGAACTGTTGATTGCAGCTGAGATTTTTTAAATAAATCAACAGGACGCTCTATGATAGAAAATATTTATCTCATTTTGCATGCTAAATTATTATTGGCCGAGATAGAGTGCCTTTAATAACACCGATTTCAAGAACACACTGTAAAATTGTTTTATCTATTCTAGCAAGGATGAATATATTTAAATTCATTACATCTACAATCATGTAAAAAATATATAAATTAATTATTTTTGAAGCTATACTCTTTAGACGCGTTCGGAAAGTAATGTAGATGATGTAAACTTAATTTAGTAAAACGAGAGTACGATGCGCAAGCGCACCGACAGCCAAACAAGGACGGATCCAGGATCCAGAGGGGGGTCATGCGGGATGGGGCACACGCATTACGTGCGTACTGTGTACCTACATAAGTAACAAACACACACATACCCTTTGTTATTTTGTTGTTGTATGAGCCTTACTTTAGCTGGGCTACATAATTTATGTACATTATTTATTGATTATTATCTTTTATCTATTGCAGATCTCCTTACCCCATTATCAAAGACAGAAAATCCTCAAACTTTGGAACTGTTTGCAAGATACCTCCTTCCCAATACGACGAGTGTTGGATTTGAACCCTTGAAGTGGCAACATATTTCGCTCTTTGATAAAGTTACTTGAGAAAACGATTGGAAATAAATAAAAGGTAAAAATCATTTTTTGTTTTAATTATTACCTACTTTTTAAAACGTTAGTAGGCGAGATGTGTCCTTTTTACCCGACTGCGCGACGCAAAGGAGTGGTAATGTGTTTAACAGTCTATATATGTATGTATGTATGTTTGTATGTATGTATGTATGTATGTTCCTTTGAAGCACTATACAGACCAAACGCCTGGGCCGATTTTTATGATTCACACGTCAATCAATTCCTCTTAATCTGGCGAGTGACACTAAAGACATGACGTTAGTGCAAGTCCAAATGGCAGCTTCAGGACGCCATATTGTCCAAATTAAAAAAATGAAAATCACCAAAATATGTCAAGAGGGGTATCGTTGAATAGGTATTTCAAAATAATGTGTAGCTTTCTCTCAATGTTTTTAGATTTGACTGACCGTTTAGGATGTATATCGATTTAAAGTTGAGTAACAACCATTCTCACATTTATAGATTTTTAGGTAGCAGAAAACTTCGTATAACTAACTGTACGTGTGAATGTGGATGGACATTATTTACTAATGTATCTAGTAAGCATCGATATAAATCAATAGATGTGCCCTGAGCACCTTGAAATTGGTAATATACTGCGTCTCTGTATGTATCGTAAGTGGTTTACAAACAACCAATCTACTTGACCCCTATAATCGCTAGCGGCGAGATTTGCTGTGGTTCTACTTATTTTGGTTGTTGACACCGAAATATGATAGGTAAAAACGTCCGGCGTCCACCGCGTCCTGCAACCGACTAGAACGGAAAGAGTGAGCTCACTCTTCCCAACGTTGACATGATTGCGTGCGCCGTGAAGTTTGGGATGGGGCCCATCTTGCGTTCTACGATATATGCTAGTAGGTATATTGGACTCCTTTTTTTCCTACGTGCAGGAAATACGCATACCCTACTGCTCCGCCCGGGAGACACAGCCGGGTTATGTTGCACTCTATATCATGTATGGATATGGTGCCCCTATCTACTAATAAACCTCTATGGGGTTTCAACTCTGCCGCTGATAGTGGGAACACGGAACCGCTCTCGGATTGCTCCGCCTCGGTCGCCCATCTCCAACTTCAAACGATTTAGTAGGTACTCAACGTCAATCGAAAACCTATACTAACACAAAACTATAAATATGAATTACATGCAGTAGAAAATCCTACATATTATATCAGTAGAAACAAAGACATTTGGTCAACAACCAAAAGATGCATATTATTATGTTGAGCATATTAACATTCACAACATTGTTCATAACTAAAAAGTATAAAATAAAAAATATAATTTAAAAACTCAAAAACCCGACTGCGTAAAAAGTGAACCAAACTACGTTCTCGCATACTAAAAAAACTGAAAAGAATAAAACAAGCATTTAGATTTCTGGTGGTCTAGAATTCTATAATATGTTATTGTATTAATGCTATTTAAATATATACAATATTTTCTAATAAAAGAACATTACAACTGAACAGTCGGGATCCATTGAACAATTACATTGTATGTCGAATAATAATGGATCCCGACTGTTCAGTTGTAATGTTCTTTTATTAGAAAATATTGCATATATTTAAATAGTATTAATACAATAACATATTATAGAATTCTAGACCACCAGAAATCTAAATGCTTGTTTTATTCTTTTCAGTTTTTTTAGTATGCGAGAACGTAGTTTGGTTCACTTTTTACGCAGTCGGGTTTTTGAGTTTTTAAATTATATTTTTTATTTATCTATGATAGGTTGGCACTAGAGCGCCATCTCGCCTGATACTAATAGCTTAGTATCAGGCGAGATGGCGCTTACAAGAGAAATTTCAAATGTGTATCACATTCGCTGGAACTTCAGCACCAAAGTAGGCCACAAGTTATACAATATCAAGTTATAAATTCCGAAAGGAGAAATCCAGTACCTAACTGAAGGCGCAACACTGCGTGAAATTCACGATATTAAATATCTATAATACCGATGGGATCTACGATGGAACGCGCTTACCAAGAAGATTAACCGATTCACTCTCAACTTCAATACACAGAGATTATTTCCATAAAAGAATATCGGCTGAGGTAACGGGGCTTATTCCCGTTCGTCCCCACATCGTCGTCCCCACTGGGGACGAGTGGAGAAAAAAAGGTTTCGTTCGTCCCCAGTGGGGACGAATGGGAAAAAAAAGTTTCGTTCGTCCCCAGTGGTGACGATTGGAACTTTTTATTTCCCACTCCCCTTATTGACCAAGAATCAAAACACATGGAAATTTCAATAAGAGATTTCACAGATTCTTAAAATGCTTTAATTACGACTTTCTGAGCAAGACTGATAATGTTTTTGGTTGAAAATAATTTGATTATTTAATTGTTAAAATGTTTTATTAATAATTATGAATTTCCCATGTGTTTTGATTCTCGGTCAATAGGGGAACGAGTGGGAAATAAAAAGTTCAAAACGTCACCACTGGGGACGAACGAAACTTTTTTTTCCCATTCGTCCCCACTGGGGACGAACGAAACCTTTTTTTCCCACTCGTCCCCAGCGGGGACGAACGGGAATAAACCACAAAAATTGTTATTAAACGCAATAACAGGTATTCTACTATTAGCACGAGCTGTCTAAGACTTTGAGACTATTAATTTTGTGTAGTTTGTTTACTACATCTAAGAAATCATCTAAAAATAGAAACCAGTGCCAAGGACATTGCAATTTGTTAAGCTGATTCGGAAAAAGCAATTTAAAGTAAAGATATTACGGAGCTTTTGGTAATTAATTTTTTAGTGACTTGTGGTGACGTGTTGGCCTCTGTTGTCTAACCTTGGGCTAGTCGAGAAAGCGTAGCACCCAGCTAACCTGAATTTATGAACTACACTTATGCCAGTGCATCATCACTCGCTCAAGGTCGCGCGGTTTTAGCCTACAGCTAGACCGTGCCTCCCAGGGGACAAGTGCCAGTCGGTTGTCGGGCGCACGGCTGAGCGCTCGCGCAACACGTTTCCCGCGCATATTGTTATTAGATATGTCGACAACCCTCCGCGCTAGACAGGGACAGAGTTACGCGTTAGAAAAGAGCGTAGATGTTGAGTTGAAAATCGCGACAGGAATTGAGCGCTAATGCGAGCTGAATTGAACTTTGTTGTGTCCCAGCAAGAGTCGCTATTTATATAATTGTTTTCGGTAAGTGAGGCTTCTGTACTAATATTTATTCTGTGCTTATGCTTCCACTCTGAACGCTTATCCACTTTATGTGGGGTCGGTACAACGTTTATTCGTTTCCTCCATTCGTCTCTATCATTGTCAATAGAAGTAAACGAGGTATTTTTTTAAGCAAATACTATAAATGAATATTTGTTTGTCAAATGATAAAAATTATCGAGTTTTAATACAAGATCAAAATAGGGTTACCTTTGACCGCGTACTACTGCCTTTTTGTTTGGGGGAAATTATTTTACGCACCGTCCGCCGTGAAGGGACACGGCGCGGCGGGTGTGATGGAATTGATACCACTAAGAGTGGTGGCCTTACCTACAGACTAAAACCCCCACTCGGGAACGCTCATCGTAATGGCTGAACCCTGGCGAACCAGCCAAATCGTGCCCCAAGCGAAAATTTACACAAAAAAAAACTTACTAAAAACCAACAGAGGAAATAACAAATGAGTTACGGTTTTCAAAACACAAAAGCATGAGTAAATAGCTGTATAAATTTGAAATTGGAATTCCTTACCAAAGAGGAGATATTTGAGATCAAAGTGGCCAGTATGACAAAACACCAATTTCATATAGACCTAAGGACCTAATATTAGTAGGATCTACAATTCTACATATATACACACTTACCTACACTTATTAGGCATTTGCCTGATGGTCAGAAAAATGTCTGCTCATAACAGAACAGAGTCACGCAGCATATATTGGAACTTAAAAGAGTCAAAATTATTACCTAGCACTGCACTACGCTTGTCACCGGATACGAGTATAACTTGTTTTATCTCTAAGATATAAGATGATTATACTTTAGTAGTGGTAGGACTCTTAGCAGAGTCCGCCTGGGGAAGTGCCACACATTTGCCAGTTATTCTACCGCCAAGCAGTAATGTGCAAACATTACTGTGTTCCGGTTTGAAGGGCAATGTTTCCAGAGAAATTACAGGTCTTGGAGATATAACATCTTAGATCTCTTGGTGACGAGCGCAGTGCAGTGGTAGGTAATGATTTGGACTCTTCATGTTCCAATAGCTGAGTGTCACTGTGCTATTATGTGGCAGGCATGTTGCTTACCATCAGGCGCATGTCCTATTCGTCTCGCCACTCTTTATTAAAAAAAAAAGATGTTTTAACTCTTAAACTATAGGTTGTAAGTAACGGGATACACATACTCGGGCAGTGTTTCACAACTTCGCAATACTTATTATGATAACACGTTTGTGTTGTGTATCTTTTTTTTGCTATAATTATTCACCAAGATATCTTGGTTTTTAATATTTATTACAATCTAGCCTAATTATTAAATCTAGGCTAATGAGTAATTTATATCTACCTACTCGTAACTAATATTGCTACATAGTTTATCCGAGTAGTATTTGATAATCTAAATCCTCCATGTATTCTACTCACGGCTCAAATAAAATAAAACTACTGAAAATAAATAAAATACTTATTTTAATAAGGCTAAAATATAAAGTTAAATGTATTAAAATGCACGTTAACTCTTCCCGTTAACGATCACACTTGGTTTGACGGTCTTCTTGGGGTAGCCGTCGGGGTTCATCGTTTGCCACCGCCAGAAGTCTGTGCCTGAACAAAATAAAAGTTTTGTGGTGATTCCAGTATCAGGCAATCACTGCGTCTTTAATTGATTTTCTATGTTAAAATTAAAGTTTAATGCTAATCGATTAGAGATTTATTATTATCACGGATGTTTGTGTTATAATTAGTAGCCATAGTCGTATCCTGTCGTTTACGAGCTGGCACGATTACGATCTTTCACTGGCAGATAGCTGATGATAAGGTGTAACTTAGTATAGGTACCTACTTTTATTTTACAACAAAAAAAATAGAATTGAAAAAAAAGCACTTTCAAAAGTTTTGATAAGCCGCAGGGTGCAACTAGTCTAGTAGGACTAGTTGCACCTACTGATATTATAATGGGAAGATGTTTGTTGCTTAATCACGTCGGAACGCCTTAATGAATCGGATTGAAATTTGGAACACAGATAGATTATGGTCTGAAATAATACATAAGCTACTTTTTATCGACAGAAAATAACGGGCACGGAAACGGCAGCGCGGTTTCATCTGCGCTGCTAGTGGTAGGTACATAAAATCTCCTGTGCTGTATTTTGTAGGTAATGTGTAAACTTACACATCTCTTCGATGGTATATCTAGTAGTCCATCCGAGTTCTTCCTTAGCCAGCGATGCGTCTGCCCACATCGCGGTGATATCGCCCAGTCTTCTGTCCACATACTTCAGGGGTATCTTGGTCTCTGTGACACGTTCGAATACAGCCACTAGCTCCTTCACTGACACGCCTCGGCCTGTGCCGAGGTTGTACACCTGGGAAATGATACATAAAGTTTTAAATACAGGGTATTTTAGCCACTGCCGGTCTAACACTCTAGTTACGGCTGTTCTAGTCGCGAGACCGGCAACTGCCGATCCGGAGACCCTGATTCGAATCGCACGCAGAACGCTTCGACGTCATATGGTAATGCTGCTATCTTAAAAAACGGTGAAGGAAATATATCGTGAGGAAACCTGCTTCGCGGAGAAGATTTAACTATCTATTTAAAGACAAATTAAGACTGCCAACCCGTGACTAGGCCAACGTGGTGGAGTATAGCCTAAACTTCCATACTTGTTTAGGGAATCCATGCCTAAGCAGTACCTAGGTACTCTATGGGTTGATACGCTGCCATGCCTGCCACATCGGTGTCGTAAAGAGATGGTGGTCGAGAGAAGAGAACTTACGATTTTACAATCGTGAGGTCGTGGTTAGAATTCCGTCTCCGCTGATTATTTTTCCAAGTACCTACAGATGTACCTACAAGTTGTGTGCTTTAACGGTCATCGAAAATATTGCGACGAAACCAACATGTGTTCTAAGAGAGAAATCTTTCGAGGGCGTGCGCCATCCGCCAACTCACACTTTGCCAGTATGGTGGATGGCCTTGACCCTATCCTTATGAGAGCAGGCTCCGAATCCCAGCAGTGGGAAGAATAAGTGGACTGCTAATTTGTACACGGTTGTGTTTACGGTTGTGTTTTGTGTGTGTCTTTTGATATAGGTATACTACGCGGTATACCTATATCAAAAGAATCGCATCTTCCTCTGTTAAAAAATGTTTGCTTCAATGTCAACTCTCGCCAAAAATAATCTGATTTTTCAATATTTTCACAACTAAAACTCAATACAATACCTTCAATCCAATGTGGTTATTTGACAACAGATTTAAAGCTGCGACGTGCCCGCTCGCTAGATCCATCACGTGAATATAGTCCCGGATTCCTGGAAATAAAGTGAAAGAATTTTTTATAGAATGAGGTGAAAATTACCTTGTGTTTGCGACTCGACGAATGTGGATGATAAAGATGAATTAATGCATATTATGGATTGATAAAGCTTATTAAATAAAATGCTTGTATTACAGGGACCAGATTTAATACTTAAATAATTGTAAATACATATTTATTTACACCCAGTTACAAAACAAGCATTTCTCGAACCCGCGACCTCTGGCACTGCGGGTAGACTAACTACGAACTAAGCGACGAGGCCAGTCAATTTATTATAAATCGCTATCAAAGTATATTTTTGTAGTGGTAGGACTCTTAGCAGAGTCCGCCTGGGGAAGTACTACACCTTTGTCAGTTTTTCTACCGCCAAGCAGTAATGTGCAAACATTACTGTGTTCCGGTTTGGAGGGCAATGTTTCTAGAGAAATTACAGGGCCTAGAGATACAACATCTTAGATCTCTGGGTGACGAATGCAGTGCAGTGTTAGGTTAGTCCAAATCATTAGGTTTGGACTTTTCATATTTCAATAGCTACGTGTCACTGTGCTGTTATGTGGCAGGCATGTTGCTTACCATCAGGCACATGTCCTGTTCGTCTCATCACTCTTTATTTAAAAAAAAGTATTTGAATCAATTTCTTGTCTAATTTAAAAACGCCTCATTTTACAGTTTCTTTCATATAAACAAATAGCTATTTAATGCCTTTATAACAAATTGAGTTATGACTTATAGATTTTGGCGTAGGTATGACTTTCTGACTTACCAGTGCCATCAGGAGTATTGTAGTCGCTCCCGAAGACAGTGAGTATAGGCTTCTTGCCGAGCGCCACTTGCGCCATATACGGCATTAAGTTGGAGAACTCTTTGGTTGGGTCCTCCCCAATCAGCCCTGAAGGATGCGCGCCCACTGGGTTGAAGTACCGAAGCGAAATTATGTTCCATTTCTGCAAGTTACAAAAGGGTTTATAAGAAATAGTTCCTGAACACTAAAGCATTAAAACTTGATTGATTGAGGACGTTGTAAATATAAATTAGTAGTATGAAGATAGAACAAAAATAAATATTGGTAGAAATTCCTGACACAACAGTAAGTAGCTCCAAACTTTAGTAGTAGGTAGTAGAACTCTTTGCGGAGTATGCCTGGGTAAGTTCCACATCTTTTCACTTACGAGTATTCTACTGCCAAGCAGTAATGTGCAAAAAACACAGTGTTTTGGTTTAAAGGGCAATGTTTCTAGAGAAATTAGAAATTACAGGACAACTAGATAAATAATTCATCTTATATCTCCGTGTTAAGAGCACAGTGCAGGCTTGGGCAGCGATTGCCTAAACTGCGTGAAACTCTGCAAGCGTGTTACTTACCGTTAGGTGTTCGTTTAGCTCGTCTTACTACTTTATCTAATTAAAAATAACCCTTTTTTCAGTCGGTTAAAAAGCATTATCATTACTTTTTTTAAATACTTTAGAAGGTCGACTTGGTGGAAATTCACGCGGAACCCTAAACATTTCTGTTTCCCTGGGCACAGTTTAAGTGCGATCGAATTTAATCATTATATACCTACCCACCCATTCAAATCTAAACGCTAATTAATTATTAGTCATCAATACTAATAGATATTTATATTATAGAGTTATTCAGAAAGCTCGTACTGGGCGGAAAGAGGTGTGCCAAACACCATTATTTTTTTATGAGAAATAACAAAACTAAAAACCAAAACCAAAAGTAGGACACAGAATTTTGAGTTTACCAAAATACTCAAACTTTAGTTTTCGATTCACGAATTGACCTCCTGAAAGTTGCTTATAATGGAAATGTCCAAATCATTACCTAGCACTGCGCTGCGCTCGTCACCGAGGCCATAGAATAGATAACCGAGGCTTAAGATGATTTATCTCTATGCCATGTGGTTTCTGTAGAAAGATTACCGTTCAAACTGGAACACAGTGATGTTTGGCGGTGGGATAACTGGTAAAGGTGTGGTACTTTCCCAGGTAGACTCTGCAAAGAGTCCTACCACACAGTCCACACATTTCCTACTTTTATGTTTAGGTACTTGTTCATTCTAAGTACGTTCTACGTTCTAAGGGGGCAACTTATGCATCTATGTAGTTCTACCGCCAAGCAGTCATGTACAATCATCATGTGTGTTTCGGTAACGTGCAACATACATAAATGTTGGCCCCCTAACCGATACAAGAACCCGCGCTGCTTCACCAATATATCTCATGCGGGCAAGTGCGGAATACCAGCTTTGGCTTCAGAGGGGGGAGTCACATAGTCGCGATCAAGTCACAAAACTGTGCGATAAGTACATGCATGCTTTTTAATGAATGGTCCACCTAGGGGCCCTAGGGCCCAGCTCAGGGGGGGGGGGCATGACCCCATGATCCCCCCCCTGGATCCGCGTTTACACGTGGATATGATAAACAGTCCATTGGGTATTCCGTACCGGATTCGCGTGAACCTTGACATTCGGGCCGGTGACCGGCGACCGGTTCCGTTAATGGTTCACCCGAATACTCCACTCGGCCACTGGGTCATTGTTATGTTATAAACTACGCCTAGACGAAACTTACTTATATATTACTAGCAGCGCCCCGCGGTTTTACCCGTGCAGTTCCCGTTCCCGTTTTTTTTCCAGTGATAAAAAGCCTGTGGTATTCCAGATTATAATCTGTGTTCCTTCCGATATAATTGAGTAACAAACATCCAAACTTTTGCATTTATAATATTAGTAGTAGAGTACAGACTATGAGTAGATCTAAATATGTATAAATAACTGTTTGAAGTACGTTTATGAAATTTGGAGCATGTATTGGTATCCCTTAAGTCTCAATGTATGAGCAATTTGACAAGTTATGTGAAATACGAGTAGTTTTAGGAGGACAAAAGTAACTCCAAACAGTTAGTAATATTACACATGGTGCGGCTCGCTAATTTATTTAGGTACTTGAACTTGGCTTGTCACACTGTCACACCGCATTGCCGTGTGTCTAGATTCAGAATTTGGCATATTTTGTATGTGAGAGTAATAAGACATTAAATTATGAATAATAGCTAACCGTTTTATTGCTTGCTCCTCTTTGTTAAATCATTTACTTCGAGCAAAAAGAGGATTTTCGTTTCTGGCGGTCAATCGCAAACCAATCCTACTAATATTATAAAAGTTTGGATGTTTGTTGCTCAAGCAGATCGGAGCTGCTAAACGGATCGGGTCACAAGGAATACAGATACATACTCATAGTCCGGTATGGGCAACTTCCAACATCGAAATCCTAAATAATTCGAAGGACACGTCTTCACAATGATCAGGTCATTCACACCAACGCAACGTTAATTCCCTTCAGTTGTTCAAGTTCATTGCAACAGGACATTGACATGCGAAGAATCAAGGCCGGCGCCCGATAAACATTACTGTAACACGTACTTAATTCGTACGTAACGGAACAAGGTCGGACATTGAAAAGCTCTTACGAGCCAATCAATAAGTATGATTAATGGAGAATACGTAGACTGTTTATCAATCATATATTATATTCTGTACAATCATAATATTTCTTTCACTGTTCCGGATTGAATGTTTTCTGGATAAAATTTATTCGGTATTTATTTACGACCTCAGCATCCATGCTGAGGGTAGTTGCAGTTTTAAATAGTAAGTTCTAATTCAAAGTCTAAAATCAATAGGAAATTTGATACCTAGTATTATAAATCAGTTACAACCGCTTTTACTACCAGTTATTATCTTTTACTACGATTTACGATTATGCTGACAGTTCCCTAAAATAAAATATGCCCTAAATTAACCTATTTTAACCTTACGCAACTGGAACTTATATGGGCAAGTATCGATTACGACTAAGGTATTTATTAAATTTGCATGAACGTGAACATGAAAAAATGCATAAAAAACTACATACATCTTACAAAATTCCCTATTGATAAATGTATCAAAGCTACCTACTTATTTCAGTAAATAAGTAGGTACTTTACGCATTTATTGATTTGTAAACAGAATTAAGATTTCAAATCAGATAAATTAGAAGAAAAAATGATGTTTAATCAACCTTGTAATCTTAAAAATCTAATGAATTCTAATATGTTTATACCTATACGTTTAATCAATTAAACGCTTTCCACGAACATTTTCAATTAATTTGATAATATCTGCGAGATAACAAAAAATCACCGGAAACACCCTATGACGTCAAGAATTTTTAATTTTTCAACGAATAGGGCTTTATGTTACAGTTTAAGAGTAAATTATTTTTTCAAAAACAGTGGACGTGATCGGATAGACGAATTAAAAATGTGGCTTCAAGGCTAACTTATAGCATATTTTTGACATGGGCGTATGACCAAGATCTCCATACAAACACCTCTACTACACCGGTAGCAGCGTTTAGACGTACATACACACCGAGTACGAAACTTAGGGTTGCGGCAATAACGGTTTTAAATCGGATGCATAAGCATAAACAGCCCACTAATTGTTCCCACTGCTGGGACTAGGGGCCTTCTCTCACAAAGAGAGAGTCAAGGCCATAATCCTGCACGCTGGCCCAGTGCGGGTTGGTGGATGACACATGACTTCGAAAGACTCTAGGTACATGTCGGTTTCCTCACGATGTTTTCCTTCACCGTTTTAAGTTAGCGGCATTACGCGCATGAATTAGAAAAGACAGTAGTGCGTGTGGTTTTGAACCCGCGGTCTCCGGATCGGCAGGCGCCGTTCTCCCGACTAGACCAGCCGTAACTTAAATCGCATGAAATGAAGCACGGTTGTGACTTGTGACGCCCCGCCAAGTATCGAATCGCCTCGAGAACTCGGAAGTGGCAGTGAGATCGAGGAAGCCCCGATTTAAGTGGGGAAGTCAAGCGTGCTCATTCTATATGTACCTAGTATTATCTATTCTATGCTAATAAGTAGGTACCTTATCGGCTGCACTAAGATCCTTCAGCATCTCTTCGATGAAGTACTTGGTTCTGCCGTAGACGTTG
This sequence comes from Ectropis crepuscularia, assembly GCA_963693475.1. Taxonomy (NCBI): domain Eukaryota; kingdom Metazoa; phylum Arthropoda; class Insecta; order Lepidoptera; family Geometridae; genus Ectropis; species Ectropis crepuscularia. Next base: position 9,537,048 of record OY856357.1, on the reverse strand, counting down.
GTAATACTGCCTGTGGGGTGGGCCTCCGTGATAGGAAGGTACTCCGGCTCTCCGTACACCGTGCATGACGAAGAGAACACCATCTGGTAGCAGTTGTGGGAGCGCATTATCTGGAAAATGGGAATGGTTTTATTATAAAGAATCTGTGAGTATGAGTGGAACCTATGGTAGTTTGTCACTTGAGGCCTCTACTGCTAACCGTCAGAACTAGTGAGTACCTTATTTTGCCTCGAGGTTCACCGTCGAATAATTCGTAACTACCAGAAGTGAATCTGAATTTCTCACTCTATTATCTTATCTATAATGTCGCGTATTACTCGTAATAACAAGTAAAATATTTAGTGTTAAAATAAAGTGTGAATCAATCCTTTCGGTGACCCAGTTAAAAATATCAGACCCCATATCATGTAAACGCGTATCGGCAAAAAAAAACATTCGCTGTATTAGATTTTTTAATGAAATCACTGCTTATCAAGTTATCAAGATACCGATGTCACAATTATTTGGTTTTGCGGACTTTATATGGAGCGACAAAGTCAATAATCTACTTCTAAGTTCTTTGAATAAACAACGCAAGGATGTTATTTTCTACGATTGCTTTGAGTAGTGGATTAAGTCTTTTTCTCTAGTGGAATCTAGTTAGTCAGTAAATATTTCCATAACGTATTCTTTAGACGACACTGTAAACTGTAACCCAGAAGGGTCGTGTTAACTTCTTCATCATTAGGAGATCATTCATGTCACTCCAGCCATAAGTAAGCGTTCTGTTCCACAGGTGAAGTAGGGATCTTCATTACTCCAAAATTGTTCTGAGCAAATCCTCGTTTACGTTATTGTATACCCCTTACCTCTAATAAATTGAGCATGCCAAGAAGGTTGTTCTGGTAGTACAGCAGAGGTTGCTGCATGGATTCTCCGACAGCCTTCAGCGCGGCGAAGTGAATCACGCAGTCTACTGGATGCTGGGAACGATAGGCATACATTTTATTAAGGAACTGTCCGAATTTCTAGTAGAGTGGATCAAGATTTTGTCCAGTAGGCGTACTGGACTTGGTCCAATAAAAATGTGTACCTACGGTTATCCAGGGGCAGGTGTGTTACTTAGCTGGTTACAGTCCGCGAGGTTTTATAGAATAAAGTGTCGAGTCAAGTAAGACATGTGCCTGATGGTAAACAACACGCCTGGCCAAAACAGCACAGTGCCACGCAGCTATTGGAACATGAAAAGTCCAAAGCATTACAGTCCGCGAGGTATAAGCTGAGCTTTGCATTAGTGTGAGTGATCACATGCATACGCATCTGTTACCAAAAGTACAGTCAGACAACAAACTCTTAAACAACAAGCTGACATTAACTATCCAGGATCAATATGGTCATTGCGAAAAGAAGTATCTCTTTTAGGATTCAAATGGTCAAGGACAGAGAATAACAGAAAATTTTTAATGGAAAAGCATGAGATCCGTCACCTACGTATAACTTATTTACTTAAAATTTCCGAATACCGTATTCAGGGCAGGCCTATCGTTTATACCGATGAAACATATATTGACACCACTCACACTTCATCAAAATCATATTCAGATGGCAGCACTTCTGGTTTGAAGAAACACCTTATTAAGAGAACATGGTCACAGCGTCCTGCGTCTGACTGTACTTTTGGTGATCACTCACACTAATGCAAAGCTCAGCTTATACCTCGCGGACTGTACTCGTATAGGCACTTAATCTTTTTAGAAAAAACAAACTACCTTTACCCAGAAATGTTAGCCGTAAATCCCATTGACAAATATTAAAACAGGCTTGATTCATGAGAGCTCAATATGAATAGCTTATTATTTAAGTTTGTACAAGAATATGCAAATTTGACCAAGCTTTTACAAAGATTGATTGTAATATCCCAGCGTGTACAATGACCTTATGAGTTCATGACACCTAACTATTTTAAAACAGAAAAGTGAGTATTGAAGTCATCTTTAAATAATGTAGAAGTCCTTAACATTTTATTTCGGTGATTTTAGATAAATACTTATAGGTAGATAACTCAAAAACTTGCACACGCTTGTGAATAGGTAAATGCATGCTTTTGATTTCATAAAATATGTAAGTACACATTTTATACGGAAAGTTTTTTGGGTTTGTAAGATAGAAGTGTCTATAACTTGTCATGTGTATTTTGTTCATTTGTTTATGTTTTTAGATCGTTTTAATTGTTGCTCTATTTATAGCATTCATGCCGTCTATCATAAAATAACCAACTACCACAGTTTCTTAGGAAATGTGAAATCAGTTTCCAGAATGCTCTCCAGCTTGTGATTGGATTTTTTGCGACAAATACCTAGTCCTCCTAAGGAGCTTCTTCATCATATATTATACGCAATTCGCTTGTAAGCGGTCTTACCTTATCAAAAATATCATTGATCTGGGGCTTATCAAGCAAGTCTGCTTTGTAGAAAGTGATATTTTTCCCAGTTATTCTTTCGGCGCGCTGTAATGCCGGTGATCCTTCCTCATCTTCCACTGCGTTGGCGAAATTGTCGATTGCTATTACTTCGTGACCAGCTATGGATAAACGATATTTTATGTATTAGTTTGTTGAAATCTACTTATTTCTCTCAATGCTTAATAGCAGTAGTATTTCCTGTAGAATCTGTAGGTACCTATACCTACAGGTGATGTGTTTTACAACAGAGGGCCGGATTTAGAGGTGTGGAGGCCCCAGGGCGGAGCTTCGTTGGGGACGTTGAAAGACACCCCCCCCTAGGTTAAGATTTCTCAAACAAAAACCCGGCCTACATATGCCCCGTTTGCCCTCCCCTAAATCCGGCACTGCTACAACATTAGTACATACCTACAGTCTATTGAACACACCAAAATATAAATAACTCACAAGTTGAAACAATTTAAATACTTAAAACTAGCTCCACATCCGGCGGCCTTATCACTAAATTTTTTCCAGACAAACTTAGGGTAAAAAAGAAATGTAGATGGTTATAAGACGGGCTGTGCAAATGACTTGAAACGTAATAATATAAACAAACTATGAATTAAAATATTTCTCATTTACATAAATATAAATATTAAATATTGGTGGACCATTCACACACAACACCATCTGACCCCAAACTAAGCAAAGCTTGTGTGATGGCGGCCAGATAGCTGATATAATACTTAAATATAGTTTTAAATACATACTTATTATACATAGAAACACCCAGACACAGTGCAAACATTTGAATTCATCACACAAATATTTGCACTGGGTGGGAATCGAAACCACGACCCGCGGCTTCGCAGGCAGAGCTACTACCAACTAAGCCACGAGGCCAGTCTGTAGTAGTGCTATTTAAAGTGAAATTTTTTAAGTTACAAGTTTTCGTTTCTATCGGCAGTCTCTATGACTCTCTATGAGTCTCTTTTTTAATTAGTTTTTTATTGGTACCTACTAACCTTCCAGTAGATCGATAACGCAGTGGCTTCCAATGTACCCCGCTCCACCGGTCACCAGGATCGTCTTGAATCGCGGCATTGTTATTCTGAAAGCAGACATCTCGATGCAAATTAACTGATACCACTTTAATTTGAGCTTCTGCAGTTCACGAGATTGTTTCGAGTTTACTGTTATTGTTGGGTTTTGGGTTAATATTGATGTTATTTTATGTGTCTGGGTTTGTGAATTTTAAATTTATGCTTTTAGGTTGACTTAGAACTGTTGATCGTGTTTTATTCTAAGATCTATTTTCCGTACTGTCGTTGTATAAGATAAAATCAGACATAAGTATATAAATTTAGAAGCTTCTAATTCGTGATGGGCTTGATCATCTTCATTATCTCTAGAGCTCTAGACCTACATCGGGCTATAGATTAATTCAGAAGTAGGTACCTAAATAATTAGTGAGAGTATTAAGTGTACTATTATGATGTGTGTATTATGATTATGAAGTGTAGTTGTTCTATTGTGTTTTTTTTTTAAATGAAAAATCGTTAGTATATTATGGTTTTGGATTGGATATCATTGTTTTTAAAATATTGTCCTTGATCATAGACCTCCTGTTTCATCTTCCTGACGAAGCAGCAACCCATTGGTTTTCAATAGCTACTCTGGTTGTGAAACCTTGAGTAATGGAATATGGTTCATATTAATACAAACCACTATGCTGTTGTAACGAGACAGTAAGACCTCGTTGACAGAGAGCAAAACCTTCTTTCAAAATTTTCAGTTTAAAATATTCGAATTTTTTTGGAGTTCTTTTTTGTTTGACGGAAGGAAAAAAACTTGATGTCAAATATTTATTTCAGTGTAAAAATAAATATTTTAATCTAATTTAATTTGAATATTTTGTGATACAAAACTGTGGAAAAAGTAAAACACAGAAAAGGTATTTATCCTGTAAATGTTAATTTTATTGGTGTAAATAGTCATTGCATTTATAATGTAGCGTATTTTAACTCTGAATCTTTGAAACGATTACAGACGATTCGATCTTTCGAGGAAAAAATAGAAAGACCACGGAAATAATTACCTTTGAGATGCGCATACTTGGAGAAATTAGGTAAAAAAGGTTACCGCAACTGTAAGTTTATCGTTGTTTATAATATAGTTGCATTTATATCCGGAGCTCTAGTTCCGAGACTAGACGCGCTGGATTCGAGAGAAACAAGGTTAATACACGTAATTTTATGATTTTATGAAGATAGATATCTGTAACAAGTATATAGTTTTCGAGAAACCCTCAAAGCAAGCGAGGATCCTTATTTTGCAATATGTGCATAATAACAAACTTTCGACAACTTATAAAATTTTTGTCCTATAGAGACATTAAAGTAAATTAATAACTTCGAGTACATGGTTATCAGTACTAATAATACTTAGGCTCTAATGGGATGAGTGTTTTGAGCTACAAGGCTTCGAAGTCAGTCCTTGGGCTAGATAAAATAAAGCTCGTCGAATTCCTGTTACTAATACAGAGCAAGAATTTGACAATTAGACTGTTCTTCTGGACTTGCAGAGTAAAATACTGATTTTATTACTGTCTGAATTATCACAGATTTAGTTCATAATCTCTAAAGCATACGCGAAGAGACGGAATAAGTTCTTCAACAACCTTCTAAACAAATTAACGTAGATTCAGACTGTAATCTCTAAAAGATACGCGAAGCGACATACTAAGTATTATAACCTTCTAAACAAATTAACGTAGATTTAGACTATAATCTCTAAAGGATACGCGAAGCGACATATTAAGTATTATAACCTTCTAAACAAATTAACGTAGATTTAGACTTCATAAAATCTCTAAAGAAAATGCTATAAAACAAAATGATTACTATAATCTCCTAAACAAACTAACAAAAACGGTAATGTAGTTAATTTCTACATAGAAAGTTGCTGCAAAAGTAGGAGTGAGAGATATACCAGCAAAATCTCACTATAACCTGCTGAAAGAATTGGGCTTGTCCAGAAATGCAGTACGTTCTATGCTAGAACGAGTATCTAAAACTGTACTGGCGGGTTTATGTTAGATTTAGCTGAACAGATGGGAGGTCTGACAGTAGTTAAGGTGAGTGTGGAAGTGCTTCACAAAGGGATCCCTTAAACCTACGCCCAAGTCACAAGTCTTGGGGTCTACTCCAGTTTTCTGTTTTTCTCTCTCTGTTGCACGATGGACACCTGGCTCTCGCACGGTGAATCCATAGAGTGCTATGTTATGTCTCTCTTCTCGCGGCTAGGATCGTGAAATAGTGTTGAAGCGAGGACAACCTCGTGGAGTCCCGACTAATGCGGTTTAATAAAAATAAATCTATACGAAATAATAAACTAAACTAAAATTCATATACAAGCTTTTCGTTTGCAGTAGGAAGAAGTTCGCTATTTAATTCTAAAGGCAGGCAGGCTAGTTAAAACTAATCAATTTGTATTTATGGTAAACGGTGATTCTCATTCTCAAATACCTACCTATTAATTTAAACCTCTTCTTTTGTGAATTTGATCTATAATATTAAAATAACTATACTCCATAAACTCTCTTTGTAGATAGAATTATCACTTTCTTTTCAGCATCCTAGGTATTTATCAAAATTATCTCTAACTGCATTTTAGTAAACTATAAGATCTGTGTCATTTATTTATTTCTTAGGAATATATAGGTAAACCGGTCTTTTCGTAGAATCTCGGGTAATGCGGATACAACGTAGAGTCCTATACTTTCCACTAGACGTTCACTTGGCCAACTCTTTAACTACCTTCTCTTTATTTAGGTCCTTAACTATCATTAACTATCATCAATTATATCATTATTATATTTAATACTTTTTTGTTTAAAGCCTTCAGCTCATATTTTGTGTTTTTGTACGGCCTTCAGCCAGTATAATTTAGTTGCCGCAAATCAGGATAAAAGGCACATTACATTTTATACTAACCAGTGTGTACATTTTTATTTAGGCAAAAGTTTTTCAAAGTATACTCTCATACATGTTAGGCCGGTTCATCACAAATTTGGTGCCTTAGTCCAGGATATTTTTAAATTAGGTGTAGCTTTAAATTTTAGTTTTTACATTACATTTTTAACATTACACTAATTATTTTCATATAATATGTCAAGCCAGGTCTAATCCAAGGTCAAAGAAATTGGGGTACAATTTGGCGCCTACGACCAGGATACGAAATACTTCATAACTTCACTTACTCAGTAGATTTTCCAAAAACATCCTCAAGTAATTTGTAAAATCAAACTCACACATTTTTCTTCAGTAATATTAGGTTAATAACACATTCTGCTCTTAGGCTAGAATCATACACAAGGTCCAATGGACCAATTTGTTGACGTGAAATGGATGCGGAAGACCGGTTTAGGTTATTGAAACATTTCTTTTGAAGTCGGTTAAACAACTAAAAAACTTAAACATAAAAACATGGGGGGTTGTATTACTTAGGTACCTACTAAGGAAAACTAAAAATAAATTCATCTAGAAACCTTTAGGAAGCGTATAAGGTATTAAAATGCAAAACAAACAAATATTTCAAACTTTACCTAATAACATGTTAGTTTTCTTCAGTCGGTTAAAATGTAATTCAGTACAATCTGTGATAATGCATACAATTTATAACTAAAATGCCTAAGGTAAGCACAGATATAAGTCGCTTAACTTTCCTTTTCTTTTGTAATCGGGCAAAATCTTATTTTTGGGGTGACGAGCATAGTGTAATGCTAGGTAAAGATTTTCTTTTATAAACTCGCGTTCCATATTGTGTTACACTGTTCCGTTTTGGTCAGGCAAGTAGCTTACCATGAGGCACTTGTCTTGCTCATCTGTCACTTTGTAAAAGTAGGTAAGTAAACTCTCTTCACCAGACATTAGGCAACAATAAATATGAGTATCCAATACATATTAGATCTATTTAGCATATGTAATTTGTTTTCAGTTTGGTGACATAGCTTTTCATGTAGTCGGGTAAATTAGTGGTTTTATAAAAGTAGTTAGAGAATAAACATCTTATAGCAAAATAATAGACATTTGTTTTGGTTGGTTTATGAAAATATTTCATTTTTAGGGTTCTTTAGATTTCTTCTATACCTCATTCCAAATCTCTGTGAATAAAAGGTAAACAAACCAATGTCACTCTCAATATGACAGACCAGCATTTCTCAACCTTTGTTTTACAAGATAGTTTGTAGTACCTTTCATTGCTTGCCCTTTTAAATTTTCGTCGCAAAACAAGGCTAAATATATATGTATGGATATCATAAACACTCAAATATATGTTCCCACTGCTGGGAATTGGAACAATCAACACATGGCCGCTGTAAAATAAATAATCGTCAGACACAAGAATCTGCATTTGCTGAACATTTGATTGATGCTAAAACTGGTCATTGGATCGAGATCCACGACCCGAAGGTTCTATCTACCGAATGTCATTACAGTCCGCGAGGTATAAGCTGAGCTTTGCATTAGTGTGAGTGATCACATGCATACGCATCTATTACCAAAAGTACAGTCAGACAACAAACTCTTAAACAACAAGCTGACATTAACTATCCAGGATCAATATGGTCATTGCGAAAAGAAGTATCTCTTTTAGGATTCAAATGGTCAAGGACAGAGAATAACAGAAAATTTTTAATGGAAAAGCATGATATCCGTCAGCTACGTATAACTTATTTACTTAAAATTTCCGAATACCGTATTCAGGGCAAGCCTATCGTTTATACCAATATACAATTGATACTGCATAATAAACAACGACTTATTGAATATAAAATTGACACCTTATTAAGAGAACATGGTCACAGCGTCCTGCGTCTGACTGTACTTTTGGTGATCACTCACACTAATGCAAAGCTCAGCTTATACGTCGCGGACTGTACTACGCAAGAATGGTTCGGGAAGCATTGGAAAATAAAAAACATAGGTATATATTTCAACTACGTCGCGATGACCACGATGCCAATAACCGAAAACTACTCGGTTTACGGTTATTGGCATCGCGGAATCCTCTAATAAATAAATGTGTGCATAGCGCACTGAATTTGGAGAAACCTGATATGGTTAGTGTTGTGTGTAGTGTTGGTCACCCTGCGATTTTTGAAGCCCAAATGAGCGTAGATGGAGATCTCCTCTCATTGCATAATGAGAGTATGGCGGGCATACGTACATTTATTTCGCCCACGTAAAAAAAGGAAAGGCAAAGCATTTGAGTTCGGAGAAGAATATAACACTAGAACCAGTGACTTAGAAAAGTAATTTAGATGTTTCCATGTATGAAAACGTTCATTTTATTTTTAACAATAATTAAATCTCGTTCGAATTTTCCTCGTATTACCCAAAACTGATCATAACACTATGATGTAATATTCTGGAAACACATACAAAAGTTTCGATCAAAATAACACAAAATTTATGGCATTTTAGAGTGAAAATTATACAAGCTTTTGATAGTAAACAGCGTAATTTGGAACACGTATTTAGAGGTTTGCGATTTTCTCTCAACTCGTTACGACACAAGAAACCTTTTTCTCGGAGTTCTTTGGTCATACTCTTACTCTTTTATTAATAACGAGTAGTTACATTTCATAATATTCAAGATATTGAAATATTACCTAATATACAAGTCAATAATTTAAAAAAACAGACGTCAATTTAAGATCCCATTACAATAAAAATCAAATAATACATTACATTAAAATCAAATTACCTACATTGCAATTAAAAATTCCAAATTAATGACAAAAATAAATAGAGTAAAATTAATCCATACTTGAATATAATGGAAATGGGCATTTTTACAATATGGGCATGAGAGGGGTATGTTAGAAAAATAGGCGCGTCCTTAATAAGAATAATTTGATGAAAAGAAGTATAAATGTCTTGAATGCAACATTGAGAGTTTGAGAAACACAGATCAAATTGCTAGTACTTAAAATCATATTTCTATCATCCTACCATTACTTTCTATAACTTTTAAAATAAGATAGTATAGAATTATTTCCGTGGACGGCGTGAAGAACTTGACATCTCGAGTTGCATGATTTTTTTTTTATTTGCTTAAACGCTTTCTACATGTTTTCTTTATATGTCAAAAAAAAGACAGCCCAAAATATACATAAATTTTGGAGATATGTCATTTTAAAAAAAGTTGATATCTCTGGAAGGCTCCAATTTTAGCGTGTTTAGGTTGACATTTGCATATATTAACTTATTGTCATCCTAGTCGTTATGTGCTAAAATTTACAATTCGACTTGTAAAATATACAAATCTTCGTATGTGTCATACAAAACTGATATGTTTAAATGTTGAGTTAAACACGCACTATAGAATGTTCTTGAATTTGTGACATGTTGAGATGTCAAGTTATGGGCGGCCACACAAATGACGTCAGTTTTCTGATACGTCAAAATGCCAACTTGTACTCAGTCATTTCTTTGTCCGTTCTTTTTAGATATCTCTGATAAATAAAATTCTCGTGTCACAATGTTAGTTACCTTACTCCTCCGAAACGGCTATACTGACTTTACCAAATTTTATATGCATATTCAGTGGGTTTGAGAATCGGCTACTATCTATTTTTATACCCCTAAGTGATAAGGGTTGTTCACCACTAAATTTTTTTAAAGTTTTGGACAAAAAAAAAATATTTAATAATGTGGCATTAAAAATACATACAACTCTAAATGTTTACTCTTTTATCACCAACCCCTATCTTTTTATAGTCATTTTAGTAATTTAATAATTTTTCATCCCGCTCTGATCAATTATAGTATTTTTTGTAAATGTTTTTCTCTCTATTTCGATTAAAATTTTCCGGAGCTTATGGCAAAAATCTAAAATTGTTTTATTAAAAGTAAACATTAATTTTGATTATTAAAGTATAGGGTTACCAACGTTAAATTTTTAAAATTTGTATTCATAATATATACGGCAAAACAAAGTTTGCCGGGTCAGCAGAGCTACTTAGTGTTTTTAAAAATCAATTTGTACACAAAACAATGCCCGAGTATTTAGGTTAGTTGTTTAGTTACAAACAGATCGGTTGTAATTTAAAGTGTGGTTGTAACTTCCACAAATTTATTATTGAGAGCGCGTAATCACTACAGTAGGAATTTATATGAGTCTTTAAATACAAAAGGTAATATTAACCCCATATTACCTTTAATGCTAGGACTCAAATTGAACGAAATGAATAAAACTCAATATTACTTTTATACTGTCATGCGATTTATAAACTTTCAAAATATAACAATGATACCCCAGGAACTGCAGAACTTAAAAATGTATCTATTAATAAATTACCCAAAACTATTGCATGACCTGCCATAGAGAAAAACTAAACCAATATTGATACTGAAACATTCAATTGCATAATTGAAAAAATACAGGAATCACTAAAGAAGAATCAAATACTCATTATGATTAAACGTAAAACAGTACAGATTTGTCAGATAAATTCATCCCAAAATAATATAACTAGTTGAGACGATAGTGGAAAACTTGAAAAAATAGCAGAAGAGAAAAAATAAAGCATATACAAAGCATCGCTACCTATGAAACATAGGTACTTGAAAAATATGTATGTGAGCAAAAACAGGAACCTGAAAGAGCATTAAATCTGAAAAAACATGCCGAAAAACGGACTGACAAGAAAAAGGGTGAAAAAGCATGCAATGCAGCTGACTTGCAACAATTTCCACCAACTTCGCTTTGGAGTTTTAATCATACTATACCCGATTTAGCCTCTGTTGAGGCAAAGGAGGTTTGTATGGGATATAATAGTAAAATAGAACAATAGAAATGATGTTTCTGCATTCATCATAATCATCCCACATTCGTCCACTGCTGGACGTATGTCTCTCCAATAATATGCCACAAAGCCTGATCCTTGGCCATAGATTTCCAACCACCAACAGCTGTCTTCCATATAATGATCGACCCTCCAACTAGTCTCCAGGTAACCTATACTACGTTTGCCGATTCTCGGTCACTACTCCAAAACCCGTCTACTAAAACGGTTATGAGGTCTGCGGCAGATGTGACCGGCTCACTGCCAGTTCTTTTGCTAATACGCTTAGCTATGTCGGTGACTTAAGTTCTCTGACGAATTGCTTTATTGCGGATGAAATTTCTCAGAAAACCTCAAGCATAGCACTTTCCATAGCTCGCTGAGTGACTTTGAGCTTACGGATTATTTTCACTGTCAGTGTTTACGTTTCAGCTCTGTAGGTCATAGCGGTTTGGACGCACTTGTTGTACACTGTTCTCTTTAGACACCGTGGGATAGGTTAGAATTTGACGAAGTTTTCCAAATGCTGCTCAGCCCAATTGGATTTTTTTGAGCGTCTGCCCTAGGCAAACATAATATCTCGAACTATCTCCAGTTCCATGGACGGCAATCGGTTCTGGAGCAATGATCTGGTTGCGCCTGACTTTGGTTTTGTCCAAGTTCATCCGGATACCGTTGCGTTGAGAAAAGTTAGCCAAGCCGTCCAGCACCAATTGTTAGACTCCAGTCATTCAAGATTTATACCAATGTCATTTGCAAATCGTATGTGAGAGATGGACTCACCATAGATGTTGTTACCACGTCTAGTGCAATCATCTTAAACAGGATATGTTTAAGACTATGTCTACTGCGTTGGAGAACAATTTTGAGGACATTAAAACCCCCTTGCCTCGATGCTGAAGAAAATATTTTGTCTGCTGGTTTTGAACTTGTACCGTCCTCGTAGTGGCGTCATATTGATCCTTCATCACCTCGATGTTTCGCCAGTTAACTTGGGATCGCTGTAAGTATCACAAAACAGTACGTGTTTTGACGGAGTCAAACGCCTTTTCATAGTACAATGCTAGGTAAAGGAACCGATTGTACTCTTTGGTCTTCTGTACAATCTGCAAGCGTGTGGATGGCGGTGCTATTACTACTTAAAATACTTATTATTACATTCCAGGAAGTTCCAAGAAGAAGAAAGATATGATGGATCTTCCAGAATTTGGGGATGAGATTTTAAGGATATTTTTTCCATTAATATCAAAACTATTAATAAAGTACCTTGTGACCCAGATATGGACGATGATAACCAAGATTTGCAAGAATTTTAATCATTTTGATAATACATTATTAAATAAAACCTAATTCATAACTCTCAAATATACTTATTTTTTGTACAATTGATCATATAAATTTCATTAAAAATCAATTTTATTAAAAATTTCAAAAAAAATCAAAACTTTTATGAATTCTTGCAAATCTTGGTTGATTTGCAAGAATTTTAAAAATTTGGTAATATTTTTATGTATTCTTTGAAAATTATTAAATAAAACCTAATTCGTAACTCTCAAATGTATACATATATTTACAATTGATCATATTAATTTCATTTAAACACAATTTTATTAAAAATTTCAAAAAAAAAATCAAAACTTTTACAAATTTTGTGGTGAATAACTTGATAACTCTTGAAATAGTGAAAAATGTGCTCTGTAAGTTGAGTTGTTCATATAAACACAAAAAAAACAACATTTGATATGTCGATTATCACAGAAACCATAAACTATTTCATACATTTTAAGCCATCATTAGAAAAAGGGCACCAAATATCCATAAAAACACGTTTAAAATGTACGCTTCCTCCAAATACTCTCGCTACAGAAGATATCAAACTTTCAAATGGCCGCCCTGTAAAATTGGCATTTTCGAGATATCAAGTTCTTCACGCCGTCCACGGATTTGATCAATACAAATCTAAGTATATGGTATTTAAGATCGCAATAAAGTCGAATCCTATTTGTGAAAAATATTTTAAGGCAATTTCATAAAAATACTAAGATTAAACGATGTTTATGTTATGGTATCACCTTTTTTTTTGGTTTGTTTTGGTTTTCTACACAGCTTGTTGGAACGCACTATAGTGCAGGAGTATAGGTACTGTGTGGAATTCCTTGCACAGGATTAATCTGAAAATAATGATATAAGGTCAACTAACATGAATTATTAAAAATATAAAGCTTATACTACCAAGTTTAGCGGTGATGAAAAACATTATAAGGAGTCTGGTATGAGCAAATAATGTATTTTGTAGTTGCCTTTTGCTTCCAGTGAAGGAAAACATTGTACAGAAACTGACAGTTTTAAACTGTTGGCTATAATAGGTATAGTGAAGGAAAGCATCGTGAAGAAACTGACAGATTTAAATTTTTAGCTATAGGTCATTATCTAGTGGTGAAGAAAAATAAACCGAAGAAATAGGCGAGTTCCATCAATCATTTTTTAGCTATAGGTCATTCACTGGCGGTGTAGGAAAACAATACGAGGAAACGGGAGTTAATATCATGATATCATATTTTCTTTATATATATAGCTCATGTCACTAGCGGTGAAGGAAAGCGTCGTGAGGAAACTGCAAAGCAATAAAATCTTGTAATCTGGTCTATTGCTAAACCAAAATCAGTAAAGAGTAAAGTAGTCTTGGATCATGATTATCTTAAACGGAATATACTTCGTAAGTATTAGCGGTGGAAACATAGTAGATTATAGGATAAATTTAGTGAGACTTACTTGCAAATCACCTTTCGCTTTGCGTACATTTTTATTGAATCTGTAATTTAGCTTCTATTTTTGCTATCGGGTAAAGGTTTCCTAATATAATTTACTGAAACAATGTTCTGCTTAATTTATAATTGTGTTTCTTTAGTAATTGAAAATTAATTTGTTCATCTCGAACCTTTGTTATGACAGTATGTAATTTCTAATAAAATGACAAGACTGTTTATAAACAAAGTTACCATAGCAACTAATAGTAAAAAGTATCAGTACATAGTTTCTAATATTTATTTTAGGGTTCAGAACGATAATAAAGTAGAACGGTTGTCATTGTGGTTCAGTAGGTTGGGTTCGATTTCCAGCTAAGGAAAAAGTTGTGTATGAAGTTCGAAGATTTTCTATCGGAGTATTTATATGTAGACATGAGTATGTATGTAGTAGCAATTATATACGTAATATTTCTGTTATCGAGTTTTATAGTTTGTGTTATATATTCATTTTGAAACTTTGACTAAGTAATACGCGTGGGTTCATCTGAATATTAGTTCATGTTTGATTGTTGTCTTTTTGTAGTTTGGTGATCTTAAGGAAATTAAAACGGGTTAACAAACTGGGGGTTGGGTTATTCTACTTGTGTCGATTATTGTCAACTCACGAGTTTAATAATAAATATTTGCGAAACTTGATTGCGAAGTATAACTAATAGTAATTAAATATAACGATCGTGTTGGTTGTTCACTATGATTCTTAAATCAATTAACCGATTTCAATCAAATTTTAACACCGATAGATTAAACCAACTCGATATATAGGATAGTTTATTTCGATAGTTTGTTTGAAAATATCCGAGCGGAAACGGAACGGACCGCTAGTAGATTGTAAATTTATGAATAACTTTCATTGATGAAATAATTTGTGAATGTAATCATAAAAAAATAACACTTATTTTTGGAAATAGGTAAATAAATAGATACGGGTATCAATAAAAGTTCAATATTAGATACCGGTTTTCATAAGTTTTTTTTTTGCAGATTTATTTTATAATTACAAACTTATCTCAAACCAAACATTATTATTCAAGTTTAACGTTTCATAGGCGTGTACGGATTAAATATTTAAGTTTAAGTAAACTTAATTTTTGTTAGGGGTTCACTTGGATTAGGTTAATAATATGTAACATATATTTTTCATATAACAAATCAAGAATAAGGTTACCATATGGAGGAAAATAATTTACCCTTAACAATAAAAATAAAAAAAATAAATAAAATAAAAAAAACATACTTTAGTAACGAATGTTCTAATAGGATGCATCTTGAGTTATTTAGATCGTGATCATTTTTTTTGTCATTATAAATGTTTTAATATTATCAACGAAAGGGAGAAAAATAAATTCATACATGAAAAAAAAATATACATTACATTTAAAAAAAAAAAAATATTATACATTACATTAAAAAAAAATTAAAGTTAATTAAATTACAGGATTGTCTCAACTTTTTGAAATAATAATATAATAAAAAATAAAATTAAAGTTAAATAAATTACAGGATTGTCTCAACTTTTTGAAGTAATAATACCTAACTGATTTTGAAACAAAATAAATAATAAAGACTGGCCTCGTGGCTTAGTTGGTAGTAGCTCTGCCTGCGAAGCCGAGGGTCGTGGGTTCGATCCCCACCCAGTGCAAATATTTGTGTGATGAATTCAAATGTTTGCACTGTGTCTGGGTGTTTCTATGTATAATAAGTATGTATTTAAAACTATATAAGTATTATATCAGCTATCTGGCCGCCATCACACAAGCTTTGCTTAGTTTGGGGTCAAATGGTGTTGTGTGTGAATTGTCCCCCAATATTTATTTATTTATTTAATTATATTCATTTTTAATAATAATTATCTTTATTGGAAAATAACTTTGGCTTTGATTTTATAAGAGCGTGGTCATACTGGTCATTTACAAAAAATATTTCTGAAAAATAATAGTAAATATTTTATGAAATGTTGATTGATATAAAAGATTTTAATGGGATTAAATTTAATTTTAAAATAATAATTTCAATTATATGCGCCAAATAAAATAAAACAATTCAACGTAGTCTCATATCCTAGACAACAGTTGCTGATGGAATGAGTCAGCGTGTTTCGATAAAAGGAGGGGATTGAAAACATTTTCGAGAGATTTAATTAAAGTTTAAATGAATTTGAAAGGCGAAGGGCGTTATATTTATGAAATTATTTTTGAATTTGCGAGGGGCTTGGGCCATTAGCACTGTTAGAATATGAGACGGATTTCTCCAAGTTCTAAAAGTAGCTTAACACTTTTCAAAACGTTTTCAAGGGAGATTGACTTTGGAGTTAGGATTAAATACCTTTGTTGGTATGAGTCACTGCAATTGCAGGCCCCTTGAATTCGTTGCTTACACGCGGCTAATACCTTTACGCACACTTCACAGGTTCCAACTTTGGACTATTGGATTGGAGTCTTAAAGTCTTGGTAGGGAGAGCAGTTATTTAAAATCCTTTTATCTGTTCGCAAGAGTTGCTCTGGTAATCTGCGACAATGAATTGGTGGATTCTAATGTAAACAAGAGTTTTGCGTGGAAATCACTAATTTGTATCACTAGGATTGAAGAGCCTCACAAACTCTTTTTGTTAGCGGTGGTATCTAGGCAACGACGAGGTTAAAAATGTTTTTATAGCTACTCACTATCAAACCACGGGTTTGAGATGACATGACAATAGTTCTTGGGTGGTTTAAAAACACTATCATATTGTTGTAGGGATACATATATTCATTCTTGACACATAGATTGAAGCTACAACTAGAATTTTGATAAATTTAGTTGATACTTAGATTATTTGATTCTTTTGATAGTTCATTTTTCTTGGGAAAAAATTACTCCGTGTAAATTTTTAAATCTACGTAATTTTTTGGGGGTTGACTGTAACGAGACAGTAAGACCTCGTTGACAGAGAGCAAAACCTTCTTTCAAAATTTTCAGTTTAAAATATTCGAATTTTTTTGGAGTTCTTTTTTGTTTGACGGAAGGAAAAAAGCTTGATGTCAAATATTTATTTCAGTGTAAAAATAAATATTTTAATCTAATTTAATTTGAATATTTTGTGATACAAAACTGTGGAAAAAGTAAAACACAGAAAAGGTATTTATCCTGTAAATGTTAATTTTATTGGTGTAAATAGTCATTGCATTTATAATGTAGCGTATTTTAACTCTGAATCTTTGAAACGATTACAGACGATTCGATCTTTCGAGGAAAAAATAGAAAGACCACGGAAATAATTACCTTTGAGATGCGCATACTTGGAGAAATTAGGTAAAAAAGGTTACCGCAACTGTAAGTTTATCGTTGTTTATAATATAGTTGCATTTATATCCGGAGCTCTAGTTCCGAGACTAGACGCGCTGGATTCGAGAGAAACAAGGTTAATACACGTAATTTTATGATTTTATGAAGATAGATATCTGTAACAAATATATAGTTTTCGAGAAACCCTCAAAGCAAGCGAGGATCCTTATTTTGCAATATGTGCATAATAACAAACTTTCGACAACTTATAAAATTTTTGTCCTATAGAGACATTAAAGTAAATTAATAACTTCGAGTACATGGTTATCAGTACTAATATCTAATACTTAGGCTCTAATGGGATGAGTGTTTTGAGCTACAAGGCTTCGAAGTCAGTCCTTGGGCTAGATAAAATAAAGCTCGTCGAATTCCTGTTACTAATACAGAGCAAGAATTTGACAATTAGACTGTTCTTCTGGACTTGCAGAGTAAAATACTGATTTTATTACTGTCTGAATTATCACAGATTTAGTTCATAATCTCTAAAGCATACGCGAAGAGACGGAATAAGTTCTTCAACAACCTTCTAAACAAATTAACGTAGATTCAGACTGTAATCTCTAAAAGATACGCGAAGCGACATACTAAGTATTATAACCTTCTAAACAAATTAACGTAGATTTAGACTATAATCTCTAAAGGATACGCGAAGCGACATATTAAGTATTATAACCTTCTAAACAAATTAACGTAGATTTAGACTTCATAAAATCTCTAAAGAAAATGCTATAAAACAAAATGATTACTATAATCTCCTAAACAAACTAACAAAAACGGTAATGTAGTTAATTTCTACATAGAAAGTTGCTGCAAAAGTAGGAGTGAGAGATATACCAGCAAAATCTCACTATAACCTGCTGAAAGAATTGGGCTTGTCCAGAAATGCAGTACGTTCTATGCTAGAACGAGTATCTAAAACTGTACTGGCGGGTTTATGTTAGATTTAGCTGAACAGATGGGAGGTCTGACAGTAGTTAAGGTGAGTGTGGAAGTGCTTCACAAAGGGATCCCTTAAACCTACGCCCAAGTCACAAGTCTTGGGGTCTACTCCAGTTTTCTGTTTTTCTCTCTCTGTTGCACGATGGACACCTGGCTCTCGCACGGTGAATCCATAGAGTGCTATGTTATGTCTCTCTTCTCGCGGCTAGGATCGTGAAATAGTGTTGAAGCGAGGACAACCTCGTGGAGTCCCGACTAATGCGGTTTAATAAAAATAAATCTATACGAAATAATAAACTAAACTAAAATTCATATACAAGCTTTTCGTTTGCAGTAGGAAGAAGTTCGCTATTTAATTCTAAAGGCAGGCAGGCTAGTTAAAACTAATCAATTTGTATTTATGGTAAACGGTGATTCTCATTCTCAAATACCTACCTATTAATTTAAACCTCTTCTTTTGTGAATTTGATCTATAATATTAAAATAACTATACTCCATAAACTCTCTTTGTAGATAGAATTATCACTTTCTTTTCAGCATCCTAGGTATTTATCAAAATTATCTCTAACTGCATTTTAGTAAACTATAAGATCTGTGTCATTTATTTATTTCTTAGGAATATATAGGTAAACCGGTCTTTTCGTAGAATCTCGGGTAATGCGGATACAACGTAGAGTCCTATACTTTCCACTAGACGTTCACTTGGCCAACTCTTTAACTACCTTCTCTTTATTTAGGTCCTTAACTATCATAACTATCATCAATTATATCATTATTATATTTAATACTTTTTTGTTTAAAGCCTTCAGCTCATATTTTGTGTTTTTGTACGGCCTTCAGCCAGTACAATTTGGTGAGGTGACCAGGATGAAAAAAAAAACCTATATATAAATCCTGAGTTCATTCTCCAGTAAAACTTTATAATCTAGGTTTACACTCCGGTTCATTACACTGTTAATATTGTAACTGATCATTTTCTTAAATATTATAGAATGGTGCGACAAACAACATATGCGCCTTTAAGAATACCTTAAATAAGAACTAAACATCCATATTACTAGCCTAGTACTCGTCACCCTGTGATATGATTCACTCTTTTCCCTGCATTTTTTCTGGAAACAGTGCCCTTTTAAACCGAAACTTAGTAATGTTTGCATGTTACTGTTTGGCTGTATAATAACTGCCAAAGGTTTGGTAGGCACTTCCCCAGGCGGACTCCGCGATGAGTCCTACCACTACAAACCTATATTAGGTACGTGTTTAACTAGAAAAATTATTTGAGAACGCAATATTATAGACCATTTTCATAAAAGGTCCACTTCCCGTTTGGCAGACTGATTTACAGTCTACCAAAGTATATTAAGACTAGGCATTGTAATTCTTATCATACACCACCGCCAAATAAAGTAGGATTGAATGAATTCCTTCTAAACAATAACATATTAAATATAACCCTGCAGCCATGGCCTTGCGTCCTTTGTCATGCTGAGAGGAAATAGCAATCGTGTAGCATCATCATTGTATACCGAATCTATAACGATATTTGCAAGCATACAGAGTACCTACACTCCAACATACATATATTAGGATTTTGTCCTTAAGTCTTATTCGGACAGGCCTTGTGGTTTTATCGATATGACCTACTTATGTAAATCTGCTTTTAAAGCTATAGGTCGTGGGTACGATTCCCACCTAAGACAGACATTTGTTTAAGTATGTCTGGGTGTTCCTTTGTACGAGTATATAAATAAGTAGTATGTAGGTAATTACGATAATCAAGGAATTATTAGAAGTTACCCGCGGCTTAACCCGCAAAGTTGTTGTTCCCGCTTATTTTGCCATCTTTGCTATTCCAGACAATCATCTAACTGTGTGAAGCAACACACATCCAGACTTTCACATTTAAAATTAATTACTTCACACCGTCTATATATACCGTATACCCCACGTCACAGGTCACCCTAGTGTGGGATTCAGTGTTCACCGACTTATTTTTTACTTTATTTCTTTTATTGTATCTACCATACAAGTTTAATTAAGTTGGTGACTGTAAATAACTTAAGTTTTTATGTGTTAATCAACATTTTCATTTTCATATTTCGTATTTAGGTAGGTACCATCGGTTTCGGATCATGCCCTCCACCGGGTAAGGATCGTGTGTGGTTTATCACGATCAATTTTAGGAAGTAAATAAGCAAATACCTAATGATCGTTAGTGAATTTATTTCCTCAATCAACTAATTGATATTAAGCAAACGGTGATTCGCTATGATTCACGTAATCGAAATGTACCTATACTTTTATTTATTACCGAGGTACTTTATTAGGAGATTAAAAATAGGATTTTGCTTAATTAAAAATATACTTAAGATTAAAAGATAAATAATAATGAACCGACAATAATGACAGATAATGTTCAAAGTTCCTAAAACGATATTCATATACTATCACAATTTTGTACGTAGGTATAACAAATACTTATTTTGGTAGCGTTACCAGTTACCATTCTCTGGTACTGAAAATATTCAGGAAAATAATTGTTCTTCTCTGATGCTTCGGTTACATTAGCGGGCGAAAATTCGTATCGTGTTGGCGCGACAAAAACTTCGTGTTCGGGCATAGGCGATGTTCTTGTCTACATTAAGGCGGGCGAAGAGATCTACTACATCGTCTTCGCCCGAATACTACGCGATGACACGATGTACCCGGCCACATTCATCGTGTTAACACGAATATTCGCTGTAGCCCGCTAATGTAGCTGAAGCATTGAACTGAACTACATTCTACATTGACATGTAGAAAGCAAAGAACCTAATGAGGTGTTTCAATGAGTGATAGATGGATGAACAATATGTCATTGACATAATAATTCAAAATGTTTATGCTTTTCAAATTCCTCTAAAGGCCGATTTACATCAGACGAGCGAATGCTCATTCTATCCCCATTGTATCAAATTCATTTGGTGTAAACAAACGTAGAGCATTCTTTCGTTGTTTTGTTTGCGTTCGCAAAGATTCTATGGAATATATAATATGGAAAACGCTAAGAACGATCTTTCGTTTACACTAAAAGATCGAGAAACAATGTTCTTGTTCCAGCTCTAGATCTATGTTCGTTCAGTTTAAATCAGCCTTAACAGAATAATAGGTACGCATATTCCAGCAGAGTCTAAACTTTAGAAGGAATACCTACTTCTAACTGATTTTGTGATACGAGTAAGAATGGATCGATATCTTCTAGCCATCAGGAGACATAGCGGTCAAGTGCTAACTTAGGTTAAAAAGTTTTTTTGAAACATGATATTTCATTGAGGACACCAAAAGAGGTACCTCAAGTAATCACTAAATAAGTTATAGTTGTTGTAACTTGCAATTAGCCATCTCTTGCTAAATCGTCATCAAGGCTTTGCTTGCACAACTTCAACTGAGGAACGTTCTCTCAGCTAAACAACGTAGATGATTTAATCTTTCGAGGAAATATACCTACGTATCGGATCTTGATTTTGAAAATCATAATCGATTTGATTAATTCTGTAATACTTAGAAACCGTGGTTCCACCCTTACTGAAATTGTCTTGGTTTGATATTATTACTTACTCTTTTTCTCATTAAATTAACATGAAGATAATTAGCACGAACTAAGATAATCAGCTCATAGAGGTATTAGTGGGCTCAAACAAGGCTAAGTCTGTGGCGCTTGGACGCCCCTTAATATTTCCAAAACATTTCCAAATTAAGAGAGTGCTGGTAAAATGGCACGATTTGCAAAACTAAACAAACGTTATCTTAGACTCTTTTTAGGGTTCCGTAAAACGTAAAATGGAACCCCTATAGATTCCTCATGTCTGTATGTCTGTCTGTCCGTATGTCACAGCCTCACAGCCACTTGTTTCCGAAATTATAAGAACTTTACTGTTGAAACTTGGTAAGTAGATGTATATTGTGAACCGCATTTCGCATTACTATGCAAACTTCCACCGAAAATTGGTTTGAACTCGATCTAGTTGGTAGTTTTTAGGGTTCCGTAAAACGTAAAAACGGAACCCTTATAGATTCGTCATGTCTGTCTGTCTGTCTGTCTGTCTGTCTGTCTGTCTGTCCGTCCGTATGTCACAGCCACTTTTTGCCGAAACTATGAGAACTACACTGTTGAAACTTGGTAAGTAGATGTATTCTGTGAACCGCAATAAGATTTTTCCAAAAAAAAACTAAAAAAAGAAAAATTAGGGTTGCCATACTGAGAAATGAAATTCAAAAATTTTTTTTCATCAAACCTACACGTGTGAGGTGTCTATCGATAGGTCTTCAAAAATGATGTTGAGGTTTCTAAAATCATTTTCGTCTACACTGAATAATTT
Source organism: Ectropis crepuscularia (assembly GCA_963693475.1). Taxonomy (NCBI): domain Eukaryota; kingdom Metazoa; phylum Arthropoda; class Insecta; order Lepidoptera; family Geometridae; genus Ectropis; species Ectropis crepuscularia. The sequence continues at coordinate 9,514,347 of OY856357.1, read as the reverse complement.
GCGCGAGAGACACTTCCAAAGTGGTAAAATGTGTCCCCCCCCCCTCTAATTTCTAAAGTAAGAGAATGAAAAAACTAAAAAAAAAATATGATGTACATTACCATGCAAACTACCAACGAAAATTGGTTTGAACTCGATCTGATGAGTAGTTTTTTTTAGTACGTCATAAATACACTATTATTAAAACTTCGATCAAAGTTACAACGAACTACAAGAACTATGTGTTCTATGTATATTATGTTACTTGCTGCAACGGAACCCTTCATGGGCGAGTCCAACTCGCACTTGGCCACTTTGTTTTTAGTACGTTATAAAGACACTATTATTAAATGATCGGTCAAAGTTACAACGAACTACATGGTTTATGTTACTTTCTGTTACGGAACCCTTCATGGACGACTCCGACTAGCACTTGGCTGCTTTTATTGTGCTTTCATAACTTATTTCACTGTCTCACTGTTAAACAAAGATCCTCCCCAATTGATCCCTTTTTCATTTCCACTTCTTTCCGTCTTGGGTTTGCGTCGACTCTCACCTCACCTCTTTTTTTTCACGAACGGATATGTAGTCGTAGAGATAATTATCGATAGATGAGTAATGTAGTTATAAGCTTATAAGTAATCCTTACACATTTCTATAAGCGTGATCGTGGTCACGTTTATTCTTCAAACTATCAGAGAATTTAAAATTTAATACATAGTTCATGGGAAGGTTACCTCACTTACCTAAGAGTTATTTTCAGAGTTAGATGTTCATATACCAGTACGTAGGTATATAGGTACCTAGCACCTAGCTGCCTTGCTGGTTCAAAAGTAAATTACGGTAATGTTTTTTTATAATCAAATTGTGTGTCACCGTAAAGATTTTTTGAAGTGAAAACTTCTTTTGGCGCGCCTAGACAGATTTTTCGTGGGGCGTGAATTGAATTCTAGCGTCACGCTCGGGTGTGATAAGACATTTTCGGGTAAACTCGGGACCATAGCCATTGGCCATCTAAAAATGCGTCAGCCAATGGGAAATGCTGACAGAGCGTGACCTGGGCATCATGGCATGGCCATCTAGAAATGCGTGTGCCAATGGGAAATGCTGACGCATTTCTAGATGGCCATGCCATGCCCAGGCCACGCCCTCTGGTTACAACTGTGTAGTTTCCAAAGTAAGGCTATCAAATTCGGAGTTATAAGTTTTCACTTATCGGCTATCGGCAGTTCCTATGTCTGCCAATTTTTTTTCTTTCTACAAGTAGGTATATCTTTATAAATAAAAAAATGTCGGCAAGCTTTAGTAAGGAATACGTATACTATTTTTTACCGTAAGAGCTCATTGTGTCCCAATGTTTAGCAAAGGGATCCCTAACCTCCTTCCATTTATGCGTATCTGAAAACCAAACCTAATATCGATAAAAATACTTGCGCTACGTACCGGCTACAGGAGGTCCTAGATCCTCTCTAATATACAGTGGGAATAAAGTCTGGAATAGAACTTTTGCTACTTTTATCCCAGGAAAATAACAGAAATGGAAACTACGCGATCAAAACAGCTACTAGTAAGATAATAAGTTCAGGTTAGTATACCTGGGCCATGCCAAATCCCAAAGGAGCATATAGCAAACGTAAAATTAATGCAGTGGATCCATTTCCCTGCGGTCCCTTTATAATAAAACACAAAACAAAACATTAACTGTATCTCATCAAATTGCATAATTTAGTCTCAGAGGTAACAGTAAAACATTCTTTTTCATCATCATCCCACCATATCGTTAACTAAAATGATCGGTAACTCAAGCGGAAAATATCCATTTATGGAGATATGAGTGTAATTATGGAAGACCATTATCAAAGCGGGTTTCCCATAATTGCTATGTGCGTAAAGGAGATGAGATGGGTCTTCTGTGGTTGTTTTGTGTTAAGTTTTACTGCGTCCGCCGCGGGTGCGGGTTCAAGCACCCCGAGTGTACGGTGCAAGCTTAGCTTTAGTTGGATGTACTCGTTTTATATGTATGACTAAAATGTTTTAGAATGTCAGTGTGAACTGAAAAATGAGTAAATAAATAAATACTTACTTAAATATTGGCGGACATTTCACTCACAACACCAGATGGTTTTGTGAGTGCCTCAAACTAAGAAAAGCTGAATAGCCGATATAAATAATCATCATCATCATCAGCCGCAAGACGTCCACTGCTGAACATAGGCCTCCCCCCTAGATTTCCACAACGAACGGTCCTGCGCAACCTGCAATCAGTGGTTTCCAGCGACCTTTGTGAGGTCATCTGTCCATCTAGTGGGAGGCCGTCCAACACTGCGTCTTCCGGTTCGTGGTCGCCACTCGAGAACCTTTCTTCCCCATCGGTTCAGTTCTGCGAGCGATGTGGCCTGCCTATTGCCACTTCAGCTTGCTTACCTACTCTATGAGCTATGTCGGCCACTTTCGTTTTTTTGCGGTATCAGTTCCATTATATCATATCACGTCTCAGTTCCATATAAATAATACTTTTTTTAAATTAAATAATACATATATATTTTGAAATACATACTTATTATACATAGAAAATACAAATCAAATTATTAACAGCGAAATATGATTATCTTTCTCTAACGCTAATTCGCCAAAATTGGCGCTACTTTTCGCGAAATCAATAACCAATTTTGAAACTTACTATTGCATTATGATAACGTCGTAGGGAAAAAAAATATAACATGAAATAACATTTATTTCACAGAAATTAGCGCACATTTAATTTGTTTTCCATGTTAATAATTAGGTATTCGTTTTTTTTGTCAATGATCGTTTGGATGGGTTACTTGAGTTGCTATTCAATTTAATTTAATAAAATACTATGACTTACTGATTTACGTATCAGATTTTTGTGGATAATTATTATTTTTTCGGAATATATAATATTAACATAATAACCAAGCTACTGAACCGATTCGTAAACCGCATCAGCTGTTGGCAAAACATGCTGGTGACCACGATGAATGACAGTGCTTTCATATAAGTACACACATCGAGTCAAATAGTATGCAATAATTCGGTTTTATTTATAGATTTTCTCTAGTCTAGGTTACTTGGTAGCTCATATGGTATTATAATCAGTCACAGGTAAGTAGGGAATAAATAATTATAAACCTCAATTTTATTCTTTATGTATCTATTAAAAAATATATTTCGCCCTTATTCGAAACTATCCGAAACTTTTGAAACAGATACGGTTACGGATATATTTTTATTTCGGATATCCGATAGTTTCGGTTACGGTTACGGAGCTCAATAACATCCCTGCCAAAAATGTAGTTTCTTGAAGAATAGCAAATTTGAATTCTATTCTGACGAAGTTGCGGGCAGATACAGTATTATACAAAGAGATATTAAATAAGTTAGTTATTCGTCGGAGTTCAATAACGTCCCGTGAGTGGTTTACAACTACCAATCTACTTGACCCCTAGCATCGCTAGCGGCGAGGTATGTTGTGGTTCTACTTATTTTGGTTGCGACAACGAATAGCGATAATATGTATAAACGTCCGGCGTTCACAGCTTCCTACAATCGACTAAAACGGAAAAAGTGAACTCACTGTTCCCAACGGTAACATAATTCCGTGCGCTTAAAGTTTATGAGGGCACATCCATTTATTTATATCGATGGTGCTAGCTACTTGTAATTTAGGATAATAGCTCTGTTCCGTATAATCGGGCAACATTATATCGGCCGACGATTAGCGTGTATCTATGGTCTGACAGCCGGCTGTCTTGTACGTTGTCTCTGGTCGCGGGAACGACAATCACTGGTTTTTTTGGTTAGTTTTTATAACTGGTGCTTTTCTGGATAAAAGTGTTATAGTTCGCGGGAACGACGAGTTTTTCGGGATAAAAGTTTTAGTATTGTGCGGGAACACATTATTAACGTTAAATGTGTTACTACTGGATTAGTGCTGGACTATTTGTACAAGTTGGCTACTGGACTGGCCCCTTCTCCAACGCAGGATCGTTGCATCGTTCTGGAACGGGAAGTCTACGGAACTACTGTCTGGTTTGGTGTCCACATATTCCCTTTTCTGACCCCGTTCCTTATTCCTAACGACCAAACTGGACTTTGGACGACGCCGGGAACCCTATGTAAGTAATTTCTTTTCGGTACCTTGTTTGCAATTAGGGGGTAAATATTAAAATCGGTATAAACGCAAAATAATGTTTAATTCTCGCTTATGGGCCCCGAGACGGTAATTTCTGGATAAAATACTGTACATTTTTTGGTAGACAGAGCGCGGTTAGCCGTAAATACCCCTTTTTTGTTTTTATTTTTCTGGGAAAATATATCGGGTAGGCCAGATATTTGGGGGTTCCCAGTTTATAATTTCTCCCCAAACTGTCGGGAAATTGGTATTAAGTGGTATCCGGCTTAATAGGTTGCGGATATAATTGTTGTGACATTGTCCGAACTTTAGGTTAATTTAAAATTTAAATTTAAATTTAAAATGGCTTCGGATTTGGCCAACCAGCTCCGGTGGTTTGAATCCTTGCAAGGATTGGTCGGCAGGAGAGACCGGGAGGAGGCGCTATTAAACAGGGCAGAACACCTCGACAGGCGCCTGGAGATCGCTGAGAGGAGCACAGGATTGCTGCGGGATGCAAGGCCGCCTCCACCTGAGGACCAGATGGAGAGGATTGACGCGGACATGCGGCGCATCCTGGATGTGTACGACGAGGTCTCCGAAAGGGTTCGCCAGCTGGAGAGGTCTCGTCAGGGAAGGGCGAGCTCGGGACCCGTCATCAGGGATGCGGGCTCGGGTGTAGTGGGACGCCTTCCCACTCTGGACTTGCCCAGGTTTACAGGGAACCTGCGGGAGTGGAGCGGCTTCCGGAGCATGTTCGCCTCTCTCGTAGATTCACGCACGGACTTGACGAGGGCGGAGAAGCTGGCCTATCTCCGCACGTCACTGGAGGGTGAGACACTCTCCCTGATCCAGCACCTGGAGCTGGACGACGACAACTTCGGCACGGCGATGGAGTTGCTGGAGACGAGGTTCCAAAACCCTCGGCTCCTCGCCGACGCTCACGTGTTCCAAATACTGGGGCTGCCGAAGGTGACTGAGAGGTCTCAGTTGAGGCCGCTAATCCTCACGCCCGTGAAGGTGGCGTACAACGCCTTGCGCAGCTTGGGACTGCCAGTAGAACACTGGTCGTTTCTACTGGTCCACATTCTGCTGGGCAAGGTGCCGCTGGAGTTGCGCGCCCGGTTCGAGCGGGAAAGGGGCCTTCACGGCGACCCGAAGGTCTTCCCCACGTTTGAGGAGCTGCTTCGGGTCCTGGAGTGGGAGGCGAGGATGGTCGAGTCGGCGCCGCAGGAGGCGCAGCCCGCCGCTTCAGCTCGTGGCCCTGCCGGAACAGGACCGCGACCTACCAATCCCCGCACTCAGGGTGGGGTAAAGCGGACGGCGACGGTGACGACTGCGTCGGAGCAGGATTGCCCGAACTGTGGCCAGCTTCACGCGCTGGTGCAGTGTCCGGCCCTGCTTGCGAGGACGAATTCCGACCGACGAGGGATCGTTCGGAAGTTGCGTCGGTGCTACGGGTGCCTGGGGGGTCATTTGTACAATGACTGCCCCACGGCACGGCCGTGTCCTGGGTGTGGGGGACCACACCACCAGCTCTTGTGCACCAGGAGCGATGGTGCTGGTCGACAGCCCTCAGGGAGGGGGCCCTCCACGGGCGGGGGCGCTCCCACGCAGAGCCACGCATTGTACAACAATGAAGTGGCTACAGCGTGGAGCACACCCCCTCCACCCCAACCCACGGCAGCACCGGGCAGCCCAACAAGGGGCGTCCTACACGCGGCTCGGTCACCGACCTCACAGCCCGCGCGGACGCGGGCGAACTGGAGAGGTGGAAGGGTGATACCGGAGTCACCACGGGGGCCACCTCCCCAGCGTTATCCTTCTCCGCCGCTGGATCCGCGATTAATGCAATGGAGGGCGTACACGCCTCCCCTCCATGAGCATCCGAGGCTGGACTACCACCCGCCCTACTTTCAGTATGGCAGGGCAGCTGGATATGCCCCCCCTCCGATGGCCCTTATGACTCGGCAGCTATATTGGGCTGGGCCCTGTAGTCCGACGGGTTCGGACGGGCCTCGGAGGGATTGACTAGCCTCCGTTCCCTTGGCACAGGATCAACCGGTGGTCCTGCTGCCCACCCTCTGGTTAAGGGTTTGGGGTCCAAGAGGCGACTACGTCCGGATACGAGCGCTCTTGTACACAGGGTCCCAGGGGTGTATTCTGACAACCCGGGTTGCTCATCGCCTGGGCCTGGCTAGGTTTCCGTCACCGACTCCGTTGCGAGGAGTCGGGAACACAGAGGTGAGGTTGGCTGGACAGACCCGCCTCTCCTTCTCGTCCGTACATTCCTATTCGGAAAGGATTGCGGTCAGGGCCACCGTCATGGATTCGGTTGTCGGTTGGCTTCCTCAGGCGGACATAGATCCGGATCTTTTGTCCTGTACTAAGGGTCTCAGGTTGGCGGATCCCCGCTTCGGGATGGCGGGTCCGGTAGACCTTTTGTTGGGTTCTGATGTACTGGGTTACATCATGAACGGCAAGCCTAGACTGCTGGATCAGTCTTCGCTGATGGCGCTGCCCACCATCTACGGGAACGCCATTTTGGGAATGGTGGATGAGTGGCAGCAGTCGAATCAGGCTTCTTTTACGGGAACGGCCCTCGCTCAGATCATGCAGAGGTTCTGGGAGATCGAAGAGCCGCCTACCGTGTCTCGGCTGGATCCCGAGCACGTGGAGTGTGAGAACTTTTATCAGGCTCACACTCGGAGAATGGTTTCTGGGCGATTGGAGACTAGGCTGCCTTTCCGGGATAACCCCCCGCGTCTGGGCCAGTCTCGATCATTGGCCGAGAAAAGGCTCAGGTCCATGGAGCGACGCATGGCTCGAGATCCTGTACTTCGGGAAAAGTACATCGACTTCATGAGGGAGTATGAGGCACTGGGCCACATGTCTCCGGCTCGCGACGACTGGTCGACCATGGATCACTACTTTTTGCCTCATCACGCTGTTTTGAAAGCGTCGACGGGCAAACTCAGGACGGTGTTCGATGGATCCGCTCCGACTTCGACAGGAGTGTCACTGAACCAGTGCCTCCACGCTGGACCGAAGTTACATCGGGATATTGTAGACATCATCCTGAATTTCCGTAGGCATCAGGTGGTGTTGGGAGCGGACATCCGTATGATGTTCCGACAAACGGTCATACACCCCGAGGACAGGAGGTTCCAGTTGATCCTCTGGCGGGAAAGTCCTCAGGACCCTATGATGGTGTATGAGTTAAACACCAACACCTATGGGTTGAGATCAAGCCCCTTCATTGCGATCCGCTCACTGCTGGAGTTGGCGGAGCAAGAACGGGCTCGGTACCCACGTGCAGCCGCAGTTCTGGAACGCGACCTGTACGTGGACGACGTTTGCACTGGTGCGCAGACGGTGGAGGAAGCTCTGTTGCTCCAGGATGAGCTTACAGAGCTTCTCGCATCTGGAGGCTATGAGCTTCGGAAATGGCTCTCTAACGACCCCAACGTCCTGGCTGGTATCCCGGACGATCACCAGCAGGATCCGGGGCTCTTCGAGGAAGGTGACGATCCGCACGGGATTGCGGTTCTGGGCATGCAGTATCAACCGGTTGCTGACATCTTCACCTTTCGGGTGGCGCTGGAGGCCACACGCGCGTGGACAAAACGGACGGTTTTGTCCACCATCGCCAGGATGTTTGATCCAAACGGTTGGATCAGTCCGGTTCTGTTCGCAGCCAAGTGTCTGTTACAGCGACTTTGGACTCTGAAGGTCTCATGGGACGACCCCCTGGTTGGAGACTCGCTTAACATTTGGCTTCGTTTAATATCTGACCTCGAAACGGTCAATCGAGTGGCGTTGCCCCGGCGCATTCTGCCACCAGGCTGTAGCCGGATCAGCCTGCACGGGTTCTGTGATGCGTCCGAGCTGGGTTATGCCGCATCTGTGTACTTACGTACAGTTGACGCTGGAGGCCACGTCAATCTCACGCTCTTATTGGGGAAGAGCAAGGTAGCTCCTATCAGGACACGACTCACTATTCCGAAATTGGAATTGAGCGGAGCCACATTACTTGCTCGGCTGCTTAAGCACGTGTATCAGGAACTGTCCACCTCGATAGACATCCGGAATGTCTATGCGTGGTCAGACAGTCAGGTCGTGCTTGCCTGGTTGAGAGCAGCCCCTCACACTTTGGAGACCTTTGTGGGAAATCGGGTTTCCCAAATCCAAAACATTGGACTGGACATGGTTTGGAGACATGTCCCGGGCGAGTTGAACCCCGCTGACTGTGCTTCGCGCGGCTGTTCCGCGCCGGAGCTAGTTGATCACCCCTTATGGTGGGGTCCGGACTGGCTGCGGGAGCCAGAAGCTTCCTGGCCAGCTCTCGGCGCGGACTCGGAGCGAGCGGAGCTGCCCGGAGTCCGCGTGCATGCGATTGTGGCGGAAGTGCCCCCAGACCCTGACTGGTTGACGGGTCGTTACAGCAAGCTGGATAAGTTGTTGGGGGTAACTAGCTGGATTAAACGCTTCATCCACAACTGTCGTCACCCTCGTCAGAGGAGGAGTGACCAGATCGCCACTGTGGAGGAGCGTCGGAGTTCCTTGCTGCACCTCATTCGGCTGGTGCAGGGTGAGAGGTTTCCGACGGAACTTGAGGCGCTGCGCTGCGGACGCGCTCGTTTGAAGGGTGCGGTCGCCAAGTTGAACCCTTTCACAGATCAGGATGGTCTTCTGCGCGTAGGAGGTCGGCTCCGGAAAGCCAACCTGCCGTACGGCAGCAGGCACCCCCTGTTGCTACCGAAAGGAGGTCCTCTGGTGGACCTGCTGATCACCGATCGGCATATCGGTAACGCGCACGCTGGATGTGGCGCGCTTCTCGCTGTGTTGCAGCGTGAATTCTGGATCTTGTCGGCTCGCAGGGCGGTCCGAAAGGTGCTGTTTAGATGTGTCCCTTGTTATAGGCTCAAGGCGTCTACCATGCAGCCCATGATGGGAGATCTTCCTCCGGATAGGATTTCTCCCTCGAGGCCGTTCGACGGGGTCGGAACGGACTTCGCTGGGCCCTTCTCGGTCAAGTCATCGACGTTGCGTAACGCCAAGGTCGTTAAAGCCTACCTGTGCGTCTTTGTGTGTTTGGCCACCAAAGCAGTCCACCTGGAGCTGGTCTCTGCGCTGTCTACGGAGGCCTTTGTCGCGGCGCTGGATCGCTTTGTAGCGCGAAGAGGAGTACCCTCTTTAATACGTTCGGACAATGGCACAAATTATCGAGGGGCGGCGAATTATTTACGCGAAGTTAATAATTTTTTAAATTCTGGTAATAATAGTTTAAGTCTGGCCCTCGCCCAGCGGGGAATCAGCTGGCAATTTAGTGTGCCAGCCTGTCCTCACTGGGGAGGAATTTTTGAGGCTGCGGTGAAGTCTGCTAAAACCCATCTCCGCCGTGTCATCGGGGAGACCGTGTTAACTTGGGAAGAGTTAGTCACGGTACTATGCCGCGTGGAGGCAGTGCTTAATTCCCGTCCTCTCTGTCCAATCTCGCCTGACCCTAACGATCTAGAAGTTTTGACGCCGGGTCACTTCTTGATCTGTCAGCCTTTAACCGCGTTGCCGGAGTATCCCTGGAAGGACGAGCGGCCCGGACGCCTGTCCCGTTTTCAGTTATTGCAGCAAATAAGTCAAGACTTCTGGAGGCGCTGGTCGGCCGAGTACTTGCACCGTTTGCAACAACGGGTAAAATGGACAGATAGGACGGAAGCCCCTCGGGAAGGGGACTTAGTATTATTAAAAGAGGCAAATTTGGCCCCCCTACTCTGGCGTAGGGGACGTATTTTAAAATTGATATCTGGTACTGATGGCACACCCCGCGTGGCGGAGATTCTGGTTTCTGGTTCCAGACTTCAGCGCGCGGTGTCCTCTGGCACGCCTGCCTCTTTATTAGATATACGTATTTTTCGTGGCTAAAATTTAATTTAATTTTATTACTATTTTTGGTAAAGTGTTTTTTTTTGGTTTGATTTCCACTTTCTGGTCAAAGTTGGGAATTTCGTTTTTTTTGGGGTCCGGATACTACTAAATACTAGTTACTAAATACTAGTTGCTAAATACTGGTTTTCTAAAATTGACCTGGAGTTCAATTGGTCGGGGGTTTTGTTCCGTATAATCGGGCAACATTATATCGGCCGACGATTAGCGTGTATCTATGGTTTGACAGCCGGCTGTCTTGTACGTTGTCTCTGGTCGCGGGAACGACAATCACTGGTTTTTTTGGTTAGTTTTTATAACTGGTGCTTTTCTGGATAAAAGTGTTATATAGTTCGCGGGAACGACGAGTTTTTCGGGATAAAAGTTTTAGTATTGTGCGGGAACACATTATTAACGTTAAGTGTGTTACTACTGGATTAGTGCTGGACTATTTGTACAAGTTGGCTACTGGACTGGCCCCTTCTCCAACGCAGGATCGTTGCATCGTTCTGGAACGGGAAGTCTACGGAACTACTGTCTGGTTTGGTGTCCACATATTCCCTTTTCTGACCCCGTTCCTTATTCCTAACGACCAAACTGGACTTTGGACGACGCCGGGAACCCTATGTAAGTAATTTCTTTTCGGTACCTTGTTTGCAATTAGGGGGTAAATATTAAAATCGGTATAAACGCAAAATAATGTTTAATTCTCGCTTATGGGCCCCGAGACGGTAATTTCTGGATAAAATACTGTACAAGCTCCTCAGAAGATGTTCGTCGACCCCCAACACATGTGCGTGAAACCAGACGGTTACGGCCTTCTTGGAAACGTGCGAGGATGGTGAGGTTTGAATTATTTATTTATACTGACTCATAAGAGGATATCCTCCGTAATACTACAAAACTTGACTTTAGCTTAATCTCGTCTCTTTGTTCATTTGACGTGATAGACCTTGAAAATTGATACATCTGTGAAGTTTTGTGTCATCATCAACAGCCCACTAAACGTTCCCACATCTGGGACTCGGGCCTTCTCTCGCAAGGAGAGAGTTAAGACCATAATCCTCCACGCTGGCCTAGTGCGGGTTGGCGAATAACACATGACTTCGAAAGATTCTAGGTACATGTCGGTTTCCTCACGATGTTTTCCTTCACCGTTTTAAGTTAGCGGCATTACGCACATGACTTTGACGGCCATCATGGATTTGAAATTTGTCAAAGTGTGTAGTACTCTACTAGTCAAGCCCTTTCATTTGATACCCATATTGAGGTAGATTGTGATGAAATATTAGGTCCGCATTTTGGTGGAAGCAGCCATCTTGAATCGATATTAACCAAAAATAGCTCAAAACATTAACACAAAAACTTATCTTCAAATAATAAAAACCGCATCGAAATCGGCCCATCCGTTTGAGCTCTACGGTGCCATAGACAGATACACACACAGGCAGATACACATAGAGACAGACCTGTATGTGTGTCTGTCTGATAGACAGACAGACTTCGACGTCAAATTAATAACACCTCTTTTTTTGGTCGGGGGTTAAAAACCGCAGAAACTGTGCCATAAAGTGGTCAAGTAGGAATTAAAATATTGCAAAAAATTGCGAAGTTCGAAAAAAATTATAAACTTTGAAAGATTTATTCTCAGAAACTATTGGGTGTACAGAGACAATTCTAGTATCATATTGTAGAAATGCCATAAGAAAGTTTTAACAAAAACTATTCGTTTAGGGTTATAATCGCCAAAATTTGAAAAATAAACGATTTTTTCGCAGTTTTTTCGATTTTTGACAAAGTTGCGTTCGTCGCTCGAGGTCACAAACTTGGGACAATCATTAGGCCAACATCATAAACAAGTCTGCAAAAAATCAGATCTATCGGATTTAACGCATACTGTAATGTATAAAGTTACTGAAGTAATGGGCTTTAAGCATATTGCTACCATCAAACCTCCAACATGCTGATCTCATTTAGGTTTTAATTAAGTTCCTGTACATCAGATAATCATCCAGTGAGAATTTATTTGTCAGATAAAATAACGGATTAATTATTACTTAGGTTAATATTAAAGTAGGCAATCTGATTTCTAATCTAATAATTCAATTAATTAAAAATCGACAAACATAAAGAATATTAATTGATAAATCTTAGTAGAACGAAGAAGTACACTATTTTCCTTGCTTTCTTAACCTAACCTGAGCTTAACTTAACCATAATTTATGGTTTACGAAACGATGTTTTGGTTTAAATACAAATGTCATTCATTAGCTAGGCCACTGCCATAGAATAGATAATACACCACTGCTGAAGTTAGGCTCTCACCATAATGTGGTAACTGTACCCTCGGCTCTATTTATAAAAATAAATCAAGTATCTGTTTTTTAAAGAACTATGGTAGATGCCTCAGATGGGCTCTATTGCCTATCGACAAATATTATTATAAAATCATCTACATTCGAACATAAAACATTACAGATAATATTTCATGTCCGACCGTAGATGGTAGTACAGAATGTTGATGTTGATAATAGTTTACGCCCGATCCTACGGAGTTAATGGGGTTTTTTCGATTTTGAAAATTGATTTCCACGCGATACGGCTGTAAATATTTTATTCTAATTTACAGTGTTTTTGTATTTTATATTTATAATTTTTTGGTTTTAATTTTTGTAAAATAAATCTTGTTACTTAAATTACCCTCCGACAAAGTGACTCGATTGACTTCACGTCAATGATTTTGGATATTGCTTAGACAAAAAAAAACGGGTTTTATATAAAATGAAATATCGTGATACCTACGAGATTTTGATATATAAACATTTATTTTCAACAGTTAAATTGTAACTTTTTCGAAATGCGTTAAGTAATAACAATGCAACGAGTAAGTAGTTTAACAACTTTAAAATAGAGTTACAACAGTTACGTATGTATAAAGAAAAAAAAACCATTACAACCTGGTTACCTCTGGGGTAACTAGGTTTATTCGTAGAATAAAAGTAATTAAACAAGTTCGTTAATGTTTTAGCTAATTTGAAGTCCGTTGTGAATTAATACGGGTATCGGAAAATGGAATTTCCACGGTTCAGTCTCCTATGTAGGTAGAACGTGTATCGTCTCATTGAATTGCAAATATGTTTTTCGAACAGTTTTTCGCGAATTAGTTTCGATGTTTCCGTAAAGCCGCAAAATTATTTTTAGGGTTCCGTAAAACGTAAAAACGGAACCCTTATAGATTCGTCTGTCTGTCTGTCTGTCTGTCCGTCCGTATGTCACAGCCACTTTTTGCCGAAACTATGAGAGCTACACTGTTGAAACTTGGTAAGAATACATCTGTATTCTGTGAACCGCATTAAGATTTGAACAAAAAAAATAAAAAAAATAAAAATTAGGGTTGCCCCCCATACTGAGAACTGAAAGTCAAAAAATTTCAAAAAAGCCTACATGTGTGGGGTGTCTATCGATAGGTCTTCAAAAATTATGTTGAGGTTTCTAAAATTATTTTCGTCTACACTGAATAATTTGCGCGAGAGACACTTCCAAAGTGGTAAAATGTGTGTAACTTCTAAAGTAAGAGAATGAAAAATCTAAAAAAAATATATGATATACATTACCATGTAAACTACAAACGAAAATTGGTTTGAACTCGATTCGATCAGTAGTTTTTTTAGTACGTCATAAATACACTATTATTGAAACTTCGATCAAAGTAACAACGAACTACAAGAACTATGTGTACTATGTATATTATGTTAAGTACTTGCTGCAACGGAACCCTTCATGGGCGAGTCCAACTCGCACTTGTCCACTTTATTTTTGTAATATTTAAAAAGTTAAAGGACAATGTCCATTTTTGACTCGCCAAAATATTTGTCGTGTAGACATATGAGTTATATATTAAAAAAATCGGTGATTTTTTTGTTGTACTCGTGTGCGAAGTTATATAACTTTCTAACATTACAAAATAAAATAATTTGCATTTCTTTAAATTAAACCTACCATTTTCCAACAAAGCTGACTTGGAAAATATTGCAATACGAATCGGTACTTGCGTTTCGTTTTATTGATCCGCGTTAGATTGAGATTGAATGTAGATGTTATGTTTCAATTTCTTTCACAATGTCGTTTACTTACTACTTTTACATATTTAAATAACGATATATGTAATTACGGCGACAAAGAAATTATCATTGCATTTTATAGCAATGTAAACGAGAAAGAAGTTGGCATGCAATTGTGAAACGAAACGTTTTCACCAAACCAAATTGGTCAAACAAAGAGGTAAAACAATCTTTGTGGTCAAAGATTAATGTCAAATTGACAAGTTGTCAAATCAAAAGGTAAACAAGTAAAATGAATTCTATTTTCGCCCTATATTATAGTTTTATTCGAGTTTTCTAAGCGGTGTAATATTTATGCATTATTCACCACAACAAACTCCGAAACATTGGTATGTTTCAATGTCGGATTTCAGACACAGTAAAATTATTCCGATTGTTCAAAAGAGATTGCTCCAGGAAGATTTTTTGAGCTTCTTTGCGGTGCGTAGAGAAATATTAGGAATTAGAAGAATATTATTAATTCCTAATCGGACGTCAACGACAACTCATTCAGTTTTTGTGACGGAATTTATATTGGTTTTAACAAAACTGGGAATTATGTGATTCAGTGCTCCTTATTACTTAGGTACATAATTGTGGTAATAATTACATAAAACCATATATGCTTGTGTTGTCTGATGGAAACCTCTAACTCGAATATCAAAATAATGAGATATTTATATCACAATTAAGGTATTCCCTTCTGTGACAATATTTATATGCAAATGAAGTGTTCATACGTATGGTAATCAGTTGGTATTGAGCAGTACTATTATTCCTATTTATTCTGATAAAAAATATGTTTTGAAAGATAATACCATAGTTCTTTCTTTTCTTTTCTCTTCTAATCCGAAAGAAAACATAATTCTAATGTATTTTGACAGTAAACATAACCTTACTTTTGGTTTAACTGTAACTCATTTTTGGTATTTGGAAAATAAAAAACACCAACAGCAGACGTTTTAAGAAGCATGAACAATCCTAATTAGACACTATTCATCTCTATGCACTTTCAGTATCAAAAAACGTTTGACAGGGTTTTCAATGTATGGGACGTGGGCATTGTCCTTTATGTTTTTATGATTAAATAGAAACTAATATTTTAAATCCTACTTTACTTTAAATATCTACTGATAAATATTTTATTCAAATATAACTTTTTTGAATAAAATTGAAAATATAATGAAATGATAATCTATTAAGACTTTTACAAAAATATAGTAACGGCCAGTCTCTCAATTTATGAAAAAAAAATGTAACTCTTTTCTCTGAAGTCACTTTTGTGAAGTAAAATGCTATTAACGTCTTTTGAAGATTTCTGAATGTAAAAATTGATATTTTAAGGCGGCTCCTTTCATAGTAAGCGGAACTCTGATATTACGAACAGAACTGAGCTGACAAATCAAGCCGCAATGGTTGGTGGATTGAATTATATCCTAAATCGTGGGTTGCAATTTGTCAACACATTAGGATCCCACCATTTATAAACATGTAGTACTGTTTCCTTATAAGTTTTCCATGAGGACTTAAGGTTCGCCTCTAAGGTTGGGGTCATCTACCTACTTAATATAAATAATATCGGGTAAAACCATTTACGTGTCTTAAATTCCTTAATTAAAGCATGTTTTTAGAATTGTTCGTCATTAATTTGATCGAAGTTCGAAATAATATTAATTTGTATACCTACACACTCTTTGATATTTCTCAGTTGAAATATGACGTTGTAATTTTTTGCAATTACTAAATTACAAGTATTATAAATATTCGATTGTGTATACAATAAATTGTTTTAAGCCATCAATATTTCTGTTCTATTATTCAGTTTGAGTTTTTTCTGCCAGTGGAAGTAATCAAAATAAACAAAATGATTGTGATTATAATGTAGTTAAATTAATCTAAAATATTGTATGATTTATTACAGATTGACATTAGTAGGTCACTAGTTCGAGGGAAAACAAGATGAGTTCGCAAAGTTAGGAGAAAGGCCGCGGCGTTTACTTTTCGAAATCAATAAGCATCTGCTGTTTTCTCAACGATAATGGTTTTGACAAAATGTTTGCGTTATTACCACGTTTTATTTATTTTGTAACGTAATAAAATTATACTCGAGATGGACACGAAACAACACCGGAACAAAAATGCGGACTTTCCATAAAAGCACCCAACACAGGCAATTAACTGATGATACCATTACATATCGACCAAACTCTGACTGAGTTATTTCCGGCAGTTTAGGTAGGTAAAATATGAAACTCACCTGGATTTATTGGTGTTAGATTCACATAAACTAGCTTAAACTACACTAATGACTAACTAAAGCTAAGTTGGAGACGCGTGCGATCCGGCCGTGCGCGCGGACGTTTGACGATGCGCGTGCGCTGGTGTCGGCGCGTCACTGATGTAGTTTGCAACCTGCCGGCCGGTTATCACACCGATGCGATGCCGCGAATACTGATAAGTCTTCTGGGAAGTGCTGTCATAACACAACGTTTTAATAGGTTGATACGATCAGTTTTTGATTTATACCGAATAGAACATTATTTTGTATTAGGATATATTTTCCCAAGTAATTTACCCAAATAATTCAAAAGGAGCTATTGACCTTAGATGGTATCTGTTGGGTCTAATGCTGAACACGCAGGTACTAACGAAAACTCGCTAACTATACTTACGCAAACACATAAAGTAATTATCCATAAAAATCCTTTGTCGTTTTTTATAAGTTACTCTTGCATCTTAAGGTGCTGACAAGACATAAATGAAATTCACAAATTCAAATGTAAGCCACGCCTCTTTACAACTTCGATTAGACAGCGCCGCCACATGCAAACCACGTTCAGCCTGGCTTTTTCACTTCCTCAACATGGTCCCTTAAAAGTTTTTAAGAGGTAGGTAATCGATCCTTCCTAGTCCTAGTTAATTTTCGTCGGACTTTGTTTTCAAAATACTTCGTTGCTATTTTATCGACATTCACTTTGTTTTTTTTTTTTTTTTAATAGCATAGAGTGACGAGACGAGCAGGTCATGTGCCTGATATGGTAAGCAACATGCCTGCCACATAACAGCACAGTAACACGCAGCTATTGAAACATGATAGTCCAAATCATTACCTAGCACTGCACTGCGCTCGTCACCCAGAGATCTAAGATATTATGTCTCTAAGCCCTGTAATTTCTCTGGAATCATTGCTCTTCAAACCGGAACACAGTAAAGTTTGCACATTACTGCTTGGCGGTAGAATATTTGGCAAAGGTGTGGTACTTCCCCAGGCGGACTCTGCTAAGAGTCCTACCACTACAAAAATCAACCATATCCATTTCCATTTCAAACACTCCAAAGAGTAAAGCTTTTTTGGAGCTGGACGATGGGCGTTGGTCTGGCTGCAATCAGTACTTTTGAAACAAAAGAATAGTGTGGTTGTTGTATAACCTACTCCCACCGCGATGCCCTAAAAGACTTCGCTGCTGATAGATTAGTAGACGACACTGCATCTTTTTTCTTGCAGATATTGCGTTGCAGCCCCCGAGGCCGTGCTTTTTGTTGAAGTCAGAATGGTATCGACTCCAAGAGCGAAAAGTTACTTGAGTACACTTCTGCCGTTGATATTATTACCCGAAGCATACCAGCAGGAAACATAGATGGAAACTCCTAGAGTTAGTAGGGTAAGTATTCCAATCAACCTATCATTACAAACAGACGAGTACCTTGCGATCGTAAGGTTCTAAATGTGCGAAAGGTCATTTGGTTACTTTAGAACGTGTCGACAGATTTAGGAAATTTGTGCTCTTCTGTCTTGTTGTTGACACATATGTAGGTATCGATGTATGAACTCTTTAGAGTGAGGAAGCCAATTTGCATACTGTGTCAATGCAAAGCCGAGCATAAGAGGTTTGAGTGTAAGAAGTCAAATTTAAATAAACTGTTTCATCATTCGCTTCCCCATATACCTACCACTTTATGTGTACTTATTACAAGATATCCGTTTCTACCATTCGTATCTCATTTATGACATCTGAGTTAACTGTTTTCTTATTAATACAATCCATCTGTCTACATTTATCAAACCGTTTATTACAACTAAACTAATCGAACATTTCTATCACAGTTTCTTATAAATTACGTAATTTACGTTTATTGGCTATGATGCTAGTACATGTCGTTAATTCATATAAATAAATAAGACTTTATAATTATCTGACTGTTCTTCTAGCTGAGTGGCTATTTGAACCTCACCTTGGCTCACGGCGTAGGTTACTAGTTTAAAATTGCAAGTCTGCTGGCTTCGTGCCATCTTATATTTTAGATATTACTTTCCTGTTGGTTATTTATTGAAGAGACAAAATGTCAGCAGGTGTTGTTATGATGTTTAACTCATCCGGCCCTAGAAACGATTAAGTATATATTCATTGAATGTTAGAGTATCCCTGTGTATGTATTCCCTGAGTGGATACTCCCTGGTGAAAATTACTATCTATAAAAACTGCCAAACCATGACGGAGTTGTGGATAAGATTTTATACATGTTATCAATTGAGTAAAAGTAAACCAATTGAATAAATGTAAGAATTTATATTGACAACTGTTCGATCTTTCTCATATAAAATTTCACAAAGGAATGCCCTTCAACGGCTTAGCTCCATCTACTTATAGCGCCAACCCCTCTAAAACTCTTTTGAGATGGCGGGTAGAAGCGAATGGTATCCCACCGGCGCCCTCTACACTAAATGACACATATTTAGACTCAAATCCCAGTATTAAAAATAATACTATAGTGAAATACACGGCAAACAAAATACAGGCGATAACACGGCCCTCCTGCGCACGCTGCCAACCTTGGCAGTGTCACAGTCTGGTGTAGTTGCTGCGAACAAAATGCACAAGTTATTAATTTTACTCTTCCAGTAATATCCACTTAAGATGAGTAACTTTCCCAAGCAGTTGCGCTGTCACATTGTCGCAACTCAAGGTACATCATTACATTACCACATTCTCCATAAATCCACTTAAGATGAGTAATGAATAGCTTTCCCAAGCAGTTGCGCTCTCACATTGTCGCAACTCGAGGTACGTCAATACATTACCCACATTCTCCATAAATCTCAAACATACACCTTTCCTTAGCTGCCGCCTGGTAACTCTAGATACGCGGCATTAAAGTCATAGTCAAAGTCAAAGTCAAAGTTCATTATGTTCACTCTTAATGCTTTCTCTAGCAGTTACCACTCTTAGGCCGACACTAAGTACGTCAGTTTATGTCCAAGGTATTACGGTTTCACACTAACGCTTACTTTGTCAATGGATCCGAAACCATTGCACTTCACTACGTTATTCAAACGTTAACTCATCAGCAATCAATCATAATACCTGACAACATCCTAGAGCCATTGCACTGCTCGATTGGGTTTGACTTTCAATTACAGTATATATCTCCAAGTCTACTAATCGTACCTATTCAAGGTTTCATTTTTTTCTCACATATGGCCTTCTATTTACATAGTTTTTATAAACGCTCCCAAGTGATATTTATAGCGAATTAAAGGGTCTCATTTTTTTAAACAATACCAAAACAATTCATTGGTAACGTACATAGCTCGGCATCATCTGACTAAAATCTTTCTAATTTCAACCAAAAGGGTATCTTATAACTGCACTGAAAATATCCACTTTGTAACCCAACTACGGTAACCAAATTCAAATCAAAGATGTAACACTTTCTATTACTGTATTATGTTTTAAAATGCATGACCTTTTTCAAACAGTTTCCCTGAAAGATATTTATACCAATATCCAACTGATTTACTCTTTTTATCTATGGTTGCTGTGCCTCGCAACAACTCGTCCACAAAATAAGCTACCCTCTCATAAAGTTTCGTAAAACAGTATCCACAAACTTTAAAAAAAACCGAAGATGTTTAATTCTACGAAATGTTCTGATTGCAGTTCCCGGAATTGAAGGTTATTTTACAGTACCCTCTTTACGAGATAATAATTAATAGATTTAACTTGTCGGTGATTCGCAAAAGTTTCATTTGAAATGCAATGTTAGATAACAAGGTTAAAACAATTTTAAACATCGTTTCTTCAAAGTAAATCGTAATATTAAACTGTTGCTTACTCACGTGTACATTACGCGTGTTACGCACTACTGAAACCACTGATCAAAAAATAACATTTTGACTTACTGCGGGCGACGCACATCCAGTGCGTTTTGGACTTTCCTCTGTCTGGCCGAGTTGGTGCCCGAGCTGATGATTTCTAGGCGTGGTGTTCATAGCACTTCTGATGTTATCAATTGAGTAAAAGTAAACCAATTGAATAAATGTAAGAATTTATATTGACAACTGTTCGATCTTTCTCATATAAAATTTCACAAAGGAATGCCCTTCAACGGCTTAGCTCCATCTACTTATAGCGCCAACCCCTCTAAAACTCTTTTGAGATGGCGGGTAGAAGCGAATGGTATCCCACCGGCGCCCTCTACACTAAATGACACATATTTAGACTCAAATCCCAGTATTAAAAATAATACTATAGTGAAATACACGGCAAACAAAATACAGGCGATAACATACATACCTTTTTGTTCCAAATGGGCGTACACAGGGCAAGATTCAAGATATAACATGCTTACCTATGTCAATGTAACAATATGTAGGTAGGCGAACGGAGTGTTGTACCGTACAGCGGCCATTTCCGTACACTTCAAAATAATAAGAAGAAACCGAGGAATATACGTTTGTCTCTGTTACACGCATTCCTTGTGTCTTGTTTCGCCCTTTCGCACACTATGGGATCAGTCCGGGCTATGACGCCGATGAAAATGGTGGGCACGTGATTGCTGCGTTACTTTTATGGTTTTGTGACATCAAGAAATAAGATGTAATTGGATTTTGATTACAATTTGTTGTAATGTCTGCTATTTATTTCATTTGTTGATAAATTTAGCGAATATTTATGTTGTTATTAATACTGTATCGAGTAAGTTACGGCGAATTTAGACAGTTATATACAGAAAATTGATTTCGGGAAATTCCGTACATTGTACGGTATTTCGGGCAATAATAATATACCCGCTGTTAATTATGATTTTTTTATTGTTTTTGTCATTTATTAAATAGTTATATAATATGTGTCGGCTTACTAAAACAAAAACATGTTTTGAGTTAAAATACAATCAATCTTTTAATAACCTATATTATATACCTACTTACTAATTTTTGTAAATTACGGATGTGTAATTTGCGAATAAGTTTTTCTTATAGTATATATTTTTTTATAACTACTTTTGTGTACTTTTTCTTATAAATATTGACTTATGATAAAAAATAAACCTTTTATTGTCGATAGTATGCTAATAAACCAAATTTAATGAGGCTTTTAATCTTGTACGATATTAGACAAACAGTGTACGGAATTACACTCAAGCGTCGCGTCGGGTAGTTCCGTAAATGCCTGACTTTCAAATTCTTAATTTTTTCTTATTTATATATTTATAAATTTGCTCTTATAATTACTAACACGTGCTATAATAAATATATTTAGCATTATCTGGAACGTGACACTTGGCTTTAAGCTGAACTAATTTGTAGAAAAAAATATTTGAAGTTAAGTGTACGGTAATACCCTCCCCTATAAAAACAAAGCCGAAGCGAATTATGGAATTCGTAAAAATAAAAAAAAAACATGCTTTTTCAGGAAATATTTATCCACACCTAGCTAGTCGGCACTTTTACAATCTCGAAACCTTTCAAAGGTTGGTTCTGGTGGAGTGTGCCACATCGTCACTGTTTGACTTAGATTTGTGAAGCAAATACTATCGTCAATTGGTTCACCAGAAATAAAAAAAGACATAAAAATTATAGGTTACAAGGCAAAGATATAATTCGTCTTATACGAGTACGATACCTAAGTGTCGAATGCATTGTTAAGCAGTGAAGCAGTGAATTGTATTCATCATGTTCAAATAGGTGATTGGCGTTGTGCTGTTATGGTGGCAGGTGGCAGGTGTTTTGCTTACCACAGTATTGATATTTGAAAAAATCCAAAACTACATTTAGTTGGTAAATAAAAAAACGTGTTATATGTTTGAGTGTGCAATTCAAACACACAGCAGATGTGAAAACTTCAAAATAAATAAATAAATATTGGTGGACAATTCACACACAACACCATAAGATCTGACCCCAAACTAAGCAAAGCTTGTATGATGGCGGCCAGATAGCTGATACAATACTTATATAGTTTTAAATACATACTTATTATACATAGAAACACCCAGACACCATGCAAACATTTGAATTCATCACACAAATATTTGCACTGGGTGAGAATCGAACCCACGACCCTCGGCTTCGCAGGCAGAGCTGCTACCAACTAAGCCACGAGGCCAGTCAAAATGATGCATCACATTGATTAAGACCCATTTTATGCATGCATCGAACACGTGCTGTACAACCTGTAAAAAAAAATTTGAAAAATATATCTAATTCTCTCGTAGTTAAATCCTAAGTATATATTTATGAATGTATATTTTTGGTGCCGGTCTTTCGTTTCATAGAATTTCCAAATCACAACGATTCGAAAGAAGTTTCAAAAACTTGTATTACGTTTCAACTTTACACCATGACTCGTCTATTTACTCAGCTAATAAAAAAATATCTGTGCGCAATAATTTTCTCTGGCCTGCCTATATAGGTAAATTAAAAAAAAACTTGAGAGGTGTCAAGGGATACCCGGATGGAACGAAGTTCCTTCATTGCCTGAAAACCCCCATTAAACTACTTAGATACGAATTAAATGTGTTGATAATGGGCTCCCAGTAATGATTTTTCTGAGAAAAACAAGATCAAATAAAGTAGCCAAGTGCGAGTTGGACTCGCCCATGAAGGGTTCCGTTCCAGCAAGTAACATAATATACATAGTACACATAGTTCTTGTAGTTCGTTGTAACTTTGATCGAAGTTTTAATAATAGTGTATTTATGACGTACTAAAAAAAACTACTCATCAGATCGAGTTCAAACTAATTTTCGTTGGTAGTTTTCATGGTAATGTACATCATATATTTTTTTTAGATTTTTCATTCTCTTACTTTAGAAGTTAGAGGGGGGGGGGACACATTTTACCACTTTGGAAGCGTCTCTCGCGCAAGTTATTCAGTGTAGACAAAAATTATATTAGAAACCTCAACATCATTTTTTAAGACCTATCGATAGACACACCACACGTGTAGGTTTGATGAAAAAAAAATTTTTGAGCTTCAGTTCTCAGTATGGGGTTCTCAGTATATACCCCTAATTTTTGATATTTTTAAAAACTTTTGTAAAAATCTTAATGCGGTTTACAGAATACATCTACTTACCAAGTTTCAACAGTGTAGTTCTCATAGTTTCGGCAAAAAGTGGCTGTGACATACGGACGGACAGACAGACAGACAGACAGACAGACATGACGAATCTATAAGGGTTCCGTTTTTACGTTTTACAGAACCCTAAAAAAGAAGTCATGAGACTATTAATGTCAGGATTTGAACCGGGGTCTCCTGATTGCAAAAGCGGTCCCCTCCCGCCTGAGCTCAATTCAGTCGGCTAAATTCAGTAACGACTACATTCAGTAGCGACTAAATTCAGTCGGCTAAATTCAGTAACGACTAAATTCAGTAGCGACTAAATTCAGTAGCGACTAAATTCAGTAGTGACTACATTTAGTTGTGACTAATTTAGTAAGGAAACGAGAAATAGTCGTATGACCTGAAGGACAGGGGGATAGCTCGGAGTAATTTTCGGAAAAATCCTTTTTTGTGTATCTATACTCCAGATTCGTAAGTTAAATACTGCTGGACCCTTGTCAGGAGAACGGCAACTTCCGATCCGGAGCCAATAGTTCGAATGCCACGCGCACCACTGTCT
Source organism: Ectropis crepuscularia (assembly GCA_963693475.1). Taxonomy (NCBI): domain Eukaryota; kingdom Metazoa; phylum Arthropoda; class Insecta; order Lepidoptera; family Geometridae; genus Ectropis; species Ectropis crepuscularia. The sequence goes on along the minus strand of OY856357.1, from coordinate 9,490,305 downwards.
TTTCGAAGGCTTATGCGTGATACCGCTAACGTACAATATCGTGAGGAAAGCGGAAACCGACGTGTTCCTATAATTATTCGAGGTCATGTGCCATCCACCAACCTGTACTAGGCCAGTGTGGGTGACGACTATAGACTGGACTCTCTCCTTGCGGGAGAAGGCTACGAGTTCCAGCTGTGGGAACTTTTAGTGGGCTTCTTCTCTACTTAAAAACAAAATTTCAAGATACTAACCTACTGTCTATTTTGAGATGTGCTTTCTTGTGTCGTGCAGTGTTCTCTAATATCTATAACGGTTTAACGGCTACACACAACGCTTCGCACATGACACATATGTTCGCTACTGTGTAAATGCAGCCAGCAGTCTCGTCCGACAGTGACCTCATAACGAGCTAAGCATACCTACAAATAAGCGCTAGAAACGGCGGAATACCGTAACTTATCTGAACCTGACCACGTCTATAGGTTACGTGTCGTGCCGTTATCGAATCGCCCTTGAGATTTGGCCACTACCTATAGTTCTCGAGAGTCACCTTCGTCCGAAGGGCAACCCTCAGTCAGAGTTATCTACTTGTAAAAATGCTTAGTTTCCTAGTAGTGGAGTTTCCTCACATACCAACCATCGATATTGATACCAATTAGCCCCAAACTAAAGAAAGCTTTAGATACTATGGAAGCTAGATAGTGGATTTAATACTTTTGTAATAGTAAATACATACTTACGATAGGTACATAGAAATATCCAGGCACAGAACAAATATTTATTTTCATCAAACATACTATAGGTATATTTTATCCTAGGAATCGAACCCACGACCTTCGGGTTCGTGCGTCCGTGGGCAGATTTACTTCCAACAGAGCCACAACGCCAGCTTAAAGTAATGGCCTCAGAAATTAGTCGAATTAAATGACTCATCTGCACTGTACCTAATAGTAATTAAAAACAGATCGTAACATCTTCTAATATTTAAAAACTCGTGTCATGATGTTGGTGTTCTTACTCCTTCGAAACGTCGTGACCGATTTTTATGTGGCTCATGTACGACATGAGCGTATTTTTTAATCATCTTTTTTTAACTTACGATTGATCTAGCTTTACTAAGTAATATAGGGTAGAGACAAGGTCTAAGGTACCACACGCTTTCTATTCAGTCTTCGGTTAAAGATTCCCAGATTATAGGAGTGAGATTACGTAGCTTCTGGCAGAATGGCCCACATTTTCGGATTAAGAATGAGTTTTCAGAAATCTTTGCACCAAGACGCGGAACATCTACCACGAAAGGATGGAACGACTTCCTTTTATTCGAAGTTGCGAAGTTCCATAATTAAAAGACCAGAGTGTTATTTCATCCAGCTCCTGAACACATCGCTAAAGTGCAGTCTATAGAAAATGGCGAGACAAGCAGCCTTTCACATGAGTGGATCACATGCGTGTAGATCGCATGTGGTTTAGCAATCTCGTGCCAATCTCCTCCTGTCTTGGCATTCGTTAATGTAATAATTACTTATTTGGATATTTTTGCGGCATTATAAAATTACAAAATTCAGAAGTAACAAATAGACAGCGCAGTTGCGAGAATAACGCTAATTTTAAAATAATGACAAAAAAGTTATTTTTTAATTTTGGCTGCACTTAGCTGGCGTGACTATGACAGACTATGGCATTGACTCTCTTCTTGAGAGAGAAAGACTTAAGGCCTAGAAGTGGCATCTATGTGAGTGACAATTTTATTTTGGGGTAAAAATAGGATGACTGTACCATTATAGTTTTCTTTTCGTACTAGGAAAAGTTTTATATAAATTTAATATAAATTATTAAATTAAGTGTAAATTACACTTAATTTAAATTAATTTTCGTAAGAGTAGTGGTCGAATTACTTTAAATCTTCCGAAATTAACTTCCTTGTCCTTTCAAATCGTGCGTCAAAGTTATTTCGTTTCAATCAGTTATCTGATACAGATCTACAATGTTTTAATTTATTTTGATAACTTAATTATTTTATCGAAAACACTAATAGAAGCCATTTTATCGGAGAATTTCTTTTTGATAACGGTGTGACCGCGCTTATTAATTCAATTAAAATTACACTAATCATCAAATATTTTCAGGTACCGAGATCATGATAGATAGGTATTGATTAAATAAACCATGTTACACTCAGCTTACTTAGTAAGTTTTTTTGAAGTGCATAGCTACTTCTTTAGGCGCGGTGGATTTTTTTTGGAAGGAAAAAATAATCCAATTCGCAACATAGTTCGCGCTGAGACCACGACAGGCGACCGAGACCGGAGATTGCGATAGGCACTTGTCATTATAGATTTGTAAAGGCGCGGCGCCGCGACCGCGACACGTGTCTTGGTCTCCTGTCGCAGTCTCGGCGCGAACTGGCTCCCATACAAGTATAATGTCAAGTGCCTGTCGCGGTCTACGGTCGCAGATTTCCTGTCGCGGTCTCCCCGACTTTACTTTACTGTTACCGACATACCGACTGACTGTTATATTCGTATCGTATTTTCACTTCTCTCGACACTCCCAGAGTGGCACTGTTTTTTAAAATAATACAGAATACAGTGCGATGCATGATGATTAGCATGCCTTTTAGGCTGAAATTGTGCAGCACTACACCATTCCATTTTAAGATCTTTTGTAACCATAGCTTTTGGTGAATAAATAACTGATTTGAAGAGATGAGCAAAATATGCGTTTGATAAAAGAAAACATGTTTGCACATATTTTTTTAGCTTAGCAGCTATTTGAATCAGGGGCGTAGCTACCGCCGTATTTGCCGTATCAATTATATGGAGCCAGGGCCACGGGTTCCCCCGACGTGCGTAAGCAAAAATTAATAAAAACTTCCCAGTTTTCTGCATATTTGAGAAATGATACAAGTCAAGAAAGCTATTTCTTTTTTTCGCACGCTAAGTTATATTTAATTTGAATTGTTTGTAATTTTTTTGTAAAAATTTACAGATTGATTTTAACTATGATGTTTTTTCTTTAATTTTGTGTAATCTTTTTTCTTTTGTGAGAAATCTTTACCTTTCGTGAGGGCCTAAATATGTTTTATACTGGGCAAGGAACGCTACATTACAGATTTGAACATGCCCAGAACAGTTCAAATAGCTACCCAGCATAGCACAGTACCGAAAATATAAGATACAAGGAGCGCCCCGCGATCTCACTCGCGTAGTTACCAATCCCGTTATCTTTCCAGGATAAATAGCATATGTGTGTTATTATACACTTCGAAACCATTGTTTATATACATACATCCCAATTTTCTTCCAAATCCCTTCTGTAGTATTTTTTCGTGAAAGAGCAAGTCATTCTATACGTTCTTACAAACTTTCGCGTTTATAATATTAGTAGGATTTTATGAAATTGATAAAATCTTACTAATAAAATCATAGTAACTTGGAAATGCCCAAAAAACTGGAACACAGTAAAGTTTGCGCGTTTCTGCTTGGGGGTACAATACTTGGCAAGGGTTTAGTGCTTCCCCAGGTAGACTCTACAAAGAGCTTTCCGGCAATTTCTGTGTACCTAAACGATATCGTTTGAACTGAAATACATAAATGCTTGCATTTTACTGAATGGCGATAGAATTACTGGCAATGGTGTGGTCTTTCCATTGCCAAACTCTGTAAGGAACTTTCCAGTACTCCTTCAGTAACTCTGTATTAAAAAAACATAAATAATAAGGGTGCTAATTAAACAAGCTTATTTTTAATCGCATTATTCGCCTAAGAAAATATAAGTTACCTTCTAAAATTACTAAGTCGGCCACAACCAACGCACGTCTGAATAATAGTATCTCAGCCTCTACTTTTTTTCTATGTGGCTTACATAGAAGAAAACTAGTGGCTGAGATACTGTAAATATAACTCAGCATGGTGGTTATTTTTAGCAACTAAATTTGTGGCATGCATTAAAAAAAAAAGAGAAGTTTGACAACGTGGCCACAAAATAAATTCTGTATTATTTCTCAAATAATAGATAATAGTCATTGGGAAACAAAACTTGAAAGCGCACGTTGAACTCTTTTCTTGGTCAAATATTAAAATTACATTTTTGTTTTTTATAAATTTTGAGTACAGGAGGTTTTTTTTTACTAAAGGTGACGGAAATAGCGAGACGTACGCCTAATGGTTAGTAACATAGTGATTTGAAAAATAAAAATCTAAACCACTGCACTGTGCTAGTCACCCAGATACATAGGTGGCTTGCAGCGCGTCGCGGTTTTATCTTCGTAGTTCCTATTTTGTCCGTGCGATAAATATTAGCGTATGTATTATTCCAAATTATAATCTAGCCGTATTACAAATTTCAACTGTATCTGTTCAGCCGTTCCGACGGGATTGAGCATTAGTTACATTAGTAGGATTTATGTTTTTCCCAATTAATAATAATCTGAAAACATTGTATTTCAAACTGAAATACAGCAATCTTTGCACATTGGTGGTAGAATAACTGGCAAAACTGTGGTTCTTCCCAAACGAACTCCGGAAAAAGCCCTACCAAAGCATAATACCTACATTTTGTAGTAGGCTACTCAGGGGCGGTCCCAGCGTCGAATTTTGGAGGGGGTCACCAGTACACAGCCTCAGATTTTGGGGGGATCACGAGTAGAAATACAATAAATCGAGTAAGTAAGCAAAAAAGTAAGTAAGTAGTAAGTAAGTAAGCAAAAAAGACTACTAGTGGCGTCCCATTTTAATGTAACGTATACGATTTGGGGGGGGGGGGTCATGTCCCCTGTGACCACCCCCCCTGCGTACCGCGCATGAGGCTACTTGGCTTTTGTAGTACTTACTACATTATGCTTTATTTATATAGATCGTAGTTTGAAGAGCTATTTATTCTACATTCTAGCCCAAGATGGCAATTTAACGCAATTTTAGCGGTGAGAACTTCTCTATCAAAAAATCTTTCGGTGTTTTCTTTCTTTTAGAATTGTGATAATGGCAGCTGATCGAGTCTTTATGTGCGAGATTATACGTTACGTTTACCTATGTTATTCTAGTGTTTATAGCTACCTATGTGGTTACCTTAGTAGCAAGAAAGTCCAATATTAGGTACATTCTTGTAGTTTGTAGTCCTAGGTTCGTATCTCGCCTTCGTACTCTGCAGGCGAGATCTGAACCCGTAAAATTGGCCATCACCACTGTCTTTTTCGGTGGACAATCTATGCGGTGGTGGTCTTTATGGTAAAGTAAAACATCGTGAGAGAACAAATATGTTTCAAGACAGATGTTTTTCAACACTATGCGTCATTTACTAACACTCACTTTACTAGTGGTGGATTACGCTCTTGACTCTCTCCTTGTGAGGGAAGGCGAAACCTTCTGTTTGGATTTCCAGTAGTGGAGAAAAAAGTCTTCTGCTTAGGTATGCTTGTGATGTATATTAACCATGTATAGCTAATCGTAGTAAAAAATAAAACAGCACATAAATAAAAACAATTTATTCCTTCTAGGTAGGTACTTTTTGTGTCCAATTTGTAAAAATAAAATTAAAATACATATTATTATGTTTAAGTAGCACATATTCACGAAACATGTGTTTCTCGCCGCTAGCACCCGTGCGACTCGAGCAGATGTTTCATAAATCACAATTATTATTACTTATTCAAATTAAAAATGAAAAAAAAAACATAATCTACAAGAATACTTTTTAGAATTATTATTGCAATGTATCATTTAAAATGATTAATCTCGTTAATCATATAATAAAATTCATATGGGATATCGAAAACAAATGAAAAAAAAAGATGTTTTTCTACTCCAAATGTAGAAGGAAGTCGGAAAATCGAAAGTCGTTTCGTTAAATTATAACCACAATGCTCAATCATTTTCTATCTTTTTTTTCTCACACAAAACACAATGAACATCACTAAATACATACAATCAGGTAATTCATCCTTATAGCCGCGCCATAAAATAATACACTCGAAAAATCATGCTTTCTCGCTCGTACTTACTATGCATAAGTGAGACGACACGACCCCTCGAAACTTTTTAAAGTGCAGCTTTCTAAATACATTGAAAAAATACTTTCGGGTCTGAAGAAATTAAAAAATTGGCGCGGAGTTGCCAACTTTCTAAATTCTTACTTAAATAGGTAGTTTATTCATTTATCACAAACATTTTTGGCAAAGGCGTAAGGAACTGTCAAACTATTAAAAAAATTAAATACTAACACGCTGTTTATACGTTTTAAAATTAACATAAAGTCAAGACTAGTCATCCATCTCTTAAATAATTAAATCAACACTTTGGTCGTTGTGCCATTTTTTTCGTATTTATATGGTTTTACGATTTTTTTATTATTTTTAATTTATTTATGTTAGTAGCCGTCACAGGTGGTATTGTCGGTGTCAGTTGACGATGTTAATGTATCGCAAGAACCTGAAAAAGACAAAAATATCTCAATTAGATAAATACAAAACAAAATATTTTACGCACCACATACAGATTTTTCGTGAGCTGTAAATTGAGCGTCACGTTCGTAGGTAAATGAAGGAAATCTTCGGGTAAACTCGAATGATCTAAAAAGCCACGCGGTTTCACCCGCATGGTTTTAACACGCCTGCCCATAAGAGCACAGTTCCACGCAACTGTAAAATAAATAAATAACCCATATGACTCCCAAACATTGCACTTCGCTCTTTACCCTTGCGATACCAAATGATTTGTCTCTTTGGTGTGTAATTTCTCTGGAATTTTCTTTGCCTTTCAAACCGGAACACAGTTGTTTACATCACAGTCTATTAAATCACATTTTACATTGTGGTTCGCAAATTACTGATTGACGGTGTTTATTAAAAGGTTGCAGAAAATATTAGGTATAAAAATTGCAATAGCCTCAAGACTATCTAGTAGTGGTAGGACTCTTGGCAGAGTCCACCTGGGGAAGTACCATATCTTTGCCAGTTATTCTACCGCCAAGCAGTAATGTGTAAGCGTTACTGTGTTCCGGTTTGAAGAATGAAAGCAATGTTTCCAGAGAAATTACTGGGCTTAGAGATATATTATCTTAGGTCTCTGGGTGACGAGCGCAGGACAGTTACAAATTAAAGCATTTTAATTTGTAACCTTATAGCAATATCTGTTTTTAGGGTTCCGTAAAACGTAAAAACGGAACCCTTATAGATTCGTCATGTCTGTCTGTCTGTCTGTCTGTCTGTCTGTCTGTCTGTCTGTCCGTCCGTATGTCACAGCCACTTTTTGCCGAAACTATGAGAACTACACTGTTGAAACTTGGTAAGTAGATGTATTCTGTGAACCGCATTAAGATTTTTACAAAAGTTTTTTAAAAAAACAAAAATTAGGGGTGCCCCCCATACTGAGAACTGAAGCTCAAAAATTTTTTTTTCATCAAACCTACACGTTTGGGGTGTTTATCGATAGGTCTTAAAAAATTATGTTGAGGTTTCCAATATAGTTTTTGTCTACACTGAATAACTTGCGCGAGAGACGCTTCCAAAGTGGTAAAATGTGTGTCCCCCCCCCTCTAACTTCTAAAGTAAGAGAATGAAAAAACTAAAAAAAATATATGATGTACATTACCATGAAAACTACCAACGAAAATTAGTTTGAACTCGATCTGATGAGTAGTTTTTTTTTAGTACGTCATAAATACACTATTATTAAAACTTCGATCAAAGTTACAACGAACTACAAGAACTATGTGTACTATGTATATTATGTTACTTGCTGGAACGGAACCCTTCATGGGCGAGTCCAACTCGCACTTGGCTACTTTATTTTTAATTGGTATCAACTGAATTTACTTAAATGTAAAAAAAAATTTGGTTCGTAAAATTCAATAAGCCAACATTTTCATATATTTTCGAAACTAACGAAACTTAAGATTGATTGAACTATTTTAGGAAATGTTCTAGGACTGGTATTGTGCCGTCTCCATCCACCGACTTCCCGCGACCGAGACAATTACATCGGTCCATCGTGTGGGTCTTATGGAGGTAATGCAAGGTAACACAAAGGATTATTTACCTGATGCTAATTAGTTTTTTTAGCGTCTTTCGTCTCCTCCTTGGGCTGTCCCTTGCCGAGCAGCTTGGCGAGAGAGTCCCAGATGCCGCCCAGGAACAACGCGCAGAACAAATTCTCGAACGGCACGAACGGATCGTGGATGCCGAGCAGGATTGATGACAGCTGGAAATATTCACAGAAAATTGTAGATTAACAATGCAACGATAAATTACTCATAGACAATTTTAAGAGTTTCCTTAAGAGTAGTTTAAAACTACTCCGATAGCTCTACCAAGTACACCAAACATAAATAATATTTGATTTTCGTAGTAAAAACATCTAAGGTGAACCTTTTTAGATATAAGAGGGGAATGTAGTTTTCAATATCTTCATTTGTTATTGCTTAGTGATAAGTTTCAACATAGGTAGGAACTACCATAAAATTTGCTTTAAAATTAACGATTTTTCCGAACTAACAAATACAGACTGTGTGGTTAATTTTGCCTATGAGGTATAATGTAATATCTGTCTCGTGTTTTAATAAATTGTATCGTCATTATTAGTTTTATTAGTGTAAAAGCTTACCTTAAAGTAGACAAAGAAGATGACGATCCCGAAGTAAACAAGCGCGTGCGGCGCCGAGATTAGGTCGGTCTTCTTGTCCAGCACGAAGATTATCGACGCCACTAGAGACGCCTTCGTGTAGCTGGAATCACAAACAAATACTTAATAGAAACTACGAAAATACTTTGAGAAAAATTCGCAGTCATATCACGGGACTGCCGATAGAAGTGTACATTTACAACTTAGAATTCTAATTGTTTGGGAGTTTAAGGCCAAACACAATAATTTTGGAATGAGTGAAGATTTAATTCTACACCAGATATAATTTTACATCAAGGATAAAATAGAGATCTGGAGAGTAGGTAGGTAGGTCTGGACGTCTACTCTCTTTCTACGAAAACGTAAAAATCGTAATAAACTCGCGACTTTCCTTTTCTGATTCTACTTCGATCCGTCATTTTGTCCGTTTAAATGTTCTGAGCCTACTCTAATAAGAGTAGGCTTATAACATTTAAACGTCAAACAATGTTCTATCGGACGAAACGAAGTATAATAACGAGAGCAGGAAAGTCCCGAGTTTTTTTTCGAAATTACGTTTTCGTAGAAAGAGAGTAGACGTCCTGGTAGATGTAACCGATTGGATTGCCGCGCACAACGAGTGCAGAGGTCGCTTGCATTGGTCCCTATAGATTCTAGATGTATGCCCGCCCCCGCTGTCGCCTGTGTGCACTTGGCTACATGCGTAGACAAGGATGATGGCTTTGACTCTCTCCTTGCGAGAAAAAGCCCCAAGTCCCAGCAGTGGGAACATTTCGTGGGCGGCTTTTAAAATGATGATGGGTCAAAAGTGTAACATTAATCATTAGGCCGTCAGGTAAATATATAGGACACGTATTTTTGTTTTATCTAACTGTTAATAATTAATCGACAAATATATTGATCATCAAGCTTCCGGAGTGGAGAGTTGTGACGTTATATCTTCCTAAAATCGCACTGTACCTATCTTCGTCACTTTTAACCGACTTCAAAAAGGGAGGAGGTTATCAATTCGGTTGTATGTTTTTCTGTATGTATGTTATGCGATAGCTCCGCCAATTGTGGAACAATTTTGATAGTTATTTTTTTGTTTGTTAGATCATAGTTTAGAGGTGGTCCCATATAAATGTTATCGAAATCGGTGAGACGGTTTTCGAAAAATGAATGAAACACTAAAATTTACTTTCTACTTCCTGGATGACTTAGTAATAGCTTCTTGTGAAATTTGCTCAATTGAAGTAGCTTTTAGTTTTTTTGGAGAAAATAAATTGTTTTTTACAATTACATATTTATGTATTTTCGATTTTAGTACGCTTCGTAACGTTATGTAATTTTAGATACTTAATACTCATTTGCATTAAACAAACAACATAGATAACAATTTTCCGGTAAAGTGACCTTGAACATTTTAAATAACTTGGTTTAACTATATCACTGACTGCACTGACCACTGACAGTCTGAACAATTCACATATTGTTGTCACAATTCACATAGTGTTATTTATGAATATATTTAGCACTAAACTGAATATATCCATACTCATATCCTTAACATAATCCTACTAATATTATAAATGTCAATGTTTGGATGTTTGTTGCTCAGTCACGTCGGAACATCTGTACGGATCGAGTTGAAATATGGAACACAGTTAGATTATAGCCTGTAAAAGCACATACCTAGGCTAGTTTATTACGCAAAAATAACGAGAACGGGAACTGCGCGGGTAACACCTCAGGGCGCTGCTAGTCTTTCTGACATGTATCTGTAGTCTATAGTATCAATATTTCATACTTTAACCGACTTCAAAAAAGGAGGTATCCCACTAATTACTTCTATCATAATATTAAAAAAAAATATTCAATGATACTTCAATGATCAAATACCAAATAACCCAACCGTACAATACGGATTTTTTTTTTTAATAATTCCCTAACACTACACTGCGCTCGTCACCCAAAGGTCTAAGATGTTATACCTCTAAGCCCTGTAATTTCTCTGGAAACATTACCCTTCAAACCGGAACACAGTAATGTTTGCACATTACTGCTTGGCGGTAGAATAACTGGTAAAGGTGTGGTACTTCCCCAGGCGGACTCTGCTAAGAATCCTACCACTACCGTTCAGCCCAAAGGTGGCCATAACCATAACAATAGCTGGCAATCATATCAAATTTGTTCCGACTAGTTCGGAACCAATGGGTTCATATAAACTTTTTGTTAACCTTACCGTCTGAAGTGCCCTTGCGCTAGTTCCCGTTTCTCGTACGTGATATAGTACTCATTGAGTATGGCAAGTGAGTGTGGTAAATAATAATATGGAATGCTTTCCGGTAGAGATACTTCACCTATGTGGGTGGGTAAGTAGAGTTAGTAAAATTAGGCTAATAGGGTCCAGCGCCTTCTGCTCTAGCCTAAAGTTCAGTAAATTTTAGATTTTCGTTCATATTTCAAATACTGATAAAACTATTTCGATAAAATTTATGTGGAACTCTAAAGTATGGTACTTATATCAACCAAAAAATGATCATCCAAATCTATCCTCTATCACGTATCTATTTTAAAAAATGAGAAAAAAACCGAATTGAGGAGACCTTTTCGTTTTTTGTAGTTTGAGAAAAAAAATTGAGAACCTTTTACTTGTTTGAAGTATGTAGGTACATGTTAATAAAAATTAATGGGCCGATGGCGAGGGCCCGAGATCGAGCCATCGAGATCGAGGGCTCGAGAACCCTCCTTTTCTGGCAGTCGGGTAAAAATGTATCGACAGTAAAATAGAATATATGAAATAAAAGTTGACTGAAATAGAACAGAAAACGTAAATGTAACACCCATTGTTTTATATTGAAATATGTAAGAAAGACAAATGTACACATTCTAACAACCTACATTTATTTTATACTTAAGAAAAACCGTTGTAAATAAAGAAACCTGTATTTGACCCACTCATCCTTGGACCCTTAGCTCGCGGGCCCGTTCCTTGCACCGGGACAGGAAAAAAAAAACAGTACCTAAAAGGGTTAGTAGGTACTCACAAGCTGGGCTGCATGGTCTCCATGGCGGTGGGCGTCCAGGCCCCGCGGATTAACCGCTCCAGAAGCCGCGTGAACCCTGCGCCGTTGCCCTTCAACGTTCCTGGAATAAACCACACGTTCTCGTGAACATTTTGCATATAAGTAAGATATCAAATTATTATTGAAACTATAATATTGAGGGGGTCGTGACGACGTCACTTGTGTGTAAAAATCGTAATCTTTTAAGCACTGTATCTTCGTAATTTTTCGTTTGTGAAACAAAGGAAAAAATACGTGTACAATATTTTTTAGCAATCTAACTGACGGACTTATTAGTTTTTTTAAGGATTGTACCCTATTACCTATCTACAAACCGATAACAGCTGATAAAAAATTAAATTCCTGTTTGTGTCATCTTACACTTTTCCAAATAAATTGAGTAACTTACCAACAATGATCATAATAACATAAGCGTTAGGGTAGAGTTTGGCGGCGTGACTGACTCCGTCGAAGACCTTCTTTGCGCGATAGATCTCCTTCATAGCAGCCGCTACCACTTTCACAGGCAGAAACTTGGCCACTTTGTAGCCCACGTCGAATGGCGTGTAGAATACTACGTACCTGAAATAGTATAATTATTATTAGTTAATAAGCAGCGCTATTTCGTTCCGTAAAACTAAATAAAACAAACAACCGAATTGAGAAACTCTTCTTCTTTTGAAGTTGGTTAGAAAGCAGTCGTGACGAGAAAGTCGGATGGCACAAGCGTGAGTTCACAGGTTCAAATCCCACCACCAGCGAGTATTTTCTACCGATAGTCGGTTTCCTCGAAAATATAGCTTTTACATAGGCGTCATTTGTTAGTAGGTACATTTTTAGATGTTACCTTAAGTTTTTGTTTTGTAAGTGTGATAAAGAGTTTAACTATCTAATTTTTAAGTTGCAGATGGACAAGATTTTTCATATCCATTGGTTTTAACGTTGATAAATGCAGCGGCGATCCAATCATGGCAACATGAATTAAATAGACCGTGAAAACAATCTAAGTTGGTTGCAACAAAATTACATAATGAGTTCCACTTTGAATTATGTGACATTGTGTTATCTTTAGAAACGAGAAAAAGCTGATAAAATATATAAGGTACATATAACACCTCTGTATATAAGTATGTATGCACCTATATAACTGTGTACCCTAGGTACGTACCTAAATAGGTAGATACACATGCATTTTTGCCTACGGTTTGATTTTTGACTGCTGGATTTGGGCTACAATTAAAAATATAGATAGGTATTGATAACCGACAAAACATTAATAATACATAAAGGCCGGTTTGCATTTTGATTAGTCCGAGTGCGAGTGCGATTGCGAGTGCGATTGCGAGTACGAGTTAGTAATCGCGACTGATTACTATGCACTCGCAATAATCAATCGTTGTCCACACGTGTTTGCTTATTATCACTCAACACCTGCCACTCGCACTCCTACTAATTAAAATGAAAACAGGCCTTAACCTTTGATAATACCATTGATAGTTATCGTAATCATCATCCTTATCTCCCAATTGTCTTCTTTTTATTAATACAAATTTTAAAAATCTAACATTTTTATGAACCAATTTTAGATTTGCCATAAGTTCCGGGAAATTTTAATCGAAATAGAGTGAAAAACATTTACAAAAAGACGATAATTGATCAATTATTGATATCGAGCGAAAAAAGATTAATTACTAAAATAGCTGTTTAAAAATAGGGGTTACATAATTATAAAAGGGTAAAAATTTAACGTTGTATATGTTTTTTAATGCGACATTATAAAAAAATGAAAACAAAAAAAATTACAAAAAATTAAAAATGTTAGGGTTGAACAACCCTTTTCACTTAGGGGTATGAAAAATAGACAGTAGCCGATTCTCAGACTTACTGAATATGTATAAAAAATTTGGTAAAAATCAGTAAAGCCGTTTCGGAGGAGTAAGGTAACTAACACTGTGACACGATAATTTTATATTTAAGAAGAAGATTGTAGCGTCCTCAGACCTCAGTTTTACCCAAGCTTGCATAATACGCAGCTCACTAAATGTTCCCACTGCTGGGACTTGGGGTCTTCTCTTGCAAGGTGAGAGTCAAGGCCATAATCCACCACGCTGGCCAAGTGCGGGTTGGTGGATGACTTATGACCTCGAAAGATTCTAGGTATATGTCGGTTTCCTCACGATGTTTTTCCTTCACCGTTTTAAGCTATCGGCATTTCGCACTTGACTTCGAAAAGACAGTGGTGCACGGTAGTACAATACTCGCTCGACACTTCAAACATAATATTATTTATCATGATATTATCATCACTAATTATATTAAATAGGTAATGAAAAACAAAGTATTTTCCTCAACTAAAAAAAAAAGATAAAAATCTGAAAGTTTATAGCTTACGCTATCGATCACAGGTAGATACGATGGTCTGCTATGAAATTTGACTCATCGTGGATTTATCAGATACAGAACAAAAACTTTTGTGGCTCGGCGATCAAAAGTGAATCTAACCATGTTAACATATATTATATTTATAACGGAATACTATAGGTAGTAGCGACGGTTCTAAGTGGCCCAGTTAAATTTGTAATTCACCAACTAAAATACATCAAAACATTATACATATTCTACCTATGGCATGGCGATGACACACATAAACAAGATGTCACGCATCCAAAAAGCGTCTGGGCTGCTCCGTCGCCGCTCCGAGACTATGCCGTAGGCCGTAGTTGACATACATTAGCATGTCGATGAAGTTAACCCAATGACTTTTCCGTATCAAAAAATGCTGAAGTTTGCACTACAGCAAAAACGTAGGTCATCTACGAAACACGAATCACGAATCATTGCACACATCTACGAAACGTGGTTGATCATTTTTGACAATGAAGCTCATTTGACATTCAAATGGGCACAAAAGGGGTATGTTACTAGAACTAGGCTCGTCCCCTTAGAATAGTTGGTCTGAGGTACGGTGCATGATTTTTTTAGGTGTGTAGCTTTTGTCTTAGTACGAACAGAGGTTTGTTGCTTTTGTAGACCAGCGCAGAAGCGTTTGAAAATGGCAAAAAACGAAAATAATTAATAGTAGAATGAAACCCACTGTAAAAGGAAGAGAATATGACAAAAGACAAAGGAAAAATAATTTACGGGCGATCTGAGGTCGGGAAGTGGAAGGGGGGGGGTCCGTTTTAAGGGTAAAAGCTGTTTGTTTATCTCGTTTTCCGGCAAAACTACAAATCCTATGGAAATAAGTTGTAGAACAAAGTTGTAGGTTATAAAAAGATCTACAACTTTTGCATTGACACTTTTTTTACACAGCCTCAAAAATAAGAAAAAATCAAAAAAGTAAGTTTTTGGTTTTTAATTTTTTTCTCGTATTAAAAACAAACAAAAATTACTCACGAAATTTGGTAAACACAGTCATGCCTTCTTTTACCTCAAATACACTGTATTTTTCCTGATTTAAAATAGTTATATTTTTTCACCTCAAACTGACTTTCCTTAAATTGACAAATGGTAAATAGGTACTCAAAGGTAGGTACGTACCAGGTGACAGTGCCGATGAGGAGCTGGGGGGTGTTCTTGAGTGGCGCCAGGATAGGCTCTCCCAGCAGACCGTTGACCACCATACCGCCCGCGAAGATCATCAGCATGGTGGACAGCCAGCACGATAGCGGGTGCTTGCGGGAGAACGTCTGGGCCCCTGGGAACAACGAAGATTTACATTCAACCAAAATTAAAATCCATAGTTATACTAGCGGCCCGTACCGACTTCGCTCGGATAATAACCTACAACCCGACTGCAGCGCCATCTGACGGGCTGATTTGTGAATCTAAACCTACCAGGACGCCACCCAAACGGCCAAACGCATACAAAAAATCATTCAAATCGGTCCAGCCGTTTAGGAGGAGTTCACTGTCAACACAGGTACAAAAGAATTATATGTTCTATCCTAATATTCTAAAGCTGAAGAGTTTATTTGTTCGAACGCGCTAATCACAGGAACTACTGGACCAATTTCTGAAGTTCTTTCACTGTTAAGTGAGCTGGATTGCTATAGGCTATATTTTATACGTACCACGGGCAACCGGGTACGTATAAAACGTACCAGTAGTACCTACCACCTACATAATGTTCAGTTTACATAATATTATGTAAATTGAACTAGGTACCTTTTTCTCACATCTTTGGGTGATGAGCGCAGTGCTAGGCATTAGATAGGGTGATTTGGACTATTCGTATTAAATCTAGCCGCTTGTTTTTTTTTTTTAATAAATACATTTATATTTATTCTTTGTATATTAGTAAGTGTATTTATAATGTATTCTTTATTGTAAGTAGTGTATATTTCTTATTTTATACTTAAGTTGTATAACTAGTTATACGATTTTAATCTATGGGATACATTAAGGCCGCATTATTGAACATAATATCCTATCCGTGCACGGTTGCCTGGAAGAGTTGGCTCTAAGCGATAAGGCCGCCAATTAAATTGTTTAGCATAAGATTTTCTTAAGTTCCTATTGTAATTTATGTTCTTAATTTTTATGTGGCTTTTAATAAAGAGTTATCTTATATTGTTTCCGTACTTTTGTATACAGGCGCGCTGTTTACCATCACGCGCATGTCTTGCTCAATTTGAAGATAAACAGCGACAAAGACATGCACAATTTAGAACGACGGTAGAGTGTACTAAATCTGAAGCAATAGCAATGCATTATTGTAAGAATATTTTGTCCTATGGGATTAATTTGGAAATAAATAAAAAAAATTGCAATCCAATAAACATGTTTTAGAGTCCTACGGGAATCGTTGTTTGACGTGGTAGAGTTTGCAACATCGATAAAATCTTGAGCGCCACCTACGGTAAGATCAAGTACTACAAAGTGACGTAAAAATCTGCTGAGATTGATTAGCAATTTCGACCCTTCTTAACGTGGCTCGTTGGTCTAGGGGTATGATTCTCGCTTCGGGTGCGAGAGGTCCCGGGTTCAAATCCCGGACGAGCCCGTGTGGTAACATTTTTGTCAATTGTTTTTGACAATATAAATTGACTAGTACAAACTAGACTACCTATACCTAGATTGCTAGACTTTTCCGAAGTTTCGCGTTACTATTTTAAGATCTTCCTTGAACCTGAAAAGGCGCCATCTATCCCATTGGCTTTGTAATATTTATACGACAGGCCTGGCTAATGATAACAGAGTTGGTAGAGCTACCAGCCGGGTTCTTATCTAAGATATTTGCATGATACAATTTGTTTATGTACTGAAATCGTATGTATGCACTTTTATCATAATAAATTGATAAGTAAATAATTAATGACATCAACGTAACAGCGCGTGACTACATAATCCCATTTCAGTGATGGTTAAACATTTATTATTAGGTATTTACCACGGTACTTTTGCTTTTTATAACAATAGAAACGAATTACATTAAAAATAATACTTCGCATAAAATTATTTATATTGTATAGTTTACGATGGAATATGCAATTACTACGTATTGATATCACCTTAGATACATTATTAGATCAGTAATCTCAACTGAAACCACCGGGAACATAGCTATTTATAACTCGGCTCTTTATTTTGGTACATTTCAGGTCACAAAATATTTTGTAGGCTCCCAGACTGTAGCGCAAGGATGCGGAAGTGATCCAGGGGGTATTTTTGGCGGGCCCTTTCAAAAATAGAATAAAATAACCACTTACCAGCTCCTAAATCTTCTCTGACTGCAAGAGCGCACAATAATGAGTGCGCTATGTCGAAATATGGGAACATTTTCAACTTTATCACCTGGTTGGCCAGGTCTAAGAACGCTTCGGGATCCATGGTGACGATTTTTATGTGATTAAGTGACTAATTAAATATTTGGGGCACAACTAAACACCGACAATAGCGGTCAGAGACGCGACCGCGACCAACCGCGGGCGAAGTTGCCGCGAGACTGAGGGAGAGGGAGGGAGTGTTCCGAATGCCGGCTTGGTACCGGTCGAAACGCTTTTTGTGATTATTTTGGTCAGCAGCAACAGTCCACGTGTTCCTTTCAGAAATTCACCGGCGTATTTTCTTGTTCATGTCAAAAACCATTGCCATACTGTTTATGTAACCTTTGTAGTACAAATGTGACATATAATTTGGACTCATAGTAATAAGTTTCCGTAGTGTAGCGGTTATCACGTGTGCTTCACACGCACAAGGCCCCCGGTTCGATCCCGGGCGGAAACAGTACCTTTTTGCAACTTCCTCACAACATTATTACGTTTTGCAGCGACGCCGACGCGATGCCATAAAATAATACTATATTTAATAGACAAAGGTCGTCGTTACTAATTCAACCGTCTGTGTTTCCAAGAGGTCATAATGCACCCTGCTAACCAAGTGCGGGTTGGAGTTGGACGACGAATGTCTTCGAAAGAGGTTTATCTTGAAAGATGCCGTTTTCATTCCCCTTTATAGACAGTGATGATGACAAACTTGTATGTACTATATACACCTGTACTTTAAAAAATATTCTAATGTGCAGACGGGATTCGGACCACAAGCTCAAGGTAAAGAAATCGCATGTTCTCGCGACTATGCCAACATTTCAGATTTCATTTCTCAATTACCTACTTATAAAGGATCACAAAGTGTGGGCGCCAATGTTTTTATGAAATTTTGGTGCGAAACAAACTGTTCTTAATATTAGTACTAGTACATATCCGCGCTATCACCTGCGTAGTATCTGATCCCGTTTTCCGGGACAAAAAGTAGGCTATATGTTATTCCAAACTATTAGCTGTCTATGTACGGAATTCCATCCAGAAACCTTCGTTGGTTTATGCTTGAAGGAGTAAAAAGCATTCCTACCTACATACATATAAATATGTACATTGTACATACACATAATATTCAACATTAGTAGGAAGTAAGATATTCATCAACTAGCAGCACCCCACGGTGTTACACGCGAAGTTCCCGTTCTCGTTGTTTTTCCGGGATCGGGATAAAAAGTAGCCTATGTGTTCTTCCAGGCTATAATCTATCTGTGTTCCAAATTTCAGCCCGGTCTGTTCATACGTTAGGACGTGATTGAGCAACAAACATCCGAACATACATTTACATTTATAATATTAGTAGGATGAACAGACACACAAGATTATCAAATCGAATACAAACCGAGAAGGTATGTAAATACTAAGAATAAGTCAAGACTATTAGGTACATTAGTGTGTAGGTACCTATTAGTGGTCGTGAACGGAAACCATTACTTAATAAAATAAATGAAACTGAACGAAAACCATAAATTGTTTAAATAATGTTGTGATTTTAATGATGAATTTGTTGTATTTCGGCTGTAAGTGCGTGTTGGGTGCTATAAAGGCACGTCAGTAATTATAATAAATATACCTAAGTATATAAATAACAGCTTGTCTAATGACACCTAACGGAAACTTTCTCCCGTGTTGTAATTTGGTAAAACCATAAACTTATTGACCTACACTAGTCCGATGAAAATATACTCTATTCAGTATAGGAGAGTTTTTAACCAAGGAATGACGAAAACCACGAGTTAGAAAATCATTAAAAAATATATTTCATAAGTAAAAATACATAAGGCATAATTTCGAAGGTTACATCATTTTTCTAAATTAAAATAAAACATTATTAAAATTAGCATCATACAATTTTAGACCATCATTTCAGACATATAAGATTCATTATTGCTCATTTCATCAATCAGTCTTTTCTTACATTCGAGCGACACAGCCAAATCTTTGGAAATTCGATACAAAAGTGGGTTAGGAAATAAATAGGAACGCCGTATTTTGAAGCTTTAAGTCAGTCTACTAACTAGTTATTTAATTTATCTTTAGTATTCTAAACGTTTCCACATATTCACACAGATCATTTGAGAAAAGGTAAATGTGCACCACACCAAATCAATTCAACACCAACTCAAAACAAATTCAAAGTTGAACGTCACTTCTTCATTAAAGATCAGTGTTAAAATTATGTCAAACCAAAGTTGAAAATAGAATTTTCTTAAATTAGACTTGGAGATAAAGAAATATATTTTTCAAAAAATTGCATAATTTACACATTAGCACCCTATGAAACACAATAGCTTCAATAATTAATTTAACTTTTATATTGAGTATATTTTTGTATAATCTCCTAGTACAAACAGCCTAGTCCTAATAGCAGAAATTCCACCATGAGGTTGAATATGTATATCTAATTATGTCATTTATAAATATATTATAAACGACATCACCAAAAAACAAATGTTTTTAATTATTAACAGATACAACTTTTAGTATTTATCCTGAGTGAATTTTGCTTATCACATTGCTATGATTGAGTCGGTGTTAAAGCAGTATAATGGCCGTACACCACATTAGTTATAAAATTAATAATGTATTAAATCGAAGCAGCAGTTATTACACTACAGTAACCACGATGTAAACTCATTTTTATTTGTTCAAATATGTAGAAATGCGTAGTAAGTAGTATAAACTAAATAAACATTAATCAGAACATTGTTACAACTAGCTTTTAAATGTCATAAAAATTAAAATAGTTACCACCTTATTTGATTATTTTCTAACAAAAATAGCACAAGACGAATTATTTATTAACAGGGAACTAAGACTAATATAACAACATGCATATATACGATACAAACATAGAAACAAAATAGTAACTCGATAAATACAATCGAGTTGAGTGCAGATCTAATTTTTCTCTTCGCTTTTTTATAGTTTGTACAACGTCACTCGGCACAAAGCGTTTCTGCAGGATCCAGCATAAAACTATATTTAATGTTAGAATGAATTTAAGCTGTCCAAAATTGTAAACATTATTGGATAACTATTCTGTGTTATTAATTCTAAATGAGTCTTCATTTCTGTTAGTATAAAGTGATAAAATAAATGAAATTTGCAACGTATTGGTGCAAACTTGCATCATTGGTTGTCTGTAAAGTTACTTTTATATGCAATAAAATAAATATAAAATTACGTCAAGGGAATTAATAGTGCGTAGAGTTGTATAAATTAAAAAAAATGTGTGTTACAACCTTTTCTCACTTTCAAAGAATTAAAGAGTAGGTATCAATTAAATGTATGCTTAGTCACTAGTTAAAATTAAATTTATATCATGATTCGAGCATACTCAATATTAGATTAATTATTCAAAAAAATAAAATAAAAATTCTACAGATTAAAAGTCGATTCCAATTACACATGTTATTTTCAAACGCACAATTTAAAAAAAAACTACAAAAAACAAACAAAGAAACAACGATATTTCTGCGTTATTTAGGTACTTAGTTCTTTTTGCGTAAAACCAAAATGAAATTTTGTAATGAAAATGCCAAAGGTTTGAATTTAACCATGAGTATTGTATTAAACGATGTAATGTTAATGATTCTCAAGCAAAGGTTGGCCATTGCCATTCAGTGTCGGAACGCGGGGAGAATTATGCCGCGAGATATCCACCGAGAGTAGTTTGACGCGAGTCATTCGGGAATTAGTTATAAAGTTATAATATACTTCATTTTTATAATATTACGACCCAGTGTCTAGCCTCTACAAGCCCAGCCTCTTCTCGTAATTATACGGACATCATTTTGTTTTGCGGCTCTGAACCGTATCCCTTGACAATAAGATTCGAGGTTGCAGTACGCGAAATTTGTTCGCTAATACATTTCGATACTCACGTTATACGGCCGATACCACTGTGGGCTTTTAAATATAATATTCTAATAAAACCCGGGCGATAAATCTTCTTCCGCTTCGACCGCTTAACTAAAATACGGTATGGTACGGCGTCGCTATTGCTCTATCATTAAATCAAGCGGAAATATAGAAATAACAACATCAAAATACCGAGACCATTTCGGTTAAGACGGGAGACCCCGCGGTCTGGTTGTTACTGCGTCCGACACTCAATTTACGACTCTGAGTCGACCACAATAAAATGTATTCTTATTTATCATCACATAGTTGCTACAAAATATTCTAGAAATATGGGAACACCTACCAAGTATTTATTGACAATATTGTTAAACATGATATGATAACTCGATGCTTAGATAAATTCTACACATGACATTATAAAAGTTAATAATAATAATAAGGCCACAAATGATCTTGACGATATTTTAAAAAGTAAGTGCTTACAACTAACTGATAAATTTAAACCACATTCACAATCGTTCTACAGAACCTCAAAAACATTCCCGTCTTTTTCACGACCTTGGGAATTTACACGCGTAAAAACGAGACGTAATTAGGTGGTATTACGAATTCTGATAATAATGCGTTCGAAGCTGATAGTTACCCCACGTTATTCTTTTATAGACTTTGCCGTGGGTGATGTTCTGAAAAAGGAAAAAAAAAAATTATATATCAGTTGACATTTTTACACATAAACAGAAGAACCTCGTTTCTCCGAACAGTCAATTATATATAATAACATAATATAAAACCAGCGAGCGGTTTGTTCCGGTTTCGCCTAGGATTAACTACCTATTGATACTATAGAAGGTCTTCGGATCCGAGTGGATCCGCTCGCCAGGGAGTGTAACTAAGTGGGGTTGCCCACTTAGCCGCGTCGCCGTAGACTTAGAGGGCAAAGCTGGCGACAGTGGCATAGTACCTAACAGCGCCGGTGCAAGCGAGTAGGGGTCGCAATGTCTAGCCTGAAATGAGTATCGCGACCGTTGAATCCCGGCGAAATCACGCGTTGGTGCGTCGCCGTAATCACCCAACGTCCCAGGCCCGAGGGAGGAGACGTGGAAACGAGATGCGAGCTAGAGCGGCTCGCCCCCATGCCTCGATGAGTGACTAAAGCCAAATGCAAGAGTTCTATCCTCCCACGAGGCGCGCCCGCTACGGCGCTGATAGTAGCAGGCTTGCAGTCAAATACAAACGCTGTCCCGCTACTCTAACGCCAAACCACGGCCGGGGAAACCTATGGGAGTTTTAGTCGTTAGGGGTACCACTGGAAAGGTACAAGTTCCCGCTGAGACCGCGACAGGCACTTTGACATTATGGAATTGTATGGGCGCCAGTTCGCACCGAGACCGCGACAGGAGACGGAGACACGTGTCGCAGTCTCAGCGCGACCTGGCTCCCATACAATTCCATAATGTCACGTGCCTGTCGCGGTCTCGTGTCGCGATGGCGATCTTATTGACTGGCCTAATAACTCACTTTAAAATTCTAAAAAGGTATTTTACAGTAGGTGAAGTGGTTCTAGAGATTACCAACTCAATCAATAAATTCAATTCAAGCATCGAGTACTCTACCTGAGTTTTCTTTTCCAAGCTGTTAATGTTACCTATTCTTCTGCGATCTTCCACTCCGTTCTACAATGCTTTTTGGGTCTCCTCTCTATCGAGTAATAGATTAAATGTAATGAGAATAACAAGTGAATACATAGTACATACCTTTTCTTTTTTAAGATGTACTGTTTGAGGTTGGCACTCTTTGTTGTAGCTCTTCGTTTGAGTGACGAGTCTGATGATTTAACCCTGTAACAGATATTTTACTATTAACAAGACGATCACAAAGTTGTGACAATTAATTTAATAAAAAACTTGAATTGTTCATATAAACATTCGCAGTATTTTGTTTTGAGATAAATAATAATTGATATTCGGTTGCTAGGTGTAATACTAATAATACTGTAGATGTTATTTAGTATGTGATAAACACATTTTAGTATTATTATTATCTTAGCCCGTAATATTTTTTTATTGGAGAAAAATATTCTACCAAAAATTTTAAAATAATATTGTCTTTTTACCAGACTGCAAGAAAGGTTATGTTTTTATTTTTATAGTGTGACCGGACGATCAGGACATGTGCCTGATGTGATGGTAAAACCTAATTGTGATTAGTCTTAATGCCCTGTAATTCATCTGAAACGACTTCCATTCAAACCGGAACACAGTGATGTTTGCACATTACTGTTAACTCGTATACAATCGTAAATATAGACGATCAAGTCGGAATTAAGTCACAGGGGCATCGGCGGCCTCTTTCAAGTTAATTGCTAGTTACTTTCTAAAGAAACACTCGTGTTTTGAATATTACTTGTTCTACTACATTATTATAAATGCAAACATTTTGATGTTCGTTGCTCAAAGACATTGGAAGCATTGCACGTATCGGCCTGACATTCTGAACTGCAATAAATTATACTCTGGAATTGCACATAGGCTATCCAGAAAAATGCAGAGTTCCAGTTTTGTTTAAACACAGATAAAGTAAGATATTATTTGCACGGCCAGTTTGCATTTTATATATTAGATTACATTTTTATATTTTAGATATTAGCCATGCTAACATCGATGTTTATGTAATCAATTATTTTACAACAAGTACGTAAATAGTCGGGTATGATTATAATGACTGTATTATTTATACATATTTTGTATGCCGTCATAGCCGTCAACGAACAAACATTATTGGAATTACAATAACATTTACACCGACCTGTTAACTAGCAAATAAATATATTGACTTATATTTACTAGACTACAGCGTTCCGGTACTTTACCCACGCTTCTACCGCCTAGCGAAAAACGCTTTGATGCTTTGACATTGCTGTCTCTTTTCTTCTCGCTTGAAATGAAAGAGACGGCAATGCCAAAGCGTCAAAGCGTTTTTTGTTAGACGGTAGACCCCCCGGATAGATCCCGCTCCCGTTAATTTTCCCGGGATAAAAAGCCCTATGTGTTCTTCTAGACTATAATCTATCTGTGTTCCAAATTTCAACTCGATCCGTTCAGACGTTACGACGGTGATTGGACAACACACATCTAAACATTGACATTATTACAATATTAGTAGGATATGCGAGTTTACACAATGTCGATATAATGTTTTTTTTACGCCGACGGCGACGTTTTTGTCGTGATTGATTGACCTTGGTCACATGAGAATTTATGAAATTTAGAAGAATTGTATATATGAACATTTCAAGTATCATCAAACGAGAACGTGTCTCAAAATAAAAAAAAATAAAAAGATTAATTAAAGCAATGCCGAAAAAAAAATGCATTTACTGGTGCTCAAAAATCAATTATCTCAAAAATCAATCACATTACACAATGCGAACAAGCAGTATTACATCGCAGGTCGTTTAAAAAGCTTGCAAAAGTCTCAAAATTATTTTAAAAAAACATGCTTTTATTGCACGAATTGCACGATGCGATCCACGGATACTAAGACTGCCAAAAATAGCCAATACTTTCGTACGTTTGTGGGTACGAACGTAGTATAGCAGGCACAAGCAAAAGAAGCAAAAAGTGGTGCAGTGTGGTTCGGTCACATGAAGCATTCTTCGAGACATTTCCTCGTGTTATAGCTAACTCTGGTCATTTGCTCGCCATAAGATCTGAGAGGTCATAAAGATTAAAAGCAAAACTTGTATGACAAACAAATTTGCTAGAATACCAGAATTAAATAATTACTTAATTACCAGATAAATTCATGAGTTTGTCACCACCACCAGAAAAAAATGCTATGCCACCACCATCAAACCATCATCACCAAATAATTCATCACAAGTTGCAACCAGACAATTTTTCAAACATCATAGAATACAATCAGCAAAGCAAACATCAAAAAATGCCTTGAAAGTACCTTTCTTTTTGGACGGCACTCCCTTTGCCGTTCGACCATTCGCTGTAAAAATAAATTAAATTTGATTAGACCAGCGTTAAACCTACCATTCAAATGAAGAGTGAAAGAATTTTTTCATAGTACAAGACCAAATCTTTAATTTCCTACCCATTTTGTGATCTTTCTTGGTCGTTCTTCGAGACGGTTGCGGTGCTGACTCGTTTTTGATAAAGTTTTCAGATTCCTGCTTCGTAGAAAGTTGGGTTTCTTCTGTGGGCGGGGGTAAAGCCGAGTCTTCGCTCGTTTTTACTTCGGCAACATTATTAGAATCACATTCGGTTGACTTTTCGGAAGATGCCGTCTCTGTGTCATTCTGTTCAAGTTTCCTTTCTTCTACCTTCGTCGGTGTTTCTTCATTTATAGTCTTGTCGGAGTCCGTTTCTATGGTAGTGAGGAATGTTTGGTTGCCTGTAGAATTACTATCTGTGTTGGATTTTTCTTCTTTTTCTGTGATCTTAGAATTATCTTGTTTCTCGGGAGTAGAGCTGGAGTGTTTGTTCTTGTCTGGCGAGAAGTGTATATTTTCGCCGTTGGTCTGAGAGATCTCCTTATCTTGAGCCTGGGTGGGCGGGGGAGTTTGGCTCATGGTGTCTTGATCGGACTCGGTACATTCCCATCTATCATTCTTCTCTCCTCCTGTGGCAATCTGAAAATATTTACATTTCTGTGAAATGTGTAAGATTTTGTCCACGTTGATTTACTAATTACGCAAATATATAAAAGAAAAGTTAAATCTATTCAATTGTTTTCAAATAGCTTTTTATTTTTATTTAGTTAATTATACCTTATCTATCCTACTGCATAACTGCACATAATTATATCGACTTCTATACGAGATGTTCTTAATTTGTGGTGACAATTAGGCGTCGGACCAAAGATCACATAAAAGGTGACAACCTTATTATACCGAGTATGATTGTTTACGAAGTATCTTTCACTCTTACCGTGTAGACTAGAATTTATTCAGCATTCGATTTTTGTTATCTGTCTCGTTTCTACATTACACTTGCAAATTTAATAATTTGCTTACACAAATATCGTTGTCCTCGTCACTCTCAGCGTCGAGATCAACCATCATTTTCTCAATGAGGCGCTCCATAGTCGTCTCGCCGCTCGAGGACACAGGGCTGCCTTGCCTGCCAGGCTTGTCGCGCTTTATCACCTGCGCAATAGAGTTGCAATTTGTTCTACTAGGCTAGTCCAACACAGGTAGGGTGATTCTCAAAATGGATAGACGAATTTTTGTGTGCTCAAGTGTTTGTTGGTTAGGAGGTGGTCCCAAAAATGATCCAAAGCCCCTATTAATCGAGTTTGCGATTCTCCGCTTCTATTTAATGTCCCCCAAAATTAGTTTTAGATCTTAGAGAAAAAAAAGTTTGTTTTTTTCTTAATTATTGAGCGAGTTATACATTTTCGTATTGTAGGTAGGTAAGTACCTACTTTAGATAACGAATAGTTAAATAGATCAGGTTTTTCCGCACGATTTCTTTGTACCAGTCGTAAGCAGATTAGGTGTATGTTAGCTATGGCGACATAGTGATGTGCAGCGACAAAACTATGACACTTCCACGAGAGCGACAAGACGAGAGCGATCAGACCCGTGCTTTTGGTGTAAAGCGTTTGTTCTGACGCAGTAGGTATATGTAAACTATTTGGTACCTGGCTGGCTACATACAATGTGACCATCAAGTACGTAAAGATTTAAAGTTACTTGTACAAAGAACAGATTTACACCATAGGTGTAAATCTGTTCACATAATACTTTATAATACTTTTGAATTGTACACATAATACTTTTGAATATGAGTTTGAAATGGTTTCTCTATCTAGTTTAGTAAATAGTAAATAGAGCCTCATACACTGGCCTTGGATCAAAAACGAATTTTACGCTACTGATAGACAAAAACGCTTTTAAGTCACAAATCTGTGTCGTCCTGATTTATTTATTTACATTAATTAATAAGTACTGTTTTCAGTAACTTATCGTTTCAAAACTACAGTCAATACTACTAACACATCGATCAAATTATAATGGGATGAGCGCGACATTTTTCTCTATGTTTCTGAAAAAGAATATTTACAAATACGTGAAATTTGTTGAGATATGTATTGCGTATTAGCAGAATATGAACACAACATGAGAATGTCTTAGGACGTCCGCCAAAAATCATTTACAAAATATTGCTTATAAACACCGAATAATCAACATTGCATTTCACAGTAAATACATAACATTCTAGATCAATCGAGTTGATTCACTTAGTAATGACAAATTACCGAAACTGTATCTGGCAAAGGGCAGGCGTGTCAGAGACGGGGCAAGCTAAAATTAGAACCAACTGATTTCATATTTCACTAGCAGAGACCGCGGCGTCACCAGGCGGTCTACCGCCTAAATAATAAAAACACATCTAAACTAGCTATCTATGTCTTTCCTATTACTCTCTGTTAAATTTCAAGCAAAACTAAGGACAGAAGGATGGCAAAGCATTTTTCTTGGAGATACAGTCTTTTTCACGTTATTCAGTTTTTTTTTGTGTCACAATAAAGAGTTTCAGTCTATCTATCTATCTATAGATAGTGCAATCCACGAAGACGCGCCCCACCAATTTTGTTTTCCACCAATCGCGTTTGCTCCGAGCGTCAGTCGCGAACCATTCACCAGTCATTATAGTGTGCGTGTGCATTCATAGGTAATTAGTGTGTACCGACATTGACGGAAGCTTGCACACATATACTATGAACGGTTAGGAGGAATAGTGGGGCGCGTCTTCGTGGATTGCACTATCTGTAAATTGCTTTAAGCGTTGTTATTGTTTTATTCGCTCATTCGATTCGTTGATCTGACTATATTACTTCAAGATAAATAGAGAGCAATGAGCAAAGCCATCAATTGACTGTTTTAATCGCCTACTATTTATTAATAAGTCATCTAATATGATGATCATATTATCTGCCGCAGAACCGATAACCGATCGGTTCGACATCTTTCTGAGGATAGACCGCAAGCCAGCAAAAATAGCTTAAGACACTAGGACACCCGGTGTCTAGATATAGTGACGATATAGATACGCAGTGGGTGGAAAGTTAAAGCTGAGGATGGGCTGAGTAGCTAAAGGAGAGTCCAATAGTCTCCAGAACGCTGATAATGACGATGTTAGTGATTACCCAAAAAAATTAACTACATGGTACATGGGAGAACTCATCAAGCTCTGCACAAGAAGCAGCGCAGTTGACGATTTTCAAAACAAAGTACCAAAAACACGCCCTGTAGTTCCAAGACCAACTTCATAAAGTTTTACCAAAACAGACGAACCGTATAATTATTAAAATCTGCTATTATTTCGTATTAACAAAACTATTAAGTAACAACTCAATGAAAGCATCTTAATCAGTTATTCGTACTTTTTATCTTATACCGAAACAAACAAACAGTAGGTTATAAGTTATAACATTAAGTACGTAGGTGTAGGCACGTAGCGAAAGTGCGTAATGTTACATTGTGTATTGTTTACAAATGATAACACATATCCGAACGAAAATATCATTGATGTATGTACAATAACTGTTACTATCGTATACGCAAATAACTTAGTGGATGTCACTTATTCTTCAATTCTCCTTTTCCATCCTGTGGTTCCTTGGAAGAGACCGTTTCGAACGATAACTTAATTCTTTATTTAAAAAAAAAGGCAGTAACTGCCGATAGAAGTGAAAACTTATAACTCAGAACTTGATAGCTCACTTTGGAAATGCTCAGGCATTTCTAGATAGCCAATGGGAAATGCTGACGCATTTCTAGATGGCCATGGTCCCGAGTTCACCCGAAAATTTCTTACCGAGCGTGACGCAAGAATTCAATTCACAGCCCGCGAAAAATCTGTCTGTGGTGCGCGTGAAAACAGGTTTTCACTTCGAAAATCTATTTTATTATTTACCAAATAGAATATTTATGTGTATACAAATTGCTGTAAGGTTGGTTTACTATTTTATATTAAACAGGGTAGGGTAAACAGTAGAGTAAGACGTGTACCTGATGGTAAGCAATATGCTTGCCCATAACGCAATATTTGATCATGGAGTTTTCAAATCACTGCCTAGCACAGCACTGCGCTCGTCCCCCGCAGGTATTTTCTTATCTGTGACTCGGTAATTACCGTGGAAATATCGCTCTGCAAACCTGAACAAAGTAATGTTTGCATACTACTGCTTGGCGGTAGAATAACTGGTACCTAAAGACGTGGTTCTTTACAGGTAGACTCTGCAACGAGATTACTACAGAATTTTGTCTTAAATATTTGGCTTGTAGAAAATACCTATATACCTTCAAATCACAGATAGTTTCCTGCTCTATCGCTCTTTCTGTTTATTGGTAACCGTTTCAAAATCTTTTTCGTAGTTCACAACGAATCAACGAAAGACACATTAACATTGTTTTATACTTACTACCAACTACTGTTAGTACTACTATTGATACTACCGTTACAACTCACTCATCAGAAATTAGGAATCTTGTTATCGATTTCCAGTTTATGACAATAATAGTAGATAATATATTTTTTTTTAGAATCCAATTCGAAGGAGTTCTAAATACCTGTTACTAGAAAATGACAAACAGTAATACATGCATGAACTGACACCGTACGTAACACACAACCTTATTCAAACGTTATATCTAAAAAAATACTTGTAGCTTTTTAAAATATTTTGGTCTTTCAAGACGATAATTAATAAATACATCTCTAAAAAAGCTTTAAAATAATTGAACGTTTATGAATAAGGAAGGATATTGTTTCTTAATGCCCAAAATGTTAATAAATAAATAATTATTGAAAGCATTATACAGGACCTAACCGCGATCACATTATGTTTTAAACTATTTGAGAACCTTGATTATTCGAAGACCAAATGAGGTTAGACGGCGTTCCCCGCATTTCGCAATAACACGATCTACATGCTTCAATTTTCTTGCTACCACGTTAATGCGACTGAAACGATGCAGATTTCCTCATCATAAGTATCTTCATCGCACTAAGAGCGACAAGACACATAGATCCCAGGAACTGCAAAAACATCATTCAATTCTACAACTTTGAAGTGAAACCCGGCAGAAGCTATAAGAAGAAAAAGAAGAATATATAAAAACAAAATCAGCTCCCAGGCCATCAAGGAACCATGACATGACAGTACATGGGACAGCCTACATGCAGAAAATGCAGGCTTCGTGACATTGAACGAGACAAAGCCAAAGCGTTTATGCGTTACCACCAAACCACCCAATAGTAATTACCGCGCGATAAACCAAGATTATGCTGGACGATAAGATAATCGAGACGGCCAAGGCCATCAAAGGGAACTCGAAATGTCAAAGTGAGTTGGGAAAACTGGGAGGTAGCGTGAATCTGTATTCAAGCTACTCTCCATTGACCCTGTGATCTATGGAGTTCCAGGATGTGGAAAGCCAACATGGGTGATTAGACACATCGACGTGCACAAGGACGTTATCATCACCACAACAACCGAGGCAGCAGAAGATTTAAGAGAAGAGCTATCGCAAATCGCCTTCAAAACTAAGGCAACCATGAAGTCTTAACGAGAGCATGCCCATTGCCGTCGCAATTTCACGGCACACAGGGACCTCGCATACTACGCTGACGACCCAACTGGTAATAATCGGCCGAAAAGATGAAATCGGTCTAGTACGTTCTTAAGCGACCGCCGACAGCTTACTTGAAAAAAACAAAAGTTCTCACGGGACCCAGTGCCCAAATGGATAGCAGCAGACGAAGCAATGAGCATTCTCGTCCTTTACGATCAAATGACAATAATTTATCATTAACCCTCGTAAACAGCTTTTTAAAAGGAATCTGTGGTTGGCTTTAAATAGTCTGCCGAACTTTGATTGCCAGAAGACGTAAAACTTTACGAAACAATTTTTTTACTTTTATCGGTTTACAGTTGATCGCCATCTCGCCTGATATGAAGCGACGACGCGGTCTAAGATGGAGCGTGTTTACCTAGAAGAAACCGAACAGATTTGAAGAGACAAAGATTGTAACAATCGGGGAAAACCCACTCAGGCAACGTATTCCACAGCCTAGACGTTCTTATCACAAAATTAGAGTCAAATCTCTTCGTTCATGTCATAGGAACATCAACCATGAAACGATGTCGCTTTTCCGAGCTACGAGCATTCCGATAGAAAAAAAGGGCAACCTGTATAAAGCTTTCAATCTAAGTACGGCTTTAACTAAAACTAACTCACCACGACCTCATCGTTGTTAGTGTCCCTGGTATTGTTATTATTGCCGTAGTTCAGCGACTCTCGCCTGAAGCACATGGTGAGCTGGACGAGCGAGTACAGGCCCCGGTACCACGGCTGCTGCGGCTGCGTGGAGGTGCGCGCTCGCATCGTCCTGTTCCCCTGGTACTTCAGGGTGCGGAGGTAGCGACGCTTGCCCTGGATGAACACTACCTGTGGTACAAATAATAGAGTAACGGACTGGATCAAAAATACACCATTCTAACTAAGTCCGTCAGGTAGATCATGGAAAGATATAGGATACGTATTTTTTGTTTTTTCAAAACATTAAAAATCGCCAAAGATATTATAGATCATCAAACGGTCGCAACGTCACTCGTGATCAATTAGACGGTAAAAAATCAAGTTTGTTGTATGTATGGCAGCCCCCCTTAAATATTCATTTTATTTTATTACTAGCGGTCCGTTCCGGCTTCGCTCGGATCATTACCTAGACACTGTCTGCAGCGCCATCTGCCGGACTTATTTGTGAATCTAAGCCATCCTCGAATCCACTTGTCACAAAAAAAAACATTCAAATCGGTCCCGCCGTTTAGGAGGAGTTCACTGTCGATTGATAAAATTACTAAAATGGCTATTAAAAATAGGGGTTGATGATAAAAGGGTAAAAATGTAGTGTTGTATGTATTTTTAATGGTACATTATAAAAAACTAAAAACAAACATTTTTGTAAAAAAAAAAATTAAAAAAAATTTAGGGTTGAACAACCCTTATCACTTAGGGGTATGAAAAATAATATATAGTAGCCGATTCTCAAACCTACTGAATTGCATATAAAATTTGGTAAAAATCAGTAAAGCTATTTCGGAGGAGTAAGGTAACTAATATTCATATTCATTTATTGATAAAAATACTTTTATAACATATTTGCTCGTAAAGGGTCTCTTATTGGACCAATTTCTGTATCGTAATGTATCGTATTACGCACTAGTGCTGTAATGTGTAATGTAAAACGCACGGTTTCAAAATGCTCCGTCCACAGACTAGGTAGAGAGATATGCTCCGTCTAAAACGAACGGTACCTTTTTAAATCTTAGTAAAGAGTTTTTATGTCAGAAAAGTGTTGTCAACATTTTATTAATAAAATTAACTTTGAGAGGTAAAATATAATAAAGAATTATTAAATTCATTAATTTAATTAATTTAGACCATAAATTAGTTTAATTTTTCTGTAACAAAACACAAAAATATTAATTTACTTTATTATTAATGGCATACCGGCTGGTTCTGTGCCGTTGCTTAAAAAAAAGGCGCCGATGCGCGCGCATTGCTAATCTGTCATCCATAGTGATTACTTACTCTGTGCTGTGATCTGTGATCAAGTAAATATTATGCCGCGCGTTTTTTTTTCGCTGTATTGCTTTTATTTGAAAATGTCGTCAGAGTTTTGTTTATTTCCTCGCAAATATGTTATAAAACGTCGTATGACATACGTGCGCTTTGATAATTACAGCCTCTGCTAATTATAGCTCTCGCCTTCGGCTCGAGCTAGCAATAAAGCCTCGGCTGTAATTATCAACTTACCGCACTTATATCATAATGTACTATTACACGTCAATTCATAAATCCAAAATCAGTACATAAATCAATTTTTAAATCAAATGTCTACATTATTGTAAGTATCAAATTAAATTACAACAATAACATCGAGTGTGTCAATTCATACATACAAATTAATTTATAAATCAAATTTATACATTATTGTAAGTAGGAATCAAATTAAATTAAAACTAAAAACAATAATAACGATTGTGTCAATTCATAAATCCGAATTACTTCATATATCATATGTATACATTATGTACCTAAATGTCAAATTAAATTAAAACTAACTAACAACTGTGACACGAGAATTTTATATATAACTAGCTGACTCGGCAAACGTTGTTATGCCATATAAATCATTTCTAGGTAATTTCTAGTGATTTCTAGTGATAAACGATAATAATTGATCAGTTATCAATGATGAAAAATTATTAAATTACTTAAATGGCTATTAAAAAATAGAGGTTGGTGATAAAAGGGTAAAAATTTTAGGGTTGTAAGTATGTATTTTTTAACGCCACATTATAAAAACAAAAAATTTTGTCCGAAAATTAAAAAAAAAATATTATGGGGTGACCAACCCTTGTCACTTAGGGGTATGAAAAATAGTAGCCGATTCTCAGACCTACTGAATATGCATATAAAATTTGGTTAAAATCAGTAAAGCCGTTTCGGAGGAGTAAGGAAACAAACACTGTGACACGAGAATTGTATATATAAGATTTTATATAAACGATTAGTATTTGTTATTTGTTGTTATAGCGACAATAGAAATACGAGGGTCAAACTGAAAGTTCTTAGAACTGGCCACTTATAAACAATATATTAAAAAAAAAAATTCTATAATTTGAAAATAGAACTCTTTGCCAATATTACTAAGTATATACTTCATTCATTTGTCATTTGTTTTACGATTTGGCGGCAAATTGAAAATTGTCTGTGTCACGTCAACATGAATTTAACACGAGAAAATTTTCGTGCAATGATTTTTTATGACTTTCGATGGCATTTAAGTCAACAAGAAAGTTATGATAGACTACGATTGGCCTTTCACGATGAAGCCCCATCTCGTGCGACTGTTTACAACTGGTTTAATGAGTTTAAACGTGGTCGCACTAATCTCACTGATGATTTACGTGAGGGACGGCCTTCTACGGCGACGACTGAAGATAACATCTGTGTTGTGCGGCGTATGATAGAGACTGACAAAAGAGTGACCTATCAGCATATTCGGACAAGCTTAGGCATCGGTATGAGTCAAGTGCACAAAATCCTACACGAACATTTAGCGGTCAGGAAGCTTTGCGCCCGGTGGATACCTCATAATTTGACTGAGGCTCAAAAACTCCATCGTGTGGATTGGTGCCGTAAAATGATTGAAAGATTTAACGGAGGTGACTCAAATGCTGTGTTCGACATACTAACAGGTGACGAAAGCTGGATTTACTGTTATGATCCTGAAACCAAGAGACAATCTGCTCAGTGGGTGTTTCCTTTCGAGGAGTTGCCAACTAAAGTGAAGAGAGATCGAAGTGCGGGGAAAAAAATGGTGGCCTCGTTCTTTGGAAGGATAGGTCATTTCGCAACAATTGTGTTAGAGGATCAAAAAACAGTTTCTGCAGAATGGTACACTACCAATTGTTTGCCACTTGTCTTGGAAAAAGTTCGAGAGAAACGACCTCGCAGTAGGATCCTCCTTCACCACGACAACGCCTCATCGCACACCGCCAAGCGAACGATCGACTATTTGGCGACATCAAACGTTGAATTACTGGGTCACCCGCCGTATAGCCCCGACCTCGCGCCTTGTGATTTTTATTTATTTTCAAAAATTAAAGAAAAACTTAAAGGAAAGCGGTTTATGAATGCTGAAGAAGCGGTGGCTGCGTATCGCGATGCCATTGAAGAGACCCCTAAGGACGAGTGGGCAAAGTGCTTTTCCCAGTGGTTCCATCGCATGCAGCGGTGTATTGACGTGAATGGACAATATTTTGAAAAGATATAATAAAACTAATAACTGGCTAATGTAATCAGTTTTTGATTTTCTAAGAACTTTCAGTTTGACCCTCGTACATCATCTGTGAAAATGTCAACTGTCTAGCTATCACCGTTCTTGAGTTACAGCCTGGTGACAGATGGACGGACGGACGTCCCGGGTCCCGTTTTTACCCTTTGGGTACGGAACCCTAAAAATGGTGAATTACTATAAATGTACGCAGATACTCACGACATCGGCGGAGCGCAGCGGCGGCTTGCCCATGATGAGGTTGACGAGCGAGATGGACTCGCGAGCCACGCGCAGGGTCATCAGCATCGCCAGGAAGAACACCCACGGCAGCGGCCGCACCAGTGGCGGCGGCGGTCGCTCGTCCTGATCCACTACACATCACATTTGAACATTATTGTTTTTAAACTTTCGTTATTTTTTAACACATGCTGTTTACATTATACATGAGTAAAGGCGGCGGGTCGCGCCGCGACCGCGACACGAGACCGAGACCGGAGACCGGGACAGGCACTTGACATTATTGAATTGAATTGGCGCCAGTTCGCACCGAGACCGCGACAGGAGACCGAGACACATGTCGCAGTCGCGGCGCGAACCTGCACCTTTAGACACGATCTAAATAAAATTATTATTTAATTACCTTGACGTTTCCAAATGAGGTCAGATCTAGATGGTTCTTATATTTGACTGGCCTCGTGGCTTAGTTGGTAGTAACTCTGCCTGCGAAGCCGAGGGTCGTGGGTTCGATTCCCACCCAGTGCAAATATTTGTGTGATGAATTCAAATGTTTGCACTGTGTCTGGGTGTTTCTATGTATAATACGTATGTATTTAAAACTATATAAGTATTATATCAGCTATCTGGCCGCCATCACACAAGCTTTGCTTAGTTTGGGGTCAGATGGTGTTGTGTGTGAATTGTCCACCAATATTTAGATAGCTTCATTTCGCAATGAGACGACCCGCAATTTATTCAGTACTCGCAGCGCCCGCGGTGTTGCCCGCGTAGTTACCATTCCCGTTATTTTGCCTGGATAAAAAGTAGTGTTCTTCCAGATTTATAATCTACCTGTTTTCCAATTTTCAGCCCGATCCGTTCATACGTTACGACGTGATTGAACAACAAACATTGACACTTATAATATTAGTAGGCTATCCTACTAATAATAGCGTAAGCGGTACATAGGTACCTACTCGTCTGCGGTAGTTACGCTGCCGAAACGTCGAGGTAATTAAATAACTTATATAGATCGTGATTAAGTCATGTATAATGTAAACACTACATTTGTAATTGATTACATGTTTTGTCAGATACTTTTTTATCGGTACCCAAGGCTTTTTGTACAGGGCCCGTGGGTCACGCAGTGATCCACAATGAAAATTTTGAAGATATCGAAAAATTGTCTCAAATTCTAAAAAAACAATAAAACAAAACTATTTTGGTAACCTGTACGAAAAATTATGGATGAACAAACTTTCGAGAATTAGCGTGCCCCTAAAAAAGGTGTCAATAAAGGTGAAAACTTCTTCACCCGGGTTGAATTGGAAGATAATGGTTGTTTATGTTTTATGCATCTAGGACAAGGAACTTCCTGTATCATTAGTTTCGCTTTTAGCCCGATGGACTCTCCCATCCGGGGGCTGGTGGTCTTTCACCAATTTCAATATCGTAATAAAAACATCATTACGTACTTGTGCGGTAATGTAACGCACGGTTTATCAAAATGCTCCGTCTAAAACGAACGGTACTTTTTTAAATCATAGCAAAGAGTTTTTATGTCAGAAAAGAGGTTAACATTTTATCAATAAAATTCACTTTAAGAGATAAATATAATATACTAGCTGACCCCGCAAACGTTGTTTTGCTATATAAATAAAGGTATGAAAAATAGCTAGTAGCCGATTCTCAGACCTACTGAATATGCATATAAATTTTGGTTACAATCAGTAAAGCCGTTTCGGAGGAGTAAGGAAACAAACACTGTGACACGAGAATTTTATATATAATATATAAACATTTAATTTAATTAATTTTGACCATAAATAACAACAATGTATCTGTCACATGTCACATAATTATTAATTATACTGGCTAGAGCCTTCGCTTAAAAAAATCGCTGATGCGCGCGCATCGATAATTTGTGAAATATTAGTTTTATTTATTTCTTCGCAAATATGTTATAAAACGTCGTATGACATACATGCGCTTTGATAATTACAGCCTTTACTTTCTTGTAGCAATATCGCCTCGGCTGTAATTATCAACTTACCGCACTTATATCATAATGTACTATTCCCTGGAACAAAATAAATGTATACTAACGTGGAGGCGGCACAGCCCAGCGGGCGCATTTCTCAACGACCCAGAGCCCTCGGTCCAAATGCCGCAGTATCGACTGCCCAAACTTGTAGCTGGCTGCGTGCTCCATTACGCTCTGAAGAGCCTCCAACCCTAAGCTCACCAACTCCATTTCTGCAACAACAATTTAGAGAAAAAAATTAAGCATTTTCTGACGCGACCTCACGTAGTTGTGTTTGAAATCTGAAATATAAATAAAAATCCGCATAGACGATTGTAACAATACAAGGTTACAGACTTAATTCTAGATCTAGACGTAAGTAACTTATAACCGCGTTCCGATAATAATAAAACCCGGCCAAGTGCGAGTGGGACTCGCGCACGAAGGGTTCCGTAACATTAGCAAATAAACGGCGAAAACCTCTTTTATTTTATGGGAGCCCCTTAATTATTTCTTTTATTTTAATTAATTACATTTTAAGAGAATATAAAACGAAGTATTCTGGGAATAGTTAAAGCGTCTACCTGTCACCGTTATTAGTAGGTATCGAGCAAGAAACGGTAAAAAAAAACAAGTTTATTGTATGGGAACCCCCCCCCCCTAATATTTATTTTATTTGTAGTATTTGTTGTTATAGCGGCAATAGAAATACATCATCTTTGAAAATTTCAACTATCTAGCTATCACCGTTCTTGAGATACAGCCTGGTGACAGACGGACGGACGGACAGCGAAGTCCAGTAATATGGTCCCGTTGTTACCGTTTGGGTATGAAACACTAAAAAGTAGGCTTTGTTATATTTCAGCTTATAGTAGGATGAAAGGTACAGAGATACCTTTCATCCAGATCCATTCGTAAGTCTCTGCATAGCAGAGTAATAAACACCCATCCACATTCCACACAAACTTTCGGAATTCTAATATTAGTGGGATAAGATAACAACTACATATCTATACACACTCAATAGACATGTTTAGTCTGAAATTGTATATCGAATTGTATATTTATCTACATGATTTATCTAATGTATGTTTGTTATGCAACGCTGTTAATTACAGAAGCAATAAATAGGCCGCTGGTTGCCGTTTGCGTTCAATAGAACACAGATCGCTCAATGAGGCATTGTCAATACGACAGATTTAAGTAAAAGATTGGTGAAAGAATAAGTCACATTATTATACCTAATCGACGTTTGTTAATCAGATGTCGGTTAATTCAGTAAAAAAGAGTAAATTCAGCGAAAAAGTAAACCAACTTGTGTTTCTTGTGACTAAAGTTTTTTTTTTTTAATACCATCGTTAATTTTAGAAAGTTTAATGAAGACCACGACTTACCTGATGTCAAGCTATTTCCAAGGCCTAGAATGGATGGATATAAATTTACTATGGAGTCAGCTCAGAAATATTGAAAAAAATGAGTTGCCACATGGTCAAATCTCTTCACAATGACTAGTACCTATAGTTGACAATGATCAAAAGTAACAAATTCGAGTAAAAATGGGATTCGGGAGAATTGCTACCTACAAACTGCTGTGCATTTTGGCAGAGTAATTAGTTAGTAGCCTACACCTTAGTCAAATAATATCGCATTTTAATAATACAAATAGGTACATAATTTTATAATGTGTAAATGATAGTGCTCAATTCCACCATAAGTGGTATTTGCTTTACTAAAGGTACAAGTTCGCGCGGAGACCGCGACACGAGACCGAGACCGGAGACCGCGACAGGCACTTGACACTATAGAATTGTATGGACGCCAGTTCGCGCCGAGACCGCGATAGGAGACCGAGACAGGTCGCGGTCGCGGCGCGAACTGGCGCCCATACAATTCCTTAGTATCAAGTGCTTGTCGCGGTCTCCGGTCTCGGTCTCCTGTCGCGGTCTCGTGTCGCGGTCGCGGCGCGAACCGCGCTACCTTTAGAGAAATTTCAAAAAACGAAATTATGGCGCCACACTTGTCGAAATTGAAAACTATATTTGACGGATCTACTCGCATTTTGAAAACGCCTCATTGTAAATAAGTTTGTGAATTAATAAAAATAAAGTAGCCAAGTGCGAGTTGGACTCGCCCATGAAGGGTTCCATTGCAGCAAGTAACATAATATACATAGTACACATAGTTCTTGTAGTTCGTTGTAACTTTGATCGAAGTTTTAATAATAGTGTATTTATGGCGTACTAAAAAAAAACTACTCATCAGATCGAGTTCAAACTAATTTTCGTTGGTAGTTTTCATGGTAATATACATCATATATTTTTTTTAGTTTTTTCATTCTCTTACTTTAGAAGTTAGAGGGGGGGGGACACACATTTTACCACTTTGGAAGCGTCTCTCGCGCAAGTTATTCAATGTAGACAAAAATTATATTAGAAACCTCAACATCATTTTTTAAGACCTATCGATAGACACCCCACACGTGTAGGTTTGATGAAAAAAAAATTTTTGAGCTTCAGTTCTCAGTATGGGGGGCACCCCTAATTTTTGATTTTTTTAAAAACTTTTGTAAAAATCTTGATGCGGTTCACAGAATACATCTACTTACCAAGTTTCAACAGTGTAGTTTTCATAGTTTCGGCAAAAAGTGGCTGTGACATACGGACGGACAGACAGACAGACAGACAGACAGACAGACATGACGAATCTATAAGGGTTCCGATTTTACGTTTTACGGAACCCTAAAAATGAATTCTACTACAGCTTTGAGGATTTAATGCAATGAGTATATAGAAAAAAAAACACTGACACTTTTTAACGTTATTTTGAACGTCTGCACAAAACTGAAAGTTAAGGTGTGAACAGAAAGATAAACGGTCAGTAAATGAGACGAGACACGGCTTAGACGGGCAATGTCCACGCGAGATAAACCACATGCAGCGCTCGCCTTACTATGCATGCTGGTCGGGTTACACGAAAATTATATAATAATGTCTACAAGAAGTAAATAAATTTAGAGGAAATTTAAGAGCACAATCACAATTCACAAGTTTTTTGGTACTAACAGCACCTCGCGTTCGTATCCGTGTACTTTTTTTTTTTAATATTGGTGGACAATTCACCCACAACACCATCTAACCCCAAACTAAGCAAAGCTTGTGTGATGGCGGCCAAATAGCCGATATAATACTTATATAGTTGTAAATACATACTTATTATACATAGAAACACCCAGACACAGTGCAAACATTTGAATTCATCACACAAATATTTGCACTGGATGGGAATCGAACCCACGACCCTTGGCTTCGCAGGCAGAGTTACTACCCACTAAGGCCAGTCATCACTTCCCGTTCCAGTTAGTTTCCCGCAACAAAAAAAATGAATGTAAAAAAGTACGGCCCACTTTTATTGATTTTTTTCTCCATGTGGCCCATGTCTCCCAAAAGGTTGCCGATCCCTGTTCTAAGGCACAACATAGGCTAGTCTTACTTGACCAGAATTAGGCTTCCGTGAAAAAACAGAAATTCTTTAAAACGCGGGTCAAACTCCGGGTACAGCTAGAAGCAAACAAAACGTATCTATTTTAAAGTAATGTAAGTGACTACTTGAAGCTGTCATTTGAAATAAATTTCTCACTCACGACGAAATTATTTTTTCATTCATACTGGAAGCATACACATAAATAAACAACCCTCTTTAACAAGCATCCAAGCCATGTATATAATAAATTAAAAAAAAAAAAAAAAACCCTCTTTATCTTTTACAAGTGGGTTTTCTTTATCTTTGCGGAGGGGAGTCGGGGTCTTCTCACAAATGGAGAATTCAAAAGCCACGGCCACCACGCTGGCTATGACGTGGTTAGTTGATAAAAAAAATCTTATTCATTAATTTTGATACAAGTTGATTTGATTTAATCACACTAATAAATATTATAAACGCGAAACTTTGTAGGTTTATATGAGTGTATGTTTATTCTCACTTATGTATATAATTATCTGAACTGATTTGAATGAAATTACGTAGTAATTACGTGAATTTATACCCTTTCTCACAACTTTTTAAAAACTTTCATTTTACTTTGTATGTTCTGAATAACCCAGTCTGTACCTAATGTTATCATGGCGGATACATGCGACCTATCCCCAATTAGTAAGAATAATTGGTAATATCAGTAAAAACACTATAAATAATTATTCCATTCGTGTTTTTATTATTTGCATGCATGTTTGGCATGGATACGTATCGCCGTATAAGTAACCTTATTTTTTTTCTTTCTTAATTTTATTAGTCAAGTCTTAGTTTGGGTCTGAATTGTGCTGTATTTTTTGTACTTAGGTGTAATAAAGAAGTTTATTATTATTATTATGCCCCATTTGATTTTTTTTCGTTTGACTTCATTAACGTCGTAAACTAATACAACGATTTGGCTTTACTCAAAAAAAATACAGGTTTTTGGGTCGCGTAAGCTTTGAGTAAATATTTGGAATACGTTCGTTCATAGGGGTCCGAATTAATTAATTTATCTCTAGACGTTTCGATCGCGCTCCAACAGCAATAGTCATAAGTAAATTTGCCGGAATATTAAATTAATTTATAGGCACTATGTTGTTTTATTACTGTCATGTGCGTTATGCCGCTAACTTAAATAACAGTGAATAATGAAAACATGTTCTTAAATAGTGATGAAACATGTTCTTAAAATGTTTCAAGGTCATGAAACATCCACCAAAACGCACTAGGCAAGCGTGGTGAATTATGGGCTCGACACTCTCCATGCAAGATAAGGCCCTGAGTCCCAGTAGTGGGAAGCTTTTATGGGCTGATTTTGCTTATATGCTTATATTTAACAGACATATGTATAAAAAACTTCTCAGGAGATCATAAACTATGCAGATATGTTCTGATGTAAATATAAAATTTTAAATTACATTTATCTATTTACTATTTTAATGTGAGAGACTTAGTAGTCTATATCTAGCAAAAGCAGAACAACATTCGAAAACTAGTTTTTTTTAAAGTTTATAGCTTAAAAAGTTAAGATGAAATATTGTTCTTAAAGTTCTGTTTTTCGAGTGGTTTTTTATAGACAAAAAAAATTGTACCTACGTAATTTTTCAAAACTATGTATTTATTTATAACAATAACTATAAAACTTGTTTGTTTTTACAAAGATAAGGCTAGTAACAGAAACAAATCCATGATAAATATGAATATTTTACCTACAGTATAAATAAATAGCTAATTTACCTGTACTTAAATTAAATTGATAAGCAATTGCACTGCACTGCTTCAAAATAGTCACTAACTGAAGAATAATCAGATAAATTTGAACCAAC
The DNA here is from genome assembly GCA_963693475.1 of Ectropis crepuscularia. Lineage (NCBI taxonomy): Eukaryota > Metazoa > Arthropoda > Insecta > Lepidoptera > Geometridae > Ectropis > Ectropis crepuscularia. The sequence goes on along the minus strand of OY856357.1, from coordinate 9,447,529 downwards.
ACTAACGAGTCCGAGATGCAGAACAACTGACGGTAAATACATCATTTTGACTTCTTTACCTTAGAGATAATAAGGCAGCAGAGGGCAGGGGGTCACTGCAATCATAACCAGATACCGTCGCACTGCGATACAAACATATGGAATACAATATGAATGCATAAATCAGTTCAGTTGGGATTGGGTGCTTTGGTCTTACAATTTAATGATTTTACACACTATTTCCTTACATTTAGATTCAATTTATTTTTATAGTATAGACAGACGGGATGAGCAGGATATATGCCTGATGGTAAGCAACAAGCCTGCTCATAACATCGCATTATTACTAGCTATTGCAACATTAAGAGTTCAAATCCTTACCTAGCACCCTAGCACTGCATTTCTCTCATCACCCAAAGATACAACAAGATGATTCATCTCTATACCCTGTATTTTCTCAGGAAACATTGCCCTTCAAACTGGCATGCAGTGATATTTTCACATTCCTGCTTGGTTTTGGAATAACTGACAAAGATACTTGCCAGACCGACTCTGCAAAAATTCCTACCACTGCAAAAAGAACTCACATAAAAATAACAGTCTACATCATAGTCTTATTTATAGAGAAAGGCATTGAGCCTTTCTCCATAAAAAATAATCAAATAATATTTTAAGCTAATATTGTTGTTGACTAAAATTAATTATTATGGGATACTAGCGGCCCGCTCCAGCTTCGCTCAAATAATAACCTAGATATCAACTGCAGCGCCATCTGCTGGGCTGATTTGTGAATCTAAACCTTCCAGGGCCCTACCCAAACGTATACAAAAAAAATCATTCAGATCGGTGCAGCCGTTTAGAAGGAGTTCAATAACAACGAAAAGTGGCATTGATTTTTATATAAATAGACTAGCTGACCCCGCAAACGTTGTTTTGCCTTAGTGAACAACCCTTGTCACTTAGGGGTATGAAAAATAGCTAGTAGCCGATTCTCATACCTACAGAATATGCATATAAAATTTGGTTAAAATCAGTAAAGCCATTTCGGAGGAGTAAGGAAACAAACACTGTGACACGAGAATTTTATATATAAGATTAGGGTTGGGGATTCACTCCAATACATAATCAAAGTAAAGATCTCACAACAAATGATACTAGTTTCAATTATAGTAGATCCAACCGTTTATTTTTGTTTTTGACAGCACCAATAGAACGTAACTGGGTCATGTTACGCAAAAGTTCACTTTTAAATGCAAGGTTTTAAAAATATGACAACTGCTTAAATTTGGTCCTTGATCCCGTATAATAATCATCTTTGACAAATTGAGTCCATGAGTGCAGTGTAGTTTTTTTATAAATTACATAAAATAACAAACGTTTTTAAAAATGTACGTTCTATGGGTGATGTTGATCCGCGAATAACGAAACTTTGAGCCGCGAATAACGAAACTTTGAGCCGCGAATGCAGGATTACATATTAGGATTACAGGAATACAGATTAGGTCTCAATTGTTTAGTCTGTGAATAGCGAAAACGTGAATAAAGGAAGTGCGAATAAGGAGCTTTTACTGTATACTAGCAGTGCCTCGCGGTTTTACCCGCGTAGTTCCCGTTCCCGTTGTTTTATCGGGAAAAAAGTAGCCCATGTGTTCTTCCAGACTATAATCTAAGTTTGTTCCAAATTACAGCCCAAAACATTAGGACGTAATTGAGCAACAAACATCAAAACATTGACATTCATAATGTTAGTAGGATACTAGTTGGTTTTTGTAAGAATGAACACAAGAAAGAAATTGGATATATTAGCTAGAAGATACTTTTCTAGCTAAACATTTTAAACTTTTCTTAAATAAGAAATTGTTGTTAGGTTAAGTCAGATTTAAAGTCTATATTAATACTGTAATAAAGATAAAAACTGAATTTCAAAATAATGGCTGTACTAAACTACAAGAGGAAAAAAGTCAGCTCTTTCACAATTACAATTATTTGGACATGGTAAAATGTGAACAAAAATTAGGGTAATTAGTTCTATCTGTTGTGAACTCTCAGTTTTTATGTAAACTACCTACATTTTTCAAATTCATTTTTGCCATAAATCTATAAAACAAAAGCTGCATAAAATACATGGATGGAGTTGACCAGTTACTTACTATATCAGTGGCCATTTTAGTAACACTTTTTTTAATAGTTTTTACAGTTTATTGCATACATTAGTGTTATAAATAACAGAACCGTGAATATAGACTTGAAATAAATGTGGTCATAGTGGATAATCCAAGTTCTCTGAAATAAAAGTCTAAGGGAGAAATTGATTTTGGAGGGAGAAATTGGTGCAAATATAAAGTTAAAATTATAAACAAGATAACAAAAAAATATAATTTCAATATCAATAAACAGATATGTTTGAAGTGACAAAATTAATTTTACAATTTTATATTATGACAGCACCCTATTCTCAATAATAGATAATGTACTTCATTAAAAATAAAAAACAAAAATGTATTTATGTAGCCATAGTTGATAACTTAGATTCTTTATATTTAAAAGTCAGTTATTCTTCTGGGCTAGTTACATATAATATTCAAAAAGTAGAAATGTTGTGCATAAAAGTTTAAAGAACTACCCTTTTCGTAAAAACATGCTACTTATTCTTAACTTACTATCTCAGTGCGAACGTAGTTCAATCGTTACCTTAGTCCTGCGTAATTTAATAATTCACTACTTACATCTGAGAAATATGCTTATGCCAGCTCTACAATTTGCAAGTAGTTTAATGGCAAGCATTCTTAGGTTGAACAAGATAGGAAGATAATTAAAATTAATTTTTGAGTGTTTTGTGGGGGTAGTGTTAAACATTGACGTTGGTACACGCAAAGTATTTTAACAAAATTACATACCTGGGGCGTATTTCCAGTAGCGTTCTTCACGATACCTGTCGGCACGATTATTTTCCTAGCTTAAACACGGAAAGGCTAATAGTTGAACTTCGGACCGCAATAGACGCTAGTTTATCCAAAATTTAGCAAAAATGAGAAGAAATTTGCCGGTTCCAGCAACAGCAACCACGATAGATAGCAAAGCAAATTGACACACCACACTTTGACAGAACTTTGGAACGGACGAACGGAACGTGACATTGAGTGGTATCATATTGACAAAGAAAAGACAGTGACATTTGGCAAAAAATACTTTTATTTTTAAGTTTATCTACGACTGGTCTCACAATAAAGGCCTGTACACACCGGAGCAGGATTCGCTATCGCTGTGGGTAGATACCGCGCGGGTTCCGCGCGGTATTTTGTAAGTACCGCCTAGGTAGGCGGTATTTTTTGGTGTGAACAGTAATATTACTCGGCTTTCTCTACAGCAGGCGGCAGCGAATACCGCTCCGGTGTGAACACGCCTTTAATTATTCACCTGAGGCGTTTAAACTTTTATAAGGCTTTTATTGTGGTTGCGTATTTCGTATAGTCTTTGTAAGTAAATAGCTACAAAAATGCAATAAAAATGAAAAAAAATATGTAATGTTCACAAAAAAATGTATTCGCTCCATTGATGGCAACATTTATCTCCAAAACTAATCGTCTGATTTTGATGCGGTTTTCAATGATGATAGCAACAAACATCCAGACATTCTATCATCTATCTATATATCATACAGACTACTTTTACCATCTACTATAACTACTATTTAATATACTACTGGCAGCTAAATGGCTTTACTACTTATACCTGCCTATGTCTAGAACCATTCAAACACTAATGACACTATAGTTATTATTAATTTTGCGATTATTTTGTGGCGCAACAAACTGATCCTTCCTATTGTGTCGCCGCTACTGACAAACAAACTAAAATGGCAGGCGTGGCACCACGTGCTGTGATCGAATATTGGGATCCCTTTTGTTTTTGATGTTTTATACATTAACGACTTACTTAAGATGTATATTTTTGTAAATGCATCCTATTTGCAGATGATATTCCGAAACAGAAAAACTTTAATTTTGAACAAAGCATAAATCAAACTATCAAAACAGTAATAGACTTAATGGTTAATAACTAAAGGGTCCCCAAATAACTTTTTTTATAAAATGCTTTAAAAAAACTACTCAATATTTTCTCAAATTTATTTTCTTATTTGAAAGTACAATCCTTCCGGTTAATAATGTAAAATAATTTCATTCAAATGGCTGCCTCGGCTGGCCATGCAGTAGCCTGCACGATCGGTCCAATTTTTAAGCACAATATCGATGGTGTGCAGCTGTATTTCACCAATGGCTTCACGAGTATTGTCCTTTAAAGCGTCAATTGTCTCTGGCTTGTCGGCGTAACACTTATCTTTGACGGCACCCCACAAATAATAGTCCAACGGTGTCAAATCGCAGCTCCAAGGTGGCCAAACGACAACAGCAAGTCTACTACGAAAACAACCTCCGAATAATTGGATCCGACCGACAGCTGTCCAAATAATCGGTAAGGTAATTAAATGCTTTCGGAGTAAAGAGCATAATAGACTACGCGTTATTCAGCACTCGTTGGGCAGACTGTCTTAGAGTCTAACTTTTGAGCTTGCTATTACACCAGTCTGAATAACGAGCGTTCAAGAACTTTTAATAGTACTTCTTTTTCTTTAGTGCATGCTATTATGGTATTTATTAATTTAAATAAAAATAAAATGTAAACATTTAAGATAGGTATAATAACAGCGAGATCAAAATTAAAATTATGGTATTCGAACTCCAAATACCCAAAACACAAAAATAGAAATTACCGCGAATACCAATGAACCAATCACGAAACAATGAAATGAGATTTTAAGACTATATGTCAATGTCAGAGTCATGTATTTGTCGGTCTAACAGTCTTTGCCAAGTCTTTACCTTATTCCCTTCCCTTCCCTTCCCATTCCGATGGTATTAATATTGTCGGTATAAAATCCCTGGGTATCTCTCTTGTGTCTCTGTACATTCCTCATCCCACCCCTATACTTATTTCAGAAGTTCAGAGTCTTCTACATGCTATCCCTTCCCCTAAGCTAGTAATGGGTGACTTTAATGCTCACTATATAATGTGGGGATCTAGCCGCTCAGACCACATAGGACGATCTCTTGTGGAAGTCTTCAATGAAGAAGATCTATGTGTCATTAACAATGGCTCACCCACACACAGAGTCCAACCATCTCAGAACCCAAGGAGTGCGGTGGACATAACGGTAGGCTCTCCTGCCCTTGCTCCTTCACTCTCCTGGGAGACACTTCCCAGTACCTATGGCAGCGATCACTTCCCCATAGTCATCACAAAGACAGATAGAGCCACAACAACCTGTAATCCGAGCCCCTCTCTAAAATATAAACTTTCTTCTGCAGATTGGACTGCTTATTCATCCCTACTAGATAGCAAACTCAGTTCCCTTACCCTTCCCACAGAAACCGATTCCATTCTCTCATATAGTATTCTTATAGATGCTATAATCACTTCCGCAGAGCAACATGTCCCTCTTAAAAAACCCGCTAAGGGATTCAAGATCTCCACTCCCTGGTGGGACTCCGAATGTACAGATGCCGTTAAAGAGCGAAAAAAAGCTGAGAAAATGTACAATGCCAACATGTCAACAGAAATTTTTTTTATTTTTTAAACAAATTGCGGCAAAATTTCGTAAAATGGTCTCTCAAAAAAAAAGGCAAGTTGGTAAAACTTCTGTGAAAGTTTAGCTCCAAAAACACCGGCTTCACTGGTGTGGAAGCAAATTAAGCGATTTAGGTGCTCATTTCAAAATGATAATCAACTTGGCAATGACCCCTCGGTTTGGCTAGAAGCCTTTTCCGACATTATAGCACCACCATCAGTCCCAAATGTAGACTCCTTCCCCTCTCCACTATGCTCACTTCCTTCATCAGGCCCTCTAGATTCCCCTTTTTCCCCTCATGAACTTAACATTGTACTTGACGGACTGACAGACTCTGCCCCAGGCATAGACGGAATACCATATTCATTTATCACTAAAGCCTCGGATAATTTCAAAATATCTTTAGTAAATATAATAAATACATTTTTTGATCTTGGACATATTCCAAAAGAGTGGAAGACGCAGGTTATTATTCCTATACATAAACCTGGGAAAGATCCATCAGATCCGCATAACTACAGACCAATTGCACTATCTTCAGTGTTAGCTAAAATCACCGAACACTTGGTGAAAAACAGACTGGAATGGTTAGTAGAAAGTCAACATATTTTAGCAAAATCACAATTCGGCTTCAGGAAAGGGGTAAGCACTCTAGATAGTCTCAGCATCATAACATCTGATATCCAAGCTGCATTTAAAGAAAAAAAATACCTTGTGGGAGTCTTTCTTGACATTGCTTCAGCATACGACAGCGTCCTGCTGACTGTACTCAGGAACAAATTAGTTCAGCTGAGTATTCCAGCCAAGCTTGTACGCCTCATATGCAACATGCTTATGGAGCGATCAGTTAATTTTAAAGTGGGTAATAACTTACTCCCATCTAAAACCGTTTGGAAAGGCTTGCCTCAGGGCTCAGTTTGGAGCTCTATCCTGTACAGCCTGTATACATACGACCTGGATAGATGTGTGGACTCGTTCTGTAGTGTGCTCCAATACGCGGATGACTTGGCCTTGTATACTTGTGATCGGTCTATTGAGGTAATAACCAATAAATTGAATACAGCCTTAAGTTATTTGGAGTGTTACCTAGAAGAACAGGGCATGGCACCTTCAGCACCTAAAAGTTCAGTAGTAGTATTCACCAAAAAAAAGGTTGTCCCACAAATCGATTTGCACATTGGGCAGCAGGTGATAGCACAGAAAGGATATTTTTTGGTTCGATTCCCACCCAGTGCAAATATTTGTGTGATGAATTCAAATGTTTGCACTGTGTCTGGGTGTTTCTATGTATAATAAGTATGTATTTAAAACTATATAAGTATGATATATCAGCTATCTGGCCGCCATCATACAAGCTTTGCTTAGTTTGGGGTCGGATGGTGTTGTGTGTGAATTGTCCACCAATATTTTTTTTTTTTTTTTTTATATACAAAATTCTTGGGAATGGAACTGGACTCCAGACTATCAGGCACACGGCATGTGGAATACATTGTGGGTAAGTGTGAGAAAAATATCAATGTCCTAAGAGCACTTTCTGGGGTTTGGTGGGGTTCTCACCCTTACTCTCAGAAATTGCTATACAATGCCATTGTCCGTAGTCACATTGATTATGGTGCTTTCCTCTTTCATGGAAATAAGTCTGGTCAGAAAATAATAGCAAAAATCCAATCCAAATGTTTGCGGATAATCCTAGGAGCAATGAAGTCATCCCCCATCAATGCCATGCAGGTGGAATGTGGGGAACCTCCTTTGACTCTCCGCACACAGTACCTCTCAGACCGATTTTTATTTAAATTAGTACAAAATTCCAACCACCCCCTCCTCCCGCGACTTGAACACCTTTCTCAACTTTATGGCTCCCAATACACAGAAAACATCCCTTGTCTGGCTTATAGTTACATCAAATTTACCAAAATCCCTTTCCCCATAGTTCAATTTCCAACAAACCCCTTATACATGACACCTTATGAGGCCATCACATTCAAACCTAATATCCTCCTACAATTCGGCATTAACAAAAATGATAACAACGCAAAGGTATTATTTTCTGACCAGATTAATACTGAGTATACTGGATGGAAGCACATATTTACAGATGCCTCCAAAGAAACCTCCTACAGTGTAGTAGGATCTGCAGTCTGGGTTCCATTCACAAGAATTTGCCTTAGCTTTAAAACCCCCCCTCTCACATCCATCTTCACAGGAGAAGCTCTAGCTCTTCTAGAAGCTATTAAATTTGTTAAATCCCACAATTTCAATAAATCCATTATTTTTACTGACTCAAGAAGTTGTCTCCAATCCATCCTATCAAATCCATTCCGTTCATCCCTCTGCTACCCACTTATCCTCCAAATCAAACATATATTATACGACTGTCACTGTTCAGGACTTAACGTGGTACTTGCTTGGATCCCCAGTCACACTGGAATCCCAGGCAATGAAACAGCAGATGCATGTGCCAAAGCTGCCACTCAGTCTGGCTGCCTTGACAGTTATAAATTATATGCCCACGACTTCTGTCTTCTACCTAGATTCCACCTGGACTCGTCGTGGTCAAGGTATTGGAAAACAACGCAAAAAGCCAAAGGCAAATACTACGCGGAAATTCAAGCCGACATTCCTCAAAAACCATGGTTTTTTAAATTTCGGAAAGCCAGTAAAACCACTACCTCAGTAATTTGTCGATTGCGCCTTGGCCACGCCTGTACTCCGGTATTTTTATCCAAACTACGGATTAGGGATAACTCACTGTGTGAATGTGGTTTAGACGAAGGAGACGTCAACCATATATTCTTTGAATGCCCAAATCTGATTTATCCACTATATGATATCCTCCCTCCCAGTATCCCACGTCCTACTTCCATGAAATGCCTATTATCCCTTACCTTTTCCCCTCTAATCAACTGTATATTATGTAAATTTGTAAATATAAATAAGATAAAATTATAATTATGTGTGCCACCCCCAACCTAACACTATGTATAGGTATTATCTGTTGTAAAAAAATATATTTATTTCATACTACTAACTCGGTGTTGGTTATATCATGTGTTGTCTTTTGTTTGTTTTAGAGGAACCAACTTTATATATAAATAATAACTTTATACCGCGGTTTACAACACATCTCCGTTTACGAAACTTTCAAGAAACGGACATTGGCGGAATTAACGACAAAGTCGTACAAGCCAGAAAACCAAGAACTGAACTACCTTATTTATTACACTACTCGTTATTCAGACTGTAAGCCAGTAAGACTCGCCGAACCCGATCTTGCTGTCTGTACGCAGAGTCTAACAGTCTGACGCTTATTAAAACTCTCAAATCTATGTCGGTCGGAATCCGGAATGAACGAAACGCCCGATTCGATCAACCGATTGATTGTGTTTCGTGGTAAGAATCGTCCATAAGTTCGGCCGATATATCGTTAATCGGACTTCGTAGTAGACCTGCAGCTCTGCGGCTGATAATGCGATCTTCAAAAACAGGGCGCAAACCATTGAATTTAGCTTCGGCTGTGTGGCACGTAACGCCGTCCTCCGTCCTGTTGAAACCAAATGTTGCGAATATTCTCCTCTTCAATTTTTATTCACAAAAATTGAACATTGACATTTACATACGGAGCTGGCGGTGCTTCTCTTCTTCCAAAATCCGTACGCAATTTTTGCATACATTCTGCAACATTACCATGGTTTTCAAAGTAATGTCGCAATATTTCCCAGCGTTGTTCAAGCGTATACACAACCATATTCGTTCAGCGGAAGGATAAAACATAAAACTATTTTTTTTTTTTTTTTTTATAGCATAGAGTGACGAGACGAGCAGATCATGTGCCTGATGGTAAGCAACATGCCTGCCACATAACAGCACAGTAACACGCAGCTATTGGAACATGATAGTCCAAATCATCACCTAGCACTGCACTGCGCTCGTCACCCAGAGATCTAAGATATGATGTCTCTAAGCCCTGTAATTTCTCTGGAATCATTGCCCTTCAAACCGGAACACAGTAATGTTTGCACATTACTGCTTGGCGGCAATTATCTGTCAAATCAGACCTGGGTAGCGATTCTGAAACCATTCGGTTGCATCCGACACGGAATCTCATCTCTCGGTCTTTGTCATGCTAAACAGATAAGACAAAGACCGAGAGATGAGATTCCGTGTCGGATGCAACCGAATGGTTTCAGAATCGCTACCCTGAGCTAAGTGTGTGTGCTAAGTAAGCATTCACGAAATAAGCACTAGTTGAAAAAAAAACGTTAGATGGCGGACCCGTTACTTAAAAATAAACAAAGAAAAGACACTTTATGCAGTTTCATAACATCAGTTTAGCGGTTCTAAATCCATTCGGTTGCATCCGACACGGAATCTCATCTCTCGGTCTTTGTCTTATCTGTTTAGCATGACAGAGACAGGGATTGTCATTCCGATTTTGAACTATTCGGATTGCATTTAGAATCGCTACCCAGGACTAAACCTCAAAATCTTGGAATAGTATACGAAGATAAAGAAATAAAATAAACCACTACAGCTATATCTTATAGTCCAAGATCCCAGAGCTGCCAGACGTCACCTATTTTTTGATTAATGAAATGTGTACGATTGAGTAGAGTTAGTAAGTACTAAGAACACATGTTTATTCGCTTACTTGCTTAGACGGCCAATTTTGAGATATGGGGTAATGAAGGTACATACAAACATTACCTACTTACTTCACGTACATATTTTCTAATATCCTTATATTATAAGTGATATTCACGTATGTTGTAGGCAATATCCTTAAAAACAAGGTCCCAATACTCCCAGACACTTTCCGTCGGCCGTTTTGCTTAACAACTCCAAAATAATAATTTAACTTTACTTTAATTCTCATGCTCCATTTGTAAATATGTTCGTCAGACAACTAGTTTGAAGCTTTTTCCAATAAGATAGACCAATCTAAGGGGGCAATCATCCCCTATATACAGGACAGGAATGGGGCGTTTTCCAGATGAAGATAGACTTGTCAAAGACAGTTCCCAATTTCACCATAAGTAGCGCCAATGTTTCATTTTGTTAGAGAAATTTCACAAAAACAAACAGTGGTGCCACACTTGGCAAAAATTAGAACTATATTTGACAAGTCTATCTTCATCTGGAAAGCGCCCCATTAAAAAAATTCTAAGTATTGTTACGCTTTGCAAATACTAAAAAATATTTCTTCAAAAAAAATTGCAACAAATGCCTACTATGGCCATGTATACCCTCATTTAACATACGGTGTTATATTCTGGGGAAGCTCAGTGAATGCTGAAACAACTTTCAAATTGCAAAAGAAATGTATACGACCAATTAACAACTTGCATAACACTGATTCTCTCAGAAATGTTTTTAGAGAAAACGACAAATTAACTTTAACTTGTATATTTATTATTTATATTAGAAATTAGCTTGTTTGTGAAAACAAAACCAACTACTTTTTTGAAAATAAATCTTCTCGAGTGGAGACCCTACGACTAAAACACAAGTTTGAAATCAAAGTATTACAAGTTAACAATGCAATGTATTATAAAAGTTCACTACACACAGCTATAAAAGTTTTTAACAGTTTACCACTAGAGAATAAATTTATCGAACACGTTCCTTCTTTCATAAAAACATTGAAAAACTGCCTAATTAAAATGTCCTTCTATAACATAAAATAGTTTTATGGATCAAGATATTTAGAATAGTGTTAATGTTATAAGTACATAGTAAGTAATCGCAAAGTATAACATTGAAGTATTGTATTTATATTAAAATAAGTTTTTTGTTGTTTAAATTAATTTAATACGTAAGTACATTTTTAATATTGGATGCCCATGCCCAATACAGGGTAATCTGTTTATACTTTTTTAAATGTAACATCTAGTGTTCACAGTTATAAGCAATAAAAATATTTTGATTTTTTACTTCGAGGCTTTTGGCACGTTGTTCGATCGATTTCAGCAGAGCCTCCTGCTGGTACTTTGTTAACCGATTCCAAAGGTTCGAAAAATATAACTGAAGCAATTCAGGGTAGCGATTCTGAAACCATTCGGTTGCATCCGACACGGAATCTCATCTCTCGGTCTTTGTCTTATTTGTTTAGCATGACAAAGATCGAGAGATCTGGGTAGCGATTCTGAAACCATTCGGTTGCATCCGACACGGAATCTCATCTCTCGGTCTTTGTCTTATCTGTTTAGCATGACAAAGACCGAGAGATGAGATTCCGTGTCGGATGCAACCGAATGGTTTCAGAATCGCTACCGAGATTCCGTGTCGGATGCAACCGAATGGTTTCAGAATCGCTACCCTGACCACAGCGACCACACACAAGTTTTGGTCAAACCCATCAGTCTCTGGTGGTCTTGGTTTTCACTGCACATCACTACGAGGTCGTTCATTCTTCATCTTCATTCGTACTTCGTTCGTCAGGCTATTGTTGGTGTTGGACTGTTGGATGTTGGCGGTACTGAAAGAAAATGGCGTAGCCCAGCGACAGCGGACATTGCGTTGTGTTAGGATTTTGGCTATTGAAAAAACTATTTAATTAAATTATCAACTTTTCGATTGCCGTTCAATTATTAAATTAGTATTAGTTTAAATGTACCTAATAGTTCATTTACAGTTTTTTACCTAGTAAGTGTTGTAACATAGAAAATGAAGTGGTGATGGAATCCCTTGAAGACTCGAACTGCCAGTCAATGAGCGATAGTTTTTCTTTGTACGAACGTTACATGAGAAGTTTTAACGTCGGAGACAGTAGAATAGAAAACAACGGTGATCCGGAAGCCAGTGAATCTTCTTCCTCTAGCGATTCTTCTAGTGAAAGCTCTAATAGCCGCAGCAATATTGACTTGTCCTCCGCTAATAACGTTGGAATAAGACACGGTTTAGAGACAGCTGATTGTAATATTGTAAACCGAGATTGCGGTATCGTTGACAAAATTTTTGATACACAATTTATCAAAATTGAATCTTCATGTGCATCTGCGGCATCGATGCAGGAAAACTCATCTGTAACTAATGAGCATAGTCTTCTAACCGATAAATCTGACCAAACAGACGTGCATGTTTCCTCCGAAGAGACAAAGCGAGAGAGTTTCAAGCAGCCCATTTTCATAAGCTCTACTATGGAAAACAGCAACAATGCTGTGGATAGTGTTTTAAAGTTCCATGATGTACGGTCTGATGAGAGTGTTTTCAAGCTGCCAATTAGTGAGCTGTCGTTCAATGGTACTATCAAGAATGTGCAAAAACTGACACCTATTGTGGACCCTATTTCAGCATTGAGCTCTAACAAATTAGTAGAAGATAAGTATGTGGATCATGACCTTCGATCTAGTAGCAATGAGAATACTGGAACAGACAAGAGTTGTGATCAAAAGTTTAGTGATGTTTCTGAGGAAATTAGCGTTAATGAAATTATTAGGGTGGACAAAACAGAGAGTACAGGGGACTCGCAATATGAAGAGTTAGTTGTGAGACAAAATCCTGTCAATGATGAATCTAGTACCACAAAATGGAACTTAGACCAGAGTCATTCTTCATTTGAGGCATCTTTTGACAGTGGAGTGAGATCTCCAGACATGTTCTCTGACACTGAAGATGATGTTTCAGCCCCAGTTATGGAACCATTTTGGAACTTTATGAATGAATATGAGGCTTATGATAAAAGAAAAGTTAGAAAAATTGAGGTAAGCAACCCACTTTCAACGTGATAACATTTAAGTTAGGATATTATAACTTGCTGCTTTTGCGAACCCTGGCAATTTACATTCTAATCAATTTTATATAGAGTCCTAGTTTGAGACGTACTTCTTAGCATTCCATGGATTCACCGTGCGGGTGCCGGGTCCATCGTGTGACAGAGAGAGAAATCTCGAGTAGACCCCAAGACTTGTGACTTGTGTCTCAGATAATCTTCCGAAGCACCATTTGACTTGATATCATCTAGTTTGTATTCATCGGGAAAATTGCTGGCATTCACCATTTTTTTAACAGATAGTAGACCTCTTCATTATTGTCTGAGGAATGTCAACCATATCACAAGTTTTTGTCTATAGATATGTATAACTATCATTAATGTTAACATGAGGTCAAGCTTGAAATCTCAATGCAAAAAACCCATTTCATAATAAATATCATTAGAACTAGACAAAATGTGTGGAACAGCATTTCATTGTTGTCATACCAAAATCTACTATGTGCAATTTTTTAAGATTTTGCGTATAATGACTAGGTAGTTTACAACTCGACCTTTGATCTATAAAAAAAAAGCTATGTGGTTCTAAACATTACTTTGCAAACAATGAGTACTAGAAAAACAAACTAAAAATTGTTGATAATAAATTAACTACTAGAAGTTAATACCTAAAAATGAATGGGAGTAACATAACACATGTGTATTATAACATACATTTACTAATAGGTTAGTTAAAGAATTCTAAGTTATGTGTCATCCACCAACCTGCACTGGGCCAGAGTGATGGATTATAGCTTGTAAAGGAAGGCCCCGAGTCCCAGCTGTGTCCCAGGAACATTTTAGTGGGCTGCTTAAGCATGCATGGATACTTTTTTTTTTTTTTTTATAGCATCGAGTGACGAGACAAGCAGGACATGTGCCTGATGGTAAGCAACATGCCTGCCACATAACAGCACAGTAACACGCAGCTATTGGAACATGATAGTCCAAATCATTACCGAGCACTACACTGCGCTCGTCACCCAGAGATCTAAGATATTATGTCTCTAAGCCCTGTAATTTCTCTGGAATCATTGCCCTTCAAACCGGAACACAGTAATGTTTGCACATTACTGCTTGGCGGTAGAATATTTGGCAAAGGTGTGGTACTTCCCCAGGCGGACTCTGCTAAGAGTCCTACCACTACTACTTATGCAGTGAAACCCTATTATATGTAAACCCTCAAAATATCAGGTGAGTTCATTATAAAACCATTCTCTTTTCATTCAACAGGAGACTTTGCAAGGAGTTTTACCACCGCCCTCCGTCACCATTGTGAAAACAGATGTCACAGAAATGTTGAAGAAATATTACAGCCACCTCTCACTGTTTAATGATAATGCCAAACTCAACGTCTCCGAAGAAGCAAACTCCATGACTCCTACTAAAAGAGTGTCATTTATTGAGATACCCGAATTACAAAAAAATGATACTTCTTTGGAAGGAAACGCTGAAGGTTCTATAAAACCTGATACCAGTCTAAGCATACCCAAATGCTCATCATCAAAGGATAACCTGAGTGTATCTGCTAAGGATCTAGACACAAGTATTGCAGATAAGACCATCGATTTAAAAATGTGCACGGAAATGGAAGCTGCTCAAAGTGCATGGCCTGATGCACTAAAGTGCAAGCATTATGATGTGTAGTAAGTAATAATTTATTTCACTATTTCCATTTTTTATTCACAATAAAAGTGATTACTGTATTAGGACATGATTATGTACTAAATTAAATTAACGAATAAGCTATAGCTAAGCCAGTTGGTACAGTTTACTGATAGACAAGAAACTTAGGTTTATTTACTTATATTTTACGGCATCAAAAACTACAAGTGATTGTTCTACAACTTTTTTTTTTATGCTATCTCTCTATCCAGTTGTAGCTAGGAACCATCATAGCTAATTATCAGCTTTCATACTACAAAAAAATGTATCAAACTCAGTCCATTTGCTTAAGCTTTTCTTGTGGCAGGTTAATGTTAAATCAAAAACACAGGCGTACAGAGATTCAGACAGATACACAGGGATACAGATATACAGACAGATAGATACACAGACAAACATGTCAAACTTATAATATCCATAGTGTCTCAAGAAAAGACTTCATAGTAATTAGCCCTGATGTGAACTTTAGTACATCCAGGGCACTGAACTAAAACCCCATAATAAAGATGCATTTGAATAAGAACTACTTATATGTGTCGTTTTTAAACTTACATGATTGTGTGCACATCATATTTATAGTGGCACTAAATTATTTTATTGAATAGCTTATGTTCTGTGAGTTCTCCTGCAAATGTTATTAAACAAACATACATAAGTCTATTATTTTACATGTGCTTATTATTTTACAAAGCAAAATAGGTAACTTTGTTCTGGCACTATACAAGTTGCTCTAGGTATCAAACATGATGTTTAGAAACATTACCAACATTCAATTAGGTACAGAAATTGCATTAACTAAATAATTTAATCATAACTGACTGAGTTTTACAATGAGGCATACTTAACAATGTATACAATAATGCTACTGCATAAAATAATAGTAGTTATTGACTTTCATTTGACACATCATTCGAAAACGTCCCTTATATTAAGTATTTCTCATGTATTTGCCATGGGAGTTGGGTGAGGTAGTCCCGATTTGGATGAGGAGTGTGCATGTAATATTATTTATTCTAGAGACTTAAAGTATCTTTCACTTGCATGCACATAAAATGATGATGGAATGTGTCAATATATTGTATAACTTGTTATTTCAGTTATAATGTAACAAAATATTCGGAGAAGTTTGAATTGTTGACGTTGAAGTATGGAGAACGATTTGTTGGAGCAGAAACAGATACAAGTGTTAACATATACTCTGGAGGGTTCCAGTCACCCAGCAGTGCTAATAAACGAAAAGCCCTCCGATTGAAGTAAGTCCAATAAGAAATAAATCCCACTAATATTAGAAACTTGAAAGTTTGTATGGATGTATGTTTTTTTTTTTTTTTTTTTTTTTTTAACTTTTATAGGCTTACACTTGACCGCCATCTCGCCTGATGTTAAGCGACGATGCCATCTACGATGGGGCGTGTTTACCTAGAAGAAACCGATTCACTCTCGATTTGAAGACACAAAGATTGTAACCAACAGGGAAAACCCACTCAGGCAACGCATTCCACAACCTAGACGTTCTTATCACAAAGGTAGAGCCAAATCTCTTCGTTCGTGTCTTTGGAACATCAACCATGAAACGATGTCGCTGTTTCGAGCTACGAGCGTTCCGATAGAAAAAAGGGCAAGGTGGTATTAGATCATGTAAATCAGTCGCACACTCTCCGAAGTGTATCCGATAAAAAACCGAAAGGCTAGCAACTTTTCGGCGATGTTCAAGACTTTGTAGTCTTTTTCGCACAAGAGTGTCGCTGCCTATGAGCCTTTTGGCACGTCTCTCGATCGATTCCAAGGCCTCCAGCTGATACTTAGCCGAACCATCCCAAAGATGCGAACAGTACTCCATACAAGAACGAATTTGTGCTTGATATAACGTGAGCAACTGCTCAGACTTGAAGTACCTTCGCACTTTTGAGAGGACACCTAGCTTTTTGGCAGCTAATTTAGCCTTGGACTCGATATACGAACCAAAGTTGAGCGTAGATGTCAATGTAACGCCCAAAAGCTCAAGACGGTCAGAAATCGGCACGGATACACCTCTAAAAGTTGGGAGTCAGTTGGAATGGACTCCTTTTTGCGGAGAACAGACACGCCTGCGTCTTACTCTCGTTGAACTTGACCAGATTGGCATCGCCCCATGTAGACACCGCCTCAAGGGTCAAGCTCAAACGCTCGATTAGACTCTCTCTTAGTACCTGAGTTTGCTGCCCACTGGCTCTCGCACTAGATATGTAACTCTCTACAACGGTGCTATCATCTGCGTACCCAAAGATACCGGGCTTCAACAGATCGTTTATATGTAGCAGGAAGAGCGTCGCAGAGAGTACCGACCCTTGAGGGACTCCGGCATTGATAGCCATTTGATCCGACGAGCAGCCATCAATGACGACTCGTATGGATCGATCCCTCAAAAAGTCCGATATCCACGCAATAAACCCAGGAGACAAACCATAACTAGAAAGCTTGCTTATAAGGCCATCATGCCAAACCCTGTCGAAAGCCTTCGAAATATCCAGGGAGACTGCAAATGCTTCCCCGTGTTTCTCGATAGCTTCACTCCAGATGTGAGTGACGTACGCTAGAATATCCCCGGTGGACCGGTTTCGGCGAAACCCGTATTGCCGGTCACTGAGGAGGTCGTTTGATTCTAGGTACGTCAGAAGCCTGTGGTTTAAGACACGTTCCATAGTCTTGCAGAGTATGGACGTGACTGAGATGGGCCTGTAGTTGGCAGGGTCAGCACGACTTCCCTTTTTGGGCACTGGTTGCACATTGGCAAGCTTCCAAGACTTCGGTACTAATCCAGTTTTGAGAGAGAGTCTAAATAGACGCGTCAGTATCGGGGACAACTCAGGCGCACATGCCTTCAACACTAGGGCAGGAATACCATCTGGGCCACTGGCTTTATTCACGTCCAGATTGCGTAGCACTTTGCGAACCTCCATTTGGCGAATGTGCATCTCTGACATAAGAGTCGGACAGCCAGGTGGAGTAGGAGGTGTCGCGCTACCAGCATCTAGACACGAAGATTCCGCAAATTGAGATGCAAACAAGTTTGCTTTCTCCATTGCGGTATGAGCCAGTGTCCCATCAGGTTTCAGCATTGGAGGTAGTGAGGGGCGACAGAAGTTCGATTCGACCGATTTAGCTAGGGACCAAAACGCTTTGCTGCCCGCAGGGTACGAAGCTAGTTTGTTCCCTATTCGACTGATGTGGTCAAACCGAGCCCTCTGAAGAACCTTTTTGCTTGCCTTAGCAGCCTTGTTGAACGCTTTCTTCTTCTGGTGTATGTCCCTTGCCTTACGCTGTCGAGCATCAACCCAGGCTAGGTAGGCCTCATGTTTAAATGCTTCAGCACTTTTACATTGAGGACCAAACCAGGGGCGAGCTTTGCTGGATAATGGGACGTCGGAGTATGGAATGAAATATGCCATAGCCGTGCGTATTACATTAGTCACAGCATCCGCGCAGACTGTGGGATCACCAGAAGTGAAGCACAATGACTGCCATGGGTAAGATGCAAAGAAAGAACGCATCTCGTCCCAATCTGCTGACTTGTATCGCCACATCCGCCGGTTGCCTCTGGGGCTGGGATCAGGCGGATGGTAGACTGATACTGACTTCACCAGACAGTGGTCGGAGCTGCCTAACGGCGAAGATACCGCCACGGAGTAACGGTCTGGATCTGTGGTCAGCAGAAGGTCTAAGCAATAAGGTGTATGCGACTCAACGTCGGGTACTCTTGTGGCCTCTTGGACCAGCTGGGTTAGGTCTAACGATAAAGCTAGCTTTCTCGTTTCCTGCACAGCGTGGTCAGTGTCCCGGTATGGGAACAGCCATTCCTTATGATGGCCGTTGAAATCCCCCAGTAACACTAATTGGGCCGAAGGGTATTTCTGTTGAGCCGCGTCCGCCGCCTCACTTAAATATTCCGTGAGCCTAGTCGTCTCCTGGTCTCCGCTGTGCGACCGATATACACATGCATAGACAATTTTGTCAATGCCGGTGTCTATTAGTACCCAAATAACGGAAAATCTAGTGTCCTCAAGGTTACGGAGACGCCGACAGCAGATGTCGTCACGGGCGTACAGGCACACACCAGCACGAGGCCGGAATTTGTGCTCCAGGGTATAACCTGGGTATGTTAGGTACGCCACGTCCGACGGACAACCTATCTGCGTCTCCGTTAGGAACAAAAGTGACGGCTGATCAGTCTCGAGATGGTGATGGACTGCCGTGAGATTGGAGTGCAATCCTCTGATATTAGTGAGGTGCACTTTAATGGTCAAGGAGTGCAGCCGCTTTAACATTTGTTACTCTTTCACTCTTTTTTCTGTCAATATGACTGAAGGGATTTGGATGTAATTTGATACATAGACAGATAATGGTCTGGAATAACATAAAGGCTATTCTTAATAATAGTTAATCTCGGATAGAACATATAGGCTATTCTTAATAATAGTTGATCTCGGATAGAACATATAGGCTATTCTTAATAATAGTTTATCTCGGATAGAACATAAGTTCTATCCGATATAGGAATAGCCTATATAGGCTATTCTTAAGAATAGCTAGAATAGATTAACTCGGATCAGGAACTGTACAGGTGACATTGTGAGGCAAAATAAAAGTTGGTAAAATAAAAGTACTTTTTTTGTGTAGGGGAAATACTTTTACGTATGCCCACGACATGATACGACATGGTGCCCCTACCGACTAAAATCCCCACAGATTTCTCCTGCATGACCAGGGAACCGGGTCGAGGGGTCACTTTTCGCACTCTTACGACGACCCTGACCCACCTGCCACTGTCCTTGCGGACCCGCCTCGCGGGGGTCGTTAGTACCCCCGCATTTGGCTCTAGTGACGCACCGGAAATAAGCGGCGCATCACCTCCTCGAAGATACATGCCGTATGCCGAATGCCGTACATAATCAACTGCCCAAATTTAAGAGAGACGTACTTCGGAAAATCACGAATTTTTCCGACAAACTAAAAATTAAAAACTTAAAATTTATAATTTATATAGTTTCAATACCTCTTCTAATCTATTATTCTGTAACGCCGTACAAAGTAGTGGGCTGCTTATGCTCATGCTCATGTTGTTTTCAGAATGGCACAAGCAAAGTCTCCGGGTCGAAGGCTGTCACATCTAGCGAGACGGAGACAAGCCTTCTGCAGCGCAGCCACTATCAACGAGAAGGCTCAGACTTCCACCGCAAAAATGGTCCTCATCGATAAGAAGTAAGTATCTACAATCATATTCATGAGTCAAATAGTTCTCTGTTAGCTAGGACTTAGCTCGATTTTTATTTCAGATATCAGTTGTATGTTATTTAGCACGTGTGTTAGTTTTTAAGTTAAGTTTAGGTTATTTCGAATCGTGCGCCGTCTGTGCTAACCCAAAGTCCGATAGGTAGTAGAGGCACATCAGCTAGCTACTATACATTATTCTAAAAAAATGTTATATTATGGGGCGTACGGACTATAGGCGGTCTCGCCCGAAGCACGCACGGCTCGCCCTATTGCCGTAAGTGCGTACGTACTTCAGCCCGAGGCGTTTCTTACGCGAGGCTGCCGCGGCGCGAGCCATTCAGTGTCGGTTTTTTGACCATGTTCAAAGGTGCCTCGGCGTACGTGCCTCGCAAGTAGGGACGTGATTTGAGCAGAGTTTTCGTTCGAGTCCATAGTTTGTTGTGCGTGTGAACGGCGGACAGGACAGACGCAGAAATAAATCAGCTACCGATACGGCGCCATTTTGTCGCTCGTTCGTGGCTTTATCCGAGGCAGGTTGCCATAAGCCTGCTGCCTCACGTCGTTTAGATTAACTCTACAGAGGCAGCCTCAACACGAGCCGTGCGTCCCGAGGATGCTCACCCTGAAGCATTGAATACAAACAGTAAATCTAATCAGGAAACTATTTTTCGTGCCCATGTTTAGATACGTAAAGTTTACTTTGGTGGTCCTGATAATTTTATTCTCATTTAGATGATCATACTTTATCAATTCTCTCCACAACTCATGTCACTATTTTCACCTTTATTAACTTTTTCTTCTACACACTAATCTCATACAAACAATGTTTGAAGTTACTTCCCGCACAGAAAGCTGATCAATTCCGGTGAAAGGAAAAGTCCTCGACTACGGCGCACGCCCGGCAAGAAAACGCCAGGGAAGAAGGCGCCGGCCAAAACTCCGAAGACGCGCAGTGGGGGCTCGAGCAAAAAGAAAGCTATGCGACGGCTACTCATGGATACTGAACACACTAGATCTCAACCGCGGGAGAGTTTGAAACGAGCTTTATTCGTAAGTCCAGAGAACAGAAAGACCGTACCGGTACCAGCTTGCAGTTCCGTCCCTGCTAACGCGATGAGGACGAAACGGGCGCTTTTTGGATCACCGGATAGACCAGCTGAGACGAAGAGCTCAGATGGATCTATAAGCGATCAGTTCTTGAAGCGGAAGCGAGACGCATTGGACGATACGCCAGAGAACAGTAGAAGCAAGATAGCGAAGAGCTTGTCTTTCGGAGGAGACACAGTCAGATCTCAACCTATCTCCTTCAGTCGACGGGCGTCGGAGATGTTTAGTTCTAAGAAATCAGCCGAACTGAATGATCAACACAAACAGGTACGTTCAATTATCCTTTTTTTCTATAGCACATAGGTCCGCTTTTGTACGTCACATCGCCTGATAGTAAGCGACGGTAGGGTCGAAGATGAAACACTCATTCATGACCTTGAAGATTGCATTAGATTGTATCTCAAGGAAAAAGCCCGATTGTATCTGGCAGATTATTCCACTCTAAGATTAGGATATAATATGTATATCAGGAAAGTGGACTCAATCAAGTATTATTATTAGTTTGTCTTGCCAATCAAAGTTTGAAGTGATTTCCAAAACGGTATTCCAATAGTAATTTATTCCACTACTAAGCTACGCAGCTATTTTAATCTGAACAAGCTAAATCACTGCCTACCACTGCACTGCACTTCTCACTCAGATATATAAGATGATTGATTTCTTTGCTGTGTGATTTCTCTCTGTCCATGATTTGCAAGGACATTACCAAATTACCATCAGGCACAAAAAAAAAAACAATCTGATGCCCAGTGATGCCAATGGAAACCACATATTGAATCGAAACATACACCTCACATACACTCACATCTATTCATGGGAGAGGCCATTGGCTATCAAAACACAGTGTGATACTAGTTCAGAGCCAATGGGTCCAATGGACATTTTTTAAACCAAATAAAGTTTATTATTATTATAACTTACAACATCACACAAACCATATTGTTTCCAGAAACTTCTGTGGGCGGTGTCGGAAGCGCTCCGCATCCACGGCTGGCGCATGTCCTCCCCTGGTTTCCGCGAGAAGGCGTCCACCCTCGCACGCCTCACGAGAAAGCTGCTGACTTTACCACCGCACGCGGCGAAGTTGGCCGCCACCAACCTGTCCACTTCCGAGACTATGCTCAAGTGAGTGATACTTTTGAAACAACACTTCTTTTAGCACGTTAGGGAAAAATTCAAATCAAATCAAAAAATTCAAATCATTTAAGACATTTTTATATATTGCATGTTTAGAAGTTTATCAAATTTAAGTAAATTTAAAAAAAATAATTAAAAAGTTACGGCTGGTCTAGTCGGGAGAACGGCGACTGCCAATCCGGAGACCCCGGGTTCAAACCCGACACGCACCACTGTCTTTTCGAAGTCATGTGCGGAATGCCGCTAACTTAAAACGGTGAAGAAAAACATCGTGAGAAAACCGACATGTACCTAGAATCTTTCGAAGTCATGTGTCATCCAACAACCCGCACTGGCCCAGCGTGGTGGATTATGGCCTTAACTCTCTCCTTGCGAGAGAAGGTAGTGGTAGTAGTAGTGGTAGGACTCTTAGCAGAGTCCGCCTGGGGAAGTACCACACCTTTGCCAAATATTCTACCGCCAAGCAGTAATGTGCAAACATTACTGTGTTCCGGTTTGAAGGGCAATGATTCCAGAGAAATTACAGGGCTTAGAGACATAATATCTTAGATCTCTGGGTGACGAGCGCAGTGCAGTGCTAGGTAATGATTTGAACTATCATGGTCCAATAGCTGCGTGTTACTGTGCTGTTATGTGGCAGGCATGTTGCTTACCATCAGGCACATGACCTGCTCGTCTCGTCACTCAATGCTATAAAAAAAAAAAAAGAAGGCCCCGAGTCCCAGCAGTGGGAACGTTTAGTGGGCTGTTGATGATGATGAAGTAATTTTTGGTTTGTTTACAATTTGCGTAATGTTATTTTTAATGTGTGTAAATATCATAACATATCAAATTTTATGATGACATTAGTTGATTCCATTTCACTTGTATTTTGTTATAAAATGAATGTATATATCGTTGGATTAATTGGTGTTAAAGCCGTTCTAATTGATTAACCGCTTGCCTGCCCGTGTCAACTAGTAGTCATTAAAACGAAAACGCTAAAATGCCCGTGACAACTGGTAGTTAACATCGCGATTCAGTCTATTATGCCCATGTCAACTAGTAGTTGACATGGCGCGCCATGCCAAAATGCCCGTGTCAACCTGTGGTTAACATGGCCACCGCGACCGAAAAAGTTAAATATACTTCTCTTTGTTGCTCTTGGGCTTAGTTTGTATTATTTATCTCGTTTCTATGTTAAATTTCCCTTCATATTAATCCCAGTAGAGTATCTAAGCCATAGAAAAAAGAACAGAAATTTTAAAAAATACATTCCTTGTCAATGTTGTTATTGAGTGTTGATTCAGTGCGGGCTGTGTAAGTTAGTTTCTTCTGATTTTACTATAAATTTCGTTTTAACAAACAAATAACAGATAACAAACGTAATCAAAGATTAAAAACCATATGTCAAAACTTTAATTTTAGAGGTACCTATGAGTTTTTAAAAAGACGTGCTTTAAAACGCGCTACCTCAATTTCAGCACAGCATAACTCTGCACCAAAGTCGTAAGCTGAGAAACAAAAGATAACATTGAATAGCTAGTTTCATATTAAACATAAAAAAATATAACATTTGATAATCTTTCAAAAGAAAAGAAAATCTTTCAAAATTTGACTTCTTAACATGAGGAATAAAGAGTAATAACTTCTTACGTACGTATATAAGTACATACACACACAATTTTTTTTTTATTATTAGCGGTCTATGATTGGACGTGCTTACCTAGAAGAAACTGATTCAGTCTTGGTTTGAAAGACACGAGGATTGTAGTCATCGAGAAAACCCCATTCATTCAACGCATTCCACAGCCTAGACCCTAGACGTTCTTATTACAAAAGTAGAGTCAATCCTCTTCTCTGGAACTTCTTCTTCTTGGAAGTCTTCACCGTGATCACGAGAAGATAGCGAGTTTTCAATATGAGTTTCAATCGCGAAAGTTTAAAATCTGTATTATGCCTGTCAACGTCACGTAAACTCTAGGAATGACCCAAGAAAATTATTTAAACAAGACAAAAAACGATTGAAAACAATCGTTATAGACGGCGCCTATCTATCATCTAACGTGTTTTGAACATTTTTTATCCAAATCTAATTTTTTGCCGATGAAAATTCGGCTGATTGACATATTAAGTTTTGACAAATTACTGTCCTATAACTGACAAGTTTTGGTTTAGGCTAGATCGCTAGATAATATGTATGTTTGATTCCATCTTGACTTATCGCATCATGATACTTTTACACGCCAACGGCATTCGTGCCTAACTGCTGTGTGTTGTTCACTTTTTTTCATTTTCCACTTTTTTGACAAAAATTGGAAATATAATATAGGTATTAGAAATTATATTATATATATTAGAAATAATTGGAATTTAATAGGACTTACGTCCTACTACGTCAAACGCAATCCACGTCTCAAAAAAAACTTTTAACTTTTCAGAATCGCGCGTCAATATGCATTTGCAATAATACAAGGTCGCACCGTGGAAGACTGCTTCCTAGAAGAACAGACGAAGCTAACCCAAAACATGGACAGCAAAGTCTCGGGCTACATATCTGCCAACGCCTACCAACAGATGCGGGCCCGCCAGGCCTCCACGAGCACCTTCCCATCGCAGATCAAAGAAAACACGTACAATAGTGAAACGAAACAGGAACAACCTAAAAGCACCACCAAAAACGTCTTACAAGACAAATTAGTGAATATAGACTCTAATTCCAACAGCAGTGGTTTGAGCTCGCTGGAAAAAACAGGTATTGCACTCTTCAAATCTCATTCGATGCCCTCGTTTGAAGAAGCTGCCAAAATGAGGGCCCGTAGACAAATTAGTTTCGATAATATAGATTTTCCAAAAAGGTGAAATAGATAAAATCTTTTTTAAGCTGATTATTTTAGAATTGGTTAAATTGTAAACTCCTATGTTGTTTTCTTGTGTTGGTTCAAATGTATATATATTTGTGAACGATAGTGACAAAAACAGTGATGAACGAACTCACAAACAGTCACGAATGATTGGTAAGTAGACGCCATGCTCGTTAAGTTTTTGTGCCAGTTATGGATCAATGGTAATGATCATTTTCATGTGATCAGCCTATTTAAACGGTGGTTTTAAAGGTGAGCTAAGGCTATTTCAAAGGGTTAATATTGACAAAATAAATAAGATTTCATCATTTTAAATCTTCGTAATTTCACTGGCCATGGTTATGGGACAATAAATTTACAGAGATTCTAGTAAAATATTCTTTTTAGATAGTAAAAAAATTGTCAGTCATAGAGACTGCCGATAGAACTGAAAAGTTGTAACTTCGAATTTTAGTATTATACATCACTAATGTTGCACAGTACATCACCTAGCTAGAGATAAACTGCTATAACGTATGTCGGTCCTGCGAACTCACAAGATTTCACCCATCCAAAAAGCGTTAACTAATCTTGTTATGAAAACAAACAAACATGACGTCAACATATCAATCATTCGTGGTATGGCTAAAAAATATAAGGCCTGTTGAGATATTTGAGAAAAACCCTAAAATGTACCTTGGAACAAAAATAGAAGAAACTATAAAATAACAATTAATTACAAAAATTGTTATTCATCTTCTACATCTTTTTTGTCACATTCAAATAAATATTATAAAGTAAATATGTCAAGTACTTCTGAAATTTCGAAAATGGGCTTTATAGTTTTGAAGACTACATTTTTTGTAGCACAAATTCACCATTGTTTTTTAATGCTAGGTGTACAGATAATATATCATCTAATTGCATGCATTTGGATGTGAGCAGGATGGATTGTATGTAACAGGTAAGATAATTCCAACTTTATAGTGCAAGAGATAAGATCTATATTTCAAACCTAAGATAACACATGGGACGTTTAAAACTACCAATTTCATTAGTTGTAAGTTTCAGTCACTTTTATTACTTTTGGAGTCTTATTGTAATCCTTATTAGTCTTGGAGAATGCTTTTCAAAAGTCTTGATATTGGTAGATTAATTGTATTCTCTTCATGTTTTCGATTTTCAATTTTTAAATAAACTGTCCTGCTAAAATAGGAAATATGCGTGATTTTTATAATATATTTTTATGTGTTAATATATATTTTTGTAATTAATAACACACAAAGTTGTCAAGCATGAGCAAGAGTATAATAATGACTTAGCGACCGCGTCAATAGGCGAGACGACAAAAAAAAACTAATTAGTCAGTTGGTTAGATTATAAAAAAATATTGTATACGTATTTTTTCTTTTGTTTCACAAACAAAAAAATGACGAAGATAGAGTGCTTTAAAGTTTCGAGTGACGTCACGTTATGGTACGATTTTTACAATAGAGTGATGTCACAAACCCCCACTCCAGAAGTTTGAAAACTTACAACTTTGTTAATGTTTCATAATTTGATAAAACAAAAAATACGTGTCCTATATTTTATCATAATCTACCTGACAAACTAATTAGAATGGTATATTTTGGACCCTGTCGTCATCCCAATTCACAAAGCCAACTTGTACTGTACTGTGGACTGAAGCATTCATTTGTTTATCATTTAATTGGCTTAACTTCACCGCCATACACAAGTACGAGTTAAAACCCTTCTAATCCTAATTCGGAATGGGGCGATTGACCTGCACTGACGTCCCGCTAGGGGTGTATTGTGCACTTACCCTCAGCCAGCCTACTCAAACCAGCCGAGCTCCTTAAAATAGTTAAAGCCCTTACACTTGACTAAATTTATTGACTGAATTCAGAAACAGGTTTGGAAGTAAGCAAGCAATCTTCGCTTCTGAATGTATGGGCAGGGAGAGAAATACGAGTAGTGAAGGTGAGTGTTGACGTACGTCAATGTAAGGGGCCCCTTTTAAACCTACAGCCCGAGTCACAAGTCTTGGGGTCTATTCGAGATTTCTCTCTCTGCCACACGATGGACCCGGCACCCGCACGGTGAATCCATGGAATGCTAAGAAGTACGTCTCTCTTAAATGCTATTATTCTTCATTGAATTCAGTTGACTAAATTTACCCAAGTGTAATAAGCCTTAGTCTATATAGTTCCAGATAAGGAAACAACAAAACAATATGGACAAAGGAATATGGACTTTAACTTGTACTGAGCTAGACAAACTTTGAAGTGACTTCAATGCCATCGATTTACTTCTGGCTCTGTCTTCTGTCACTGAAAATTAAAACTACAATACACAAGTCTAAGCTTATTTTTGAATATACAGTTTGATTTATGGGGGTCCGATGCGGTAATATTTGACTATTTACCTGTTTTCTGTACATCAAAGATTTTTTTTAAAAAGCATGGCGTTTATAAGACAAATAGAGTAAAAGACGAATTTACTGTCTTTTTTGTCTATTTATAATAATAATGATTGTCATTAATCGACAATTAAAATCACACGGTATTAAAATTCAATTGCATAAGTTTTGAATAGTTTTGTAAGTATGGAATTAAGGTTCATTATAATTACTTCAAATCTAGTTGTAAATTCTAGGCCGCGCATGTGTTCTCCTTATCTTGTAGTAAGATGACTCTTTGCAGAACAATTCTTTCCGGTTCCAAGGGCAATGTTTGTAGAATAACAGGGCAAAGAGAGTCATCTTATGTTTCCGGGTGCCGAGCACAGTAGGGTGTAAACGGATGTTCACTGTTGTGTGGGAATTGTCCACCAATATCCACCACCAACTGTTGTATATTACTGCTGTCATAAGCAGATGTGTTACTTATACCGCAAGCTCGCAAATCCTCATCACTTATATGTAAAAAATATTTCTTTCTATTGCTTGCTATGCTATTTAGAACTTCCCTGTGCACTGACTGTTAATCTTATTTGTATAATTTTATTTCGTTACCCGCTACTCCTTTTTCTTAGTGTAATAGTAGCTCATTAAATGACTGTCTTTAGGTTAAACAAATTATTGTAATATATGTTTGTATGTGTGGATTTGTGAATAAGTGTTTAATGTCGTATGCTATTAGTCTTTCTATCCTGGACGAAGGTGGAAGCATACTTAGCGATCGCAGAGTTGTGTACATCACTATTGCACCTATAGAATATGAATATAGTTCCACCAACTTATCTGTAGAACGGCCAAAAGCGAAACTAATGACACTCATAGAACATAGACACAGAAATTGTCTGATTTTGTAATAGGTGGCAACACTTTTCGATCGTGGTGCCATCTATAGATAAGTTGGTTGTACTGTGAACTATAGTTGTTAAAAAAAAACAAAAAGATCGTTTTGACATTTGAACAAAGAATATAGAATGTTAAATTGGAATGAGACTGAAAGAAAAAATAAAATCATTAACTTAGTTTTTTTTAATACGTACATAATATATCTGTTTGGGGTGTTCATCATCATCATCATCAGCCGTAAGACGTCCACTGCTGGACATAGGCCTCCCCCCTAGATTTCCACAACGAACGGTCCTGCGCAACCTGCAACCAGCGGTTTCCAGCGACCTTCGTGAGGTCATCTGTCCATCTAGTGGGAGGCCGTCCAACACTGCGTCTTCCGGTTCGTGGTCGCCACTCGAGAACCTTTCTTCCCCATCGGTTGTCAGTTCTGCGAGCGATGTGGCCTGCCCATTGCCACTTCAGCTTAGCTACTCTTCGAGCTACGTCGGCTACTTTAGTTCTTTTGCGAATATCCTCATTACGGATTCTGTCGCGCAAAGAGACTCCGAGCATAGCTCGCTCCATAGCTCGCTGTGTGACTTTGAGCTTTGTTATGAGGCCCACAGTTAAGGACCACGTCTCAGTTCCATAAGTCATCACTGGCAACACGCACTGATTGAAGACTTTCGTCTTCAAGCATTGGGGTATTTTGGACTCCAAGATGTGCCGTAGTTTCCCGAACGCTGCCCATCCGAGTTGGATCCTTCGCTGGACCTCTTTGTCGAAGTTGGATCTACCCAATTGGATCTTTTGACCCAGGTAGACGTATTCGTCAACAACTTCGAGTGTGGTATTCCCAACAATAACCGGTACAGGTGAGACATGAACATTTGACATGACCTGATGACATGACATGACATGATGATGTTTGGGGTGTTAAATCTAATAAAATATTGCAAATATTACTTGCATGTCAAAACAGGCTGTTCATTTTTCGAAGACTTAATGTGCCCACGGTTAGACTGGACCTTCTCTCATAATCCTATAATCATAATAAATATATAAGCAGTCCGCCCCGGTTTTGCGCGTGGTACATAATAATATATATAGCCTAAAGCACTCAGGGATCTCGTATATATCCAACGGTGAAAGATTTTTTGTAATCGGTCCAGTAGTTCCTGAGATTATTGCGTTCAAACAAGAAACCTCTTCAGATTTATAGTATTAGTATAGATTACGGAACATTTGCTGGCGGTACACGCATAAACTGGCGAATGAGAGCGGGGGACTATTGTATAATCACGGGTACATATTCCGTAATTCATGAACTATGATTTAGTTCTTTTAATAATAAACAAACATAATAAATTATTACCCTAAACACTACAAACTATGTATGTTAATTAATCTTCAATCGTTCGTATACGATTTAAGTTACGATGAAGTTGGCTATGCGTAAAAACTACTCAAATGTCCATTAATTTGGATTCACAATGTCTATTAATTTTATAATTATTTTAGTGTGTTATACGACAATCGACGCTAATGTGTTACTATTGCTGAGCTTGATCTCGGATTTTATCTGTAAGTAATAAATTATTTTTAAAAGAGTTATTGTTTTTAACTTCCTTCGAATAATTAAACTCTACATACCTACGTAATAAGCTGCACAAAATCGACCCTCTGAATAAGGCATGAAACAACAACTGCTCATCACTTATGTCATAGAATAGATAATATTATAGACTACAACATACCCGTGTACTTCATTGATGGGTCATTTGAACCACCAGGACACCTATATAGAAAGATAGAAGGCTATTAAATTATAAGGTTTCAATACTATGCCGTCACTTTTAAGATGTCCAACTGTACTCAGGTGAAGAGAGGGGGTTGCAACCGTCGATCATTTCCCCTTATCTTATTTGTACGGCGTTGCGGAATAATGGATTATAGACTACAGGCCCGTGAACAAAATTTACGGGTCAAATGAACCACCAGGAGACCTATGTAGGATGATAGAAGGGTATGAAGTAATAAGATTCAGCACTATGCCGTCACTTGTAAGCTGTCCAACTGAGTACAGTTGAAGAGGGGGAGTTCCAATCCTCGATCATTTCTCCTTATCGCATGATTTTTGTACGGCGTTGCGGAATAATAGATTAGAAGAGGTATGGAAACTATAACAATTATAAATTTTAGACTTTTAATTATTAGTTTGTCGGAAAAAGTTATGATGTCCCGACGATTCACAGAGTAAATTTGGTCATTTGATTATGTACGGCATTGGTTCCAAACAGTTTCAATACCTCTTCTAACCCATTATTTCGCAACGCCGTACAAAAATCATGCGATAAGGAGAAATGATCGTGGATTGGAACCCCCCCTCTTCAACTGTACTCATTTGGACAGCTTACAAGTGACGGCATAGTGCTGAGTCTTATTACTTTATACCCTTCTGTCATCCTACATAGGTCTCCTGGTGGTTCATTTGACCCGTAAATTTTGTTCATGGGCCTGTAGTCTATTAGAAGAGGTATTGAAACTATAAAAATTGTACATTTTTATTTTTATATTATTATTTTTGTCGGAACAATTCTTGATTTTCTGGCGATTTTCAGGGTACATTTGATTATGTACGGCATTGGTTCCATATAGTTTCAATACCGCTTCTAATCCATTATTCCGCAACGCTGTACAAAAATCATGCGATAAGGAGAAAAGATCGAGGGTTGCAGCCCCATCCCTTCACCAGCACTCAGTTGCACAGCTTACAAATGACAGCAAAGTGCTGAATCTTACTATTTTATACCCTTCTATCTTTTTACATAGATCTCTTGGTAGTACAAATGATTTTTCTATCAATTTTGTAGTTTGTTACTTTTGTAGTCTAATAGACTAAAGGCCCGTAACATCAGATTGCGGTCAAGTGGAAACCTATAAAAGTAACAAAAAAGTTACTTTCGAACGTTTGTGTTATGTATATTTCACCAGAAATTCATAAAAATATGGCATTAGATGGATCAGAACACTCCAATTTTGAAATAAACATAGATGTGAAAAATGCATGCCAAAAAACATAAATATAGAATGGCATGATTTATAGCAATGAAAATAAATATTACCACTCAAAGCAGCAATTTGATAATGCGAAAATCGAAAATTTACCTACTAATATAAATAGACAGAACTTATAGTACAGCACAATACCTGTATAATAATATTACCGTGCTATAGGTATTTAAATTTGTCTTTGCATCACATAATTAGCTTGTGGAGAGGAAAATACATTATTATATTGTTGTTAGTGTAATATTAAAATAAATATTACATTTATATTAACTAAGGTTTACTTGTGACTATACATGCGTTTACTGTTAAATTTAACTTAAGTTATCTCACTCCTTCGAATTTTTTTGCTTGGTGGTGTAGTAGACCTACCTACGTCCACACCACGATTGAGGACGCAAGTTCGTGTCCGTGTCCACCTCATCTGATCAAAATTCATTGTAATCGGTACAGCGGTTTAGGTCATAACAGACGCAACAGACAAAACAAGATACTTTAGCATTAATATTATCAGAATGTATTGTCTGTATTTATAATCAGGTCATTTCAAGCCAGACTTTTCCGCTTGAAGTACGTATTATAGAACGAAAACGCGAAAAAACACATTAATCGTAGGAATGTACCTTAATACGTATATTTCTTCTATCAGTGTAATTATAATTGTACGATTAATGTTCTGATAACGTATCAGATTAGCAGTTGGGTGCTTTGTTTGGCGAAACCTGTTTGTTTTCACACACGCGTTTATTTATTTTTTTGAAAATGGGTGGTTCGCATTCTTATCCAGGTCTAACTGAAGACTTGCTGGAGGATTATACTACCCTGACCTATCTAAGCAAAGGGGAAGTTCTATAGTAAGTTTTCCAACACATTTATTTTTTTATTTTTTGTGTGTTTAATGTTTGGTAACAAATTAGGATTACTAATCCTAATAATGTTAAAACTTCGAAAGTTTGGATTTTTGTTGCACAGTCACGTCGGAACGACTGAACAGATCAGGTTGAATTTTGGGTATCTAATGGAATAACACATGACTTTCATCGTAGGAAAACAACGGGAGCGGTAACTACGCGGGTGAAACCGGGGGGCGCTGCTAGTACTAATTATAAATGCGGTTTGGATGTTTGTTGCTCAATCCGGCCGAAATTAAAATTTGGTTCACAGTTAGATTATAGTCTAGAATAGCACATAGGCAACTTTTTATTGCGGGGGAAACAACCGGGGGGTCTACCGCCTAACGAAAACGCTTTGACATTGCGGTCTCTTTCATTTCAAGCGAGAAGAAAAGAGACAGCAATGTCAAAGCGTTTTCGTTAGGCGGTAGACCCCCGGGGCGGGAACTACGCGGGTGAAACCGCGGGTCGCTGCTACTTATGGAGGTAGGTACATAATATATGTTGTGTTTGTTTGAGTTTAAACAAGTGTACCGAGAGTTCAGTGATCAGGCTGATCACAGACTCACAGGTGCGGGCGAACACACAATACCAGCGAAAACGCCAACAAATATATGAAATATATACGAATTCTTTTGCATTCACTGGGGTCTCTATTCTAATGTTCTGTACGTTTACTAGCGTTACAGGATAAATAAATACTACGTACTAGACTACGCTAGCGTCTACGCGACACTATCAGGGACGACAGTATTCATACTTC
Source organism: Ectropis crepuscularia (assembly GCA_963693475.1). Classification (NCBI taxonomy): domain Eukaryota; kingdom Metazoa; phylum Arthropoda; class Insecta; order Lepidoptera; family Geometridae; genus Ectropis; species Ectropis crepuscularia. Next base: position 9,414,185 of record OY856357.1, on the reverse strand, counting down.
GGTGATCTAAATCTCGGTCTGATAAATCGGTTACAGGTTTAAAAATTAATGGTCTATAACCATTAATTTTTAACCTATTTATTATCATTATAGTAGTTTGTGGATATATTTGTTTCGTAGTATAGAGTGACAAGACGAGCAGAAAATGTGCCTAATGGTAAGCAACATGCATGCTAATAATAGAGAGTCACGCAGCTATTGGAACATGAAGAGCCCAAATCATTACCTAGCACTGCACACTGCACTCCTCACCCAGAGATGTAAAATGATGGATCTCGATGCTGTATAATTTCTGTGACGTCCCCGATCAGAAGGAATCTCTCGCTTTGTTGCTTCAGGCTAAACTTGTTGTTTTAATTTTACAGTCTGATGAAGAAGTTTTATTCAATCAACCCGGTAAAAATCCAGTTGGACTACAATCACAGATTCACTAAGGAAGAAATACTTTTCAAGTTTGATGTACTAAAGGTATGGAACTTTTGACCTTTTTCTACGTATTCCAGTAGGTAATTCGACCAAGATGGATAGGTACTACAACTTTGGTATTATTTATTTACTCTCTCTCAATTTCTACCGAAAGTAAACAGATGCAGTATCAAAGGCGGTAGACTCAGGCGCGGTTCCAGCGTCGAATTTTGGAGGGGGTCACCAGTACAGAGCCTCAGATTTGGTGGGGGATCACGAGTAGAAATACAATAAATCGAGTAAAAAAGACTACTAGTAGCGCCCCATTTTAATGTAACGGATACGATTTGGGGGGGGGGGGGGGGTTCATGACCCCCCTTCGGACCGCGCATGGGTAGACTCCCAGTGGAGGTTTAGCATCTAAAATGGCCATTCACGTTCTTACGTGAACATCCATTTTAGATGCTAATCCGTAGAGTACGTATGAAATCGATGATCCATTTTCAACTGGTGGCAAGGCGCCGTACCTACGCCGTAACTAATTTTCAAAAATCATTTTCATTTCAGAACAATCCCTTCCAAGATCGTCTGTTCCGTATATTCTCTTCAAAGAATGACGACTGCTTTTCATTCGAAGACCTGCTGGACCTGTGCTCAGTAATGAGTCCCGACTGTCCAGCGCCTGTCAAGGCTGCTTGGGCTTTTCGAATATTCGGTACCTATCGATTTATTAAATTCTAGAAGTCTATTTTTGTTCACTAAGAATCTGCGCCACCATTCATGTCTGGTGACGAAAATTGCAATTTCAAAATAAGTAAAGAGCTACCTAACCAGTATTAGACAGCGCTACAGTACTCACGACAGTAAAGCCATGTGATAGCCGAAAATCGGCGGCGGTAGCGGTATGTATATGTAACCGGAAAATAACAAGAATCGTTAGTTGATCAATTCACTAGGTAGTTGATCAACTTTCGGAAAATAACAAATGGCAGTTGGCAGTTGAAATGTATCATTTAACGTACGTATTTTAAAAAATTGATAAATTTGCGGCTTTATGCCGTTAAATAATCCGACGAAGGCGATGTGTGCGCTGATTGGTTCAACGACTCACGTGTTTTACACCGCTCCCCACCAGCCGGGTGAACCGTGAGAAGTTTTTTTTACAACGGCTCACCCGTCAAATCATTGGGAAATATGTCCGTCCGCGTTGTTAAATTACCAAATCGGACCGTTTAGGTTACATAGGACCCAGATCCGACTCGGAGTACCCCGACTCCACCTAGTCTGGTGGCTACTACCCCTAGAGTGTTTATGAAAAATAAAAAGCTCAAGGGAGGTCCTGAGTAGGTATGGAGAAATGACACTCAGGGCTGACCGCAGAGCTTCTGGCGGGAGGCCACCTGGTGTCAAAAAGTGCACCAATATCAAGTTAGGGGATTTCAAGTTTTATCTGACCGGTGAGCCGTTGTAAAAAAACTTCTCACAGTTCACCCAGGTGGTCTCAGGAGGTACCCGGTAGGTAAGAACTCTGAATAAACACTTGCCAAATGCTTATAATTATTGCCATCGACCAATCAGATAACAGTGTATCAATTGACGGGTAATAGTGCATCGTTAAATAGTAAGGGTTTGCTGTCAGGAATACGAAAAAAAATAGTCACGTGACTTGAATCCAACATGACGGACATCCAAGATGGCGGATTAGCTATATGAAATGGACCCCCATGATATGAGTATTAAAAGAAAGGATTTGCTGAATGGGATACGAAAAAAAAACACGTACTTAACTTAGGTAACATAAGTCCAACAAGGCGGCCGATGCGTGTTTTATAGTTTTTTAAATTATTTCTAGATTTGGATGAGGATAACCAAATCTCGGAACGTGACATAACCGAAATCTTAGACCGATTGACTAACGGTCCACCTAACACTGAACACCGCCTCAAAGACGAGGAGAAAGCGAAGATTGCTGGAGTTGTAAGTACCTATTCATATATTCGTGTCTATATACCCCCACCACCACCACCCACCACCCACCGAACTTATGGCTAGCGCAAAAGGTAGAGGGTCCTACACACCTAAGCTTACTAGGCAACTATGTTTAGGCCTCGAGCTCTCATGGTTGCTTCTTGTGGCGACGTCGCGTCGTGTGGCTGATTGCCCCTGAAGCGAGTTAGCTGCCTGGCACATGCGTCACATTCGTGAACGGGTGCTGCTTACGATACTGCTGGTAACTTATGTCTTATGTACATATATCTAACATTTAATTTGAAACTGAGGTCTAAGTTCAAACAAGCTCTATAGTCAGTTTACTTCATCCACCGCAGGGTTCGCAGGTCTTCGGCTCGGGCTCGAATTTCTTAATTTATGCTTTGGATCGCAAAGTGATGCTGCAAAACTCACGAATGCCATCAAGGCTAATAGTACCTACATGTATCACCTGCATGCATCATATATGAAACATACCAAAAACGTTCCATTTACATTAACTTAATTGACTTGAATGACATTAAAAGTATAGAATTAAAAAATAAACCTCATCCTAACAATTATCTGTAATTTTATAACTGTCTATATCAAATCATTAAATAATCTAAAATGGCACAGACCAGAAGCCAAACTTTAGCTGAAGCACATCGGCGCATAAAAGTATTGACGTTGGATCTTGAGAAGACACAACAATTAAACATTAAATTATTATCTGAACAGGAAGAATTTGCAGAAGAATACAAAAATCTTAGCAGTCAAATAGTTCAATTGAAAACAAAACTAGCTGAAAAAGACGCTGAAATAACAGAAATGGCACTAGAAAATAACAATCTTAAACAACTTACTGAGAGCAAAATGAATGATTTAAATGAATATGAAAATGCATTAAAAGTGATACAGATGCACGAAAAGAACGCTACACTCTTTGAAAAGCTGCAAAAAACTACAGAAATAGAGAATAGGGAAAAAATCGATCTCCTTAATGAGCAAATACAGACACTTAAAAATGACATTCTGACTCTACAAGATGAGAATATACAATTAAAAAGTAGAGACTTTTATAAAAGGAACTGCGAGATAAAAATAACAAGCCAAAAAAATAGTCTATCGAATACTGAAGGACATTGTGACGCATTTAAAAATATATTCGCGACAACACAGCATCTAGATAATACAGAAAATAAATATCAAAGTACATTGGCATTGGATGATAATTTACTCAAGAAAACCGAAGAATGGCAAAATTCTACGGATCAAGCAAGTCAAAATACGTCCATCTCTCTCAAGCCACAAAACAAAACGGAAAATTCTACACTGGACAAGAAGAAAATATTAATTTTATGCGACCAATTCGGAAAATCTCTCGCTGAAAATCTTTTAGACCGTAATTTTAACAGTGACGTCACATCTATTTGCAAACCTTACGCTACAATAGAAGAGTTAGTAAAAGATGTTAAGAAAACCACTGAAAATATGAGAAATAATGACGAAATAATCTTAATTTGTTCTAATCTCTTTAATTATAAATTAAAAAATGTTAGAAATTTGGTAGATTTTTGTATTAGTGCAAATCTCAGACTTCAGATCTCTACTCTGCCGTATAGATATATGAATGTGACTGATAATGTTACAAATAAAAAGAAATTCTACATTAATAAATATTTGTATAAACTCTCGCAGTCTACAAATATATCCATAATTGACGTAAATTTATTCGAAAAATCTTTTTTTACGTTAAGAAATGTGCTGTCCAAAAGTTTTATTAGATTTAATTGTGACATTATTACTAATAATATTAATTCTAACAACTATTCTTGTAATAAAAACTTAATTTATTTAACTGGACGAGGGAGTATTGACTGTAAACAACAATTGACGATCCACCCGAGTAATAATTCGTACGACAGCATTTTTTTAGACAAGAGCATAGAAAAAATCTGTGTCATCTAATAAGTAATAATTCATCAAAACACCAGATCATTAAACAACAGAAAAGCTCTCATTTTACAAGGAATTACGGAAACATATAAACCACACGTTTTAGTAATATCTGAGACATGGCTCAATGAAAGTAACGCTAACAACATTGTCATTCATGGTTATAACCATGCTAACTTTTTTATAAGAAAAAAACGTCTGCATGGAGGCGTTTCAATATTTGTAAGTGACAAATTGACATATGCTCCAAACCATAGAGTTGATGAATTATCTATTGAATTTCACTGTGAATTTGCATCGGTGGAAATTAATATTTATTCTTGTAAAATTTTGGTAATAGGTATTTACCGGACGGGTAATGGTAATTTTAAAATATTTAATAATGTAATCAAGAAATTATTTGACTTGCTAGGCAGTCTCTCTGGTAGAAGTACAATTTTAATCGGTTACTGGAACATCAATTTTTTGGTTGAATCGTGTAAAAAAACGAAAATGAACGATGTTATACAACCGTGCGGTTATCGAAATGTAGTCGATTTCCCTACGAGATATCAAGCAGATTGTAATACATCAATAGATTGTGTTGTCACAAATATACCAGGTATAGAGTTAAACGTCGTCCCTCTAGCAACCGGTGTATCGGATCACGATGCACAACTCGTCAAAATTAAATTGCAAAATCACTCAACTGAGAAGTATAGTTATATAGAAAAGCGTGTTTTCAGTGACACCAAATTAATGGAATTTGGCAATGCAATGTTATGCTTTGACTGGGATGACATATTTAGAATTTACAATTCAGAAACTTTTGCCATTTTTATTAGAAAATTTCTATGGAATTTTGATGTGTTCTTCCCTTTAATAAAAACTAGAGTTAAGCCTCGAACCCGATGTCCATGGATATGTAGTGAAATAATTACTTTACAACAAGAAATTCATGATTTGTATCACATACAGCGTCAATTTCCACAATTGTCTGATACAATTATAACAATAAAGAAAAATACTAGAGATAAAGTAACTAAAACTAAAAAAGAGGCTTACATTCAAAATAGAATAAGTAACTCCAAAAACCCCAAAAAAGAAGCTTGGTCTGTTATTAAAGAAGAGACAAATAAAAATATTAAGAAATGGAATTGGAATCTCACAGACAGCCAGAGTAACACAATTATACCTAAAGAAAAAATAGCAGAATATATAAATAACTACTTTGGGTCCATGGCCAATACAATAAATGTAAACTCGTTGCCTAATATTACAGAAGCCTCACAATATTTGCAAGAAAAACTCCAAAACAAAATAATTCATAAATTTCAATTTGAGACTATTTCTCCCGCACAAGTCATAAAAATAGCTAGACAAAAAATTCAAAAGACCGACACTAAAGACCTATATGATATGTCGGGAAGCTTTTTGTTTCGTATGTTGGACTATTTGTGTGATCATTTCACTTATTTAATTAATAATGTCCTCCAATCTGATAATTATCCTGATTTTTTGAAAAAGTCGAGGCTCACTCCACTTTACAAGGGTAAAGGAGAAACGTCCTGTGTCAAGAGCTATAGGCCTATAACCATCGTGCCTACTCTTTCAAAGCTTATTGAAACAGTGATGTCCGATAACCTAATGGCACACTTAAATCGTAATAAAGTCTTCTCAGAGGCCCAGCATGCGTATAGAAGCGGTCGGTCTACAATATCGGCTACCAATGCTTTCATAGAAAATGTTATCAGCGATTTGGATAATAAGCAAAAAGTAGCAGCTATATTTCTAGATTTATCAAGAGCTTTTGATTCCGTTAATCACGAGCTTTTAATTAAAAAGCTCTTGATTTACGGAATCGAAAATGATAGTTTGCAGCTCATAAAGTCCTTTTTGATGAATAGGGAGCAAACAGTTGAAGTAAACATCGATAACAAACGACAACGATCAAACTCTACATGTATAAACACAGGAGTTCCCCAAGGATCTTCTTTGGGAAATACGCTTTTTATCTATTTTATAAATGACTTATCAATGATGAAAATAGATGGTAAGGTTGTCCAATATGCGGATGACACATCTATAATTTTATCAGCCACTACTCATGCAGAATTACAAGAAAAAATAAAAACAGTTATATCTAAATTTAATATGTGGTTCAGCAACAATGGCCTTAATTTAAACACCGACAAAACGAATACCTATAATGTTTTTTAACACTAAGTCCTCAAATCAGCCTGCAAATTCTGTCAAATTGTCAGATGGAACGGACATTCTGAGTACTAATAGAGTTAAGCTATTGGGTTTTGAACTTGATATGACTCTATCGTGGAAGAGTCACATAGATGTAACGTCACGAAAAATGGCAAAAGGGGTATACGCTCTCAAGCAACTAAAAGAAATTACATCTCCAGACCATCTGAAGCAAATCTACTATTCCTACGTCCATTCGATAATGACATACGGCATCATCTTTTGGGGTTGCTCTACAGAATATCAGCGAGTTCTGAAGATGCAAAAGAGAGCCATAAGGGTTTTAGCTAATGCAAAATTTCGGGAGACATGTAGAGATCACTTTAAAGAATTAAGTATCCTGACATCGGTCGCAAGTTATATATTGGAAGTAATCAAGTATACCAGAAATAACTTGGAAAAATTTCTAAGAGGCGAGACGAAAGACAGAAGATCAGGTCTGAGAAAAACTGTCCTACTTCCAATTCCATGCAGACTAGCTATAGCGAGAAAATCACCATTGCAAATGGGACGTATTTTATATAATAAACTGCCCGAGAGTTTCAAACTTATCACCAATGAAACATCGTTTATTATTAAAGTCAAGAAACTTCTATTAGAGAGAACACTGTACAGCATAAAAGAGTATTTAAATGTTAATTATGATGAATATGACATCCAAGCTTAATATTTTGAAATGACTATGCCTATAATGATTTTGTTAATATATCCATACATTCATTTATAATGTTTATGTTTTGCCGCTAGCTATTTATATTGCCCCTTTACAGCAATCTTGTGATAATTATTTTGTATTATTTTAATTGTTGATACTTCATGACGAGACATATCTTAAGCGCTGTTATTCATTGTTTAACAATATCTTAGAGTGAATAATGTTAATGGATTGTTTAAGTATGTTAATAAAAAAATTCTATTCTATTCTTATCGTAGGTGCCTACCTACTCGACTGTCATACATACATGGGTGACACGCAGTTCGGTATTCACAATGTTTGCATTTTTGGGATGGCCCTACGGCAATTGATCTCAGATGATTCCTAGGTTCCTACTGTCTACCAACACTATTTTTACCAATTTTAGGGGAGGAATGGTAAGGTCCTTCCATAACATAATTTTTATGCTTGTACTGAGAATAAGTACCTAAACAATATTAATTTAGGTAGGTACCTAGGTTCTTACAGAGTAGGTACGCTGTGGATGCGAAAATATTTTTATTAATAGAGTTAACCTTCTTTATTTCAGATTCTGGATGAAATGAAATTAGACAGTACCGGGAGCATAGGATTAAATGAATTTAAAATAATATTAACAAGGTTGCCCGAATTTGAACATTCATTTTATTTCAAATTGTAGCTAAAAATGTTTTATAATAAACGAGTGTAATTATTTTTATATGTATACCTATTGCTCGAATGGCCAAGAATCAGTTTTTATACATGACAGTGAAACCTTCGCCAACGATTCTCCCGGAAGCGTAGAAGTATTTGCCATGTTCAGCAACGTCAAGTATTTGTAATGTACCTATCTTATTAATTATGTATTACCACGGTGTTTTATCTATATTATTTTACTTTTGAACATAGTCTAACGACGATCAATAAAATTAAGTTAAGAATATATCAGTCTATCATTATGAGTCTAATAATATTATAATCGATGATTACATAACCAAAACTTATCTATCTAGGTATCTAAGATTTCGCAGAATCGTGGCGAATTTTGGGGTAAAGTTCTATTGGCAAAGAAGCGGTTATACTATAGAACATCGGGAATACACAACTAAGGCGTGGATACGCTAAAGAAGACGTAATTTACAAATTGGCCAGGGTTAATAAAGCGATTGCTGAGCTTGTTATCTAACAAAAAGTTTGCAGGCGGCTTTGTTGTAACGGCCTCCGAGGGTTCTTTCCGGAAGTGGTGGCATGCCACTGGTCCGACCCGTCATTCCGGCCAACACGACTGGCTGTTTGTACTTCACGTGGTAAGAGGGGAAGGATAGGTATGTTCTGGAACAAATGGAAATCAAAAAGATTAGGATGATGTTAATTCAAATTAAAATGTCATACCCTAGGAATAAATACCTGGGTACGTACTCTGAAAGTCTATGCCAGTTCGATTGTAATCAATGTGTACAAAATAGACGTACAAGCACAGAATAAATATTTGTACGTACAAGATAGTAAGTTTTGGAGTGAGTTCTCTGAAGATACTTTGTTGCTTGTTGCTAAACTTATTTATTACACAACCTCTGTTGGAATAATCATTCAAAACAGCTTTACCGTGTAAAGGGTCGGACTGGCCATATAGCAGTGGTGGTAAATGCCAGCGGCGCCTTTTCCGCCTAACTAAATCGGCTATCGCTTTGCTGCTGCAAAGCTGTCTTGCTGTCTCTATCATTTCAAGCGAAAAGAAAAGAGAGTGAAACATCAAAGCGAAAAAGCGATGACATTTTTCGTTCGGCGGTAGACCCCCCGGTCCCAGCATGCGCTGCCCCTTCACGCGGCTGGCTTGCGGGGTACCTATATGTGACTATGTGCAACCGTATAAAAAGGTCTCGGGCCCCGGGCTTGTGATCGCCATGGAGTCACCCAAGCCCTTTCGACCCAGTTCAACTCTGACCGCGTATGTATAATTTAGACGTATCTACCAGGCCCGTTGCTACATCATCTTTTTTATCAGCCTTTTCACCCTGGTAAAAACCAGCCTATAAGTACAAGTACCGATACTCTGATGTGATTATAGTGAAGTAGGTAGTAGTACTTACGTTGTCATTTCTGCTGGACATTGGTACGCATACTCTCGTCCTTTAAAGTAAGTTAATGGATGGTAAGCCTTGCCAATTCCTCTGTAGTAATCTCTAAATCGCTGTGAGGCCTGTGACAAAAACATCAATTTCGGAATACCTATCTAAATTTGTAAAGGTGCTTGATATCTGTCTACATAAGTACGAAGGATGATTAGATTTCTCTTTGGACGCAACGCCCTTGCAAGTAAGTGCTTGTGGTGTGCCGATGTCCTTAGGTGGCGGTGAGCGGTGGCCACTTATCAGGTGGCTACTCGCTAAAATAAACACTTCATGAAACGCCATTAACACCACTTCAGCTTTGCTGCAAAACGTCGTCTGAGTAAAGACTGGTTATGGAATTTATTTAAATAAAATAAAAAACTCTTTATTAAAAGACCACACAGAGTAAAACACAAACAAAACAAACTTAGTAACTAATGGGTGAAACTCTTAATTGGCGGCCTTATTGCTTAAATAAATCTCTTCCAGGCAACCAAAAATTTAAATTCTTTAAAAAATAGTCCCCGGTCAGGATTTTGTCTCATGTAGACTACGTGCAAGTTCGAAGTTCAAGATCAAGGGGGATCCAGCTTTGACGCCAGAGGAGGGCCCCCCCCCCTCCTCCGTGCGTTTTTATTGGTGGTCCACCTAGGTTCTGGACCCAGCCCCAGGGTCCCTCAGGATCCGCCCTTGTCTCCGTGCCATGTTCATGCATGTGAAACAGATTAATTTCCAACTACCCATGTATCTGTATCTAGCTATGTTCTATGCCTTTATTATTCCAGATTTATAAGATACTTACAAGGACGTTTAAAAACGTCCTTGGATACTTATGGTAAGTACAGCTTTTAACTTACTTCGTAAAACATTTCGATATTTCCTTGTCGTCCGTTATCAATAAATAATATGTCTAATTTCTCATGCATATTACTGGGCTCAACAGTTTGGAGTGCTGACTATAAAATTATTGGTACATAAAATTTAACCTTACATAATAACCTACTACCAAATACCAAAATAAAATATTCCCGCCCAACCGCCTAAAGAGAAACAATAGCATGACATAAAACATCATCATTTAGAAGTTATGACGGAAGAGGAAGAGTCTCGCTTATTGTCAAAGAGGTTTCATCCTTGAAGGTCCAAGAGGTTTTAGAATCGCTTATGAAGATTATACCCTGTTTAAATTATTCCAGTCCAGCGATCGAATCCAGCGCTGGATTGCTTACTGGAATAATGTAAACCGGCACTGGAAAGCATCAATCTAGTGCTATTGCATTCCAGTGCCGGTTTACATTATTCCAGTAAGTAATCCAGCGCTGGATTCGATCGCTGGACTGGAATAATGTAAACCGGGTATTAATTATTTACAACTTTGATTAAAACTCAAAATAAGTGTGGCCCAAAAAAAAATATTGGCAGTCATAGCACAGACCAGGTAGAGAGATACTCTCACAGACCAGGTAGAGAGATACGGTAGAGAGATACTCTCAGACAGACATGTCGGGAACAAGGAACATTGGTCTATGGTTACTAGACTAAATTCACTTTATCTGTGCTGAAAATGATACGCCGCCATTTTTTTTATTTTTTTTAATTAAACAAACTGCATCAACACAAAGATCTAATTTGCCAACTCGTGCATTCGCGCCAGTAGGTAGGTATACATCATACATTATTTAATTTTTTACGCCTAAAAGGAACCAGTTTCTATAAGAAAAATATAGCGCAAATTGGCTTGATACATTTATTTCTTCTTGAACAATTTCTTTCTAAAATGTTTTGAGCCGTTGGGACCAATAAACTTTCTGTTATTTAATTTTAACTACGATAGTGCGAGTCCAATGTTAGAGTCAGAACTCATCTTGATTAAGTTCCGCAACAGTTTTTTAGCAAAAGAATCACCACTTCACAGGATATAAGTCATATTTGGAGTGTTTTTCTTTCCAATGTGGAAACGTATGTAACAGACGTATTTTCCGAAGTAACTGCAGCCTGGTACAATACACTTGTTATAAATCTTAGGTAAGGTGCGAAAAGAACATTTGCACCTAATAAAGAACAAAAATACACGAAAATGTAAACATGTAAACAATAATAATTATTTTTGTCAACACACAATGACAACGTCATATTCACCATAGATAAATACTATAATTTTATGAAAAAAGTATACCAATAGTGTCATAGAGATGCCCGATAATGTGATAATTTTATCGTAATATCGAAACTAAGTCAAATATCGATCGATCGATTTCAAAATTTGGGCTATGAGATAGGTTCCACATTTTGAATTGTCTCTCTGTGTGTGGGTTATTTATTTATTTTGTATGCTGTAAAAAGTTTAAATTTTGCTTTTGACCTATGTGTAAATACTGTTTATTACTCAGTGAATGAAATTATTCCATAAAAAACATTGAATCACTTGGCCAATTTTCTTTCATGCAGTCCTTACTAACCTTTGATCTCTGTGATTTTGTTTGAGCATGGTTAAAAAAAAAATAGCAGTCATAGGAACTGCGAATAGTAGTGAAAACGTATAACTCAGAATTTGATAGCTTACTTTGTACACTACGCGGGTGAAATCTGAAGGCGTCACTATGATCATGGTCATCTAGAAATCCTGACGCATATCTAGATGGCCAGTGGGAAATGCTAACGCATTTCTAGTAATGGTAGGACTCTTAGTAGAGTCCGCCTGGGGAGTACCACACCTTTACCAGTTATTCTACCGCCAAGTAGTAATGTGCAAACCTTACTGTGTTCCGGTTTGAAGGGCAATGTTTCCAGATAAATTACAGGGCTTAGAGATATAACATCTTAGATCTCTGGGTGACGAGCGCAGTGCAGTGCTAAGTAATGATTTGGACTCTTCATGTTCCAATAGCTGCGTGTCACTGTGCTGTTATGTGGCAGGTATGTTGCTGTTCCTGTGTGTGTACCATCAGGCACATGTCCTGCTCGTCTCGTCACTCTTTATTTAAAAAAAAAACATGGCCAGTGGCCATGGTCCCGAGTTTAGCCGAAGATTTTTTTATCATTTGCGAGCGTGACGTTAGAATTCAATTCAAAAAGAAAGCCCACGAAAAATCTGTCTGTGGTGAGCCAAAAGTTTTCATATAAAAAATGACGACAAAAACACGGTTGAAGACAATGTGACAAATTTTAAAATATACATACATGTTTAACAACCATAGAACAGAACGCGTTAAAAAAACACGCGATAGTGTTTCAATACTATAAAACGAATACTATGAATTTGATCTAGTGACAATGACAATCGATAAACCGATACCGTCCAATTTATAGGTATCCCTAACGTGGAATTTTGGATTTTTTAAATTCACAGACTAAGTACCTAGAACTCTTTTAAATTATACAAGAAGTGACGTTGGCATGAAATCCAATTGTGACTACTGAAGTAAAGCGCGGGGAGCAGAAGTGTCAGCTTTGTTAGTCTGGTTGTCAAACTCAAATGACATAGCGAAAAGAAAAAAAAAATTACATAAGATTTGTATGAGGTTTACCCCCCGAGTCATAGGAACTGCCGATAGAAGTGAAAACTTATGGCTCAGAATTTGATAGCTTACCTACTTTGGAAACTACGCTGGTAAAACTGGAGGGCGTGGCCATAACCATGGCCAGCTAGAAATGCTGACGCATTCCTAGATAGCCAATGGGAAATGCTGACGTATTTCTAGATGGCCAATAGCCATGGTCCCGAGTTCACCCGAAAATTTCTTTTCATTCCCGAGCGTGACGCTAGAATTCAATTCGCAGCCCACGAAACATCTGTCTGTAGTGCGCCAAAAGAAGTTTACACTTCAAAAAATTGATGTGATTTTGAGGTGATTGTATGAAAAGCGACGTATGTGTCACAGGAAACTGGGGAAGCGCGCGCTGTTTGATTTGAGAGTAGATTCCACGGTGGCCGAGATATGGCTGCCAGATAGTACTAACTCATTTTGCTTAGGTACGTGACGTTAGGTGACGTGCTATAATCTAACAGTGTATGCATGTGTGTGACGAGAAAGAGGAAGAGAAATTGAGAATAATGTGTCGCCTATGCACTCTTCAAAAAGTAAAATAGCATACGTTACATACGAGTATCTTATGCGACTATTGTAAGGTTCGCTCGCCTTTTTTATGGAAGTGATTTCGTGAAAATGGACGAAAACGTGTACAGGACGCTCAGCTCGCGCAGCGCACGCTATTTGATTTGGCGCGAGCGCATTGAGGGGATTTATATGTAAAATGGTGTCCATCTATTATTTATCACAGTATAAAGAAATATGATTTAATAGGATTACTACCTACTGTACAAAAAATGTTCGCCATAGTATCACATGCCAAAGTATGTTTCAAAAAATTTTATTCGGCAAAAAAATATTTGGCAAAGCATCTTTTCGCAATTTTACAGTTAGCAATACTATAAATAAATAAATAAATATTGGTGGACAATTCACACACAACACCACCTGACCTGACATAGAAACACCCAGACACAGTGTTTATGTATAATAAGTATGTTCGGCAATTTATTGTTTAACAAATAATTACATGGTAAAGTTTAATTTTACCAAGTAATAAGTACCTATGTGGTCCAATATGGTTTGGCATAGCATGCTATTATACAAATCAATTTCGGTGCTCTGCCGGCCGCTGCCGTGGCACGCTCGCTTCGCTCACAGCTGTAACCTTTTTTTTATGTGGGTGAAATATGTACATTTACGTATCCCCACCATGCAGTGATGCTCGACACCAAGAAAACGACAGACGTGGTGGGCGCCACGTCTGTCGTCTTCTACAAAGATAATGTAAATACTACGTAGTCTTCTACCGACTAAAACCCCCACAGATTTATCCTGCATGGCTAGATCAGGGCTGCGGGCTGCAGAGTCACTTTTTGCGCTCCCGTCAATAACTGACCCACTTTCCACCGCCCTTGCGGACCCACTTCGCGGGGGTTCAGTACTCCCACATTTGGCTCTAGTGAAACGCCAGAATTCAGCAGCGCGTAACCTCCTGGAAGGCTTATCCCTAGGCGGGGTAGCGGACGACCCTAAACGTCCGACACCCCAGGCCCTCCTGTGGAGATTGGATGCGAGCCCGGAGTCACGAACCTCTAGGCTCGCCACTATGTCCGCTTCTGCCTCAGTGAAGGAGCGACAGGTTTCAGACCCCTGCTGCTTCTCAGCTTGCTGACTCAGACAACCTCTCACTGTCGAGCATCACGGCGTAGATGGTAGGCAGCGAAAGGTCAGCCCTCACCACCGCGGGTTTGGGATAGCTGCGGTTCCGCCTCTATGACCTTTCACTGACCACTCTGCTAATCAGTTTGTGGGGGGCCATCATCTGGAAGGCTTAAGAATTTTACTTGCCCAGTATATCAGCCGAGTAACCTTCCGAAGTCTTCCAGTAACTCTCCCCAACCCCCACCCTTTACACCCACTTGTCACTCTCCGCACTCCCTCCGACGACTCAGACCCAACGCCGGCTCCCTAGCAGGCCCACCTCGCGGGGAACGGAACCCCCGCACTTAGGGTCCAGTGCACCGGAAACCAGCGGCGCGTCATTACCTCGAGAGGGCCTATCCCTAGGTGGGTTCCCAGGCGGCCCTAAACGCCCGACGCCCTAGGCCCTCCTAGTGGAGACTGGACCATGGTCATTGGCCATTTCTAGATGGCCCAGAGTTTACCTGAAGATTTCTTATCATTCCCGAGCGTGACGCTAGAATTCAATTCATACTTCATAGCCCACGAAATACCTGTTTGTGGCGCGCCAAAAAAAGTTTTCACTTTAATAATTCACAGTCGGTATTAAAACTTTCTTTATTGAATAAAACAGGTGTATTTAAAATTTCATCTGATAAAAGCTTTACAAGCTGCCTTATTAAACCGCCCACCTAAAGAACGTCCAGGAAGGTCGGGGATATGGCTAGTAGCGCCCAGCTCCGCGGCCAACACTGTTGGTGTCTTGTATTTCACATGGTAAGCCGGGTAATTTAAGTAAACCCTGTAAATTTACAAAAAGGTGGTAAGTCGTGGACAGTGGTGTATAAATACCTAACGAGAAAGTAAATGTAACGCAAAAAAGCTATAGTCTCTGTTGAAGTAGCGTTAACAAAATGTTTGAAAATTACACCTTTTTTTTATGGGACTTACAAGCAGTGTGCCCAGGCAAGAGTTTATGTGAACTTAAACTTACGTTGGCATATCTCAGTCTGCGCGGGAACGAGAGATCGTTTGGACGCGTTCAGCGGGCAATTTGAAAAAAGACTCGGTTAGCAAAATGCCGACGAGTGTTGTTAAGTGCAGTTCGTGTAATATTGTTATAAATGAAGTTCTGGCTTTCGTCCAGAATAAAATAGAGGTAATGGATAATGAAAGCCTGATAAGAATTTGTAGTACATCGTTCACAGCGGAGGATATAGATGACGCCAAAGTTCTCCTGTTTGAATCGGTTCCTACGTCAAAACGAAGAATAGTGAGAAAAAAAGTCGACGGAAAAATACAGAAGGATCTAGGAGACATGATCAATCTGTTCAAAGATTCTGAGCCAGAAATAATACCGACCTTTGTAGCGAGAGATCTCCAAAAATTACCGCCGCTTACCTTTGACCATTTAGATCCCACTCGTTTACTTAAGGATATAATTAAATTACAAAATGATGTGAAGGAAATAAAGAGCTCGTACATGTCCAGGGCGGAATTTGACAAAAATAAGGTAGAATCTGCAGCATGCCATACATCACCCAAAAACATAAGTTGTATTAATTCTAAAAACTCTGTTCTAAATTCAAATTATTCAAAAAGTGATGCGGATGTTGATAGCAACGCGTGGAAAACGCCTCAAGCGCCAAAACGACAGAAAGGTTCAAAAAAACAATCTATGAAACGACTAATTTATGCGGATATGCAGCCTATCTCGCCTCTCCCTCTAATGCAACGGATTAATAATTCTATCTCACAGGTTACGAACGAATTGACACAGAGTGATACGTTGCTTCCTCTCGCTCAAACGCAGCACAAAAGTACTTTCATCTCTCTCTCGCGAGACGTTCCAAAACACACAGAGTCAGATTGTACGCCAGAAAGCGGAAACAATTTGAAGTCGATGGATTATGCGTCAAAAACGGACAGCAGTATGGACGTCGGTCAAGACAGTAGTTGCAGTAAGGATCAAGGCAAAAGGTTAACGATGGCCGAAGTAGTTAAAAGTAATGCAGAATGGAGTTTGCCAAAATGCTCGGAAGAGTGGATGGAGGTAAATCGCAAGCGTTTTAGAAATAAGTTTGTAGGTGATGTGGGTGTTGCCAACAATAATATTAAAAACAGATTTAGAGCCGCCGAATTGAAGACCCAATTATATATATCCAATGTACATAAGGACACATCGGAGAACGATATAGCGGATTACATTTTCCAAAAAACCAAAGAGAAAGTGTCATTAGTCAGAATACAGAGTAGAATGGACAAAGGGCATAACTCGTTTAAGCTTTGGGTGTCAAATACGAATTTAAATTTATTTTTGGATAAGAATTTATGGCCAGAAGGAGTCTCGTTTAGAAAATTTGTTAATTTTCAGTACAAAGGAGAATCCTGGAAAAAAGAGACAGATATTAATAAAATTAATTATGGATAATGTAGCACACACCAACATATCCTGCAAATTTATTAGTTTTAATTGTAAATCTTTGAAGAATTCTATGGAGTACGTGCAAAAACTGTGCAAATCTGCTGATGTAATAGCATTACAAGAAACGTGGTTGATGCCACACGACATACCGTTACTTGGTGGAATTGATCAAGATTTTGCATACTGTGGAGCTTCAATGGTGGATACTAGTGCTGGAGTTATTCGAGGAAGACCTTACGGTGGTGTAGCTATTTTGTGGCGAAAAAGTGTATTCCGTAACGTGTCTATAATAAAGTGTGATAATAATCGAGTGGTAGCAATTAGAGTAAATGAAAACGATCGTTCTTTCATAGTATGCTGTGTATATATGCCTATAGATTCTTTTGAAAATCTTACCGAGTTTACAAATTGTTTATGTGATATGAGGACAATAATTGAAAACACATATACAGAAACTGTGTATATGCTAGGTGACTACAATGCACACCCGGGTGAACTATTCTCTAAAGAACTAAATGAATTCTGTTTTGAAAATAAGTGGGTAGCTGCAGATTTAGTAGCTTTAGAAGCGAATACCTTTTCATACATTAGTGATGCACACGGATGTAAGCGATGGCTTGACCACTGTGTTGTTACTGATTCAGCTATGAATACAATTACTAACATAAAAATTATATATGATGTGAATACCTCAGACCATTTTCCATTAGAAATAACAAGTAACTTGAATTTAATTAAATCAAAGATAGTTACCAATGCAACAATAATCAATAGAGTACATTGGGGAAACAGAAATCTGGACCAAACCAATACATATTTTAAATATTGCAACGAAAAGCTAAAAGAAGTAGATTTCCCAATACAATTCCGTACTTGTTGTGAACAACGATGTAATTTATCAGAACACAAACTTATAATAGATGAAATGTATTTTAGAATTGTAGATATATTAAGTAGCGCAGCTAAATTAAGTAACAACCGTAGAATTAATAAGCAAAAGCATAATGTCCCGGGCTGGAATGAAAATGTTAAAGATGCACATGAGCAGGCTAGGATTAGTTTTCAGACTTGGATAGAAAATGGAAAACCAACTAGTGGGAGCGTTTTTGATAAAATGACCACAGATCGGAAAATCTTTAAAGGTAAACTTCAATGGTGTAAAAAAAATAAAGAACAAAATCAAATGGACAAACTAGCTTCTCTTCATAAAAATAATGATTTCAAAAATTTCTGGAAATATACAGCAAGTCTGAATACTAAACCTAGTATGTCAGAGAGTGTGGACGGTATTTCTGGAGACAAAAATATCGCACAATTGTTTATGAACCATTTTAAAGTATCAGCATTACCTGTGTCCCATGCGAGAGCCGAAAAAGATTGTACGGGAAATCTGTTCAAAGCGGAATCAGATCTTGAGTGGAAACTGGTGCGGTTTACCTCTAGAGATGTAATAAACACTTTGAATAATATGAAGAGAGGAAAATCGCCTGGACATGACGGACTTAGCATTGAACATTTTTTGCATGCAGGGAAACACTTACCTAGAGTTTTAGCTATGTTTTATACATTTTGTATTGGACATTCATATCTTCCACAAGAGTTGATGAGGACATTGGTTGTACCTATACTTAAGAATAAGACGGGAGATATATCGGATAGGAACAACTATAGACCAGTATCATTAGCAACAATAACCGCTAAAGTATTGGACAGTTTAATCGACGCTCATCTTGATCGCACGTTACAGCTACATGACGCTCAATTCGGATTTCGAGCGGGTTTGTCAACTGAGAGTGCTATTTTAAGCTTAAAGCATACTGTCCGGTACTATACCGACAGAAAAACTCCCGTGTATGCCTGTTTTTTAGATCTTTCTAAAGCTTTTGATCGTGTATCCTATGAACTCTTGTGGAGGAAACTGGAAGGTGTTTTACCTCGTGAATTGCTTGATATTTTTAAATTCTGGTATGCTAATCAACTGAACATGGTAAAATGGTCCACTGAAGAGTCGGAAGCATACAAACTCGAATGTGGAGTGAGGCAAGGAGGGATCACTTCTCCAAAATTATTTAATTTATACATCAACCGGCTGATTGCTGAACTCAGTAGTATGCATGCAGGATGCTCCATCGACGGCTTACAGGTAAATAATTTGAGTTATGCTGATGACATGGTGCTTCTGAGTCCATCAATTAGCGGGCTAAGAAAGCTGGTGAAGACATGTGAGTTATATGCTGTTGAGCATGGCCTTCAATACAACTCCAGTAAAAGCGAAATATTAGTTTTTACAGCTGGAAATAAGGAACCACAATATTTACCACCTGTCTTCATGCACGGAATTCCTCTGAAGACTGTAAATAAATTTAAATATCTCGGGCACATTGTTACACAAGACCTTAGAGATGACAGCGATATAGAGCGGGAACGTAGAGCGTTGGCTGTAAGGGGCAACATGATAGCTCGTAGGTTTGCTCGATGTTCTATTCCTATTAAAATAACGTTATTTAAAGCATTTTGTCAATCCGCATACACGAGCAGCCTATGGGTTTCATACAAGCAAAAATCCTTAAACGCTATACGGGTCCAGTATAACAACATCTTTCGAATATTGTTGAGACTGCCGAGATTTTGCAGTGCATCTGGAATGTTTGCAGAAGCGCGAATAGATGGATTTCCAGCTATCATTCGGAAGAGAATAACGTCTTTGCTATATAGAGTGAGAGGCAGTTCCAACAATATTCTGTCAGTTATTCGTGATAAATTCAACTGTCCTATTCTGAAACATTGGGTAAAGACCATTATACCTCAGAGTAATCCCCGATTATATCTAAAATAACAATAAGTCCCTACCATTATTCTTTTTCTGTCATTGGTAGCATAAATTCATCGTGTTTAATTTTAGATCTGTATTTTGTGCCATACTGTTTGTATCTTAATTGTAATTTTAAATTTAATGTAACTTTTGTTTATTTTTGTATGGATCATAGTTATCCGAAATAAAGTTTATTATTATTATTATTATTATATCTCCAGGACATTGAAATGCATATTGGGGCGCACGGAAGTAGGATAGAGGATGGTAATGCTTTGGAACTCCTTTGTAGTAATCTCTGTGCATTTGGCAAGCCTGCAAATAAAATAATACTCTATGAAGGAGAATAGTTTGGAAATTGGGCAAGATATCAAAGACTGGGATTTTGATTTTCTTGATTATAATAGGTACATGTTTAGACAGTTGGGCACCAATTTTACACTGTGGTACCTACAGTGTAATATTGGTGTCCACCAAAAAACAACTATTGGCGCTGGCACAAACAATACAGTTTTATAATGTAGACAGTTATTTTTTATTACCTATTCTTTGAATTTTTTTATTACCTATTTCAGTCTGCGCGGGAACGAGAGATCGTTTGGACGCGTTCAGCGGGCAATTTGAAAAAAGACTCGGTTACCAAAATGCCGACGAGTGTTGTTAAGTGCAGTTCGTGTAATATTGTAATAAATGAAGTTCTGGCTTTCGTCCAGAATAAAATAGAGGTAATGGATAATGAAAGCCTCATAAGAATTTGTAGTACATCGTTCACAGCGGAGGATATAGATGACGCCAAAGTTCTCCTGTTTGAATCGGTTCCTACGTCAAAACGAAGAATAGTGAGAAAAAAAGTCGACGGAAAAATACAGAAGGATCTAGGAGACATGATCAATCTGTTCAAAGATTCTGAGCCAGAAATAATACCGACCTTTGTAGCGAGAGATCTCCAAAAATTACCGCCGCTTACCTTTGACCATTTAGATCCCACTCGTTTACTTAAGGATATAATTAAATTACAAAATGATGTGAAGGAAATAAAGAGCTCGTACATGTCCAGGGCGGAATTTGACAAAAATAAGGTAGAATCTGCAGCATGCCATACATCACCCAAAAACATAAGTTGTATTAATTCTAAAAACTCTGTTCTAAATTCAAATTATTCAAAAAGTGACGCGGATGTTGATAGCAACGCGTGGAAAACGCCTCAAGCGCCAAAACGACAGAAAGGTTCAAAAAAACAATCTATGAAACGACTAATTTATGCGGATATGCAGCCTATCTCGCCTCTCCCTCCAATGCAACGGATTAGTAATTCTATCTCACAGGCTACGAACGAATTGACACAGAGTGATACGTTGCTTCCTCTCGCTCAAGCGCAGCACAAAAGTACTTTCATCTCTCTCTCGCGAGACGTTCCAAAACACACAGAGTCAGATTGTACGCCAGAAAGCGGAAACAATTTGAAGTCGATGGATTATGTGTCAAAAACGGACAGCAGTATGGACGTCGGTCAAGACAGTAGTTGCAGTAAGGATCAAGGGAAAAGGTTAACGATGGCCGAAGTAGTTAAAAGTAATGCAGAATGGAGTTTGCCAAAATGCTCGGAAGAGTGGATGGAGGTAAATCGCAAGCGTTTTAGAAATAAGTTTGTAGGTGATGTGGGTGTTGCCAACAATAATATTAAATACAGATTTAGAGCCGCCGAATTGAAGACCCAATTATATATATCCAATGTACATAAGGACACATCGGAGAACGATATAGCGGATTACATTTTCCAAAAAACCAAAGAGAAAGTGGCATTAGTCAGAATACAGAGTAGAATGGACAAAGGGCATAACTCGTTTAAGCTTTGGGTGTCAAATACGAATTTAAATTTATTTTTGGATAAGAATTTATGGCCAGAAGGAGTCTCGTTTAGAAAATTTGTTAATTTTCAGTACAAAGGAGAATCCTGGAAAAAAGAGACAGATATTAATAAAATTAATTATGGATAATGTAGCACACACCAACATATCCTGCAAATTTATTAGTTTTAATTGTAAATCTTTGAAGAATTCTATGGAGTACGTGCAAAAACTGTGCAAATCTACTGATGTATTAGCATTACAAGAAACGTGGTTGATGCCACACGACATACCGTTACTTGGTGGAATTGATCAAGATTTTGCATACTGTGGAGCTTCAATGGTGGATACTAGTGCTGGAGTTATTCGAGGAAGACCTTACGGTGGTGTAGCTATTTTGTGGCGAAAAAGTGTATTCCGTAACGTGTCTATAATAAAGTGTGATAATAATCGAGTGGTAGCAATTAGAGTAAATGAAAACGATCGTTCTTTCATAGTATGCTGTGTATATATGCCTATAGATTCTTTTGAAAATCTTACCGAGTTTACAAATTGTTTATGTGATATGAGGACAATAATTGAAAACACATATACAGAAACTGTGTATATGCTAGGTGACTACAATGCACACCCGGGTGAACTATTCTCTAAAGAACTAAATGAATTCTGTTTTGAAAATAAGTGGGTAGCTGCAGATTTAGTAGCTTTAGAAGCGAATACCTTTTCATACATTAGTGATGCACACGGATGTAAGCGATGGCTTGACCACTGTGTTGTTACTGAATCAGCTATGAATACAATTACTAACATAAAAATTATATATGATGTGAATACCTCAGACCATTTTCCATTAGAAATAACAAGTAACTTGAATTTAATTAAATCAAAGATAGTTACCAAGGCAACAATAATCAATAGAGTACATTGGGGAAACAGAAATCTGGACCAAATCGATACATATTTTAAATATTGCAACGAAAAGCTAAAAGAAGTAGATTTCCCAATACAATTCCGTACTTGTTGTGAACAACGATGTAATTTATCAGAACACAAACTTATAATAGATGAAATGTATTTTAAAATTGTAGATATATTAAGTAGCGCAGCTAAATTAAGTAACAACCGTAGAATTAATAAGCAAAAGCATAATGTCCCGGGCTGGAATGAAAATGTTAAAGATGCACATGAGCAGGCTAGGATTAGTTTTCAGACTTGGATAGAAAATGGAAAACCAACTAGTGGGAGCGTTTTTGATAAAATGACCACAGATCGGAAAATCTTTAAAGGTAAACTTCAATGGTGTAAAAAAAATAAAGAACAAAATCAAATGGACAAACTAGCTTCTCTTCATAAAAATAATGATTTCAAAAATTTCTGGAAATATACAGCAAGTCTGAATACTAAACCAAGTATGTCAGAGAGTGTGGACGGTATTTCTGGAGACAAAAATATCGCACAATTGTTTATGAACCATTTTAAAGTATCAGCATTACCTGTGTCCCATGCGAGAGCCGAAAAAGATTGTACGGGAAATCTGTTCAAAGCGGAATCAGATCTTGAGTGGAAACTGGTGCGGTTTACCTCTAGAGATGTAATAAACACTTTAAATAATATGAAGAGAGGAAAATCGCCTGGACATGACGGACTTAGCATTGAACATTTTTTGCATGCAGGGAAACACTTACCTAGAGTTCTAGCTATGTTTTATACATTTTGTATTGGACATTCATATCTTCCACAAGAGTTGATGAGGACATTGGTTGTACCTATACTTAAGAATAAGACGGGAGATATATCGGATAGGAACAACTATAGACCAGTATCATTAGCAACAATAACCGCTAAAGTATTGGACAGTTTAATCGACGCTCATCTTGATCGCACGTTACAGCTACATGACGCTCAATTCGGATTTCGAGCGGGTTTGTCAACTGAGAGTGCTATTTTAAGCTTAAAGCATACTGTCCGGTACTATACCGACAGAAAAACTCCCGTGTATGCCTGTTTTTTAGATCTTTCTAAAGCTTTTGACCGTGTATCCTATGAACTCTTGTGGAGGAAACTGGAAGGTGTTTTACCTCGTGAATTGCTTGATATTTTTAAATTCTGGTATGCTAATCAACTGAACATGGTAAAATGGTCCACTGAAGAGTCGGAAGCCTACAAACTCGAATGTGGAGTGAGGCAAGGAGGGATCACTTCTCCAAAATTATTTAATTTATACATGAACCGGCTGATTGTTGAACTCAGTAGTATGCATGCAGGATGCTCCATCGACGGCTTACAGGTAAATAATTTGAGTTATGCTGATGACATGGTGCTTCTGAGTCCATCAATTAGCGGGCTAAGAAAGCTGGTGAAGACATGTGAGTTATATGCTGTTGAGCATGGCCTTCAATACAACTCCAGTAAAAGCGAAATATTAGTTTTTACAGCTGGAAATAAGGAACCACAATATTTACCACCTGTCTTCATGCACGGAACTCCTCTGAAGACTGTAAATAAATTTAAATATCTCGGGCACATTGTTACACAAGACCTTAGAGATGACAGCGATATAGAGCGGGAACGTAGAGCGTTGGCTGTAAGGGGCAACATGATAGCTCGTAGGTTTGCTCGATGTTCTATTCCTATTAAAATAACGTTATTTAAAGCATTTTGTCAATCCGCATACACGAGCAGCCTATGGGTTTCATACAAGCAAAAATCCTTAAACGCTATACGGGTCCAGTATAACAACATCTTTCGAATATTGTTGAGACTGCCGAGATTTTGCAGTGCATCTGGAATGTTTGCAGAAGCGCGAATAGATGGATTTCCAGCTATCATTCGGAAGAGAATAACGTCTTTACTATATAGAGTGAGAGGCAGTTCCAACAATATTCTGTCTGTTATTCGTGATAAATTCAACTGTCCTATTCTGAAACATTGGGTAAAGACCATTATACCTCAGAGTAATCCCCGATTATATCTAAAATAACAATAAGTCCCTACCATTATTCTTTTTCTGTAATAGGTAGCATAAATTCATCGTGTTTAATTTTAGATCTGTATTTTGTGCCATACTGCTTGTATTTTAACTGTAATTTTAAATTTAATGTGACTTGTTTATTTTTGTATGGATCATAGGTATCCGAAATAAAGTTTATTATTATTATTATTATTTGAACAGTAAACCAAATTCTCTGGGTCTCTGATGTAATTTTTCATGTATCAAATATACTAACTTTATAAAAAACTTCGATTTCTTCTTGACGTAATGAATCTAAAAATGCAATATATTTAACCATTGTATTATGCAATTTTACTCCAATAAATAAAACTACAAACAAATTAAAATATATAAATATGTATGAGCTTATATAAATTAAACAACTTGATGACTAATGACAATGTCTCGATGTCTTACTTGCTTACTTTTCTGATTTGACACACACGGTGCGGTGCAATCTGTAATGAATTTATTTCCATTCTGTGTACTAAAGCCAAACGTATATAAAAAAGTGAGAACAACGAGTGGGTAACGTCAAAACATTTAATTATCAATGTCATGTAAATCAATTGTCAATCAAACGTCAAAACACGGAATTAAATTCTGTTTTTCTATTTTCCAATAAAACTGCATTTTACGGCAACTTTTCATGGTTTTTTCACATTAGTCGCTATTAGAACAAATTGCTAAAAGGATCAAAATATGGAATAATAGAATCGTGTGTTGTTATACGTGGAACCCTTGATATTTTTGGTGTACTATTTTTGTCCGCTCTACATTCAGCGCATTCTAGGCGGGGTAGCGGACGACCCTAAACGTCCGACACCCCAGGCCCTCCTGTGGAGATTGGATGCGAGCCCGGAGTCACGAACCTCTAGGCTAGCAGTATGGACGTCGGTCAAGACAGTAGTTGCAGTAAGGATCAAGGGAAAAGGTTAACGATGGCCGAAGTAGTTAAAAGTAATGCAGAATGGAGTTTGCCAAAATGCTCGGAAGAGTGGATGGAGGTAAATCGCAAGCGTTTTAGAAATAAGTTTGTAGGTGATGTGGGTGTTGCCAACAATAATATTAAATACAGATTTAGAGCCGCCGAATTGAAGACCCAATTATATATATCCAATGTACATAAGGACACATCGGAGAACGATATAGCGGATTACATTTTCCAAAAAACCAAAGAGAAAGTGGCATTAGTCAGAATACAGAGTAGAATGGACAAAGGGCATAACTCGTTTAAGCTTTGGGTGTCAAATACGAATTTAAATTTATTTTTGGATAAGAATTTATGGCCAGAAGGAGTCTCGTTTAGAAAATTTGTTAATTTTCAGTACAAAGGAGAATCCTGGAAAAAAGAGACAGATATTAATAAAATTAATTATGGATAATGTAGCACACACCAACATATCCTGCAAATTTATTAGTTTTAATTGTAAATCTTTGAAGAATTCTATGGAGTACGTGCAAAAACTGTGCAAATCTGCTGATGTAATAGCATTACAAGAAACGTGGTTGATGCCACACGACATACCGTTACTTGGTGGAATTGATCAAGATTTTGCATACTGTGGAGCTTCAATGGTGGATACTAGTGCTGGAGTTATTCGAGGAAGACCTTACGGTGGTGTAGCTATTTTGTGGCGAAAAAGTGTATTCCGTAACGTGTCTATAATAAAGTGTGATAATAATCGAGTGGTAGCAATTAGAGTAAATGAAAACGATCGTTCTTTCATAGTATGCTGTGTATATATGCCTATAGATTCTTTTGAAAATCTTACCGAGTTTACAAATTGTTTATGTGATATGAGGACAATAATTGAAAACACATATACAGAAACTGTGTATATGCTAGGTGACTACAATGCACACCCGGGTGAACTATTCTCTAAAGAACTAAATGAATTCTGTTTTGAAAATAAGTGGGTAGCTGCAGATTTAGTAGCTTTAGAAGCGAATACCTTTTCATACATTAGTGATGCACACGGATGTAAGCGATGGCTTGACCACTGTGTTGTTACTGATTCAGCTATGAATACAATTACTAACATAAAAATTATATATGATGTGAATACCTCAGACCATTTTCCATTAGAAATAACAAGTAACTTGAATTTAATTAAATCAAAGATAGTTACCAATGCAACAATAATCAATAGAGTACATTGGGGAAACAGAAATCTGGACCAAACCAATACATATTTTAAATATTGCAACGAAAAGCTAAAAGAAGTAGATTTCCCAATACAATTCCGTACTTGTTGTGAACAACGATGTAATTTATCAGAACACAAACTTATAATAGATGAAATGTATTTTAGAATTGTAGATATATTAAGTAGCGCAGCTAAATTAAGTAACAACCGTAGAATTAATAAGCAAAAGCATAATGTCCCGGGCTGGAATGAAAATGTTAAAGATGCACATGAGCAGGCTAGGATTAGTTTTCAGACTTGGATAGAAAATGGAAAACCAACTAGTGGGAGCGTTTTTGATAAAATGACCACAGATCGGAAAATCTTTAAAGGTAAAC
The DNA here is from genome assembly GCA_963693475.1 of Ectropis crepuscularia. Taxonomy (NCBI): domain Eukaryota; kingdom Metazoa; phylum Arthropoda; class Insecta; order Lepidoptera; family Geometridae; genus Ectropis; species Ectropis crepuscularia. The sequence continues at coordinate 9,387,015 of OY856357.1, read as the reverse complement.
TTCAATGGTGTAAAAAAAATAAAGAACAAAATCAAATGGACAAACTAGCTTCTCTTCATAAAAATAATGATTTCAAAAATTTCTGGAAATATACAGCAAGTCTGAATACTAAACCTAGTATGTCAGAGAGTGTGGACGGTATTTCTGGAGACAAAAATATCGCACAATTGTTTATGAACCATTTTAAAGTATCAGCATTACCTGTGTCCCATGCGAGAGCCGAAAAAGATTGTACGGGAAATCTGTTCAAAGCGGAATCAGATCTTGAGTGGAAACTGGTGCGGTTTACCTCTAGAGATGTAATAAACACTTTGAATAATATGAAGAGAGGAAAATCGCCTGGACATGACGGACTTAGCATTGAACATTTTTTGCATGCAGGGAAACACTTACCTAGAGTTTTAGCTATGTTTTATACATTTTGTATTGGACATTCATATCTTCCACAAGAGTTGATGAGGACATTGGTTGTACCTATACTTAAGAATAAGACGGGAGATATATCGGATAGGAACAACTATAGACCAGTATCATTAGCAACAATAACCGCTAAAGTATTGGACAGTTTAATCGACGCTCATCTTGATCGCACGTTACAGCTACATGACGCTCAATTCGGATTTCGAGCGGGTTTGTCAACTGAGAGTGCTATTTTAAGCTTAAAGCATACTGTCCGGTACTATACCGACAGAAAAACTCCCGTGTATGCCTGTTTTTTAGATCTTTCTAAAGCTTTTGATCGTGTATCCTATGAACTCTTGTGGAGGAAACTGGAAGGTGTTTTACCTCGTGAATTGCTTGATATTTTTAAATTCTGGTATGCTAATCAACTGAACATGGTAAAATGGTCCACTGAAGAGTCGGAAGCATACAAACTCGAATGTGGAGTGAGGCAAGGAGGGATCACTTCTCCAAAATTATTTAATTTATACATCAACCGGCTGATTGCTGAACTCAGTAGTATGCATGCAGGATGCTCCATCGACGGCTTACAGGTAAATAATTTGAGTTATGCTGATGACATGGTGCTTCTGAGTCCATCAATTAGCGGGCTAAGAAAGCTGGTGAAGACATGTGAGTTATATGCTGTTGAGCATGGCCTTCAATACAACTCCAGTAAAAGCGAAATATTAGTTTTTACAGCTGGAAATAAGGAACCACAATATTTACCACCTGTCTTCATGCACGGAATTCCTCTGAAGACTGTAAATAAATTTAAATATCTCGGGCACATTGTTACACAAGACCTTAGAGATGACAGCGATATAGAGCGGGAACGTAGAGCGTTGGCTGTAAGGGGCAACATGATAGCTCGTAGGTTTGCTCGATGTTCTATTCCTATTAAAATAACGTTATTTAAAGCATTTTGTCAATCCGCATACACGAGCAGCCTATGGGTTTCATACAAGCAAAAATCCTTAAACGCTATACGGGTCCAGTATAACAACATCTTTCGAATATTGTTGAGACTGCCGAGATTTTGCAGTGCATCTGGAATGTTTGCAGAAGCGCGAATAGATGGATTTCCAGCTATCATTCGGAAGAGAATAACGTCTTTGCTATATAGAGTGAGAGGCAGTTCCAACAATATTCTGTCAGTTATTCGTGATAAATTCAACTGTCCTATTCTGAAACATTGGGTAAAGACCATTATACCTCAGAGTAATCCCCGATTATATCTAAAATAACAATAAGTCCCTACCATTATTCTTTTTCTGTCATTGGTAGCATAAATTCATCGTGTTTAATTTTAGATCTGTATTTTGTGCCATACTGTTTGTATCTTAATTGTAATTTTAAATTTAATGTAACTTTTGTTTATTTTTGTATGGATCATAGTTATCCGAAATAAAGTTTATTATTATTATTATTATTATATCTCCAGGACATTGAAATGCATATTGGGGCGCACGGAAGTAGGATAGAGGATGGTAATGCTTTGGAACTCCTTTGTAGTAATCTCTGTGCATTTGGCAAGCCTGCAAATAAAATAATACTCTATGAAGGAGAATAGTTTGGAAATTGGGCAAGATATCAAAGACTGGGATTTTGATTTTCTTGATTATAATAGGTACATGTTTAGACAGTTGGGCACCAATTTTACACTGTGGTACCTACAGTGTAATATTGGTGTCCACCAAAAAACAACTATTGGCGCTGGCACAAACAATACAGTTTTATAATGTAGACAGTTATTTTTTATTACCTATTCTTTGAATTTTTTTATTACCTATTTCAGTCTGCGCGGGAACGAGAGATCGTTTGGACGCGTTCAGCGGGCAATTTGAAAAAAGACTCGGTTACCAAAATGCCGACGAGTGTTGTTAAGTGCAGTTCGTGTAATATTGTAATAAATGAAGTTCTGGCTTTCGTCCAGAATAAAATAGAGGTAATGGATAATGAAAGCCTCATAAGAATTTGTAGTACATCGTTCACAGCGGAGGATATAGATGACGCCAAAGTTCTCCTGTTTGAATCGGTTCCTACGTCAAAACGAAGAATAGTGAGAAAAAAAGTCGACGGAAAAATACAGAAGGATCTAGGAGACATGATCAATCTGTTCAAAGATTCTGAGCCAGAAATAATACCGACCTTTGTAGCGAGAGATCTCCAAAAATTACCGCCGCTTACCTTTGACCATTTAGATCCCACTCGTTTACTTAAGGATATAATTAAATTACAAAATGATGTGAAGGAAATAAAGAGCTCGTACATGTCCAGGGCGGAATTTGACAAAAATAAGGTAGAATCTGCAGCATGCCATACATCACCCAAAAACATAAGTTGTATTAATTCTAAAAACTCTGTTCTAAATTCAAATTATTCAAAAAGTGACGCGGATGTTGATAGCAACGCGTGGAAAACGCCTCAAGCGCCAAAACGACAGAAAGGTTCAAAAAAACAATCTATGAAACGACTAATTTATGCGGATATGCAGCCTATCTCGCCTCTCCCTCCAATGCAACGGATTAGTAATTCTATCTCACAGGCTACGAACGAATTGACACAGAGTGATACGTTGCTTCCTCTCGCTCAAGCGCAGCACAAAAGTACTTTCATCTCTCTCTCGCGAGACGTTCCAAAACACACAGAGTCAGATTGTACGCCAGAAAGCGGAAACAATTTGAAGTCGATGGATTATGTGTCAAAAACGGACAGCAGTATGGACGTCGGTCAAGACAGTAGTTGCAGTAAGGATCAAGGGAAAAGGTTAACGATGGCCGAAGTAGTTAAAAGTAATGCAGAATGGAGTTTGCCAAAATGCTCGGAAGAGTGGATGGAGGTAAATCGCAAGCGTTTTAGAAATAAGTTTGTAGGTGATGTGGGTGTTGCCAACAATAATATTAAATACAGATTTAGAGCCGCCGAATTGAAGACCCAATTATATATATCCAATGTACATAAGGACACATCGGAGAACGATATAGCGGATTACATTTTCCAAAAAACCAAAGAGAAAGTGGCATTAGTCAGAATACAGAGTAGAATGGACAAAGGGCATAACTCGTTTAAGCTTTGGGTGTCAAATACGAATTTAAATTTATTTTTGGATAAGAATTTATGGCCAGAAGGAGTCTCGTTTAGAAAATTTGTTAATTTTCAGTACAAAGGAGAATCCTGGAAAAAAGAGACAGATATTAATAAAATTAATTATGGATAATGTAGCACACACCAACATATCCTGCAAATTTATTAGTTTTAATTGTAAATCTTTGAAGAATTCTATGGAGTACGTGCAAAAACTGTGCAAATCTACTGATGTATTAGCATTACAAGAAACGTGGTTGATGCCACACGACATACCGTTACTTGGTGGAATTGATCAAGATTTTGCATACTGTGGAGCTTCAATGGTGGATACTAGTGCTGGAGTTATTCGAGGAAGACCTTACGGTGGTGTAGCTATTTTGTGGCGAAAAAGTGTATTCCGTAACGTGTCTATAATAAAGTGTGATAATAATCGAGTGGTAGCAATTAGAGTAAATGAAAACGATCGTTCTTTCATAGTATGCTGTGTATATATGCCTATAGATTCTTTTGAAAATCTTACCGAGTTTACAAATTGTTTATGTGATATGAGGACAATAATTGAAAACACATATACAGAAACTGTGTATATGCTAGGTGACTACAATGCACACCCGGGTGAACTATTCTCTAAAGAACTAAATGAATTCTGTTTTGAAAATAAGTGGGTAGCTGCAGATTTAGTAGCTTTAGAAGCGAATACCTTTTCATACATTAGTGATGCACACGGATGTAAGCGATGGCTTGACCACTGTGTTGTTACTGAATCAGCTATGAATACAATTACTAACATAAAAATTATATATGATGTGAATACCTCAGACCATTTTCCATTAGAAATAACAAGTAACTTGAATTTAATTAAATCAAAGATAGTTACCAAGGCAACAATAATCAATAGAGTACATTGGGGAAACAGAAATCTGGACCAAATCGATACATATTTTAAATATTGCAACGAAAAGCTAAAAGAAGTAGATTTCCCAATACAATTCCGTACTTGTTGTGAACAACGATGTAATTTATCAGAACACAAACTTATAATAGATGAAATGTATTTTAAAATTGTAGATATATTAAGTAGCGCAGCTAAATTAAGTAACAACCGTAGAATTAATAAGCAAAAGCATAATGTCCCGGGCTGGAATGAAAATGTTAAAGATGCACATGAGCAGGCTAGGATTAGTTTTCAGACTTGGATAGAAAATGGAAAACCAACTAGTGGGAGCGTTTTTGATAAAATGACCACAGATCGGAAAATCTTTAAAGGTAAACTTCAATGGTGTAAAAAAAATAAAGAACAAAATCAAATGGACAAACTAGCTTCTCTTCATAAAAATAATGATTTCAAAAATTTCTGGAAATATACAGCAAGTCTGAATACTAAACCAAGTATGTCAGAGAGTGTGGACGGTATTTCTGGAGACAAAAATATCGCACAATTGTTTATGAACCATTTTAAAGTATCAGCATTACCTGTGTCCCATGCGAGAGCCGAAAAAGATTGTACGGGAAATCTGTTCAAAGCGGAATCAGATCTTGAGTGGAAACTGGTGCGGTTTACCTCTAGAGATGTAATAAACACTTTAAATAATATGAAGAGAGGAAAATCGCCTGGACATGACGGACTTAGCATTGAACATTTTTTGCATGCAGGGAAACACTTACCTAGAGTTCTAGCTATGTTTTATACATTTTGTATTGGACATTCATATCTTCCACAAGAGTTGATGAGGACATTGGTTGTACCTATACTTAAGAATAAGACGGGAGATATATCGGATAGGAACAACTATAGACCAGTATCATTAGCAACAATAACCGCTAAAGTATTGGACAGTTTAATCGACGCTCATCTTGATCGCACGTTACAGCTACATGACGCTCAATTCGGATTTCGAGCGGGTTTGTCAACTGAGAGTGCTATTTTAAGCTTAAAGCATACTGTCCGGTACTATACCGACAGAAAAACTCCCGTGTATGCCTGTTTTTTAGATCTTTCTAAAGCTTTTGACCGTGTATCCTATGAACTCTTGTGGAGGAAACTGGAAGGTGTTTTACCTCGTGAATTGCTTGATATTTTTAAATTCTGGTATGCTAATCAACTGAACATGGTAAAATGGTCCACTGAAGAGTCGGAAGCCTACAAACTCGAATGTGGAGTGAGGCAAGGAGGGATCACTTCTCCAAAATTATTTAATTTATACATGAACCGGCTGATTGTTGAACTCAGTAGTATGCATGCAGGATGCTCCATCGACGGCTTACAGGTAAATAATTTGAGTTATGCTGATGACATGGTGCTTCTGAGTCCATCAATTAGCGGGCTAAGAAAGCTGGTGAAGACATGTGAGTTATATGCTGTTGAGCATGGCCTTCAATACAACTCCAGTAAAAGCGAAATATTAGTTTTTACAGCTGGAAATAAGGAACCACAATATTTACCACCTGTCTTCATGCACGGAACTCCTCTGAAGACTGTAAATAAATTTAAATATCTCGGGCACATTGTTACACAAGACCTTAGAGATGACAGCGATATAGAGCGGGAACGTAGAGCGTTGGCTGTAAGGGGCAACATGATAGCTCGTAGGTTTGCTCGATGTTCTATTCCTATTAAAATAACGTTATTTAAAGCATTTTGTCAATCCGCATACACGAGCAGCCTATGGGTTTCATACAAGCAAAAATCCTTAAACGCTATACGGGTCCAGTATAACAACATCTTTCGAATATTGTTGAGACTGCCGAGATTTTGCAGTGCATCTGGAATGTTTGCAGAAGCGCGAATAGATGGATTTCCAGCTATCATTCGGAAGAGAATAACGTCTTTACTATATAGAGTGAGAGGCAGTTCCAACAATATTCTGTCTGTTATTCGTGATAAATTCAACTGTCCTATTCTGAAACATTGGGTAAAGACCATTATACCTCAGAGTAATCCCCGATTATATCTAAAATAACAATAAGTCCCTACCATTATTCTTTTTCTGTAATAGGTAGCATAAATTCATCGTGTTTAATTTTAGATCTGTATTTTGTGCCATACTGCTTGTATTTTAACTGTAATTTTAAATTTAATGTGACTTGTTTATTTTTGTATGGATCATAGGTATCCGAAATAAAGTTTATTATTATTATTATTATTTGAACAGTAAACCAAATTCTCTGGGTCTCTGATGTAATTTTTCATGTATCAAATATACTAACTTTATAAAAAACTTCGATTTCTTCTTGACGTAATGAATCTAAAAATGCAATATATTTAACCATTGTATTATGCAATTTTACTCCAATAAATAAAACTACAAACAAATTAAAATATATAAATATGTATGAGCTTATATAAATTAAACAACTTGATGACTAATGACAATGTCTCGATGTCTTACTTGCTTACTTTTCTGATTTGACACACACGGTGCGGTGCAATCTGTAATGAATTTATTTCCATTCTGTGTACTAAAGCCAAACGTATATAAAAAAGTGAGAACAACGAGTGGGTAACGTCAAAACATTTAATTATCAATGTCATGTAAATCAATTGTCAATCAAACGTCAAAACACGGAATTAAATTCTGTTTTTCTATTTTCCAATAAAACTGCATTTTACGGCAACTTTTCATGGTTTTTTCACATTAGTCGCTATTAGAACAAATTGCTAAAAGGATCAAAATATGGAATAATAGAATCGTGTGTTGTTATACGTGGAACCCTTGATATTTTTGGTGTACTATTTTTGTCCGCTCTACATTCAGCGCATTGAAATAATTTAGACATCCAGGAAGAGTATGTTCTTCCTGTATGGTAAGTTTCTAACTTTTATTTTATCGTAAAGTAGCGTTATTTCTAGAGAATTAGGTCACATGTAAAAGAAAATCCACGGCAAAAATATTGCGTGGGTGCCGCGGTCATTAGCATATTTTTTATATCCAATTCTAGTTTTTCTCAGCTTTGTTAGTCATGTTGATGTTATTTTGAGCGTACCTAATTAATTTTGACTTACTATAAATATTGTATATTCGAAGCCTGTCTAAACATTCATTTTTATGAGCGGTAGATACATATAATTTGCACATGTAAACATCGCTTGATAAGCTGTGTGATAAAGCTGTATTTGATAGTAAAATACTGTGAATGACGTTTTTGATACAAAATCATTTGGTATGAAGTTATGCCTATATATATCCATAGACACTACACAAACACAAATATGATTCACTCAGGGAAGCAGAGTTTGATAACAGAATATTACTACTATCAAACAAGATAACTTGCAGCTGTACTAAGTTAACAATGAACTTATTCACACCAAAAAACACCAACTGCTGAAATATTACTGTAACAATAAAATGTCAATTTATTCACCTTCATATTGCAACAGCTCAGTGTCTCAGTGATGAGGTTTATGATTGAACTCTCTTACATAAAAAAAGAAGAATTTGATGTTGGTTACCAAAATATTGACAAACAACTTCTGAGAATGAAAAGTTGGTATAAAACAACTACCTAGTATGGTTGGATGAAAGTTATTTTGTTTAGTTTTAAAACTTTTAGTGAATGATTGACTGCTATCTCACTATAGTAAATGAAGATTTAGACAATTATTGGGTATGATTATTTATCAAATAAACAATGAATATACTCTAGCCCCTAAACTAAGCAAAGCTTCTACTATAGAAAGCCGGCATCTGAAATAATACATAAAATACGATGAAACCAATTTCTAATTAATGATAATTCTTTTTTCTCTATCACATTTTACACCATTCACATGGATGTGACGACTGTTATCATATTTTCTCAGAATGTTAATCACTGCTCACAAATCTGAAGAATCTCATAGATAAAGGTGATAGGAATATTAAACCATTATTTCAATGTTAATTTAATTAAATCAATGTTATTATATAGAAGTAACAAAAAACCTAGTAATTAGGATCACATAATAAAAAAAATGTAGTCATAGGAACTGCCGATAGAAGTGAAAACTTTAAACTCAGAATTTGATAGCTTACTTTGGAATCTACGCAGTTGAAACCGGAGTGTGTGGCCATGAGTATGGCCATCTAGAAATGCTGCCCCATTTCAATGGCCCTGAGTTTACCCAAAGATCACCTATCATTCCCGAGTGTGATGCTAGAATTCAATTCACAGCCCACGAAAAATCTGTCTGCACCAAAAGAAGTTTAACACTTCAAAAAGTTACAAAACACATGTTTGTTGGTTTACCATGTTGCAAGCGTGTGGTGAGAGAGCTGAGGGAGGAGGCGGGGTAAAATCAGTTTGCTGCATATGTCCAGGGGTAACTATGTAATGTAAATATGTAATTTTATGTGGGAGAAAACCGTTATTCAGGACCGTAGTGAGGGATGACGGGCTCAACACTACACTGTACAATACGACAGTACACTACATCGTAGACCGCATCGTCGCTTAACATCAGGCGAGATGGTGGTCAAGTGAAAAGCTATAATGTTTAAAAAAAAGTAAAGGTAAAAAAATATTCATCTTTGTGTTATTAGCCTGACAAAAGAGTAGTTAAACAACAAGCATTTTATTTTAACCAATAGTATTAGAGGTATAAAATCACAAATAAACTGCCAATCATCCAAAGATTAGGTTTGTCATGAGTCAGAAATGTTATTGTATACTTCATTCAAATAACCAATATGTGTACTTCACTGTGTACTTGTATACATATACAATACACAGTACTCAAGCTTCTGACCTTACATATAAACTGGATGATAACCATTGCAAACTAATGCTAATTAGAGATTAGGTAGCATTTATGTGTATTACATTTTTTTTTTATGTTGCCAATATATTCAAAACTTTTTTTTGTACCCCTTTTTAGTTTACTTTTTTGGAGCATTGGTCTGTGTGCAATCACAATAGTTTCTTTGAAAAAAAAAAAAAAAATCTTTGATATTGACCTCTACTTCAGGACTACTCTCTTTCTACGAAAACGTAATTTCGAAATAAACTCGCGACTTTCCATCTCCGATTCTACTTCGATTCGTCGTTTTGTCCGTATAAATGTTCTAAGCCTACTCTAATTAGAGTATACTTAGAACATTTAAACGTCAAACAATGTTGTATCGGACGAAACGAAGTAGAACGAGAGTAGGAAATTCGCGAGTTTTTATTCGAAATTACGTTTTCGTAGAAATAGAGTAGACGTCCTGTTGGTGCTTCACTTACTTAATTTATGGCTTTAAATTGGCTTCTAATAAAATTTTAGTCCAAGTCAAAGCAAAAAATGTCCATACATAATTTTCTATGTGGAGACCTTTGTTCATAATAACTAGATAAAAGTAGCGTGGTGTTCTTATTGGAGAGCTGTGAAAAAAAAATGTGTATTGCTGTAAAAAACAGTGTCTCTGATAAGGCAATTTCGAGAGCTTTAGTACTGTCTACAGCTGATAGTGTGCACTATTGATGTTTGTACATTATGGCTGTTGAGTATTCTTTGTTTGATAACAATGTTTCATGTTGCCATGGACTCAAATTGCCATCATGATGTTTAAGCATGAATGAGCATTTATCTGTTTTATATACTTATGCCAGAAATTAGGATTGGTGTAAGTAATAAACTAGTAGTGGTATGGACCACGAAGCTCTTCTTGAGGATGCTAAAAGGATTGAGTGCGACCTAGTCATTAACGCTACATCTGTAGACGATCAGATTCTCACGTTTCATTCTATAGTCACACGATTGTACGACAAACATGCACCTTTACGTGCAGTTAAAATAAAACATATTCCAGCACCATGGCTAACTGAGGACATTAAAATTTTTATGCACAAAAAAGCGGTTGCCAAAACCAGGTACAAGCTGACAAATATGTTATCCTATTGACAAATATGTTAGATAAATAAATATGTTCAGGCTCCTAATCGCTGCAACAGGATGTGTAGGGATGCACTTCGTCACCATGTTCACAAATCAGTAGAGTAGAAGAAGTAGAAATTGATACTGTTAACGCTGATCTCCGCCAGATTTTAAATTGGAGTAAAAAACTTCGGTTTGAACGATAATCCCACAAAAACACAAGTCATTATCATAGGTAGTTCTTATATGATCTCTAGAATAAATTGGGTCACAGTACCTCAAATTGTTTTTGAATCCCTTATAACAAATCAGTGAAAAACCTCGGTGTGATTTTTGATGGAACTTTAAGTTGGGAAGCGCGTCTGGTAGATCTTTAAACAGACTTCGTAATTTTCTACCCACCGCCACCAAAGTTACGCTTGCTCAGTCTCTACTTCTTCCAATTCTTGATTACGCAGATGACTGTTATCTCGATCTAACCGAGGCCAAGCTATATAAACTTGAGCGTCTCCAAAATTACTGTATTAGATTTATATTTGGCTTGCGCAAATATGATCACATACCCGAATTTCGTAATAAGCTCAAGTGGCTCCCCATCCGTTTTCGCCGGAATGCTCATATCCTCTCTTTTCTATATAATATTTTGTTTAACCCTTCAACCCCCCACTACTTAAAAGAAAATTTCACACTCTGGAGCAATGTTCATCCTCGTCCTTTAAGATCCGATGTTTAATTTATCGTTGAATGCTCCATCAGCACGTGCCGAAACTAATTACGGCAAATCTTTTGCGTTCCAGGCAGTACTACTATGGAATGCCTTGTCCGTGGCTATCAGACATGCACCATCACTGCCTGTTTTTACCCGACTGAAAGAAGGGTTATGTTTTTCGCGCGTATCTTGTATGTTTTTAAATTTATTTATTCCCACGTATCTTCCAAACGGCTAAAACTGGGCAGAGGGCAAAATGTTTTGTAACAAAAGATACGTTGTTTATTATCTACTGAGTTATTTTACCAGAAATAATAAGTTCTGTATTGGAGACTTCAGTGCATGCCCTATCTCTCTTACATATAATTATATGTTTTGAAATGTTGAGATAAAAAATGCATATACAATAATGTTAGAATTCTCATATTTTTCTTAATAAACATAGAACAATGGAACTTGATGTAAACATTTCGTATGTTATATCAATATACTTGGCAGTTCTCCAATTACGAGTGCATTGACCGTGGTAATCTGTGAATTTAATACTGCACTCAGTATGCACTCATGCTGATAATTCTGATCACTGTTGCTGATGTAGTTGGAAACTGATTAAAACGGAACAATTTTTATGTCGGGAAAATGCGTTTATGCGTCGTCCGCTGTAAAGGGACACGTGGAGTTATCGCGTTCGACGCCACGGACACAGACCGTTGTATTTGGGTTCAGCAATGCGGCGGAAACTAGCGGTGCATCACCTCCTCGGGAAGGCCTAGGTAGGGCACCGGACGGACCTAATCGTACGAAGCCCCAGGATCTTCAGTAGAGACGGGATGCGAGCCAGGGCGCACCTCCGGTTTGTCCTCATGTCCGCTTTCACTTCCTCGGAAGAGTGAGAAGTCATTGCCTTCTTTCGCTCTTCCGCCTCACATGACTTCTCACTGACGAGCATCATTGCTACAAAGATAGTCGGCAGTGACCACATCGTCGCTTAACTTCAGGCGAGATAGCGGTCAAGTGCGAACCTATTAATAGTAAAAAAAATTCTGTAAAGCCGGTTTACGGACGATATTTTTCCGTGAAAATATCATAAAAAAATATTGCTGAAAATTTGCATACTTCGTTGAATTGTCATTATTTTGAACTGCGTTGCTACGCCATCTATCGAAAATTGGTCGTACCAATTCAAATTTTGAACATATTCGGTTACTTTAGGTTCTAATGACGCAACCTTTAAAATATGACATTAATGCTGTCACGCAACGAAAGCTCTCAAAAAGCAATATTTTTCCCCGTTTTTGTTACATTTTTCATTCATGCTCGGCTCCTGTTGATAGTAGCGTAATGTTAAATAGCCTATAGCCTTCCTCGATAAATGGACTATCCTACAAAGAAAGAATCGTTCAATTCGGACCAGTAGTTCCAGAGATCCTTGCGTTCAAACAAACAAACAAACAAACTCTTCAGCTTTATAATATTAGTATAGATAATACTGGCGCTGTCTCTCTTCTATTCGTACGCTAATTTTAATTAATAAATTTAAAAGAACCCTAAAAAGGCAAGTTGGTACCTATTAGATCATGTAGATCAGTCGCACAGTCTCCGAAGTACATCGATTTGTAAGACGTAATTACGTTAAAAAAAAATTGTTTCGTTGTGTTCCAGTGTAATGGTAATAATGACGTGCGCATCGGGCACGGGCGACGCGGCGCTCCGCGACTGGCTGCCGCGGCTGTGGCGCCGCATCGAGGATGCGCACTACAGCTACCTCGAGATGGACGACAGTCCCGAGAAACTGCAGCAGAAGAAGAAACTAGAAGGTACACGCGCGAAATGGACTAATGTCTTTTAACCCTAGATTCATAACCATACGTCCCACAGACCGCGCAAAACGTAAATTTGTTTCTAGTTTCTCGAGTGGAAGACATACAAGTATGACTTCTCAAGATCTCAAGTACCTGCCTAGACTACTTGACCCTTAGTAATGCAGGTACACTTGCCTCACAGTGACGTCTTGTGCACCAGTTATAGTCCTTTAAACGTCTGAGAGACGAATGTTTATGAATAGTGTTACCTTTGGTGAGGCTGTAAGTTATTTTGAAAACATTGTGTTTGATGAATTCTAGTTATATAGAGTCATTGAACTCTTAAAACACTAAGAAACGGCACGCGCTCTTCTACGATGGCAATGCAAAATCAGGTGACGTCTCCTGATTGAGTCTCAGTCGCAACAGGAGCTACAAGTTGAGTGAACGTTCGCTAACAATTCAAAAAAATCCCATATAAGCCGTAATAAAGCCTTATGGTGCTTTTACAAGGTGCACAAAAGTTCAAAGAACAAGAACAAGTGCCATGGTATCACTTTTCATGCGTAAGTAAACAAAATCTTTAATTATTTCCAGAACAGTTCAATGATTATTTCATCTAAAATATTTTTTCTGTTGTAAACAATTTGCTATTTGCAAAAAGTGACAGATATACATACAGCATAAGAGTGCAACACGACCGGCAATATGTTAGTTCCGGCTATTTCGTCTCTTTCACGCCACTGCATTCGTATGTTTTTCTATTCTTGTCGAAAACAATATCTAAACAAATGTGATGTATAGCTATCTCATTTGCATCTACTGCCTACTTGTCGTGATGTCTTTGTCATTCATTCAAACGTATCTCACGATGGAAGTGAAGCTGTGTGCACATTGCGTATGCTTGTGTGAAATTTTCGCCACATTATGCTGTCTTTATATTAGAGCGTACCTTATCTTCCTTTACTTAGTTATTTCAATGTATAGAGTACAATGTATATGATACTATTTCGTATGAGTTATCATTTATAATTACAATTTATTTTATTGTTCAAAGTGTAGTTTTGTGTGTATTTTGGATCAAATCTTTTTATTTTATATTAGAATAGTTGACCGGCAAATTGATGACCATTTGAATAGTTTATCTGATTTTTCTGTAATATACGTACATAATAATGTGAAACTAGGGCGAAAACAAACAAGTAGACGATGTTTCATGAAGAATTTTTCGGAGAAGCTAACCGAACCGTGGTTACCTAAAAAACACGAAATGCCAATACCATTGACACACCTGGTTTAAGTGGTACTCGTAAGTGGTAAAAAACCGATAATAAATATTTGTTTCCAGATTACATAATGGAGTACCTGGCTCGAGCGCCGCACGAGTGTAAGTTCCGGCTGGCCGAGACGAGCAAGGTGTTCGAGCGCACGGTGCACGAGCTGCCAGACTTCAACGCGCACAGAGCGGGCGTGGGCTGGGCGGCCGTCGCGCGGTACGCCGCCAACCTGCTGGCTCAACCCTGGAGGAAGGAGTATAAAGTCATACGAGTAAGTATGCAAAAAAAATATATATATATATTATATATATATTTAAATAGTACAGTGCATTCTCGATATAACAAATCGGAAGGGGACAAGTAAACATTCGTTCAACTGAGGTTTGTTACGTTGAGGGTAGGTTGGTCTAAAATTTGTTATGAAAAGGTTAAAAATAGTTTTGTTCATCACATACTATGGGGTTGAGGATTGGATTATAGGTCGAATGTTGTATAAAGGCTTAGGGTAGGTTAGGTTGGCCGAGATGAGCAAGGTGTTCGAGCGCGCACGGTACAGCCCTGGAGGAAGGAGTATAAAGCCATACGAGTGAGTAGCAAAAATTAAAGAAATTGGCAGTCATATGCTCTGTCGATAGAAGAGAAAACAAATAACTCAGAATTTGATAGCTGACATTGGACACTACGCGGGTGTAACCGGAGGGCGCTGCTGATCTGGAATAGATCTTCAAAGCATTGTCGTCTAAATAAGTCTTGTAAGCATGACCAACTAGACTAGATGGCTATACTTCTAACCATAGACTCGAGACCATCTAGAAAAGCGTTAGCAATACTAGGTGGTCCCGAGTTCACCCGAAGATTTCTTTCATTTACGAGCGTGACGCTCAGCTCAGGCGAGCTTAACTCACAGCCCACGAAAAATTTGTGTGTGGTCCGCCAAAAAAAGTTTTCGCTTTAATAAATGGAAACGCTGGCGGGACGACATTGACAGCTGCTATTTAAAAGACTGGGAGCCATTAACATAAGACAAAAGCAAATGGAGCGAAGGCAGGAGGGCCTTTGCCTAGCATTGGGACAGTATAGGCTCCAAACATAGAATAATAACGCCTAGAAATCGGGTCCGCGCAAGAAAAGTGAGGCAAATCATCATAGTGAGCCATATTAGCTTAGTCCGTTTGAAACTACCATCATTTGTCAAGGTTCAGCGACAGTGCATGCTTCTCCGACAATTAAACACATTGTGATGGTTTGTGTGGTCCTTCACTGCACATACTCCACGATATTAAAGTTTTGTTTGGTGAACTTCAGTACATACTGCTTACACATCAATCTGTGCTTTGCCTCACTTTTAAGATGAAGCGTTTGTTTGAAGATTATCGATCTAGGCGTCGTTAATCGATGGTTCCAAATAAATGAATACATTGATTAAATGTGATTCGTACGCTCTCATCGAGAATCGAATCGTTTTCAGAAAAACATGACTTTAAAAAAAATCTTGAGTTAAACGCAAAGAATGTAATTGAATAATTCGCCATTTTTTTTCCTTGGTAATACTTAAGGTTAAGCACTTGACGTGACGATCTGCGTAATTTTTGTATATTTTACAACACACTACAAAACTACAAATCTATCTATCTAATCATGCTTTCTTTAACTAAAGTCAAAGTCAAAGTTCGTGTAATGTACATATGTTAAGGCCGATTTCCATCAGACGAGCGAATGCTCATTCTATCCCCACTGTATCAAATTCATTTGGTGTAAACAAACGTAGAGCATTATTTCGTTGTTTTGTTTGCGTTCGCAAAGATTCTATGGAATATATAATATGGAAAACGCTAAGAACGGTCTTTCGTTTACACTAAAAGATCGAGAAAGAATGCTCTTGTTCCAGCTCTATGTTCGTTCAGTTTAAATCGGCCTTTACACGAAGGTTACGTCAATTACTTAAATAAAACAAAAGAAAGAGCACACAAATGTTAATTATTACCTATTATTATTTTTTGTTTACCAGTTGTACAGCGGTTTCTACAAGCACGAGGTGGAAGCGAACATCGTGGGCGCCACTTCGCTGCTCCACGCGATGGGATACGTAGACGCGGGCGCGGGCCGGCTGGCGCTGCTAGCGCCGCCCTGTCCCGACACCGCCGCCGCGGTCAGTCGGGACGCGCTCGTCGCTCACTGCGAAGCCAGGGTACGTAATCGACGTATGAACTAACATCTACAAACATCGTGGGCGCCACTTCGCTGCTCCACGCGATGGGATACGTAGACGCGGGCGCGGGCCGGCTGGCGCTGCTAGCGCCGCCCTGTCCCGACACCGCCGCCGCGGTCAGTCGGGACGCGCTCGTCGCTCACTGCGAAGCCAGGGTACGTAATCGACGTATGAACTAACATCTACAAACATCGTGGGCGCCACTTCGCTGCTCCACGCGATGGGATACGTAGACGCGGGCGCGGGCCGGCTGGCGCTGCTAGCGCCGCCCTGTCCCGACACCGCCGCCGCGGTCAGTCGGGACGCGCTCGTCGCTCACTGCGAAGCCAGGGTACGTAATCGACGTATGAACTAACATCTACAAACATCGTGGGCGCCACTTCGCTGCTCCACGCGATGGGATACGTAGACGCGGGCGCGGGCCGGCTGGCGCTGCTAGCGCCGCCCTGTCCGGACACCGCCGCCGCGGTCAGTCGGGACGCGCTCGTCGCTCACTGCGAAGCCAGGGTACGTACTCGACGTATGAACTAACATCTACAAACATCGTGGATGCTACGTCGCTGCTACACACGATGGGATACGTGTCTAGCTAGCAGATAACCTCCAAAAATCCTTGGAACATGCCGGTTTCCTCACGATGCCTAACCATATGAACAACACACACACAGTCTACACCGTTAAAACCAGTGGTGATGACAAACTTATACATCCGCATTTGGCAAAATAATTGGATGTACAGACGGAATTCGAACTTACAACTTTACGCGTCGCTTCCTGTCGTATTGTAGTTGTATTCTAATTTACTTTATTTGAATGTGTTTGTATCGTTGTACAGATAATGCTGCAAGTGTGGGAGACGGTGGTGAGCAGCGGCGCCGGCGCGTCGGTGACGTGGGCCGACGTATACCGCGCGCGGGCCGCCCGCGCCGCGCGCCCCGCCGCGACCGCCGCGCGGCTACTCGCCACGCGAGACCTGCCCTACCTCGACACCGGTCAGTATCATACACCAACACACGTGACTACCTCGACAAATTTTTTATTTTATTTAATTTAAGCCTTAAAACCTATACATCTTATTTCATATCTTGTAAACTTGTTTGTTAGTTTTATTAGTATCTATCCTTATTTAAAAGTTAGTTGTATTAGTTTCTTCTTTTTTGTATACCTCGACAAATATCAGTATTCAATTCAATTGATTTATTCGAACCATAAATTCATAAGACCATTTGGTAACGTCATTTAGAAAAAGGCAAAGAATCCGTGTAAGATAAAATAGATAAGATAAAATAACAATGTCAAAATGAATAAAGCGGCTGTAAAGGAGCCTCGTCAATCAAATGCAGTTGTAAAAAAGCTTTGTCAAGGACAAAAATAATAATTAATACATACAGTATACAGATACTACACGATTACAAACAATGTTCCATCAAAAGTTTTATAAATCTATTATTTTACCTTATTACAAGATACTAGTTTCGACACATTTCTCTTTCATACGGTACTATCTTTAACAAAGTCATCTATATTATAATATGCCTTGCTCAATAGGTAGCATTTTATTTCATTTTTAAATTTTGTTTCATTGAGACCTTCGACTTGTGCAGGGATTGCATTATAGAAGCGAATACCATTACATTTGAAAGAGCTATTTGTTTTCTGAAGTCTGTACTTAGGATATACAATTTTGTGTTGATGGTGCGCTTTTGGATACAGATCAGTTAGTTTCTTCAGTCGTAAGTATCGTAGCGTAAGAGGCTACGGCCGGTCGGCGTTGGTTGGACCTCGACTGATCGTTAACCGTTCCGCCTTGCGATGATCGCCCGCCACGTTTGGGAGCGGTAATCTCTATCGCGGCGGCTGCGAAACCGCGAAAATAAGCGTTCTCGTGCAACATGATAAATATGAACATTAATGCGAATTACTGAGTTACTGAATTTCGGATGTCAATAGCTCTTCAAAATATTCAAGTTTGTCTCTATTTGTTTTTTTTTTATAGTATAGAATGGCAAGACATGTGCCTGATGGTAAGCAGCATGCCTGCTGGTAACAATATTGTGACACGCAGCTATTAGAACACCAAGAGTACAAATCTCGCTGTACTGCGCTCGTCACTTAGAGATATTAGATGTTTTATCTCTATGCCCTGTAATCACTGGAAACATCGCCCTTTTTTTCAATTATTTGTAAGTTTTAAGATCCCTGGCAAAAGATAAACTGGCAAAGATGTGGTACTTCCCCAGGCCGACTCTCAAAAGAGTCTTACCACTACAAAGTATAAATATTTGTGTTCTTCTGTTTCAGGATCAGAAATATACTCCAACATACCGACGACAGTAACCGACACACACAGCAGCCGAATCGAATCCCGCTATCACAACCACCACGCCATCCCTCCGAACCAGACCTACCACTACTGTCCTGAAGAAGCAGTCCTAGATCAGAACGTGATGCCACAGTACATGATCCCCCCAACCGTGCCTCCTCAGTACATGTACCACCCCGAACCACAGTGCAGCAACATGCCGATGATGACGCAATATGTACCGTATTACTACCCCGTGCAAGCTCCCTACATGATACCTACCCCAGTATACCCCACCATAAAACACGCCTCCACAGTCCCGGTCAACGGTTACCCCCCATACAGATACCCCTCAGTCCCTACCGGTCAGTTAATAGAATTGGACTCGTCTTCTGTCTATGAAAACGAAGTAGAGGATAGACACAAGAAGTTTGAACACTCGAGAAGGAATAGCACATCGAAATCCGGCTTCAGTGATGTAACGCTTCCAAGCCTACCCCGTTCAGACACCCAGCCCGCTCTAAGCAAGGCGAGGGAAGACGGCATGGGCACGTACGAAAGCTGGGATTACGTTTTTAGGAACTTGTCAAGTAAAGACCAAGACGACGACACTAGAAATAGGTATTCACCGTCTTTGGACCGCGATTCTAGAACCCTCGATCGGTTAGACAAAGCTCATAGGAGTAGATACCAGCCGACGACACTGGACTTAGAAGACGGCTTACAAGCGCTGAGTCTCGATCATCGAGTCGAAGAGTTGAAGAAGGATTTGAAGAAGTCGAAACAAATGAAGAGGCTACAAGTGGACGAGAAGAGGACGAAACGGCAGATAGAGCACGTTGGAAACCCGAAGGCTGATGCGTTGGTGACAACGAAAGTCGCTCCGGATAAAGTTAAACTATTAACCAAGAAGGAGATAAAAGATAGGAAAGACGTTATAAAGCAGCAGAGCTCTGTGAACGGGACGTCGTCGGCGACGGCTGAGGTCAAGAAGGTGAAGAAGCCAGCCAAGCTGGTGGCAGCCGAGTTCGACAAGCCGAGTAGGCCACGGCCCGTCGAAAACGGAGTCCAAAACCCACCGCAAACTACTTCCAAAACAACTACAGGTGAGTGAATCGTTTATCTAAAACCCATACAAATAAGTAATGTTATTGTTAGAATTACAATTTTGGTATTGAACGCTTGTTGCCCTAGTCCTAGTACTCAAATCCTTTTGACGAAAAAGTCCAAAATAAACCGAAACAACCATCTTTTATTATATTATCAAAACTCTAATATTGTAACTAGTATGAGTTGCTGATGATGCTCTACTCATTTTAACTCTTCAAACTCAGTACTAAATCCTCCTACTTTCCTTTCACAGCATCATCATCCCAACCAAATTTCGACCTAAAAGCACAACTAGTCGTATCCCTCGACGAGACCGATCGACGGTCGCCATCGCGCAACGGCGACCGGCCGCAAAGCCGTACCTCGAACCACGAACGAACGAACAAATGGGAGTGCGCCACTTGTACGTACATCAATAAGATGACAGCGAACGCATGCGAGATGTGCGGGAAATCGAAGAAAGGGCCAGAGATACAGCCTTTAACTTCAGGTGGGAGGGAATGCCCCGCGTGTACCCTCGTCAACCAACGCGAGGCGAGGGTATGTGACGCTTGCAGCACCAGTTTGGACCACTGTCCCACTTATATATAGATACACCAATATTTATTACATACGGCCATCCAGTTAGAATTGCAGTCCTCAATCACACGGCTTTATAAAATTGTACTCTAACATGTTGTAATTGAAATACAGTTTGTTCTGTAAACTGATGTTTTTGTGGAGGGGAGTGCAGTTTTAAACTGGAAGTAATTTGATGTCTAAGGTACTGGCCTAAGCATTTAATGATCATACTTTGAGTAAATTGTAAAGCTACGAAGCCAGTGCGTTGGGCAATAGTTAAGGGGCCTGATTACTAACTGCCACTCGAGGCTTATATGAAAAATATTAAATTATTATAGTGTATAAAATTCTAAAGATAAATAAAGATAATACTTATTAAACACCACTCACACCGGTTAATGGCGAATACGTTTCCTAACTATATAAGATAACAAATCGTTAAAGGACATCTGAGGCTAACTATCATAGGTCCGTTATAAAAAAAAAAAAAATTCAAAATTGTGTAATGGAGGGCAGTTAGTGATCATGTGTGTTATCGCGATCTTAAGAGATATTATAAAAGTACTCGCATTGTACCTAAAGAGCTCCTAAAATAATATATTTTCACATGTTAACATTTCGCGAGGTTAAGTAGGATCTTATGAATAAGAAAACAGGTTGCCAAGTTATTTCTAATCATTTAGTCTATTATTATGTTTCGGCAGCGTATTATATTGCACAAGTTGTTTATTTGGTATATGAACTGTAGAAATTATATATGATGTTAAAATAATATTTATTAAATTCTATTCGTTGCCAGCTGGCATAAAATCTAAATACTAGATGAGGCTACTGATCCAATGTAATACCAACTTATTGTGGTTAAAAAATAACTACATTGGATGTCTCTCGTCCAATCACAGCTCATATTTTTGTCTTAAGTAAATCAAGATGTTAAAAATATGAACTGTGATTGGTAGTTATGCATAATGTTTATTTTTTATTATGTGCCAGGTGAAAACGAAGGAAGAGTATTGTGTGAATTATGACGTACGCAGTGCGTTATAAGTTATTATTTGTAGAATTTTTGTTTTTGAGAAGTCTGACTAAAAACAGGTTTTTTTACTTAACTGACAATGACTAGCGACTACAATACAGAGGAACAAAATAATATTATGTGGTCAAATACAGGGCTACACAGAAAAAGAGGAGCACAGATTTTCGCTATTTAGGGTTGGGATTCAGGATGGCGGTTTTGACGAGTTCATAATTTTGGTATGGCGGGTTTTAAGATAAAATACTTTCTATTAAAAGCTACAAAAAAGAGAATAATTAAAAAAACAAACAAAACTTCTATACTTTTTTAAATTACAATTAGCGGCCTTGTCGCTTATCGATCTTTTCCAGGCAACCGTTTAACTCGAACTGTGATTGTAACATGCACTTTGTTTTCCGTTTAAAATAAAATAGTCCCGAGTTTAAACTTAGCACATCCACTCTTTGTGATTAGGGTTAATCAAACTGCAACTGATTTGTAATGGATATTGCGCAAGTAACGATAATAAACGATCACACAATAACTGCCTTTAGTACATAATTTCTGTGTAACCCTGTTATTTGACCAACTATTGTGATAGATATTCCTATCTGACTAATGAAACAAATTGAATATGAATTAAAATTACCCTTCCTTTGTAATGTAGTTGATTCAGCAGCTAATATCTAGCCACCTTGACATGGCATAGAAGGTTACAAACAGGCGAACTGACAATCCATGACTACTTGTTGACGTCATAGATTCGTTTACAAGTTATGCTTGTAGTAGTCGATGCAGAACTTTATGAGCCTTTGGAAGAAAAGTTATGTTTAAAAGTGTTATTTATAAAAATATAAAGTGTTATTTATAGTCAGGAACTGCCGATAGAAGTGAAAACTTATAATTCAGAATTTGGTAGCTCACTTTGAAAACTACGCGGGTGAAACAAGACGGCGTGGCTATGACTATGACTGGCTATGGTGGGTCAAAAGAAGTTTAAACTTAAAAAAAATAATTGATTCTTGTATGGAACCCCCAGGGGTTCCATACAAGAATCAATTATTTTTTTTCAAAAGTCTCCTCCAAAGCATTCCATGTGTCTCTGTTGATAGCCATCTTCATTCATCTTTGGCGAAAGTGTGGTACCTACTTCTCCTTATGATTCTGAAATAGAATTCTACAACTACAATAGCTAATATACGCCACATACTTAGAAAAAAACATAATTCAGACAGCTCATAAAGTTTTGTACGAGTTATAGCCGACACCACTTTTTGTATTTAGTTTTATTCCTTATCTAAATGCGTACTAATTTAATCTTACACACTCACAATCTAGAAAAAAAAACAAGGTATTTAACACTAACTATCGAACTATTTATATGTACGTTTTTGTTAATTAAAATCGAACTTTGAAGGTCTATAAAAAAGTTCCTCTATGGCGGATAATCCCCAAAATTGTATTTATTAATGTTATGTTTCATTAAAATTGTAATTATAGTCTTGCCTAATGGTCAAATTAACCTACGTTATAAACGAGAAATAATTAAATTAAATACATTAGAAATTAACGGATAATATTCAAATTAAATTAATCGCGTGATGTTCAGTTGATTTCAGAAGTAGACCATCTAGGGCCTCTTTCTTGAAAATCGCTCGCAGTTGGTTACTTTATCGATTGATTCTACTTTGATCGTCGTGTCCTTTAGCTTTTCTTATCCAGCTTGATAACTCAGTATCTTTGTATTCACAGTGTACAGTTTGCGAATATATTCATAAAAGAACTGCATTTGCTCTAGTCGTTGTGTTTTTTTGTCTTACGTGTTAATCTTACAAAAGGAGATTAATATAGAATAACATCATGGGTTTAGCTCCAAAAAAACCGAGCGGATCATTCAAAATCATTGACAGATCGTGGTATATTTAAAATCTATGGTAACAACGCCACAAATATGTTGATCAGTGTCACTGATAGATTACTCTCTGTACTTAAATATTTGTTGATTAATTTATTGTACACAACATCAAGTTAAATAATTTGACAAAGAACGAAAAGATAAATGTAATAACTTTTGGTATAATACCATGCTATAATATTTTTTTCTTATATTAGGTACGTTGATCTAGCGATATTAGTTTGTGTGCGCAGCAGGGTCGTTCGCCTAGATCGCTACTTGTCAGTCGAATGTAACTATAATAGCAATAAAGAGTATCAATTTGCGAACGATTTCATGAATAAGGCTCTTGTTAAGTAGATACTGTGTCGTGCAATGCTATTTGACTAGTATGACTTTAATATTTTAACTAAAACGAGCAAAAAATAAGAAAAATATTAATAAATTAATTACATTGTAACATTACACGATGCATAACAACAAAATAATTACTCGTCTGAATTTGACTTAAAATATTTTTTGTACTAAAACTATGTGGTCATTTTATTATGAGTGGTGTTCCATACGTGGTTGATTTTGTTGCGTGTATCCGGGTTTATAATATGAAAAATATGCAATATAATTAAGCAAGTTTCTTTGTTAAATTGTATGCTAAATCGACCCAATCTGGATTCGTGCAAATTTGTAGTATTAACCTTTAGTATTAATAAAATGGAGGTGGACATTAAACGTTACAAGCCTAATCTGTTAATAAAGGAGAGTTGTTGTTTCGAGAAGATGACTTAGATAAAAAAATAGTGGCGACTCCGTTACACAGATGTAGTCATCACAAATTCAAGTTTTGAGGTCGTTGAACTAAATTAAGGTACAACAAAGAAACAAAAGTGCTGATAATTTGCATTATGACTTAATTAGCACGAATCTTAGTCAAGTTAAACTATAGTAGATTCAAAATTTCGTGGCGTATTAAGTAATTGTTGGTATTACTGTTTAATCTAGTTCAGTGGAACTTAAAAGGGCAAACAACTTTGGTTGAAACATCTGTGTCATATAGCTGTTCCCAGAAGGAATGATGATGCTCTCTGTGATGAATGATCTCATCCAAGTCTCATCGACCCATTTTGCCTGTCGACGACAAATGCTTTTTTATGTTATTTGTCACCACCAATCCGTCAATCTTTTGGACTATATCCCACTACTCTACCTAGGTATATATATATATGTGTGGTTCAAATTCTTTTCGAGGGTAGTGATTGTTTTCCCGATGCCACGCACTTTCGTGCGACGTCAGATTTTAGAGTTCTTCACGCAGTGTTAGAGCTTGATGCCGAACTCTTTGCAAAGTTATCGTGGGAATTACTTTGAAGGGTGATTGTAGACGCGAGTCTTCAAGTTTGATATTTTCGAAGTAATTAAATGCAACCAATCTGACTTTTGTTTTTTCACCCTAGAAATACTATTTGAATGTTGGCATGTATTCGAAGCTATATCCAACTTTATTTTCTATTTTTTAATTTGCAATGCGATTTTGAATCTACTATTAATTTTGACGACACTATCCTGACTAAGGCCAACGGCACTAAAATGCATTTCTCATAATTTTGCCCCAGATTATAACAATGTTAATCAAAAACGTAATTTATAGTGTTCATTTAATCGCCTTCTACAATGCTTTAACATTAGTCGATATTTAGATAAAAAGCTTTTCATTTTTTTATGTTTTACAATTAATTATTGATCTGTGTATATAATTGTTAGCGGTTTTGTAAATATTAGATTAAAAATATATTTATTTAGAAGACAGTTTTCTATTTATAATAGAAATTAATGATTGAAAATCTTATGTTGTAACATTACTTGGGGGTGCGTTTGTTAAAAATATAATATTAATAAAAAATAATCATGATTCATGACACGGTTCGGAAGACATGTAATGCACAATGTATATACATATAACTATGTGGATAAATTAGAAATCTAGTTTAGGTAATTAAAGCACTGAGGACGTGTATTTTTCTATACCTAACGAGGTAGATTTTCTCATGGAAGTAAAATAAACAACTAAACGTTCGTTCACACCAGCGCTAGTCTGAACTTATCACGGTTCCAAAGATACAGATAAACACCGAAATTCGTCACTTAGTCCGTAAAACAAAAACGGTTATGGCTTTACTCATCGATATAAATCAATGGATGTGCCATGAGCACCTTGAAATTGTTAACAAATTGCGTCTCTGTGTGTACCGTGAGTGCTTTACAACTACCAATTTGCTTGATCCCTAGAATCGCTAGCGGCTAGGTATGTTGCGGATCTATTTATTTTAGCTGTTGACAACGAATAGCGATATTTATAAGCGTACGGCGTTCACATCTTCCTACAATCGACTTAACCGGAAAGAGTGAACTCGCTCTTCCCAACAATAACATAATTCCGTGCGCTTGAAGTTTGGGAGGGCACATCCATTGATTTATATCAATGGCTTTACTATTGCTTTCTGGTCAATGTTTTAAGACTTTAAGAAATTATGAGAAAGCAATATTAAGCCCAATACTATTTTATTTGGGTAGACTTCAGTTTTCTCGCCCGTAATTCTAAAAACATAAACCGACAAAATTGAGGTTTCGTGATTGCAATGTATCGGTTTGTTTTTTTATAGTGGGTAAAAAATTTCTTCAAAGAGTTTTCTGTATCCGAATCCTATTAAAATTAAAGCCAAAATCGAATGGTGTGAACGAGCTATATTGATTCGAACGAAACATTGTGCTTTTGATTGGGTTGCCTTTAGTTACAAATCACTTTGGGAGTCGAGAGGACTCGCAGATAGAGACATGTATTTAAATAAAGAGTATTGTTTTATGATACTTTGGTATTATTTTATTATCTTTCCCATAATTCGTTAACGTCGCGGTTAATTTGTATACGATACGATACACAAATAAACCACTGTGAAAAAAACAGAAAGTAGGTATAGGTACCGCCTAAAAATTATTATGGCCTAGCCATCGATCGCCTCTCTTCGATTTTAGTGCGGCGCAAGGGTTACTTTTTGGTGAGAAACTTTGTAGTATGTGTGTAGGCTATTTTCCTTGTCCTGGTTGCCTGGAAGAGATTGCTGTCACCAATAAGGCCGCCATTAGTAGTGCTAGTTCATAAGTGTTTACTGTAATTTGTTGAAGTGAAAACTTCTTTTGGAGCGCCTAGACAGATTTTTCGTGGGGAAAAATTTAATTCTAGCATCACGCTCGGGTATGATAAGAAATCTTCGGGTAAACTCGGGACCACGGCCATCTAAAAATGCGTCAACCAATGGGAAATGCTGAAAGGGCGTGGCATGTCCATCTAGAAATGCGTGAGCCAATGGGAAATGCTAACGCAGTTGCGCAGTTCTAGATGGCCATGCCATTATGACCAGGCCACGCCCTCCGGTTACACCCGTGTAGTTTCAAAAGTGAGCTATCAAATTCTGAGTTATAAGTTTTCACTTCTATCGGCAGTTCCTAAGACTGCCAATTTTTTGATTTGTTGTACCTACCTACCATAATAAAGAGTTTTCTATCTTATCTATTTACAAATTACAAATAAGTAATTATGTAGTCGTCGCAAAACTTTATGGATCTTGTAGATTAGGTACGTGCTATTTTAGGTATTACTAAATTTAAGTTAGACTGAAGACTGCAGAGAGCTGCTCGAGACTAAGCACTCTAGTTGTGTTCATACTCGTGGTTCATACACACAAGCCCAGGAAAGTAGAGGCGCTAAACTAATACTGAAATACGGTTATAAAGCGAAACGGTGTTCGTATTAGGTTCATGCCACACTGGCATTTACGTATAGAATACAATGTATAAAGGCACAAAACAATACGAGATGTATCTAAAATAGTTTTGATAACGTCAGCAGCGAGTACCTACTATGTCGCTATGCATTCTTCTTACCTAGGCTGAAAATTCCAACAATCAGAGATGTGCAATCTTTAGATAGCATAGATACATCTAATAAGATGTACCTACCTATGACCTGTTTGCCTAAATATATTGCCTTGCTTATTAGCAAGGAATAAAACAAGTTTTCAGAACGAGCCAGACTTGTAAATATTGAACAGCAGAAAGCAATCAAATCATAATATCACATTCAAGGTTGCATATAATTAAATACAAGTTTCTGTAAACTAATTTATTTGAACAATATTTAAACTTAAACAATAAGTACAAAATCTGCGAGTTTTTCGAGATTTATAAACTTGAACGTTGTATCTGTGATTTAAAAGGTTCTTTAATTTGTAAGGTAAGTATTTGTAGATATACCTAATGGTGTAAATGCCTACTATCTACTATTGCAACCATTACGTTGATAATTTATTAGATAACTTTTAACAAATTATCAACAAGTCGGTAAGTATGTTAACTAAAGAAGTTTAATTCGTTATTATTGCCATTTTTAAATACTTGAACGTTTTATACACACACAGTCGAAAAACATCGTCAAAATCACTTTTCGCGCCTTTTTTTGTTAAGCTCTAGTGATGGGATGCAACAGTTCCTCCTTGGCCGTACCCTTGGCTGTGGCCATCGAAGTTCAAGTGGCTGCCATGGACTCCGATGTTCTGCGCGCCCTGGTGGCTACTCCCGGCACCGGCTCCATATCCGCCGGCCTGGCTTGCGACTATTGAAAAACAATAATCTTGTATAAAAATCCATTGTCATCAAAGATGTCTGCGTTGCAAAAAAAAATCGAAATCTATGATTGTCATGTAGTTTGTTCCCAGTGAACTCTTACCAAGCCAACCGATATTTTTTTTAACTGTTTTATTGGTTTACACTTGACCGCCATTTCGTCTGATGTTAAGCGACGATGCGGTCTATAATGGAGCACAGAAAAAAATCGCTTCATCGATTTGAAGACACCAAGATTGTAACAATCGGGGAATAACGCAGGCCCACTCGGGCAATGCAGTGCACAATGCACATCGTAGACGTTCTTAGCACAAACGTAGAGTTGTTAAATCTTTTTGTTTGAGTTTTTGGAAAGTCAACCGTAAGAGCCAGTTTTCACGGCGCGGCTGCCAACCGAGCCCGCGCGCGGGCGCGGCAGATCTCCATTTAAAATTGAATTCAATACACACGACGCGGTTTACGGCCGCGGCGGCTGCGGCAGCCGCGCGGCGCCCGCGTGTTTGCGCGCGATTCTTGCGCAGTAGCTTTCCGGAGCAGAAACCGCGAAAACCTGCGGTCTCGTGACTATTGAAACAAAACCGTGGCGCGGCGCGGCGCCGCGCCGTGAAAACTGGCTCTAAAACGATGTCACTTTATTTTCACGAAAGTTGCCATTTATGTGGTATTTGGTCCATTTTGAGAGATAAGATTTTTTTTGTTTCGATTAATGACCACAATAATTTATAATAAACATTAAACTGATTACTAATGTTGATGTTATTGATCGTAAGTTTCATAAGTCTCGAACAGGTGGCGCCGCAAATTGTATTTTTTTTATCGTATTAGTTGTTTGCGATCTGCAATACACTCCTAAACTACTGAACCGATCACATCATGCAGTTTGATCCAAGTCGAAAGACAAGATACAAGATAGTTTAAAGTCGCGATTGTCGATTTTTTTATTGCAAATTATTTGGTTATTGTAAGTACCTATAACATTCCAGCAAAGCCGGAACGAGCTACTAATTAATAATATTTTATAACTCTACAATAAGCTGATCTACTGAGAGCTTCCTCTCACTATGAAGGCTCTCATATGCAATTCTAACTTCATTCGATTAAAAAATAATACCACACTTTTGAGACTCTTACGAATTCACTTAGGTAGGTACTTCTTGCGAATATTGCGAGTATTACCTACTCAAATTTCAAAACGGTCCTCTTATTTTTGACATACAGGTCTACTACGAAGTCCGATAAACGATATTTCGGTCGAACTTATGGAAGTTTCCTACCTCGATAGACAATCGGTCGGTTGATCGAATCGGCCGTTTCGTTCGATCCGACCTTCATCCGACTTAAGTCTATAACTTCCGACCGAGATATGTATCGATTCGAATGTTTTTCGTGGTAGGCTACAGATCCGATTCAGCTGTCGGTCGGATCCGATCATTCCGAGTTTGTTTTCGTAGTAGACCTGCTACAAGAACAAACTTTTTTTTATTATCCCCCGACTATCTCGGATTTGCAGTTTGTAAGTACAACTTTCAACTAGTCAAGCCCTTTCATTTGTTACCCAATGAGGGAGTTGTGAAAAAAGAAATGTATTTCGCCATTTTGTGGTATCGGCCATCTTGAATTTTAAATTTGTCATAGTGGATAGTGTTCTACTAGTTAAGCCCTTTTATTTGGTACCCATATTGAGGTAGTAGTGAAAAAATATAGGTATGTAATTCGCCATTTGGTGGTGGCGGCCATCTTGGATTTGAAATTTGTTTGTATAATATTCTACTAGTTCGTCGTTCGTCGAAGCCCTTTCATTTGATACCCATATGAGGTAGGTTGTGAAGAAATATCAACCAAACATAGCCAAGAACATCCGTACAGAAATTAACCTTCAAATAAAACCCGCTTCGAAATCGGCCCATCCGTTTGACCTCTACGGTGCCACAGACAGACACACACACAGACAGACAGACATTGACGTCAAACTTTTAACACCGCTTTCTTTGGACGGGAGTTAAAAACTAACATCTGCTAACTAACATCATGCTATTTTTAGTCAGCGAAGTACGTAGTAAGTAAGTAAAAACAAAATAAAATTGGACAAGGTATATCCCCTTTTAGAGTTGGAAGTACCATGAAGATAATCCATTATATACTTATAAGTTTAATTCATCTAGATTCTAGAGATCTATCTGATAAAATTATTTGTGAGCAGTCACTACTGCGACTAATACCTAGGTACCACCATAATGATAATTATTGTTTGTAAAATTTCGCCATTTTAACACATATTGTAAACATTATAGGTACAGGGCTTAACCACAATCTATATAAATTATTATTTGAAATGAAAACATCTAACCTGGAGCTGGTGGACCAGGGTTGGCAGAAACAAGAGCTATGAAGGCCAGTGCGATGATCTGGAACAGAAAAAAATATTAATTTAGACTAGAGTCAATCAGCTTAAGGTGCGTCCCCCAGCAAAACGAGTTTTTTGTCCAGTTTTAAGTTAAGTAAATATCCCCACTGCCTGCACTCGGGGCTTTTTCTCTTAAGGAGAGAGCCAAGGCCATAATCAACAATGCAGGCCCAGTGCTGGTTGGTGGAGGACGCGTGACCTCGAAACGTTCCATCACCGTTAGGTAAAGCCAGTAGTAGGTAATAGTGATGTCAAAGTTGTATGTCTGCATTTGAAAAAAATATCAGGTGCAGACGGGATTCGCATCTAGGAACTCACGATTTTAAATCAGACGTTATAACTACTAGGCCACCACGGCTTCCCATCATCAGGGCCATCAGAAGGGTCTTACCTGTCTCTACTGACCAGCGGATGGTGGGTCAGCCAATAATCTTGGTGATTACCATTACCATCCGCTCGCTCGCGTCTCAACTATGATTTGAATAATTTATTAGTGTAGGTACATTTTTCGAAAACGTACTGATTTACACAATTTGTTCAAACCCGTATATTTAGCAAAACGAGATAGACATCATGATACTTGATAAATATGTTACTAATTGGTTGTATGAGTCGGATACAGTAGCGCAATTCAACTCCAAGTTATTTTTTTGTTTTTAATAAAATATAAAATTACGCAAAGGAATTGCTTCCGTTGTGACAAATTAGGTACTTACTTGTTTCCGAATTACGATCAAAATTTAAAATACACTACAACATTTGGAGTTACAGAAATATTCGAAAGTGTCGCTTCACCTGTCAGCACTTAGTAGTTGCACAGAACTATTTATATTTTTCTATATAAGGAGTTATTACTCACCACGTGCTTGAACATGTTTATTAATACTATTTTAACACTGTACAATCCTTTTACAGGTCACCAACGATTATGTTCCAAAAGGCAATCCCCTTCTCTTTTATATTGCAGAAGTTAGAACGGACTTGAATTCAGCGCGACGCGATCATTTTGTTAATATCAACACAAGGTTGCAGTGAAGTGAGGAATCTGGGAGTTTGGTGACGTAGCCAGTGTAAATAGGAAAAGTATACAAAGATTATTAAAGTACATTTATTCACTCAATTAGTCTGTGACTTGAAACTACACAACCTCAAACGCTGGCAATAGAGGCCAAGCTAGAATTTTACAGGATGCATTTCAGTGAATTTGCTGTGGGATATTTTCGATATTCATTACTTTCGATTTACATTCTGTGTACTAAATATCGGGAATTTGTCAATAAAACAAAAATACAAATTATTCATCTAAATTTATTTTATCGCCTTCAAAGTAGGCCCCATCGCTTGCAATACAACATCTCCAACGCTTCACCCAGTCTTCCATACATTTTTCATAGGCTATTTGCGGTATGGCCTTTAGCTCATTCAACGAATTTTCTTTTATGGCTTCTATCGACTCAAAACGTGTGTGTGATGGTGCATTATTATGGTGCAGCATCCATGAGTTGTGTTGCCACAAATCTGGACGTTTTCGGCTCTCACGCAAACGCTTCATGACGCCTAAATAATATTCTTTATTCACTGTTTTTCCCTCTGGAAGGAATTCGAAGTGAACCACATCAAGCATCACCTTGATTTTGGAGCGGCTTTGCCGCGGTTTTTTGGGTTTCGGCTCGTGTTCGAGGCGCCATTCTGAAGACTGTTGGCTTGTTTGCATGTCGTACTCATAAACCCATGTCTTGTCGCCAGTTATTATACGTTTCATAAAGGTCAGATCCGTAGAAGCTCGGGAAACCATGTCTTCAGCGACATGCTTTCGCTGCGCTTTTTGAACAAAATTGAGCTTTTTTGGAACTAGTCGAGCGGCGACGCGTTTCATGCCTAAAATGTCAATGAGAATGTTGTGGACGGACTTAAAAGATATGTTCACCTCACTAGCCAACTCTCTCAGACTCATACGTCGATTTTCGAGCACTAACTTCTTGATTCTGTCGATGTTTCCTTTGGTCGTAGCGGTTGAAGGTCTACCAGAACGAGGCAAGTCTACTACTACTTCTCGGCCTTCTTTAAAAGCCTTAAACCATTCATAAGCCCTTGTTTTCGATGTACACGATTCGCCGTAGGTATTTCGCAACATTTTTAGTGATTCAACACATGAAATATCATTCGAAACACAATATTTAAGGCAACCCTTTGTTTTGTTCAACAATATTTTCCATTGTAAAAATCGCCGAGAACTCAAAACTATGACCAACAAAAAGTGTAGTTTAAAACCAATTTAAAACAAATTAATGACAAATCCCGCTCAAGCTTTGCGCGCTAAATCAGTACAGTGCTACCAACATGCAGTAAAAAAAAATGTTTGTCTGTAAAGTCGGTTTACTGACGATAGAACGTGACAACGTCTTAAGAAAATACTGATGGAATGGTAGCATTTTTCAAAAGAAAATTTTAATTTCATTTGTTTAATAGATTTGTATGTAAAAAGTAATCAGTAGAATTTAGTCATTTTCAATCAAAACAATGCAAAAAAGCTTTTAGATGCCGGGGATCGAACCCGGCGCATTTCACTTGCAAAGCGAACGCTCTACCACTGAGCTACATCCCCGCTTGAACTACTGGTCGAAATAATTAATACAACTGTAACAAACATGCGGCGAGGTAACGACCGACGGTAACGACCGACGGTAACGCGGTAATGGTACATGACGTCATGTTTTGTGGGCGTGCAGCCGGCTTCATCGAATTATAAGACGTTATCACGTCAAAATAGAACGACCTCTTTTACACGGGTCTTTTTATTGACATTTTCCCGATACTTTTTACACAGAGTATGTAGTTTCGATTCGATATTTTGTAATTTTTTTGATTTTTCTATCATATTATACGATTTGGTTTGGGGGCGGTGTGTCATGTCCCTTGTGACCTGTAACCTTGTGACTGTGTGTGAGGGAGGGGGGGGGGGGAATTGAAATCCGTTAAGGTTATTTAACGAGTAGGCATAAAAGTAGGTTGTTATAGACTTCTGATCAGTATATAATATATATTATGTATATCTAGCCTAAATATATCAAGTATTATGATACCGAAAGAATTACTTGACGAAGCTAAAGAGCTTATAGGTAGTATAACAAGACAGTGATGACAAGTATTTTTATAGTTTAATCTGTTTTTTGTAACTTATTAATAATTTTAATTAACCTAACGTCAGCAAAAAAAACAAAGATTACTTTCCTACGTGAATTTTTAATGTTAAGCTGTTTTTAAACTAATTTAAAAATAAAAATTTAAATATTTTTTTTACTAAATAAATATAGTAAGTACAGCAGAAATGTTTTAATTTTCGAATGGCTTAGATATCCAAGAATAGATAGACACACAATTTCATTTCAAAATATCAAGAAACAAGTTATTGACTTATGAGATGGAACGCACCGTTCTGTCCCATAGTGCGGCGCCTGAATACGAAAGTGAATAGTATTAACGAGAACGGGATCAAGCTACTTCGGAAATGGTGTAGTTTTGTAGATACAGACCTTTGTTTTGCCATTACAAATGTTATTTCAAAACTCTCAAAAGTCACATAATATATCAAAGTGTGACCATCCTTATATTCTCGTATGTGAAGTCAAATGGACCAAAACAGCAGACTCTACTCTAATTTTTTTAGAAAATCTCTGCCATCTTTTGTATGTATATTTTAACGAAAGTCGTAGATAATAAAGTTCTCTTCAAAAGTAATATAGAATATTTTGTTATGCATCGAACTGTCCAAAAAAATATGCCTAAAAATTCAGCTTTCATCAGATTCCAACCTAAATACCTAGAAATACCTGGACTGGACTATAGTCATTAGTAAAAATGAATAGTTCTTCTACATATAGCGACAACACAAAACTTAGCTAGGGTCAAGTTATGCAAATTAGAAACAAATCTATGAATCTCAAAATAAATTCGCCAAGAGACGAGTTTTTCTCAAGTTTTAAAGAAGCATCGAGGTTCTTTAAATAAAATTACTCATCTAAGTATATTTTGTACGTAAATATTAGAAACTAGCTATTACCCGCGACTTCGTCCGCGCAAAATAAATACTAAGGTAACTCTGGCAGTGTTTGTACACAGTACCAAATTACATTTACAAAAAACTTCAGTGGTTTAGGCGTTACAGCGGTAAAGCGTTACAGACCTACAGAGTTACTTTCATATTTTTTTATATTATTTTTAATTTATTTCATATTATTAATCCATATGGATATCTATAACTATATCAAGTGTCTGGTTGCAAAATTTTGTTGGCATCTCCCATTTCATCACCTTTCGATATTACAAAATTGCTAGAACAAACATTTATTTGGTTCGTGTCAAGTGCCTAGATACGAAGTTTCATTGTTGAAGATATCAACTATTACGAACTTCCAAATAAACTTTCATCCCTCATTTCATCCCCGTACAGTTAGAAATTACAAAATTGCTATAACAAACATTCATTTGCTTCGTGTGAAGTGTCTACAATCTACATACAGAGTTTAAT
Organism: Ectropis crepuscularia; assembly: GCA_963693475.1. Lineage (NCBI taxonomy): Eukaryota > Metazoa > Arthropoda > Insecta > Lepidoptera > Geometridae > Ectropis > Ectropis crepuscularia. The sequence continues at coordinate 9,352,164 of OY856357.1, read as the reverse complement.
GGTTTTATCTTCAACGGTTGGGAACTTCCATATTGACATTCATCCCCAATTTCACCCCCGTACAGTTCGAAATTACAAAATTATATAACAAACATTTAGTTGCTTCGTGTCAAGTGTCTAGATACAAAATTTGATAACTTTGAAAATGGCGAATTTTCATACAACCGTTCATCCCTTGTTTCACCCTCTTAGGGGTTGAATTTCGCAAAACCCCGTCTTAGCGAGCGCCTATGTGCTAAAAGGAACCTCCATGCAAAATTTCAGATTCCTAGCATTTGTAGTTTCTGAGATTCCTTGATGAGTGACCTTTCGCTTTTATAGATATAGATATATAGGTTTTGGAAATACGTAGATCAATTTGTATACAGTTAGGTGCATGAAAAATAATTTACTATTGTTTACGTTTACAAATTCAACGTTTATCATACTAACTATGATTTGTTTGAGTTTTCTGCTGTGTTCTGAATTTATGTTTTCGTGACTCAAAGCGAAAATTGAGAAAGAGACACAAAGTAAGAATTTAAGTGAAGTTAGGTCATTGTTTTGGGACATTTAAAGCATCTGTTAACTGTTAAGCAAAACGGCCGACGGAAAGTGTCTGGGAGCATTGGGACCTAATTTTTAAGGATATTGCCTATAACCTATAACATACGTGAAAATAAGCGATTAGAAAATTCGTGAAGTAAGTAAAGTTTTTATGTAAGATATACCCCATATCTAAAAATTGGCCAACTTAGCAAGTTAGCGGGTAAGCATGTGTTCTTAGTAGGTACCTATCTACGTACTCTAACACTACTCAATCGTCCACTTTTCGTTCAACAGAGAATACGTGACGTCTGGCGGCTTTGGGATCTTGGACTATTAAATGTAAAATTGAAAAAGTGTTATATGAAAATTAAATTGTTAAATGGAATGCATAATAGGAATCGGGAAAGCATTAGTAACAAGTCAGATAAAAACCCCTAAAACACACTACAAAGACAAATAAAATTAGTAATTCCCAAGTGTAAACTCCAAAAAACATGTAATTATTTTATAGGAAACAGTGTTTGCTTCTTTAATACCATAACATTTCAGTTGGCAGGTCTCACTGAATAGAGGTGCAAAAATATTGTAGAGACCCACTTATTGAATAAATCTTATTAATCAGTGGCAGCCTTAGGGGGTGGCGAACAGGGCAGTCGCCCGGGGCCTCGCTCTTGCAGGGGCCTCGCGTCAAGCAAATTATAGTTTAAACCACAGATCACATCACAGATTTTTTTAAATTTAAATCTTTTGAATTTTTTCTGATTTTTATTAAGGTTATAACACAACGGTAAATTTAAAATAAAGTTGTTAACTAATTCATTATTCAAATCATCATTTATAAATTCATTTTATAGTACTTGAATATAATAATAATAAATAAATATTGGTGGACAATTCACACACAATACCATCTGACCCCAAACTAAGCAAAGCTTGTACGATGGCGGCCAGATAGCTGATATAATACTTACATAGTTTTAAATACATACTTATTATACATAGAAACACCCAGACACAGTGCAAGCATTTGAATTCATCTCACAAATATTTGCACTGGGTGGGAATCGAACCCACGACCCTCGGCTTCGCAGGCAGAGCTACTACCCACTAAGCCACATATCGCGCCTCGAAACACTTGAAGATCGGTTTTTAAAGGCATAGCACTCGGGACTAGTATCTTTAGTGTTATAATATAATACTATAAGTCTGTAATAGTAGTAGTCTGTGACTCGGGAGTCGGGAGATAATGTTCTGCTCGTCTATCGTATACATAACTACAAACGAATTTGTGGTTTCACTTGTCATATGACATATGACAAGTGAAACCACATTCTTAAGCACATTCTTACAAAGATAAATATTAACAGTAAAATGTGCCAAAGCGAAAACATGCACTTAGATGTTGCTATACAACACCTAGACGCATTCACAAATTGGCTCGATAATATCGAGAAAATGGTTTTCAGTCATCCCTTGTAACAACGAGAGAAATAACTGAGGAAAATGATATTAACATACAGTTTACAGAAGTCAGAAGACGACGTTAGAAAAGGCATTTTGATTATGAAGGGGAAGCACATGTATTGAATGCTGAAGATATTTTCAAAATAAACTATTTTCATGTTATTGTCGACAATGTGCGCGCAAGCTGCCATCTTAGGTTAGAGACACTTAAACATCATGAAAGCAGGTTTCATGTATAATAATTATAAAAAGAAAGGAAAATAGTGATAGTGAACTTTTGAATCAATGCAGCGGCTTGCTAATATCTATGACAGTAGGAGAATCATGTGATATTAATAGACTTGAATTGTATGAAGAACTGAATAGATATGTTCATCCGCGTGTATGAAGGAAACGATGACATTATCTCGGTGCTGAAATACATAGGTAATAGAAAAAAATAAATTGGCAGTCATAGGAACTGCCGATAGAAGTGAAAACTTGCTGTTGCCCTGGTAGGTACTTGTACCTAGGGGCAAACGCAACTCTTTTATATTTCTGTTGTCCTGGTATCTGGAGATAAACGCTGGGCTGTTGGAGGTAGGTAATCGAAACTCTTTACTGTTTCTGTTGCCCTGGTACCTACCTGGCCGTTTTTACCGAGTTTACCCGAAGATTTCATATTCGATCCGATCCATTATCATATCCAAGCGTGACGATTGATGAATCCATTTCACAGCCCACGAAAATTCTGTATATAGCGCGCCTAAAGAAGTTTTCACTTCAAAAATGAAGTTTACCCCACGATCGCAGCAGTTCTGAGGATTATTGCCACCACACCTGTGACGGTGGTGTCTGCTGAAATGAGTTTTTCGAGGCTTAAAATAACTAAAACATATTTGAGGAATTTGATGACACAGAATCGGGTTTTAACCCTTGCAATTTTTTCGATCGAAACACCGTATCATAGAGTAAGCACGGCAGTTGAACTTATGCTATGTTGACCTAAAATTACCTAGTGGCCTCGATACTCGTTTTGATGGTTTCTACTCCAATTTTCCTTGGCGTAGGTGTGAAAGTCTATCCTCTAGTCTAGGGCTATAGTTACTACGTTTGAAAAATTCTGCGACATGACACACGACTGTAATTTTGCACCGTAAAGTCTTGCTCTGGGGTTTTCATCAGGTGTGCTAAATTGGCAACCTATCATTCATTTTTAGGGTTCCGTATCCAAGGCTCATCATTCCAAACATTTACTCAAGACTTAGAAATTTGCAATTTTTTTTTATACCTAGTAGGTATAGTGACAACACGAGCAGGACATGTGCCTGATGGTAAGCACATGTCCTGCTCGTGTTGTCACTATACCTACTAGGTATAAAAAAAAATGCAAATTTCTAAGTCTTGAGTAAATGTTTGGAATGATGAGCCTTGGAATGGTATCAGTTATTTGCGACTCAGCAGTAAGCAGTTGAAAATTTTCCAAGTTTGTAAGATAATTGAAAAAAATATCTTTACACAATCTACCATCAATCTTAGTAAACCTTTAAGTACTCGTACTTACTTAGGCACTTCAATTACATAGAAGGGCTGATATAATAAATAGCCCAAGAGCCCACGACATCCAGACAGTTATTTTGTAAAAGATGAAGCAGTTTTTCTGTCCTCTTTAAGAGAGTAAGGTAAAGTAGTTGCTGGTCGTACTTACGAGCAGCAACTATAGAGTTGGTTGACATCCCTAAACAAATTTAAATTTCGTGGTAGCTTAAAAGCTGAATCTATACTAATATTATAAAGCTGAAGAGTTTGTTTGTTTGTTTGTATGTTTGTTTGAACGCAAGGATCTCTGGAACTACTGGTCCGAATTGAACGATTCTTTCTTTGTATGATAGTCCATTTATCGAGGAAGGTTATAGGCTATTTAACATTACGCTACTATCAACAGGAGCCGAACAGGAATGAAAAATGTAACAAAAACGGGAAAAAATATTGCTTTTTGAGAGCTTTCGTTGTGTGACAGCATATTATGTCATATTTTAAAGGTTGCGTCATTAGAACCTAAAGTAACCGAATTTGTTCAAAATTTGAATTGGTACGATCGATTTTCGATAGATGGCGTAGCAACGCGCGCGCGTTCAGTTAGTTTTATATATAATGTTATCTACTTGGAGACCTATAAAAAACTGTTACTTCAATAGCCCGACCAGTTTTAGTAGTTTTCATCAACACAATAAAAAACAAGAGACACGCTCTTGTTTTTTATAAAATAACGGACGTCTAGCTGACGTGGGCTCTTGCTCTATAATTTTTACATTATTTTAGTTATGATAAATAGGCAGGTTACATCAAACACAAAGTTGTAGGTATAAATTAATTTATTATAAACTATAACGCATATATTGTCTCAGCATGCATTGATCAGGTTTCAGAACAGGTAATGGGTACATGCTGCGTGAAAAATTTCGATAGAGGAATTTCATAAACAAATGATCATAGTTTCAATTTTAGTACAATTGCACCGATTAAATGCTTACTTCTTTCGCTCTTGTCGACGTGTTTTTCTTCATCTCTCTTCAGAAATCTTAAACGCTGATTTATCAATTAATGATTGTCTTATGTTTTAGTAGTGTCCGTAGTGACCATATTCATGGCCACCGTGGCCTTTGTGGCCATGGCCTTCATAGCCGTGATGGCTGCCGTGGCCGTCGAATCCATGGCTTTCGTGGCCGCCATGGCCGCCGTGGCCATGGTACTCATGGCTCCCGTGACCATGATCGTATTTTTCATGGCTGTCGTGGTGTTCATGTTTTTCGTGTTCATGTTTATCGTGGCCATGTCCATGGTCCTCGTGATGTCCACCGTACTCGTGGCCACCGTAACCTCCATAGCTGCCTCCGTACCCTGTTGATAAGTGTGTGTTTCATTTAATGTCTGATTTCGTATTATAATTCTGCTATGTCTGACTCATGAGTACTGTTCAAGCTAAAAAGTTTAAAAACAAAGGTTTGCGCCGTACTCGTAATATTTATGGTATTTCTTAAAAACATTACGAATTCAATTTAACTAGATATAAGGCAATAAAGTAAACTGAAGTAGCAATAGGCAGGCCACATTGCTCGCAGAACTGACAACCGATGGGCAAGAAATGGGTACCCCCATGTGCTATGCGTATCCATACTACAATCTGAGTTCCAAATTTTACTCTTTCCCGTTCAATTGTTTTGACGCGAAATAACAATAAAACCCAAAACTTTCATAATTTATAATTATGATTAATAATGGGATTATTATTGCTGTGATCAAATGTGTGTGTTAACCTTGCGTATCTTTGTTTGTAATTGGTATGTAGATTTGATCGCAAACACTAACGGTAGGTACATCGATGACTCTATAGTGACGGTTACCTTTTGATGTTTTCCTTCGTTGTAAAATATTGTGTGCCAGTGATAATGACTAACTTGTATTAAGTATATTAGGTACTTAGAAATACAGACAGAGTATTTAGTTTTACAACGTCAGGAGTCTGGCGTTCTCGCTATAGAGATAATGTGACTTTTAATAAATTGCAATCTATATAGTCTAAAAACATATTATAAGGGATATGATTCCTAATTGCCCTTCCATTCTACTTTTTCTAGTGCCATACCACTAGAGAGTCCTTGTAGAGTCCGCCTGGGAAGGTACCACACCACGTCTTTGCCTGTTGTTCGACCGCCAATCAGTAATGTGTGTTCTGGTTTGAAGGGTAATGTTTCCAGAGAAATTACTCATCATCAGGCACATGCCCTGCTCGTTGCGTCACTCTTAACTATAAAAGACGCCTTTTCAGGCGTAATGATTTAACTCAATGTTATCTATTCTATGATAGGGATGCCAATTTTTTTCTTTAGTCTGACCTATGGTCCACCGCCACCAGTGGTATACCACCGCATGGTATACCACTACCTATCGGAACATACTTGTCCACACAAAAAGTAACATGCTATACATATATTGTATTAGTACTCGTACAAGTACAAGCTTTGCTTAATTTGGGGTCAGATGGTGTTGTGTGTGAATTGTCCACCAATATTTATTTATTAAACTTGCCGCCAGGGTTTGCAGCCACTACAGCGACTAGCGCTAACGCGATTACCTGTAATGAAAAAAAAAGATAATTACATATATGTATTTGATACCTACATATGTTTTGATAAATCAATTATAAGCGGTTCGTGGTTCTACCTGTGTAGGTCCTAGTTAGTGTCGCATATAATTAACAGTTAATTATTATTATTAACAGTAGATAAATACCAAAATAAAAAAAATCGTTCGTAAAAAGTAACCTATATTATCCCAGACTTTGAACTGTCTGTGCTATATATTCGCATCCTATCTGTTCAGCCGTTGCGGTGTGATTAAGGGGAGGTGGGCCGTAATTTTGAATTTTAAAACAATTTTATGACCTACAAAATCGTGTATTAAACTCTCAAAAAATACATGTATTAGTTAAGGATCTAATCTAGGTTAATTTGCAGTTAGTAACACGATTTAAAGAATATCATTTGATAGAAAAAAATCCCAAAGTTACCTCTTTTCATAAAGTTTTTTCAATTTTATGACTAAAGTATTGAATTTTTACACTAAATTTTTGTACACAACGAAAGCCACTAAAAAGTTGTAGGTAAATTCGCAGAGTTTGACTTGATAAAAAGTATCAGTTATTTACCATGTTTAAATAACTACAATTTATATAGCGCGCCGTTCGCCAGGCCCGATCAATCGCGTTTTGGCGCTCGCGGACAACGGCCCTGTGCTTGATTTAGCAATTTTGACAACCGATAAATCTTTAATATTACGATCATAGTACCACAGTGTAACAATATCAGTAGGTATTACTACTGAAGAACGCTATGATCTTGATTTTTGATACCGTTTCCATTGGAATTGCAAATAGGCACTAATTCTGATTTACTTTATGTTGTAGGGCAACATGGCAGCCCCAAAAAACTGACGTCGATTCCGCTTCAGTAATACATTCTCTTACCACCGGATTCAATGGAAAATAGATAAGTTTGGGTTAAAATGTTCGTCCGTCAAATTAGAGGTTGAGAGAAGGGAATAATAAGAGGGAAAGAATCTCCTGCGTAATGTTCGAAAACGTTTATATAAATAATACCTAACTTGCATTTATATGCCAGTTAGGCAAATTCTTTGGTGGTGAGGTACTTACTTAGAATAAAAGTCCTAAGTAATTAACTACCTAAGAATTGAAAAGCTAGTAACGCAGGATATTTCATTAGTTAACAACGTCATATCAAATTATCGTTCTCGCTCAGATACACTCGGCGGTTCCGATTTCAATACATCTTTTTTTTTTTTTTAATAAAGAGTGACGAGTAGAGTAGGACATGTGCCTGATGGTAAGCAACATGCCTGCCACATAACAGCACAGTGACTCGCAGCTATTGGAACATAAAGAGTCCAAATCATTACCTAGGACTGCACTGCGCTCGTCACCCAGAGATCTAAGATGTTATATCTCTAAGCCCTGTAATTTCTCTGGAAACATTGCCCTTCAAACCGGAATACAGTAATGTTTGCACATTACTGCTTGACGGTAGAATAACTGGCAAAGGTGTGGTCCTTCCCCAGGCGGACTCTGTCACTCTTGACAGAGTCCGCCTGGGGAAGGACCACATCCTACCACTACTAAACATAAACCACATCGAGCCTTTCATTTCCGAGCGTGTCGATCAGCCTCATTTACAAGTACGTCAAAAGAAGTTTTCACTTCAAAACCTCACAATAAAGATCTCAACAAGAATCAGGACCTGCGGCTTACCAACCTTTCACAGTAATTTATTTTCACTAAATACGCTGTCAAATAACTGATAGTATTTTCAAATTAGCTCAGCAAAGAGTATACAAGCCGTCGCTAATAAAAAAAAACGAATTCTTAAAATTAACTTTTAAGTTAATTTAAAATTAATTTAAGACACTCGACCAAATTTAATAGGAAGTCTTTTAGGCAGTAAAAATAGAATTTAACTCTGCACTAAATTTCCGATACGTAAATATTTTGGTAAAGTTTACAAACATATACTGAGCATAAAATCACAAAAGAATGACCATAATCCAGGTCAGGTGGAGCTTCAAACGCCATCTCGAAAAAACGTTTTAACTCTATCTCAAAAACTATGCACTTTAGAGGAAAAATCATACAGCCAATCTTATATATAAAATTCTCGTGTCACAGTGTTTGTTTCCTTACTCCTCCGAAACGGCTTTACTGATTTTAACCAAAATTTATATGCATATTCAGTAGGTCTGAGAATCGGCTACTAGCTATTTTTCATACCTTTATTTATATGGCAAAACAACGTTTGCGGGGTCAGCTAGTTATTATATAAAATATTCACATCTTTTGTTTCCAGCAAACATTTTTTTCGAGCTTACCGATCTCGATTTATATACCATTTAATGGTAGCAAAGTTTTTCGAACAACATCGTTCATCATCATGATTGAAGAGTCGAACGAAGAGTTTTGTCTCCTCTTTTGTAATAAGAACAACTAAGCTGTGAAACGTCAGAGTGGGGTTTTCTCGATGATTTGAACCTTGGATTTTTCAAGTCGAGAGTGAATTTAAAATATTTTTGGCGTACCTACTTGGGAATTTGGGAATAATGAGAAGAATGAATGTTAAACGATGAACAGAGTTCATTACAGAAAGTCTGTAATCTCTGTTCTGTAATGAACTTCTGTTGTGATTACAGAAAGTCTGTAATCTGTGTATCTAACTAGCTATCAGCGCCGACGCCGACGGTGCGCGACGGGCGGCATGAGACTAAAATCAGCCGAAGTATACACACGCACACATTTTATTTCTCTTGCGCACTATTTCCCTGGGAGAAATACCCTTGCTACGAAAATTTAATATCGATCAAATACATTTTCAACCAAAAAAATGTTAAATGTTTTACTACTTTTTATAGTTTTTTTTACTCTTGCTATTGTATTTTGAATTTTAGAAAAGGGATGGATTAGTTAAATACCTATAACTTGTGTCAAGAAAATATTTCAAGAACAAGTTTGTGAGTCAGGTACCTACTAACAACTTAGTATAGTTAGTTTTTTTTCCTCATTTGATTGTTCTGTGTAGAGTATGGATAGAGATAGCATAATAATAGAATAAAGTCAAATTAAGTTAATATTATTTTATGCATAGTATAGGTACAGCATACATTTCTACATAAAACCTGTAAGTAATTGAGGTCAGGTTACTGTAGTCATAGTAATCAATTAATTAATTTAAACGTATCCAATTAGCAAATAAAATCAAAGGTCATAAAAAGCAAAATCACATGATAGGTTATGGAATCTCTCCTTGTGAGAGAAGATCCTGGGATCCAACAGGGGAAACTTGAAATTGTGGCTCGTTTTGTCTATATATTTATATAGGAATATATAGGAACGGCAAGCGTAAATGTTGTGAATTAACTGAATGGTTGACAACTTGCTACTAAAATAGTGTTAATTAATATTTGATATCTCAACTTTCTCAACATTTCTGAATATAGACAGAACTGCTTAGTAAAAAGATCGACCATCGATGTGCAAGAAATAGTTTATAAAAAGTAACATTTCCATTCCATTTTATATCTTAAGTATAAAAATTCAGTGTGTCAAAACTCTACAACAACTCAACTGATATTCACAAAAGTTGGCATTTATGTGTAATTTAGTCCAGATTTAGAGATAGGATAGTCTTAATGATTGATGGCTTTAGGTGAAAATATCCGAGCGAAGCCGGGACGGCCCGCTAGTTCAAAAATACAAAATTAAAGTTAACTAAAAAAGTAAAGTTCAAAACGAGAATAAAAACCGTTTTAAATTCACTCATCCTATATACACTGTTAATCTGAAACGGTATTTTAAGTGTAAAAAACAAGTCACAATCGACTTTTGAAAAAATTCAAAAGATAACTAATACATTATGACTCACCATGAATGTAGTCATATTTATAATATTTTTCACACTGTATGATCCCTTTGAATCCACATACGAATATGTTTCAAAAGCGAGTTTCCTTCTCTTATATAGGATCTAAGAACGAGGCTCTACACTGGTGTCGAAGTGACCTCACTGGGCATCAAGCTCTGATGATTTTGATATCAACATCTTAGTTGTAGTAAGTATAAGGATGGGACAATTCGTTATGTGGCTAGTATAAGTGCGTCAGTACATCACAGATACATCTACCTATCTACTGTCTACTGTAGGGCTCACGTATTCGCCCACAGTCCGACCGCTTACCAACTTTATTATAAAGATATGACAGATATGGTTTATGTACATAAGTACACGTGTCACATAGACCACATATCTTTATAATTAAGTTGGTAAGTGGTAGGGATATGGGATATGGGCGAGCACGTGAGCCCTATTTATACCTACCATAAATACTCATTCATGCACACTTGGATCAAATCACCGTATACCAAACATTGCATTGTGGCCTACGAGCCGAAAACCTGTCAAAGTTTTGAATAAAATCAAATCGATAAAGAAATTATCAAAGTTTGTGACGTCAAACAAACTCAAAGAGATATTATTGGGTGTATCTAACTGATTAAATCGAAATAATTAATAATTATGACTTTCTTCGGAGGTGCTAGGAGTATTGCTTAAATATAACGCTCATAGCTGGCTTTATTTTCCAGTTAAAATAAATCAGCGATTAAAGTTTAAGTAGGTAGGTGATAGGATAGATTCCATACCCTTCCCTCTTTGTCTAGTCTTTGGTTAAAATAACTGATTGTCTGTATTGTCCGTGGCCGGAATTTTCGAATAATAGCGTCGTGTTATGTAAATTAAAAAATAATACCAGACGCTACTTCCCTAACCGGTGTAATCTACGAAACCGCAAGATTTAACTAAATCACTAAAACTGGAAATTTTATTCATTTGGGATATTGAACTGGGGATTAACCTTCTCCGCATCTGCTACTATTTAACATGTTTTAATTATTATTATCTTAGACAGTCGTTATATTATTGTGGCCAGGTTAAGCTAGCCCGTCAAGGGCAAGTTCAATGTTATACTTTATTTCTTTATATTTATGATTTTTCTTTTGGTGGATTTAATTAAATAGTTGGATTTTATGATTTATGATTCGAAAATTAACTATTTGGGTGAGAATCTGTTTCTGGAATTTTCCATGTATTTTACTAGTTTTTTTTTCAAAACTAAATTGGCCTGAGAACCAGCACTAACTACACCGTATGTACTACATATTTACAAATCTACCGTCCTGAATTATCCAAATCATATTTCGTCGTACCATATTTTATATTCCTGTCAGTAGGTATTGGATGTTGTGGATTTTCATAAGCGACTGCTACTGTTTACCACCGGGCGGATGATCCATAGAAACGCTCATTTGCAAAAATATCTTTGGTGAGTAGGTATTGCACCCCACAACTTAGGATTCTGTAAGTACCTACTACCAATGGAACCACGAAGTCAACCAAAGTAATAACCATCATGTTTAAGATCTACATCATATTATTGAAAACAAAAATCTTGTTTAGAATTATTGGTGCTTTCATAATGTAGAGTAACATTACAGCACAATGCCCCGTATCTCTAGCTATTTTTAAATGAAAAAGTAAAATTACTGCTAGCAACACTGCACCGTGCATGCCACCTAGAGAAATAAGATGGCTTATCTTTTTCCCGTGTATTTTCTCTAATCTTTTCAATATGTAAACCGGAACACAGTAAAGTTGGTAAGTAGTAGGTACATTACTGCTAGTTGGTAGAATAACTGCGGAAAAAGGTGTGGTATTTTCTCAGGAGTACCTATTCTATGAACAGTCCTTCCACTACAACAGTTCTTGAACTCTGTTTGATTATTATTTAATTTTAGTGCGAGAGTTAACAAATATCAGTGTTTTTTTTTTCAAATACCTACCACTGTACTATAAAGCTATAAACGCAAAACAAAGGAAAGCTTGTTAGTTTTACTTAAATTATTTTTTTGATATGTATCGAAAATATATAAATCGTCCTTCAATATCTGATAATGATATTGTTCAATATCTTTTTTCCGGATAGTGTAAGAAAATAGCAGCGCTACACGATTTAACTTGCGAAAATTTCGTTCCCGTTATGATCCAACAGTTAAATGTTGCAACCTATGTGTTATTTCCGATATTAATTATTAGTTTTCTATGTACCAAATTTTATATAGATCTTTTCAATATCTTTTTCTTGAAAGAGTTTGTATGTGAATTCTACTAATTTTGTGTCTTTGCATGTTTGCTACTTTTTGAAGCCAAAAAAAGCCTACAGTAGGGATCTGAAAATAATGAGGTACAGAGATAGATAATTATCTAGAATACATAGGCTACTTTTATCTTGGAAAAAAAAACAGGATCTGCGCGGGTGAAACCGTAGGGTGCTAGTTACCTATACTTGTCAATGTTAAATTTAGCACAATCTACATTATACCTAACAATAAGAAACAGCTGCGTAGATTTTGTTATCAAATGATCTGTCTGGTTGGAAGCGATCCGAGGCCGTGCTGCAATGTCAGACTTTTAGTAGGTAAGGTAATTTGTGATGAATTTCATGAATGTGTAAATAGGTCATTAACTTATTACACTGGTTTCCAAAACAATGACTTCATCCGTTTACCTATATATTAACGAGTAGATTAAAGGTGTTACAAATATTTTCAGGTCTGGTCTCACAATAGACCACATTAGATTAGACAGCAAATTGCATAGTTTGTCGTGAAATACATCGTCCGTAAATATTAGGCGAAATGGCGGTCAAACCTCTCCTCTTCTGCGTAGATTGTTCTGATGTCCGCTTTTACTCTTTTACATTGATTTCGCATGGTTCATATCATCGTAAGGTATTATACATAATGCTTATGATTTTAGGTTAGTTCTCATTTTTACGATTCTCATGTTCGCGGTTGGCAGCCGCGTCGTGTGAACCGGGCCTAAGCAGTAATTCCAATTCAAATAAGCATTTGAATTGGTTTTCTAAACATACAAAAAGCATTCAATATGAGAAGTAATATTTTCCATTCAGTAAGTAAAATCGTAAGCATTGTTCGAAAAAACAACGTTTTGAATTTTTTTGTGCCCACGTAGGTGACGTTTTATCCAAATCAAAGTACCTACTTTATGTAAAATTTTGATAACAATTAGCAAATAAAATGATTATAATCAAAAGTTACTTTTTCAAAGTTTAAATGATATTAAGGTAGATTATTTATAAACAGTGTCACCACATATATAATTAGATCTAACGTTCTGTAGATCTAAGAAAACATGGAACGACCATTACGACGAATAAAATTCAGCGAAAAGAATACCTTAATTTTAACTGTCATCGAAATCAGTTCAGCCGTTCCGTTACTTACATTACAATAAACATTTAAAAATGTTTCATTTTGTTTTGAATCTGGTCAAAAAATACATTCGTGGCCATAAACTCACCTTCATGGACAAAAAGCCACAAATGTGACGCCACGTAGGTGACGAAAATATCCCTTTTTTTTAATTCTGGCGAAGTTAAGGTGTTATGTTTTAAATTAAATACCACACAAACATTTCAATACAAAAAGAATTGCGATAAACTAATTTAGAATTTAATAGCTAATAAATACAGCAGTACAAAAAAAGTCATCCACGCAAACCCCTAGACAAACTCGTGAAAAGTATATAGTATCAATTTACCGATATCTTTTTTTATCACGGAGCTAAAAACTGTATAATCTCATGGCTTACCTCAACATACAATCAACTGAATGGAATTTGTGATTGGTTGGCATCCCTGGGCTCTACAATCAGCTATTTACAACGCAAATCTAAAGCACCCAAAACCGTGTGACCGACATTTTTTGAAGTTAAAACACAAAACACATTTTGTGTTTTAACTTCAAAATAATTACAATAAGATTGTTTATGTGGTATTGTGTGTAAAGTGTACATTATTACGATGCCACTATATAGATACAACGCACAAATACACTGAAATTTAGAGAAGCAATAACCAAATCTTTAATTGCGTCGGGAAGTGTGACACGATGAGAATGCGAAAAATGAACCCGATTTTGACCGTTCATGTTAATTTTTAGCATAACTAATTACTTCTATTGAAACAAGCTTAATACGTAGTATAAATAATAAATAAATATTGGTGGACAATTCACACACAACACCACCTGACCCCAAACTAAGCAAAGCTTGTATGATGGCGGCCAGATATCTGATATAATACTTATATAGTTCTAAATACATACTTATTTTACATAGAAACACCCAGACACAGTATAATAAATATTTTATTCACCAATTATCAACATTTGTTTCTAACTTATACCGTTTACGTTTAGAAAATATAACTTTGTGACCATGTAATTTGAACAGCGATGAGAAATAACCTTTTCATCCCACCAGCTCGGAAAGATTACTTTTGCTCCTCGATATCAGGGCGCAAAAGTCGTTTTTACCCTCTAGAGGTTAAAGTAAATTTGAATTTAGAACATCGTGTGTACTGAGGTTTTGAATTCAAAACATAATTTAACCTATTCATTTCTACCTCCTTGGTGCCGAATTCATCATACATTTATTTTTAATTTGTTAAAAACTCATACTCGGAACCTCTTTGGTGTACTTTTTTTTTAAATGCTTTGCGCGCAATTTTCTTTTCACGTATGGAGGATAGAGGTTAAGAATGTTATTTCAAATGGCAAAACATTTTGAAATGCTATGAATGAATCAATTGTAATCGAATTGAAGTATGCCGAGTTGCCGAGTTAAATAATTAAATATTATTGACTACTAAAATAGTAACTAATAGATAATTTCAACTACTTGTGCAGTACAAAATAATGTAGTAAATATAACATCAAATAAATAATTACTATTTTGAGAAAACATGTAGGTACAATATATTTTGAAGTCAAAACTTCTTTTGGCGCGCCAAAGACAGATATTTCGTGGGCAGTCAATTTAATTATAGCGTCACGCTCGGAAATGTTAAGAAATCTTCGGGTAAACTCGGGACCATAGCCAATGGCCATCTAGAAATGCCTCAGCCTTTCCTATTGGCCATTTAAAAATGTATCAGCATTTCTAGATGGCCATGCTCATAGCCACGCCCTCCGGTTTCACACGCGTAGTTTCCAAAGTAAAAATCAAATTCTGAGTTATAAGTTACCACTTCTATCGGCAGTGCCTATGACTGCCAATATTTTTCTTTCATGAATTCTGAATAGTACGTTTATTAATTTCCTTTAAAATGTACCCTGATGCAAATTTAGCGCTACTATAATTTAATGCATTTGGGCGGACACTTTTTCATGTACACATGAAACTCCTTACCTCAATCGGTCAACTCTCCATATTTTCACGTCATATTGTTATTGTTAAAACCATGGCTAAATAAACTTAAGTTTAAAACTTATAAAATTGAATACAAGTGAAAAACCGAAATACCATAATAATAAGTGATTCTAGCGACCAAGAAGTTGATTTAACGCCAACAGAATCGACTGAAACTGAAAATGCGCAAAGCGTTTAGTAATTTCCTCGCTAGGGGGGGATGAAAAATTACGTGTTACACTCGAGTGCAAAGATTTTTCACCTTGTGCCCTTTTGATTCCCTTGCTACGCTCAGGATTCTAATTTTTGAATCCCTCGCTACGCTCGTGATTCAACTTTAGAATCCTTCGCTTGCTCGGTCATCAAAATTGAGCACGCGGTTAAAAAGCCACTTTGCACTCTTGTACAACAAATAACTATTAATATCGGTCAAAATTTTGTCACACAGCACCATTAGGACTTAGGGCCCAAACTAAGCAAAGCTACAATGTAAGTACTTACGCCCCGGATAACTTATATAATACAAATATTTATTTAGTGTTACTATTTTTCGTGTCCAGTCCGCGTATTTTGCACGGTTCCGTGCAGGTTGCCTGGAAGAGAACGCTCAAAGCAGTAAGGCCACCAATTCATACGGATTTTTTGGTATTTAGTTAAGTTAATTTTATTCTCCTGTGTTGTGGCTTTTAATAAGAACATCAATACATACTTACTATACGTAGAAACACCCATACAGAGAAGAAACATCCACATTCATCATACAAATGTTAGTCCTGGGCGGGAATCGAACCTACTACAACGAAATCTCCGTCTACTGACGAGTATCCCTCGTAATAAACAGCCGGGAAAAATATAAATAAAACTAGATAATATTTGTTTACTTAGTAACGAACCTATCATAATTTGCATTCCATGATGAACAAGTAGGTAAACAAAAATATGTTTTATTATACCTAATAATATTTAGTAGGTATTGTATTTACAACTCATAGTAAACCTATATCTTACACATCTACATACAATCTTTCAGCAATACAAATCCATATCATTGCAGTGTGAAATGGCACGAATATTTTCAATTCCTATGATTGATAGGTGCAGTTGTCTCGGGCATTGTAATTAAGTATTATTTTAAAGAAATAAACAAAGATGCAAAACCGGTGTAGCGTCGTTGAAATACCTATACCTACTTGTAAATTAGCTCAATATCTTGGCCACGAACCATGGCCACGTCAATGTGAGTACGGTAAATACATAATATAAGAAGCTGTGAAGCTCTAAGATCTCAAGTAAGGTCGACGTTCATCCATCAGCTAGCCGAATGAAAGTTATTTATATTTTAGCGAATAAATGTATCGATCTACAAATACTAATGGGGTAGCCTAAAAATACGGTTAAGGATATGATAGAAAATCCTCGACTCGAAAATACTCGACGGTCGAATTAAGAAACCGCCTTCTTTTTTTGAAGTCGGTTAAAGACCGGTTTGTTAAACAGATTTCCCAATCCAGGCATTTTCAAAAGCCGAATTGGCACGTGTCACCCTCTTAATATGTTTTAAAATTCTAAATAAGCTCAGTTTTGGTAGCAGACCAAGCAATATTGTTTTTAGAAAAAAAAATATACAGCTATCAAGCTAGGTATTATATGTACATTAATTATTAGGTAAATTAATTATTAATTATAAGGTATTAGGTATATGTTTATTAATGTTAATGTATAGTTTGCATTTCTGTAAAGGCCGATTTACATCAGACGCGCGAATGCTTATTCTATCCCCACTGTATCAAATTCATTTGGTGTAAACAAACGTAGAACAATTTTTCTTTGTTTTGTTTGCGTTCGCAAAGATTCTAAGGAATATTTAATATGGAAAACACTAAGAACGAACTTTCGTTTACACTAAAAGATCGAGAAAGAATGCTCTTGTTCCAGCTCTTGCTCTATGTTCGTTCAGTTTAAATCGGCCTTTACATTCTCTCAATCTTACGATACTGTTTATCTATATCACGCAGTTTTGTAACAAACAAGATTATGTATGTAGTTGTGGCCAACGTTACTTTACACAACAATATAAAGACGTGAAGTAAAAACGTTATACTTACCCCTTTTTACGAAAATTGCGCGGACCCGTTTTAAATTTTCCACACCTGTATTTTTTATAAAGTAGTAGTACCTGTAGTTTATATAAAGAAGGAGTAGATAATGCTATTTTTTAAATACATAATATTAAATCACATTAAATAAAAACAAAATATTACACACACTACCATATATGACACGCACGCATGTATACTCTTTTATTTAAATTATTAAGGCGACCACTAGAATGTTTAATTGGTCTACTAATTATTACTATATTGTCCCATTCTTCTCGTGTTTCTCCTAACGTTATTCTCACTGGGGTAATTAAAGTAAGGGTAATAAGCCCCCATTTTCCTGTTGAAGACCAGGTAAGGCGGCATATTGTTGTATTTGCCGGTGTTGTATTTGGCAGTGTTGTAAGTGTCGTAATTCGAAGACCTTGCCCAACTACGGTCGTAGGCGCTCCGTTTTGATATCCTTGTTGAATGGTCTTCTATCCTTTTTAGTTTTGATGATCTGTTGACGTTGGCTGCTTGTGATGCGGCAGCGAAGATTATTGCAACAAGTATTATCTGAAAAAAAAAAAAAACGAAATTGTGATTATAAAAATAACGACTAGTTTACGAAAAAGCTAGTAAAGAATAAATATTAAAACTGAATAAACATTTCTTCAGACACTTCTCATACTTTCTCTCTTTCTTTTGGGGATATATGTAGTCCCAAGCTTATCAATGCGCAATAATAACTATTACTAGTACTTTTAGCACCAGTTAGTTGATATTTATGTATAGAAAACCCCAGACATAGAACAAACATATCTGAATTCATCACAAACATTTCTGTCCTGGGTGAGAATCGAACCCTTGTATGTATAGAAATTCAGTTAGACTTATAATCAACTGAGCCACAACAACAGTCTAGATAATCTCTTTTAGTTTAAAATTTATTTTCTTTTAAAATTACGATTAGAGATAGCCCCAATCTTACCATCGGAATTTATAATTACTTGAAAAACTTAAGGTACCTAAACAAAGAAATAAAATAACGGATCCATTGTATATATGTATCTATTGGCTTTTGTTTTCAGATGGCTGTTAAAGTCCGGTGTGTAGTGTATAGTATCGAGTGACGAGACGAGCAGAACTCTCTTTCTGCGAATAACGTTATTTCGAACGTGAATTTTAAACTTGCGACTTTCCTACTCCGGTTCTACTTCGTTTCGTTCGATCGAACATGGTTTGACGTGTACATTTTTAGATTTGGGCAAAAACTGTTTAAATTATATTAGGTATAAGTATACTAGATAGACGCAATTTACATTTTTTTTGGATTGCAGCATCCTAAATATTTCTGTTTTGTAGCCAAAGATAAAGGATTATTATAGTTTGATTTGATATTGTAAGTGTTGTTTCCTCATTATTTTGCCAAGCTGTATGTTTCGCTGGCGCCAAGTTACTAATGAATTCACAATAAACAGTAGATAACAATGTGGATGGACAAGAAATGCTAGATATTATTACGAAAGTTGTCAAATATTGTAGCAAACTAGTTTTATACGTAATGAACGAACCAATCTATGGCTATTTATTAAATTTTATAGGTAGGTATTTGAAATCTCGTCTATAAAAATTATGGAATAGTAGCAGAGATGCTCACAATGTCACAATAAAGAGGAAAACATTCAAACTAAACTGTAAGTCAGGCATTAGTCAGATAACTAACAGGTATATATGGTCCATGAAATTGCAGACAAACTAATAAGAATATCTTCTACCGTGTAATGTGACCGGTGTGAGAGGACTTCTAAAATATTTACACCGACGATATTTAGCTAGGTAATAATGATTTGGCGTAGTTCCTTACTATCATATTTTTACTGCGACATGAGAACTATTATATCCTATCTCCTAACTATCCACTTTCATTTATTTTTCTACATTTATTTATTATTTCTATCTTCCATTTGTTTTTCCAACTCTTTTGTCCCTTTTTTACTACAGAATGACCAATAGTAAGACCACCGCCACCGTAAAAAAATCAAAACGATGAAAACACGACTAATAAACGAATTATCACACTTTTCTTTAACGATAGGTATGTACTATTAATATTAATCCATTAGTACATTACCAATCCGACGTCCAACGTCTGACGTCCTAATAAAATAGGTACGACGTATTTTATTACAATTCTAAGGATGTAACAGTAAATCGCAATAAACACGAAATCATAACGACCAGGAAAAAAACAAAACTAATTTCATTACTCACCTTGAGAAGATATAGACGCACGTTTTCCATAGTTGTATCCTTTATTGTAATGATTTTTGAAGGAAAAAAAAAACAATTCCTAATTGGAGCGACCAAATATATATTTTTTTATGAAATGTTCTGCCGATCTCTTCTGCTCCAAATTTCACGGCGAGTGAAATTTCCTTGAACTTGACTTTTCTTTTTATGCGTACCTACTTCCTTCTAAAGTTTGCAAGATGCTGATCTAGGAACACAAAAACTAAGGAGCAGTTTGTCGCTGTATAATTTTTTAAACTATGTATTTAGTTCTTAATAATTATGATATTAATAGTGTTTATGATCGAAATAGCAAATGGTATTGTGTAATGTAGTATCGATACTGTTCATTTTGAATAAAAAAATTAAAATTATTATTTAATTAAAACGCAAATTTGCGACACGTTTTGCAAGTTTTTTTAATGACACAGGAAAATTTTTGAAATTCTTATGTTAATATAAAAACTATACATACCTAAGTACTTACCAATCCGTACATCTATATAAATAAATAAAATTGACGTGTCTGTTTATAAAATTAAAATAGCTGGTTTTTACTACATGCATAAGAATGTACATATAAACGGTACATATAGTTTTTGTCTGTTTGTTTGTTCCGGCTAATCTCTAAAGCGGCTGAACCGGTTATGACGGGGTTTTCTCTACTAGATAGCTGATGTTCTAATGTTTGTTCCTGCTGATCTCCAAAACGGCTGAACCGCTAATAATGGAGTTTTCCCTACTAGGTAGCTGATGTTCTAATGCAACTTAGGCTACTCTTACTTCAGTAAGATGAACAGGGTTCCATGAAATAAACAAAAAAAAAAAACGCGCAAAAAAACGGTGAGTCATCAAACACTTGCTTATTTTAAAATTTAAATCGTATTCATTAGGCAACGATACTAAAAAAATGCCGTTATAAATTAACTTAAGTATCATCGCGAGATTGTTACCTTTTTATAGTAAAGAGTGACGAGACGAGCAAGACACATGCCTGATGGTAAGCAACATGCCTGCCACATAACAGCACAGTGACACGAAGCTATTGGAATACCTACGAAGAGTCAAAATCATTACCTAGCACTGCATTGCGCTCGTCACCCAGAGGTCTAAGCTCAAAAGGATGCTATATATAAGGCTAAAGGATGTTATATCTTTAAGCTCTGTAAATTCTCTGGAAATATTGCCCTTCAAACCGGAACACAGTCATGTTTGCACATTACTGCTTGGTGGTAGAATAACTGGCAAAGGTGTGGTATTTCCCCCGGCGGACTCTGCCAAGAGTCCTACAATTACTACCTGACCTCTTCGTGTTAATTTACCATGTAGTTAACTAACTGATAAAATAATGGTTCAAAACACAAACAGTCAAGTTCTTGGTAACAGAGTAGGAAAATAAATAGGATATATGATGCCCCACTTTAAATTTATCTCGTCGAAGTTTTATTTGTAAACAGTAGCATGATAACCTGGACATGTGATAATTTTTTTATAATCGTACGTGTACCGGTTTATCTTAGGAGATATGTGTTGTGTAAATAATTATTCTAAGCTTCAATGATAGTTATAGGTCAAGCGTCATGGCCATTCGAGAAGGCTGATGAACTAAGACTACTGACAAGAGTTGACTTCAGTTATTTTAACAATGATTGGTACATTTCTAACATTTTATAAGAAACTAAGAGAGGCCATTTGCCAGCATTGGATTAACAAAGGGCCTACAGAGGGTACCTCTGTTGAAACTGGGGGATCTGTAGACGGGGAATAATCCACGGATTCGTGATTGCTTCAGAAATCAGGAATTCGAAGTGAGACCGCTTTTTAAGGCTGCAAGTTAACAACGATACGACCATTGTAGGTTGTGCGACACATATGCTCAGCAGTTGTACTACGAAGTCCGATAAACGATATATCGGCCGAACTTATGGAAGTTTCCTACCTCGATAGACAATCGGTCGGTTGATCGAAGCGGCCGTTTCGTTCGATCCGACCCTCATCCGACCTAAGTCTATAACTTCCGAGCGAGATGTATCGATCTGTGTGTTTTTCGTGGTAGGCTACAGATCCCATTCAGCTGTCGGTCGGATCCGATCATTCGGAGTTTGTTTTCGTAGTAGACCTGCTGGTCCAACTAAGATGGGCCACGACGTTCGGGGGGAGACATCACTGCTGTAGGGTGGAGGCCGTGGCGATAAAGAAGTGCTGGTATTACGGTACGCTGCTCGTCCTGTGATATTCAGCTTGCCCTGTCCTTCGCACTCGAAAAGTAAACGATGATATAGAGCTGAACCCACAGAAATCTAAATAATAAGGTACTAGAAGTCGCATGACCGCTTGACATTGTCGCCGCACAGGTGACTTGTAGGCCACCAGTGCTCGAGTTGTAGTTTAGACTTCTTCGAACCGGCTGGCGTGAATCATCTTTAAAACTTGTGTTATAAGCATAAACAACTGTGGAAGTTCTTCCACAACTTGCAATTATACCAATAATGAGATTATATTTCACTGATAGGTATTTTATTTTATTTTAATTGTATTTTTTACTAAAATAAACGGAGCCCAATGATTCACTATGATAGTTATTCATTTTTGGTGTTATCATCGTTTTGCATACCATTGCTGCGTACATTAATTAACATCTAGAGTGGTACAAGCATAAACAGCAATGTAATGTAAAATTAAAGAAATCGTCATAACCTCTAATCTTCCATGGTACAACCGCAGGTAGCGGTCGTGAGCTAGTGCTGTGACGGCTCAATTTTACTTGGCCAAAAATAAACGATGAAAATTGTATTTTAAATTTTACCTTTTTTATCGATAAATTAACATAAAATATCGAGAAAAAAATTGTACACAGTTAACACCCATACGCAAAATCTTTCAATTCGCGGTAAACATTACTTCATAATTCATAAATTATTAACAAAAGTATATACATACTAGCTATAACGCGCGATTGTTCATCCGTGCAAAATAAATATTAAGGTAACAGAGGCAGTATTTAGCTATTGTAAGCATTTATTTTTAAAGCTGCATACATACTGG
The DNA here is from genome assembly GCA_963693475.1 of Ectropis crepuscularia. Taxonomy (NCBI): domain Eukaryota; kingdom Metazoa; phylum Arthropoda; class Insecta; order Lepidoptera; family Geometridae; genus Ectropis; species Ectropis crepuscularia. Next base: position 9,329,387 of record OY856357.1, on the reverse strand, counting down.
CCGAGTGGAGGCCAACGCCAGTGTGTGGAGGGTCGTTTTGTGATGACTCGCGTCGCTCGCCTCGCTGGCCGAGTGACGGCAAGTGGCCAGTGTGTATAGGGCTGGTTTGTCTCGACTCGTCTCTCGTGACCGGTGTCGGTTTTTGTGCACAAAACAAAGGCGCTCGGTGAAAAGCGTCCTGCTCTCCTATTGGCCTACCTCGTTTTTGTCTGCACTGGGCCAGTGTGTGGATGGTTCGTTTTGTCTCGCGCCGTTTTGTCGGCACTCGCGTTGGCTTGGGCTGGGCCAGTGTGTGGATGCTGCGTTTTGTCTCGTGCCGTTTTGTCGACACTCGCGTTGGCTTGCATTGGCCCAGTGTGTATAGGCAGCATAAGACTTTATTAGTTTTCATACAAATCTCGATGTACAAAATATACAACAACCTTTGTTCTTCAACTATACCTAAGCCCATATGGTTACATAGTTCAGTTTTCGAAACAATAGTATACCCCGTGTGACTCACTTATTTTAAAAGCATACTGACTTTGTTGTAGTGTAATACACCTAATTAATGAAATCAATAATAACCTTTATCGAATGTTAAAATTGGACCGTACTTTGAAATATCGATATGTTTTAATTTTTGTCAAGCACTAGCGTAAATGTGAAAAATTGTTTATTTTTCAATGTATTAGTAGGTTCAGTGATAAGCGTTTATGGATGTGTGTGGTGCAATCACAGACCCAGGTTGATAATGTGCAGTTGTTGCTGTGTGAGTGAATTTGTATTGGAATAGTACGCGCATGTAGTAGTGACCGCGGGGGTAGGGGAAATGTGGCGACAAGCGTTTTGCAAGTAATTTGAGAGTTATGCCATTTCTATTACCTTATTATTTAGATTTCTGTGGCTGAACCCCACGAGAGTACTCATATAATGGGCCCCAGAGTGGTTACTAATTCCTTATTAGTAACCACTTAGTTATATTACCTAACCTATTAGTATAGGCATTTTATTTTGTATGAATTATAATTATTATAATAAGTTTTTTTATCAGACATTCTGCAGTCAATATCAATTTTGAAAAAAAAAGTGTAAGGTTACTCAGTGGCTTTCTAGTTCTGGCAAAATAAGTGTGCTAGGGCAATTATCATGTTGGTGCGACATTGAAGTGTACCAATGACACATTTCGAGGGTTTAGACTCAAAGTGGATTTGTAAACAATGTCTCACATCGTTAAAAAAGATGAGCTTTGTAGACGATTAATATAAGAGCCCTCGCCCTCGGTTTGATCTAATACCATCTTTTCTCATCGAAGTACAAGCATTACAGTTGGCGTCGCGTAAACATTACAAAAAGTATGAAAAATTAAAACGCCACCTCTAATGGACGTTACTTCACATATTACTTTAGTCAGCGTTTATGGAGACGCAGGTATCAGTACCTACTCCTTTCACAGTACGGCCGTTTTCAAATTAACTTTTCTAAGCTGTGTTGTAGGCATGGACGTATAAAAAAAGTCGGACGTAGTCTCGCTAAAACAAAAACTGTGTCTATAGAGTCGACCACATAATAAGCACGTGTGCGCTGTCACATACAGGCTAACACGCACAGATATACACTTCAGTGGGTCACTACACGCGCAAACTTGTATATGTGTGCGTGCGTATCAGCCTATCAGTGACAAACGCACACGTGCATATGTGGCCGACTCTATTGACCATAGCTGGGCACCGTTAATCAAATAGTTAACTTCGTTAATCGTTAATCCGTTACAAAAAAAGTTAACTTCGTTAAACGTTAAAGCGTTACATTTCGTAAGAATTAACGGAAGTTAACGTTAATCGTTAATCCGTTAATATGCGTATTGGATTTTTATATCGTTGCGTTAGTGAACTTATAAACGACTTATGACGCTGCTTGTTTGCGTAGTTTATATTAAGCCGAAGGCGGGAGACTCCGCCTACATGGAATTCTTTAGTAAAATAGAGTCGTTGTTGGCGACATCGACTTACACAATATTAATTGTTGGTGACCTAAATCTAAACAGCGCCTCTTGTGATGTACGGAATTATTATTGTTATTTTTTGACTTACTGTAATTTAATCGATTATAATGACGTAGTGAACTCTCACGGAGGTATCCTTGACGTGGTGTTGGCGCAGGAGAGCTGCGAGTCCCGGCCGCGCGCAGTGCGCGTGCGCCCCGGTGCCGGTTTCGTCCCACTCGACGCTCTGTATCACCCCGCACTCGAGGTAGCGGTCACTATCTCACCGCAGAGCGGTAGATGTGTCCGACTTCCACCGAGTAACATCGATTCAGCGCGAGATTGGAACTTTAAAAAGATGGATGTCCCTCTTTTCCTCTCCCTCCTATCTGAAATTTCGTGGACCCCAGTACTCGAGTCTAGTGACGTTTCGTTGGCTACTAAAGCTTTCTATGACATCATCTATGGATTGTTTGATATGTCCGCCCCCAAAAAGATAAGACGAGTAGACCGCGGTGACAGATATCCCGTATGGTTTGATGCAGACATTATAAAAGACATTCGGCGCAAGAGCAGATTACATAGAACCTGGTTGAGATCAGACTGTGTCGCCACCTATGCAATGTTTTCTGAGTTACGAGCTAGTCTTAAAATACGTATCTCCCAAGCGTACAAGTCTCATATGTCGGTCATAGAAAAGAACTTGTTACGTTGTCCCCAGAATTTTTGGAACCATGTGCATGCTATTAGATCGAAGGGTGGTTTTGAACCCTGTGTTTCGTATAAGGGTGCCCTATGCAAAGGAATAGATGCTGCTGAAGCTTTTGCAGCCTATTTTTCTAGTGTTTTTCTGGATGAGTTGCCCTCGCTGGACGTTGAGTCATGTTTGGATTTGGACGATTGTCATGGTTCTGTTAGCCTACCTACTGTGTTTCCTGAAGATATTGAACGCAGTTTTAATAGGTTAAAGGTGGGTAGCTCACCGGGCCCCGATAATTTACCTGGTTTTATTCTGAAATCAGGTAAAAAAGACCTTATTCTCCCAATCTACCACATTTTTAACCTATCGCTAAAGAAAGGGATATACCCAGAACAGTGGAAGTTATCTAGGGTTACCCCTATTCCGAAGACGAGCAACAAGTCATCGGTTGAAGACTATCGTCCTATCGCAATTTTGTGTGCACCTGCGAAGGTCTTTGAACACATCTTACATGCTGAGGTATATAGACAGGTTAAGCAACAAATAGGAGAGGAGCAGCATGGTTTTAGACGAGGCCGTTCCGTAAACTCCAACTTATTGGGGCTAGTCGAATACATCTCCGATGCTATGGATCGCGGCTCACAGGTTGACGTGATCTATTTTGACTTTCAAAAGGCTTTTGACAAAATCGACAACGATATTTTATTGCATAAGTTATCTGCGCTAGGCTTCACTCCGAACCTCTTAAAATTTTTCGCGGACTATCTGAGAAATCGGCGACAGTATGTTAGACACGGTACCCATATCTCTAAACCTTATCATACCAAGTCTGGTGTAAGTCAGGGCTCTATTACTGGCCCGCTACTCTTCCAAATTATGATTCATGACCTTCCCAGGGCTCTGAGAACTGCCAAGTGTCTGTTGTACGCGGATGACCTTAAGCTTTTTCTCGAGATAAGTACACCTCGCGATTGCCTTAGTTTGCAAGAGGATATTGACGCTGTTTTTGCATGGGCGGCGAATAATAAATTACCATTTAATGTTACTAAGTGCAATGCTATGACATTCGACCGCAAAATCAATCCTGTCAGTTTTCAATACTGCCTTGGTGGTTTGTTTATTAATAGAGTGAATACGATTCGTGACCTGGGAGTGAAATTTGATCGCGGTCTCTCCTTTCACGACCATGTTTCTGACTTGGCCAAAGAGGCTTACCGTCGTCTTGGTTTTGTTATGCGAAATGCTAAGGACTTTGCGAATCCTTTGGTTGTTAAAACCTTATACAACTCATTAATAAGAAGTAAGCTCGAGTCAAGTGCCTGCGTCTGGAACCCGCACCATGTCACCTACACTCGAATGTTGGAGAAGGTACAAAAAGCGTTCTTGAGGTTACTCTACAAAAAAAGTTATGGTTTTTACCCATACATGTATCCGACAAAGTTTTTGCTTGGTCATCTCGGCTACAACTCGCTGGAAGTCAGAAGGCTGGTGGACCAACTCCTAATTGGGTGCAAAATCCTAAGAGGTTCGATTGACTCCCTCGATTTACACAATTTAATGTGCAATTTGAGTGTACCAGAGAAACCAGGTGTCACGAACAGACGTGGACAACTGCATAAGTTTTTCCACCTGAATAGCAGCCGAACTACGGCTCGCGCCATGACACCGCTAGTCCGAACCCAACGTCACCTCAATGCTCTTCTTTCCGCCAACACTGATCTCGACATTTTTTGTGACACTTGGAACACCCTACGAATGATTATATTTAGCTATTGTGAAAATCTTACCGACCAGTGGGATAAGAATGAGAGGACCGAAAGATCAACTGACGACTATAATTTATTATTTTGAATGTTTTTTGTTTTGTGTTGACTTGTTTCGTTATTCTTGACTTGTACCTAATGTAATGAAATAGTGTTATTGCATCATTTGTATCACTGTCCAAAATGTAATTTTAAAGTTAATTTATATTGTGTGAGATAATTGTAACTGGAATTCCGTTTCTATCTCAATAAATAAATAAATAAAATAAAAATAAATAAAACCTGTTGGTTTAGGTTCTGAGCTTAACAGGTTAGGAAAAAACTAAATACTTGTAGAGTTTAATTTTATTATTAAAGTGAAAACTTCTTTAGGCGCGCCGAGACAGATTTTTCGTGGGCTGTGAATTGAATTCTAGCGTCACGCTCGAGTATGATAAGAAATCTTTGGGTAAACTCGGGACCATGGCTATTGGCCATCTAGAAATGCGTCAGCCAATGGGAAATGCTGAAAGGGCGTGGCCTGGCCATCCAGAAATGCATCAGGCAATAGGAAATGCTGCTGCTTTTCTAGATGGCCATGCCATGATGACCAGGCCACGCCCTCCGGTTACACCCGTGTAGTTTCCAAGGTAACCTATCAAATTCTGAAATATAAGTTTTCACTTCTATCGGCAGTTTCTATGACTGCCAATTTTTTTGTTTCAGTTAATTTAATGTGTAATTTAATCTTCGGGCATAATGCGCATAGGTATCTATTTCCTCTCATGAACATTAACATGTCGAAGTTCTCGTCTGAAAGCGAGGCTCGCTTTGGTGTTAAAATGTCTTTATCCGTGCATAGCCAACGTTCAACTGCAGCGTTTGAGGGCTGTTTTCCAAATTTCAACCCAATCCTTTCCCGTTCCCAGACGCTCCGACGTGATGAAACAACAAACATTACAATAACCAAAAATTGGAATTTATAATATTAGTAACATGTTAAACACTGGAATTTTCATTGTATACCTCTATTTCTTCATCTTTATACATTGATTTGTTCATTTTATTTAACTTTTTTTTGGTTAGTTGAAATTAACTACCACCGATTTTATTAAAAGAAAGTTACAATACAGACAAACGAAATAAACGATCGAAAAAGTATGATTGAATTTATCGGGGAGTTCCCCACTAGCTATGGACTACTATAATCTACTTGGTTTACTAGGGATGTGTGAGAAATATTCAACTAAATTGTAAACGTCAGCGTCAGTCAAATTCAAGTATGTCTATGCTCAAATTTTCAGCCAAAAAGAACTCGAGATTATCGGAAATTTGACTTATGAAAACAAAATTATATTTGTTTTCATATAACGTCAACCGATCATGCCACAGGCTAAAATGACGCCTCAATCCTGGCAAAATTGCAGGAACCTGCCACATATGGTCACACTGCGCCCAGCACTTTTCGTTTTATACTTGTCTGAACCTGTTTTTGCGCCGCGCCGAGGTGCCGTGCGGTAAATAGTAGGCATTGGATTAACGATTAACGGACTTCTGCATAATTAACGGAAGTTAACATGTCCGTTAACATTTTTAAAAGTTAACTTAAAAGTTAATCCGTTAATCAAAATGTTAACTTCGTTAATTAACGATTAACGGATTAACGAGTTAATGCCCAGCTATGCTATTGACACAGTTTTTGTTTTAGCGAGACTACGTCCGACTTTTTTATACGTCCATGGTTGTAGGTATATGATTCAGTATTTATTTGGTTTCGAGGTGTATGGTTTTTGGAACGAGGCAGGTACATAATACATTCAGATAGGTATGTGTATGAATAATAATTAGTTGTTAACTTCTTTTGGCGGACCACACACACATTTTTCGTGGGTTATGAATTCAGCTCAAGCGTCACGCTCGTAAATGAAAGAAATCTTCGGGTGAACTCGGGACCACGGCCATGTAGAATCATGGTCATTTAGTGTAAATGGCAATGCTTAGAAGACTTATTTAGATGACGATGCTTTGAAGATTTATTCTAGACTAACATCGCTCTCCGGTTTCAACCGCGTAGTTTCCAGAGTGAGCTATCAAATTCTGAGTTATAAGTTTTCACTTTCTTTCTACTACACTACTTTCTATCGGCAGTCCCTATGACTGCTATTTTTTTCTAGTTAATTTGAATTTTCGAGGTCATGTATCATCACCTCAGACACCGGACACCAACCCGCACTGGGCTAGCGTAGTGGATTATGGCTTTAGCTCTCTGCTAGTGAAAGAAGGCCCTGAATCTCAGCAGTGGAAACATAAAATGGGCTGATTATATATGATACCCTAATCAATAAGAACTCTTGAGTACCTAGTGGTAGGACTTTTTGCAGAGTCCGTCTGGGGAAGTACCACACCTTTGCTAGTCATTCTACCGCCAAGCACTAGTGTGCAAACATTAATGTGTTCCGGTTTGAAAGGCAATGTTTCCAGTGAAATTATAGGGCCTAGAGATAAAACATCTTATAGCTATGGATGACGAGCGCAGTGCAGTGCTAGGTAATGATTTGGACTCTTCATGTTCCAATAGCTGCGTGTCAGTGTGCTGTTAGCAGGCGTGTTCCTCACCATCAGGCACATGTCCTGGTCGTCTCGTCATTCTGTACCTACTATTAAAAAAAGCTATTTGCAATTGTTTGAACATTTACATTATTCGAAAAATGTATCTAATTATAGCCATTGTAATTGAATAGACTCATTAACATGCCTATGGTCAACTTTCTAACTGTACCCAGTTTTCTTTAATGACCTATTTATGTACTTGTTACGTAATTTATGTTATATTGCTATAAAAAGTCTTTTACACAGGTCAGGTCAGTTTATTTCTATCGTTGTAGTTGTGTAAAGATGCAGCCTAAATTAATTTTGGTTTTGGTAAGTATCATATATATTTTCAAAATAAATAAATATTTGTTTAAAATAATATTTATTGACTTAATAAATCATCTCGCCTATATTATTTTTTGGAAGGGAGGGACACTTTACTAAGCGCTTTGTCTTTTGAGATGGAAAATTCTCTATCTATTGTTATTGCCTATTGTTCCCTACATCTCTGTATGTCGGTATTTACATGTGTTAGGTACTAGCGATCCGCCCGGCTTTGCCCGAGGTACATAATATATAGAATGTAGCACTCAGGGAGTACATATCCAACGATGAAAGAATTTTTAAAATCGGTCCGGTAGTTCCTGATATTAAACGCTCTATAATATAAGTATCATACGTCCTACTAATAATAGTATAAATGTCAATGTTTGGATATTTGGAACACAGATAGATTATAGTCTGGAAGAACACATAGGCTACTTTTATCTCGGAAAAACAACGGGAACGGGAACTACGCGGGTAACACCGCGGGCGCTGCTAGTATATTATATAACTATACCTATATATATGTATGTTTTACTATATTAGGTAAGCGTTCAAACAAAAAAACTCTTTTGCATTCAATGTGGTCTAGCACTGTTAAAGTCTTCGACCGTTGGATATTGCAAACATTACTGTGTTCCAATTTGAATGGCAATGGTTCTAGAGAAATTACAAGGCTTAGAGATATAACATCTTAGATATCTTGGTGACGAGCGCAGCGCAGTGCTAGGTGATGATTTGGACTCTTTATGTTCCAGTAGCCGCTTGTACCTGTGCTGTTATGTGGCAGGTGTATTGCTTACCATCAGGTACAAGTCTCGCTCGTCTCGTCACTCCTTATTTATAAAAAAATATATTTACGTGAATCCTGCGGCTATATACATTGCATATACATGTATTAAGTAAAAGTTTATTATCTACGGGTGAACCCGGGGCGGACCGCTAATACTAAACAAATTTAAACCTGACTAAAATATTAGACAGGTTATTAGCTCGCGTATACCTTGACCAAATGTTGTAATACGTCTGTTACTGTAAATATAAATATAACATGTTAATTATTTTCTTACAGACATGCCTGGTATACATCCTGGCCCCAGTAGAAAGTGTATACATTGGAGAATATTCAGGTATGTACTTCATTTTATTTGATTTTTTTGTATAGAGCAACGGGACGAGTAGGGTCCGTGCCGGCTGGTAAAAAACACTCCTGCCTTGTTACAGAGCTATTTGAACATGACGAGTCCAAACTGCTCGTCACCCAGTGATATAACATTTATCTATATGCTCTGTAATTGCACATAAATTGCAATATAAAAACATGTTTTAGGTTCGTTATCCAAAATCGACAACTAACATTTCAAAGACTTTTAATTTAAATTTATGTGCAGTTAAATATTACGTGAAGTTGTCTTAATTTAATGTTTTAGCGACAACACATTATTTTGCAAATATGTACGTAAACACTATAATAGTCGAGAATGGAATTTTTAAATTGAGTACTGATATAATAAGAAGTTTTAAGAAGCAATGCAGGTACAAACACATGGATTTTATCTGTCTTGCCATAATTGATATTAATAGAGAGATATATAAGTAGGTACAGATTAATACTTATATTAATCCATATTTTTGTAAAATAAATATTTATTAATTTAATTTTATTGTTCAACAGCAGTGATCGCCACGAAACCGCCGCCCATCCAAGTGATCGTGGAGCATAAACCAGTAAGTACTCCTAAATAATTATTATTGTGAGTAAAATATCGTTGACCAAATGTTCCGAGCAAGACATCTTTCAAAGACATGGGTTATTTTCAACCCGCACTAGCCCAGCGTGGTGGATGGTCTTGCCTTTATAACTGTAATAATGTTCGCCAGTGACCAAGCGTAGAAGACCTTCGTCCCCCCTCAGAACAGGAGGTTTACCATCTAACTAAACTGGTTTTGATATTAGCTTTGCTTGGCTCTCTATATTTTAGCTTGTAATTAAAGCGAGATACAAAAAGAAAGAGAGAGAAAGCAACAACAAAGCTGTAACTCTTTCAACGTTCCAATTGAAAGGCCAGGCACGAAGGAAGAGTATCTTCTTAGTTGACAAATTCGAAGATGCGGCGGAATAGAACTTGATACTAAATATTGGTGGACAATTCACACACAACACTTTCTGACCCCAAACATGCTCAAACTAAGCAAAGCTATGGCGGCTAGACAGCTGATATAATACTTATATAGTTGTAAATCTATCTTATCTTATTCTTATACCTTTAAACGAGCAATTCTTGTATATATATAAACAGCTGGAACGATATTCAGGAAATTATGTATGCAGGGCGTTTCAGGGACGATAAATCGATCTAGCTAGGTTTTATTAAAAAAAAAACGCATATTATGCGCGTTTTTAGACAATGAAAAACTGTCACATTAGACATTAGAATGCGAAGGTACATTTCGCCGCGTGACGCGACAGCATAATTAGCTCAGACGGGAAGTCGGGCGGTCATAGCGGTCACGAATTAATAGCTCCGTGTTCGAATCCAGACGGCTTCTCTTTTTTTTATTTCTTGGTCTCTTATATCTCTGGGTATCTAAATATATTTAGTATTTAAACCGAGCAAAGCTCGGTCATCCAGGTACTATATAATATATAAAAGCGAAAGGTCACTCATCACGAAATCTCAGAAAGTACAAACGCTAGGAATCTGAAATTTTGAATGGAGGTGTCTTTTAGCACGTAGGCGCTCGCCAAGGCGTTTCGTGAAATCCAACCCCTAAGAGGGTAACATAGGGGGTGAAAGTTTTACATAAACGTATAGGGCAAACCCATAGGGCTAGAAACTTAAAATTTCATACACGTATTCCTCCTATGATGTAGAGATCTACTAATGAAGGATTTAAACTCCAGCCCTAAAGGGGTGAATTAAGGGACAAACATTATTTATTCGTTACCCACATCAGCACCTCACCCAGACACACTACACATACTTGAATTAATCACACAAAAATTTCTATAGTTTTTTACTTTGTCCATTTTAGCTCATATTACAAAATACTATATAGGACTTCATTGCGATCTTAGTGACGATACGTTTTTTGTACCACGGCTGCTATAACGCTGCTGAAACGTCGTAATTAAATAATAATTTTGATTGCAATTAAGTCCTGTGGTAATACTTTCAATATGGAATAGAACTTGCTTTCAACACAGCCAACGTTTCCAGGTGACTGTAGTTCCGGTGGCGACGATACCATCCTACTCCTTCTTCGGTAAATTCAGTAACCTGTGGAATAGCATCTGTGACGCAATCAACGCGAAGGTGCGAGCTGTGGGGAACTTCTTTCGACCCCCACCCCATCTGGTCATTGTCCAGGCCAGCACTACCACTACCTCCACTACTACTACTACTACCACCACTACCGAGAAACCTACTACTACCACTACCACTACTACGCAGCAGCCCCCAGTCTACGTTGAGTAAGTTTCATAAAAATAAATACTTCTGTGCTTAAATTACCTATTAATCGTGCCAACGTGCGTCGTCTTCGACCACACCGTCGCTTACCATCAGGCGAGGTGGTGGTCAAACGCGGACCTATACTCGAAATATGTACTTTCCGTGAAACAACGCCAATTGTTTTAAGCATTACGGTCAGTGACTACGTAAATTATGGTTTAATTACACGCGAAAATAGTTAAAGAAACTGCGTCGAAGTATCGGGAACTTGCTTCCATGAAATCAAGTTTTAAATCATTAAAACTTAGTGTTTAGATGTAATTATGAACCTTGTAAAACTTTGTAAAACTATATTAGAAAAATTCGCTTGATGACGGAAGATGTAGCGTAGCGTAGATCGTACTGTTTAGGAACGTTCTAGGATAGGTTTAACCAATAATGCCTATTACTCTATAAAAAATGTTAGAAACATGTGGTAGCGCTTCCTCCCGATTTCAGACAGAAAAAAACCTATTTTTATTCCTTATACCTATTTTTGTTCATATTTCTCCTGTAAGAATTGCTAATTTAATGTAACCTATAAAGTTTAGGTTCAGAAAGCAGATAAATCTAAATCACAGCCACAAACTTAAAAAAAAAACCTCTTTTCTTTTTCTTTCGTGACTCATGGCCTAATTTCATCGGACTTTATTGTGCAATTTACTATGTTCTATATGCACGACTAACTATATAATTTAATTTGTTTCAGAATTGTTGGGTCACCTCAACGTAGAGCCTACGAATACCCTTTGCGAGTGCCAGTGCTAGGAGGGTGGAACTAATGTTAATTTTAGTCACTGAAATAAATGAAACTGAAACCATGTGATGTATTATTTTTCACGGAAATTGCACAAAATAGCACCCTGGTAAACAGGGGCTACAGGGAATACGGCGGCTATAAACATTCACTATGAATTTGGTATTTTTAGGTGATACCAATAAATTCTCTGTCACGTTTTAATATGTTTTATTTTAAATAAAGAGTGACGAGACTAGCAGGACATGTGCCTGATGGTAAGCAACATGCCTGCCACATAACAGTACAGTGACACTGTAATGATTCCGAGCCTGACTTTAACAAACTTTGCCTAAAAAAATGAATAGTTTAATGTTCAAATATAACGTGCTTTTTATCCTGGTCGTAGGCGCCAAATTGTACTGACTATCTTGGACCTGGACTAAATAGAAAAAGTGCTCTGGCTGGAGACCGTAACAAACATAAGCTATTAGCTGAAGGCTTTACAAAAATGTATATTGAATATAATTAATGATAGAGAACCTATATAAAGAGAAGATAAATAGATTGTTAAATTGATAGATTGGCCAAGTGAACATCTAGCGGGACCTATAGCTACGTTGTATCCACATTACCCGAGGTTCTACAAGAAGACTGGTTTACCTAAATGTTACTAAGAAATAAAGAATCGAGTCAGATCTTATAATTTACTAAAATGCAGTCAGAGATAACCTAGATAAATACCTAGGATCCTGAAAAGAAGGTGATAATTCCATCTACAAAGAGAGTATATGGAATATGGTTATTTTAATATTATATATCAAATTCACAAAACAAGAGGTTAGAGATTAATAGGTATTTGAAAATGAAAATCACCGTTTACCATAAATACAAATTGAATTAGCCTCCCTGCCTATAGAATCAAACAGCGAACTTCTTTCTACTACAAACGAAAAGCTTGTATATGAATTTCAGTTTAGTTTATTATTTTTCTTAAACCACATTAGATGGACTCCACGAGGATACCCATGTTTATCGAACGAAACTGCGAGACGAACGAGAGGCGAACTTCTTAGCACTCCATGGATTCACCGTACGGGAGCCTGGTGTCCATCGTGTAACACAGAGAGAAAAAACAGAAAACTGGAGTAGACCCCAAGACTTGTGACTTTGGCCTAGGTTTAAGGGGCGCCCTTTTCGATGAGCAACAACACTCACCTTAACTACTCTCAGACCTCTCTCTGCTTAGCCAAATCTGATAAAACCCATCTGTGCAGTTTTAGATACTCGTTCTAGCATAGAACGTACTGCTTTTCTGGACAAGACAAGATCTTTCAACAGGTTATAAAGAGATTTTGCTGGTATAGGTACCTCTCACTCCTACTACTACAGCAACTTTCTATGTAGAAATTAACTACATTGCCGTTTTTTTGTTAATTTGTTTAGAAGGTTATAATACTTATTTTGTTTCATCGCATATTCTTTAAAGATTATAGTCTAAATCTACGTTAATTTGTTTAGAAGGTTATAATACTTATTTTGTTTCATCGCATATTCTTTAAAGATTATAGTCTAAATCTACGTTAATTTGTTTAGAAGGTTATAATACTTATTTTGTATCATCGCGTATTCTTCAGAGATTATAGTCTAATCCATGATCATTCAGACAGTAATAAAATCAGGATTTTGCCCTGCAAGTTCGGCAGAAAAGTCTCTGTGTCAAATTCTTGTTCTGTATAAGTAACAAGTATTCAACGAGCTTTGCTATGCTGAGCTCAAGGACTGCCTTCGAAGCCTTGTAGTCCAAAACGCTAACTCCATGAGAGCCGAAGTACTATTAGTACTGATAACCGTGTTCTGTATAAAATTCTATGAACAACCGCTGTCGTTTGAAACGGAGAACATCATGACACAATGTCAATCATAATAGACTAACAAGATTACTCGAAGTTATTAATTTACTCTAAAGTCTCTATAGGACTAAGAGTTTTATAAGCCCCTCTTCAAAAAACTATAATGTTTTCATGAAATATTAACTCACCTATTATCTTCCGAAATACATAGATCTGGGTCTAAATCAAACCTTTTTATTCAAATATTTATTTGTCCGCTTTTGTGTCTCCCGAGAGACAAACATGTCTGTAATCGTTTCAAAATTTCAGAGTCAAAATACGCTACATCATTAATGCAATTACTATGTACAGCAATAAAATGAGCATTTAAAGGACAAATACCTTTTCTGTATTTTAGTTTTTCCACAATTTTCTTTTGTCGATGTCGTGTCTCACAAAATGTTCAATTATATATAATACGTAGGGGTAACATTTCCCCCTACAACAACCTACCAACGAATATTTATATAATAATGTATCATTTTTTAATAAATGAATTAAACATATTTCTTTTTCCAACAAAATTTAATACATATTTGACATCAAGTTTTTTCCTTCCGTCAAACAAAAAAAAGAACTTCAAAACATGCCAACATTTAAAACTGAATTTTTTTAAAGAAGTTTTTGCTTTGCTTTCTGTAAACGAGGTTCTACTGGCTCGTTACAACACACAGCTATTGGAACATGAAGAGTCCAAATCATTACCTAGCACTGCACTGTAGTGGTCACCCAGAGATCTAAGATGTTATATCTCTAAGCCATGTAATTTCCCTGGAAAAAATGCCCTTCAAATTGTTTTTTTTTTTTTTTTTATATCATAGAGTATGACGAGACGAGCAGGTCATGTGCCTGATGGTAAGCAACATGCCTGCCACACACATTGTAGTATTTACACATTGTAGTATCAAACAAAGGGTTTTTACGATTTCTTTCTACATATCAAGAAAATTTTACTCAATCGTGTTTTGGAATAATCAATACCAGAAATATAACCAAAAGTTACATATATTTTCTTTCGTGCTATTTGATTTTCCAACCGGTTTGACTTTGGACAGCAATAACACGAATACGTAATTGCTAGTATAGAAATTAAGTTTCCTTTTTCCGTCTATTAGTACCAGTAACGATTATCATTTTCCATACCGTTTACTTGTTTACTTCGTATTACTGTAACGTGTTTAATATTTCAGTAGCTACTGTATAGAATCTCACTGAGCTCCATCAACCGTGCAAATATGTAAATGATGCTAATTATTCAATGGATAATTAACAAGGCACATATGAATACTGAAATTATTGATTACGCCTTAATCATATAATGCCAAATCTGCATACCAATTGACACGCAATACAAGAGAGGATATAAATTGTTTTTTATGCTATCATGGTTTTTCAATTCGTACAACTAATTACAGGATATTGGTATCTATATCGACGGTTTAAGATATACTCTACATATGTCCGAGTCGCCAATTCTATAAGCCGATAAAATTCCGCATTTTTTAAATTCACTTCTGCTGTAGAGCCCACTGCAGGCCAAAGCCTGCAGTGGGCTCTACTGTCTATACTCTATAAAATTTGGGCGGACGCAGAAAAGGCAGGGCTCTACTAACATATATTATCATACTAACTAATCAATGAATTAAGTTATCCAATTATTATTACTAATGATGTAATATTAATTTGCAGGATTACGGAATCGGGGTCTCTCTCCACCATATTAGTGATGGAAACCATGCGATCTACGATGGGGCGAATACGATGAACGTTATAAAAAAAATTTACTTCCGACAACGATCGAGTGTTGGGAGTGCATGGGATTATCTAGTATTTTACATAATTCACAACCACTAGAGTTACGTGGAACACATAAGCTGAAAAATATGTGTTTTTCATCATTTATCAATAATTTTTGCCAGTGAACTTCTGTTTTGAACAACAATGAATTTCAGGCTTAACTTATTATGAAAACCTTATTATACTTTATTTGCATCACGGTTTAATTACAACACTCGAGTAAACTTGGCTAACTTCATTTTAGCCTTCACAGCAAATGTTTGGAAAACGACGGTTAGACCTACGTCTTTTTGATAATGGAAAAATCGTTATTGCCGAGCAAGTACCTACGTAAGTATTTACTAATCTGAAACAGATTTTAATTTTTTTTTTTAATATAGAGTGATGAGACGAGCAGGACATGTGCCTAATGGTAAGCAACATGCCTGCTACATCACACAGTGACACGCATCTATTGGAACATGAAGAGTCCAAATCATTACCAGCACTGGACTGCGCTCGTCACCCCGAGATCTAAGATACTATATTTCTAAGCCCTGTAATTTCACTGGAAACATTGCCCTTCATACCGGAACAGTGTAATGTTTGCACATTACTACTTGGTGGTAGAATAACTGGCAAAGGTGTGGTACTTCCCCAGGCGGACTCTGCCAAGAGTCCTACCACTACAAAAGCTTCTACAGTAAGCTTCGTTTATGTTCATCGTTTTTTAACTATTCTTTAAAATCTAACATTATTTCTAATAGCAATAACACGAAGTTACACTAAATTGAATATACATATCGGGAGCCTCGCCCCGGTTGACTTGCTGACCGACCAAGTCGAAATTGCAGTTTTCCGCAGGTTTTCAGTAGGAATAGAGAAACGAACCTAAATCGTTAGGTAAAGGTTATTTTTGGAATAAATTTGCTTAGATCTGTAACAGATCATTGGGCTAATGTAACGCTTGGTTATAAAGTACTTTAATACAATTTCATTATTAAATGTACAGAAAATACAGTACTGATCAGCAAAATTATTTACATTTCCTTTAAAAAAATAATTAAAAAAGTAAAACATGTTGAATTGAGATTTGTGTTTAATTTTTTGGTATCATAAATAAAGTTTAAAATCTTATAAATGATGCAAAAGGAAGAAAAGTACAAACTGATATACTATAATCTACAACTATTCACAGTACTCCACAGCTTGATATATCTCACTGATGGATAGGTATAGGTCAAGTTCAAGTAAATAAACTTTCAAGCGAATTTAAGACAAAACTTTTTTAAATTCGAACACAACCGATAATATTATACGAAAATAGCAGTATAAGTATTAGTGACTGACATTGACTTACCAGTGACACAATATTTTTTTAAATTTATTTTTGGCTATGGATACTAATTTTTCACCCGCATTGACATAGGAGAATGTCTGATGTTGCCATAACATTAAAATAGAATTAACACTAATAGTTTTAACAATAAGATTATTTGTTAACATTGGGGAGAAACGTTTTAATCAAACTTATATCCACTATATATCTTTTATTTTTTATAACTACTGATATTTTATCTACCAATGATAACCAACTATAAATCATACTAATATTATAAATGGCTATGTTTGGATGTTTCTTGCTCAATCACGTCCTAACGTATGAACGGATTGGGCGGTTATTTAGAACACAGTTAGATTATAGTCTGGAAGAACGCATAGGCTACTTTTATCCCGATAAAACAACGGGAACGGGAACTACGCGCGTAAAACCACGGGGCGCTGCTAGTAAATTATATATCTACTATACATATAGACTCCAAATGCTCGTAATGATGTCATTACCATAAATTAACCTTTTTCAAGCAAAATTATCTTTGCTATTGTTTTAAATTATCTAATTTCGGGAACTACTAGAACGATTTCATGATCGCGTGATCCCTGAGTGCTATAAGCTAAATGTGTACCACGGGTGAAGCCAGTAGGTAAAATATATTTTTGCCATCATTATTGTTTTACAATTACTTCCAAAATAGCATGATTATAGTCAATGGTCATATTTAGACTATGTACTAAGTTATGTTAGTAATTTGTACCTAAACCCAATATGTTTTAATATTTTTTGTGGCTTCTATTACCACGTACATTTATTTGAAAAAACTTAGAAAAAACAATAAATTCATTTCGTATAAACGTTATTTCTAGATGCTACTATGAAGCTATTTTATTTTTCCATTGTTCTTTGACATCAAGATAGGAAATTGGGACAATACAAAGAAATAAATCAGACCCTAGCATTTTTTTATAATTAAAAAAATTAGTATTTAAATTATTTGAATGCGTCCTAAGGCCGGTTTGCATTTTGATTAGTGCGAGTGCGATTGCAAGTGCGACTGAGTAATCGCGATTGATTAGTATGCACTCGGAATAATCAATCGCTGTCCACACGTGTTTGCTCCTAATCACTCAACACCTGCACTACTCACTCGCACTCGCATTCATCAAAATGAAAACAGGCCTTTAGATACATATATAGTGCCTGGAATAAGAAAATTGCAATTAAAATTGATAGTTGCTGGTCTTAAATAAATAAATCTGGTAGCTCTGCCTAACGAGTCACTTTTTCATTTTGAGATTGATCAGCGGACACCCAAATATTATTTGTAATCCAAACGTAGTAGTTAATCTAGCGCTTATTTGAAATAATTGGTGACTGAAAGAAGGGTTATGTTTTTCGCGCGTATCTTGTATTGTTTGTAAATTTCTTGATTCCCACGTATCTTCCAAACGGCTCGATGGATTTCGATAATTAATATATCGTTAGATTCGTCTCAATCACTCAAGTGTTCTTGTATTGTTTATTTTATTACATAATGTTCATTTGTCTTCACGAGTACTTGGGAGCTAAATGGTAACCAGTCTGATGATGGAGCTGGAAGGTGGACATAGTAACTCAGTAATTAAACAACGTAGCCCCATCGGGCTTGGACTCGTTTGATTTTTTCTGAGCAAGTACCTACTATGGAGGTAGGTGGTAACTAGGGTCTGATGATGGAGCTAGAAGATGGTTATAGGAACTCAGTAATTAAACGGCATAGTTTCGCCGAGCTTGGGCTCGTTTGATTTATCTTGACGAGTACTTTGGCGATAGATGGCTTTGGAACTAGCGAAGTCCAGACCTTAGCCATTAATATATTATACTAAAATGGAAGAAATAATGATATGTTAAGGCTTTGCAAAATATTTCAAGTTGTTTTAATTTATTTCAAGATTGATCATTGAACTTGATACCCATTTAGATCTTACTTCTTTTGTTGTTGAAGTCAACAACTAAGCCATATTATTATAACGTATATTGATGAACTGCTTTCATTTCACTATTATGTTTTTGACGGGATACCATTGACACATTTTGCTGGTGGATGTTCGATGGTTTTTTTTGGACACCAGTGCTACAGATATTTATTGTACCTACATTCAGAAAAATAACAAAATAGAAACATACGAAGTGTTTTTTTTAGAAATGAAGGAATCTTAGAATAAATGCTAAACATACGAATAGGTACTTATTCTTGTAGCGGGATTGCATTACGTCAAACCTGTGTCGCATGTTTAATGTTCTAAGCTGACTCTAATTATAGTAGGCTTAAAACATTTAAACGGACATAACGACGAACCGAAGTAGAATCGGAGTTGGAAAGTCGCGAGTTTATTTCGAAATTACGTTTTCGTAGAAAGAGAGTAGACGTCCAGTACCTATACTTTCCAATTGTTTTAGAACAGTTGATAGTGATATATATATCAATGATGGTACTCACTCAGCTATTGCATGGTAGCACATTAGGCTAATAGTTCATTTTCTTGTACATAAATAGCTGGCGTTAGTGTAGCGACTCTAAATCCATTCGATTGCATCTGACACGGAATCTCATCTCTCGGTCTTTCTCTTATCTGTTTAGCATGACAGAGACAGGGATTGTGATTGCGATTCCGAATCATTCGGATTGCATTTAGAATCCAGAACTCGGCCCATTTGACTCACTCGACTCAACCGATACGAGATAGTGGATACTGATCACGGGAATAGATGTGTTCACTTTGGCAATCATTTACGCCAACTGAATAATTACTTCAAAACGAATTAACAAAAAATGGCTATGTAGTTAATTTATACGCTGTAGAAGTAGGAGCGAGAGGTATACTAGCAAAATCTCTCTATAACCTGCTTAAAGACCTTGGCTTGTCTAGAAGTGCAGTAAGTTCTATACTAGAACGAGTATCTAAAGGTGCACTAGTAGGATCAAATCGGATTTGGCTGGGCAGGAAGAGAAATTAATACGAGTAGTGAAAGTGAGTGTTGACGTACGTCACCAAAAGGGGCCCCTTTTAAACTACGCCCGAGTCACAAGTCTTGGGGTCTATTCGAGATTTCTCTCTCTGCCACACGATGGACCCGGCACCCGCACAGTGAATCCATGGAATGCTAAGAAGTTCGTCTCTCATATTTGTAATTAATTAGGTGATAGAGGGTGTGTGTCACAAAAAAGTGTCACGTACCTACCTATTATTTCATTGTACCTACTTATTAACTTTTGCGGAAAAAACACGAAATTTATTGTAATAAAGGATTGAACTAATAGACAAGCGTAAATCACATTTTAAAAAGGGTTTGCTTTATATTTTTAGTGATGTAATCTAAACAAATATTTCAGAGCTGTACCTACTGGTAGCGGATCAAGGTGATTAAAATTTGGTTATTGATTAATTGATTTCCTTTGTTTCGAGGAACACTGATACCTGAGAGGATATTGTGCTTACATGCGCTTGAGCAATAGAAGCGGCGTCCGACACGCTCCATCGAGGTTGCCACCGGCTGGCTGGTTGCAGACACCACCGCAGCGCAATAATTACTTTTTATCCACATGTACTTAATATATTCAAATAGGGCGGCTTCGATCGCCGGTTTAGCATTGTAAATTTGATGTTTAATCATTTTCGTTGCAGTATAAAAGTGCGTGCAATTGTGTGCATAGCATAATTATTAGATATCAATTGACCGATCCAGTGGTGCACATATCTGTCGATAACGATGTCTAGGCTCACGGTAAGAGATTAGGATATTAGAAAGTTTACGTCTTTCAATTCAGTTTTTTTTTTATTCTGACGGTAATGGTAATGATGTTCTTGCAGATTTTCTTTATCATCGCCGTGGCGTATGAAGTTTTCGCAGATGGTAAGTACTGCATTGTTCCCAGAGCTGGGAGCATGCTTTTCCATCACGAGGAGAGAGCCAAAGCCATGGTTCACCACGCTTACCGAGTACGGTTAATTGGTGATACATGTTCTCCAAAAATGTCTCCCTTAGAACACGCCAGTTTCCTTGTAATATTTTCTTTTCGGCAAAGTCTATGGTGGTGATGGCTTAGTACACCATCACTTAGAAAATACTCAAAAATGTTCTCAAAAAATTCGAACCCATCGAACATACAACCTCATAATTGTGAAGTCGTTGATATTATAAAGAGTTAAATTGAAATTTTAGTTAATTTTTTAATATGTGTGTAATTGTGCAGGTGATGTAAAGGATTCAAAGGCGGATGCCAGTGGAATAGGCATCGGCTATGGAGGCCATGGATTGGGTTTGGGTGGAGTAGGATACGGCGGGCTGGGAGCCGTCGGGTACGGTGGACTGGGCGGCGTCGGGTACAGCGGCTTGGGCGGAGCGGTGGTGGCTGCGCCCGGGATCGGCAGCGGCGCGGCGCTGAACAACGCGGCCGCCGTGGGCGCCGCGCAGCTCAGTGCCATCCAGAACGCACAAGCCGTCCAAGCCGCGCAGATCGCTAACTCAGCAGCGGCCGCCATCCAGGGCGCGCGCGTCACCGAGGCGGCCGCGCGCGCCGGCCAGGCCTACGCGATCAACAACGCCCAGGCTCTAGACGCGGCGCGAGTCGCTAACGTGCAGCGCGCTCAGGCCGCCGCTTGGGAGAACGCGCGCGCTGCCGAGGCGGCCCGCCGCGCCGCCGCCGCCAGCGCGGCCGAGGTCGCGCGCGCCGTCGAAGCCGAGCGACTCGCCAACGCGGCGCGCGTGCAAGCCGTCGCCATCGCCAACACCCGCGCCGTGGAAGCGGCACGTATCGCGAACGCTGCGAGGGCGCAGGCCGCCGCAGTGGCCACCAGCGCTGCGCAGGCTCAGGCGGTAGCTGATGCGGTCGCCAGAAATGCTCAAGATGGTGCCTTACTGTTGGGCGGCGGAGGCAGGCTCGTCGGCGGCGGTGCGGTCATTGCCGCCGCGCCTGTTGCAGTCGGCGGTGGTTGGGGCGGATACGGTGTCGGCGGTTACGGCCTAGGAGGCTACGGTCTCGGAGGTTACGGTCTCGGCGGCTGGGCTGGACAAGGCTACGGGGGCTACGGCTACGGCGGCAAACACTAAAAAGAGACACAGAGTTCAAGCACATAAGTGACCACGTACCACAACTAAAACAGATTTCTACCATTTCCATTTCTCTTCATCTCCAAGAAATGGTTAGCGGCAGAACTTACGGATACCTATTTGGACCGGACATGGACGCATGTAAATAATATGACATTATCAATCTGCAGTAAAGTCTGTCTTATATTAAAGCGTTATCAAACAAATAAATAGACGATATTGTTACTTTTTCCCTGAAATTGTGTATCTGTAGGTTTAAAAACATTACTGTTTTAGGTTTAAAGGACAATGTTTCCAGAGAAATAACTGCGCTAAGAGATACCTGATATCTCCGGGTGACGAGTGCAGTGCTAGGTAATGATTTGGACTATTCATGTTCCTATAGCTACGTGTCACTGTACTGTTGCTTACCATCAGGCACATATCAGGCATGTCCTGCTCGTATTGCCATTCTTACTACAACAAAAAAAATTGGCAGTCATAGAGACTGCCGATAGAAGTGAAAATCACAGACTAAGTAGAGAGGTGAAAACTCAAAATTTGATAGCTCACTTTGGAAACTAAGCGGGTGAAACCGGAAGGCGCTGCTATTATAGTCTGGAATAAATCTTCAAAGCATTATCGTGTACATATTTATGTACTTAAGTCTTTAAGCATGGCCATGGTTAGATTTGTAAATGTGTAATGGTAACAATGGTAACATGCCATGGCCATGTAGAAATACTAACGCATTATTTCTAGATGGTTATGATCCTGAGTTTACCAAATTTCTTTCATTTACGAACGTGATGCTTGCGGTCAATCTATTGGGGACCATGGCTATTGGCCATTTAGAAATGCGTCAGCCAATGGGAAATGCTGAAAGGGCGTGGCCTCGGCATCATGCCATGGCCATCTAGAAATGCATCAGCCAATAGGAAATGCTGACGCATTTCGAGATGGCCATGCCACGATGCCCAGGCCACGCCCTCCGGTTACACACGTGTAGTTTCCAAAGTAAGCTATCAAATTCTGAGTTGTAAGTTTTCACTTCTATCGGCAGTTCCTATGACTGCCAATTTTTTTTTGTTTGAAAGGTAAATTATACTGGAATGATCTAAGATGGCCGCCGCTACAATATGGTGGAAAGCTCGCCGCTGTGTTCACTTTCACTTGGATGAGCGAGAGGCCATCGCCTCCTCTTGTTCCTCCGCCTCACACGACCTATCACTGATGAGCATCTTGGCTAAGACGATGACCACATCACGGCCCTTTTCCTTCCACTGAGCGCTCTGATAATCAGAATATTAGACTCCTAATGGGTATTTATTTTACGGTGTGATATAAAGTTTGTAACAAGGGGGTTTTAAAATATTTTTATAACATATTTGCTCGTAAAGGGTCTCTTATTGCACTAATTTATGTATCGTAATGTATCTTAATACGTACTTGTGCGATATGTAAAACGCACGGTTTCAAAATGCTCCGTCTGAAACTCTACTTAGTCTGTGGTCTGAAACGAACGGTAACTTTTTAAATCTTAGTAAAGAGTTTTTATGTTAGAAAAGTGGTAAACATTTTATGAATAAAATTAACTATGAGAATTAAAATATAATTAGAATGATTTAATTTGCTAATTTAATTAATTTTGACCATAAATTACAACAATTTATCTATAACAAAACACAAAAATGTTAATTTACTTTATTACTAATGTCGTAAAGTCATACTGGCTGGTTCTGTAGCTTTGCTTTAAAAAAAATGCCGATGTGCGCGACTTGTTAATCTGTGAACAAGAAATACGTCAGACAATGGGAAATGCTGAAAGGGCGTGGCCTAACCATCATGTCATGGCAACCTAGAAATGCGTGAGCTCATGGGAAATGCTGACGCATTTCTAGATGGCCATGCCCTCCAGTTACACCCGTGTAGTTTCTAAGGTAAGCTATCAAATTCTGAGTACTAAGTTTTCACTTCTATCGGCAGTTCCTACGACTGCCAATTTTTTTTATTTGAAAATGTCATCAGAATTTTGATTTATTTCCTCGTAAATATGTTATAAAACGTTGTATGACATACGTGCGCTTTGATAATTACAGCCTCTGCTAATTATAGCAATATCGCTTCGGCTGCAATTATCAACTTAGCGCACTGATATCATAATGTACTATTACTATGTAATGTATACTTGTAGTAAAGGGTAATTAATCTCCGGCGCAACTAAATCGATTTTAATAGATCTTTCACGCGATGGTGGTTGTATACCTACGCTGTTTCTTTTGCCGAGAGATTTAATCCTCATGGCCGACTCTATCAATCGATGCCATAATAGTAAAACGCTGTAATTTTTTTAATTTTTTTACCATCCGAAAACAAATAAAACAATTATAATATGCAGCTTTGTTGCAGTTGAAAAATAAAGGATTTTTCCTTTGAGTAAAAACTGCTATTTGCATTGTTTAGAATAGACACTTTCCTGACAGGTGTTCATTGAAATATAGGTACATTATATTTAAATTATGTGGGTTGTTATATATAAATTGGTTTAGACTATCATAAGAAATCTAATCGTAAACAGTAAACTACTAAGTATACCTATGCCAATAATATTATTAACTTCAGATGTTCCTGCGTAGTGCCACATGAACGTTCTAAGAATCATTTGATCTAGTTACTTCTACGTTCATATTTCGAAATGTAAACAAAACTATTTGGCTTGTTTTGATTCAGATAAGTTAATTCCAAGGAAAGGGTCAATCAGTGTCAAAATAGGAGATAAAATGTCGCTATAAATACATGGTCCAATACGTTGCTGATGTCAAACAAATTCAGTGATCTACTCAATACAGTCGTACGTAGAAAGTAATCTAAAATGGCATTCAAAGTAAGTATTTGTGATTTTCCTACTTTTTACTACTGTTTTTGTTTGTAGTTTGCAAACTCAAAACGTTGCGGAATATTATTTTTCTTATATTATTTGTTTAAGAAGTCTTTTTTTAGTTACAGGCTAAATATAACCCTATACTATAACCCCTGAAAGGAGATTTGTATTTTGATGTGTGGCTATGTCGCTATGTAGATGATGTGTATGTAGATACATATCTGTGTTCAATAATACCGTAACCTGATACTCGATTATTATAGCCTAAAGACGTTTTTTTTTGTAAATGAACCCATGACCGTTTGACTTAATTGCTCACCGCCTCTTGGGCCTGTATTGAATCTGTCCATGGTATCGTAGCTCTAAAAACGAATGTTTTTTTTAAAGTGAGGTCTTGCTGTTTGACACTTAATATGTTCGAGTACGTTATCCATAATTTGTACAGACGCTTACGTAAAATTTTAAATGTAGTCGTTATCTAACCTGATAAATAAACAATGTATGTACCTACTATACACTCCAAATGCTCATAATGATGTCATTATGATAAAGGTCATTATTTTATTAACCCTTTTCATTAATTGCCCTTTCTTTAATTTATTTAATTATCCTTGCTATTTTATTAAATTACCTAATAATCTCATGAACTACTGGACTGATTTCTAAACTCTAGGAACACTAACATTTTCATAACTTCCAATTGAAATTATTTTCCAGATCGCTTGCATACTGCTGGTGGTAGCGGTGGCGTGCCACGGTAAGCTTAGCTAGATAACTAGAATTGCTAACATTATGAAGAATTTAGAATTGATAACAACAGCTGATTTTATTTACATACTACTGGAACTCGTAAAGCCAGCAAAGTTCAGGTGTCATACAGATTGTGATCACCACTGGCTTTAGAATTCAAGGAAGAAAACGTGAGAAAATCAACACATTTCAAGATATCTGCCGAGGACATACGTCATCCAACAACCTGCACTTGGCCATTGTGGTATATTATGAAATTGACTTTTTCATTAGAAAGAAAAGGCTCTACCAGTGGACAGTCGGATTATGCTAATGCTATTGGGACCCTAGAGTCTTCTCTGTCAAGCAGTGAGTGAAGGCTGTCAGCTGTCAATCTTTGTGTCTTCAAATCGAGAGTGAATCGGTTTTTTCTAGGTAAACACGCTCCATCGTAGACCGCATCGTCGCTTAACATCAGGCGAGATGGCGGTCAAGTGTAAACCTATAAAAGTAAAAAATACATTAAAAAAAAGCTGGCCTAATGCGATAGTCACGGTCGCTACTGATGTTTTTTCTTTGAACAGATCGGTCTTGTAACGATAAACGATAAGCTATAATATTTATATAGGCTAAATTCATTTATGAATGAGGAAGCCATCGTCCCCTACTTGTTGTTAACTACAAGTCAGTATGGTTGGTGAACTTGACGAACAGGACCTTATTGGCTTCAGAAATAATAAGTAATCTATGTTTGTTTTAGCCATTCCTTACGGCGGCGGCGGTTACGGTGGCGGTGGTCAAGGCGGGCCTAACGGTGGTTTCGGCGATCATGGTGGACAAGGTAATAACCCTAATGTCTATACATATATTATACCTATGAGTACCATACCAAACCGGTAAACTAAGAGTATACAAATTTAATTTAACGATAAGGTTTGGAAACTCAGTTAAACACCTTATATCTCTGGGTGACGAGCGTTATATCTTCATGTTCCAATAGCTGCGTGTCACTGTGCTGTTATGCGGCAGGCATGTTGTTTAGCATCGGTCACATGTCCTGCTCGTTTCGTCACTAATTTTATAAAAGCACATGTTAATATTACGTGTGTATTGACAAAATCAATGTTTGCAGGTGGTTTCGATCAAGGCCAAGGTGGACAGGGCGGTTTCGGCCAGGGGGGACAGGGTGGTTTCGGCCAGGGTGGACAGGGTGGTTTCGGTCAGGGACAGGGTGGTTTCGGCCAGGGACAGGGTGGGCCTGGACAAGGTGGTTACGGTCAGGGTGGACAAAATGGGTTCGGCGGTGGACACGGTCAACAGGGCGGTGGCTACCTACAACGCGGATACTAATTTATTGACGTCAAGCTTTAAATAAATATATTACTAGTCATTTATCTTTGTTTCTTTTATCATCCACATTAATTGACATAATTATGTTGATGGGGACACAACGTCTCAAACAACGGTTACAAAAACAGCGTCCTTAGTTCATATTTACACGAACTTGTCAAGTCTTGAAGACTTCACAAGTTAACTTTGATGCGTAATATTGCACTAGTACTTACTTAATTGTAATCTGGCGTAATTTTCAGTCCGGCCGAACTTTCAGTCCGGCCGAATTTTCAATCCGGCCGAATCTGACTTAATTCCCATCGATTCGGCCGAGTTTAATACATTGAGATGATTTCCGATTTTTAGTTCAAAATTTGCTGTAGTTTTTTAGTACACACAATTTAACTCTGCGCGCGACTGGTGGCGTACTTAATGTTGCCAGGCTAAGAAAGAAAGAAAGATAATTTATTTCTTCAAAACATGAGTAAATTACAAACACACATAATGCATGATATACAGGGTTATTGGTAATCAGCCTGCATCCGTTTAAGGGCATGTTCTGTATATTTAAACAAACAACTTTTGTTCTACAACTTTCGTTAAAACTCAATAGATAACCCAAAAAAAAACCCTTCAGCCACTTTCGTAACCGACTGATTCGTAACCAGCTACGAAAAAAGATTTTTTTTCAGTGTTTTGTAACCAGTTACCAAAAAACACTTATTTTTTCCGTTTTCATCACCTACCTATATTTGGTAACCAGTTATGAAAAAATACTTCTTGTTCTCTGTTATTTAAAACCTTGTTTCTAAATTCTGGCTGTATCGTTATCTTTCATATTGTATGAGTGATAGATTAATGTTAATCAATTCAAATGCAAATCGAGTGTCTCTTGTCTATTGTAATTCTTTACTATTAGCATTAATTGCTGGTTTCTCGTAATCAAGTAACATCTTGGCTGGACGCCATGTTGGATATCGTGATTTGATTATTTCAAATAGTAATTCATAAGTTTTTTGTTTCTTATTTTCGAGGAAGGCAAAAAACAAAGGAATTACATTTTTCGTATCCGCATTTTATCCATGAATACTATATATCTGCTTGAAGGGTGATGGACTAGCCTTAAAAGTTCCATCCAGCAAGTATAAGTCAATTTTATTTAAAATCCCTTCAATGTCAGGTGAGCAGAATATTAAAATTCTCATCTCGTCGTTGTAGTCCGCTAAAAGGATATTATTAAACTTTTCATGTACTTTAACGTCTTTTGGTAGCTTATAATGTAATTTAGGAACCTGTAATTTTTTATTTCTAGCATTATACAAGCCACTTTTAACATTTTCAAATTTAGGTAGCTCCACGTCCAGCAAATCCACACCATCGTCCTTAAGCTGGCATATCACTTCCTCGAATTGTTTTTGGACAGGGTCATAATTTTCACAAACCCTTTGCTTAAGTTCCGTAATTTTTTCCAGAATTTTGCACTTTGCCGTATTCGGTAAGCAATCTGAGCTGTGCGGATTTTCTTTAATTGGAACGTTTTCAGTACTTACTGTGACATTTTCCTTTACACTTTTTATCGTTACTACATTGCCAAAATATACGGCCATTAACATATTGTTTCCTTTTATAGTACTCACGGCCTTCAAACACCAATTTAGTGCCAGCTCGTTTCGTCGGAAAGTATTCCATCATACCATCAGAACTAATAACAAAATCATTGAAAAAATTTAGAAATCAAACGCAGAAAATTCAGTATCAATGCAGACAAGAGACACTCGATTTGCATTTGAATTGATTATTAATCTATCACTCATACAATATGAAAGATAACGATACAGCCAGAATTTAGAAACAAGGTTTTAAATAACAGAGAACAAGAAGTATTTTTTCATAACTGGTTACCAAATATAGGTAGGTAATGAAAACGGAAAAAATAAGTGTTTATTGGTAACTGGTTACAAAACACTGAAAAAAATTATTTTTTCGTAGCTGGTTACGAATCAGTCGGTTACGAAAGTGGCTGAAGGGAAAAAAAATAGTGTTTGTTGCCCTTTTTTGTACTGTTTAGCGACTTTTTAGTGTTTATTCACTTCGGCACATCATTTTTTGCGCGTTAAATAGCGTACGCGCTCTTGTTACGAATTTTTACGAAGAGTTCGATGCTTTTAGACCGTGCAATATTTTTTTTTTGTAAAAGAAAAAAAAAACTTTTTTTTAAAACTGTACAACAAAAGTTGACGTATTGAATGTACCTAACATCCCCTTAAAAGGATGCAGGCTGATTACCAATAACCCTGTATAATAGGTCACAAAATTTCAAAGTAGCTTGTAGTCATGTTTTGCCTGATATGGTAAGCATACAAATATTTTTCCAATTCTTGAATTGTTGATGAGGTTTATAAGTCTAGTTACAAAATTAGCTTAACAACTCGCTCCTTATATTAACATCACCTTTCAACTATATGGATACAAAAAATATAAAACTTTACAAATTAAGTTACAAAATAACAAAAATGTATTTACTGCTAAATGTCTAACATAATACCTAATTACATAATTATTATATCATTCAAATATATCTACAATTTCAAAGTAGTTTGTCGTCATTGAGAACTTTCAACTTCATAAAACAGGTACGGGAAGGAATTTTTCAGAGAAGCAATATAACTAACTACACATATAAATTACAAGGCAACTGAGACTCTAGAACGAATGTCTCGCAGTAATGAACGCTGTTGTCACTACAACAGGTTTGGTTTGGTTCAGTATGACATGTGCGTTCGCCCAGCAAAAAAGTACCGCCTTTCAAGAATTGAATGATGCAGATAATTAGTGCCCTATCTCGTGTAAATGTGCCCGAAATTTTAAATTTGTGCCTCCTAAGGTTTCAGATTTATTTAAGAAAAAGAGATTCTACTGCACGAACGTACGCCCAGCAAAAAAATAATTAAATGTTGGGTTTAGCTGGATATAAAATATGCAAAAAGATAGCTTATATACGAGTATAAATGTGCCCTGAAGCTCAAATTTGTGCCCCATAAGGATTCGGAGATATTTCGTCTTTTGCTGGGGGAACGTTTTGGAGATTTCATTTCATTACTACCTATATATTGGAAACGGTTGGACGCACAGTCATGTTTTTTTTTATACAGATACATTAAGTTGGTGCATATTTGTGCCGGAATTTTCATTAACATGACTAGCATAGTTCAAGAGTTATTATTTTTTTCCTGAAAAATTTAAAAAGGTTCTGGCTCTCGCACGAACAAGACTAAGGACTTCGCGTTAGTGCCGACAGGTACAATCAATCAATCAGTATTCTTCCTCACTCCCTAAGGGGGAGGTCAGGGGTCCGGACACGAGGTAGCCCTCTTTGCCGGTGAAGGGCTCGGGAGTACACCGACTCCAGGGAGTTTGCGGGGCCCGCCCCCTCGCTGGGCAGGCCTCTTCGTCCCTTTCGCGGCGTAGCACGCGTTAGGGACAATGGTGTCGATATTCGGCCAGTCCGCTATCCGTACAAACGTTGTAGGACAGCGGACATTGCCCTCGCCGCCGCAATCTCCGGGTTCATCCCGGACGCGACGGCTGCGCAGGCGCCGCTCAGGGCCTCCCAGATCACAAAACTGGGAGACCCGAGCAAGGCGGCTGTTGGAGACTCCGCCGGCAGGCGGGGGGAGCGCGGGGCGAAGCCCGGCGGCGTAGGCGGCGCCGGACCGGCCGGCCGCGGTACCGGGAACATAGGGCGTTCCGCGGTCCGCGGCGGCGTCTCGGCGCTCGTGGATGGCGGGGTACCCTCCCGCGTCCCGTTTCCCAGCTCGAGTCGGAGCCTGGGTGTCGGGCGCGGTCGAGGGGCCCAAACTTGAGACGGGCTGGGCGTGCAAGCGAGCGCGAAGGCGCGCTCAGCTTGTTCTTGGCGCGCTAGGCGCGCCGCGGATCGCGGGTTGCGCGGGTTGGCACCGGCCGCACCCCGCGGACCCGGCGTTGCCGGGGTAGCTGTTGTCCCCGGGTTCGGGGGGGGTTGCGGGCCCCCTTCGCACTGCGGCTGGGACCTGTGGATCACCGCAGGAGGGAGCCCTCTTCTTCCCGAGCCGCGTCGTCTTTTCCGCTTGCGTCTACGACCTCCCTGGCCTGAGTTAGCCTGGGGCGTAGGCGCAGCGGGCGCGGTCCGGGTTGGAGGGCCGATCGCTTGCCAAGCGCTATCGCGCGGCGCGGTGACGGCCCGTGTGCGAGTCGGCTTGTCTCCTTGTTTAGTAGGTGGGTCCCGAAGCGGTCGGCCCGGCAGGGAGGCCGGGACCGCCGGGGACCCGTGGCTCGGGCTCTTCTTGTTCAAGGCCGCCCGTGCCTGTGTTTCGGTCGGGGGATGAGGGCGCTCGCCAGGAATTGTAATTTTCCTGCGGCGCGCCTCATCCCTGAATACACGGCACAGACGGCTGTTGGCAGCGTGGTGCCCCCGGCAGTTGGCGCAGCTCAGGGGGGCATCCTTGGCGCGGGGGCAGTCCGCCCCGGCGTGAGGTCCGCCACATTTTACACACCGCGGCGTACGGTGGCAGTGGGCGGACGCGTGTCCGAACAACTGGCACCGGTGGCACTGCGGCACGATGGTCCTGCCCCTCCATGCCTCGATTGTGATCCGAGGCATGCCGAGGAGCTCCATGCAGCAGTACAGGGCGTCCAGTTGTTCGTGCGGCATTCTATCCAGCTGTACGTGGAAGACCTTCCTGCGGGCGTTAGGCCTCCGCGGGAGAGGTCGGCAATAAGTTGCTGGGAATCCAAGGTCCCTCAACGCCTTGAGGACCTGTCCCGGCTCGGCTGCATCAGGTAGCCCCCACAGGGCCACCTTGATGGGCTTGTCCTGGTCGAGAGCGTAGCAATGGAACTCGACGGTTGGGTTCTTTGCCCGCTCCTCGACCAGATAGCGTTGAACCGCCCGGAACTCCTCGTCACTCTTCGGGCGGAATCGTAGGCCTTGTACATAAGGCCTAACGTTGGGTGCGTGGCCTAATATCTTCTTAAGCGCCGATAGGTGGACATCCCAGTTGTCGAGTCTGTCCACAACTATCGGCGGGTAATTTCCGCGGGCCTTCGTCCCGGCGGGCTTCGCGGGAGGCCGCGGCGGGGCGTGCGGGGGGGATGGAGTATCCCTCCGCGGGGCGGGGGAGGCTGCCATCTCTGAATAGGACGGCGCCGACGACGGAGTGGGCGACGGCGGTGGCGACATGTCATCGTCGCTGTCCAACTCCGCATCGGACGCCGCACCATCCTTTTCCATCGTGGGCCGTGCTGGCCCAGTAGTGGTTGTCGCCGGCACGGCGAAGTTCGCCGGCGTCGGACCGGACGCCGGCGTAAGGACGGGCGTCGGCACGGCGGCGATCGCCGGCTCGGGTGTGGGCCATGCTGGCCCAGCTGATTGGGATGCCGGCATAGCGGCGGGCGGCGCCGCGGCCTCGGGCGCCGGCTCGGCGGCGGACGACGGCCCGGCAGCGCTCACCGGCTCGGGAGTGGGCCATGCTGGCCCAGTTGGTGGTATTGTCGGCAAGGCGGCGGGTGCCGGCACTGTAGCGGGCGCCGGCCCGGCGGTGCTTGTCGGCTCGGCAGGGGTCGTCGGCCTGACACTGTATGTCGGCTCTGCGGGCGACGTCGGTCCGGTGGTACACGCCGGCTCGGTGGGGGTCACCGGCCTGGCGATAAACGCCGGCTCGGCGGAGGTCATCTGCCTGGCGATTTTGCACGCCGGCTCGGTGGGGGTCATCGGTCCTGCGGCACACGCCGGCTCGATGGGGGTCACCGGCCTGGCGATATACGCTGGCTCGGTGGGGGTCACCTGCCTGGTGATTTTGCACGCCGGTTCGGTGGGGGTCGTAACCTCCGTGCGGGTCACAGCGCGCGCGGGGGTCGCCGATCCGATATTGAAAATCGGTGCGGCGATCGCTTGTTCAGCGGGAACGGTGTATTGCGGCTGGGATGAGGGCGGCGTGGGCGCGCGGTACTCCGCGCACTCGCTGCTTGTTACAGAATCGGAGTCGTACTCGCCTTGTGATTCCGACTCTGATTTGTTCCAGTATTCGTGGACTTGCGTCCACCAGTTATGCAGGCACTCGTAGAACTCGGCTGAGCTTAGATGCATCCAGTTCTCGTTCAACCACGCTACCCAAACGTGGTTGATCGGGATGGTGGAGTTGAATAGCTGGGAGTAAGGTGTTGAGCCCGGCGGTGTTGCCGGCCAAGGGAAGATCTTCGTCCATGGTCCCAGCGCCGGCGGCGTAGGGATCACTGGAGCGGCGGGCATTGTATTAGAAGGAATCGCCAGCTCGGCGGGGTTCGGTGGCTTGGCGCGTTTCCTTCTTGCGGCGAATTTCTTATTCCCCATGTTTGATTTATTGTCTCGGCGGACAGTTGCCAGTACTGCACTCAACGATCGCGGCAGTTGCGAGCGCGACGTCCGAGCGGCTGGTACCGAGGCGATACAGGGAAAGCCGGGTGAGACTTCCAGTAAACTGGAAGAGGCCCAGCTTCGCCCGATCAGCGGCTACAAGGTATTCGCTCAGGACGCGGTTGCGGCGCTCGCAGGTCAACGCGGGGGGGTGCGGGATGCTGGAGGGGGGTGCTTCGGGCGGGCCGCTCGCTGGCGTCGTTTCAATCAAGAAACGAGTTCAGCAGAGCGGTGACGTCGGATGTGCTGGGCACGATGCGGTAGTCCGTCCAGGCAAGCTACTACGCGCGCGGAGCTCCCGGTACGGACTGATGCGCTGGTAATTGTCGCAAGCGGCACGCGCGCTCTGCGGCGGGGAGTCAACTTCCCACGGGGGAAGGACTCGACCACGGCCGGCAGAGGTACGGGGGGCAGGCGACTGTAGTCCTCGAACGTGTGAGCGTAGCGGACGTGTGTACGACGCGAGCGCACACGGAGGACTCGCCGACAGGTACCTATCATATATACACGCGATCCTGTAAAGTTTTGCCGATCTACCACATATCATTGGCGAGTTTTTAACGATTTTGTCTGTTTTTTGAGGTTATCTTGAGTGAAAGTACTTAGCATACGAAAACACTACTTTTATGTGAGCTGGCTTATTACAAGCTTCAACAATAACTAGAGCGCTATTTTAAGAATACGTGTGCAAAAAATCAGTTATATATACCCGTTAGTTTAGACAATAATGACAAAAACCCATTCGAAGTAGGTATTTACGGTACAGTAACCGACCAAATACGAGTGAACATTAAGAAGCGGCCGCACGATACTTCATGCTAGCCTTCTTAAATCTACTCTGCTTCTCTTATATCTTCTGTCTATCTTATCTGCATCATTCAATTCTTGAAAGGCGGTACTTTTTCGAACACAAAATAACAAGAATTTAATTTAAAATTGTAAACATTTTATTGAGACCATAAATAATACTATTTGAAAATTTGGCGTATTTGAATGCTCTTTTAATGGGTCAATGGCTTCCATAGGATCATCTTATTTTTTTCAATAGGGCTTAGATTACGATGGATCATGACGGTAACCGTAAAACTTCTTGTCCATATATGTCCCTTTAACAGTTCTTCTACTTGGTATTGTGGGTCTTCTTTGTGCTTCTTTATTAGAGTAACTGCGATTTTATTCAACAATCGTCGAAATCTATTTAATTTTTCTTAAGCCACTTTTAGCGTCCTGCTTTTACATTGTAGCCGCTTTATTTATCTGAGTGCAGTGGTATGATGCGTTGTCCATTATGTAACGAGCCAGTATAACCTCGTTTACGGGGAGCAAAGCAAAAACTTCTTTCAAATTATTAAATTATTTTATTATGGAAAGAAAGAGGTATACCAGCAAAATCTCTTTATAATCTGTAGAAAGATCTTGGCTTGTCCAGAAATGCAGTACGTTCTATGCTAGAACGAGTATCTAAAACTGCACAGGTGGGTTTTATCATATTTGGCTAAGCAGAGAGAGGTCTGAGAGTAGTTAAGGTGAGTGTTGTTGATCATCGAAAAGGGCGCCCCTTAAAGTGCGTCCCCCAGCAAAACGAGTTTTTTGTCCAGTTTTAAGAGCTATCTACTCATTAGCCAAAACAAATATCAACTGGTAAAAAATACATTAAATTTCTACAACTTCTTGGCTTCAAAATGGTAGTTTTATTTTTTTGTTAATGAACTTATTGTTTAAATAATCGCCTCACAACGAAACCATGAAAAAATTAAATAATTGTAGTTATCATGCATCTCCTCAAAAATCGTCCATTATTTTGATTTTGTACTTACACCAACGAATAGACAATTCCATTACGAACATTTTGGTAGTTTATTTTTTTCAAAAGACTAATATCTGATTTTATAAAGAGTTTATTCTAAAATTTTAGCGTAAAACAGCGACAAATCCTACTGTTTCTCTCTTGCTCTTTCTTGCGGTGTGCGATAAGGTAAGAAATACTCAAGGTCATTTGCTCGGGGTACGCCCTTAAACCTACGCCTGAGTCACAAGTCTTGGGGTCTACTCCAGTTTTCTGTTTTTCTCTCTCTATTGCACGATGGACACCTGGCTCTCGCACGGTGAACCCATAGAGTGCTAAGATTTGTCTCTCTTCTCGCGGCTAGGATTGCGAAATAGTGTTGAAGCGAGGGCATCCTCGCGGAGTCCCGACTAATGCGATTTAAGAAAAATAATAAAATAAACTAAAATTCATATACATGCTTTTCGTTTGTAGTAGAAAGAAGTTCGCTATTAAGTTCTATAGGCAGGCAGGCTAATTAAAACTAATCAATTTGTATCTATAGTAAACGGTGATTTTCATCTTCAAATACCTATTAATCTCAAATCTCTGGTTTTGTGAATTTGATCTATAATATTAAAATAACTATACTCCATATACTCTCTTTGCATATAGAATGTTCACCTTCTTTTCAGGATCCTAGGTATTTATCAAAGTTACCTCTAACTGCATTTTAGTAAACTATAAGATTTGTCGCGAATCTTTATTTCTTAGGTACATATAGGTAAACCGGTCTTCTCGTAGAACCTTGGGTAATGCGGATACAACGGGGGTCCTATACATCTCACTAGACGTTCACTTGGCCAAATTAACAATCTAATTATCTTCTCTTTATTTAGGTTCCTTAACTATCTGTAATTATATTCAATATACATTTTTTTTAAGCCTTCAGCTTATCAATCTTTTAGTACGGCCTTCAGCCATTACACTTAGTTGCCGTCAACCAGGATCATTAGTTTAAAAATTATATGTGAAGCGAATCCATTTCAATTTGGCGCCTACGACCAGGATTAAAAAAAGCACATTTCATTTTCACGCTAACTATAATCATTTTTTGTTTAGGATAAATTCGTTCTATGTTAGATAGAGAGTCTTTTACAATTAACACGTGACTGTATGTTCTGAAAAGCCTATAATAAAAAATACAGTAGGTAATTAATACAGAGTAAGTGATTAAAGAACGTCCAAGCTAACGTTGAAAAAAAATTAAGTAAAATTTATTTTTGCGCACCGCCCACATATTTTCCCTTACAGCCTGTTCACACTAGCTACTTTCAGTAGCTGCGACAGGCGTCTAGCTGCTGCATCCTGCTTCAAAAAGAAGCTGCGACAGGCGTCTAGTCGCTGCATCTCGCTTCAAAAAGTAGCTGCGACTCGCGCTTTTCGGAAGCGTGATGCAGCGGCAGCTGCAGGCGACTCAGTCACAGTATAATGAAAAACCCAGTAGGACGACAATATGCCATCAAAAATATAAATATGAAATTAAAATCAAACTAAATATTACTTATAGAATTTATTACATAACAACAAAAGAAGTGAGATCTAAATGGGTGGTTGAGTGAAAAGTTTAATGGGCGATCCTGAAATATTTTCATAATAAATGAAACTGTACTCTCAGGATAATTGGTTCAAAACTAAGATCTGACTTGGCTAGTTTTCAAATACCTAATTTGCAACTGTTTATTAATTTATTTTCCTACAGCTCAAGTGGCTCCCCATTTACTTTCTTTGGTATGCTCATTTAACACTGCCACACCACGATATCTGAAAAACTGCTTTACATTTTACAGTAGCGTACACTCATGTAATCTTATATCAACCTATAATTTGTCCCTGCAAGCGCCTTCTGCACGTTGCAAAACATTCTACGGCAAATCTTTTGCATTCCAAGGAGTTGAGTTGTAGAATGCCATGCCCGTGGAAATAAGACAAGCTCCGTCACTTTCCGTATTTAAAGTTCAAGGCAAAGATTATGTCGAAAGCCTGCTAAAATCTGATTGAAGCTCGTACATCGTTATTATATAACATTTTGAATTCATTGTCTTTGTATTAGTATATGTAAGAAGGTTAATGGACATATATGTTAGAATGTATGTTTATTATATTTTAGGCAATAATTAGTACCCTTTTTAAGTAGTTTTTTGGTTCTCTGCATTTTTATTATAGTATGCGATCTTAGCGACGACGATTTTGATTGTTTGTATTTAAGTAAAAGTATCTACGAAAACACAAACATAAACTGAACATGCAATCATAGATCATGGCCAATGTTTTGCTGTTAGTGACGTCATGTCAGCCGGTAATGTTTTAGCGGGAAAAATCAGAATTACATTACTATTATTGTAATTATACTCATCAAAAATACACAAATTTTTAAACTTTATTTTTTTAGTCAACAAGCTATAATCTTTAAGAAATAAAAACAATTCCGAAAAATTTTTAAAATCCCTACTGGGTCAGTAAATTGCTCAATAAATAATTAAATAATAGTTAAAGCTTTAATATAGTAGAGTCAAAAGTAGTTACGAATAGTAGATAGATAGATACTCTTGATTGTACACACCATAAACAAAAAACACGTATACAGGAGATAATAACAATAAAACTAGTGTTACAAGCGGTGGCCTTATCGTTAGTAGATATCACTGTTAGCATTTCTCCCAAATGAAAAAGCAAGTCGCCCTACTGGTATTTTTTTTATACTGTGGTTGTTCTAGATTTAAACAAAACTACACTTTCGATTCAATGTGGCCAACTTTACGTGTTTTTGCTTTTAGCGTATATCTACAATTATTAATGTCTGTTCTTAACATGGATACAGATATTCTCGGGAATAAATTAAAAGTTGTTATGCACTTTAGTGGTATTTATTTTCCAGCGTACGTCCATGATCGTAAAGTTATAAATTTATATAATTGTAAATCCTCAATCAATTAGCAAAAAGACCTCGGTGTTATAATTACATTAAGTTATAACAGCCGTACTCGAACCGTCTTGGGCGTGACGATAGCAGAAGACCTGACGGCATGACTATTGTGCATGACTATTGCAAGTATGCTGGGTACGTTCCGATTGGTAGTGGGTTTGAATATCTTGATATCTGTAGTCCTTCATTGGTCTAAGGATAATTCAGGTGTGCTTAGTGTAAGTAGTTAGTTAGGTATGTAACGTAGTGTAGTTCTCATTGTATTTAAGTTTTGTTAATAAAGGCTTTTTAAAATATTAAATTTAAAATGCGAAGAACACATTTCTGCAATTGTACAAAAAGCAAACTATTTTCTTTACGTTATTCTGATTCCTTTCAATCAATAACTGTAGAAATGTTTCTTATAATTTATGAAACATATGTGAGGACTACTTCAAAAAAGATATCCATTTACTTGAAAGTTTACTACCTTACTACTTCAAAAAAAAAGTACGTAGTTCTATAAACTTTACATAATTTAATATTACTCTACGTATTTTTAAACCTGTCTACACTTTTTAAAAATCCAAGTTAGCAACACTGAACGGAACAATTGCTCGGCGGCCGCGACGGACGCAAACAGCCGCAAACAGTCGCTGCATCGCGATGCAGCTTCTTTTTGCAGCTAAATCGCGCGTTTCCGCTTCAACTGCTAAAGCGCGCGTTTCCGCGTTAGCTGCTAAATCACGCGATTTTGCTGCAAAAAGTAGCATGTGTGGTCAGGGCCTTAGGTGGTAAATGAAGCTGACGCTGTTAGGTGAAAGGTTTGATCGGGTGAATGTGGTATTGCCGAGTGTACCCGAGCGAGAAAGATACAAACAGCTACTACTGCTGTGTCACTGTGTTTCCTATTTTGATTTGTATAGAATAAATAAAAAAGACTTATTTCTCATATTCGGTCAATGTTTGGGTGTTTTGGTGTTTGTTGCTTGAATACGATCGTACGTATACGCAACGTAAGCATATTATATAATATCGAAGCAAACAAAAAATAAATTGGCAGTCATAGGAACTGCCGATAGAAGTGAAAACTTGCTGTTGCCCTGGTACTGGTACCTAGGAGCAAACGCAACTCTTTCATATATCTGTTGTCCTGGTATCTGGAGATAAACGCTGGGCTGTTGGAGGTAGGTAATCGAAACTCTTTACTGTTTCTGTTGCCCTGGTACCTACCTGGCCGTGTTTACCGAGTTTACCCGAAGATTTCATATCCGATCCGATCCATTATCATATCCAAGCGTGACGATTGATGAATCCATTTTACAGCCCACGAAAATTCTGTCTATAGCGCGCCTAAAGAAGTTTTCACTTCAAAAAAAAATTTAGCCCGATCCGTTCATACCATAGGATATGAACGGATCGGTCTGAAATTTGGAACACAATTAGATGGTAGTTTGAAAGTTTTTATCCCGTCAAAGTAACGGGACCTTAAACTATGCAGACCACACCCACTGGGCGCTGCTAGAATATATTAAAAGTGGTTTATAAAATATTATTCCGCGCGTTTTTTTCGCTGTATTGTTTTTATTTGAAAATGTCGTCAGAGTTTTGTTTATTTCCTCGCAAATATGTTATAAAACGTTGTATGACATACGTGCGCTTTGATAATTACCGCACTTATATCATAATGTACTATTATAAGTCATATTATTGTCATATTATGTCATTTTCGTACTGTCCACTTTAATCTCCTCTTTGGTTAGGAACTCCAATTTAAAATTTATACAGCTACCTATTTACTCATGCTTTTATGTTTTGAATACCGTAAATCATTTGTTTTTCATTTTTCATTTGTTTACATGAAAAACTTGAAATATGGCGTTATTTACGAATACAAGTTCCATCGTAGCACCAGTGCTGCAGAAACGGCTCGAAGAATTAATGATGTGTATGGCGGCGGTGATCGCAAAAGAAAACACAGTGCGTTTTTGGTTCCAACGTTTTCGTTCTGGAAATTTCGACCTGCAGAACCAGCCCCGTGGACAGTTGTAGACCAAAGTTGATAATGAAGAATTTAAGGCTATTGTGGAATCCTCCATCCCAAAACCAACGTCCGAATTAGCTGCAGGCTACGGTGTTAGTGATAAAACTGTTTTTAATCCACTTGAAGCAAATTGGGAAGGTGATAAAACTTGAAAGGTGGGTACAGTCCGCGAGGTATAAGCTGAGCTTTGCATTAGTGTGAGTGATCACATGCATACGCATCTATTACCAAAAGTACAGTCAGACAACAAACTCTTAAACAACAAGCTGACATTAACTATCCAGGATCAATATGGTCATTGCGAAAAGAAGTATCTCTTTTAGGATTCAAATGGTCAAGGACAGAGAATAACAGATTTTTTTTTATGGAAAAGCATGAGGTCCGTCACCTACGTATAACTTATTTACTTAAAATTTCCGAATACCGTATTCAGGGCAGGCCTATCGTTTATACCAATATACAACTGATACTGCATAATAAACAACGATTTATTGAATATAAAATTGACACCTTATTAAGAGAACATGGTCACAGCGTCCTGCGTCTGACTGTACTTTTGGTGATCACTCACACTAATGCAAAGCTCAGCTTATACCTCGCGGACTGTACCGCATGAATTCAGTGCACCAAACCGACAAATGAGCGTCGACTGCTGTAACAACTTAACTAAACCGGCTGCTAAAGTAACAACTTTACTAAACCGGCACAATAATGAAGAGATTTTAAATCGAATGATGAAAAGTGGACCCTGTATAATAATCGAAAACGCTCATCCCTATAAAGACCGAACTCTGGCGAACCAGCATATCCTGCCCCGAGAAAAAATGTATTAAAAAAACAATTGGGTATTATACACTATGCTCAGAAAAATCTAAAATTATATAGGTACATTTAATAGAATCAAAAAAAAAAAACAAAAGAGTACCTAATGTTAATTTCATATTTATTGGATAAACGGGTAACTCACGTGTAATATGGTCGGTCAATTCGACTCGAGTAAAAAATAAATACCTAGGTATGTGTTACAACCACGTTAATTTTAATATTAAAAATGTTAATTTCCATTCATAGAAATGCAAATTAAATTACCTAAGGCCCTGACCACACGTGCTACTTTTTGCAGCAAAATCGCGTGATTTAGCAGCTAACGCGGAAACGCGCGCTTTAGCAGCTGAAGCGGAAACGCGCGATTTAGCTGCAAAAAGAAGCTGCATCGCGATGCAGCGACTGTTTGCGGCTGTTTGCGTCTGTCGCGGCCGCCGAGCAATTGTTCCGTTCAGTGTTGCTAACTTGGATTTTTAAAAAGTGTAGACAGGTTTAAAAATACGTAGAGTAATATTAAATTATGTAAAGTTTATAGAACTGCGTACTTTTTTTTTGAAGTAGTAAGGTAGTAAATGTAGTGTACCAATATAGTTAGGTGCAGGGTTTTTAACTTGTCTGTGTAGGATTTACGTCGAAGAGTATATGGTCATATTGTCGCTTTTCTTTGCAGACTTTCAAGTAAATCGATATCTTTTTTGAAGTAGTCCTCACATATGTTTCAATGAGTTTATAAAACTATAAAACATAGCATAAGTTTGTTGTAATAACATAATACACAATTGGCGGAAAATCAGGAGAAAAATAACAAATTTAAGTTTGAATTCGCTTTATTCATAAGAAGTCGTTAATGTAAAGTTCATATTTTAAACTAAAATTTTGCTTTGTTTTATTATCTATTCAAATGTATTTTTCTTTTTGCAATCGATTCTATAACTTTATTTTAATTAACGTTTTTATCAGGAGAGGTCGCGTGGTTTTTTGTACGCCTCCATCGAGCGGCAAAGTTGGACAGTTGACCGGAAAAAAGTCTGCTAGCGCGGACAGTCAAGTGGCTATCGGTATTTTTATTTTCCGTTTAGAACTACAAAGACTGCAAGAAAAACATTAGGTATTATTTATTAGAGTGGTCATGATAAGGATCCAGCTCTGCTGAGCCGAGCTGATCATTAGAAAAACTTCGTCAGGTCTTCTCGTCACCCATACCAGAAAGTCTCAAGACAAAAATGTACAACCAGTGCGTCCTACCCGTTATGACAAAATTATTATAATTATTGAGCAAAAACTAGTATAGTTATTAGCAGGCCTTTCTTTGTGAATTCTTTCTTGGGCGCACGCAACAAAAGTTATATGTTTGTAATTTTGGAAAA
Source organism: Ectropis crepuscularia (assembly GCA_963693475.1). Classification (NCBI taxonomy): domain Eukaryota; kingdom Metazoa; phylum Arthropoda; class Insecta; order Lepidoptera; family Geometridae; genus Ectropis; species Ectropis crepuscularia. Next base: position 9,287,421 of record OY856357.1, on the reverse strand, counting down.
CTTGGTGCAACTTCGGGAGCATTATAAAAAATACCCCTGATATTAGGATGTTAAAGAAAAAAAAAATCATCAAAATGTCACTACATACTATGACTCTAGTGTTTATACCAACGTAGAACGAAATCGATACCCGGGAATATAATAAGGAATTGGGTCTCATTTTTTTATTCCGCGAATAGCGTAAGCACGAATAGGAAGTTTTTACTGTAAAGTACTGAACATATTTATAGAAATAGATAATAAAATATGAAATTTTTAGAATCTTACTAACATTTTGCCTCAAAGCAATATAAATATGGCTGGTAATAAGTCATGTTATGTTGCTAGGTTCGTAGTTCGTAGATTTGCATTAAAGGTCTAAAATACAAAGATCTATGTTAAAATACTTACGTTAGAAAATCATGTTTCGTTTCGTAAATAACGTTGGAAACGCAAGCTTCCATGGTACAAGTTTTACTTAGTTTTGGGTCACATGATATTGTGTGTGAAGTGTCCACCCATATTTATTTATTGTTGGATTGGGTGGGCTGTATTTTCCCAATAAATAATGAACTATCGATTTGCAATAATATTTCAGTACGGTTATCTGTGGTATGACTTTAAATGACAAATTGTGCATGAGTTCTTGTTTTATTTTCTTACAATTTTAAAACCAACACAGGTTAGTATCATTTGAAAAAAAAACTAAATCATTGAAACTGTTGGGACACAAAGTATCTGATTACACTGCGTTCAGCTTGCCAATCAGTCAGTCATTGTTATATTCGGATCATGAACGTACGCTGGAAAATAAATACCACTAAAGTGCATAGCAACTTTTAATTTATTCCTGAGAAAATATCCGTGTTAAGAACAGACATTAATAATTGTAGATATACGTTAAAAGCAAAAACACGTTAAGTTGGCCACACTGAATTTAAAGTGTAGTTTTGTCATACTCTAGAGCACCCACAGTATAACAAAAATACCAGTAGGACGACTAGTTTTTTTAATTTGGAAGAAATGCTAACAATGCTATCTACTAGCGATAAGGCCACCGCTTGTAACACTAGTTTTATTGTTATTCTCTCCTGTATACGTGTTTTTAGGGTTCCGTAAAACGTAAAAACGGAACCCTTATAGATTCGTCATGTCTGTCTGTCTGTCTGTCTGTCCGTCCGTATGTCACAGCCATTTTTTGTCGAAACTATGAAAACTACACTGTTGAAACTTGGTAAGTATATGTATTCTGTGAACCGCATTAAGATTTTTTCAAAAGTTAAAAAAATAATAAAAAATTAGGGGTGCCCCCCATACTGAGAACTGAAGCTCAAAAATTTTTTTTTCATCAATCCTACACGTGTGGGGTGTCTATCGATAGGTCTTAAAAAATGATGTTGAGGTTTCTAATATAGTTTTTGTCTACACTGAATAACTTGCGCGAGAGATGCTTCCAAAGAGATAAAATGTGTGTACCCCCCCCTCTAACTTCTAAAGTAAGATAATGAAAAAACTAAAAAAAATATATGATGTACATTACTATGAAAACTACCAACGAAAATTAGTTTGAACTCGATCTGATGAGTAGTTTTTTTTAGTACGTCATAAATACACTTTAATTAAAACTTCGATCAAAGTTACAACGAACTACAAGAACTATGTGTACTATGTATATTATGTTACTTGCTGGAACGGAACTCTTCATGGACGAGTTCAACTCGCACTTGGCTACTTTATTTGTTTATGGTGTACAATAAAGAGTATCTATCTATCTACTATTCGTAGCTACTTTTGGCTCTACTATATTAAAGCTTTAATTATTATTTATTTATTTATTGAGCAATTTACGACCCAATAGGGATTTTAACAATTTTTCGGAATGGCTTTTATTTCTTGAAGATTAAAGCTTGTTTACTAAAAAATAATGTTTAAAAATGTGTGTATTTTTGATGAGTATAAATACAATAGTAATGTAATTCGGTTTTTTCCCGCTAAAACACTAACGACTGACATGACGTCACTAACCGCAAAACATTGGAAATGATCTATGATTGCATGTCCAGTTTATCTGTTTTCGTAGGTACTTTTACTTGAATACACACAATCAAAATCGTCGTCGCTAAGATCGTAAACTATAATAAAAATGCAGAGAAGCAAAAAACTACTTAAAAAGGGTACAGTCCGCGAGGTATAAGCTGAGCTTTGCATTAGTGTGAGTGATCACATGCATACGCATCGATTACCAAAAGTACAGTCAGACAACAAACTCTTAAACAACAAGCTGACATTAACTATCCAGGATCAATATGGTCATTGCGAAAAGAAGTATCTCTTTTAGGATTCAAATGGTCAAGGACAGAGAATAACAGAAAATGTTTAATGGAAAAGCATGAGATCCGTCACCTACGTATAACTTATTTACTTAAAATTTCCGAATACCGTATTCAGGGCAGGCCTATCGTTAAACCTATATACAATTGATACTGCATAATAAACAACGATTTATTGAATATAAAATTGACACCTTATTAAGAGAACATGGTCACAGCGTCCTGCGTCTGACTGTACTTTTGGTGATCACTCACACTAATGCAAAGCTCAGCTTATACCTCGCGGACTGTACTAATTATTGCCTAAAATATAATACATATACATTCTAACATATGTCCATGACCCTTCTTACATATACTAATACGAAGGTAATGAATTCAAAATGTTATGTAAAAAAGATGTACGAGCTTTCGACATAATCTACTGATTTTTGCCTTGAACTTTAAATACGGAAAGTGACTTATTTCCACAGGCATGGCATTCCACAACTCAACTGCTTGGAATGCAAAAGATTTGCCGTAGAATGTTTTGCAACGTGCAGAGGGCGCTTGCAGGGACAAATTATAGGTTGATATAAGATTACATGAGTGTACGCTACTGTAGAATGTAAAGCAGTCTTTCAGATATCGTGGTGTGGCAGTGTTAAATATAATACTGTAAAGCAGTGAAAGAAAATGAGCATTCCGAAGAAAGCAAATGGGGAGTCACTTGAGCTGTAGGAAAAGAAATTTATAAACAGTTGCAAATTAGGTATTTGAAAACTAGCCAAGTCAGATCTTAGTTTTGAACAAATTATCCTGAGAGTACAGTTTCATTTATTATGAAAATATTTCAGGATCGCCCATTAAACTTTTCACTCAACCACCCATTTAGATCTCACTTCTTTTGTTGTTCTGTAATAAATTCTATAAGTAATATTTAGTTTGATTTTAATTTCATCTTTATATTTTTGATGGCATTTATATTATTGTCGTCCTACTGGGTTTTTCATTATACTGTGACTGAGTCGCTTGCAGCTGCCGCTGCATCACGCTTCCGAAAAACGCGAGTCGCAGCTACTTTTTGAAGCGAGATGCAGCGACTAGACGCCTGTCGCAGCTTCTTTTTGAAGCAGGATGCAGCAGCTAGACGCCTGTCGCAGCTACTGAAAGTAGCTAGTGTGAACAGGCTGTAAATGTTTAAATTTTAAAATTCAAGTTTTTTAATCTGTCCTTCGAATGTTTAAAACGATATCCTGAAACAGTAATAGTTTCATTATGGATGACGGCTAAAACATAAGTACAACAATTTTCAAACACTATTTATGCATAACCTAAAAAATATTTTAAAATGTTGTTTTCGTAATGATAATAATATAATTTCGTATGTGTAAAACAGTTATAATGATTCATACTTACCTTAGAATGATCTTCACAGAAATATTATTTAGTTTTAGTGGACAATAAATTCGGATCTTTTCTTTAGATTTTCAACCATGAAATTCTCATTTTATTTTAATACCAGTTGGCCCTTGGGCCCTTGAATCCATAATGTTCCCAGAGTTTTAACACTTGTACTTATTTTTATAATCAAGCATAAAACACAAATTATATGGACGAACTCACTATTTATTTGCATAAATATAATTACGTCCTTGGAAAAGCGTATTGTTTAGAATGCTAGTGACATCATAAATAATAATTATGGCGTTGCATTCGGCGGTGTTTGCGCGCGAAATTTAAATTGAAATACTTTGATGAAACTAAGTAAACGAAGATAAGGTACGCTCTAATATAAAGACAGCATAATGTGCCGAAAATCTCACACAAGTATACGCAATGTGCACACAGCTTCACTTGCATCGTGAGAGACGTTTGAATGAATGACAAAGACATCATGACAAGTAGGCAGTAGGTGCAAATGAGATAGCTATACATCACATTTGTTTAGATATTTTTTTCGACAAGAATAGAAAGACATACAAATGCACTGGTGTGAAAGAGACAAAATAGCCGCAACTAATATATTGCCGGTCGTGTTGCACTCTTACGCTGTATGTATATCTGTCTCTTTTTAGAAACGGCCAATTGTAAAATTGTTTACAACAGAAAAATAATTTTAGATGTAATAATCATTGAACTGTTATGGAAATAATTAAAGATTTTGTGTACTTACGCATGAAAAGTGATACCATGGAACTTGTTCTTGGTCTTTGAACTGTTTGTGCACCTTGCAAAAGCAGAATAAGACATTATTACGGCTCATATCGGATTTTTTTGAATTGTTAGCGAACGTCCACTCAACTTGTGGCTCCTGTTGCGACTGAGACTCAATCAGGAGACGTCACCTGATTTTACATTGAGATCGTAGATGAGCGCATGCCGCTTCTTAGTGTTTTAAGAGTTCAATGTTGAAATATTAAAACTCTCACAGACACTGCACTAGGTCCGTAAACATCGCAATTTTTTTTTCGCGGCATGCGTTTCGTTTTTACTTTTTTTGTACTCAAATTTTAAAATGTAAGGTTATAGGCATTGAACTCTTAAAACACTAAGAAGCGGCATGCGCTCATCTACGATCTCAATGTAAAATCAGGTGACGTCTCCTGATTGAGTCTCAGTCGCAACAGGAGCCACAAGTTGAGTGGACGTTCGCTAACAATTCAAAAAAATCCGATATGAGCCGTAATAATGTCTTATTCTGCTTTTGCAAGGTGCACAAACAGTTCAAAGACCAAGAACAAGTTCCATGGTATCACTTTTCATGCGTAAGTACACAAAATCTTTAATTATTTCCATAACAGTTCAATGATTATTACATCTAAAATTATTTTTCTGTTGTAAACAATTTTACAATTGGCCGTTTCTAAAAAGAGACAGATATACATACAGCGTAAGAGTGCAACACGACCGGCAATATATTAGTTGCGGCTATTTTGTCTCTTTCACACCAGTGCATTTGTATGTCTTTCTATTCTTGTCGAAAAAAATATCTAAACAAATGTGATGTATAGCTATCTCATTTGCACCTACTGCCTACTTGTCATGATGTCTTTGTCATTCATTCAAACGTCTCTCACGATGCAAGTGAAGCTGTGTGCACATTGCGTATACTTGTGTGAGATTTTCGGCACATTATGCTGTCTTTATATTAGAGCGTACCTTATCTTCGTTTACTTAGTTTCATCAAAGGTTATAGGTATCGAATTTCTTCATTAGATTCACTCATCTTGAGAGGACGAAAAACAAATAAAAATCACACACTTTCCTAATTTGAACTTGGAATTATGTTCTTTAAAATTAAAACTTTTATTGATACCGAAACCAGCCAGATTCAAATTAATAGTATAGCCAAAGAGATTTATTGTTCATAATACATACCATAATGCGAAAAGACTTTTTCCCCAACCTATATTATTCACGAAAACCTTCTATCCAATTTTTGCTGTTTGTCCGTCTTTTTAGCAGTTGTTATAAGTTTGACGTCGAAGTCTGTCTGCGTGTGTGTCTGTAGCACCGTAGCTCTGAAACGGATTGACCGATTTCATCATCGAGATGTCGCTGTAGATACTATATTCAATTTATGTGTTTGTAATAATTTTTATTAATAACTAGCGGCCAGTTCCAGCTTCGCTCGGATATTTTCATATAGGTAAACTTCATTATCTCATAGACAACAACTTTGCTTTTGGCATGTCACATGATCGTCACAGTCATGATCAAATGCATAGTTTACGATTCTATAAAGGACAAACATTAATTCGTATAGATTATTAAAATTATTTGATAATTTTTAATAGTAATTTCTTATTGACGTGATAACGTCTTATAATTCGATGAAGCCGGCTGCACGCCCGCAAAACATGACGTCATGTGCCGTTACCGCCGTTACCTCGCCTTATTACTTTTCGCACCATCTAGTGAGTGAAATGTGTATTACGTTCAAGGAGTCTGTCCATGTTTTAGAAAAGCGACGATATGAAGTTAAGAACTTGTGCTAGTACAATGATGTACCCAGAGATGGCGCTTTGAACAGCTTTTCAAAAAGCTTCAGAATGTTTTACCTAGATGGCGCTTAACACAAATACTAGTCAGTACCATTCCATCAGTATTTTCCTAAGACGTTGTCACGTTCAACTATCGTCAGTAAACCGACTTTACAGACAACATTTTTTTTTAGTTTTCACTTCTGCCGTGCGGTCACACACATTTTTTTCTATTAGAAACTAAAGAATTTGTTCCTTTGAGAAAAAACTGCAACTTTCATTGTTTAGAGCAGCTTGCAGTACATTCCTTATAGGTGGCATCCCATAATAATCCAATCTCTAAATTATATACATCGTTACTTGTACTTATCTAAATGGGACTAGGCTAGGCTTGAAAATCTAGTCTTATCGTATTGTAAGTATTTAAATCTGTGAATAGCATAAACAGCCCACTAAATGTTCCCACTGCTGGGACTCGGGGCCTTCTTTCGCAAGGAGAGAGTCAAGAAAATAATCCACCACAATGGCCCAGTGCGGGTTGGTAGATGACACATGACTTCGAAAGAATCTAGGTACATGTCGGTTTCCTCACGATGTTATCCTTCATCGTTTTAAGTTAGCGGCATTACGCACATGACTTCGAAAAGACAGTGGTGCGCGTGGTTTTGCACCCGGGGCATCCGGATCGACAGGCGCCTTTCTCCCAACTAGACTAGCCGTAACTTATCTGCGAATAAGTACCTACCTACTTATTATCTTCAGATGTTCCTGCGTAAAGCCGCGTCTAAGTTCTAAGAACTATTTAATTAATCTAGTTACTTCAATAATCAGATTTCGAAATGTAAACAAAAATATTTTGTTTGTTTTGATTCAGATAAGTTTATTTCAAGGAGAGGGTCAGCCAGTATCAAAATAGGAGATAAAATGTTGCTATAAATACATGGTTCATACATTGCTGGTGTCAAACATATTCAGTTATCTTCTCAATACACTCGTACGTAGAAAGTAATCTAAAATGGCATTCAAAGTAAGTATCTGTGAATTTCCTACTTTTTTAGTTCTCAAACTTTTGAGTTTTATTACATTGCAGATTTTTTTTTTTATGTTACGAATACCTATTTGTTTCTTGTCTTTTATTTAGTTACATCTGCTGTTACTACAACCCCTGAAAAGAGGGTTATTATTATAGATTTACATATTTGGATGTGTGGTTCTGTAGATGATGTAGCTATAGCATCTGTCTTCTACAATACCGCTACCTCATTAATACTCAATTGTTTTTTTTTTTTTGATGACGATTTTTATTGGTAATGGCCCCATGGCAATTTAGTTTACATAGTCTCTATTACTCACAGATTCATATGTGTGTATTTATGTTTCTGTCCGTAGCATCGTAGTTTCAAATGAATGGACTTTTTAAAGGAGGGTTTTCTGTTTGTACTCGATCATGTTAAGTGACATAATCGAGTACTATCTTGTCCATAATTTGTACCGTCGACGACGCCGACGGTTACGTAAAATTTTATATAGTGTCATTATTTCTCCTGATAAATAATGTACTATACACTCCAAATGCCCATAATGATGTCATTACGATAAAGGTCATTATTTAGTTAAGCTTTTTCAAGCAAAGTTACCCTCGCTGCGATTCTCGACAAATGCGCCAGACCACTTGCAATTTTTTTACTGTCGGGTTTAAGGGCAACACTCTTAAAATACTTTATGGTTAAACATATTCAAAATGAGTCCTATGCTATACTATGTTACTTAATAACACGAGAATAAGGTTAATTCCATGACCTTCACCACGATATCACAAAATTCATTCATTGTGATGCCGCCTCGCACCACGAAATTCTAGCGATACCATTAGGCATAGTTTGTATGGTAAACGATAGAATTAGCGATACAAGTAATATTTTGTGATATTCTAGAGTAATAGAGGGAATGAACCTATTCTCATGTTACTTGGCACATAGTATAATATAACATTACTTCCACGACTATAATAATGAGTACGCAGCTGGTTCTGCCTACTTGATGGCCGATTGCATAGCTATTGTAGCGCTCAAATAGAAAATCGAAAGTTAAATAGTGTTAACAGCAATACCAGCCTCTTATAATATTTTGGGGTACTACCGAGACACTAACCTTTTGATGACTTACAATTGAAATTGTTTTCCAGATCGCCTGCATACTGCTGGTGGTAGCGGTCGCGTGCCACGGTAAGTTTAGCTCATAACTGTTAACATAAACAGCTGATTTTATTTACCTAATACTGGAATTAGCAAAGCCGTGGTGAACAAGTAGCAAAAACGTCCGATTTCAAAATCGCGAGGCAAGGTAGTTGGTTCGAATTCTATGTGTACCTCATTTTTCAAGTGCAGACATACCTACAAGTTGTCATCACCACTGGTTTTAGCATTTCATGAAAGAAATCGTGAAAAAATCAGCACATTTCAAGACGTCTGCCGAGGACATACGTCAGCAAACAACCTGTACTTGGCCATTCTGGTATATTATGGCCTTGAATTTTTCATTGTAAACAGAAGGCCTGCTAGCAGTGGAAACCTAAAATTGGTTTATGATAATGCTAATTGGGACTCTAGGATTTCTCTGTCCAGCAGTGAGTGAAGGCTGTAAGCTTGCCTAGTGCGATAGGACACATTGTCACAACGGATGTTTTTCTTGCCAGCCAGCCAGCAACAGCAGCTAGCATGCCTCTGAGGACTTTATTTGCTTCAGAAACATACCTAAGTAATATTTTTGGTGTTGTAGGCGTTCCTTACGGTCACGGTGGCGGTCACGGTGGCGGTCACAGCCATGGCGGTGGTCAAGGCGGACCTAACGGTGGTTTCGGCGGTCAAGGTGGACAAGGTACCTACATGATGCTAATATACAATTATCTAGAATTCTAGACTTAAATATAATAGACTTAAAATATATTATACCTACCATGCTCAATTCGTTAAGAGTATAAAAAATATTTAACGAGTTTGAAACAATTTTTTTCCCACAATTTCAAAAAACCACTTGTTAGTATTACGTGTATTTTAACAAAATAAATTTCTGCAGGTGGTTTTGGACAAGACCAAGGTTTCGGTGGACAAGGTGGACAGGGTGGTTTCGGCCAGAGTGGGCAGGGGGGCTTCGGTCAGGGTGGCCACGGACAGAGTGGTTTCAGCCAGGGAGGACAGGGTGGTTTCGGTCAAGGTGGCCACGGACAGGGTGGTTTTGGCCAGGGAGGACAGGGTGGTTTCGGTCAAGGTGGCCACGGACAGGGTGGTTTTGGCCAGGGAGGACAGGGTGGTTTCGGTCAGGGACAGGGTGGTTTCGGTCAGGGTGGGCCTGGACAGAATGGGTTCGGTCAGGGTGGACAAAATGGATTCGGCGGTGGACATGGTCAACAGGGCGGTGGCTACCAGCAGCACGGATACTAAATTATTAACCTCAAGCTTTAAATAAATGTATTAGTAGTAATTTGTCTTTGTCTCTATTTTCATCCACATTCATCGACAAATAATTGTTGTTACAAAAACAGTGTCCTTACTTCTATTCTTATTCATATTTACACGAACTTGTCAAAGTTCGTCCGAGGGAACTTTTGATTCAGGTAAGTTAATTCCAGAAGTCCTACATGGTAAACCCTCAAAGTTCCTACATGATACTGTAGCTGAAGCTGAAGAGTATGTTTGTTTTTTTGAACGCGATAATCTCAGGCTCTACGGACCCGAATTGATTTATCTAGGTAGACTACATAAAGTTGTAGGGTAACTTTGTTAATGAATGGAGCTGAGCATGAATGAATATTGTACCTAGCAAAAACGGAAAAAAATATTCTATTTTGAGAGCCTTCGTTGCCTGTGTTACGTAAACGGTTCAAGTTTTGCAAAAGTTATGTACCTAGGACGAAATTATGGCTCTATAAAAGTTATAGAAAATAATTCTAGGCACCATATGACTATCTTTTAAGGTTGAGTCATTAAAGCCCTTTTTAAGCTAATCAAGTTTGTTCTAAAAAATGAGAACTCTGTAGTCAACCTTCCGGCATGCAAATATTTAGTTGTGTGAATGACAATTTAAACTCAAGGTCCCTAATTTTAATTAACCTTTAACCTGTCAGTAGCTTTAATTTTCCATTAGACGTTGTCGGTATTATTTAAATCAATACAAATGTTATGAAGTTGAAGAGTATGTTTGTTTGAACGCGTTAATCTCAGGAACAACAGGTCCGAATTGTTTTTTTCTTGGATAGTCCGTTGAACGAGAAGGACTATAGGGTATTTAAATCACGCTAGCATCAATAAGAGCGCATCTTGAATGAGCTTGAATGAAGAATGTGGCAAAACGGGGTAAAATGTTCCTTTTTGAGAGCTTCCGTCGCACTAGGTGGGAAGCGAATCCACGACTCTCAGCTTCGCAGATAGACTACCAACTAAGCCACGAGGGCAGTCAAATTATTTATTAGGTTATCAGCGACATGGCTTAGGTACAGCACAAACCTTGCTTAGTATAGGCACAAGAAATACTACTAGTAGTTCATCGCCCTTGATCTTGAGAGAAACGCCGATAATGTCTAGACACGGGTAGGGTTGTTGCAATTTTAAAAACGTGGCACCAAAATAAACTTAAAACATACGGAAGACGTCAGCCCTGAGCCGCGCTCCTGCAATACTAACATTGTAATGTAGGCAATGCAGGAGCGCGCTTGCCGCGTGTCTCCCCGCACGCTCCGCACGATTGCCCCGTCTAGACGGCTTCGTTGAACGACTGTATGATTTAATAGACTGTGGTATAGGGTTAGATGGTGTTGTGTAAAAAATGAAGTGTCGACCAATATTTTCATTTTAAGTATATTGTAATTTATAATGGTGAGATAATAACAAGGCCTGAGATTGTGATGTCTACAAATGTACATTGAGGCACACTATTTCAAAGATTATTTTCAAAAGGTTACGCGAAGTCACAGTTTCACGTAACAACTATTTATTTAATTCAGTTCATGATAAGAGGCCCACAATAATAACTACTTTAACCAAAGAGTACCTACTAATCACAGATTACAGACTATTTAGAGTCATTAGGTCAAAGTAAATGGATAACAAACAATCAGCGTACAGTTTATACTATAGCGAAACTATTCCAGTTGAGTTTTGGTAAACTAATCTCACTAATAAAGTAGGATGATGTATTCGACACCATGGATTTAGAAGTAAAAAGGTTTAGGTAATGATGTTTTGAATTGACAGACTTAGTACACTCTTCATTCGCAAATAACATTACGCGCGCTCTCTCTTCCTAAAAACGGTTGATCGTATGAAATAAAAGTTCTGACAAAAGTTGTAGAAGATTTTAAACACTACAACTTTCAGCATAATTAACTGCAATCTCATTTAAGCAATAAGAAGTCAGGGTAGCGATTCTGAAACCATTCGGTTGCATCCGACACGGAATCTCATCTCTCGGTCTTTGTCATGCTAAACAGATAAGACAAAGACCGAGAGATGAGATTCCGTGTCGGATGCAACCGAATGGTTTCAGAATCACTACCCAGGTCTTTTTACGAATACCAAACTAATACAATAAAGGCTGAAGTGTGTGTGTGCGAATAAGTGTCCGCAGTGGATATCCTGCGAATGCCACGGATCATAGCAGGTGGAGACCTGTCGCATTTAGTTCGCATTTGATCACCAAACGAAAGTACTGTGTCACAGATTTGTCGCATAATGCCATGGAAACTTACTCGACAATATTGATTTTACATGGATTTGTTATTTATTTGTTTGAAATTGATTTGCATACTGAAGGTATATTACTAGTCTGGTTGAATAACAAAGTCACTGAAAACACGAGAAATGAATAAATATTTTGGGTGAATCTACGCATTTTGTCTAATGTAAGTCATCCTTAGAAATGTTATTATTTTTATTTCCTTTGTTGGGATGGGGTAAGTGTACGGGGGTAACGGTCCGTACAAATTAAAATGAGTATATATACCACGTCATATTTTCTTTGCCTTCTAGACTGGAAATACCTTGCTAATATATAAAGAAATGTCCTGACTAGAAAGCCTGTACACAAGAGCAGATTAATACAGCCAAAAAGTTGATGGAAGAGGGAAAATCGAAACGAAAAGTTGCAAAAATTGTTGAAATTGATGAGAGCTTCAGCGGCAGCCAATTTAGCCAAAACACAAGAAATTGGGGGCATAACATTTCGACTGTTGCTGAAGTGTCTGATCAACAAATTTCACCACTACCTGCACAGCATAACATCGAAACCGGAACTTGGATTAACAAAGCCAATTAACAATTACACGCCCTTTCTGACCCATTAAACAAAATTTTAAGATTTCATGAAGAACAAATTACTTCGCCTGCTGTTCTCAAATAAATTTAAAAAAGCTATGAAAACTAGAAAACATGGAAACATGAAATCTAAAAGGGAACATAATACAGGAAAACAAAAAGAAATTAATGAATACTTTATGACAATTACAAAACCAAAATATCAAGCAAGATGAAATGAAATGAGAAGGAAAGATGAAATGACCGACAAAATTAAATCTTCAAAACAAGATTAGGTACTACCGTCCGTTATGTCGAGAAAAGTATGGAGATACTGCTGAGATGTGGATACAGTGTTCAATTTGGAAGTCTTGGTGGCACGAGACCTGTGTCAGTTATGAAAACGGCATATTTACATTTGGTATTTGTGCAAAACCAAATTAACTTTACGTGCGTACACTTAACCGAAGGTGTGCGGACACTTTCCCACTGATGCGGGTAAAACCCGCGTTTCTCTTGTTAATTAAGTTATTAAATAAAACTAATAATCATTGTGAGAATTTAAATTTTAAGTGTTTTTTTCTTCACAAATGTGTGTATGATTTGTTCTTTTCAATTAACTAAAAAATGCGTACGTTTACTCCACATAACTCTACCAATTTACAGCTTATTATTTTTCATTCCGAGGTTAACCCCTTTTTTTACCTAAAATGGCTGGGCTGGTTACTTGCGGCTCCCGCTGCACCGGCGCGTCGCCTGTCGTACCGGTATTCTGTTGAGGCTAAGAACTCACGGAACGATTTTCTTCCGCGCCCGCCGCGGTTGCGGAACTACGGTTTTATTTCAAAACTCACGAGTCGCTTATTTTCGTGGTTGTTGTTGTTATTGTTGCGGGCGACCGCGGGGCGCGGGTTTCTACTAGTTGCCCGCCGCGACGATATAATCACTGTCGCGGATCGAACCTGGACGTCTACGAGTATTCAAAATTTAACGAAAAACGTAATTTCGAAATAAACTCGCAACTTTCCTACTCCGGTTCTACTTTGTTTGACATTTAAACATTTAATCGGAGTTGGAAAGTCGCGACTTTCCTACTCCGATTCTACTTCGATCCGTCGTTTCGTCTGTCCGGATGTTTTAAGCCTACTTTAATTAGAGTAGGCTTAAACATAAACGTAACATTTAAACGTAAAGCAATGTTCTATCGGACGAAACGAAGTAGAACCGGACTAGGAAAATCTCGAGTTTATTTCGAAATTATGTTTTTCGTAGAAAGAGAGTAGACGTCCTGGACTTGATTGGCACAGGACCGATGAAGACGGCAAGATGAAGGGAGACCTATACCCAGCAGAGGGATCGGGAAAGTTACGAAAGATGATGACATGTTTTTGAAGTGAAACTTCTTTAGAATCGTTGTGATTTCAAACCGGATGCAACGGAAAAAACGACAGGTAAGAGACACAAATACAAAAATGTGCAGGAAAGAATGAGACAGAAATATACATACTATTTTGTCCCATACTGCAAGTAAGCGTCATTTTCGACGCATCTCTCAAACGGCGTTTGGCGCAGTTGTAACGGTCTCGGCTTAACGACTGTACAGTACCGGGTTCGATCCTGACCAAGGCCTGTATTAAGATTTTTGTTTTGCACGCTGTTTGAAGTGAAAACTTCTTTAGGCGGTAATTTCCAAGGTAAGCTATCAAATTATGAGTTTAAAAATTAAGAAAAATATTGTGTCACTGGCAAGCTTTTTAATCACTAAGTGATTAAAAAGTGAAGATTGGGTTGTGTATCCTACCCTTGTTATATATAGTCATCTCATTCTTTTGTCGATTTACTGAAGTTTCACTTCTATCGTGTGTGAATCGCACACACACCTTTTTTTATTGTTAGCTTAATCTAAAATGAAACATCTGTGTTTTTAAATAGCTGCAGCTGATTTAATATGCTTACTACTTACTACATTTAAACTGTAATTGCTTTGATATTATAGGATTTACAAAAGCAGGTATCGGGTCGCGGTGTCTATCTGTTTTCGTTCATGTCTAGGGTCTTCGTGTCGGGTAATTTAGGGGTGTCAGGCAGATTGGGAGCATCGGGGGTTTTGGGCAGGTCAGATGGAGGCTTCAGGCCTCCGGGGAGGTCTAGGGTCACCACCGCCGACACCAGCACCAGCATGCAGACTAGGATCTGAGAAGAAAATATATCATAAAGTATAAGCTATAAGAATAAGTGCTGTTTAATCATTGCAATATTGAATGCCTCGATATTTAAGCTTTTCAATCGGACTTTGGGTAAGATTTCAACATCACACTTCATGTTGTCGGATTAATAAGGTTTTCGTTAATTTAATTAAGTTAACTCTTCAAATAGATAACTCATTAATTGTTTTATCGAATCACTTAAAATGAACTTATTTGGTGTTTGTTTAGAGTATAAATAGAGTTAATAAATCCCTCAAATGTAATGTTATAATAAATATACTTAATTTCCGTAGATTAATTAACCCAAAATTTGGATAATCTAAATTCTATTAAAAAAATGTTGAAGGTAGAGGTTTTAACATCACAGTTATTACTCTACTCATTATATATGATACATTTCTGAAACCAAACAATATCGATAGGGTAAACAAACACACAGCTCTTAATGAGACAGCGAGGTTTCGGAGTCACCTATAAGATATCTCTCTATATATATTTATATTATCTATCTATATATATATATATATATATATCTTACATATAAAATTCTCGTGTCACAGTGTTTGTTTCCTTACTCCTCCGAAACGGCTTTACTGATTTAAACCAAATTTTATATGCATATTCTGTAGGTATGAGAATCGGCTACTAGCTATTTTTCATACCCCTAAGTGTCAAGGGTTGTTCACTAAGGCAAAACAACGTTTGCGGGGTCAGCTAGTATATATATATAAATATAAATCAATGCCACTTTTCGTTGTTAGTGAACTCCTCCTAAACGGCTGAACCGATTTGAATGAATTTTTCTGTATGCGTTTGGGCAGGGCCCTCGATGGTTTGAATTCACAAATCAGCCCGGCAGATGGCGCTGCAGTTGGTATCTAGGTTATTATCCGAGCAAAGCCGGAACGGGCCGCCTTTTAGTATTTAGGCGCTCGCTAAGACGGGGATTTGCGAAATTTAACCCCTAAGAGGGTGAAACAAGGGATGAACGGTTGTATGAAACTTCCAAATTTTCAAAGTTATAAGCATGAAATCTACTTATCCGTTTTTTTAATATTTGGTACACAGATAGACTGGATCTCAAGAAAGGGCATAAGTCACCTTTTATTACGGAAACAAGAGTTGAAGGGGTTCAAATAGGGAATGGAAATTGTATGCGAAAGTTCGTCATTGTTGAAGATAAAACCATGAAACTTTGTAGGTATTTAGACACTTGAGACGAAACAAATAAATGTTTGTTCCAGCAATTTTGCAATTTCAAACCGTACGGGAATAAGGATAAACTTTCATCCCCCATTTCAACCCCTATCTTATTCTCGAACAATTACGAACTTTAAGTTCAAAATTGTTGAAGATAAAACAATGCCAAGTGAATAAAATACCAATAAAAACATTTCAACAGTGAAAAAGAGTTTAGAGCTATGACGAATGTTTCGTTTAGGCGGGAAAGAATAATCATTTGTCACATTATGCGTGCTGCGTGCGTGCGTGGAAACTAAGCCAGTAAGCCACAGACAAAAAAATAAGTTTTCGTTTTTTTTTTGGTTTTCTGTGGATAGCGTTGTTTTTGCCACTTACAAAATGTGGAATTCAATTTTTTTTATTACAAAAACCAAAAAAATATTTGAGTTAATGTTTTATTTTATGATGCGTAGGTACAAGTTCAAATTATGTATTTAAAGTCGAAGTTGCATGAAGTGAGCAAGCAATAGCTACATTAATTCATTTGTTCTATTGAAAATAATCTTTTTTGTATCAAGACTTTTTTTGAAGAACAAAGCAACTCAACCAATAAAAAAAAAAACATCTATAACTCACTTGTGAGTAATAGTAATGAAAAGTCACAGTTTTATTGTAGGTGTCATTACAATCTTGATTGCGGTGAAATTAGAGCCACTTTATGAGCAAGTGTGTTGAAAAAATAAAATTATCTTATGCGACGATCTGTAACAATTATCTTTGTGGCTCAGTTGGCAATAACTATTTCAGTTCCCGGGTTTATCCGTTCGGGAGCTACGATGCCATAGACAAACACACAGACACGTCGAACCGATAACATCCCTAAGTTTTTGCGTCGAGTGTTAATTTAATATTCATAGGATTGTATCAGCTATCTGGTCTCCATAGTAAACGTTTTGCTTAGTTTGTCCACCGATATATTTGTTTATTGACCAAAATGGGCATTTAGATTTGACATTGTTAACTGACTTCAAAAAAGGAGGAGGTTATCGATTCGGTTGTAGGTTTTTTGTTGTGGGTATGTTACTCGATAGTTAGATACAGTTCTTTTAGGCCAATTGTCCACGTAGCTGCACGACATCCGCACGATTTCGACAATTGTCGGCTGCAAGACGAATGCTTGCATCTTGCGTACAAATAATGAAGTCTGTGTCCACGAAGCGACAACGACACGACAGCCGCACGTCTTGCGTTTGTTTGTAAGATGCATGCATTCGACAAAAGACGCGTGCGTGGACAGTAGGTCTTATTGTTTGCTAGATCATAGTTCAGAGGTTTTTTTATTGAAATCCGTGTGGGGGGGGGGGCGGTTTTGGAAATATGAACAAAAATCTAAAATTTGCTTTCATGTATTTAGTAAAAGATTCTTATGAAATTTGGTCGAGTAATTTTAAATTGAAGTCGTTTTATATTTTTTTGAACAAAATAGATTATTTTATTAATGATTGGTTTGCTTTTAACGCCGAAATGTCGAATGTTGCCCAATAACAGATAAACCATGGCGGCTTAGCGGCTAGAACGCCAGATTTCACAATCGTGAGGACGTGGGCTCAAATCCCATCTACACCCCTGAGTATTTCTCCATGTGCAGACTTGTGTCTTCACAGCTGAATTTAACGTTGATGAAAGCCATCGTAAAGAAAGCG
This sequence comes from Ectropis crepuscularia, assembly GCA_963693475.1. Classification (NCBI taxonomy): domain Eukaryota; kingdom Metazoa; phylum Arthropoda; class Insecta; order Lepidoptera; family Geometridae; genus Ectropis; species Ectropis crepuscularia. Next base: position 9,269,768 of record OY856357.1, on the reverse strand, counting down.
GCGAATTCCAAGAAAGAGGCTTATTTCAAAGACATATTATGTCATCCGTTAACCTTATAATGCCCTTGGCTCTCTGCGTGTGTGAGATTGCCCCAAGCCCCAGCAATGAAAATAAAAAAATTGCCGTCCAATGACGCGGATTTTGATCTCCGTTATGTTTAGATTATTGTAAATAAGTAATAAATAAATAAATCACCCACAATACCCCAAACCAAGCAAATAAATAAATAAAAATAAATAATTATTGGTGGACAATTCACACACAACACCATCTGACCCCAAACTAAGCAAAGCTTGTATGATGGCGGCCAGATAGCTGATATAATACTTATATAGTTTTAAATACATACTTATTATACAAAGCTTGTACTATGGTAGTCAGGTAGCTGATATGGTGAATAAACTTACCACTAAACGCGACATTATAACTTCTATTGATTATCCAAGACTAATGCTCCATTCTTCAATAAATTTCTTTTTATACACCACTAGATCCGCCCAGCGAAAGAATTACTTAACAAAAAGTAATTATACCGAAGTAAGTAAGAAAAAACAAAACAATGCAATTGCTCTAACAACATAATAAATAAGATGTCGAATGGATCAATTAAACTGAATGTGTCGACTTAGAACGTCTTGATGGATGTCGATTTTCTTAGAAAATTACTTACCTACCTACTTAGTATGTTTTACCCAAGGCAACTAGACCAAGAGCATAATGATGATGAATCAAATACACCTAGTTGTAGGACTATGTGCAGAGTCCGCCTGGGGAAGTACCACACCTTTGCCAGTTATTCTATCGTAATGTCAGCTAAACCAAGCTGTAATGTACAAACATACATAGTTGTGTTTTGTTTTGAAGGCAATTTTTCCAGAGAAACTACAGGCCGTAGAGATAAACCTTATATCTCTGGGTCACGAGCGCAGTGCATTGCTAGGACTCTATGTTTTAACTCTATAATGTTCCAATAGGTGCATGATATGGGCAGGCGTGTTGTGTACTACCAGGCACATATTCCGTCACTCTATACTATATCAATAATTGAGTATATTTTTGTTTTGATTCTTACCTCAGAACTTTCGGTTGGGTGAACCGATTTTGATTGAATGCGGCCGTAGTGGAGGCTCAGAGCCGGAAGGAGGCGGCGTAGAAAATAGCAAACGACGATGTCGAGTCGATTACTAGCGGAATCCCAACCGGTAGTGATCGGTTCAACAGACGAAATCGGACTAGCATTAAAATTAGGTTTAAAATGTTCTCAACTTCTCTATCTTCTCCTAATACAAGAAATATCTCAAAAAGAACCCAAATGCCTTTAATTATTTATCATACTGAAGTCGGTTGTTTCGTTTTTCAGCGCAAAATAATTATTAAATCTCCTGTAGTCCAGTAACTTTATACATCACCGTATGCGTTATATCCGGTAGATCTGATTTTTCGCAGACTTGTTTATGATGTTGGCCTAATGATTAATCTAAGTTTGTGACCTCGAGCGCCGAACGCAGCTTTGTCAAAAATCGGAAAAAGCGCGAAAAATTCGTTTATTTTTCAAGTTTTGGCGATTATAAGCCTAAACGACTAGTATTTGAAGAACTTCGCAATTTTTGGCAATATTTGAACTCCTACTTGACCACTTTATGGCACAGTCACTACGCTTTTTAACCCCCGACCAAAAAAAGGGGTCGGAAAAGTTTGACGTCGATGTCTGTCTGTCTGTCAGACAGACAGACATACAGGTCTCTCTCTCTCTGTGTCTGTTTGTGTGTGTGTCTGTCTGTGGCACTGTATAGCTCAAACGGATGGGCCGATTTCGATGCAGTTTTTTTAATTGGAGGTTAATTTCTGTGTTGATGTTTTAGCTATTTTTTATTAATATCGATTTAAGATGGCCGCCGCCACAAAATGGCGAAATACATTTTTTTTCACAACTCCCTCAATATGGGTATCCAATGGCTTGACTAGTACAATGTTGTACAGATTACAAATCCGAGATAGTCGGGGGTAAATCAATTTTTTTAATTTTGTTCTTGCTATTGGGAATTGTGAATAAAGAAATTTATTTCGCCATTTTGTGGTAGCGGCCATCTTGGATTTGAAATTTGTCATAGTGTATAGTATTTTACTAGTCAAGCCCTTTCATTTGATACCCATATTAAGGTAGTAGTAAAAAAATTAATGTAATTCGCCATTTTGTGGTGGCGGACATCTTGGATTTGAAATTTGCTATAGTGTTTAATATTCTACTAGTCAAGTCTTTTCACTTGATACCCATATTATGGTAGATTGTGATGAAATATTCGGTCCGTCATTTTGTGGAGGCGGCCATCTTGAATCGATATTAATCAAAAATAGCTAAAAACATCAACACAGAAATTAACCTTCAAATAAAAAAAACCTCATTGACATCGGCCTATCTGTTTGAGCTCTACGGTGCCATAAACAGACGCATACACAGACAGACACACAGAGAGATATACCTGTATATCTGTCTGACAGACAGACAGACATCGACGTTAAACTTATAAAACCCCTTCTTTTGGCCGTGGGTGCAAAAGTGCAATGTTTAAAGTGCAGTAACTGTGTCTGTTTATAAAGTGGTCAAGTAAGAGTTCAAATATTGACAAAAAATGCGAAGTTCAAAAAAAAAAAAACTTTGAAAGACTTACCTATTCTCGGAAACTATCAAGTGTACAGAGACAATTCTAGTATCGTATTGTAGCAAATTTAGTCTTCTTTATAAACGCGATAAAAAAGTGTTTTCAAAAACTAGTCGTTTAGGGTTTTAATCGCCAAAATTTGAAAAATAAACGATATTTTCGCGATTTTTTCGATTTTTGACAAAGTTGCGTTCGGCGCTCGAGGTCACGAACTTGGATTAATCATTAGGCCAACATCATAAACAAGTCTGCAAAAAATCAGAACTACCGGATTAACGCATACTACTCCATACTTTCAGGCGACAAAGTTTCTGGACTACTGATCAAACCTAAGAAATCAAAGAAAAGTGGATCAGGCGTTTTACAATATAAATCCATTTGTCTCTAAGACGGACTTTGTATGGAAAGAAGGAAGGTTCGTATGGAAGGATAGTACTGGTAAGACTCTTGGCAGAGTCCGCCTGGGGAAGTACCTTTACCAGTTATTCTACCGCCAAGCAGTAATGTGAATATAGAATAGCAGAATGTGGTTCAAAATAATAACTAGCAAGTATTAAATTCCATAAATATATACCTACAAGTACCTACCTACCTACCTACTAGTAAGTTACGGCTGGTCTAGTCGGGAGAACGGCGCTTGCCGATTCGGAGACCCTGGGTTCAAACCCCACACACACCACTGTCTTTTCGAAGTCATGTGCGTAATGTTGCTAACTTAAAAACGGTGAAGGAAAACATCGTGAGGAAACCGACATGTACCTAGAATCTTTCAAAGTCATGTGTCATCTGCCAACCCGCACTAGGCCAGCGTGGTGGATAATGGCCTTAACTCTCTCCTTGCGAGAGAAGGCCCCGAGTCCCAGCATTGGGAAAGTTTAGTGGGCTGTTGATGTTGATATACCTACATGGGTAATTTATGAACCAGCGTCCTAATATTGTAAATGTGAAAGATTGTTTGTTGGTTAACCTTTTGACCGCCAGGACTAAATTGCATTTCTGTGCCCTGGACGCCAAGCGTACGAAATAAGTCGTACGTACGTTACGTAAGTGGTAATAATACACTAGTGTGAAAGATTAAAACAACGAATGAGCGTTAAATTATTCGTTTAATCTCAACAATTTCAAATAACATCTGGATTAAGTATATTTTGTATTTAAGTTACATAATTTAACCGTGTCGTAGGCAGCGTGTTTACAAATTTTCAACGTCTTCACTTGCCTCCGCGAGCTTGAGGGTTGTCATCTGTAAATTATAAAAATGTTAATTATTTATTTCACCAAACAGACATAAGCTGAGATTATAACGAATGGTAGAAAATAATCGAAGCAGCGGTTAAGTTGCGCCGACCCCACATAAACTGGGATAAGGGCAGCCGAATGATAATGTATGAATACCTAACTCTCTTAAATTACTCGTACTAATGATTTTTTTTTGTAGTGTCTACCTGGGAAATATCACACATTTGCCATTCTACCGCCAAGCAGTAATGTATATATATAAAAGCGAAAGGTCACTCATCACGGAATCTCAGAAACTACAAATGCTAGGAATCTGAAATTTTGCATGGAGGTCCCTTTTAGCACGTAGGCGCTCGCTAAGACGGGGTTTTGGGAAATTCAACTTTGTAATTTCGAACTGTATAGGGATGAAATTGGGATTGAAATCGGGGATGAAAGTATACACGGAAGCTTCCAATCGTTGAAGAAAAAAACAAGAAACTCTGTATACTTATAGGCATTTGACACGAAGCAAATAAATGTTTGTTCTAGCAATTTTGTAATTTCGAACTGTACGGGGATGAAATTGGGGTTGAAATGGGGGATGAATGTCAATATGGAAGTTCCCAATCTTTATGTAGGCACTTGGCACGAAGCCAATAAATGTTTGCTCTAGCAATTTTGGAATTTCGGACTGTATAGGGATAAAATTGGAGTTAAAATAGGAGACGAATGTCTCTTACGCTTACACACCTAAACAACTGAACCGATTTTGATGAAATTGTTTTATTATAGGTAAGCTGGTTTTAGTGACCATAAATGTGTCTGGGTATAAAAATAGGTACTGCCTGTATTACCTTAGTATTTATTGCGCGCAGACGAAGTCGCGGGTAACTGCTAGTGTGTTAATATTACTATTATAATTTTATTACCAGCTCGCCAGTTAGTAAGCGATGCTGTAGCTGAAATGACGCACGCAAGAAGGTACCTATTTACTCTGATAAATCTAGCCGGATATTTGTTTCGTTCTTCGTCATGTCAAAGTTCGTCGGAGGTACCTACATTCTACACCTACGTTCAAATAATCGCGAGTAGCTGCTGGAGGATTTGACATTTTCAGTTTGTGTGTGACACTTTTTGCCGGTGTCTGGCAGTACGGTAGTGAAATTCCGACGTCGCGTCGCTTCGGTGTCGGTATATACTTATCCCAAAAATGTATTTTCTCCGAAAAACAAAAACCAACTTCAATTTAAAATTAAATTCAGACACTCGACCAAATTTCATAAGCCATCACTAATCGTCTAGATAAAGTAATTGGTTTTTTCTGTTCATATTTCAAGAACCGCCACCCTGATTTCGATAAAAATCGTATGAGATCATCTATGAACTATAATAATCTATCTAACAAAAAAAAAAGGTCAAAATTTATTCACAATTGGTGGAGCTATCGCGTAACAAACATAAAACCGAATTGAGAACCTCCTGCTTTTTTTAAATTGGTTCAAAAAGCTTCTCTGCACATTCCCTAAAATAAGCCTGTGATGAAGATAATAAGCCAGACAGTTATATTTACGGTATACTTACATTGCTTGTAAGGGTAAGGCGGGGTACCGGCTCGTGTCTACGAAAGTAGGTCCGAAACCTGTCAACAAAATAATACATCAGTCAATAACTAATGACTAATGATAATAATTACTAACTAATATAGATAAAAATGATTATTTCTCTGTATGTCATCTAATCGTAAACTATGTATTTGACCATGATGATCTTTAGCAAAGTTGTTGTGCATAAGCCAAACAAGATTTCCGAGTTGGTACGACCAATTTTCGACAGTTGGCGTAGTAACGCATACAGGGTACATCTAGTTTTAAATGAAACATCGTTTAACAAAATTGCATTAACTACTCTAAAAGGGTTGCTTTCTACATAATATTTATCATTACAAAATAGTCAGGGGTAGACTTCCAACAAAATTTGGAGTTTCACGTTTTACTTTGAATCTTTTTTTTCCGTCCCAGTGAAAGGTTTTCAACCTTTCACTGGGTCCTTTAACTCACTCACAGCTCACAGCCAACACCCGTACCATTGGTTGGTGCTTGAAAGCTTTGGAGCAGCTTTTTATCTGGTTTGTGTGTAACCACTCACAAACCACATAAAAAGTCTCATTGTTTCTGTGATTGTTTTTGTAGTGGTAGAACTGTTTGCAGAGCCCGTCTTAGGGAAGCACCACACCTTTGCCAGTTATTCTACCGCCAAGCAGTAATGTGAAAACATCAACATGTACCGGTTTGAAAGGAAATGTTAAAATAAAATATTTTAAATATCTAGGTGCCGAGCGCAGTGCAGTGTTAGGCTGTTAGGTAATGGCATGAACTCTACATATTCCAATGCCTGCGTTAACACGAGCTGAGCTTTTATGGGCAGGCATGTTGTTTACCGTCAGGCACATGTTCTGTTAGTCTCGTCATCTTTACAATAAAAAAAAATCTAGTACCCTTAAATTGTCAATTCTTGTATCTAAATCTCGGAATCTGAAGATCAGAATCTAGGAAACGGCTCCGACGATTTTCATATGATTTAACATGCTAACTTTCATTTTCAGAAAACGGCGTATTTATTTATACGAATTTTCAGGAAATTAAACTGAGTAAAGGTCGGTCATCTAGATACTAGTTTACATAAAATGGAATACGCAAATAGTTGAAACTTGTCATTTAGTACTAAAAACCCTGGCGCTGCTATGTATGCACTATGTTTTCGGAAGTTGTTTGGAATTTTTAAGTGACTTCTAAAAAAGAAGGAGATTCTCAATTCGGCCGTATACTCGTATATATGTTTTTTATGTGTTTGCGGATAACATTGTCGTTTATGAACCGATTTTAGATTCAGATATTCTGAGGGTGGTACCATGATAAGGAAACCAGGAGCTGATGATGGTTTACTAGAGAAATCGACGAGAACTGTCGAAAATTGTAAAGATGTTTCTGACTTTAGAAGGTTTCTCAATTCTACCGTATATATGTTTTTTAGTTTTCTTTTTGAAGTCAGTTCTTTTTTTGTTAAAATTATTTACGTCTGAAAAAATGTAATTGTTGTGACTCTCAGTACATGCCAACGTACTTATGGGAAAGTGTTACAGAATAAAATAAAAATCTTTAAATTAAGTGTCGTAGTATATGGAATATATAGTATGTCGTACCTAGTACGTGTCAGAAATGTATTAGTTTTTTTTGTCTCCTTTAGAAAATGTATATTAAAACATGTACATATAAACAAGTACGAGTACTATGTGTCCTATGTCCTATTCGCCTTAAGATGTTCCATTGTTACCCTTTAATACCTATAATATCTTTATGAATTTATTGATGTAATATTTACAATAACATAAATATTTTAACTTTGATGGAGTTTGTACTAAACTTATGTTTCAAAACTTTTTGTATAATTGGATTTTAATTTGATTGTATAACTTACTTGGTTGGACGCCACCACCTGAAAGAAAAACAACGGTTTTAGTTTTAGATTGGCATTGATAAAACTTAGTGCAGAATCTGCCGCCCGGAAAATAACACAATTCCAGGTTACTACTCTATACCCAAGCAGTAGGTAATGTGTAAACATTACTGTATTCCATTTGAAAGATAATTGTTCCGAACAAATTACATACAGGACAAAGAGATAAATCATTTTAAATCAATGTTTCCACAGAAATTACTGGGCTAAGATATAAAACATCATATATCTCCGGGTGATGAGGCAGTGTGGTGCTAGGTAATGATTTGGACTCTTCATGGTCTAATAGCTGCGTGTCACTGTGCTGTAATGGGCAGGCTTGTTGCTTACCATCAGGCCCATGTCCTGATCGTCTTGTCACTCTATACTAAAAAAACAGCGCAGCGATGAGCGCATTGCAGTGCTAGGCAAAAATTTGTAATGATTGTTTTTAAATGGCTGTGTAGCATTAGGTAGGTATACTACCTACGCCTACGCCTACCCACAATATGCGTGTTGCTTGTTAGCAAACTCACGTCTTGCTCGTTTCGTCCTTTTTGTTATAAAATCTGGCAGATTGATCTGAGATTGAAAGATTGATTGTTTATTTATAAAACATTTTTATAGGACGCTGTATGAAAATACTAACAGTATCATCGTACGGTGTAAACGTCGCAGATTTAGATATTATATTTTTATAAAACAGCGATTTAACGAAATAAATAATAAGTTATAGAGGTGGGAGAAAGCCAGAGAAAAAATATGCTTACCGCCTTGGGGGTTGGAAAAGCCACTGTCAGCTGAAAACAGAAAAAAAACTTTTATACATACCTATAATTATACTTTATAAGTACAAATATTATGTATCTTTGTTACTATTTCACGCAAAAAATACTGATATTTCTATTAAATTTGGTACATAGATAGATATTGGTATGAAATAGCACATGTGTTTTTTTATCCCAAAAAAAAAACGGAATCGGAAAAGTAAGTCAGGGAAATCAGTTGTAAGTTGTTGAACCGTTAGCCTAGTATATTGGCTCTGGAACCTCTACGTGGTAGTTGGAATCAGTCAAAATCTTCGGTGGAATCTTGTTAATATTAGTGTGCTGCTCGCCCGGTTCTCTACAGCCGGTAGGTAACAGGGTCGAACATCTGGATCGTTTCGGGGGACCAAGAATGGCCAGAAGTAGAAACGTATAGCACCTATTTACTGTTTTTTCTCTGAGGTGGTCACGGAGTGCCTTGGGTTCAGGAGCGCTGCTGACTGGGCGTTGGCCTGGAGGGACCGCAAAAGAGTAGGTCGCAGAATAATGTGAGAGTGTATCCGCGTTCCCGCCATATGGGGCAAATAATGGATTTTTAGTCTGTAGAGACCCACCATCACTCGTGGGGTCGAGCGTTTATGCGGAAGGGTATGTATGTATGTATGTTCCCGGCATTTCCTCAACGTAAAGTGTAAAAATATACTTATAGTGAGTATCATGAAAAAGAATTCTCGCACGAGCATTTTATATTTTTTGTTTTGGAGGTGATCAAAAAAAGATAATATCATTAGATTGGTATTAAAATACTCACGAACGATGTTGATATCTGAAACAAAAGATTAATTAATTATTACTTTACCTAACAGAATATTAGAGAATGGAATAATAATTATTCAGTCATTTAATCCTTGTTCTTAAATTTAGGTTTTTACAATATCAGTAAATGCAGCAAAAAACAACATAAAAACATTATAAAAACCTAAACCTAGATAGCCGCCAGCAGCGGGCCAGGGCCCAATAAGCTACCGGTGGTTAGGGCTGCAGAGTGAGGAACCTCCTGACGATGCGCGCTGTGTCAAGGATGACCGCCTTCTGCATCTGACCCTTAATCCAACCGTCTAGCGAAAGTCTCTTGAGATGTTGGTCGAGACTTTTCGCTATAAGGCCGTTTGCCGAAACGACTATTGGGACTATGATCGTGGAATCAACACTCCACATGGCGGTAACCTCGTGAGCCAAGTCAAGATACTTGCTAAGCTTGTCCTTCTCAGCTTTCACGAGGTTCTCGTCATGTGGTATGGTGATATCGACGATCATAGCCCGGCGCTGAGACCGGTCTACCAGCACGATATCAGGCTTATTGGCGACAATGATGTGATGATAGAGCGGTCCCAGTAGAGCAACGCACGACCATTCTCGAGAACTGGCAGAGGTGCGTACTTATAGTACGGCACCTCGCACTCAACAAGGTCATATCGAAGAGCAAGTTGCTGATGGATGATCCTGGCTACTACTATAATAATTATTATTATTAAATGAATTATCAGTTTTAACAAACAAATTTATGGATAACACGTATTTTGCAAAATATTTATAAAGTAGGTAGGTAACTTTCTACTTCTAGCCCGGAAAATTGCCATCGTTTCGCGATTGATGTAATGTAATAGGTAATACTCGAACGAAGTGATTTGACTTCAATTTTATACAAAAACATCTGAAGTTGTGGAATACGTCGCTTGATTAAGTATTTTCTGATCGGTATAATATCGAGGTGTCATGAAGTAGGGTTATCAATAATATAGGGTAGGTAAATCAGGTTCTCCTAGATAAGCGCGCTCCATCATAGACCGCATCGGCGCTTGACATTATGCGAGATGGCGGTCGAGTGCAAAACTATTCTTACATACACTTATTTTCGCGTGTTAGGGAAAAAAATTAGTTAATTATTACGATGCGTGCACACGCCGTGACAAAAAAGCGATACCTGAGGTCAAAATTTAAGTAAAAATTGTAAACTAACTAGTTTCAGGAACTACTAGCGCCAAAGATGTTATCTATTCTATGATTGAAGTTAGATTATTTAGCACGAGAAATAAAAATAAGTATTCACTTCTTGCGAGGTACAAATGTACACGAATGTACTTAGGCTTTTGATTTGAAAAATACCATAGGTTGATTTATTTCTAATAGAGCGAGAGAGTGAGAAAACTTACTTCCTGGTCCGACGGAAGGTCTGCCGAATGCCTGGTCCGCTGTTGGAAAAAAAATCGTATTTAAAAAAAAAGTTAACAGTAACATTCCACCAGAAAAAGTACACCTCTGACAGCTACTTTACCATAAAATAGTTCTGTGTTCAAGTTCGATCATGTTCGATGATGAATATTATCTTCATAAATACAGCCGCGTTCGGCCAGCTTGGTAGCTTATGAGCCTTCCTTGTGAGAGAAGACAGCGGGATAGTGGGAAAATGAAGTAGACTGCTTTGTAATATAGAGGATAATCCTCCCTGAAGCCACTGTGAATGAAGCCTTTTAACGGGACAAGCAAAACATGCGCCTGCGTCAAGTTACGTTATCGTGTGCCTTTACTCTTGTTTCTAGTTTTGGTAGCTGAGTGTATACTACAGGTATTGTTGTGATTACTTACGAAGGATGTTGATGTTGTCTGAAACAAACAAAGTGTTTATTAACTCAGAGTCAACAAATAAACTATTAAGCTCACAATAAGTTTACACAAATTCTATGAAATCACGTTTATTTTTAAACGAACTTTATATTACTACTCTACTATTAATTTTTTCGTAAACAGCATGACAAGGTGATAAATAAATCGAATTTTTAAACACAGTTTTGTACAACACAGGCTATGGTTGTAGGTATCTATTGGTCTATATTATTACCTATCGAATTTAAGACTAGCACAAATGATACATAACACTACCGCTAGCAGAAGGATTGGCCACTACTGTATAATACCCAATAGTTAGCTAAGTGTTGTTGTTAACCGTTAATGAGTATTATACAGAGTAGAATTTAAGCACTTGAAACTGATAAACAAATGATCATCACAATCTTATAAGACTAGGAACGAATGTGTCTAGAAACTTACTGCCGGGGCCGTTAGAAGGTCTGTAGAAAGCGGAGTCAGCTGTAGAAAAAAATACAAAGTTAGAACAAGTTAAAATTGATCGTCAAAATATTAAAACTTTTTCTCAAAAAGAGGATACGATCGATCATGATCGATCGTGGATATGAGCGTTGGAATTCAAGTGGCATAATAATATTAAGAATACAACAGAAAGGTAATTGAATCAACCAATCATTGTCGTCATATTTTTACCGTATAACCGTGAAACTTTAAAAGTTATAGAGTTATAGAGATACATAAACTCTCTTGACAAAAAACAAAGTTAACATACAACCTAAAAATAATGTAATTTCTCTTTTTTATTTACCTTATCAAAATATAGATACCTATAAAAGCCATGATGGCGTAATTGCATGATTTAGTAGGTTCGAATCCCACCTGCACCTCTAAGTATTTACTTTAACGGTGAAGGAAAAGAACGTGATAGAACCAGAATGTTCCAATAAAGATATCTTTCCAGGACGTTCATCATTCGCCAACCCGCACTGGATCAGCGTGGTTAATTCTCTCCTCGTGTGAGAAGGCCCCGGCCCCTCTACCGCCTAACGAAAAACGCTTTGATGCTTTGACATTGCCGTCTCTTTCATTTCAAGCGAGAAGAAAAGAGACAGCAACGTCAAAGCGTAAAAGCGTCAAAGCGTTTTTCGTTAGGCGGGACCCCCGCGGGTCCCAGCGGTGGGAACACAAATTGGGCTGGTTACTACACGAATTTCACTTAAACAATTGCTCGACTGGAAATTTAACTTAAAATCTTTAGAAGTGGTACCACTGATTCAAATAAATCGCCATGACACTAAGTACTCACGATTAACGATGATGGGGGCTGAAACAAAGAAACATCAATATTAGGGGTATTCGGTAATTTAAATATTGCTTCTCAGAAACAAATAGTTGCTACCTAGGTACTACTATTTTATCAGCCTAAACTGATCAAAGATCTAACTGGGAAATGGCCACTTTTTTCATGCCACTGTAATTCATCACATCACCTTCGTCTTCATTGCCTCTGAGTTTTTTAAGTGTTATACCCACATCTGACTTTGAAACTATATAAGACTAGCAGTGCCCCGCGGTTTTACCCGCGTAGTTCCCGTTGTTCCCCTTGTTTTTCCGGGATAAAAAGCCTATGTGTTTTTCCAGACTATAATCTATTTGTGTTCCAAATTTCAGCCCGATCCGTTCATACGTTACGGCGTGATTGAGCAACAAACATCCAAACATCCAAATATACAAACATCCATACTTTGACATTTATAATACTAGCAGCGCCCCGCGGTGCTACCCCCGAAGTTCCCGTTCCCGTTGTTCCCGTTGTTTTTCCGGAATAAAAAGTAACCTATGTGTTCTTCCAGACTATAATCTGGATTAGTGGGATTGTGATAGTCTTTGCCTTCAGAGTAGTACGTTTTGTTGGTAAAGTAAAAGAAGGCATGGTGAAACAAACCTATAGCCTGATGTAACAGCGAGCGGTTCTTTTTATGTGTTTATTTGCTCTTTTGCTATGGAGCTATAATTAACATATTTAATCGTATGTCCAAACGGTTAGGTCATGTACCTACCGCTCGACTAAAATGGCTTTGATATTTGCTTGGTTATAGTTTTTTTAAAATAATGGTTGACGAGACGAGCAGGACATGTGCCTGATGGTAAGCAACATGCCTGCCACATAACAGCACAGTGACACGCAGCTATTGGAACATGAAGAGTCCAAATCATTACCTAGCACTGCACTGCGCTCGTCACCTAGAGATCTAAGTTGTTATAATTCTAACTCTAGTTGTCATCACAGTAAAGACATGTTTGTATCATAGTTTACTAGACATTGTTTTTTTTAAATCATTATTTTATTATTTATATTAATACAGATTAATGTTTCGACATTTGTTTAATTTTTCATTAGTTTTATGGTTTCACTAGCAGCGCCCCGCGGTGTTACACGCGAAGTTCCCGTTCCCGTTGTTCCCGTTGTTTTCCGGGATAAAAATGTTAGCCTATGTGTTCTTCCAGACTATTATCTATCTGTGTTCCAAATTTCAGCCCGATCCGTTCATACGTTAGGACGTGATTGAGAAACAAACATCCAAACATTCACATTTATAATATATTATTAGTATGATCATGACATTAAATACTGAGATTTTCAATTTACTATTTGAACATATTTCTTTTCACATTATATTAAGTATATATTTTTGATTCCTGTAAATATAACGTAAGTCCCTGGAATAAATGTGTATTTAGTCATACGAATATAGATATTCCTTTTCTAAGTCTATCATCTAGGGACAGGACTTAATTAAAACTCTTTTAATAGGTAGATACATATTTATGCACCTGTGTTATTTGGGGGGTGTTACTTGTAGGTAATTAATTAAAAAAGTAGTCCGTTTACGTAGCATTAAAATGTAGAACAACGAAAATAGACTTATTTGAAACTCACCTTGGTCAGCTGATTCGGCAACATGCACTGTAAAAAAAACAGGTTTATTTTATACTTTTTGTAAAGTTATATATCTGCAATATCAGTTTTTAATTTTAGATATAACGTTTCTACAAAATGCAATAAAAAAAAATTGAAACAAGAAAAAAAATATTGTGATTTTTTTACCAAGACAAAGCACGTCGCAATCCATCAGGCGTCAGAATCCTTTGTCTCGGTATTTGAGTTATAGAAGAACAAATTGGTTTAGACGTTAGTTTACAATCCAGTTCATTCTTTTTGATATAGATTGCGGAACATTTAATTATTAAAGGCAACGAAATCCTAAATATGGTACGTCTGGAATCGCTGACGAAAACTCACCCGAATGATCCCCCTGCGCATACGCCATAGCGCAGAGCGCTAATAGAACAACCTGAAAGGACAGACAGTTCATTATCACTTATTTTATTTATCAACACACACTTTTTTATTAATACTTTTACTGTACGCTATGACGATACAATGACAGTCAATGATCTACTAAGGAATAAATACACAAACAGTGATGCATCGTTATCATAAAACAACGATAAGATTAGGTACGTACAATACGGTTTTGTAGAGATTTATAACAGGAAGTCGTGATTCTGATGAAAATATTTTTAAAATCGGTAAGTGGAAAACTAGCATCCAAAACAACAATCAGAGGCGTACATGAGTGCAAAGGATCACAAGTTATGTTGTCACAACCATGAAACAACAAACAAACCAGACGTGTGCCTACAAGACGGAAACCAAAGAAAGACCTTGAGTTAACCGTTAACTTATTTACGAGTATATAAAACATTGAACCTATTTAAGTGTTTACTTTATTTTCGTCAAACCGTTTTAGTGTCAGGGACGACTGCTTAACTAAATGATTTAAAGGCGCTCCCTCACCTGGAGCATTCGCGTGTAATGTAACGTTACAGAGTCGAGCATTACAATGCGCACCTTGTAATGATACAATGCTTTTTGATACGACTTGTAACATCAATGCGCTTTTTTTGTTGCGGCTGGCGGCCGCGGATTCAACGTCGAATCTATAATGTTAGATGTAACACACGTGTAATGACACGCGAATGCTCGTTGGTCAGGAAGGTAGTATTGTAATTTAAGTAATGCTCAAAGTCAAATCTACAATGTTACATTACACGCGAATGCTCCGGGTGAGGGAGCGCCTTAAGACAAGAAACAAATAAGTATGTACGTAAACCAAACTAACATAATAAAACCAAAAACTAATATGTGCGTCATCCTTTCGCGCTATGATGGTCTAACAAAATGGCACGAAATTATTTGTGTCTTTCCATAAAGTAAAACCAAGACTGGACATTCTTAAATTTTCCAGGTAAGGAATGCAATCCCAATCCCGAGATCCCGAAAAATCACGCGAGATGTCGCGCGATCAATCCATATCTATATGACGAGATCCCGTTTGAGATTGACGGGATTGGGCGGGAGTGGTCAGCAACACTATAGGTACACTAGAGCGGTGTGCTGACTGCCACGACGCCACGAGCTTAGATAAATTAGAGTCAGTTAAAGAAAAAAACAAATGGATTTGTTTGAGTGTGGAGAAACAAGGGAGAAGATTTTTGCAGTTTGCATGTAATTGTTTAGTCACACTGTTGCCAACCAGTGTTGAGACGGAGAGGGCATTCTCAGCAGTTGGGTACATTGCAACGGACATTAGATGCCGTTTAGCAGATAGCACAATAATACAAAAATTGTTTTTAAACTTTCGCGATTTGTACACATAATGTTTATATTGTACGGGGCTTACGTCGAGGTAATTAAACAATGATTTATATCGTGATTAAGCCCCGTACAATTTAACATTACCAATTAATACAATTTGTTCCGATTTAGAAAGTAGTTTTTTAAAAAACAAATTAACTGCTTTATTAGCTGCTTTCTATTCTCCTTGAATTACCTATACCTACTTTTGTTCCTTGACTTATTGTTTTGTTTTGATTATGCTAATTTCCAAAAAAAAACACTGTTAACTATTTAGTTAATAATATTGAAGAATAAAGGTTTTTGTTTTCTCTTTCTAAAAATATTTTCTTTTAATTAATCTCACTATCACAAACAACCAGTTTTCATCGTTTTCGGTCACCCGAACTTTACACTTTTTTAAACTAGACGAAATCCCGAAAATTCCGTGATCTCCAAAACCTGTACATATTATTCAGGATTAAATGCCTTATGTTATATTATATAATAAAAGGTTGTATTTTGTCGTATTATCTAGTCTCGTCTTCCACGTAGAAAACTTTTTAGTAGGATTTTTCCGAGGATATTAGCTCTGATATATCTATTGAAGCCTAATGATAATAATACAACAGTCTTGTAGTCGCGCCGCGAAACCGTGGCATTTAATATGATTGTCTATATAACATCTGTTACTAAATGCAAGAAACCCTATCTGTACATACAACCGTGAGAAAAGACATCGTATTGTAATGTCCTTATACAAGCAGAAGTAAATTATCAAGACTGAAGCAACAAAAAACTTACAATAGGTCGGAAGATCAGAACATAATGTAAAGCATTTAAGATACAAGTACGATTGTTATGTCGATAGAAATATCAACTCAAAAAAACATACCCAATAATTTTGTAACACGGCGTTTACCCGTCACATACTTGGCCAAAACTTTTTCCTTTTAGAGCTAATTCTGTTTGTTCAACAAAATAAATATTGGTCGACACATTTTTATGCAATACCTTCTAACCATATAACTATTATCATCTTGTGTTACAGACGCTAAGTTAATACAAAATATGTACATAATTATAAATACATGCATATGATACATAGTAACACTCTGACACGAATAAAAAATCCGTACCTATTCATCATTATCATCACCCCAATGTTCGTTACTTATAGGCGGGAATTGAACCCGCGATCTTAGGCTCAGTGATCCGACTCACAAATGATACGAACGAGATAGATACGAAAAAATTGTCAATTTAATACCTATTTATAGTTACCTTATATGTAGGTATAAACAATGAAGTACTTACCAGAGAAGTCTTCATCGTCCAAATATTTTACAAAACTATTTAAAAATTCAATTGACCGAAAACGTGAGATGACGCTAGACGATTGTAAGTTTTTTTTTGCGTAGACTCTTTTTATAGCGACGCTGAGATAACCCAAGACGACCTGGGTAAATATTCTAAGTAATTTATTTACGTCTTCATATTTGGACGCGACGTGCAAACATGTGAAGTACCAATTTTTAGGATTCAGTTCAATTGACAACGAGAAAAATGGAGCTATTCGTCGCATGTCGCATTACACAACTCTATGATTTGATTTCTTGCTCTAGATATCTCACCAAGCTTCTGTTTTCTATATACTTCAATACTTTTTTTGTCAAGAAACTAACAACAGCAATTAGAACACAAAAAATGTTAATATTATGGTAACAGTTATGTTTTGCTAGACTTAACCTTCAGCTCCACGCTAGGTTTCTTAGACTGTGCTGTGAAAGCCAGGGAACGAAAATACAATACAGAATATGTTCCAATTTTGGGCCAAGACCCAAAGTTAGAACATAGTTTGTGTTGTTTCTTTGCACCCTCCATCTGTTCCTTTAGCGGCGGTGTGAGGGAATCCAATTTTGTAAGCTAATAAATAGAGTTTGAAATTAATCCTAAATTCCGAATTTGCAATTCTACGGGAAAAAATCACAATTTACTGTACGGAACACACGCTATTCAAATAGACTCATGTTTATACGGATTACGATTTAATTTTCCTCAGGGGATTCCTGTAATTTTAAACCAGCTGGTGTGACGAAATAATAAACAAAGCGATGTTTGGATGTGATTTTAGGAAATTATATTGATCAGTATTCTAGTATTTACAAACTGTCACGTCACGGTTGTGGCTCAACTGATTTTTCTGAAAACTTTTGTGCGTGTTTGGTAGGTATGAACATGCCGTGAAAAAAATTCCTCCCTCATTTCTTAATCGAGATTTCAATATTTTTTATGAACATGATCCATGTTTTTTTATGAATATGGCTACGGATCAAAAAACTAAAGGTATTTAGAGTTTGTCATCACTACTAGCTTAATGTTGAATAGAAACATCGCAAGGAAACTGGCAAGATCCAAGAAAGACATATTTCGAGAAGTTGTTATATCTGCCAAACCATCGAGTCCCGAGTGTAAAATAAAGTAGAGTGTTTATGCTATAGACTTACCTTCGTATTCCAAATGTTTACTCAAAACTTCGCGAGCCCAATCTTGTAAAATTTAGGAGCAAGGTTATTTTGGTATTTACATTTTGGATGTTTGTGACGTAAAACGAATTCAAGGAAACCAGATTGAGCTTAAGTCAATACTCTCACGTAGACTTTTACAATTCAGATACTGATACTGTTGAAACGTATTCTCCCAAATAATAAGTCAGCCGATATCAGATATTATTTAAAAATAGTAGATATACTAGCGGTCTGTTTCGGCGTCGCCCATGTTTCATAATATATTGCCTGAGAACTCTCAGGGATTACGAACTTATCCAACGGTGCAATATTTTTTTTAAATCGGTCCAGTAGCTCCTGAGTTTAGCGCATTCATACAAAAAAACTTATTCAGCTTTATAATATTACTAGCAGCGCCCCGCTGTGTCACCCGGGAAGTTCCCGTTCCCGTTGTTCCCGTTGTTTTTCCGGAATAAAAATAGCCTATGTGTTCTTCCAGACTATAATCTATCTGTGTTCCAATTTTCAGCCCGATCCGTTCATAAGTTAGGACGTGATTGAGCAACAAACATCCAAACATTGACATTTATAATATAAGTAGGATTAGTAGGATAGGATAGGATTAGTATAGATCAGCCTTTCCCCAAGGATACCGCCCCCTGGTGAGCGCTGCAACCCTAAATTAAATTAATTAGCGGATGTATTACCGGAGTTCTTACCGGCTTCCATGCGCTATTCCATACTAGTCGTCGTATGGGATATAGTACCTAAGAGACTCGTTGAGTACGGCAAGAGGTAAGAAAATAAAACTCCACCCATTACGATTTTTTTGATAAACTTGATAGTATAACTCTGCAAATATTGATCCTAGCGTAAAAGCGATATGAAGCAAACATGTGAGAAATTAAATTTCCAACAACTTTGGTGACCATCATTTTTGCTCTAAAGTTGAAAATTAACGAGTTATTTCACTAAAACTTTGAAACAAGATGGTGGTGAACCCTCTACTGGGATTAGTTAGAAAATCGAGATTTATACTTCCAACCCTCCCCGACGTTTCATAAAAAAAATCGCTCCCCGGAATTTTTTCTATTTCAATGTCTGCCCCGACCGTGCTACCTACTGCTCTAGCCCAAATCTCGATATCAGTAGAGGCCACTTGCGGCAAACTGTCATATGTTCCTTTAAAAACAAAAGGTGGTCGGATATTTCTTTTATTTACAAAATAAATATCAGTCAGATGTATTTTAGTATGAATAGTAACAGATAGTCTGATGTATGGTCATATTTTGAAGTGAACACTTCTTTTGGCGCACCACACACAGATTTTTTGTGGCCTGTGAATAGAGATCAAGTGTTACGCTCGTAAATGAAAGAAATCTTCGGGTGAACTCGGGACCACGGCCATCTGGAAATGCGTTACCATAGAGTATCTCTCTACCTAGTCTGTGGTTACCATGTATCTCTCTACCTAGTCTGTGGGGCACACTTAGAATACTTTTTTTTTTAACTTTTATAGGTACTTGACCGCCATCTCGCCTGATGTTAAGCGACGATGCGGTCTACGCACGCCAGGTAATGTTCACTTAAAAAAAATGAACCGTAGCGGATGACAGCGCTAGAATTCATTTTGACATTCTCTCCCCCTCTCAAGCCCTCTTCACCCCCGTCAGAGGCCCATGCCCCCGGCGTGCGTTCGGCCGTTCGGCCATTTTGATTTTGACTTGTTTTTGTTGATTCAAGTGTTTGCATTGATGGCGTTGATTAATTTCCGTCTCTGCGTTGATGAGAAGAGTTTGCGTCGATTAGTTTCAGCCTCTTCCATCCCACAAAATAATAAAAGAAATTGTTGCTGCTGTAACTGACATAGGACTAAAGCCCACAGCCCTTGCCTGTGATCAAGGCTCAAGTTTCCAATCGGCTTTAAACAGTCTATTAGAAGATACCAAAAGCAGATCAGTTGAGAGCAGGAGAGTCTGTTGGTAAGTTATAATACTCATTTAATTAAAGAAGATCTTGCAAAGTAGGACCAGACTGTGTACAGAAGCTTAAAAATCCATTAAAATATGGTAAATAAATGCACAAGTGAAACAATTATCCACATTGAATGCTCAATTTGAATAGGATTTCATATTATCTATTAATATTTTATTAATAACATTTTATTTCATTTCCAGATGGCACCATCAATTTAAGTGGAAATACTTTGAGTGTATTCTATGATCCACCACATCTGATAAAAGGGATCAGAAATAATATGCTCACCAAAGACATGATATTTGAGGGGAAAAAAGTGAAATGGCAGGATATAGTAGATGTTTATAATGCTGATTGCAAATCGATAATTTCAACTGTGAGAATGACGCAAGTAAGTACTTGATAAACATTCAGTCCTTATTTGAGAAAGACATTGCCTCAATAAGTGAGGTAGAAGACCAAGTTCCAGAGTCAAATGAAATGAATGAGATTTTTTTAAGTGAGCAAGAAAATTTTGAAATGCAAGCGAGACGGGAACAACTAAATATCCATTCACGGGCATATACGGTTGGATGGGTAACAAGAAAGTTACTTAAGAAAATAAATTGCGAAGCATGTAAAAAGAATTTTACTACAGAAGATGAGAGTTCCACCCATGCATACATCAAGGAGAGAGAGTACAAATCCATAAAGATTAAAAAAATGTGTTAACCCACCGAAAATGCCATAACAAGTTTTGGAAATATAATTAAAACAACAAATGAATACTTGGAAATTAATGGCCATGCAAAATCAATTAGCAAAAAAATGAAAGAAGCCATCATTTCCAAATATTCATTTAGTTATATTAATTGTGCGATACACAAAGAAGTAAGCAGTGATTTGTTCCTTGACATATTAATTAAACTCTTGTTTTTAATTGGTGCAATATAATTAATAAAATTTTGAAAGGGACTGATGTTTCAAGGCTGAGCAAAAATTTTTTGCCACCAATGCAATTAAAAGCGTTGAATAAGAAATAAAAAAATTAATAAGTGATTACTAATTGCATTGTTTAATTTTATCCTTCTAAATCCTCTCCATAAATGAAATCGTTAGGATACAGTATACAATAAAGAGGCCTATATGTATAGCTATAGGTACATATGTATGTAATGTAACGTGGATGAATAGTACGAAATTAACATGCCAAAAAAAAAAAAAAAAAAGAAACGTCATATTCAATTCTAGCATACGGTCCAACGCCAAACTATGGCACATGGCGGTCTGACTTCTCTTATTGGTCTGTGGGTCTACGATGGAGCGTGTTTACCTAAAAAAAACCGATTCACTCTCGATTTGAAGACACAAAGATTGTAACCATCGCGGAAAACTCACTCAGGCAACGTATTCCACAGCCTAGACGTTCTTATCACAAAAGTAGAGTCAAATCTCTTCGTTCGTGTCTTTGGAACATCAACCATGAAACGATGTTGCCTTTTCGAGCTACGAGCATTCCGATAGAAAAATGACAAGACGTTATCGTCTAAAGACTTATTTAGACGATAACGCTTTGAAGATTTATTGCTAGACTAGCAGCGCCCTCCGGTTTCACCCGCGTAGTTTCCAAAGTGAGCAACCAAATTCTGATTTATTTAAGAGTTTTCACTTCTATCGGCGGTCTCTAGGACTGCCATTTTTTTTATGCCTAATCATAGCTGGGCACCGTTAATCAAATAGTTAACTTCGTTAATCGTTAATCCGTTACAAAAAAAGTTTACTTCGTTAAACGTTAAAGCGTTACATTTCGTAAGAATTAACGGAAGTTAACGTTAATCGTTAATCCGTTAATATGCGTATTGGATTTTTATATCGTTGCGTTAGTGAACTTATAAATCCTGTTGGTTTAGGTTTTGGAGGTTAACAGGTTAGGAAAAAACCAAATACTTGTAGAGTTCAATATTATTATTGAAGTGAAAACTTCTTTAGGCGCGTCGAGACAGATTTTTCGTATGCTGTGAATTGAATTCCAGCGTAACGCTCGGGTATGATAAGAAATCTTCGGGTAAACTCGGGACCATGGCTATTGGCCATCCAGAAATGCGTCAGCCAATGGGAAATGCTGAAAGGGCGTGGCCTGGCCATCATGGCATGGCCATCTAGAAATGCATCAGCCAATAGGAAATGCTGTTGCTTTTCTAGATGGCCATGCTATGATGACCAGGCCACGCCCTCCGGTTACACCCGTGTAGTTTCCAAGGTAAGCTATTAAATTCTGAGTTATAAGTTTTCAATTCTAACGGCAGTTTCTATGACTACCAATTTTTATTTTATTTAATTTAAAGTGTAATTTAATCGTAGGGCATAATGCGCATAGGTATCTATTTCCCCTCATGAACATTAACATGTCGAAGTTCTCGTCTGAAAGCGCGGCTCGCTTTGGTGTTAAAATGTCTTTACCCGTGGATAGCAGACGTTCAACTGCAGCGTTTGAGGGCTGTTTCCCAAATTTCAACCCAATCCTTTCCCGTTCCCAGACGTTCTGACGTGATGAAACAACAAACATTACAACATCCAAAAATTGCCATTTATAATATTAGTAAGATGCTAAACACTGGAATTTTCATTATATACCTCCATTTCATCATTCTTATACATTGATTTGTTCATTTTATTTAACTTTTCTTTGGTTAGTTGAAATGAACTACCACCGATTTTATTAAAAGAATAAATAATAAAATAAATTAATAAATAAATAAATGAATATTGGTGGACAATTCACACACAACACCATCTGACCCCAAACTAAGCAAAGCTTAGAAAGTTACAATACAGATTAACGATCGAAAAAGTATGATTGAATTTATCGGGGAGTTCCCCACTAGCTATGGATTACTATAATCTACTTGGTTTACTAGGGATGTGTGAAATATTCAACTAAATTGTAAACGTCAGTCAAATTCGAGTATGTCTATGCTCAAATTTTCAGCCAAAAAGAACTCGAGATTATCGGAAATATGACTTATGACATATATCGTCAACCGTTCATGCCACAGGCTAAAATGACGCCTCAATCCTGCGAAACCTTGCAGGAACCCGCCACATATTTATGGTCACACTGCGCCCAGCACTTTTCGTTACATACTTGTCTGAACCTGTTTTTTGCGCCGCGCCGAGATACCGTGCGGTAAATAGTAAGCATTGGATTAACGGACTTCTGCATAATTAACGGAAGTTAACATGTCCGTTAACATTTTGAAAAGTTAACTTAAAAGTTAATCAGTTAATCAAAATGTTAACTTCGTTAATTAACGATTAACGGATTAACGAGTTAATGCCCAGCTATGTGCCTAATACATCAACAGTCTGTACAATATTTATCGCTGCCACTACATCTAAACTACTAGATTCTGCAATCGCTTTCATTGATTTTCAAGCGAGACAAAAGATGACAAACAGAATGCAATACGTTTAACAATTATTCTTAAAACCAGTCAATGACGTTTAATGAGAGTACCTAATCTGTAGAGGTAGTTTAATATAGGTACCTACATAGAAAAAGCGATTTAATTTAGGTAAATTCATGTCATGCTCTTTGTACGTGGAAGGGGTCTAATACAAACAATTGACGATAACCTCTCAACATCTGACCAGTAAAAATGAGTAAAAATTTCAACAACTGTTTATTAACGAAAGCGATTATAAATATTACGTGGAAAAATTTTGTTCAAATTAATGAATCAGCAACACAGGAGTGCCGTTTAAAATATCACAATTTCACAAATAAAGAACAGTCTACTTCTTCTTCTTCCCTTTCTTTCCTTTCGGTTCTTCTGGAGGTGGTGGCGGGGGCGGCGGCGGCGGCGGGGGTGGTGGGGGAGGCAGTTCTGGCTCTGGTTCTGGCTCCACAGAAGGATCTTCGTCTGGGTTATCGTAGATATGTTCCACCTGAGCATACAATGTTTCTACTTAAATACGTTTTGAGATTCCATTTTTTTTTCGACGTGAAAAAGACTGCGAAATCGAAAATTGGTACTCTGAGCACAAACTTAGAGTTCTGGTTAAATGTATATAAATAGTGCTACCGCGACTTTGGCACAAAGCCAAGGCTGGTGTAACCTGTCGGGGTTTAGTCGGCAGGGACAACAACGCTCCGTGGTGTCGACCTCAACATACCCCGCCATGTCCCTGCATGGTGTACATGCGTAAATGTATTGTAAAAGTGTTCCTCCATAAAAAAAAATATGAATAAATTATTATCAGACAATTTATTTACAAATCAGCTCACTTTCTCTTTGTACCACCTATTATCATTTTTACTTATTTATTATCAATCATTACTTTGCCTGTAAAGCGCTGATTTTGCGCAAAGGCTAGTTTCCTTCTTTTTACCTCTACTGGCTATTGCATGTCATGGTAAATTTTGTAAGTATGGAGTTTGTTTTGTCGCTTTTTTCTAGGCTTGTCTGAACTACAATACTTACTACGGTAGATTTGATCCCGTACGGAATTATATTTCGGGGTAGTTATCGTAGATGATTATAGGGAGATTTCAGAGACAGGTAAGACAGGAAATGATTTTCACAAGACAAATAGGTACTGATACCAGAAACAAGATTGCCCGATTGTATATTTACTGTTTGTTCTGTTTGAAGATATATTATTGCGTATTATTTGGACCGAAGTTCAAGAATGCAGTCTATGTCGCCCTGATATCGAATTAATTGACACTTCATCTATCAAAGTCCGATTTATCAATAATAGGCTTCCGCTGGCCCACCATCTTATCAATGAGTAGGTACAAACTGGATCACATTCGCATTATATGAATCTCTGAAACAGCTTAATCCTGAAATAAGCATCTATAAGTAGTATACGAACCAGAATTTTATATCTTTTAAATTTATCGTCATGGTGCTAGAAATACTAGAAATGGCATTGGTGATTCATCCAAGACAAATTGTTAAAAACAACGTAATATAGAAATGAAAGGGCCCGGCTCTTCTACCACCTAACTAAATCATATCAATCATCGATCGTGTCGCCAACATTGGCATGTCCGTGACGCTAACCTATAAGATTTTCCAATGTGCAACGTGGCTAAAGAAGCTTTCACTTCAATTGAGCTAACGACCTAGTCAAAAATAAGCGTAAATCACTTTAATTAGCCCGTCCGTATTATTTTTTTATCAAATTACTGATAATCGACAAAGTCAAAGATGAACAAACTTCCTGAGTGTCACGTCTTCGTAAAATCGTAGGTAAGTACAATGACATGACGTTAAATACTGACTCGAAACTGTTAAATACTGAACCTACATCATGTTTTGTTTGTGAAACAAAAGAAAATATACGTGTACCTACCTACCTAAAAAAAAATATTAATCTAATTGACTGACTAATTTGTTTTTTAAAGTCATCATGCCTTTTACACGCGAAAATATTAAATAGGTACCTAGGTAAGTACTTAGTTATAACACAGTATTAAGAATTACTACCGTTCACCCCCTTTGATCTTGGAAGAAACGCCGATGATGTCTGGACACGTCACGGGCAGATTAATTCGATAACTGAACCGCGCTCACGAAAAACCAACATAGTAATGTTGGCAACGGCGGGAGCGTGTTTCCCGCGTCCCACCCCGCACGATTGCCCCGTCTAGACGCCTTCGTTGAACGACGTATGATTTAGTACACTGTGGTTATAACATGTACTCATTAACCCGTCATTTATTTCACTAGTTCATAGTTTTTTTTCTGCTGCCGCGAAAGTTTTTTAGTTGGTATGATTTGTTTTGACAAAACTAACCTCAAAATTTAAATTTTTGTAGATTCAATTTTTTTATTTTACTTTTTCATATGATGAGTCATATCCGGCGCCGAACTGAAATGGGTTATTATTACCTGATATGCGCGGATATCCGCGCCGCTTTACGGCACCATGACCAACTTGACACCGCACCGGCGGCGCGGCCGAATCGCGCCCGCTTATGTGTCAGGTTGCATACAAAGTAGAATATTACAAAAATTCCCGTCTCGGACGCGATCGCTTTCCCGCACTTCCCGTCTCTGTGTGACGAGAGCTTTAAAAATGTCAAATGTATGTTACCGGCATGTCGTAGAGATCTGGCGCGATGCTGAACATGCTCTCGATGAAGTCTGCGTAGTGCACGTTCCCGTCGCCGCGCACGTTCGCGTCGCGGACGAGCTCGGTGATCTCGGCCTCCGTGAACGGTTCGACGCCGTACTCCGTCACGATGTTGCGCAGCTCGTCCATCTCCAGGAACTTGCGGTCTTCAGTGTCGAATACCTGACACGTAAAGATCATTTATAAGACAACTAGCGGCCCGTGCCAGCTTCGCTCGGATAATAACCGAGATACCAACTAAAGCGCCATCTGCCGGGCTGATTTGTGAATCTAAACCATCCAGGGCCCTACCTAAACGTGTACAAAAAAAATCATTCAAATCGACCCAGCCGTTTAGGAGGAGTTTATTACCAACGAAAAGTGGCATTGATTTTTATATATATAGATCACATATTTTGGCCGACTAAAACAAAAACAGAATTTAATTTCTAATAAAATTTAGGCACTTTTCATAAGGATCTACGAGTATCACTACGTCGCGTCATCTAAATACCTATATGAAAGCTAATTCTAGTTTTTTGTTCATAATTATATCAAAAATCGCCTCACTCATTTCTATAAAGTAAATGTAGGCATATGGAATCACCTCTGAACTATTATCTACAAAACAAAAAAATAACCATCAAAATAACGATTTTCAATTGGCGGCGTTATCGCGTAACATACAAAAAAACACGTACAGCCGAATTGAGAACTTTCTCCTTTTTTGAAGTCTGTTATTAAAGTGGCCAAGTGCGAGTTGGACTCGCCCATGAAGGGTTCCGTTGCAGCAAGTAACATAATATACATAGTACACATAGTTTTTTTTAGTCCGTTGTAACTTTGATCGAAGTTTTAATAATAATGTATTTATGCCGTACTAAAAAAAAACTACTCATCAGATCGAATTCAAACCAATTTTCGTTGGTAGTTTGCATGTTAGGTAATGTACATCATATATTTTTTTTTAGTTTTTTCATTTTCTTATTTTAGAAGTTAGAGGGGGGGGGGACACGTTTTGCCACTTTGGAAGTGTCTCTCGCGCAAATTATTCAGTGTAGACAAAAACTATATTAGAAACCTCAACATCATTTTTGAAGACCTATCGATAGACATCCCACACGTGTAGGTTTGAAGAAAAAAAAAATTTCAGTTCTAGTAAACCAAATCTATTTTTTTTTTTTTTTTGTAAGATTCGTAATGCGGTTCACAGAATACATCTACTTACCAAGTTTCAATAGTGTAGTTCTCATAGTTTCGGCAAAAAGTGGCTGTGACATACGGACGGACAGACAGACAGACAGACATGACGAATCTATAAGGTTTCCGTTTTTACGTTTTACGGAACCCTAAAAAGAAGAGGTTTTCATGTTACGCGATAACTCCGCATTGTAAATGATGCTGATTCTTTTTTATTATTTGGTAGATAACGACTGAATGAATTGAGACATCCTACTTTTTATGACGGGAAAATAACGGCAACGGGAACAGCGCAAGGCACTGCTAGTAAATAAATAAATAGAGAAGTTATATATTGCGCTTACAAAACAAAAACAAACATAAGACAGATGCCATCAAAAAATATACTAGTAAATGGAAAATGGAATAGATGAGGTATAAAATCTGTAGGGGCCTAAGCCTAAGAGCACGTACCTATGTGGTAAGATATAGTATATAAGCAGATGACGGCGGTCGACCGATTAGTCTCTCGCCCCACGTCACTTGTGTATTAAGATCAATGTAGAATGTAGTCAGCAGTTTATACAGTGACGTGGTTTCATTTCCTCTCCAGTACTAGTACCTAACACCTAAAGTGGTGACCCCGACGTGATTCAGTGGTGGTTACAAATCTCACAACAAACCTGGAAAGCGAGCATGAGCTCGTCTCTAATGATCGGCGTGAGCACCCATTTGTTGAGCACGTACACGAACTGGTCTCTGTTGAGGAGTCGCAGCTCGTGGCAGTTCACCTCCTCCGCGGCCTTCATGATCTCCGCGTACGTGGGGTAGTGGAAGTTCCGTCGGTGGTATCTGTCATTATAAAGTATTGATCGTACATTTTTCACACTACATTATTTATTTAGTTCCAAACAAAGCTTGTGCTATTGAAGCCGTATAGTCAATAGAAATCCTACTAGTATTCAACGCAAAAGCACAGAATAAATATTAGGCAAAAGTTTGTAAAAATTTAGGTATGAATGGATGCATGTACCTACTATGTTTGTTATTGTTACTTTTTCACTCAAAAACTATTGAAGGGATTTGCATTGATAGATAATATAATAAAGAATAGTCTGCTATATCACATAGGTAAGCAATTTTTTCACCGAGAAAATAACGATATCGGGAATAGGGTACAATCCTCAAAAAAACTAATTAGTCCGTCAGTTAGATTGCTAAAAAATATTGTACACGTATTTTTTCTTTTGTTTCACAAACAAAAAATGACGAGGATACAGCGCTTAGAAGTTTCGTGTGACGTCACTTGTGAGTACGATTTTTACTCACGAGTGACGTCGCGACCCCCCACTCTCGAAGTTTGATGTTCTATATCTTTGTCGATTTTTAAAATTTTGAAAAAACAAAAAATACGTGTCCCATATTTTCCCATGATCTAGCTAACGGACTAATTAGGATGGTGTATTTTTGACCCAGTCTGGTACCATATTCGGTAACTACTTAGGTACGCGGTGAAACCGCTTTATGTTGCTAGTAGGTAGGTTCTTACAAAACATAGAAGCACCCAGAGACAGAACATCCGTAAAATCCATGTAGCTGCATCACTCAAATTTGTGCCGTGTGTGGGAATGTAACCTAGGACCTAGGTACGGCTCAGTGAGCAGGCAGAATCATTACCTACCGTCTAAGCCACGAGGGCCATTCCAATTGTGGATAGCAATATCTACCAGGCGAACAGCTTACAGGAAGTTCGACTACTTACCAAGGCCGATTTAAACTGAACGAACATAGAGCTAGAGCTGGAACAAGAGCATTCTTTCTCGATCTTTTAGTGTAAACGAAAGATCGTTCTTAGCGTTTTCCATATTAAATATTCCATAGAATCTTTGCAAACGCAAACAAAACAACGAAATAATGTTCTACTTTGTTTACACCAAATTAATTTGATACAGTGGGGATAGAATGAGCATTCGCTCGTCTGATGTAAATCGGCCTTTACAAGCATTACAAGCATGTGTAGAGAAAATGGCTGAATATTTATACCTACTACAAAAACTACATTACCAACTTATGTGACAAAGTATTTACCGAATATACGACTTTACAAATTAATATAATGAATATAATCTTCTTACCTGGTCTTTTTTTTTAGATATCGTATTAGATGTTCGATATTAATAACGTTATGAGGAGGTCCTTGGTCTACGATTAACAAAGGCTTCGCCGTTTTGTTAAACCATCGATCTATCCTTTCTATTTGTTCTTCCGTAAAATTAACTTTTATGTTAAGCAATGGATGGAAAGTATCAAATGGAATAACCATACTGACTCTAATAAAACCAAAGTTTTAAAAATGAAAAATTTGTAAATTATAACCAATAAATAATAACAATACCAAATGAAAGTGGTCAAGTGCGAGTTGGACTCGCCCATGAAGGGTTCCATAGCAGCAAGTAGCATACTTAATATAAAAATTCTTGTAATTTGTTGTAACTTTGATCGATGTTTTAATAATACTGTATTTATGACGATTACAAAAAAATAATAATTGGCAGTCATAGGAACTGCCGATGGAAGTGAAAACTTACAACTCAGAATTTGATAGCTTACCTTGGAAACTACACGGGGAAACCGGAGGGCATGGCCTCGCCATCTTGGCATGGCCATCTAGAAATGCGTCAGCATTTCCCATTGGCTGATGCGTTTCTAGATGGCCAATAGCCATGGTCCCGAGTTTACCCGAAGCTTTCTTATCATACCCGAGCGTGACGAATTAATTCAATTCACAGCCCACGAAAAATCTGTCTAGGCGCGCCTAAAGAAGTTTTCACTTCAAAAAACTATTTTTTTAGTTTCAACACAGAATAAATATTGGTTTCAGTAGATACTTAGAAGTATGGGGCACCCCAAAATGTATTGTTTTTTTTCTTTTTTTGTGTGAAAATCCTAATGCAGTTCACAGAATACATCTACTCACCAAGTTTAAATAGTAATTATAATTCTTATAGTTTTGGAAAAAAGTGGCTGTGACATACGGACGCACAGACAGACAGACAGAATCTATAAGGGTTAGGGTTAAGGGTCCCGTGTTATTGCCATTTGGCTACGGAACCCTAAAAATGAAACACAGACTAACGTAAGTAGGGAGATTCAAAGAGAATTTACTACGACGTAGTACCTACATAAGATGAGATTGGTAATGCGAAATGGAAATTGTAAAATGTAAACACTGCGAATATGAAAAAAGACAACCATAAATACAATTAATAAATATTGTCAGTTTGTTTTAATATTCGATTGTTATGCTTTGAATCGAATGATATTTTATAAAATTGACTGAACACTAGTTGGTAAGATAGCGGTAAAAAATTAAATAGAGAGAGCTGTGAACAGTGAACAGTAATAGGTATAATGAAAATTATAAGATGTAAAAACTACTTATATTCGTGAAAATACAATGAAAAAAAACGCAGATAATGTAACCACCATACCATATAGGTAACCTTATATAATATATAAGATATTATCTTTATATGTATAGAAAAAAACGAGTGTGAGAATGTAACCACCTCAATAATATAGGTAAGTAAGTACTTTGTATACGAGTACCTTTGATATAAAACTACGTATAAAAAATTGTGATTAGGTATGAACGCACGCCCGAAGTGAAACCTAAAATGAGAAATAACCATTAAAAACTAGGTATTGAATAATCCATAACAATATAATGATTCAAAATTTTTATGTCGTTTACGTAATAATATTGTAAAATAATATGAATAAGTACTTAAATGACAAAATTATTACATACATATCAAGGACTTCTCCTTGATACATATTTACATATGCATAAAACATAAACAACCCACTAGATGTTCTCACAGCTGGGACTCCGGGCCTTCTCTCGCAAGGAGAGAGTCAAGGCCATAATCCACCAGTCCACCACGCTGGCCCAGTGCAGGTTGGTGGATGACACATGACTTCGAAATATTATAGGTACATGTAGGTAATTTTCGGCAAATAAAATTGCGGCATTACGCACGTGAATTCGAAAAGACAGTGGTGCGCGTGGTTTTGAACCCGGGAACTCCAGATCGGCAGTCGCCGTTCTCCCGCCTAGACTAGCCGTAACTTTATACCCGGTTTACATTATTCCAGTCCAGCGACCGAATCCAGCGCTGGATTGTTTACTGGAATAATGTAAACCGGCACTGGAAAGCATCAATCCAGTGTCGATGCATTCCAGTGACGTTTTACATTATTCCAGTAAGCAATGGATTCTACTGCGCTGGATTCGACCCCTGGACTGGAATAATGTAAACAGGGTATACTTCCAGTCCAGCGACCGAATCCAGCGCTGGATTGCTTACTGGAATAATGTAAACCGGCACTGGAAAGCATTGGCACTGGATTGATGCTTTCCAGTGCCAGTTTTCATTTTTCCAGTAAGCGCTGGATTCGATCGCTGGACTGGAATAATGGAAACCGGGTATCATAATTCTACTTCCTGTTAATGAGGATCAGTAAAGTTATAGCAAATTCAATAGATCTATCATCCACGTTATTCGTTATGACATAAGGATCATATATCTTTTTGAATTATCCAAATCGGACCATTACTTACGAAGATATTAAATAATAAACATATACCGTTCCTGTCGCTAAAAGTCAATGCACGCGGGAGCGTGTGACGTCACTGTGACGGAACCGAGCGCGGCCGGCCGGTCGGCCGGCACATTCGACGTAGCAGCGGCGACGCGCGACTCGGTTGGTCCCTAATATTTGGCAATTTATTTACATAAAGTGTTGTTGGAGTGTAATTTTGTGATACTTAAGTGTAAAACGTACATAAGTAATATGAGTACTAATAAAGTAGAAGCGGGTTTTGTGCAAGCTCAGTCAGATAATATTCCAAAAGTGGATTCTTTTATGGTATTTGATTATCTAGGTAATCATTCCAAGTTCATCAGCGTTGAAATCCGTGGTTGGAAACTACAAAGGTAAGGATGCTGCTTATTTATCTACGTACGTAGGTACTTATTAGTAATCTTTAATTTGTTAGTTAGTGGTTAAAAAATCATTCGCGAAATGATCTACAAATTAATGAACGAAAACAACTATTTCATTTACATTCGATAGTATAAACACTACTCTTAAGTTCTGAATATGTCCCTGTACCTACACTTTACATTCATTTTATTACACCTGCCTATGTAATAAAGTGAATGTAAAGTGTAGGTACAGGGACATATTCAGAACTTAAGAGTAGTGTTTAGACTATCGAATGTAAATCAAATAATTGTTTTCGTTCATTCATATGTAGATCATTTCGCGAATGATTTTTTAACCTACTTGCGCTTTAGTTAGTGCATGGTTCTCTCACTTGCTGATCTAGGTATGACAGAATCCAATATAAGATGTCATGGCTGTTTTTTTCGTTTATTGCCCGTGTTATTTTTGCCATCTCGCGTTTTGTTACAAATCGTTCGTTCAGTATGTACTTAGGTAGGATGACTTGAATATAAAGCAAAAACATTTTTTATGCATATATTTTATTTCTGTTTTATTTTTATTACCCACGACCCACGACGCAACGCAGACGGTATTTGCGTTTGGGGGGGGAGGGGTCGCCATTTTTCTCCAAGAATACTTGTCTGATTTTGATGCAGTTTTCAGTTATGGGTTTGGGTTTGATTGGTGCATGTTCTTAGATAGGTGTTACGGTGACAACTAACCAGGAGCCGCTGAAGCAAACATTGTTTGTTCCATGTTGCCATTTTTCTCCAAAACTACTAGTTCTATATCTTGTCTTTTCTTATAACCTGGTCGGTCAATTTTCTTTTTTTGAGGCTTTTGACATTCAAACTTATGAGGCAAAACTCCTTTCTTCAGTTTAAGCTTTCCTCCAACCAACTTAAACTTTACGTAATTTTCCATATCTTCTTCCAACTGAAATATAAAAATACTAGTTAAGCCCCGCTGATGATGATGATTGAAACCTTGGTAATCGGTTATGTTCGACCAAGCGGACTGCGCTACGTGTGTTACAATTTATACGAGTGTTATATTAGTAGGATATATTATATATTAATGTAGTTGCTTCTAACAGTAAGGCATAGCTGAGGCAAATACATAAATGCACCGCTGTTGTGTAGATGATTAAAAAATAAATAATATACCATTCACTCTTTGATTTTTACCTAAGTACGTTTCTGTGCTTTAACCTTGGAATATTACATAGAAATGAGAACGGGCAAATAGGTAGGTACGTAGGTTTATACACAATACTCAGAAAAAGTAAAAAGGTATGTTTCTATTAATACAGCAGCTTAAAATAAGATAAATAGAAAGGTACACTGCACTTAATACCTAGTAGGTACCACCTTATTTTAATAAATATCAACCAAATAATAGGTATAGTTATGTAGGTACTCACATCGAAATGATCTTCACAGCAATGTCTTGTAGCCTGGGCAGAGGGTGGAGTTTTATGATCTCTTTTTACAACCGAATACCCTTTTTACGAAGTTTTGGGTTTTTCGGCACGTTAAAAAATAGTTTTTCTGGCGTTTTAATAGAAGTATTTATACATTTTGGCACTATACAATATTTATACATAGTTTAAAAAGTGAATTACACACAAATCGGACACTTAATTTGTTTTAAAGTCATAATTAAAGAAACAAAACGCTGCGCGCCTTATCGCTGCCAACGGCTAACTGGGGGCGACCGTCACAGTGACGTCACAGCTATCGCGACGGCCACTCGGTGAACTTCGCTAGTAATTCGGTCATAACTTCGTCAATTTTTGTCGTAGAACAAAAATTTTTACACTTTTTGTTAAGGATTTCTTAGCTCTATAAATCTGCATACTCAACTAAAAACGTTACGGATCCTCATTATTATCCTATATATTACACATACATAATACGTATATCGTATATTTATGTTAATTTAATTTATACAGTAGGTAAATACACGACAATGAAGAGCAGCAGCTGACTGTACCTATCTTTTTCGCTCGAGTACCAACCTACACTCGGCGGTCTCGGATTCATCCGATCGAGCCTTTCACTTCCAAGCGTGGGGAACCGCCTCATTCACAACCTACAAAAAAAACTGTGTGCAATCAATCAATCATTTATTGCAAAAACACAAAGCTGACAAAATACAAGTAAGCTAAGCATTTACCCTGTAAGGGCATGGCAATATACATCTTACAATAAAATTTATTATCTTACAAGGACGTTTAAAAAAAGTCGGACAGAGCCCATCCAACGACAACACTGACACTGAGGCACGAAATTTGCGGCGGCTACTAATGTGTGCATGAATTCTGGGTTGCCATGATGACAAAATTTACACCACAAAAAACACATAGGTAGGTACAAGTAATCAATAGTAATATATTATTTTTCTTACTGCTGAATCTTAGATAGAACATTTAGCTATTCGACGGAGGTAAATTGGAAGTAAGATATTTCGCTTCCTTAAAAACTTTATCACATTTTTGCGTGGCGCGGGAGAAACGTATAAATCACACAAGTTAAACTGGTACCCGCACAAAAGCAACAAATCTCTCTTTGATAATTATAGTAGGTGCCTAATATTATTATTAATAGTAATATTATTACGCTTTATCACAAACCTATTTACAAATAAATCAATGTACAATTAATTTACTCACGAATAATTAAGAACTAATTATCTTAGATCTTAGACAGTCAAGTAATAATACTCATCAATATAGTTATATAATACATACCTACTTCTTATACATAGAAACAGCCAGACATATAACAAATATTTGTTTTCATCACAAATATTTGTACTGGGTGGGAATCGAATCCACGACTCTCGGCTTCGCAAGCAGACTTACTACCAACTAAGCTACGAGTTATAAAATACCATACGAGTTTTAACTTAGATAGTTAATTTACCTTTTGAGGTATTGCATATGTAGCAATACGCCGGAGCCCTCCTTTTGTTACATATATATTTTCAGCTTCGAAATGTTTACTGCAAATGACACTGTATTTGTTTGGGATCCAATCGCTTTCACAGCTACAATTTCTAATTATATTGATCCAGTCATTTCGCCAAACTACATTTTCTTTAGGAAATCTAGCAAACAAATTAATGAATTAAATACCTAGTGGCAACTAATATAAATTAATTAAATGTATATATATAATGTCCGAGTCTTTATTCACACAGTTCACTAATTTTACTAGAATTAATAAATCAACTTTTAATGAATAATGACAAATAATAATCAAAGTCCCATATATTTCGGGTACTTATCACAGACTAACTTTGGCAACACTGCATTTGGCCATTTGGAATTCCCCTTTTTTGTTTTAGCGAATAAAGGTTTGTTTTAATATTGAAAACGTGGAAATAAGTAATTGAATTATGCACCTACCTGTGAAACGTGATTCCTGGATGTCGTTTGCGTTGGTCACTACGGCTTTTACAGCATTTCACTACGCAAGACATTATGTGTGATGAGATTTTCCTTTACCGCGAAACGTGTCGACTGGCTGATGTTTGCGCGCGTAATGGCCGACTGATGTATGTATGTAAGAGTGTCAACCTGTATGTGACAGGGCACTGGCCGACTCGATATACACAGCTTTTGTATTAGCGAGACTCTGTCCGCGTTTTTATTTCGTCCATGTTATCTTATCATAAATAAAAGTACTTATGTACAGAATTTATACTTACACATACCTAAGTAGGTAAGTACATTTTTTCTATTAGGTACCTATTCATATTAATCATATTAATGCCGTGAGAATGGGATATATTTAAAGTCGTCTAGATATTCGTTTAGACTGTCGTAACATTTCTGTATTACTTAATAGTGTTTTTAGTTTTTTATAAAATCTATTTTGGTCGGGTTCATTTTTTATATCATTAGGCAAAGTGTTGTATATTTTTGTTATTGTGTATTCGGGACCTTTTTTCACAATTTCTAGTTATGGTTCTAGTGCCACAAGTTGGGTTTGGCGTCGGGTATTTTTATTGAAGGAGAACAAGTCGAGATGTTCCTTACGAACATAGCGGATTCTCAGTGCGCTAGAAGAAGTTTTCACCTCAAAAATATACAAAACCTAGTCTATAGCATGGACGAAATAAAAACGCGGACAGAGTCTCGCTAATACAAAAGCTGTGTATATCGAGTCGGCCAGTGCCCTGTCACATACAGGTTGACACTCTTACATACATACATCAGTCGGCCATTACGCGCGCAAACATCAGCCAGTCGACACGTTTCGCGGTAAAGGAAAATCTCATCACACATAATGTCTTGCGTAGTGAAATGCTGTAAAAGCCGTAGTGACCAACGCAAACGACATCCAGGAATCACGTTTCACAGGTAGGTGCATAATTCAATTACTTATTTCCACGTTTTCAATATTAAAACAAACCTTCATTCGCTAAAACAAAAAAGGGGAATTCCAAATGGCCAAATGCAGTGTTGCCAAAGTTAGTCTGTGATAAGTACCCGAAATATATGGGACTTTGATTATTATTTGTCATTATTCATTAAAAGTTGATTTATTAATTCTAGTAAAATTAGTGAACTGTGTGAATAAAGACTCGGACATTATATATATACATTTAATTAATTTATATTAGTTGCCACTAGGTATTTAATTCATTAATTTGTTTGCTAGATTTCCTAAAGAAAATGTAGTTTGGCGAAATGACTGGATCAATATAATTAGAAATTGTAACTGTGAAAGCGATTGGATCCCAAACAAATACAGTGTCATTTGCAGTAAACATTTCGAAGCTGAAAATATATATGTAACAAAAGGAGGGCTCCGGCGTATTGCTACATATGCAATACCTCAAAAGGTAAATTAACTATCTAAGTTAAAACTCGTATGGTATTTTATAACTCGTAGCTTAGTTGGTAGTAAGTCTGCTTGCGAAGCCGAGAGTCGTGGATTCGATTCCCACCCAGTACAAATATTTGTGATGAAAACAAATATTTGTTATATGTCTGGCTGTTTCTATGTATAAGAAGTAGGTATGTATTATATAACTATATTGATGAGTATTATTACTTGACTGTCTAAGATCTAAGATAATTAGTTCTTAATTATTCGTGAGTAAATTAATTGTACATTGATTTATTTGTAAATAGGTTTGTGATAAAGCGTAATAATATTACTATTAATAATAATATTAGGCACCTACTATAATTATCAAAGAGAGATTTGTTGCTTTTGTGCGGGTACCAGTTTAACTTGTGTGATTTATACGTTTCTCCCGCGCCACGCAAAAATGTGATAAAGTTTTTAAGGAAGCGAAATATCTTACTTCCAATTTACCTCCGTCGAATAGCTAAATGTTCTATCTAAGATTCAGCAGTAAGAAAAATAATATATTACTATTGATTACTTGTACCTACCTATGTGTTTTTTGTGGTGTAAATTTTGTCATCATGGCAACCCAGAATTCATGCACACATAAGTAGCCGCCGCAAATTTCGTGCCTCAGTGTTGTCGTTGGATGGGCTCTGTCCGACTTTTTTTAAACGTCCTTGGTCTATAGGTATTAATCAATTCGAGTGGTACTAAAGACGTCATAAAAAAAAATGAAATCTGTGAGTGATACCGAGTCAGGGCGTCAGGGAGTTCACACTAGCTTCCGGGGACTCCGCAAAGCGCTAGTGTCACCGTAGCCATTTTAAACGCCATTTTGAAGCTAGCGTCATTTTCAAGATATGATTAAATGTCAGTGTCACTGACAAACACGTTCGTTATGGTCAGAGTTGCCAACTTAATAGATTTCTTGTCACATCTAGCTAATTTGAGAACGTTGAGAACCGGAAAATATCATTCTAACAACTAACGGGATATTTATTTTAACGGAAATAAAAACTTCATATTTTCATCGATAAATGTCTATTGTGTTTTTTAAACGGTGAACGGTGAAGCCAGATCCCATGGTTTTTAATCCCCACCAATATTCTATCTCTAAGGTGCAGCTCCAAATCGCGTGATATGACGTCACTGCTTCTAAGTCTAAATGTTAAGGTATATATGTCGCAGCCAGATTGTACATTTCGCAGTAATACATTACGGCTAGGCGTTTTGAAAAACAGGGCTGTTATGTAGTGCGGCGGTGGCTGTACAGGTTCCACTACCGGTCCAAGAAAAGTGCTATGCGATGTTAAACAGCTGATAATTGGAGCCGATTGTTCAAGGAACTTTAAGCTAACGGTAGAAAATTAGTCCGGAGGATTTAGAAAAAACAGCAACTATTGTATAAGTTTGGTCTTTTTGAATTTCCAAGATTGACCTTTGGGTTACGCAATGCAGCGCAGACGTTTCAAAGATCTATAAACACGCACGTTTTAGCTGGCATAGAACGAATTGCTAATGGTGTCAATGACAGCGGTAGTAATGCTGAACAATCAGTTTTGCTTGGATACTTAGATGACATTATAAATTGGCTCGAAAAATGCAACCTGGCATAAAAAGCATTTGCGTATGCTATTTGAACGTTTACAGGTATATAAAATGGAAGTTAATATAGGTAAATGTGTATTTGACAACTATCCAAAACCAGAGATCGTAGAACAGTTACGCAGGTTTTAGGGTATGTTAAATTTTTATAGAGCGCACATACCAGACTCTGTAAAAGTACATGGATTTTAGATAGATATTACATGCTGCAAAGTAAAGAGATAAGAGTAGGATAGTATGAACTAAAGAGGCAATTAAAGAGCATTTGAAGGGAGGGTGTAAGGAAAACTTACAAAATGCTGCCACGTTATCGCACCCGAGTCCAGGGGCAGGGTTAGCTCTTATGGCAGACGCGTCAGACTTTAGTATAGGCGCGGTATTGCAACAGAAGGAAAAAGTAGCTTGGAGACCCCTCGGCTATTTTTCAAAGAGGCCCTCGGAATCCCAGAAAAAGTACTGTGTATTTGACAAGGAACTTCTGGCGATTTATTCGGGTATTGTTTATGAAATTGTATTGTGAGTGACATACGTCACGTAATAGGAAATATAAGTCAATAGTGCAAATTGGAACGCTGAGTGAGCAAAGCGGTTCGATGTCAATATGCCAAGGTTAGCACGGACTGAAAATGTGCCAAACAAGCGGAAGGAAACATGTGACAAGTTGATCGTAATTTTACAGTGTAAACAATTTGTGATATATGTATGTTTTTTTTTTGGATTGTTATCTTATGCTGTTAGCTTATGTTTTTCTCCTTTTTTTAAAAAAGGGGTGTATGTAGGAACCTAAGAGCACGTATTAATGTGGTAAGATTTAGTATTTAAGCGGTTGAGCGATTAGTCTCTCGCCCCGCGTCAATTGTTTAGTATAAGATCAATATAGTCAGCAGTTTATAAATACAGTGACGTTATAATGTTGGTACTAGACTGTTCGGAATT
This sequence comes from Ectropis crepuscularia, assembly GCA_963693475.1. Classification (NCBI taxonomy): domain Eukaryota; kingdom Metazoa; phylum Arthropoda; class Insecta; order Lepidoptera; family Geometridae; genus Ectropis; species Ectropis crepuscularia. The sequence continues at coordinate 9,230,110 of OY856357.1, read as the reverse complement.
TCAATTACGCGAAATTTACCACTAACACAATAGAAATTTAGCTTTATTTGGCCTAAAAAAATTAAAAATACGCCACTCCGCCATTTCTGTGTCGCAATCGTCCAACGCCATTTTGCCCCATGACAAAGAACATTTTTTTAAACCAGAAAATGTGAAAACGGTTTATATTTTATTGTAATCTACTAAAAAACTATGGCGAACGTGCTAAAGTTAATATTGTTTGTGACATACACATAAAGCTTTCTCCAAAACCGTACGCTGAGCTCGGTCCTCATATTTTGCACACTCAACGCCTGCTCTATCGTCCGTTTTAAACTCGGTAATCGGATTATCATATTAAATTTGAATGAATACTAGTTGGTGAGATGGTGGTAGATAAGAAAGAAAGAGAGAGCTATGAATGGGGAATATTGGGAATAATGTGCTGATGTGTAAGTTTATACTTAATTTTTTGAAGTGAAAATTTGTTTTGGTGCACCAAACACCAAGCACCACACACGGAGTTTTGGTGGTTTTTTGTTTCTGAGAACGAAGCTCAGCGTTACACTCGGAAGTGAAAGAAATGTTCGAGTGGGCTCAGGACCACCGAGTGTGCCAGAGCGAGAAAGATAGATAAATAAACTCTTTATTGCTCTTAAATTACAAAGAAAAACAACAATAATACAGAAAAAACCTTAGAATAGAGTAGCAATTAGCGACCTAATAGCAAAGAGTGATTTCTTCCAGGCAACCGTAGGATGGTAAAAAAAGAAATTAATAATGGAAGACAGTCAGCTGCTGCTGTCTGTGAGCTGTTAATTTTATTTTGAAGTGAAAACTTCTTTTTTTTTCTTCCTCTTTTCTCTTCTTTCGTCACCCCACCCACAGATAAACATCTATGTGTGGGAGTGCCGAAAGAAGTTTTCATTAAAGTTGGCGCCTAAAGTGGCCGTGGGCTGTGAATTAAACTCGAGCGTCACGTTCGTTAATGAAAAAAATCTAATGGCGAATTCGGGATCAGGGGCGTCTAGAAATGCGCCAGCATTTCGAGATGGACATGATCAAGGCCACGCCCTCCGGTTTCACCCGCGTAGTTTTCAAAGTGAGCTATCAAATTCTGAGTTATTAGTTTTCACTTCTATTGGCAGTCCCTATGACTACCAATTTTTTATAATGTATTCTTGTCCACGGATACTAGTTCTTCAGCCGCATCTGTCGTGTCGCTGTGTTTACTATATTGTTTACTATGTGTTTACTATATTTAATTTAAGTATATGTACTTATTTATTTTTAGTGAAACTTTTATTATATCGTCAAAGTTTTTCGTCCATTTACTGCATGTCGCGTGACGGTCGGCCGCGGAATAAGGGTAAAAAGAAAGGCGGACAACAGACTAGCCGAGGCCAGTGAATTGATGATCAACTAACGATTCTTTTTTTCCGGTGCCATATACAGATATATACCGTACAATACCTATAACCATAGAATAGATAATATTATATTCAACACTACGTATCAGTGTTGCCAACTTAACGGATTTCCCGTCATATGTAGCGGATTTGGGTACGTCGAGAACGGAAAAATAATTTTCTAACGGCTAACGGTGTAAGGGTAAAACCGGCTAGCTTCCCTTACTTCATAAATCATTTCCTAAGCAGGATAAAATAACAAAACACTTTGACAATTTTACACGTTTATTACTGCTTTTTAAATGAAACAAACTTATTGCGAAGAAAATCAGTGAGGCGTGGCTTATAGCTAACTTCTGGTTAAATCTTAAATTAAATTATGTTAGCATACAACATTTTAAATGATCAGATTCTCTCAGGCTTCTAAGCCTCCTGGTTAAGCCAGTTTTTACAATGTATGAAGGACGAATTGAAAATTACACCACATATGCGATTTAGAGAGATCCGATGTTAGTACACGGAGAATGAGTACATATATTATGGTTTGAAATCTATTTATAGACTAGGCGTACATTTGAATATAAAATAAAAGAAATAACCCCTGATAATTTTACATTAGCAATACTGCAGTAGGGGAATTAAGTTCAGATCTAAATTATAAGAAATTTATATATAAGGATTCTAATATTGAAGCAAACAAACTGATAATGATAGCCTTGGAATGCCAAATAATAATTCAAACATAGATGCTTACTTTCTGGAGCTATTTATAGAACAAACTTACATCTGCATCCAAGATTTTCACATGAAACAAATTTTACCGTTGACTCACATCAAGTATTAAATTACGAGCTCAATCAATTAATCTAACAAGTGTTTACGTTACATCTATAGCCCGCTTATCGCGAATGACATTATATGATGATCAAAGCGATAAAAATAATATGTGCTTTGACTTTAGGGAAAATACAGTATCCCTTTTCCACAATTAAAACAAGGTAATAAGGTACGTTCACTCAGCAGGACGTCAACAGGGTTTAGGAGAAAACTAAATTGATGAGATAGACTGTGACGTCACGAGCGGCACGCCACAGCTCGCGTTCCTTCCTTCGCTTGCTTCTGCACGCTGAAACGCGCGAGGAAGAGTGTACTCAGAAATGTTAAATGGTTGGATATCACCCACCTGAGATGTTGGGAACGGCGCGGCGTTTAAAAGCACGCCAGGGGCAGAACTTATCAGAAGGTGAAGCTAATCGCCAGAAGGTGCAGAGAAACGGCCTGCCTTGTCTCGGTCCTCCGGAATAGCTTCCTGGATAGGCACAGCACCCTTCCTTCTCTCTCCTCCCCAGGTCACACGATTTCAGGTATCGGGGTAATCTCCTTCTAGCCGAACGCTTCTCTGTAATAAAATATCGAATTATGCACTGCCCCTTCAGGACTATTCACGATTTAATATAAACGCGACCTGCAGCTACAGGAATCAAATCAACCTATCGAATCAAGTGATTATATTCTTACCTGCACCTTCAGGATTATTCACCACTTATTATAAGAACGACTTGCAGCCAGAGGAGTAAAAAGTAGAATGATCTCGTTCACTGCTCTCGTCAAAAAGGTGGACGATTTCATACAACGAACTTTGGACTCTTTGCACGCGACTTCGACCTTGAGTGACGCTGGCAGAGGACCTCTCACCACTTCCGGTTCTATTTTCAATGCCTTAAGGTCGATAATCGCAGAGCTTCGAGGAAGGTTCTAGAAATTACCAGAATACAACTGTTTCCGGCTTCTAAAATGACGGTTACGCCATCTATGCGTTCGAAGGCGAAACGCGTTGTCCACAGGAGACGTTGCTTCTTGACAGCGCCTAAAGCCTCGAGTATATTACTACAGATGTAGTAAGTAAATTTTCACGTTCTATTAAAAATCTAATCTCATTCCATTAACACAAAATTTGAACCGTTACAACGGGACATTCACCGATGATAAAAACTTCATGTTTTCATCGATAAATGGCTATTATGTTTTCCAAACGGTAGCGTGTGTGCCTCATATGAACGAGTTATTTTATATTTATGATGACAACAAGGTCGATCAAAGACTTCCAGACACAAACTTTCTGTGTTTGTAAACGGCACTTACCTCTGCTTACTGTTATGCAGTGAATATAGATCATGCAGTTTGTAAAGAACTCCTGAACCTTTAGGCTTATACACGTAAGAAGCAGTAGGTCTACTACGAAAACAAACTCCGAATGATCGGATCCGACCGACAGCTGAATCGGATTGTAGCCTACCACGAAAAACATTCGGATTGATACATCGCGGTCGGAAGTTTATAGACTTAGGTCAGATGAGGGTTGGATCGAACGAAACGGCCGATCCGATCAACCGACCGATTATTTTTCGTGGTAGGAAACGTATATAAGTTCGGCCGATATATCGTTTATCGGACTTCGTAGTAGTAGTAGACCTGCAGCTCAAAAACAATCGCGTGGTATGGTTTCATAATCGGAAACCAATGTTTCGGTATACATGTTACTCGCACCGCTCCGTGGTTTTACCCGCGTAGTTCCTGTTCCCTTGGTTCTCCCAGGATTCAAAATAGCCTAATATATTGTCATATATAAAAAAAAATGTTTGTCTGTAAAGTCGTTTTACCTACTGACGATAGAACGTGACTACGTCTTAAGAAAATACGGATGGAATGGTTCAAAAGAAAATTTTAATTTCATTTGTTTAATAGATTTGTATGTAAAAAGTAATCAGTAGAATTTAGTCATTTTCAATCAAAACAATGCAAAAAAGCTTTTAGATGCCGGGGATCGAACCCGGGGCATTTCACTTGCAAAGCGAACGCTCTACCACTGAGCTACATCCCCGCTTGAACTACTGGTCGAAATAATTAATACAACTGTAACAAACATGCGGCGAGGTAACGACCAACGGTAACGCGGTAACGGTACATGACGTCATGTTTTGTGGGCGTGCAGCCGGCTTCATCGAATTATAAGACGTTATCACGTCAATAACGGATTTTTGCCGAAAATTCACAACGCATTGGGACAACTTGGCGCATTTAAAAAAATCTTGTTGGCAGGACTGCTCCCTGCTCCGTATCCAGGTTTCTCATAAAAATGTCAGGTTTGTTGTCAAACGTTCACGAAATCGTTTGCTTACAAAAAGATTCTGAAAATGTACACCTTGTTTTGGGAAAATATGAATATTACCATTATGTTTGTGATGGGATTGATGACAAGGTGATAATTATATCGTCATAGTTATATATAGTTTAGGTTAAGCTCCACGTATTCTTCTGAATTCTGAATTTTATCTGAAATAGGTATAATAGGTATACCTACAAATAAAATGTACGAGTTTTGCTAAAGCCCGACATAAAATTGGTTTACTTCCATTCATAAACGGTAAATTATTCTCCACTACGAACAAAGCATCATGTGTTCACGTTTGTCACACGTAAACCCAAAGAACGGCACGAATTGTTGGCTAGCTTTTACCTTTTGTGACCTATATGGCAGTTGGCCTCTGCTGCCCATAGAACATTAACCTAGCGCAAAATGCACAGGGGACAGGGTCCGACTAACCTAACCGTAGTCAACTAGTAACATTTCGAACTATGACTAGGGTACCCGGTGTCCCAGCCCTACGGACTTAGCTACGGGTAACACCTTCAGACTTGAAGCCTGTATGTAGGGCTAATAATATACTTACTACTTTGATTATTGTCTGATGTCAGCTGGCGTATTATATGTGGAATGCATAGCAAAAGATGACAAAAGATCTGGGTCAGTGATTTATGAAAATAACTTTTATCATACCAGTTGATGACAATGATTGACTGATTTGTAGTTTCTTACTGATTTGGGCTTACTTATTGTATAATTAGGGTTAGCTTGTTCGTTTGAAGTCATAAAGACATCCTATGAGATCCTAGATCTTTTGAAGCTCAAACTGCCTTACCTTTTTCTTAACTTTTATAGGTTTACACTTGACCACCATCTTGCCTGACATTAAGCGACGATGCGGTCTACGATGGAGCCTGTTTACCTAGAAAAAAAAACCAATTCACTCTCGATTTGAAGACACAAAGATTGTAATCATCGGGGAAAACCCACTCAGGCAATGTGTTCCACAGCCTAGACATCTTATGTACTTTTTAAGTTTGAATGGTTTAGCTCCACATTGTTACATACCAACCGGTAATTTGGTAGTCTAACACAGAATTATTCAAGTTCAAAAAACATATTAATACAAAATACAAAAGCCTTTATTGCTGATTACAACTTAAATTTTTTTAAATTACATATCACATCAGTTAACCATACTATCAGCGTGTCCTGCTGACACATAGGCCTCCTCCAGCCTTTTCCATTCACCTATCTCTAGCTGCTCGGAGCCATAGGGATCCCGCTGCCATCCTTATGTCACCTGACCATCTTTTTATTTGTCTTCCATATTTTCTTCTGGTGTTGAACCTTGGGTTCCATTCTGTTGTCCTCCTTGTCCACTTCTCCCTCTTTTTCCTATGATGTGGCCTCAGTGTGATATCCTCAATTTTTGTATACTTTCCTGTCTGTGGCCTTCTTTCTGTCTTTCCTGTGGTATCCTAGGATGCTTCTCGCCATGCTTCTCTGACAGGTTCTCAGTTTGTTTTGTAGTTTTTTTGTCATGGCCCAAGTTTGCCATCCATTATGTAAGTATGGGTAATATACATGTTTTCTTTTCACTTTTATGGTATAGTGGCTGTTTTTCATAATGTCCTTCAAAGACCAATATCTCTTCCATACATTTATTACAAAAACCATTTTATGTTAATATAAATCAGGCTTGAGAGATATCAATAAATTGAATTTAACACTTAGGGCGCCTTCACATTAGGTCGCAAGCAGCGGCGGCAGCTGCGCGACAGAAGCGGATGCCCGCGACTTGCTTACAATTACGTGTCTCGCAATTGCAGTGCGACACCCGTGCGACACGTAATTGTAAGCAAGTCCCGTGGATGTATACCTATGTAATGAGAAGGCGGCTGCCGCGCTGCTTGCGACCTAATGTGAAAGCGCCCTTACTAGTCTGCAACCATTGGCACGATACAGAAGCATCATAAATATGTAGCAGTTAGTAACATATTATTGATGTATCTTCACAGTTGTGTTACAGTTAATTCATAAATGTACAATTCAATTCTTTGCTTCATATTGCATTAGGCAGCTCTTTTACTACACACCAAAAGAATGTTTCATGAGCTGCACAAATTAAATGGATGAATGAATTGTAATTTGATAAATTTAACTTTCCAGGGATGGGGTTGTGGATACAGAACCTTACAGACTATTTGCTCATGGATGTCAAACAACTGTTGTCCAAATTCAATAGTTCCTTCTATCAAAGAAATCCAAAATATTTTGGTTGAGATGGAAGATAAACCCAAAAGCTTTCTAGGATCTAGACAGTGGATTGGCAGTGTGGAGGTAAACATCACTTGTTTTTCTCAGCAATCTTTTAATTAACAGTATACTGATAAAGACTTGTGTATGACAAATAAATACATGGGTTTTAATAATTAGGTAACCTCACCATAAAACAAACACTGTTTTGTGTGATTTATATTTCTGGTTGCCTGGAAGAGATCGCTCTTAGCGATAAGGTCGCCGTTTGTTCCACTAGAGTTAAGAATTTATCTCTGTTTATTTATTTTTCTTTTTGTGTTGTGAACAATAAAGTGTTTCTATCTATCTATCTATCTATTTATGGACAATATTAAGGTGAAAGTTTGTAGGTGTGTAGTTGTTCCTCATTTGTACATATCTCTAACAGCTGAATAGATTTCATTGAAATTGCAAATGATGACATTAGTTGCTTATAGTATGTGTTAACATATGATATTTCTTCTTTTATTTTTTTGTATTGGTATGAAGTACCACAGCTTTGTTAATTATTCTACTGCCAAGCAGCAATATGCAAACAACAACTGTGTGCCAGTTTAAAGGACAATATTTCCAGAAAACTTACAGGGCATAGAGTCATCTTATTTCTTTGTGTGATGAATTGTAGTCCAGTGATAGATAAATTAGAATCTTCTTGTTGCCATAGCTATGTGTGTGTGTGTGTGTGTGTTTTGTGTAATCATGACTTCATGATGGCTTTAGTACTCTAGCACCATGAGACCAAATCTGATTAACAGGTTGGACACTTCCGAGAAGGGACGGACGCTCAGAACGTTAGACCTAGTGGGTTAAAACTAATGTTTAAATATTTCAGGTCTGTCTAGTGATAGACAAGTTATATGATATCCCATGTAAAATTCTCCATGTATCAAAAGGTCAGCTGTCGACAATTGTAGAAAAACTTGTGGATCATTTTGACAAATTCGGCAGCCCTGTTATGATGGGAGGAGACATGGACTGCTCTTCTAAAGGGATTATGGGCATAGACGTTAGTGGTGAAGAGCCTGCCTTGCTAATAGTTGTGAGTACTATTTTTACCAAATTATTCAACTTTTTTAAATCCCCCATGTGCAAATCCCATGTGGCAATAAATTTCAAATTGAATTTGAAACACAATATGGATTCTTCATTATAATTTTTACACCTTGACATACATTTGCTGAACATTTTTAGTGTAATGCAAAAAAAGTTGAAAGTAACAAGCAATAAGGCCTGTTGGGACCTGAGCGTTATTTGCTACCGCACGCTGTATCAAGTAACGTATGGGGCAGTGGGCTGTAGTAAGTTAGAAGCAAGCAATCTTCACTTTTCAATTTAGTATGTTATGAGTAGCTTACTGCATGCAATTACACTTTACTTAATTCAGTATCGACAAAATTTTTGCCAAGTGTAAGCCTTTTAGAGAAGCGAGGGCGGGTGTATGTCACTACCTGCTCTCGCGTCGCCGCGCCGGGCGGAACTTGTTTCGCCAAATATGCAAAAATAAGTACCGCCTCCTTAAACGGTGAAAGTTTCACTACAGCTACTTTTCTTTTTCTCTAGTGCACGCGGTAGCGAATAATGTCTAATAAATAATAATAGTCTGAACAGGCCTTTGTATTATATTGCGTAAACGCCGCAAGCAGTCCAGCTCTGGCAAGCAGCATCCGGTCACGAGTATGACGCGTGTGCAGCCATCGCTCTATTTCACCATATTTAAGGGCGATCCGATACATGTCGCTGCAGAAAGGGCCTTTCAGCTAGCTTAAGTGATCAAGGAAAACACACAATTCTTACACAATATTACAATTAGCGTAGTTCAATCACTCTGATATCGTTAGCGCTTCCACCATAGCCTTGTTCCTTTCTTTATTTCCAATTTGCTGTTACAATCCTATTAATGTTATAAATGTCAAAGTTTGGATGTTTGTTGCTCATTCGCGTCGTAACATCTGAACAGATTTGGTTGAAATTTGGAACACAGATAAAAGTCTGGAAGAACACATAGGCCAATTTTTATTCCGGGAAAACACCGGGAACGGCGCTGCTAGTCTTTTATAGTTTTGGCGCACTCGCATATCCCGCAAACCAACTATTGGCGTCTTCCATGTCATCAGCGAAATAACTGTATAACTATTTTCTTTTTCCAGGACCCTCACTATGTAGGTAAAGAAGAAACAAAAGAACTCCTCTTACACAAAGGCTGGGTCAAATGGCAGCCCCTTAGTGACTTCCTAAGTTCTTCCTTCTACAATCTATGTTTACCTCAAACTAGACCTAGTTGGAAATGAATCAGTTATATTTCTTTTAAGTTTTAGTAAAACAATATTTATATATTTCTAAATTGTTTTATTATCAGTCTTTATATTTTTAAAGTAACAATAACTAGAACTAATACGTATCATAAAATAAATAATTAAATGAGATCAATAAGTACTTCAGGAAGTACGGAAGTCTTTTGTAATAGAAATTGACCACTATTGATCACAGCAAACCAAAATAATACTTAAATATATGCTTAGACCAAAATCAAAGTATAACATAATAAGTAGAAGGACCTAAAAGTAAAATATATTTAGTTCACCACAATAACCACATATAAATTACAGTATATAGAAAGTACTTAAACATACTATTGGTATTCCAATTAGGGCTTTTAACCTTTACATCATCATAGTTACATAATTATACTGACCACTATCTTACTGACAACACATGAGAAATGTTGTGTTTAGATGTTTCTTGCTCAACCACAAGTACTGAACAGTTCTGTCCAGTGCCGGCTTTAGGGTGGGGCGACGGGGTCGGTCGCCCAGGGCGCCGGATACCACAAGGGCGCTGGGAAATCTTAAAGGGCGCTGGTGGGAAATCTTAACCTAGGGGGTGTATTTCAACGTCCCCAAAGTGTATTGTTTTTAGGGCGCCTGAGACATGGTTCGCCCGGGGCGCCTAGATGGCTAAGGCCGGCCCTGGTTCTGTCTGAAATTTTGGAATGTAGATTATAATCTCGAATAACACATAGGCTACTTTCAATCCCAGGAAAATAACGAGATCGTGAACTATGCGGCATGCTACTAGTAGTCTACAAATAAGGGACAACCATTTGCCCTGTATGTTAAACAACGTAGGTAGATATGAAAAATGAGAAAATGGTGGCGCCCTAACAAAATATTCCATAATAAATTAATTAATACAAATATGTAAATTTGATATACCATTTCTTGAAATACAATATTTTTAACATCCTAAACTATAAAATACCTCTCTTCAAAATACTATAACAAAAGTTATTTAAAAAAAATTCAACGCTGCTTCTAAGGTTTTTTTTGCTTTAGTAAACAGGGAAAGGTAGATAATTTTTAGTGTCGTGTAAAAAAGTTAGAAGATATAGTTCCAAAAGTAACAACTTAAGAAAAACCAACATCACGCGGTGTTCCCAGGCGGTCACCCATCCAAGTACTGACCGCGCCCGACGTTGCTTAACTTCGGTGATCGGACGAGAACCGGTGTTTTCAACGTGGTATGGACGTTGGCGATAAGCTCACCGAATCACGGGTACGATTTTTAAAAATAAAACGTAATTATGTGAAATCCATCGATATAAATCAATTGATTTATATATATATGGTTAATCAATTGGTAAATTAATAAACGAGCATAGAATAGATAACGTATTCAAATTCAATTCACGTGTGCTATAGTCAGTCCAGTCCGATTTGAACCAGTTAAAATTTGTGCCAAACATGCAGCGGTCACGCGCGTGCACTTTCCTTGAAAAAGGTCGCCGCATGCGGCTGAAACATAAGTCGGGACGCATTGATGTAGAAATCTTTGGTCGGACTAGACTGACTCGCACACGTGAGGTACCCGTGATGGAATTAAATATGTGTAACAACCATGTTAGTTTTCAAAGTGGAGTTTCAAGTTCGGAATTAGACCTAAGCCTTCCTATAGCTTCCTATACTTATGATGCATCGGGTCAACTATATTGTAAAATTTGCGACCGAGTCTTCAAAACCAAGTTTGGCTTTGCGAGCCACATTAAAGCTCATGCACAGGATAAATATTAGTACAGAAGCCACACTTACCAAAAACAATTTTATAAATAGCGACTCTTGCTGGGACACAACAAAGTTCAATTCAGCTCGCAATACCTGTCGCGATTTTCAAATAAACATTTGCGCTCTTTCTAACGCGTAACTCTGTCCCTGTCTAGCGCGGAGGGTTTACGACATATCTAATAACAATATGCGCGGAAAACGTTTTGCGCGAGCGCTCAGCCGTACGTCCGACAACCGAATGTCACTTGTTTCCTGGAAGGAACGGTCTAGCGGTAGGGTAAAACCGCGCGACCTTGAGCGAGTGAGGGTGCACTGGCTCATGCTAGAATGACATGAGGAGGACTATGTTTATAGTTTACATATTAATCGGTGTTCATGACGAGACAGACGCCTTGTAGCACCCAGTGGCTGCAGTGCTCGGCGGTGTAGAGGTCCGACTCGAAGACCAGGCCGACGCCCATCGCGTTCCGACGCTGAGACGTGGTGTATACCGGCGTGCGGAGAGTGTTCTGTACGGTAACAATTTGATAAAAGTTTAAAAAAAGGTACCTAAATAAGAAAAGAAGGCTTATTCCACAAATTCCTTTAAATTTTCCCTTGCCAGGGGATTTGTGGATTTTTGTTTGACTGTGATATTTTGGAAGATTTCAAGACAAATATTCCACAAATCCCCTTTTGTAGCTTCCTCCACAAATCCCCATAGATTTTTCCCTGTCAGGGGATTTTAGGGCTTAATGGAAGGATTCTTTGCAGAATCCACCAGGGTAAGTACCACCAGTGCCAGTAATTCTACCGCCAAGCAGTGTTGGGTGATAATCGCAGTACAGTGCTAGGGAATGATTTGGACTCTTCGTGTTTCAATAGCTGCGTGACACTGCTGTTATATGGGCAGGGATGTTGCTTACCATGGCACGTGTCCTCATCTTTTTACTCTGTAGGTACTAAAAAACTCAGTAGGTAGGTACTTTGGGTCGTCTTGTAAGAGATAGTCCCCAGTCATACAGCCCTGGAATGCCGCCAGTCTAAAGAGCTCTTTCGCGCGAGGTTTCGACAACACTTGGGTTCGCACCCAAGTGACTTCAAAGCTGTATTTGTGTGTACAACAATGAATGCAAAACAATACAGAAACATGTAAGCAATGTAATCAAACTGTAAGAAAGAAATAAACCCTGTAAGAAAAGATCTGTAAAAAAAAATCGGTTGTCTGTAAAGTTACTGACGATAGTTGAACGTGACAACTTCAACTCCAAGCCTTAAATGGAACGCCTCAGAGCGAGGTAACGCCGCATGACGTCATGTTTTTTCGTGCGTGCAGCCGGCTTCATCGAATTATAAGACGTTGTCACGTCAACAAATGAGAAAAAATGGAAGCATGCCTTTATATACCTATAGGTAATGTATAAAAGCATGGACCGTGGTTCGTGGCATCGTGCTAATGGAACTCAAGGGCGTACTTGTGAGCGTCTAACTTAGAACAGTGGATAGCAAGATTTTGATGCAGTGTACCAACCTGCAGCTTCAGTTTGTGGAACTCGATGGGTATGATGTACATGATGGGCAGCTCGGTGACCAGCACCTTGGGATGCGAGCGACGGAGGCAGCCCTCCTCCAGGTCCCAGCGCGCGCCTTCCAAGTACAACCCTCGGACGTAGCAACCCTGCCGGATTAACCACACTTGAAGGTTAAAAGATGGCTATAAGAGTCAGCGTATTATGAGGATAACATCTTTATCAAATCGTTCTCTAACGCTCTCGAAGATATGTTTAAGATGCTGGTTTGGGCTGGGCGTGGCATGAATATAAATGACGAGTACATCTCTCACCTACGTTTGCTGACGACATCCTCATAATGGCTGAATCGTTGGAGGACTTACGAGTCGATGCTGAATGGCCTAGTTGATGCTTCTCAACGCATAGGTATCCGGATGAACGTGGATAAAACCAAGATCATGGTTAACGAACGTATAACTCCGGGATGGGTTGCTATAAATGGCGTCCCTCTAGAAATTGTTCAGAAATATGTGTACCTAGGGCTGACGCTCGAACTAGGCAAGCACAATTTCGAGAGTGAGGCCAGGAGAAGGTTTCAACTGGGCTGGGCAGCATTTGGCAAACTACGTCGTGTCTTCTCGTCGTCTATACCACAAAGTCTAAAGACAAAAATCTTTTATCTTATCAGTGTGTCTTACCTGTCATGACCTACGGTGCCGAAACTTGACACAGTCAGTTAAAGCGGTCCACAAATTTAAAGTCGCGCATCGAGCTATGGAGAGAGCTATGCTTGGAGTTTCGTATCGTATCGTAATCGTAGGTATCGTATTCGGAACGAAGTGATCCGTCAGAGAACCAAGGTAACCGACATAGCTCAACGCATTAGCAAACTGAAGTGGCAATGGGCCGGCCATATCTGTCGCAGAACCGATAACCGTTGGAGTAGACATGTTCTTGAGTGGAGACCACGACTAGGTAAACGTAGTGTAGGACACCCTGAGACTAGATGGAGTGACGATATACGGAACACGGCAGTGGATGGAGACGCATAGCCGAGGATAGAGCTGAGTGGCGAGCCATGCGGAGAGGCCTATGTCCAGCAGTGGACTAAGATAGGCTGATGATGATGATGATAAGTATTGAATACCTACAAGAGTGTTATCAAATGAATTTGTCCGCTGTGAACTAATGTCTAAAACGTGAGGTCTTTTTTAAGTTCGAATCTGTCTACACACTCAGATGTTTGTCGTCATACCTTATGATTTCACATCTTGTCATCACCACTGGTTTTAACGGTGAACGGTCGGTGTTTTTTAACATATATCTTGGATTAGGTGAAGAAAAGGAAAATAGGGGGAAAATGGAACATATTCAACCTAATTCTAGTGCTAGTCCGATTTCGTCTGTTGAGCCGATCACTATCGGTTGAGATCCCGGTAGTAATCGACTCGACATCGTTTGCTATTTTGTATTAAGTCGCCTCCTCTCTACTCAGACCGTACACCAAGGCTGCATTTCCGCCCCTGATGGTCAGCAAATTGAACTCTGATGGTCTCCGGTGATGCAGTCAACGCTCGCCGTACGAACCGACCGATGGCGTCGTCGGTGTCGTCAGCGTAGTATGTGAACCCGTGTGCCGTGAGATTGTAACAACTGAATGAGGCACGCTCTCATGCAGCTTCATGTTTGCCTTGGTTTTAATGGCTATTACCGATGTCAGCCCCTGAGCTTCATGAATGGTAAGGGCGCGACCTGATCCGTAAAGGCGGCGGTTCGCGCCGCGACCGCGTCAAGCACCTGACATTATAGTTCCGTATGGGCGCCAGATCGCGCCGCAACCGCGACACATGTCTCGGTCTCCTGTCGCGGTCTCAGCGCGAACCTGCACCTTAACCCTTGTCAGGGTTTCTAGAGTACGCATTGTTAAGGTATACTCACAGTGACGGGCCGCTCCTCGATCTCGTCGGCGTGCTTCCACCGCGTGACCTTGGTGAACTGCGTGGAGCGGTCGAGCGGCCACGTGTACAGCCGGCACGCCATCTGGATGTGCGCGATCAGGTACGACTCGGGGATGTGCAGGCCCGACAGCCAGATCACTAGCGGCTCCTCCATCGTCGCCTGGAAAAATAGTAAAAGATGAAACATTTTTAATTTATATATCAAAGAAAAAAAATTGGCAATCACAGGAACTGCCGATAGAAGTGAAAACTTATAGGTACTTTGATAGTTTATTTTGGAAACTACGCGGGTGAAACTGGACGGCCGTGGTCATGCATGGGCATGTAGAAATAAGTCAGCATTTCTAAATGACCACAATACCCCTCAAATGGTCCCGAGTTTACCCGAAGATTTCTTATCTTTCCCGAGAGTGACGCTAGAATTCAATTCATAGCCCACGAAAAAGGCGGCACCAAAACAAGTTTTCACTTAAAAAAAACATACAGGAATTATAGGTATATACTACTAATCGTATCCTACGCATATTATAAATGTCAATGTGTGGGTATTTGTTGCTCAATCACGTCGTAATGTCTGAACCGATTATGGCTGCAATTTGAAACATAGATAGATAATAGTTTGGAAGAACACATATACGACTTTTTATCCCGAAAAAATAACGGGAACGGGACCTACGCGGGTAAAACCGCGAGGCGCTGCTAGTAGGTATTATAAAGGCGAAAGTTTATACGTTTGTTGTTGAATCACGTCGGAACGGATTTGGTTGAAATTTGGTGTGAAATGACACATAAATAGGCTATTTTTAGGGTTCCGTAAAACGTAAAAACGGAACCCTTATAGATTCGTCATGTCTGTCTGTCTGTCTGTCTGTCCGTCCGTCACTTTTTGCCGAAACTATGAGAACTACACTGTTGAAACTTGGTAAGTAGATGTATTCTGTGAACCGCATTAAGATTTTTACAAAAGTTTTTTTAAAAAACAAAAATTAGGGGTGCCCATACTGAGAACTGAAACTCAAAATTTTTTTTTCCATCAAACCTACACGTATGGTGTCTATCGATAGGTCTTCAAAAATGATGTTGAGGTTTCTAATCTAATTTTTGTCTACACTGAATAATTTGCGCGAGAGACACTTCCAAAGTGGTAAAATGTGTGTCCCCCCCCTCTAACTTCTAAAGTAAGAGAATGAAAAAACTAAAAAAAAAATATGATGTACATTACCATAAAAACTACCAACGAAAATTAGTTTGAACTCGATCTGATAAGTAGTTTTTTTTTTGTAGGTACCTACGTCATAAATACACTATTATTAAAACTTCGATCAAAGTTACAACGAACTACAAGAACTATGTGTACTATGTATATTATGTTACTTGCTGCAACGGAACCCTTCATGGGCGAGTCCAACTCGCACTTGGCTACTTTTTTAAGTTCACGATTACGCCTTTTCTTATATATAGATCCAAGACCCCTCCCCCTTGGGCTGGGTCCAGAACCTTAGTGGACCACTAATTAAACCGCGCACGCACTTGTCGCACGGTCTTGTGAGACTTGACTAATGGCCCGACTATGTTACTCCCCCTGGCGCAAAAGCTGGATATACCAACGTATAGGTAGGTACTACAATCTACAATCGCCAACGTTGAAGAAGTATGACACAAAGTCACCACTTTAATCATGTAATAGCCATTCTCTTTGTTATTAAACAAGTGATAGTGCATCAAACTGACCCAATCGGAGTACTGCTTCGTTCTGCCCATGAAGTGGTCCATCCAACTGCCCAGGCCCTTGCACGTGGCGGGTGCGAGTGCGCGCCACACGTGAGGTAACTGCCCGTTGAAGAGACTGTACGCTACGTTGTCCAACACTGCGTCCATGCCGATCTCTCCGGCCAGGGCCTTGCGGAGCAGCGAGAGAGTTGTGCTCATGCGGATTATGAGGCGATTGAATCTGGAAGAAATAGATAGGGTTTTTGAAGTGAAAACTTCTTTTGGCGCGCCACCGTCAGATTTTTCGTAGGCTGTGAATTGAATTCTAGCGTCATACTCGGGAATGATAAGAAAGCTTCGGGTTTTCGGGTAAACTCGGGACCATGGTCATTGGCCATCTAGAAATGCGTCAGCATTTCCCATTGGCCGGTTTCACCGGCATAGTTTCCAAATTAAGCTATCAAATTCTGAGTTATAAGTTTACACTTCTATCGGCAGTTCCTATTCATATATCGGGTGAACATTGAAAATTACACTCTGCTTAAAAAAATATGTGTGACATACAAACACATTACAATATCAGAAGCTGTGGATAAGGTATAGTACATGATAGACCGGCCATTTTTGTTGTGGCCTTTTTTGTCAATTCTTTTTTGGGGCCACGTTAATTCGAAAGTTGAAAGTCTATAATTTAATGGAGAACTAGGTATGCAACCGGGTATTGCGTGCCTCCAAAGAGTTTACATATGCTACGTGAAGAGTTAGAACAAATGCTTTACATCGAAAGCACGGGTCTGATCGTTCTTGTCTGCAGTGTCATACTTTTGTCGCGGCACATCTCTCTGTTGCCATAGCTAACATACACCTGCTTACGATTGGTACAAAGAAACCGTGCGGAAAAACCTGATCTACTAATTCTTTATCTAAGCATGACCCTGCAAAAAAGTCCTAGTGTTAGGATACCTTTTTTTATTTTTTTAAATATAGAGTGACGAGACGAGTGACGACGGACATGTGCCTGATGGTAAGCAACATGCCTGCCACATGATCTAAGTCGCCTGTAATTTCTCTGGGAACATTTCCCTTCAAACCGGAACAATGTTTGCACATTACTGCTTGGCGGTAGAATAACTGGAAAAATGTGTGATACTTCCCCAGGCGGACTCTGCTAAGAGTCCTACCACTACTTTATGTATAGATTTTTATGTTTAGATTTTACCTTTCCAGTTCTTGCAGCAGCACTACGAGTGAAGGTGTGATGTTCATCTCGAACTGTTTGCGCACGCGCCAGATCTCGTAGGGCACGGGCAGCTTACTCATCACGTCCACGGCCGTCTGGTCGATGAACTCCTCGCGACTCATCGCGCCGCCGGAGTCGCCTGCACATGAATCACCCAATGTCATATCCGAATTAGGCTTCATTGATAGATCATTGCGATGGAGTCAAAAATGTATACCAGTCTAATTAGTCCGTCACGTCAGGTAGATCATGGAAAAATATGGCACATGTATTTGCTGTTTTGACAAAGATATAGATCATCAAACTTCGGGAGTGGATTGTGACGTCAGTTCTTCGTAAAAATCTTACGTGACAATGACGTGACGTCACTGAGGTGTTGTAAGAACTGTACCTTCGTAATTTTTGTTTGTGACATAAAAGAAAATACGTGACTGAAAAGACTAGGTCACTTCACTTACGTATGTATGTTTACAGATCAGTTTTGAAATTGTTCAGTCGCATAATTTTAAGTTCTACTAAAAATATGCCTACACCAAATTGTCAGGAAGTAACGAACGAATCGGTGTCTTCTAATAAAATTCCGGTTGATTCTTATAAAATTAATAAAGCAACGTCCAGTCCAGCATAAGATACAATTAAACTTAGTATCATCGTGGCACCTATACCACACCCTCGTCACTGGCTAAACGGCGCGAGCTAAGTACCTACTCGTTCGGGTCCTCCCGGGTGTATTAAAATCACAAGGCCGCCGGCCGTTTGCCCGAGTTGACGTGCGAACGAACGCTGAGTGCGCGCATAAATAATGTCGCGGCGTTATTGTATTGTGAATGGCTGCAATCTGCAATAGCAAGAAACTAAAATGTAGAAGTAATTTATCTTATTTTAAATTGCCGAAACAGGAAGCAAGGGAAGTGTTTTTATTGTTAATATTTATTTTTGAGCTAAATTTTAGTAGGTTTCAAATTTCAATCGAACAGAATATAGAAACAGTAGAGGTTATGCATACACATTATTTTGTCTGAAATACCTTTTACACCATCTTTATTATGTCTCATTAAGTTTAATAAAAATTTTGACGAGATACTTTTTTTTAATAGGTATTCATGTACATAATGAATGATACTAATTTGTTCATTTATTCGACGGTATGAAAACAACTTACAACTACATTGTATAACCAAAATAAACTTCAGTATCAATTGACTATGAAACGTACCTACTTAAAAAAAAGCTATAGAATTTTTAACCGAATTCAAAGAAGGAGGCGGTTCTGGGCTTAATTTTTATTGGATGTAAATATGTTTCGCGATAGCTCAGCTAATTGTGAACCATTTTTTAACCCCCGACTAAAAAAGGGTGTTCTAAGTTTGACGTCGATTTTTTTTAAAAGGTTTATTTTTGTGCGGTGGTTCTTAGCTATGTTTCGTTAATATCGATTCAAAATGCCCCCCTCCACAAAATCGCGGACAAAATATTTCTTCACAACCTACCTCTATATGGGTATCAAATGAATGGGCTTCTCTAATGGAGTACTGTAGTGGTAGGACTAATAGCAGAGTCCGCCTGAGGAAGTACCACACCTTTGTCAGTTCTTCTACCGCCAAGCAGTAATGTGCAAACATTACTGTGTTCCGGTTTGAAGGGCAATGTTTCCAGTGAAATTACAGGGCTTAGAGATATAACATCTTAGATCTCTGGGTGACGAGCGCAGTGTAGTGCCAGGTAAAAAGCTGCGTGTCACTGTGCTGTTATGTGACAGGCATGTTTCTTACCATCATCACATGTCCTGCTCGTCTCGTCACTCTTTATTTAAAAAAAACATACTGCTTCGCGGTAGAACTGGCAAAGGTGTGGTCCTTCCCCAGGCGGCCTCTGCCAAGAGTCCTACCACCTACCACCATTTCGTACAACCCTAGCACGTTTGGGCAATGACGTAAGCAGACGACAAGTCACTCGGTGCGCACGGCATTTACAACTCTGCGTGGGTGTGTTAAGGTGTATTTTTGCTTACAAGTAACAGTAGGTAAGTAGTATACGACAGTTTAGGTTATTATCGTGTAGGTATTTGCACTTTTGTATGGAAGTGATGCATCTGTTACGAAGTAACTATTTTCTGATCTGTGCCTATACTTACTGAAATTGGGATCAATATGTCATATATGTGTATGTAATTCATGGTGCGGTTAACTTCATAACATTTGGCCTCTCCGCGGTGGCCAAACAGCTGATCTGTTTGGTAATAGACGAATGAGGATATAACAAGAACGGGAAGTTTGTTATATAGTAGGTACATTTTACTGTATCTACTAAATTATAACTTACTCATGTTCCCCAATTGATAATACTATGAATGTATACTCAATTAAAATGCACTTACCCGCGTTAACTACGGCAGCATAAAACATTAAAATAATGAATTAGACATAGAATAACAACAAACAATACTAAAATCTCTAAAAATAAAACTTACTTTGCGCCACAGTAACTAATGAAAGCGTGAAAAGAGGAAAAAAATATGAATGCTTAGAAATAGTTTAGTAGCAACAAGCATTTTTTTTTTTTTTTTAACTATTATAGGTTCGCACTTGACCACCATCTCGCCTGATGTTAAGCGATGATGCGATCTACGATGAAGCGTACTTACCTAGAAGAAACCGATTCACTCTCGATTTGAAGACACCAAGATTGTAACTATCAGGGAAAACCCACTCAGGCAACTCATTCCACAACCTAGATGTTCTTATCACAAACGTGGAGTCAAATCTCTTAGTTCGTGTTTTTGGAACATCAACCATGAAACGATGTCGCTTTTTTGAGATGCGAGAAGTCCGATAGAAGAAAGGGCTAGGTGGTATTAGATCATGCAGATCAGTTGCACACTATCCGAAGTGTATCCGATAAAAAACCGATAAGCTGGCAATTTTGCGACGATGTTCAAGACTTTGAAGTCTTTTACGTACAAGAGTGTCATTACCTATGAGCCTTTTGGCACGTGTCTCAATCGATTCCAGAGTCTCCAGCTGATACTTAGCCGATCCATCCCAAAGGTGCGAACAGTACTCCATACAGGAGCGAATCTGTGCTTGGTACAATGTGAGCAACTGTTCAGAATTGAAGTATCTTTGCACCTTTGAGAGGACACCTAGTTTTTTGTACGTACGTACGTTTGGCACGTACGTATGTACGTGCCAAAGTTGAGCGTAGAGGTCAAAGCAACCTGGTAACAGCCAAGTATGAAAAATGTATTAGTGTCCGTAAAATTGTAAATACCGCCAGATTATAAATTAATGGCTGATTATAAATAGATGGATAAAGATTTAATTTACCTACACTACTTACCTTAGATTTCATTACACAGTTATTTACAGGTCGACCCAATAAAAGAGCGTTAAAAGATACCTAATCATTAAAATTCATAAAAGTATGCAATTTTCTATCAACGTTTTTTTATGTCAAAATTATCGTCCGTAAACCGACCTGACACTACTATTCTTTTTAAAGCGCGTAGATCCGCGTTTGACCGCCAACTCTCCTAATGTTAAGCGATGTAGCAGCACGTAGGTGCGATTTAAGATTTAGTATATAAGCGGATGACAGCGGTCGAGCGGATAGTCTCTCGCCCCGCGTCACTTGTATAGTTAAGATCAATATAGTCAACAGTTTATACAGTGACGTGGTTTCATTTCATCTCCAGTACCAGTAATACCTACAGCGACGTCGTACTTACTGGTCTGCGGCTGCAGTTCGATGAGGTGCCCCCACATCTCGCGCACGGCCTGGCTGAAGTACCCAATCTCCGCGTTCGGATGTAGACCGAACACTTCCGGAGTGTTTGCCAGAGGAAGCGTGTCGATGAATTCTGGGGAAAGATAACAAATTTGGTTTTTAAACTATCATGTATGCACACTAGTATCATTCATCGTTCGCCTACCCTTATCCTACTGTATCTAGGGTCGGTAGGTACAATCGTCCATTTCATTCGTCAAATCCGAGTTAACTCCTTTCCTATTCATGTCTTAATTTTTTGGTCGCCATCTACCACAGCATCATTAATTACAGGAAATTTGTATGCAAACATGGTGCATGAAACTGTATGGAAATAACGGGAACTGGCTCCACCATATGACCACAGTAAATGTTCTGGAATGAGGACTACTACTTACTAGTGAAATAATGATGTGTGTTAAAATAAAAAGTGTTATGTGCAGTACTCGAAATTGGGCCTCGTGTACCATGCAGACCATGCTACGTAATGAGCGACTCAGTAGCCGTGGCCTGGTCACCCACGGTGAAGCTCTCTTTCTCTCTCTCTCTCTCTCAGTGACTCACCGATATACTCGTCCCGCTCTCCGTCCGGCGGGATGACGTAGTCGAACACGTGGTCGCGGTAGAAGTGGAACGGCTGGAACTTGTCGAACAGGAAGTCTCCCATGTACTCCTCCATGTAGGTGCCCACCACGCGCCGGTCGAAGTCGTCGATCACTCGTCCGCCGTACATCACCTGATACAATACAAACTAAATTAACAATACACTCGATTTTGATCTCAGCATTATAAAAATTACTCCAACCTACCTACTGCTATATCAGATTAAAGTTTTTACAATATTATAGTTCGGCCGTTCAGAGAATGCGTTCCTGAGACATTTAGAACAGTCAGTCAATCAGTTTGGCACAAAATTATAACATTCATTGATTATTGATATAATAATGTTGTTTTACATATCTCTTGCTCTGTAAGTACACCCTTACACCCCTGAATGCCGGGGTGTATGACTATCATTACAGCATAGGTTTTGGAATTTGAAAAAAGAACTGTCATACTCATACTGCACGAAGAATATTTTTAAAAAGTTATTTTTTTTTTCTCGGTTTCGATTAATTACTCGAATCGGAATCTAGACAATTTATTTTATAAAGATTTTATTTTAAATATGGAACTATTTGTTTCCACATCCTATGTTAGATGGAATCGATTTAAAAATCAAACTGGCCAGCAAGATTTGACGCGCTTGCGTGCTTGAAAAAAAAGGCAGTCTACTAGTAGGCGCGAAAGCATCGCGAAAATAATTATTGTCTAGTGACGAAGACATAGATCTACGCCCGATTTTATTAAAGAAAGGGCAAAAACAGTTGTCGAAAATATATTACCGCCGAACTCGAAAGAAAGATATGTAAAGGCATACGACGAATTTATGAAATAGCGGTCAGAAAAAAAAGTGAAATCTCTTTCTGAAAGTGTTTTTATATCATATTTTGATGAATTATCTAAGAGGCTACAACCTTCCAGTTTATGGTGCTTTTATTCCATGCTAAAATCTACAATGATGACAAAACATGACGTGAATTTGAAAGATTTTTCTAAACTTACTGCTTTCTTGAAAAGGCAGTCTGACGGCTTTAAAAGCAAGAAATCGAAGGTATTTACTGCAGAAGAAGTACAGAAATTCTTAAATGAAGCTCCGGATGAAATTTATTTAGCAATAAAGGTACCTACGTATTTTCTTGCCCTTTTTAATAAGTTACCAAAATATTTCACAAAAATACTATGCGAATTTGGTGCCTTTAATACAACTTATAACAAAGCTCAAAGTCACACAGCGAGCTATGGAGCGAGCTATGCTCGGAGTCTCTTTGCGCGACAGAATCCGTAATGAGGATATTCGCAAAAGAACTAAAGTAGCCGACGTAGCTCGAAGAGTAGCTAAGCTGAAGTGGCAATGGGCAGGCCACATCGCTCGCAGAACTGACAACCGATGGGGAAGAAAGGTTCTCGAGTGGCGACCACGAACCGGAAGACGCAGTGTTGGACGGCCTCCCACTAGATGGACAGATGACCTCACGAAGGTCGCTGGAAACCGCTGGTTGCAGGTTGCGCAGGACCGTTCGTTGTGGAAATCTAGGGGGGAGGCCTATGTCCAGCAGTGGACGTCTTACGGCTGATGATGATGATGATGATGATGATGAATACAACTTATGTCTTTTTTACAGGTTGTTCAAATTTTTGGGATATCGGGAGCCTGCAGAACCGTGGAATTGACAAACTTGACAATAGAAAATGTAGAAAAACATAACAAATTACTACTCATAAAACTGCCTAACACGAAAACTAAAATTGACCGGTCATTTGTTGTGCATGAAGAATTTGCAAATTATGTTGAAAAATATCAAGCTCTTCGGCCTGAAAACGTGGATACAAATCGTTTTTTTCTTAATTACAGTAAAGGAAAATGCCACAGACAAGTAATAGGAAAAAACAAATTTGCAGGCATGCCAAAGCAAATAGCCACATATTTAAAACTGAGTAACGTAGAGTTATACACCGGGCATTGCTTTCGCAGAACATCAGCGACTCTATTGGCTGATTCGGGAGCCAACCTCACTCTGTTAAAAAGGCACGGCGGCTGGAAGTCCAGCAAAGTGGCCGAAGGTTATATCGAAGATTCGATGGCAAACAAAAGCAAAATTACTTCTAAAATAACAGAAAATATAAACTTGAAATCACCACGTCAAAGCACATCATCTGAGCCATTTTTTAATGAAGAAAATAGTACCAGTCAACTGCCGCCATTTACGATGCAAGAACCTCAAGTCACTCAAACTCAAGTCTTATCATCACAAACTCATATTCAAACTATAAATATTCCTAAAAAGAACGTGACTATATCTCTTACGAATTGTAATAATTTTACTATTAATTTTAATTAAATACACATTTTTTTCTTCTTAATAAATGTTCATTGAAACCTGCTGTCTTGTTGTTTACTAACCTCACAATCGATATGTAAAGCAGAGTATTTATCTCGGGCGTAAGCATCAATTGCATACTCGGGTTAATTAGCGCCTTCGCTTCGCTCAGGCGCCAAAAACATCGTATGCTTGATGTCATACAGCCCTTGGTTAATAATCTACTATTAATGCTCATCAATTTTATTGTTAAAACGGTAAACAACCAGCAAAAATATTTTTATCGTAACTGCAACGCCATTACAAAGTTACGTCGTCAGTACAATCGCGACGTGTCAGGAACGCATTCTCTGAACGGCCGTAGTATACCGTGTATAAAAAAACATCATAAAAACATTATAAAAACTTAAACTTAAAAGTTTGCCGCCAGCAGCGGGGCAGGGCCCAAGCTCCCGGTGGTTAGGGCTGCAGAGTGAGGAACCTCCTGACGATGCGCGCTGTGTCGAGGATGACCGCCGCGTGCATCTGAACCTTGATCCAACCGTTTAGCGAAAGTCTCTTGAGACGTTGGTCGAGATTTTTCAGAAATCTATATCATAGAAATCTTATTATAATTACTAGTTCAAACAAATAAAAAAAAACGTGCTATCATACAATTTATAATATGGGACTGACGATAAAAGTGAACATTTACAACTTAAACCTTTAGTAATACAATATAATAGCACAAACGTTGCAAAGTACGTCACCTGTATAGCTTATTACGCATGTCGGGTGTCACAAGATTTGATCCATCCAAAAATCGTCTAAAACGCACGGCCCACTCTGTTGTCGCTACTACGCTATTTCGCTAAATTAACATGTCGTTGACGCAAACCCATAAGTTTTTACCCAACTAAAAAGTCCTAAAGTTAAAAAAAAATCACTTCAAACAATCATCAAAATTAACTCTATTACCTGTAAATCGGCGCGGAACCCACATCGGTTCGGCGGTGGATACTGGACTCATCATGTGAAAAAAAATGAATTCTACCCCCAAAAGTTTTGATGTTAGTTTTGACAAAACAAAACATAAGTGAAGGTTTATCAATTAAAACATTTTCGCGGCAGCAGAAAAAAAAAACGTAAAACAATGAAATAAATGAATATAATTTGTCCTAAAATTTGCATTTTGGTTTTTAATTTATCTGGTTGTACAGTTGTACTCCTGTGTGTGTGTGTGGGCCCAGGGTATGGGCCCGCGCGCCGCCTCGCAGCGCTCCAGATAGCACTGCAGTATTTGCATGCACACCATAAAGTATACACCCGTGTGTGTATGTGAGAGAGAGAGTGTGTGTGTGTAACATACCTCTCCAAAGAGATACTTGAGCGTGGCCCAGGGTATGGGTCCGCGCGCCGCCTCGCAGCGCTCCAGATAGCACTGCAGTATATTCATGCACACCATAAAGTATACACCCGTGTGTGTGTGTGTGTGTATGTGAGAGAGTGTGTGTGTAACATACCTCTCCAAAGAGATACTTGAGCGTGGCCCAGGGTATAGGCCCGCGCGCCGCCTCGCAGCGCTCCAGATAGCACTGCAGTATATTCATGCACACCATAAAGTATACACCCGTGTGTGTGTGTGTGTATGTAAGAGAGTGTGTGTGTGTAACATACCTCTCCAAAGAGATACTTGAGCGTGGCCCAGGGTATGGGACCGCGCGCCGCCTCGCAGCGCTCCAGATAGCACTGCAGTATTTGCATGCACACCATAAAGTCGCTCTCGCTGAAGTCGTATGAGATGTTCCACCCTATCTTGTCGTACTTGCGACGCTCCTGGATAGTAAAACAAACAGTTATTAACAATGGACAATGGAAATGGAAATCGTTTCCAGTGAAAAACAGATAAAACATGTTATATCTTTGGGTGAAGAGCGCAAAGCAGTGCTAGGTAATGATATGGACTCATGTCACTGCGTGTCACTGTGCTGGTTTGCTGTTACGGGCAGGCGTGTTCCTTAACATTAGGCATAAATATGTCTTTTTCGTTTTGTCACTTTATACTACAAAAAACACTTCAGAAATAAGGTTCGTAGAAAACTAATCAAAGGTGGGCGGAATTCAAAAAAAAGGTTGGTTCGATATCGAGGTGGCCAGAATTTAGAAAAAAGGTAAATTCGTTACTCAGAGGTGGGCAAAATTGAGAAAGAAGATAGGTTAGTTAATTGGTATAGTTGCCGGCAAACAAGTTGACCCAAAATTGACGTGGAAGGGGTAAGTTTGCGCATATACACTTCCACCAAAGAGACCTTAAAAACGTTTCTGCGCAGCCATGCGCAGCTAACTTCATTGGGTCAACTTGTTTGCCGACTCCTATAGATCATAGTTCAAAGGTGGTCCTATGTAAATTTTATCGAAATCGGTGTAGCGGTTTTGACATAGTTATGACAAAAATGCTAAAATTTGCTTTCGCTTTCGAAAAATAGACTCTTATGAAATTTAGTCGAATGTGTGAATTAATTTTTTTTAAATAAAATAAGTTTTTCAGAGTTTATTCGCAGAAAATCAATTATTTTAAACACAGTTTGACTTGCCTGCACTACGGCGTGGAAGAACGCCAGCACGTAAACAAGCTTCCTGAACTGCGAGTGAGGACACTCCTCGAGCGCCCGCGCCCGCATCTTGAAGTACGTGTTCCGGAGGTTCAGCTTCAAACCGTTCGGCGGCTCGGTCACCACTGATGAAGATAACATCATTATTTGATTGTTGCAGTTTTCACAAAAATTTTTAGGTACTTATTTTACAAAAAATTAAAGATAAAAAGTTATAGTATGGCTGGGTGATTTTAATTAACAAATGGTTTAAATAGACAGAAAGAGGTTTTCATGGTTGAATCCAATGAAAGCACTGGATACGACGATACGAGGCAGCTAAACGATG
This sequence comes from Ectropis crepuscularia, assembly GCA_963693475.1. Lineage (NCBI taxonomy): Eukaryota > Metazoa > Arthropoda > Insecta > Lepidoptera > Geometridae > Ectropis > Ectropis crepuscularia. The sequence goes on along the minus strand of OY856357.1, from coordinate 9,203,215 downwards.
TGAGAAGAAAATATCTACCTATAGAAGAGCATCGTATTTGGAGCTTCTCACTCTTGGTGGCTTAAATGCCTATTATTATCTATGTTTTTAGCAGACGAGTAGGCACTAAATTTGCTTTGATTGCGTTGCTATTATAGCACGTAATAATCATAAAATCCGCACCACAAACAGAAAGCGAAAAGAAAAATTTGTTACGAAAATACAATGCAAATTTGATTTTATTTAAATTAATTTATTTTATCTTATGATATTCTTAAATGTAATTTAGCAAAGTGTAAAAAAATAGTTAAGACTTGGTTACTCACACTCTCTTACGAAGAGACTGAAATGCTGTTACGATACAAATTGCCATTCTTGTAAAATTTAGTAATACTCACTCATACAAAAACATAAATCAATGCGGTCATACACACGTTACAAAATGTACACACACAACAACACATAATTACACACACACACACGCATAATACCTACACTACAGACAAATAGTCACCTTAATGTCCACTTTCAAAATCCTTGTTTGTTTTGTTATTCTGATTGTTGGGAAATTGTATGTATTATACTGATAAACAGTAGAATTTGTTGACTGCTCATGAATTACTTGCAAAACATTGTACATTTATTTAAGGTATGCCGTACTCTGAGCCCTGAGATACAGGTTTATCGCCTAGTTCGAGGCTCGCTGTTAAATCTATTTTTGTTAATGTATGTTTCAGCAATTTTTTATTTTTTTTTATTTTTATTATTATCTACTGTAAATTTAAAAGTATTCAAAATGAACGGACCATAACAATTTCAAAATAAGAACAAAGCGTTAGCTCCACCACCACCACTGACCAATCTCCCAATATCGAAAATGTGCTAGTGAAGTACTCGGTCCTCGTTTGCTAAAAAAAACAGAATATTGTTAATTCCGTCGGATCAATGTGAATGGAGTCTTCGGACGAATGGAAAAACTTATAAGACCGCTACTCCTAGCGGGCTGAAGGCCCTTTCATGGGAGAATACTATACGCAGCAGTGGACAAGAATAAAAGCTATTGATTATGGCCAATGTTAGTACAAGGTCGTATCCAGATTTGGAACCAGGGAGGTCACATAGTCGTGGTCAAATCACAAATCGTGCGATAAGAGTGCGTACGTGAGTGTTTACTTGTGGTCCACCTAGGTCCTGTACCCAGTCCAGGGGCATGAGGGCATCCAGGAGGTCATGAGCACCATGACTTCCCCCACGATCCGCCCGTAAGTGTACCTTTGAGCGAGCGTTGCAGGATCCCGATGGGGAAGTGAGGTCGTTGGTAAGCCCGAACCGAGCCAGTAGGTGGCAGGTAGGTTCTGCATGATCAGCCACTGTCCATGCGACAACGCGCACTCAAACAACGCTAGCGCCACCTGACACGTAACAGCTTACGTATACGTAATCCTAATTATGTAAGAGTACTTTTGAGCGAGCGTTGCAAGATGCCGATGGGGAAAGTGGGCGTGAGGTCGGTGGTGAGCCACAGCAGGCCCAATAAGAAGCGGTTCTGCAGGATCAGTCACTTTCTAGCAGCACTAGTACCACCTGGCACGTAACCCTAATTACCCGACTGAAAGAAAGGTTGTTTTTCGCGCGTATCTTGTTTGTTTGTAAATTTCTTTATTCCCACGTATCTTCTAAACGGCTGGATGGATTTTTACAATTAATATATCGTTAGATTCGTCTTAATCACCCAAATGTCCTTAGATAGTGTTTTGTATTACATAATGTTTTTTATCTGTTAATTTTTTGCAGTCAGGTTTTTTAAATGAAAGTTATTCTGACCAATGTAAGAGTACCTTTGAGCGATCGTTGCAGGATCCCGATGGGGAAGGTGGGCGTGGGGTCGGTGGTGAGCCACAGCCGGTACTCGGGGTGCGGCTTCTCCATCATCTCGAGCTGCTTCTCCAGCTCGCGCAGGAACGAGACCAGCAGGTGGCAGTTCTGCAGGATCAGCCACTGTCCGTGCGACATCGCGCCTTCAAGCAACGCTAGCGCCGCCTGACACGAAACAACCACATACATCAAACATAATTATTTCATTTGAAAGCTTACTAATACTATAAAATCAAGCAGTTTCCTTGAAAAAGGCCGCCGAACTTTAAGTCACACTGGATTGACCATAGCATACGTGAGCTACCCCTGTATTTATTTAAAATATTATAAATGTCAAAGATAAGCTTCTGCTAGTAATACATAAACAGTCCACTAAATGTTCCCAACTTAAAGCCCCGCGCGCACTACTGTCTCTTCAAAGCCTCTCTGCAATGCCGCTAACTTAAAACGGTGAAGGAAAATATCGTGAGGAAACCGACATGTACCAAGAAAATTTCGATGTCATGTGTCAACCACCAACTCTCATTGGACCAGCGTGGTAGATTATGGTCTGAGTCCCGAGTCCAAGCAGTGGGAACAATTAGTGGTACAATAGGTAGAGAAATTATTAATATTTTTTTTCTACAACTTCTTGTTCTAGTATAATAATAATTATTATTGCATTCCTACTTTTATGTTTTTAACTTTCAATGAAGTTTGTCACATACGACATCATCAATATACTTAACTATTATTATGATATTAACGTAATAAAAAGTCGAAAGAAAAAAAAATGAGTCTGACTCGTGAAGGATTTGAACCTCCGCCCTCCGATGGTCAAGTATAATCTTATATCGGTGCTCTAACCTACTGAGCTAACGAGTCCTGTGATGCGAACAGCAAAAACAGGTACAGTATACGAAACATGACGTCATGTCGTAGCTAAATCGATACGAGCGTGGGTTCGAGGCCATCTACATAATATTATGTAGGTATGCTGCGGTGGATAATGACTGCACTACTACAAGGATGATTCATATTATGCGGCCTGTGATTGATGATAAAGGTGCAGGTGTTAGAGTTGAATATTGTACTTATTTCAAAATAAATTTTTAACCGACTTCTAAAAAAGAGGAGGTTATCTATTCGGTTGTTTTTTATGTATGTAACGCGATAGCACCACCAATTGTGAATCGATTTGAATGGTTATTTTTTTGTTTGGTACCTACCAAACAAATAAAATACAAATTTAACAAATTTTATCGAAATCGGTGAGGCGATTTTGGAAATATGAACAAAAACTATGATGTATTTTGACGATATAGTGATAGTTTTCTATAAAATTTGGTCGAGTGTAAGAATTTATTTTTAAATTGAAGGTTTTAGTTTTTTTTTAAATAGATTTATTTATAATTAATTACATAGCCAACCCTAAAATTGCAAAAAAAGTATTTAATACAACATTTATTTTAAACTAGCAGCGGCCCGCGGTTTTTACCGCGTAGTTCCCGCTCTCGTTGATTTCTCGGGGTAAAAAGTAGTCTATGTGTTCTTCCAGACTAGATTCTAACTGTGTTCCAAATTTTAACCCGATCCGTTGAGACGGTCCGACGTGATTGAGCAACAAACATCCAAACATTGGCATTTATAATAATAGTAGAATATCGAGCAGTAGGTACCAATTGTGTACCTTATCACAACTCTGAACAGTTTTTTTGCGATTACAGACTTGATTCTAAATATTGCAATATTGTTAATTATGTCGATGACAAACGTATTTTGAACATTTGTTTACATTAAAAACTCGCTCCAATCTAATCGTCCAGGAAAAACCCAGTTGCTGTTAGTAATATGAAGCCATTATAATATTATCCTTACTGATTTACTAATTATTTGAAATATGACTTACGATTTGTCGGTAAACTATATTTACCTTCTGGTAACACACAATACATAATTTTCTCAAAAAAAAACCGTCTTCCGTTTAAAATTACATTCAGACACTGGACCAAATTTTAATTACCCTATAAAAACCCTCCTATTTTTTTTGTCGGTTAAAATATTGAATAGTTCTGGATGAAATTTTTGTACATAGTCTGGAATAATACACCTATGTATAATTTTCATTTCGGGAAAACAACTGCTTGGCGGTAGAATAACTCGCAAAGGTGAAGCACTTCCCAGGCAGATTCGGCAGAGTTATACCACTACAAAACAAAAATCGCAGTCACAGGAACTGCTGATAGAAGTGAAAACTTATAGGTAACTCAGAATTTGATAGCTCACTTTGGAAATTACGCGAGTGACCCCGGAGGGCGTGGCCATGACCAGGGCCATCTAGAAATTCTGACACATTTCTAGATGGTTAATGGTCATGGTCCCGAGTTCAACCAAAAATTTCTAAACTAAATAAATTTCTATAATTACATTACAGCTCACGAAAAATATGTCTGTAGCGCGGCAAATAAAGAAGTTTTACTTTAGAAATGTGTGTTCGAAGTGTTGTTTAATTTAAATTTTATCTCACCCCTTCCTGTCCTTGTCCGAGCGAGAGATACTTGAACTTGCCGCCGCCGAAGCCGCACTTGTCGGCCAACTTCATCAGGTCAGCCGTGGGATCCGAGCCCGGGCTCAGAATGAACACCACCGGGGTGAACGCGGTCGTTTGCTCGAGGATCATATCCAGGCTGGAATAACACACAATTTTAGTTTGGGTTTTTTTTTACTTGCTACACAATATTTACAACACAACACAATATTTGGGCTATGAAGATACAGTCTAGATACTGATAGTATTCAAATAAATAAATAGACAAAACATTTGGAAAAAAGGATAATTTAGAAAACAGGTGTTTTGCTTCCGTACTAAGTAACGACGTCTTTCCACGGAATACAAATAAAAAGATACAACAAAAGCTAAAATACTATAACACAATATATCATATCTGCTCTTTGGCCGCCATCATACAAGCTTTGCTTAGTTTGGGCTCAGATGGTGTTATGTGTAAATCGTCCACCAATATTTATTTATTATTACAACATCAAACTATGTGATATTACTCGCAATAAACGAAGTACTTATACAACAAAATTCTTCATTCAATAGAACATACAAACGTTCATACAAAGTAATGAACAAACTTATTTATTTAAAACTTAATTATCGATATTTGTGAAGGAGTCTACAACAATTCAATGTCAACCATATAACCACGTTATATTTCCCGTAAATAAAGATACAAGTGTGAGGAGGTATACACCATATTTAGAATTTTGAAAAAACGTAAGTAGATGTCAGTGACATCAAATGTCAATAAATATCGAGTGGTGTTCCCAGGCGGTCACATACCCAAGTACCGATGCTGCTTTACTTCTTTTTTTTGTTTAGTATGGAGTGACAAGATGAGCAGGACATGTGCCTGATGGTAAGCAACAAGCCTGCCCGTGCACAGTGACACGCAGCTATTGGAGCATGAAGAGTCAAAGTAATTACCTAGCACCGCAGTGCGTTTGTCACCCGGAGATAAATGGTGTTTTACATTTTAGCCCAGTAATTTCTCTAGATACATTACCCTTTATCCTCCGAATCTCATCCCATTGATCACCCCCTCTCAAACGTCAAAGACCCCCAAAGCAGCTTCCCAGCAACAAAAGAGCCGAACGAGAGCCGACATGGGTCGGGTTGAACCGCCCCGCTATGCCAAGGCTTCGGAGCCGTGGAACCATGCATGTAACACCTTCATCGAAGTTATAGCCACACTGAGAGCGATAAGACAAGTCAACCTCAAGACCTGCGAAAACATCTTGTAGTCCTACTCGTATAGGTTAGGAAGTGAAAGCCTCTGAAAGGCGAAACTCGAGGAGGCGGAAGCAGCCATTTACAATAATGTCACTTCCCAGGTCATCAAGGGAACCATGATACGACAGTATATTGCAGCCTACAGTGCAGAAAATGGCTTCGTGACAGTAAACGAGAAAGAGACAGAACGCGCGGGAATGCCAGTTTATGCTGGACGATAAGATTCCAGAGATGGCCAAGCCCATCAAAGGGAACTCAAACGTCAAAGCGGGTTGGGAAAACTGGGAGGTACCGAAAATACAGTGGGTCAACGGAGTTCCAGGATATGGAAATACAACATTGGGTGATTAGACACTTCGACGTGGACAAGGACGCCATTATCACCAGCAGTTTTGTTGGTCTATATAAAATGAAACAGTGCCCCCCCCCCCCCCCCCATCCAATATTAGACAAATATATTTACCTGATTTGCGGTGGTGTGATGTACTCCTCTCCCATAGTGACAGTGATGTAATCTGTGATCGCGCGGTAGATGCGATCCACTCGGAAGCAGCGTAGCAACATCAACAGTTCGAACGGCTTCAACTTGTCGCGGTAATGATTCGGAATATCGTTCGACTCTGGAGTATCGGAGTCGAACCACTGGGAAAATAAAATGAATGTCGTGTCGTAGAGAATAAGGTTTAAAATCGAATTTTGAATCATCGAAAAATGTACCTACATTCTATACAAAACAAAACTGGGCAGAAATAACAAAAATCCACTGTGACGTATACCTAGAAATGGCGACATTATCAATTATGACGTTTTCTTCCAAATAAACAATATAATAATTAAAGGTAAAAATGAGAAAGCGATTTATAAAGTATTTATCAAGGTATAATTACTATTTGAGGCATGATACAGTCCACATTACTCTATTTGTTCAAGTCCAGAATGGTTAGTATGGTCACCGCAAATCTTTATGAGCCTCCGCACGGCGCACTCCGCCCGGCGCACGGCGCCGGCGGCGGTCACGGTGGGTTTCTAGACTTACGTCCACGCCTCTTCATAGAGTACTACGCAATTAATTCGTCCTAAAGTCCGAGAGCTCATAAAATATTAAAGTACTTAGGTACTTACATCCTGCCAATGATGGAGTCCTCTAGATATGTGGTCAGGTAATTCGGCGAACGAGTCGGGGAAATCCAATGATAATTTTATGATGTCTTGCCAACCCTGGAAGAGGACAAAGGTATGCAAGTCTGGTCTTAAAATATCAATTTTAATTTGAAATAGATTATGCATGATAAAATAAAATGAACATAGCTTCTCTACAACACATCTTTAAAAGAAAAACGTCAGTAAATCTATCCTGTCTGCCTGTTATATTCTACTGTTAATATTATAAATGCGAAAGCTTGTATCTATGTTCTATGCATGGATGTTTGATATTCTTTGAAGCACAAGGGAGTCAGATAAGATTTGGTAAATCTTACTAATACACCTCCAATAAAAGCGAAAGTTTGCGAGTGTGTGTGCTTGTCACTGAAGCGATTTTAGCATAACTCGGTATGGAGTTAGTTGACACTAACACATAACACATAGACATTAAAACATAGGCTACTTTTTACCCCGAAAAAATAATGGGGACTACGCGGATAAAACCGCGGGGCGCTGCTAGTTATAGGTATATTCATATTTATTGGTAAAACCGATCTACACGTCAAGTATATTAATAAATATTACATTAAGATGTCATAAACAACAATAGTAAACCGCATGAATTAATGTAAATACAAATATAAAAATATGTAGTTACAGTTGTAACTCAAGGTATTCCCGTCTTCACGTCATAAAATGATTGCTCGACAAGCCAGCGCCGAAGGCGATGTCTGAAGCTTAACAAGCCGGGGGCCGATTTTATAGAGTCCGATAAGTTACCGGACAATAATACCGGATATCAATAGGATATACTGTAATAGTAGAAGAATTCGTGTTTTGTTTGACCTGTGCGGGGATCCAGGCAGCGGGGCAAGCCCTCGAAGCTTTCTCCAGCGACACGTTTCCTTTGATGAAGAAGTCGAGCTCGCTCTGCAGCAGCGTGCCCGACTCGCTCTGTTCCAGCTTTATGTCCATTTGAAAGGAGAAGAGCAGTTTGTGGCGCTCGAAAAGACCTGGAAAATTTCATGAAAATCATTTTTTTTAAAGTGAAACCTCTTCTTTTAGCTCGCCACAAACAGATTTTTCGTGGGCTGTGAATTTGAATCATTGGGTAAACTTCCTAGCCCCGATGGTCCCGAGTTGAAGAGAAATGCGTCGGCCGGCATTTCTAGATTCTAGTTCCTGGTTTTCTTTTAACAAAAAACCGGCTTCAATTCCTTTACATTATCTAACCTCAAACAAGCTTTGCTAAATTTAATAAGCTTTGGGGTTAGATGGTGTTGTGTGTGAAATGTCCACTAACATCTATTTTTAATTTATATTTTAATTTAAAATGAAACTAAGACACTCGACTAAATATAAATTAGTAGATAGATAGATAAACTCTTTATTGCACTTACATAACAAAGAAAAAAACAGAAAAAACTTATATTAAAGTAGCAATTGGCGACCTTATCGCTGAGAGCGATAGATTTCTTCCAGGCAACCGTAGGATGGTAAAAACATAAATAAATTAATAATGGAAGACGGGGAGTACAATTAGGAGTAGTAACAATTTAGAATAACTAGCAACTAATTTAAAATACAACAATATATATATAAATATTACATATATCGATTTTACATCCTAATACACAAATAATTTTATAATAATAGACTAATAGATAATTAATTAATAATAACATGTTCAACAAATTAAAATATTTAAAGATGAATAGATTACAATTTCATGGACTTTAAGGAGAATAATGATTTTAACTAGCTGATGACTGCAACAAGTAGAACTCTTTAACTTGGTTCTTAAAAACAGCAAGAGAAGGAGCTTGCCTAATGTTGACAAGGCATTCCACAACTGGACAGCTTGAAAAGCAAATGACTTGCCATAAAAAGTTTCGCTGCGCGCCGGCGGTGTTTCAAGGAACAAGTTATATTTTGACCTGAGCGGTAGACCATGTGCATTGCTCCAATACGTAAAAAGTTTTTTCAAATACCGCGGAAAAGAGGAGTTAAATAATACGCTATAGAGAAAATACAAAATATGAGCATTCCGACGAAAGCGAATGGGGAGCCACTTGAGCTGTATACGAAATTGAGATACATGATCATACTTGCGTAAACCAAATATAAATCTTATACAATAATTTTGGAGACGCTCAAGTTTATCTAGCTGATCTTTTTTGAGGTCAAGAAAGCAGACGTCTGCGTAGTCCAGGATGGGGAGAAGAAGAGATTGTGCAAGCGCAATTTTAGTAGCAGTGGGTAAAAAATTACGTAATCGTCTCAATGACCCGCCCGATGCAAACAGCTTACAGCTGATCGATTTTAGGTGTGATTCCCAGCTCAACGTGCGGTCAAAAATAACGCCAAGATTCTTAACTGATTCGCTATAATGTATAGTGACCCCATTAAAAACAATCTTAGGGATTGCGGACCAATCGACTCTAGCTATCATGTAAGCACTGTCGAGTATAATAACCTGGGTCTTGTTGGGGTTTACATCTAAGCCGAAGGAGTTACTCCAGTGTACAATCTGCTTAAGATCGGCATTTACGATGTCAATAGCCACTGAGTCGAGCTTGCGAGTAAATTTGGAGATCGTCTGCATAAAGGTGGTAGGAAGAAGTTAAATAGTGAGAAATGGAATTGATAAAGATGGCAAATAGAAGTGGTGATAGCACGCCGCCTTGAGGGACTCCAGCATTTGTACTACACCAAGACGACAAAATCTCGTCGAGGCGAATACGTTGTCGGCGTCCATACAAGTAACTGTGAAACCAATCGATCACCGATGGAGATATGTTAAGAGAACGCAATGTCGCCAGCAAGATATCGAAATCGACGACATTAAAGGCATTATTGAAATCTAACAGAGCTAGAACAATAAGCCTGCCGTCGTCCATACCTTTGCGAATGTCGTCGGTGACCTTAAAAAGAGCAGATACAGTGCTATGCCCGGGACGGAAACCGGATTGGAAAGGGTTAAGGTCTTGTCTGTTGAGAAATTGGTTAACTTGAGAGTGGACAAGACGCTCAAGAACTTTGGACAGAAAAGGAAGAATAGATATAGGACGATATTCGGAGAAGGAGGTAGGATTTGGTTTCTTTGGCAATGGAATGAGCTGTGCATCTTTCCAGATAGCTGGAAAAACACCACAAGCGATTGAGTTATTAAAGATGGAACATAAGACGGGAAGGATGGCGTCAAGAATGGGCGGCAGTAGCATGTAGCATAATATAGTATTTTGTGAAATCCACGTTTATGTCGTCCAAGTAAAGGAAACCCAAATTTCGATTTCGATAAAATTTGTTGGAGGCCAACCTATTAAGTATTATCTAAGCACTTGGAAAACACTCAGCGATGCAGGCAGGGTTCGAGCATATGGCTTCACACTTGTGAAATCTATCGTTCTAGCTACTAAGCCACCACCGCTTCCACCAGGGTTCCTGTAATGTTTCCGATTTGAAGCGCGATGATTCCAGTGAAATTACAGAGCATATAGAATATATAAAACATCTTATATCTCTTGGTGACGAGCGCAGTACTAGGTAGATGCTAGGTAATGTTTTGGACTCTTTTGTTCCGAAAGCTGTGTGTCATTGTTCTGTGACTTCCTCGTCTCGTCACTCTATAGGTACTGTAAAAACAAGAGTATTTATAAAAGTTTAATGAATTTACTCAGTTAGAAGTTAGAATATAAACAGTACCTGTGCATCCATAGTCGTAAACATTTTTCGTCAGCATATCGATGATGTTCTTAAGACGCTTTACGAGAATAACGTTGGGCATCGCTTTCCGAAGCGAGAACGAGAACACCTGTAGACAAAATGAAAATGAAAATACATTCTACTAATATTGTAAACGCGAAAGTTTGGAAGAATGTATGGATGTATGTTTGTTGCTCTTTCACGCAAAAACGATTAAAGGGATTAGGAAGGGAAAGGGTAAAATTTGGTACATACTCGTACTTAGATAACGGTCTGAAAACACAAAGGCTATTTATTATCCCGAGAAAATAACGAGACTAGAGAATACGTAGATGAAACCATGGGGCCTTGCTATTTCATAATTGAAAAAAAATAATTAAATAACAATCAATACAATTCGCGAAAGACAAAAACAAGGCAGTCATAGGGACTGCCGATTGAAGTAAAAAATCATAAATCAGAATTTGGTAGCTCACTTTGGAAATTACGCTAAATCTTCAAATCATTGTCGTCTAAATAAGTTTTCTAAGCATGGCCACCTACACGGGATGGTCATACTTCTAACCACGGCCAAACAAATGGCCATCTAGCTTGAGCTTGTGAGTTGAGCCCACGAAAAATCTGTGTATGGTGCGCCAAAAATAATTGTTTCACTTCAGAAACGTAGAACTACTCTATTGAAGTTGATTGCAGAACTCACATCCAGATACGAAGATAACGAGTATTGGTACATGCTGTTGACCCCGGCCATGTCTGACAGGACGAAGAAAAGTATAGAGCCACGTTTCGCCACCGGTCGGTAGCCGTCGCGAAGGATCTCGATGTCTTTCGTCGTCGCTTCGGCGAGCGATAGTTTTTCCATCACCTATGATAAACAAAGAGGTATTAATACCACCAGGCAACATGCCCTGCTAGTCCCGTCATTGTATACAATGTAAAAAAATGGCAGTCATCAGGACCTGCCAGGATCAGGACCTGATAGAAGTGAAAACGTATAACACAGAATTTAAGCTTACTTTGGATACTACGCGGGTAAAACCGGAGGGCGTGGCCATGATCATGGCCATCTAGAAATGCAGACGCATTTTTATATAGCCAATGGGAAATGCTGACGCATTTCTAGATGGCCAATGGCCGTGGCCCCGAGTTTACCCGAACATTTCTTATCATTCCCGAGCGTGACACTAGAATTCACAGCCCACGAAAAATCTGTCTGTGTTGCGCCAAAACATGTTTTTACTTGAAAAACAACAACGACCTACGACACCAAACTACGTTGTCGAGCTTCCAATCAAGGAAAACATGTACCATGTACCTACTTTATTTTTTTGTGTTAAATATAGTTTTCCTTTTGACAATATTAAGTACAAATATTTGACGCAACATCGGCTAACTTGGACGTGTCAAACCTCGGATTATGAGCTTCACTCGCCATGAAAGAAGCCTCCAACTCTCAGGAGTGGGAACATAAAGTAAGTTGATTATTATGTTTAAATCTATACTCCAATAGAAATCCGAACCAGCACTGGGCCAACGTAGTGAATTACGGCCTTGACTCTCTCCTTGAGAAAGAAATAAATAAATAGGCTACAATCCTAAAAAAACGAATTAGGCCGTCAGGTAGATTGCTAAAAAGTATTGTACACGTATTTTTTGTTTTGTTTCAGAAACAAAAAATGACGATAATACAGTGCTTAGAAATTTCGCGTGACATCACTTGTGGGTACGATTTTTACCCACAAGTGACATCATGACCCCTCTCTGAAGGTCCCCCCGACTCTGAAAGTTTCATGATCTATATCTTTGTCGGTTTCTAATAATTTGATAAAACAAAAAATACGTATACCTATCATTTTTTCCATAATCTGGCTGACGGACTAATAATATTTAGAATGGTTTATTTTGGACCCAGTCCGGTACCCTATTCCAGGTGTGGGAACATTTAGTGGGCTATTTATGCATAATTAAATAAATAAATATTGGTGAACAATTCACACACATCACCATATGACCCCAAACTATGCAAAGCTTGTACTATGGCAGCCAGATGGCTGATATAATACTTATATAGTTTTAAACACATACTTATTATACATAGAAACACCCAGACACAGTGCAAACATTTGAATTCATCACACAAATATTTGCACTGGGTGGGAATCGAACCCACGACCATCGGCTTCGCAGGCAGAGCTACTACCTACTAAGCCACGAGGCACAGTATGTAAAAAATGTGGTACACCAACCTCAGCTGCCTTCGACTTGGTATTCTCCAAGGTATTGACCAGTTCTACGTTATCCAGCATGTTACCGGTGGACGTGGCCAGTTCTCTCAGCAGCGAGTCCTCCAGCCCTGACAGCAGGCTCTTGTTGGCGCTGGTCTCTATGATGAGGCTCTCTCGCTGCTCCTCGAGATCAGACCGTTCCGCACGTACTACCACGCTTAGTAATTGGTCTTCTAATCCCTGTTGGAGAAGTGAAGAGACTTTGTAACTGGTTTTCTAATCTCTATAGAAGAAGAATGGACACAAAGATTACTTAATTTGTAATGAATTGATGGGACTAGCAGAACATGTGCCTGATGGTAAGTAACACGCTTGGACATAACTGCACAGAGTCACGTAGCTATTGGAATATGAAGAGCCTAAATCATTCTCAAGGACTGCACTGCACTCGTCACCTAGAGATGTAAGATATAAACTAGACTATAGGTTTAAGATGATTTATCTCTGTGCCTTGTAATTTCTCTGGAAACATTTCCCTTCAAACTGGAACACAATGATATTTGCATATTCATCATCATCAACAGCCCACTAAACGTTCCCACTGCTGGGACTCGGGGCCTTCTCTCGCAAGGATAGAGTTAAGGCCATAATCCACCACGCTGGCCCAGTGCGGGTTGGCGGATGACACATGACTTCGAAAGATTCTAGGTACATGTCGGTTTCCTCACGATGTTTTCCTTCACCGTTTTAAGTTAGCGGCATTACGCACATGACTTCGAAAAGACAGTGGTGCGTGTGGGGTTTGAACCCGGGGTCTCCGGATCGGCAGCCGCCTATTTGCATATTATTGTTGTAGTATAACAGCCGAAGGTGTGGAAGGTACGTTCTCACACGGTTTCTGCAAAGAGTCGTACCACTACAGATATAAATGGTTAAAATAGTTGTTACCCACGCCACGCCACAATCATAATTTCAAGGGACTAATTGAAAAGCATTGATTTCAGCTCCTCCACCTCACACGACCTCTCACTATAGAACGTCTTAGTTTAGATGGTCGGCAGCGGGGCTCACGATTTTGGTGGTGGTGGTAGGACTCTTGGCAGAGTCCGGCTGGGGAAGTACCACACCTTAGCCAGTTATTTTACCGTCAAGCAGTAATGTGCAAACATTACTGTATCCCGGTTTGAAGGGCAATGTTTCCAGATAAATTACTTAGAGATAAAACATCTTAGATCTCTGGGTGACGAGCGCAGTGCAGTGCTAGGTAATGATTTGGACTCTTCATGTTCCAATAGCTGCGTGTCACTGTGCTGTTATGTGGTATTATCAGGCACATGTCCTGCTCGTCTCGTCAATATTTATTAAAAAAATCTGATCTGAAAAAACCTGAAGAAATATATTCATTCATCAGCCGCAAGACGTCCACTGTTGGACATAGTTAGTTAGGGAGTTGGCCTCCCCCCTAGATTTCCACAACGAACGGTCCTGCGCAACCTGCAACCAGCGGTTTCCAGCGACCTTTGTGAGGTCATCTGTCCATCTAGTGGGAGGCCGTCCAACACTGCGTCTTCCGGTTCGTGGTCGCCACTCGAGAACCTTTCTTCCCCATCGGTTGTCAGTTCTGCGAGCGATGTGGCCTGCCCATTGCCACTTCAGCTTAGCTACTCTTCGAAGTATGTCGGCTACTTTCGTTCTTTTGCGAATATCCTCATTCCGGATTCTGTCGCGCAAAGAGACTCCGAGCATCGCTCTCTCCATAGCTCGCTGTGTGACTTTGAGCTTTGTTATGAGGCCCACAGTTAAGGACCACGTCTCAGTTCCATAAGTCATCACTGGCAACACGCACTGATTGAAGACTTTCGTCTTCAAGCATTGGGGTATTTTGGACTCCAAGATGTGCCGTAGTTTCCCGAACGCTGCCCATCCGAGTTGGATCCTTCGCGGGACCTCTTTGTCGAAGTTGGATCTACCTAATTGGATCTTTTGACCCAGGTAGACGTATTCGTCAACAACTTCGAGTGTGGTATTCCCAACAATAACCGGTACAGGTGAGACATGAACATTTGACATGACCTTCGTCTTGTCCATATTCATCCTCAAACCTACCTGTTGGGATACTCTACTGAGGTCTCTGAGCATAAGCAGAAGAAATATATAGTTCATAAGAATCCAAAATTATGGTTAACTCAAATCAAGATACCTGCAAAGTGACGGTGTAGTTGATGACCACAGCCTTGGCGTATGCTGCGGGGTTGAACTGAGGATTTGCCAGTTTCGTCGTCAGATACATCCGGAATTTAGGATCGTAGTCCACTTCTGTGCTGCCCAGCATCACAAACGTTCGACCGGCTTCCACTAAATAAAGATAAATTCATATTAATTTCGTCTTTTTAGTTTAAAATTTCAACTATTAAAGTTTCAGAACGACATTCTCATGTCTTTCTGAAACTTAATTGATAATAAATATTTAGGCAATTGTTTTTATAGGTTAGTTAGTAAATTACAAATGTGATAAGTTATTTTCAGAAGATTAGTTGAAGGGAGAATTGCACAACACACCCCCAGCACTTGCAGCCCCAGCACAACAAAATTAAGCTGTAAGTTGAAACAACAATAATTATATGTTTAATTTTGTTGATCATACCTTTGATATTCTTCTCCAGTACATTATCGACGACTGGATCTATGTATTCGTTGACGTCTTGGAATAGTACCGGAATGCCGTATTTGATGGCCATTTCCAGCTGTCGCAAGAAGTGCGGATCGTTGAACGATAACACCTGAACATGGAAACATTATATTCATCATAATACAATTTTATCAATTTTACGAAATTAGGATGATGACAGTGTTAAAAATATAGGATTCTGTCCAACAGTTAGATTAAGCTTAGGAATTAATAGACTACAGGCCGGTGAACAAAATGTATTGGTCAAATGAACCACCAGGTGACATATTTAGGATGATAGAAAGGAATAAAGATTCAGCACTATGCCGTCACTTGTAAGCTGTCCAATTAAATGCAGTTGAAGAGGGGGGGTTTGCAAAAAGTTTTCAGTTCAAAAAGTACTGTCAAATGTACCTTGAGATTGTTTTTGACCTCCTTCTTCTTGATCCACGAGAGCGCTTGAGTTTGCGGGTCGATGCAGAGAGGGAACCGGGACGCGCGGGTCGTCAGGATACCGTTTTGCACCGACAGCTCGTCCGGTGGCAGACCTTCTGAGTTCCATCTGAGATTTTAAGAAATAGATATAGGTGGGTTAATTCAATGTAAAAGTTTGCAAAAAATGGAAACAATAAAGTATTTGTATCTGCTCATCCCGTCACTATAATTAAAACAATTGTTTTAACCTACCTACTAATTTCAACCTCATTTGTGAGATTCTTCTCGTTGGTAACCCCTTCTCCACAATGTTCACACTCTATTGCACAAAAAAAAAAAAAATAACCTACCCGCTAATTTCAACCTCAGTGGTCAGATTCTTCTACATACCAAACGGCAGCGTAGCTCTCCTCTCCAAAATGTTCCTGCTCGTAGCGTCATACAAAAACAATTACAAGTCAGTAACTCTAAAACCAACAAAAACTTCGACCTACCCGCTAAAAGCCGGGTCACACAGAGGCGATCCGATAGCGATAGCGATCCGATAGCGATAGCGATCCGAGACGTGATTTTTTGTAATGTTCGAATTTGTATGCAACCTGACACACAGCAAGCGGGCGCGATCCCATACTCGGATACGATCGGATAGCGATCGGATCGCTATCGCTATCGGATCGCCTCTGTGTGACCTGGCTTTAATTTCGACTTCATTGGTGAGATTCGACCTTATTGGTCAGATGCTTCTTGATGTTAAACGGCAGCGTGAGCGGTATTCCTCTCTCCATAATGTCCGGCTCGTTTCGTGATAAAAAAAACAATTGCAAGCAGTAATTCTATACCACAAAAAAATGTTCAACCTACCCGCTAATCTCGACCTCATTGGTGAGATTCCTCTCGATAGTGAAGGGCAGCGTGAGCGGTATCCCCCTCTCCATGATGTCCCCGTACCAGTCCTCGTAGATCATGGTCTCGCGGAACGAGAAGGAGAACGGGCCGGTGTAGCTGAGGAACGAGGCCGAGAGCAGGCAGTTGCCGATGAGGCGGGACTGCTCCACGTACAACGCGGCCAAGTCGGCCGTCCAGCGGATCTGTTCGCTACCGAGACCTGCGTATTTCAAATTTATGGTTTAAGATATGCTATGATACGGTTCAAAATAGCTTGCTCTAAGTTCGATAGTTACTAGAGATAATCTGAGGCCACCTATCATAAGTTCTTTATAAAAAATGCTAATTTTGGCAATACGCACATCATCTCTTCGTATCTGTGGTGTCCAAAAAGTAAAAAAAAAGCATATGTGTGCTTACGACCGCACGGCAGAAGTTTTGAGTGAAGTCACTTCATTGTATTATTTTGACGAAGACGTGACGTCACAACTCCCCACTCCGGAAGTTTGATGATATATATTCCATATCATAGTAAATTTTTTACAATTTGAAAAAAAAAACATAAATTGCGTGTATTATAACTGTGACCCGTGACCCAACCATCATTCCAGTTGTCAAATCACAACGCTAACAAGGTTACCTGACATTAGTTTATCAGCGGCGACGAGCCGCCGCATCATAAGGTCGGTTTCCTCCTGTAGCTCCTGTTTCCTCATCATGGCCGTGTCGTATCTCGTATTGAGCCCGTCTAGTGTATTCTGCAGTCTGTTGATCTCCCGGTTCAGCGAGTCGAGGTAGTTGACAGCCTCGCTGTATTCCTTCTCTAGAGCTTCTACTTTCTCTTTCTTGGGTTTCACTTCTCTGTAGACGGCGCAGTAACCGAGGACTGCTATCACGAATTTTAGAAGACCATAGCTGTGAACAAACAATAAGAACCGTACATTTGATTTCCTTAGGTAAAGTTGTTAAAAATCATTAAGAACGAAACGCCGCTCCATATGCATAAATATGTTTAAAAGCTTCTAAGAGAGCCAAACAGGTGATTTAATACGTGTGTGGTATGTCAGAATATATTTTTCATCAGCAGCTTCATCGTTATGATTTCTTATTTGTCCACAGCTGGGCTTAGGCCTCTCTCTCCTGGTCGTCACTCAGCCAGGGCCCTTCAGCCACTGTTGCCTTGCGTACAGAGTACACATTCTCCCAATGAAACTTTTTTTTTACTAGCTGATTGCATACACATTGTTCTGCCATTGAATTAAAAGTAAGGTATGAGCGATGCAATACCATGCTACGGTTAATTTATTTGGTGTCATGCCTAGTTCAAATAAAAAAAAATGCGATTAAAAAGTGTTAAGTGAGAAATATAGGTACTTTACGCGCTATTTTTACTAATTAATTAATATCAAAATCAGCCGTTTCGGAGGAGTATGAAAAGAAACATCGCAAGACGAGATTATTTACCATTAAATGTCTGTATTATCACCGATTAATCATAAATATCACAGACTATTGAATGTACTATGCTTAATAATACAAAAACAGTGTAACCTCTATAGAACGACACTCAAGAGACTATGCATATTTTGACTTTACAGGGAGTTGTTAAGTGGGAAGACATTTTAGTCGTTATTGAGAATGGGTATAATGCTATATAGAGTGAATCATTGTACGGAATACAAGCAAAACCAACAAAAGCCTACAAATTTTGACACTTTAGGGAGTTTGTCGTTACATGGACTTTACACTGTATATAATATAAAGAAGCAGATTTGAAAAATTAAACGTATACCAACCCAGCTTTACTGATAGACTGCATGGTGTCCAACTTCTTGCTCTTCTTCATGTGCGCCTTCACGGCCTTGACTTGTTGCTGCGTGATGAGGTCGCAGTTCATCTCTTGCAGGTTGCGGAGGAAGTTGGGGTCCGCCATCATGGCCTTGGCGCCCTTCCAGCTCACGTCGCGGATGCCGCGGATTATCACTACACACTCGCATACCACCTGACATAAAAAGATGTTTGAAATAAACACAAACACAAAAAATCCACAATTAAAAAAAAATGTTATTGTGTAATAAGGTGCCCACTGCCCTTGTGATTATTCCTAATTTGGGTGTCTTCAAGCCCAGAGTGAACCGGTTTCTTTTATCAAGAGCATTCCATCGTAGACCACATTGTCACTTAACAGTAGGAGAAATAGTTCATAAAGTTCACACACAGTTCCTATAAAAATGTAAAACAAAAAATTTACATGGGTCAATTCAATTCTAATAAAAACATGATGTACTCGTATAATGCTTGACCGTGAAGTGATAACTTCAAACTTTGAAAATTAATACAATTTGTATGCTCTCTCTTTTGTTTTATTTTTATTGACGTGTAAATTGTACATTTACGAATAAAGTACTATGACTTTAATTAATTTGGTAGTTCATCGATATGAACAAAACTTACTTGCACGGCCTCTGGCGGGGTAGCAAACGACCGGATCTCAGTGATATCATTCTTGTCCAGGTCCGCGAGCGCTAGCCTGGCCGCCTCTAGCGCCGGCAACGCGGCCGTCAGCGCTTCCTCCGCGTCGCCCTTCTCCACCGCGATCACCTTGCTCTGCTCCGTGATCTCGACCGACTTTATCGCTGCCACGGTCTGCTTCGCCGTTGCGGCCTCCGTAGCTGTTGTCGAAGAAAAGTTTATAACAGTCAGTCATTACGATACTTGAGAAAAGTTTTTGAAGTTATTATTCTATTTATATATTATAATATATATTGTAATATTTATACATTATATTATCGAATTTTGGCGCGTTAGAGGTATCTAATAGATAAAAACAATTTTTTACGATGCGCACTCACACCGTCTCAACACCCCGAAGGTTGTGTTTTATAGTGGTAGGGCCAAAGAGTTTACATATACTACGTATAGAGTTAGATTTTCCGCACGGTTCCTTTGTGTCAATCGGAAGCAGATACCGTGCATACTTTCTATGGCAACAGAGTGTTGTGCCGCTACAAAAGTATGAAACAAGAGCGACAAGGCAAGAAAGATGATACCCGTGGTTTCGGTGTAAAGCGTTTGTGCCAACTCTATACGTAGTTACGTAGTATATATATTATGTAAACACTTTGGATAGAGCTCTTTGTTGAGTCCGCCTGGGGCAATACCACACCTTTACCAGTTATTCTGCCGCCAATCAGTAGTATGCAAATATTAATATATTCCGGTTTGAAGGGCAATGTTTCTAGAGAAATTACTGAGCTAAAACACCTTACATCTCCGGGTGACTAGCGCAGTGCAGTGCTAGGTAATGATTTGGACTCCATGTTCCAATAGCTGCGTGTCATAGTGCTGTTATGGGCGGGCATGTTGCTTACCATCAGGCACACGTTCTACTCGTTTTATGTACTCTGTTAGTACAGAGTATAGAGTGTTAGTAAACTCTGTACTATAAAAAAAAATTGGCAGTCATAGGAAGATAGGAACTGCCGATAGAAGTGAAAACTTATAACTCAGAATTTGATAGCTTACTTTGGAAACTACACGGGTGGAAACGGAGGGTGTGGCCTGGGCATCATGGCATGACCATCTAGAAATGCGTCAGCATTTCCTATTGGCTGATGCATTTCTAGATGGCCATGGCATGATACCGAGGCCACGCCCTTTCAGCATTTGCCATTGGCTGACGCATTTCTAAATGGCCAATAGCCATGGTCCCGAGTTTACCCGAAGATTTTCGAACGAAGTTTTCACTTCAAAAACATTTAACAACTTTAGCTACTCTTTACCCCGGTAAAATAATGGAAACGGGTACTGCGTAGGTAAAACCATGGGGCTGTGCTAGTAATTATAGATTTGTGATCTCACCAGTAGAAATCTCATTCAGCAGTAGTTCGCACTCCTTGGTGGCTTGCGCGACGACAACTTTCTGCACCGCCAGTTTGGCGTTCAAGTCGTCTAGCTGCACGTTCGCTTCTCCGATCTTGGCCAGTCCGCCTTTCAGACGCTCGCACTAAGCCAAACACGAACACAGTCATCTTAATATACAAAAAATATCCAGTGTCATGGTGTTTGTTCTGCTTTAAGAGCCTGTGAACCCCAAACTGCTAAATCTGTTAAAAACTGATTGTTCGTAGTTCGAAAAAGCGACATCATTTCATGGTTGATATTCCACAGACTCAAACGAGGAGGTAAAACTCCACATTTGTGACATGAACGTCTAGGTTATGAAATGGGTTGCTTGAGTGGGGTTTTGCCAATATTTACAAAATTGCTGTCTTGAAGCCGAGAATGAATCGGTATCTTCTAGGTAAGAACGCTTTACTGTAGATCCCACCGTCGCGTCGCTTAACATCAGGCGTGACGGCGGTCATGTGTAAAGCAATTATAGTTAAAAAAGAACATACCTGGGCGACAATGAAAGCGTCCTTTTCATTCAGCAGCGAGATATAATTGGTGAGGTAATCCATGTAGTGCTTCGGAGTGACGTAGTTGTTCCGCCGGAGACGCAGCAAAAATTCATGCGAATACCTACGATGCCGTTAATCAGTTTATTTTTCGTAAATACACACATTTTGAACAAGTGTTAAGACGGTATTAAATCAGAAACCAGGGTAAAAGTAAACAAAAAAATAAAGTCCTGTTATGAAATTGCAAAAATTCTAGCTATAATATTTGTGTATTAATACAAAAAAAAATAATGTAATTATATAAAGTATTTTTCAAAGGTCAAAACACGCCTTTTTATATTAAATACTTAAACCCATTTTTTTAAAATAGTTCTGACATAATTTATAGTTAAATACATCTTAATTACGTCATATTTCAACAAAAAAAAATATTTAAAAATCATACTATTAGTTTATGAGACACAAAAGAGTGAATCAGTTTCTTTTAGATAAGCGCACTATACGGTAGAGCGCATCGTCGGCAAAAATAAAGGTATTACAACTAACATGTTATGAATTAGTTCGGGGTATAAATACCTACTTATTTAATAATATTGCTAGATGGCGACAACATTTAGATTGAGTAATGTCTTTTACCTGGCAACTGACATATGGACGTGGACGACGTGCTCCACGATAATGGCCCGAAAATCATCAGGGATTTTATCCACCTGAAAGCCGTTTACAAAAATGTTAGTATTCCTACGTACTATCTATCTCAATCATGTCGACTTCAGCTGCTGACATTATTGTGTTGTTCTTGTTATTGTTGTTTTCTTGCCGCTAACTTAAAACTGCCGCGGCGGCGGTCGGCCAAGAGCTAGATAGCCAATCGCTTTTTAGGAAACAAACAATTCGGGCATACGAGTATTTTTTGGGCAAACAATAGATAACCGAGCCTATTATGTCCGAATAGCTGCGTGACGTGTCGCTGAGCTGTTATATGGCATATTATATACAATCAGGGGCATGCTTATTTCGTAGCTATATATTTAAATATTCTTGACTTACATTGGCTAAAAATACATTAGCTACAGCCAATAGGGCTTGCTTCGGCCACGGGAACTGCCAGTCTATGGTAGTGTTGTTGACTAGACCAGGGAAACTTCGACATCTGAGAAAATAAAATGTATGATAAGGCTCAACTTATATGCGTAAGTATAGTTCGTAAGATTAGGTCAACAGGGCCTTCTGCAATATAGTCCAAGAGCCAGCGACGGCCAGGCTTTCGTTATTTTATAAAAGCTGAAAGATTTTCTATAGATGTACCCAATACAGGTGCACAATCCTCACCTATAAAACTTTGGTCGCGGTGGCTTTAGCAGGTAATAGGACGTCTACTCTATTTCTACGAAAACGTAATTTCGAAAAAAAACTCGCGACTTTCCTGCTCTCGTTCTACTTCGTTTCGTCCGATAAAACATTGTTTGACGTTTAAATGTTCTAAGCATACTCTAATTAGAGCAGGGTTAGTACATTAAACGGACAAAACGAAGGATCGAAGTAGAATCGGAGTTGGGAAGTCACGAGTTTATTTCGAAAGTACGTTTTCGTAGAAAGAGAGTAGACGTCCAGGTAGTAAAGGTGTACAAAATTGTCTTACATACATGTAAATCTGTATTGGGTACATCTATAGAAAAACTTCCAGCTTTTATAAAATAACGAAGGCCTGGCCGTCACTGGCTTTTGTTCTAATAGGTCAAAATTCAGTAGGCGGCAGATACCATCTGATGCCTTTTGCCATAAGTTTCTTAATAAAATACATCCTACTCAAATTGTATAAATGCAAAAGTTTGTGGGGAAGAATTGTTGTAACTCTATCACGCAAAAACTACAAAACGGATCGGCTTGAAATTTTGAATACAGTTGGATTATAGTCTGGAGGAACACATAGACTACTTTTTAATCCAGGAAAATAACAGGGATAATATAATAAAAATAATAAAAAGTTTTTATTGCGGCAAAAAATAATAAAACTTGTCTATACTAATAATAAAAAATAATATAACATAACTTGACTACCCCATTATTAATGTGATTATCCTTAATTGCTATATCCAAATTGATTTACCTACGCACATTGTAATTGATTTAATTTCCATTGTACTTAGAATTACGAACATAAATTTGAGTAAAATAAGATCTTTTAAATAACACTATACAAATTCACACATAAATGAATCAATGAAATAATTGCGGCAAGCAAAACCAGCGCGCGCGCATTGTTGGCCGAATCTGTTGTTCAACGTGCAGAGCGATCCACATGAAAAACGCTAACGCTCAGTCGCGCTACTCACTCAGTCCGCCTCTGCGACGGCGAATGCACGCCAGCTTTAGCCCTCGCAACCACCACGATCTCATTAATTTATTTATTTATTTATTTAGGGATGGGAACTGCGCGGGTAAAACAGCGTAGTGCTCCTAGTATTTATAAATAGTAAAACAGCTTTACCTGTTCCTTAGTATATCTCCACTGGGAGACATTGACAGCACTACGTGGAGGTTGTCTGTGCAGCGGTTACAGTAGAAGTTCCACACGGAGTCCCTACAAACATGATATTTGTATTAATCAAGAAGATCACTTAGACTTTTCTTTGTTAACATCATCATGTTTATTGTCAATCCGGAATCTGAGAGATAATAACTAATAAATAAATATACCGATTCACTTTCGATTTCAAGACACAAAGATTGTAACCATCGGGAAAAACCCAATCAGGCAACGCATTTTACATTCTAGATTTTCTTACTTCACAACAGTAGAGTCAAACCTCTTCGTTCGAGTATTTCGCACATCAACCATGAAACGATGTGGTCTTTGTGAACTACGAGTATTCCGATAGAAAAAAGGGCAAGGTGGTATTAGATCATGCAGATCAGTTACACACTCTGCGAAATGTATCCGATAAGCTAGCCATCTTGGGACGGTGTTCAAGACTTTGAAGTTGTTTACGCACAAGGGTGTCGTTGCCTATGAGCCTTTTGGCACGTCTCTCAATCGATTCGAGTGCCTCTAGTTGATACTTAGCTGATCCATCACATACAATTTAAATGTTTTATAACTTACTTCCCGATCGGTAGGCCGGCGTCGGCACAGGCAGGCCGCACGCTGTTGATAATGGCATCCTTCTCGTCATCCCCGAACAGCGCCGGGATCATGCCAATCATCAGGATATTGTTTATAAACTCCAAAAACCCTTCTTCTAAGATCTGCAATACAAATAAACATACAAGTTACTTAAATTAGGAATTTAAAAAAACTGCCAACATTTTGTGATAGTGGCTATCATGAATTGAAATTTATCACATTGTATAATACTCTACTAGTCAAGCCTTTTAATTTGATACCCATATTGAGGGAGTTGTGAAAATATAATATGTCATACACTATTTTGTGACGGCGGCCGTCTTGGGTCGATTTTCATCTGACATACTCGTAGCTATGAACACTTTTGGCTAATTCACCTTCCAAAAAAAAACTCAATCAAAATCCGTTTACGAGCTACGTTGCCACACACACACACAACACGTGAGCACGCACACAAATACACATACGTCAAACTTATAACCCCGTTGTTCGTGCGTCGGGCTTAAAACACACAAATTGATTAGCTCTCAATGTTTTGGTAGCGTTAAGTTTGGCATTTAAATCAATACTATAAAAAAAAATGTGCTTAAGACCGCACGACAGAAGTGACAATTAAAATAGGAAATAACAATTGAAAACTTTTGAACAATTTTAATAATTAATAAAAATATAAAACTTAATTTAATAAACTCAAAAAACGGACTGCTTAAAAAGTGAACTAAACTACGCACTTACACATAAAAAAAAACTGAAAGAATAAAACAAGCACTTAGATTTTTTGTGGTCTAGAATTCTATATAATATCTTATTAAATTAATACTATTGAACAAAATAAAATATATTATTCTAATAAAGGAACATACAAACTGAACAGTCGGGATCCATTATTATTCGACAGCCAATCTAATTGTTCAAATAATATATCCAAATTTAATAATAATCATCATCAGCCTGTATTCGTCCCCTGCTGGACATAGGCCTCTCCTATAGTACGCCACTCAGCCCGATCCTCGGTCTTACGTCTTCAACCGCCACCAGCTGCCAGCTGCCAGCTGCTATTAAATTTTAATAATCGTCAATGTATAACATAATATACTTGTCGTCAATGTATAGACTTTCTGGCCCATTTCGGCTTCGGCTACTATTCGGCTACTCGAAACCAGGGATGTTACGGAGCTTCGACTCCGATTCCGATAAGTCTGAAGTTCCGATTGTTATTACACCTCCGGTTCCGACTTCGGTTCCGAAACTTTTGAATCGGAGGTTTTAATCTGATGTCGAAAGCATAACTTAGTGGCGGCGCCCTACGCGCCGACAGTAACGAACAGTTTCATACATGTCGCGCAGGGAATCTCCCGCGCACGAGTGTAATGAAAAGTATACTAAATGAGCACAACATAGAAAAACGCAAAATTCCAGCACCTTATATTAAATGTCCGCCAATATTATCGTGTCCAACACCTTTTTGGTGCCGTCGACTTAATCTACGACTCGTTAAGAAATATATTGGACTGAGACAGCTTCAAAGCTTATGTTCATGAAGTACATACACACTTTTGGTGTCAATTTATTTAATTTAATTTGTTTCAAAGCTTTTGTTCATTTAACATACTTAATATACCACTTTAGGATTCAATTAATTTTTTTTTTGTTTATTTTTTAACAATCCATTTTTTTGTGATATTTTATGAAACACAAACAATAAAAAGTTTGAATGAATGTTTTACTTGTCCTAAAATAAAAAATATCTCTCCTACCACTACTTCTGACCCTACCTCCGACTCCGGTTCCGACTCCGACTCCGACTCCGATAAATCAAATTTAAAAACTCCGACTCCGACTTCGGTTCCGATAAGACCACCTCCGTTACATCCCTGCTCGAAACGCAGGTTGCGTTTCGAGTGTTGCGACGACGTTTGTACGCGCGCGTATGATTGACGCAACCAACTTTTGCACGAAAAGTTCGTGCGCAAATAGGACACGTCAAGATGCCGTTGTCAAAACTATAACTAATGTTGGAAGGTTGTCTGGTTTTCAGTTGGTCGCTCTTTGCATCAAGGTCACACCTTCTTTCATTCCCAAATGATTGAATGTTCTGTTTGACTAAGTGTCTCTACTCAGTCCTGTTTGACGCCAGATTCTCCCAGCGAGAAGGATCTATGTAGCATCTCTTCATATGACTTTTCTGGATACTGAATAAACACAGGGCACACAATGACTAAGACGACAATAAGAGTGTCGCTGTTTGATTGTTTATGTACGTGGTTAAGCGGCCGAAAGTATAGGGTTTAGGCTGACCTGTGACGCTGTGAAGAGGAACACCATCTTCTTGTTATCGACGCCGAGCGACATGTAGAGCCGCTTCATGTCATCCTTGAACGTGTTCTCGTTGTAGTTGCGAGTTATCACGATCTCGAACACCTCGCAACCTGAACACAAATAGTTACACTACACCAGGGGTGACCGATTTAATTAGGCCCAAGATCAATTGTTTACTGACGAAAGACTATGCGATCTATCCTAATTTTACACCTCTTGAAAATCTTAAATGAAACAGCGTAGTTCAGTGTACTAAGTAGTATTTTTTATTTGAATAAGTGGGAAAACATAAAACCTAAAATTATTTTCAGCTACTACTTATTTTTTCTAATGTGAGCGTTTCGTCGGAGCATTTTTCATTAGATAAGAAAAAAATTGAAACCCAACGTGTACCACGTACCTGTGACCGTCTGTCAAGCGAGAACTGTGTTTATTTTTTATTTGATTTTAAGTAAGGAAAATACTGTCTAAAAACTAAAATTTACTTTCATAAATATACTTCGTCGACTTAGTGATTGCTTCTTATGAAATTTGGTCGAATGTCTGAATTTAATTTAAATTGTAGTCGGTTTTAGGAGAAAATAAATTATTAGAAAATGTTTTGATTCATAGTAGTGGTAGGACTCTTAGCAGAGTCCGCCTGGGGAAGGACCACACCTTTGCCAAATATTCTACCGCCAAGCAGTAATGTGCAAACATTACTGTGTTCCGGTTTGAAGGGCAATGATTCCAGAGAAATTACAGGGCTTAGAGACATAATATCTTAGATCTCTGGGTGACGAGCGCAGTGCAGTGCTAGGT
Organism: Ectropis crepuscularia; assembly: GCA_963693475.1. NCBI lineage: Eukaryota > Metazoa > Arthropoda > Insecta > Lepidoptera > Geometridae > Ectropis > Ectropis crepuscularia. The sequence goes on along the minus strand of OY856357.1, from coordinate 9,175,872 downwards.
AATGATTTGGACTATCATGTTTCAATAGCTGCGTGTTACTGTGCTGTTGTGTGGCATGCATGTTGCTTACCATCAGGCACATGACCTGCTCGTCTCGTCACTCTATGCTATATAAAAAAAAATAGTGACTGACCGGCAGCGAAGGCGGCCAGCCTGCAGATGGACTTCTTCCCGGAGCCGCCGACGCCGATGATCATCACGTTCCCGCGGTCCATGCGCAGGATGCGGTGCGTGCGCGTCAGGTGCTCGAGACAGTCCTCGAACAGGACCACGGACATCTTCGCGTTTCGCTCGTTGTACTCGTCCAGTATCTAATCAACGAAAAAGATTAATAAATTACACTCGCCTTGAAAAAGAGCGCCGGACGCGATCGAAACTTGAGTCGGACTGGACTGACAATATCAAACGTGAGTTACCCGTGTATTCATTTTAAAATTAAACATCTAATCACTGTACCTTCGTTATTTTTTGATTGTGAAATAAAATAAAACTAAATAAAATAACATACAAAAGAAAAAATTCGTGAACATAGGACTGGCGGACGATTTTTTTTGGTCATTAAGCCTATTGTATTTAACAGATATTTAGTCAGAATAAATTGTGCGACTCGACCGTTTGCGTAAGTATAAAAATAACTAAACATTTAGTTAATATAAATACTGTAGTGAAAAAAGCAGCGTGTTCCATTTGTTCACTCAACTATGATATTGGTATACAAAACACCACTATCTAACCACAATTTAAGATTTTTTTTTTAGTTTAAACGGTTTGGCAGTTCACCGCTTCTCTACAAATCGAAGAAATTTCAAGTCGTATCTACTTACCTCTTGAAACAAGAAATAAACAGCTTCGTAATCTAACAGATCTTCATAGTATCTGATCTCTTCCTCGTCTAAAGCGTTCCGGTAGTCACCGAACAGCAAGGGGTCCCGTAACGCGTACTCTTCCAGCTAAACAATAGATAAAAGAAAAAGAATGATTTATTTGCACACATACAATATTACATCATTTACAAAAACTTAACAAGATGATAGAAAATATTGACAATATGACAACAGCGATAATATAAATGATACATTTTGATAATTACATTATAATATTATTGACTAAATTATGGCTAGTCTAGTTGGGAGAACGGCAACTGCCGATCCGGAGCCCCTAGTTGGAATCCCACGCGTACCACAGTCTTTTCGAAGTCATGTGGGTAATGCCGCTAAGTTAAAAAACGGCGAAGGAATACATCGTAAGGAAACGACGGCATCATTCGCCACCACTGGGCCAGCGTGGCGGATTATGCCTTTGGCATTCTCCTTGCGAAAGAAAGCCTAAGATGTTTTATCTTTTAGCCCAGTAATTTCTCTGGAAACATTGCCCTTCAAACCGGAACACACAATGTTTTCACAGGCTGCTGCGGCTACTGCGTGGCGGTAGAATAACACTATGGTACTTTCCCAGGCGGAATCTTCAAGGAGCCCTACCACTACACAAATTCTATTTATCTACCTAGTAGTTTCAGTTACCGTCAGAATCGCTTCCACTTCCACCTCTTCTTCTTCCTCTTCTTCTGCGGAGGGTTCTTCGGCCGGTTTGGCCACTTCTTCCGCAACGATCGGTTTTTCGCCGAACTCTGAATAAGAGTTATGTACTTGAACAGTATTATTTAGAGATATGTATTTCTAACAAAAAAGAGCAGGTTATTCATACAAAACTTATTCCGTCCAATAGGTTCTGCTGAAATTTTAAAGTTAGAGTATAGTCTGGAATAATACAATTTGTTACGAAAAAATACGTTTAATAAAAATTATCTACGACACATACTTTCCTAATTTACGAACTAGCCCGACCATTTTAGTTCAGTGCAGGTCTTTTGAGTATTAGTGAAGCGTGAAGTATTAGTAAAATACTGATAAAAAAAAAAATAACTTGCGTTTATCAAAACTTTGTACTCACTCTTTTTCCCTGAGTTGCGTGTAAAACAAAACAGAACATTTTTAAGTTGGCTTTATTTACTTTACGAAGTTAATTCATCACAAGAAAAAAAGTGATTTACCCCCGACTACTTCGGATTTGTAATCTGTACGACATTTTACTAGTCAAACCTTTTCATTTGATACCCATTTTGAGAAAATAGTGAAGAAAGAAATGTATTTCTCCATTTTGTGGTGGCGACCATCTTGGATTTGAAATTTGTCATCTCGGGAACTATTGGTCCGAATTGAAAGTTAATTAAAAAATTTTTTTTTGGTTAGTTTTTAGTGGTTCTTTTGAAATTTGCTGCTACGGAGTTATTCGTTTCGCAAATTAAGGTATCGATATATAGTTTTGCGTAGAGTTGATTTTCTTAGATTTGTTTTTCATATAAAATGCATAGTACCGTCAAGGTCCTCCTCCGCCTGCACAGGTTCCTCCTCCGGAACGACGATCTCTTCTAAAACGGCGGGCTCTTCTTCGGGGAAGTATTTCGCGATTTGGGCTTGGATGTGGCCGCGCATCAGATCGTTATCCTGACCAAACATAATTTTAGCAGATAAGCAGTGATTTAAAAAAAAATGTTTCTATTTTCGAATGTTTTCTTTTTCTTCTACGCTGGTTCGCTGGCAAGCTAGTACTTCTAGCTGCGTGTAGACAAAAACTAGAGTTGCGTAGCGTTGTCTACACGAAACTAGCTTGCTATCCTAGCTTGAAAAACTAGCATAGAATAGATAATATAGATAGAACGGACACTCCCCACCCCCCGCCAATTTCAAGCTTCCTCCCCCTCGCGGACGCGAGGCGGACTCAACGAAGGGTTATTATATCGGACGATAATTTTCTATGAGAATACGACCATGATGCTGTATTATTTAACAAAATGGTACCAAATTTTTCGTCTATCATACGAAACAAGAATAAGAGATTTTTAATTTCATAAGAATTTCTACAAAGATTGAATCATTTTTATAAACTGTGTTAAGCTATTCTGGTTAGAAGTACGCGCCAACACTGAAGTCCTGTGACGAAATTATTAAACTCGTTGTTTTTAAACTGCGGCTTTCGTTAATCGTTGTGAAATATGTCAGTGGCGCCAATAAGTTATGGTAACGAGTGACGGCGCGGAGTATAGTTCGCAATTTACTAAATCAATAGTGTTGCCAATTTAGTGGATTTTTTACTAAGAATGCTACCGTTCAGATTTATTGGTAAGTGATTATTTCTTAGCGTTCAACCGACTGAAAAAAAAGAAAGAGGTTCTATATTAGACTATCTGTACTTTTATGTGCGTCCATGTATATGTCGGTCAATAGTGAACAATGAATATAGGATTTCATCTAGTAGTTAAGATTTCGCAACAACCGTTCATTAAAAGGAGTAAAAGGATACGAGTACATTGACTATTGGAATGGATAGTTGCAAAAAAAAAATAACGCTATTTTTAAACTAAAACTTATTCAGTAATTAACGGCTTTGACATTGACTTATAAACTTTACCGGTTCTAGTACTACCGGTACTACTACGACTTAGTTTAATTTTTAACCTACTTCAAAAAAGGAGACGGATCTCAATTCGTTTATATGTTTGTTACGTGATAGCTCCATTTATTGTGAAACAAAGGACATAAGCCCAAATCACATTGGAAAAACCCAGGTGTGGCGCAAAAATTATGTACCTCGGATTTTAAGTTATTAGTAATAATATTCTAAACTATCATCATCATCCATTTGAGTGGCTAACCTGCGTTTTTTGCCTGTAGAAGTTTAGTAGAAGTTCGTGTCAAAAACTCGTTTTATGGAACAAAATATGTTGTATAATTTGGTGTTAATGATATAAAAATAATATATACCGGCTAAGTCATAAAGATATATATCAAACAATGCACGAATATGCTTAGGTTTTTTTCGCGATGGGTGGCCTTGGAATTCAAATTTAACGAGTGCAAGTAAAATAATTAATGAAAATACGCTCATTTTTGGTAATGTACTTTGGACTTTGTATTCAATTATCCTTATGCTTACATCGCGGGTCAAATCTGGACAAGTACTAGCACAAGCACAGCACTAGCATAGGCCTGGGATATGAGGCGTACTTGAAGAGAGGTATATGCTCAGATGTTATGAAGATGATGATGATGATTACATCGGATTGCATTTTTTTATTTTAACTAAACAGTATTGGTGAACTTTAAAAAAAACGCCTACAAAACTACACTGATAAAAAAACATGTTAGCCACTAATTTGGGTTATGGGAGTGGTGTAATTTTTATTCCTAAAATATATTTACATACAATTATTAGATTTTTTTGAGATTAGATACAATTATTTTGTGCCGAGGTCAGGGTACGATTTGGGCCATGTCCTTTGATGTTTCTTTTTTTTGGTAGATCATAGTTTTGAAATATGAAAACAAAACTAAAATTTACTTTCGTTTATTTTTGTTCAAGTTTTTTATGATTGTCGTTGAAATTTGGTCAAGTAAGTTTCTGAATTTAATTTGAAATTAAAACTGATTTTTGTTTATTCGGCGCAAATAGATTATTAAGTAATGACTTCAACCTTAAAATGTGAGTTGAGTATAAAAGACTCACTTACTATTCTCACAATATTTAAAGTTTTATGCGATCCTTACTATAATGCGAATAAATAAATCACTATTTATCAATATACAAAAGTAATATTTTTTAAGAAATTAGGAATAAATTAAATCCGGAACTAGCAACATTACCTAACCGAACCTATCCCAATTCGTAGTTTATTTACAAAATTGAATTGGAGTTTTGAGTTGAAAAATCATGTTGTTGTCCTTTACTGTGCTGACATGAGATGTAAATAATTAGTTTGTGCAGTGTATGATACTCTGATATACCTAGTGAATTGTGATAACGCCTTTTAAAATGCAACTTATGAACGTTGTTGTACCTAATCTAATGTTCTGTGACTAGCCTACCTATAATGAAATACGCGGTATGTGGAGTGATTAATTAATATATTGTCAGAATAAAGTTATCTTTGGGTAAGTGTACTCAACTAAAAATCAATTCGTACATGGTACCTTTATTATCTCGTATTTTGTTTTAAATCTTCTCCCTTCTGATTGTTGATGAAAGTTATATTTACCTACATTAAAGATCAAACACTAACTAGGTAAGATTGTAAGCCACTTAACACAGGCAGGTGAACTCACGGGTCACAGCTATTCCATAAAAATAATTTAGTAACCCTAGATGACACGCACACATGCGTAAATGTGTTCGAACGACAAATGCGTAGTCGTGTGAGTGTAGGTATGTCGACTTCACCGTTTGTTTGGAGTTTAGGCCGAGTGTCCGGGGTGTGAAACTAGTCTCGTGTAGCTCGAGCATTAGGCCGGCAACTTATTCCAATATAAGGCTGTTTTGGCATCGTAACTATAACCTCCCATCACTCCTCGCTTTTTACTGATGCTTTTAATTGTGTCTATGCTGCAACCCTATCTAGCTGTACGGAGTGACATATTAAGCTGTCAACTTTATTTTCATTCCAATAGGGTTCACAGTTAAACGTACCGGTACGCTAATGAGCCTGTCACATATGACCCTCGTGAACTCGTTTCTCCAACACCGCACCACGGCTCGCTTCTCACTGAAGTAATTAGGGTGGATGAGACACATGCCGGCCGCAATACGGGACAAATCACGTAGGTTGAAAATATAATGGAACTTTGCCGGAGTGGGAGGCAGCTCCACTATTAGGATCTGAAACAAGGAAACAAAACTTGGGTTTGTTTGTGTTTTTGTGTAGAGGACAGGGAGAGCGGTGCAACGCAATACCGGCACTCTTATCCCCTGCAGTCTACCACGTTTGCTATCTAACGGTGAATGGCTTGGCCCGCGGCGGGTAGGGAGAGAGGAGCACCGTTTCAGGCTATTTGCAGCCGCGATGCCTAAAACTCCTATATCCCAAGTCAGTTGCACCGGTCGGTGCCCAATGCCCATACACCTATATATGACTGCATTATTGTTGGAGACAAAACCGAGAAGAGCGGTCCTACCACGGGTTCGTTATAGCTTCACCGTAGGTGACCAGCCTACGGCTACTGAGAAATGCTGGAACCCCTATAATATAGATGACGTATTGTGTAACATTAGTGTTGTTTGATAGTTATAATTTTTCATTTCTATTGACATTCCCTATGACTGTCATTTTTTTATTGAGCAATGTTAACTATTATTGCAATATTAACTTTGTGCACACTTAATTAAAGTTCGGTTTTTGCCCTTCCTCACAAATCATCATCTAGTTCCAGACTAGGCAAAAGCTTGTATACTATTTGAGTCAGATAGCTGAAACAATACTTTTTTTAAATTTCCAATACCTACATAGGTACAATGTCCACCACCAATGCTTATGAGGCAACAAATATTTGTATTCATCACACAAATGTTTATCCTGTTTTTTTAATATCTCTTAATTGATAATACGAGTACTTCTGTAGTGAATAATTATTATGATAGTTTAAAATAAAGCCTGCAGACAGTCAGTACACAAATCAGCAAAAAGCCAACGTCACGCGGTGTTCCCAAGCGGTCACCCATCCAAGTACTGACTGCGCCCGAGGTTGCTTAACTTCGGTGATCGGACGAGAACCGGTGTTCTCAACGTGGTATGGATGTTAACGACTAATATGTTGAATTTATCTTATGCAACCATATATCCACAAAGATAACTAGTTCGATCATCCTAAACAGTACGGGTTACATCTGAAGTGTATACCACAGTTTAAAAAAAATACTACTAGGACGGAGTACACATGAGTACGTGTTCTTGGATGAAAACAGCTAGTCATTGAAGTGAAAACTTCTATAGCTGCGACACCGACATGCTATGTAGCAGCGTAGCGTAAGAGCAGCGACGGAGCAGGACATGCACGTTAGACGCTTATTGGTCTGGAAATTTTGTGAGTTCGCGTCAACATTAGTCCTGTTTAATACAAAAATTCTAGGTTATGATTTTCCACTTCTATTGGCAGTCTCTTTGGCAACTTTTAATTCTGGGAGTTATATTTCACTGTAATATTAACTTTACGCACACGTAATTAAAGTTCGCAATTCTCTGATTAAAGCTATACCTACTATACATTGTACCTAGCCAGTGCCTATAGGTAAAATTAACGAACGATGTATTGCGTCAGGTACACAACACTACACCTCTGACCAACCGAGTTAAAAATATCAAAAGCATGCACTGAATATTGATGTTATTAGTATTTACAACAAATTAGAATTTAGACCATAAAATTACCTTGTAAAGGTCGAGAGTCATCATCACGATCTTGTCGACGATTTCCCGTATTTCGTCCGGGAATATTTCGAAGTGTCCCTCTAGGATGGACGTGTATATGTGGCGGAGTGTGCTTTCCGACGGGAATTGCAGGTTGTAGCATGAGAACATCGATATGAAGCGAGGATCCACCTGGAAGACGGAATTACGTTAATTCCTTTACGTTTAATGGAATTTGCACACTACATAATATTCAGAGTTAGATACCTAACAAAAGCTGTGGTGACTACAACATGTAACTAACAGGGTATCGGACTCGGTCAAAAATAAACCATTTTTCTTGTTTTTTCAAATTATTAAAAACCGACAAAGACATAAATCATCAAACTTCCAGAGTCGTCACTCGTGGGTACAATTTTTACCCACGAGTGACGTCACACGAAATTTCTAAGCACTGCCTCTTCGTCATATACGTGTACAATATTTTTTTCATCCCACCAACTCGGAAAGAGTACTTTTGCTCCTCGATATCAGGGCGAAAAAGTCGTTTTTACCCTCTAGAGGTTAAAGTAAATTTGAATTTAGAACATCGTGTGTACTGAGGTTTAGAATTCAAAACATAATTTAACCTATTTATTTCTACCTCCTTGGTGCCGAATTCATCATACATTTATTTTTAATTTGTTAAAAACTCATACTCGGAACCTCTTTGGTGTACTTTTTTTTAAATGCTTTGCGCGCAATTTTCTTTTCACGTATGGAGGATAGAGGTAAAGAATGTTATTTCAAATGGCAAAACATTTTGAAATGCTATGAAACAATCAATTGTAATCGAATTGAAGTATGCCGAGTTGCCGAGTTAAATAATTAAATATTATTGACTACTAAAATAGTAACTAATAGATAATTTCAACTACTTGTGCAGTACAAAATAATGTAGTAAATAATATAACATCAAATAAATAATTACTATTTTGAGAAAACATGTAGGTACAATATATTTTGAAGTCAAAACTTCTTTTGGCGCGCCAAAGACAGATTTTTCGTAGGCTGTCAATTAAATTCTAGCGTCACGCTCGGGAATGATAAGAAATCTTCGGGTAAACTCGGGACCATAGCCAGTGGCCATCTAGAAATGCCTCAGCCTTTCCCATTGGCCATTTAAAAATGTGTCAGCATTTCTAGATGGCCATGCTCATAGCCACGCCCTCCGGTTTCACACGCGTAGTTTCCAAAGTAAAAATCAAATTCTGAGTTATAAGTTACCACTTCTATCGGCAGTGCCTAAGACTGCCAATATTTTTCTTTCATGAATTCTGAATAGTACGTTTATTAATTTCCTTTAAAATTTCGGATTAAAATCAACAATAAGTACACTGAGTCAATTTTAGCCTTTGCGGACGACCTTGCAATACTTACACGAAATCCCAAACAGTGTCAAGAATTGTTGAATGATGTTGATGAGTTCTGTACATGGACGGAGGGAATGAGGACAAAACCAAGTAAATGTCATTGTTTATGTCTGGGTAGACGAGATACCAAATATACTTCGTACGATCCGGGACTCTCCATAAGTGGCCAAAGAGTTGCCACAATTGCAGAGGCAGTGCCTTTCAAATTTCTTGGTAGAAAGATAGACTACAAAGGACGTACACCATCATTAAAGGTAGTTGTTGGAAACTTCATGAACGACCTCAATAAGGTAGACCAACAGCCTATCAGCAATATCAAAAAAGCATGGATATATGACAACTATCTCACATCACGTCTCACTTGGCCTTTCCTAGTATATGACATCGGTAAAACCCTCCTGGCAAAACTAGATGCTAATGTCATAAAGATATTGAAGTCATGGTTTGGATTGGCACATCCGGCTGATCCCTCTACTCTCTTTAGGGATCACAATAGTTTTGGGCTGAAACTAAAAAAACCATCCGAACTCTACAAACACCTAAGAGTTACAAAAACGCATGTTTTGGGAAAGTCGAAAGACGAATTAATTGCATCTCTCCCAAAAGACAAAAGCGCTTCGGACCTTGAATCTAGACTTCAATTCCACAAACAATTTATGGCAGGTGCGCAAGTAAATACAGCTGGGTTGGGTGCGAGTAAGAAAAGGGAAGACCGAGACATGGTAAAAACCTTTCTACAACAAGACGAAACTGATAGTTACAAAGTGCACGCTATGAATTTAGAAATGCAAAGCGAGTGGTTAACCATAGGTGAGTTTTGTATCCCATTAGCTCTGAAGTGGCGCACCTTGCTATATGACTGGTCTCCTGCCTTATTAAAATTTTATCTGAACGCTTTCCAAATGACCCTCCCTGACCAGAGTAACTTGGTAAGGTGGGGAAAAGCCTCTGAAAAATGTTGCTATACTTGTGGTGAGGCGATATGTACAGCAAGGCACATATTGGTGGGATGCAAGGTGCTCCTTA